>JAQPPZ010017185.1:1450606-2901212 GCA_028583015.1 Wollemia nobilis
CATGGCTGCCATGTGGCGCCTCTGCATGCCCATTTCAAGAGACCTCCAAGTCTATAAATTGGTGAGTTTCCTCACCCCAAAATATATAGAGAAGGAGCATTTTAGAGCAACGAAGTGCTGCCATTTTATTTACACGCCTCACACCTTTTGGATTTGCGCCTTTCACATCCTTGATCTCCTTTAGAGGGGAGGTCATTGGGTGACTATTGGAAGGTCGAATATTGAGCCCAAAACCCGACATTTGGCCACAGAATACCACCCAATCTATCGACAACACCTTGTAAGGGATTTTTGACCCATCCCAAGTGGATTGGTGCCGAAATCAGGCCCCAAACGGTGGGCGGCCCGCCCCAGGGCGCCCCCACACTACTACAAGCCTAATCGCCCATTTTTGGAATGATTGGGAACATAGTAGATTTTCCTTTCTATCATTTTCATTTCTTGCATTTGATTTCTATGCTGCTTAGATAGTTTACAATTTTGATTTCATTTCGTTTTGATTAATTGCCATTATGCTATCACGTTTTCGCCCCCACTAACTTGCAGATAAGCATCATCAAATTCCTATTGATGGAGGTCAAATTGGGAAAATACGACCATCTGGGTCTTCCCAAAATGCCCCCAATTAGCTAACCCCAAGTTTGTAGGTGTTTTGGAGCTTCCAAGGTAGGACATTGGAGACAGTACCTTTTCGGCATTTTGTTGCAGGTGAATTCGTCCCACCCCGGAGCGAATTCAAATCGGCGAGGAATTTCCCGACTATTCTTTTTGTAGTGCCCTCTTGGTGATATCTTGATACCCCTATCAAATTTTTAGAGCATTTGGATTTATTTTGGTCATAGTTTAATTCATTTTTCTCATTCATTTATCGTAGGCTTGGGGATTGCATGCTTTGTTTCATCCGTAGGTGCTATTGATCATCTTCTGTTTCTTTGAACGTAGGATCGGAACATCGGAGGAGCAGCAAGGAATCAAAATTCGTAGACACAAGTGGCGGTGACGTTTTGGTCCGCCCATCTTACATGTGGGCACGCGAAAGAAGGAAAGGCTACCTATGGATGTGACCAAGAGACGAAGCCTAAACGCTCCTAGCCCTTGGAAAGGGAGGATGTGCATTGTAACCGAGTTGTGAAACATATCAATAAAAAGGGTTGTCTTCTTTATTCACCTATGTTTCATTTTGATTCGCTCATGCCTTTCCCTCTTCTCATGCACTTTCAAATTCCTAGGATTTAGCGTTGAGTTCGGTTTTTGTTTGCATCGCATACTCGCTTTCCTTTTTGCTTCCGTATCCTCATGCTTTTAGTTTTTTGGGGAAAGCTAATGGGAGAGGGATCCCAAAGTTTCAAGTACTGCATCTTAACTTTGAAGGATACAAACAAGTTAAGAATAACCAGGCTGACCAAGCCAACATAGAACTGGAAAAAATCCAAGAGAAAGGAAAGCAACATAATTAGCGAGGCAAAAATCATAAGGTATGTAATAAAGATCCCAGCTTGAACATGTTTGATATCCTAGAAAATCTAGAAGTTGAAAAATAAAACAGTAAGGATGATACCATCAGTGTCAAGTTTCCTAAAACCCTAGACTCCCCATCCAAATCGGGACCATCCACAGTTATGAAAAAAAAACCCCATAAGCTATGCTCAAAATGAAGAAAATTTGCCAGGTCATTTTAGTTTAAACATGGAAAAAATAGAGTCAAAAGTTGAAGTTGTGGAAACAAGAGGCAGGATTGTATCTCCTAATCCGGTAGTGGAGCAAATTATCCCTTATTAGACAAGCCCAATGGTAAAAGGTTCCTTGAAAGAAAACTCAATATTTAGGAACTATGTAGGAAAGGTGAACCAAAACATGTTTGAGGATGTAGAGGGAATTGAAAACCCCCAAAATGAGGAATAAGGTTCAAGCCCTAGACTATCACAATATATGCCCCCTCATTTTAGTCCAAAATAGACTAGAAGTACCACCAAGACTCCGACAGATTATGGAAGTGAAATAAAGAAAGGGAGAATATATACAAAAAAGAACTATAGAATGAGAATCAATGAAGAAATTGCAAATAGAAATCAAATAACATTGTTACAACAAGTTATTCCTAGCAAGGATAATAGCAAAATTGACAAACCCCCTTTGGCTCAGGGAAGGGGGCAGGGAAAAATATCAAACAGTCAAAATGAAGGTTCTCTCATGGAATGTGAGAGGCCTAAATGGCCCACCAAAACAAAGGATGGTGAAGTCTATAAGGAAGGATTGGAATCCTACTATCATTTTTCTTCAAAAAACCAAAACAGATGCGACACAATCAACACTTATAGCTAGAAGGATTTGGAAGCAAGGGGAAGTGGCATTTCAACAGGTGAGAGGAGCATCTGGGTGCCTCATGATCTTATGGGATCCTATTAAAATAGAAGAAAGTATTATTCAGGCAAATGAAAGAGTCTTAAGCATATTATTTCATGATTTTGATACTAATAAGAATTGGATTATGTCAAATGTTTATGCCCCCACCTCTATCCAAGGGCGGTATGAACTGTGGGAGTTTTTGGGGCATTTGAGACAAGATTTTAAAGACATTCCTTGGGTGATTGGGGGAGATTTCAATACCCCCCTTTACCCATCTGATAAGAATGGAGGATCTTGGTTACCCTCAAGGAGCATGGAGGACTTCAATGAATTCATTAACACAAATTAATTGATGGATGTAAGACTAAAAGGATCAAAATTTACATGGAGTAACAAGAGGATAGGAAGTCAGCTGATTCAAGAAAGGTTGGATAGGTTTTTTTATCCAAGGAAGCTATAACAATGTTTAGTGATTCAACATTACAAGCCCTTCCTAAATGCGCTTCAAACCATAATCTTATTCTATGGGAGGCATTTCAGGCTAACTCCTTTAAAAAGCCATTCAGATTTTTGTCAACGTGGGTTAAACATCTGGACTTCAAGAAACGAATAGAGGAATTGTGGCAACAACCTATCCAGGGAAGTGCTTCCTTCAAACTATCTCAAAAACTTAATATGGTGAAAAACAACCTTAGAATATGGAATAAATAAGTTTTTGGAAATATTTTTGAGAATAAGAGAGCAGTGGGGGAAAAACTAAGAATAATAGAAAGCAAAATCAAAAATGGAACCTATGATGAGGCGACAAGGACTGAAAAGAAGTAAACTCTTTGTGAGTTTTATAATATTTTAGCTTGTGAGGAGATGTATTGGAGGCAAAAATTAAGGGCATTATGGCTAAAGGAAGGGGACTCTAATTCAAAGTTTTTACATGTTACCACATTGAGCAATAGAAGCAACAATGATATTAGAAATTTAACTAAGGTGGATGGATCCTCAAATCAAAACATTTAGGAGATCAGAGACGAAGTTGTTAATTTTTTCAGTTCATTATTGGGTGAAGAACGGGCTTGTAATGCCTAAGCAAAGGACTCTCTCCTTCAATTCATTTCGCAAATCATTGATGAAATGATTAACGAGTCTCTTACAATAGCTTTTTCAGACGAAGAGATCAAGGAGGCTTTGTTTAACATGGATCCTGACAAAGCTCCTGGGCTAGATGGGTTTTCATCGTGGTTTTTCTAAGTTTTTTGGGATATTGTTGGAGCAGAATATATTGCTACAATCAAGGAGTTACAAAATTCAAATCATATTCCAAGGGGTTTCAATTCAAATTTCATTGCTTTGATCCCTAAAGGCCCCAACCCCAAGACTATGGCTGAATTTAGGCCGGTTAGCCTATGTAATATATCCTATAAAATTTTGTCCAAAGTTTTAGCCAACCGTTTGAAGAAAGTTCTACCGGTTATCATTAATCCAAGTCAAGGAAGTTATGTACAAGGAAGATCAATCTTATATGGATTTATTACTGTTCATGAGGCTCTTCATACAACCGCTCAGACCAAAAAAGCAGTCATGGATTTAAAGTTAGACATGAACAAAGCTTATGACAGGATAAATTGGAAATTCCTAGAGATAGTTTTATTAAAAATTGGCTTCAACATGAAATGGGTTAAGTTAATAAGAGAGTGTATTTCTAAGCCTTGTTTTTTAGTTTTGGTTAATGGGTCTATTGAAGGTTTTTTTCAAATCAAATGTGGTCTAATACAAGGAGATCCCATAACTCCTATGATGTTCATCATCGTAGCTGAGGCCTTGGGAAGAACCATTAAGGCAGTAGCGTTAGCTGGACTCATATCTGGTATCAAGACCACGTAACTAACTTCCCCGATGACACATTAGCAATTTGTTGATGATACATTGCTATTGACTTTGGCTTCTATGGTTGAGGCAAGAAGGATTAAAAATATTCTCATAATGTATGAAGAAGCGGCTGGACAAAAAGTGAATTTTAATAAGAGCAAACTTTGCTTCATCAGTAACCCTATTCCCAGGAAAAATAGCATAGAAAGTATCATGGAATGTCAGATTACATCCCTTACCACCTCCTATTTAGTTCTTACCCTATTTACATGGAAACCTGAAGGATCAATGTGGAACATAGTTCTAGAGAGGATCCAAAAAAATCTAGCAGGTTGGAAAGGACATCTGTTATCTCAAGCAGACAAAACAATTTTAACTATGGTTTCACTTCAAAGTATACCCGTTTACTTCCTATCAGTGTTCAGAGCTCCCAGTAAGGTGTATCACAAAATTGAGAAGCTTCAAAAAAAATTTCTTTGGTCAAGGACTGAGGATAAGAAAATGATTCATTTAGTAGGTTCGAACAAGGTTTGCAAACCTAAAGCTAATGGGGGGTTAGGATTGAGGAGAGTTGCTCATCTCAATATAGCTCTGTTAGCCAAACAAGCATGGCGGTTATTGACTAAGTTCGATAATGAATGGATTGCCATAGTTAGGAGGAAATACCTCCAAGGTGTGAACTTCCTTAATTACAACTTAGCTAGCATGGGGTCTGCTTTTTGGAAGGCAATCCTCACGAGCAGGGATCTTGTCAAGAAAGATCTTAGATGGATTCTAGGAAATGGGCAAACAATAGACTTTTGGAAGGATCGGTGGGTGAGAGTTGAGGAATTATTCCAGAATCCTCGTTTTGCTAGGATTCAAGAGCATATGGAGCAACATATTGGGAAGAAGGTTGCAAATTATATGTGGTAGGATATAAATATCAACAGGTGGAAACACATCAAAGTACAGGGTTTTGAAGCAGATTCTGAAGAGCTTTGTAACATTTTAACTCAACAAATTATTCCCTTTGGAGAGGATGAAGATCACATTGTTTAGTATGAGACTAAAAGTGGTGACTTCACAGTTAATTCTACCTATAATTTGCTTCTCAATGTGGAAGGTCAACAATTTCAACCGAGTTTGGTTTGGATCAAAGGCTTAATTCCTAAAATATCCTTTTTTTCATGGCTAGTGATTCAAGGAAAAATCCTCACTATGGACAATATGTTATCCAAAGGTATGGTTATTGCTAACCATTGCTACATGTGTAGGGCAGGATGGGAGACTACCCAACACTTGTTTCTTGAGTGTCCGATAGCGGAGTCCATCCCGGATGAACTTTTCCAATCCTTTAGGATCTCGTGGGTTAAGCCTGCTCTTATATCCGAAGTGTTCCATCAATATCCTCAACCTTTTGTTAGCTTAAAACTTAAGTACCTATGGAAAATCTATTGGCATCATTTTATATGGCATATTTGGCTAGAAAGGAACCATAGAGCCTTTAAGGATACCATTCACAACCCAAAAATCATCCTCAATAGATTATTGTCTTTGCGAAAGAAAACCTTAGCACCTTAGTGGATGAGAACCACTCAATTCCTCCCCAAGAAAAACAATTAGCTCGGGCCTTAGGTATTGAGGACAAACCTTCCATTCCTTTGCCCAATCCCAAAAATGGGATTTCTTGGGAGCCACCCCCCAGGGTTGGTTTAAACTAAAATTTGATGGTGCAGCCAAGGAGAACCCTGGAAGAGATGGAGTTGGAGGAATAATTAGGGATCATCAAGGAAATTTGGTCAAGGACTTCATTGAACCATTGGTAATCAGAACTAATAATGAAGTAGAAGCTAGAGCCCTTTGGATAGGGTTGCAAGTAGCCCAAGCAACTCAAGGTAAATTGATTATTGAAGGTGATTCGATGAACATCATCAACCTGTTAACCAATGACAAAACACCTCCATGGAGAATCGAGGGAGTCATCCATGAAGTGATGATTCTTTTTGTGGCAAGATAGAATAGGAGGGCTCGTCACGTGTACCGTGAGGCCAACATGTCAGCTAAAAAATTAGCCAACATAGGTGTTGATGTTGGTAGTCTGGTGACATGGACACAAGGTGTGCCATGTGAAATGGAAAAAAATATTATTCATGAAAAGAAACCTACCCGTTAAGGAGAAAGATGAATGGGTGTTCTTTCCCCATGGATATGGTAATAACTATGGGGTTTCCCTCTAAATCATACCAAATTTTAAATGAAGGTAATAGGGTGTAAGCCTTGGAGGATTCCGACAGAGAATAGGAAATGGGCAAGCAACAGGTTTCACAAGTGCAAAGTTCTAAACTTCAATTTCCTATCAATGTAAGTAATGTTTATAGATATGTTTAGGTATGGGTGTGCCTTGTTAGTAAGGTTTTGTAGGGGATTCAACACAATTTTTGGTAAGAAAGTTTCAAGGATGAGTAGGATCTACAATCTCAGTACAAGGCTAGATATTGTAATAGGTTTTGGGTTAACCTGCAAAACCCGATAATTAATGAAGACTTTTATTTACCAAAAAAAAAATATTATAATATTATTATGTCCTTTTAAACCTGCTTCTCCTTCCTTTTAATATTTTAGGCCACTTTAGGCATATAATTTAAAAACTAATATTATATCCTATTTCTTTTAACCTCTTCCTTGCCTTGTGGAAAAACCACCTGATGATAGTAATGATGACTAAAATTGAACATCAATCACTAATGCTCAATAAACTTCACTCAAATCATCCACTCAATTGAACACAATGTTTTTACAAACCCTAACCAAGTGTTTCACAAAACTTACATCAACTCACACTATGGAACTCAAACCTTGTCTCAATATTATTCCAGTTTTCACATAACAATGATACTCATGTTATTTCACAAATCCTATTTCACATAACAATGATACTCATGATATTTCACAAGCCCTAATCATGCACATGAAGGCTCACTCAAATATTTCCAATAATGCTTATCAAACAATCTCACATAACAATGATACTCATGTTATTTCACAAGCACTAATCATGCACATGAATGCTCACTCAATTATTTCAAACAATTCTTATAAACCAATCCTTTTCACTCCAACTTTGCATTTTACGACTTCAATAAACATTATTTTACTCACAAGGGAGATGTGCCCATACCTTTTGTTTTATGGAGATATTTCTTCAAACACTTGTCTCAATCACAATCAAATTCTCTTTGTTATTCTTAAGGTTAGATAGTTACAATTTATTTTTAAATCTCCACTCAAATATTTCCTTCAATAATTATCTCACCATACGAAAATATTAGCTCTCAAGTACACCTTATAATCTCCAAACTTCAAAAAAATAATATTCAAATCATGACCAATCAAAACTTATTTAAAACACTTTATAAATCCAATTTTCACACTTATCAAAAATAAAATTAATTCCTTTGGTTAACCCTTTTAACTCCAATATTCAAACAATAATATTCAACACAATTAATTTCCTTTCAAACACCTTATATCACCAGTATCTATTTTAATGATATGTAAAAAATTAAAATATTTAAAATCCCTTATGACTCCCTATATCGTTGGCAATAACTAATCAAAGCACCATCAATAATTTGCGTGCCCCCCTATCACAAATCACACATTGGAAAAAATAAATTAACCACTTACCTTAGATGATGGCCAACATTTAAAGGTAATGCCCTCACTACTGTGCTTGACTCGAACCCATGACCAAGCGTCGTTGCAGTGCCTAAGTCCTATGGCTTGGCTATCATTGGGTCACATACCCAAGACAAAACTAAAGGTACACAATGCACTATATACCTTACTCTCTGGTGCCTTTCAAAAAATGAATGAAAAAATATTGCCACACAAAAAACAAAGGGGACACGAATAAAACCCTTGATCTATCTTGCACAAACACCTTAACCAACCATCGATCACCACTTGTACTACCAAGCACTTGGTGAGATTTTTAATGCTCCAATTTTTCTTATACAATGTCTGTCCTTTCTATTTTTAACACAGGTAAATATTTCTCTTTTCCTCGGTGCACAATTTTATTTTTCTCTTTAGGGCTTCGAAAATGCATGGATGTTTTGAAATAAAAAATATTTCCTTCTTTTATATCCATTGCAAAGTATTCCAAAACATCGATGCTTTCCAATTTGAATTTTTAATTCAAATTTTAAACTTAGACTTATGGCACCTTTTATATTTATTTAAATTAAAATTGTAACCTATGGTTAAAATATTTTAATTTAAATAAATTAAATAATAACCTTCACATTCTGTCAAATGGGTCTTTTGAGGATTTATATTTTAAAGACTCCTTGGACCTTGTTTTTATTCACTTCAAATTTTACCTTGGAATATTACAATATTAAATATTATTATATTATTGTGTCGTTTTAAACCTGTTTCTCCTTACTTTTAATCTTTTAGGTCGCTTTAGGAATATAATACTAAAATTAATATTATTTCCTATTTCTTTTAACCTCTTCCTTGCATTTTGGAAAAACCACCTGATGAGAGTAATGATGACTAAACTTGAACATCAATCACTATTTAAACAATAATATTCAACACAATTAATTTCCTTTCAAACACCTTATATCTCCAATCTCTATTTTAATGCTAAGTAAAAAATTAAAATATTTAAACTCCCTTATGACTCCCTATCTCTAACCTTAGCAAGAATTAATCAAAGCACCATCAATAATTCATGTGGCCCCCTATCACAAATCACACCTTGGAAAAAATAAAATAACCTCTTACCTTAGACGATGGCCCATGATAAAAATAATGCCCTCACGACTGCGCTCGACTCGAACCCACGACCAACCATCATCGTGGTGCCTAAGCCCTAAGGCTTGGCTACCGTTGGGCCACACGCCCAAGACAAAACCAAAGGTGCATGATGCACCTTTTACCTTGCTCTCTGGTGCCTTTCAAAAAAGAACAAAAAACCTTTGCCACACACAAAATGAAGGGGATGTGAATCGAACCCCTGACCTGTCTTGCACAAACGCCTTAACCAGCCATCGATCGCCACTTGCGCTACCAAGCACTTGGTGAGATTTTTAATGCTCCACTTTGTCTTATACAAGGTCTACCCTTTTTATTTTTAACACATGCAAATATTTCTCTCTTCTCTTCAATGCACAATTTTATTTTTCTCTTTAGGGCTTCGAAATGCATGGATGGTTTGAAATAAAAAATATTTCCTCCTTTTATATCCTTTGCAAAGTATTCCAAAACGTCGATGCTTTCCAATTCAAATTTTAATTCGAATTTTAAACTTAGACTTATGGCACCTTTTAATATTTATTTAAATTAAAATTTTAACCTATGGTTAAAATATTTTAATTTAAATAAATTAAATAATAACCTTTACATTCTGCCAAATGGGTCTTTTGAGGATTTATATTTTAAAGACTCCTTGGACCTCATTTTTCTTCACTTCAACCTTTAGCCTGGAATATTATAATATTAAATATTATAATATTATTATGTCCTTTTAAACCTGCTTCTCCTTCCTTTTAATATTTTAGGCCGCTTTAGGCATATAATATTAAAATAAATATTATATCCTATTTCCTTTAACCTCTTCCTTGCCTTTTGGAAAAACCACCTGATGACATTAATGATGACTAAACTTGAACATCAATTTCTTGACATCAATGACAACAAAACTTGCTCATATTTCCAACAATCTCCCCCTTTGTCATTGATGGCAACCCTTTTTCCTTTTACCATTTCTTTTTCCTTTTTCAGTTCTGCTCCCCTGAGAAACTGCTCCCCCTAATTGAATGCTCTCCCCCTAACTCAAATCTCTCCCCCTTTGACATCAATGGCAAAGGGCCACCTTTGGGGCTTGGGGCTAAGAATGAGACTCTTAGCTTAGCCCCTCCCCCACCTCCTCTCTTGAGGTGGTTAATTTTGGGGTGGGAGTATCTCTACTCCCAGCATACACTGCTCTTTACCTTTGTCCACCTTCTTTCTCAACTGATCCTTCTAATTTTTTTGAATGTTCCTGTTCCTGCTTGTCTCTAGAAATTTTGCTCTACACCACTTAGCCATATGCCCAACATTATTGCACTTATGACACTTAATGTTGTGGTTCCTTGAAGGTGCAAATATCTTGTAGTTCCTCCTGGTGAAGCCATATCCATTCCTATCATGAACCCTACAATTAACTACCTTATGACCAAACTGATTACAAGAGTAGCAATACCCTTGAAAGAGATGTCCATTTCTAAAATTTCTATTGGTGAAACCATATCCCTGTCTTTCATGTGTCCTGCACTATGAAGCCTTGTGGCCAAACCTGTGGCATGAGAAGCAACGACCATTGAAGAAACCTTGCCTAGACCCCATTGGTCTCTTAGTCTCTTCTTCCCTATGTTGTTTCATGTTCCATCTGTTCCTTATTTGTGCATTGTTCCTTTCCTTGTTGAACTTCCTATTGTCCAACTTATCCTTAGAGGTCTCACTTTCTCTTTCACTCTCTTCTTCTGAAGCTTCTTCTTCTTTGGAGCTTGAGATTGACTCCTCTCCTTGTCCTCTATATTCTTCTTCAAAACCAAGTCCTGTCTTGTTTGATGAAGATCTTTGTACCTTGATAATCTTATCCAAGTTCTTTGAGCTTCTCCCAAACCTGTGTAGCTTGTCTTTAGACTCTTTTACTTCCTTCCTTAGTGAAGCTACTTCATGCTCTAACCTTTCACATTCTAAAACCTTTGCTTCTAACTTCTCTTTAAATCTCCTTGTCTTAGCTATTGAGTTGGTTAGATCTTCAATAAGCTTTCCTTTCTCTTCATCACATTCTTGAAATTGAATCTTGAGTTTTGAGTTCTGCTTTCTTACCTTTCTTAATGCATTGAGAGCAGAAATAAGCTCACCCTCAAGATCAACTTCTCCTACCTCTTCATTTTCTGATTCTTCCTCTATTCTTTTGTCTTCAAGATCATCTTCATTCTTTTCTGATTCCTTTCCACTAGAAGCACTTCCTTCTTCTTCTATTGCCATAAGAAGACTTTCTTCTTCTGGACCTTCAAGAGCATCTTCATATTCATCTTCACTGAAACTGAACCCATTTCTTGTACAACTATCTTCAAGATGACCAAAGTTACCACACCTAAAACACTTGAGAATTATTGGTGCCCTTTTTACCTTTTTCTTATCATCTTCTTTTTCTATTGTCAGAAATAGAATTTCTTCTTCTTCATTATCTGAGGACCTTTCATCACTATCACTTGAACTCTTGCTTGCCTTATCTGCATAAAAACTCTTCTTATGCCTTTGGAAAAACTTCTTTCCTTGCTTGCCTTGTCCATCCCTACTTTTCTTTTGATACCTATATTTTCTTGTTTCCCTATTCTTATGATCCTGTTTCTCATCACCACTGCTATTTCTAGCTTTTGGACAATCAGATGCATAGTGACCATATTTACCACATTTGAAACACTTAACTAATTTTGTACCTTTGTGCTTTCTTGTGTCCTTGTTCCTTCTACCATAGTTTGCTTCTTCATCACTGGATGACTCATTACTTGAATCTGACTTCTTACCCTTTGTCTTCTTTGTAACTTTGAAGGTTGCTTCTTTCTGAGGAATAGATTCCTCTTTTATTCTCATCTCAAAAGTTGTGAGAGTTCCATGTAACTCATCCCTTGTCAAAGTTTCTATATCTCTTGTTTCTTCTATGGCTGAAATATTTTCACTATACCTCTTAGGAAGTGATCTTAAAACCTTTTGACATACATCTGATTCTTCCACTTTAAACCCAAGTCCTTGCATGGAGTTAACAACCTCATCCACACGAAGTAGGTATGTAGCAATGTTTTCCTCATCCTTCATCTTTAGGTCTTCAAATGTTTTCTTGTGATTTTGCAATTTTGCCATCTTGACCTTTTTGTCTCCCTCATATATATTTTTTAGCTTATCCCAAATCTCTTTTGTTGATGTGCAATGCATAACTTTTACAAACTTTGATTCACATAAACCATTTAAGATTCCATTCATTGCCTTTGAATTATTCAGTTGTAGGAGCTTACCATATTTATCTATAGGTGGAGTAGCTGGTGGTATGTACCCATCCTCAACTGCTTGCCATATATCATTTCCTAGTGCCATTAGGTAAACCTTCATTCTTACACTCCAAAATGCATAATTGTTCCCATCAAACAATGGTGCCTTATTTCCTAAAGATCCACTCTGAGAATCCATCTGTGTTCCTGTAAGATTTTCCTTCAAGTTGTTAAACTCTTCCAAAGGAACCCGCTCTGATACCAATTGAAGAACACAAGCTTATACTGAGAGGGGGGTGAATAGTATAAGACCACTTTTTACTTTTCTTTCCCAAACAATATTATCCAATATTATCAATGGCAATATCAACTATAGTAATCAAAGCAATGCACAAATCATCACACACAATAGAGACACCAATTTAACATGGTTCACCCAATGTGGGCTACTCCACGGAGAAAATATTTCACTAAAATTTTCTCAACAAATCTCTTGGGAATCCTTCCCTATTACAATGTTTATGGACCTCTATCCAAAGGAGATACCAATACCCTAATCAAGTTCATGGATACCTATCCATAGGAGAACTCTTTCCCCTTTGTTGGTTCATGGATCTCTATCCATAGGAGAACTCCTTCTCCTCTACTCTGGTTGGTGATCCTCTAGAAGACTACTACCTCCACTACACTGGCTTGTGGATCTCTCTCCATAGAAGACCTATGTCCTCACTCAGAAGACTTCTATCCTCACTACCCTAGCTAATGGATCTCTATCCACTAGAGACTACTATCCTCTACTCTATCACCTCCAAAGCTTACTCTCATCTTCTCAATTCCACTCCAATCTCAATCTACTAAACATCCTATCCTTGGTCTAGCACAAATCTTCTCAATCTCTATCTCAAATATACACTAAACACTATCCTTCGAGTCTAGCACAAATATCTCACTCTATTCTCTATCTCAAATATCACTAAAACTACATTTCCTTCGGTCTAGCACAAATCTACTCAATATCCATCTTCAAATCTACACTAAACATTCCTTCTGTCTAGCACAAATTCTCAATATCTATCTCAAATCTACACTAAATACTATCCTTTCTAGCACAAATTTGCTCAATCTCTATCTCAAATCTATCCTCAAGCCTTAACACAAATCTTGACTCAATCACAAATCAACTCTACTAGATCTGCTCCAAGCCTTAACTCAAATCTTGAAAAAATCAATCAATCAAATCTACTCTCAAGTCTTCTCAAATACTTACCTCAAATCTATCCACAAGTCCACTCAAGAACTTTCTCAATCTCTCAAGTCTTCACTAAGACTTATCTCAAATTTTCTCAAATTCACAAAAAGTCTTCCCAAGACTTTCTTCAAATACTTTGCTTCCACAAAATCTTACACAAATTTGTCCTTAAGTCCCCTCTAGGACTTACTCAAATATGTCCACTAGCTTTCACAAAAGCTTATTCAAATCAATTACAAAACTTGCATACACAACTCAACTTAATCTCTTTCAGAAAACCTCTTCAATCACACAAACAAGTTTCACTCAGAATCTTGTTTAACCATAGAAACATATAGAGAATGGTAAGAGACTCAATATGTTTCACACTCACAAATCACTCAATCACTTTCAAATTCTCTTTCAAATCAATTCAAAAATAGAGAATAATTTGTTTCACAAAAATTGAACTATCACTCCAATGCTTTCAATCACTAATGCTCAATCAACTTCACTCAAAGCATCCACTCAATGAAACACAATTTGCTTACAAACCCTAACCAAGTGTTTCACTATACTTCCAACAACTCACACTATAAACCTTGACTCAAGATAATTCCAATTTCACATAACAATGATACTCATGTTCTTTCACAAATCCTAGTTCACATAACAATGATACTCATGATCTTTCACAAGCCCTAATCATGCACATGAAGGCTCACTCAAATATTTCCAACAATGCTTATCAAACAATCTCACATAACAATGATACTCATGTTCTTTCACAAGCCCTAACCATGCACATGAATGCTCACTCAATTATTTCCAACAATGCTTATCAAACAATCCTTTTCACTCCAACTTTGCATTTCACAACTTCAATCAACAATATTTTACTCACAAGGAAGATGTGCCCATACCTTTTGTTTGATGGAGATATGTCTTCAAAAACCTGTCTTGATCACAATCAAATTCTCTTTGCTACTCTCAAGGTTAGATAGCAACAATTTATCTCAAAATCTCCACTCAAATATTTCCTTCAATAATTATCTCACCATACAAAAATATTAGCTCTCAAGTACACCTTATAATCTCCAAACTTCACAAAAATAATATTCAAATCATAACCAATCAAAACTTCTTTAAAAACACTTTATAAATCCAATTTTCACACTTATCAAAAATAAAATTAATTCCTTTGTTTAACACTTTTAACTCCAATCTTCAAACAATAATATTCAACACAATTAATTTCCTTTCAAACACCTTATATCTCCAATCTCTATTTTAATGCTAAGTAAAAAATTAAAATATTTAAACTCCCTTATGACTCCCTATCTCTAACCTTAGCAAGAATTAATCAAAGCACCATCAATAAATCATGTGGCCCCCTAACACTATTCACACCTTGGAAAAATAAATTAACCTCTTACCTTAGACGATGGCCCACGATTAAAAATAATGCCCTCACGACTACGCTCGACTCGAACCCGCGACCAACCATCACCACGGTGCCTAAGCCCTAAGGCTTGGCTACCGTTGGGCCACATGCCCAAGACAAAACCAAAGGTGCACGATGCACCTTTTACCTTGCTCTTCGGTGCCTTCCAAAAATGAACAAAAAACCTTTGCCACACACAAAACGAAGGGGATGCGAATCGAACCCCTGACCTGCCTTCCACAAATGCCTTAACCAACCATCGATCGCCGCTTGCGCTACCAAGCGCTTGGTGAGATTTTTAATGCTCCACTTTGTCTTATTACAAGGTCTGCCCTTTTTATTTTTAACACATGCAAATATTTCTCTCTTCTCTTCGATGCATGATTTTATTTTTCTCTTTAGGGCTTCGAAAATGCATGGATGGTTTGAAATAAAAAATATTTCCTCCTTTTATATCCTTTGCAAAGTATTCCAAAATGTCGGCGCTTTCCAATTTGAATTTTTAATTCAAATTTTAAACTTAGACTTATGGCGCCTTTAATATTTATTTAAATTAAAATTTTAACCTATGGTTAAAATATTTTAATTTAAATAAATTAAATAATAACCTTTACATTCTGCCAAATGGGTCTTTTGAGGATTTATATTTTAAAGACTCCTTGGACCTCGTTTTTCTTCACTTCAACCTTTAGCCCAAATATTATAATATTAAATATTATAATATTATTATGTCCTTTTAAACCTGCTTCTCCTTCCTTTTAATATTTTAGGCCGCTTTAGGCATATAATATTAAAATAAATATTATATCCTATTTCTTTTAACCTCTTCCTTACCTTTTGGAAAAACCACCTGATGACATTAATGATGACTAAACTTGAACATCAATTTCTTGACATCAATGACAACAAAACTTGCTCATATTTCCAACAAGAATAGGCTAACAAGAGATGAACAAGAGGTCTTGAATTGACTTTGTAATTCTAATAAATAAATAAAACCTTCTTTATCCAATTACCCTTGTGGTACTTGTTGACGTAAATTATATATTTTGTGTTACGAGAGTTTTGTTATTTTTATGTGTACAAAATTCTAGAGAATATTGTAGTTTGAAAAAGAAGAACCATGATGTTGGTGTTAGAACCTAAGAAGCCCATTGAGCGAGAGGAAGATGAAGCATGATGTAGGTATATACAAAAAAGAAAGAAAAGCAGAGCCATGGAAATCGTTTGATATACCAAATGGGATTAAATTATTGAGTAATTGATTTCATGCTGTAGTGCAAGGGATTTTACAATGCATAGAGGAGTTTATACCCATTTTAGAACCAGACTAAGAATGAAGAAATTTGGACATGATAGTTTACAGAATAATTATTTATCTCACAAGGTTCAATTCCACTTTGGCATTATGAGTAGGAAGTAGACTATATAATTTTATGAAGAGGAACACATAGTTAAGGTTAGGGTTGAAATTGTATAATTGGATGACAAAAATTGCATTAGTTAAGAAGTGTTCATACAAATGAACAGTTGCCTAAATTATCTGATTGTTTTTGAGATTGTACAATTTATTGAATTAAATGATCACCAATTATGGTGTGATTACCTGGACTAGGTGGATGTTAGAGTTGTACAATTTGTAATAGGATGGTATGGTTGCCTAGATCATACAATTTACTAGACTAAATGGTTTCTTGAGTTGTATGATTAATGATAGGATTGTACAACTTATTATATTTAATGATTGCTTAATTTTTATGATTGCTAATAGGATTGTGTGGTTTCCTAGATTGATTGATTTCTAAATTAAAATTTTGAAAAATATTTTGTATGATTATCACATTGAATTATTTGTAGAATTTAATAATTGCTCATTTGATTGTATGATTGTGTTTTGGATAACCATATTGTATGGTTGTTAATTGGCAAATTGTGAATGAAATTTATTAATTTATTTGAGTCTTCTTGGGAGGTGTTGTGTTGGTTACTACATCATTTGGTATCAAGGTGAAAAAATATTTGAGATGCGAAGAGTGATATGTGCCTAAGGAGAGATGGCACAATGAGGAAGAGGGAGACCATGAGGGCCTCAAGCCATGGATTTGGTGGAGATGATAAGAGGAATCATTGCTCAATTGGATGCATTGGAAATCACCTAGAGGAGGGGCATCCAAGTTGAAGATGTGAGTGATAGTGAAGAAGAGGGAGCAAACCAAGTAAAAGTTTACAATGAAGAAGAAGGGGACCTAGGGGAAAGGTTAATCTAGGTAATTGCTAACATGGGTAGGAAGCCAAGGTTAGAAACCCCATCATATGATGGAAGTTTAAACCCTGAAGAACTCATCGATTGGATTGTAGAGATGGAAAAGTATTTTGATTTTGAATCAATTGTAGACCCCAAGAGAGTGAAATTTGCTTGTACAAAGTTAAAAGGGCATGCATCCTTGTGGTGGGACCATGTTCAAACTAAAATATAAAGAAAGGGAAAAGAGAAGATTAGGACATGGGAGAAAATGGTCACCAGGTTGAAGGTCAAATTCCTCTCATCAGATTACCAATTGGGCCTTTTTAGGAAGTTACAAAATTTGAGATAAAAAGAAATGAGTGTGAAAGATTACACATAGGAATTCTATAGGCTCACCATTTAGGTTGATCATGTGGAAGATGATGAGGAGAAGGTTTCAAAGTATATCAATGGACTATGGTTGTCCATATAAGATGAAGTCAATATGATAAAGATAAGGATGGTAGAGGAAGCCTACCAATATGCCTTGAAGGCTAAAGAGAAGTTGTTGCGAAGACAAAAAAATAATCAAAGAGGAAGAGGATGGTCCTCATGAGGATGAGGACAAGCAAGTAATGGAAGAGGACAAAAAAAATATGAAGAAGAAGCTAGTACTTCTCATAATGACTTTAGCCAGAATGCCAGAGGAGGGGGAGACTTCTCAAGGGGAAGAGGTAGCTTTGGTAGAGGAAGGGATAGAGGATTCTCTAGAAGGTGTTATAGATGTGGAGAGGATGGTCATCGGGCATTTGAATGTCCAAATGCACAAGAAAGTAGTAGTAAGGGAAAGGAGATTAGGAACCATATTGTAGTAGCAGATGAGGAAAGTGTTGCTTCCCCAAGACACATGGAGGAGCCAAAACAAGGAGAATCTCTCATGATGAAGAGAGTTCTTCTAAAACCTAGAAAAGAGAGAATGTGAACCTGCTCAAAGGAGAAGTCTTTTTAGAACAATATGCAAATCAGGGGGTAAATATTGCAAGGTTATTGTAGATAGTGGGAGTATAGATAATATCGTATCCAATGAAATGGTAGAGAAACTAGGGTTGAGTAGGATAGAGCACCCCAATCTATACAAAGTCTCTTGGTTACAAAAGGGACACCAAATTTTAGTCAGTGAATAATGTCAAGTGAAATTCCAAATTGGATCTTACAGAGATGAGGTCATGTGTGATATTATGCCTATGGATGCTTGCCATGTGTTGTTGGGAAGACCTTGGAAATTTGATAGAAAGGTTGTACATGATGGTAGGGAAAACACCTACACGATTATGAAGGATGGTAAGAAGTATGTGTTGAGTCCATTGAAGGACAAGGATGAAAGAGAGGACAATGGTCCAAAGGTATGTTTGATTTTTGGAAAGCAATTTTTAAAGGAAATGACAAGGAAGAAGGTGTGTTTTGCATTGATTGCCAAACCCACAGAGGGTGGGATAGTAAACCGAAAGGATGAGGTTCTAGGTGAAGTCAAGGAGTTGTTAGAAGAGTATGCAGAAATTTTATCAGAAGAATTACTAGATGGATTACCACCAATAAGGAGTATTAGCCATCACATCAATTTGATTCTAAGATCGAGTTTACCCAATAAGGCAGCATATAGACTGACACCAATGGAGAATGAGGAAATAAATAGACAAGTCCAAGAGTTATTGGACAAGGGGTTGATCAAGGAGAGTTTGAGCCCATGTGCAGTACCAATTGTACTTGCACCAAAGAAAGGTGGAGAATGGTGAATGTGTATAGATTCAAGGACTATCAATAAGATAACCATAAAGTATAGATTTCCATTACCACGCATGGATGATTTGATGGATTGCTTGAGTGGAGAAAAGTACTTCATGAAGATATATTTGAAGAGTGGTTATCATCAGATCTAGATTAGGGAAGGAGATGAGTGGAAAACTGCATTCAAGATAAAGGATGGATTGTATGAGTGGTTGGTTATGCCATTTGGATTGACAAATGCACCTAGTACCTTTATGCGGTTAATGAATGAAGTGCTTAAGCCATTTATTGGCAAGTTTGTGGTTGTCTATTTGGATAATATTTTGATATTTAGTAAGAGCAAGGAAGAGCATTTGACACATTTGAGACTGGTCTTACAGAGATTGAAGGAAGAGAAGTTGTTGGTCAACTTGAAGAAGTGTAGTTTCATGAAAGAAGAGTTGGTGTACTTGGGTTTTGTGATTTCACTAGGAGGATTGTGAATGGATCCCGAGAAGGTTAAGGCCATTGTAAATTGGCCATCACCAAGGAGTAAGTTTGAGGTGAGGAGTTTCCATGGTCTAGCAAGTTTCTATAGGAAGTTTATCAAAAACTTTAGTGGGATTTGTACACCGATTACAGAGACCCTAAAAGGAGGAAGGCATGAATTTAAGTGGACAAGTGCAGTAGAAAGGAGTTTTTGAGTCCTGAAGGAAAAGGTAACAGAGCAACCAATTCTAGCCTTGTCAGATTTCAACAAGGTTTTTAGGTGGATTGTGATGCAAGTGGGACAACAATAGGAGTTTTGAGCTAGGAAGGTAAGCCCATTGCCTATCTCAGTGAGAAGCTAAATGAAGCAAAGAGGAAATACTTAGTCTATGACCAAGAGTTTTATGCTATCATTCAAGCCCTAAAAAAGTGGAGGCACTATTTGTTGCCAAAAGAATTTGTCTTGTTCATAGATAATCATGCTTTGTAGTTTATTAATAATCAGAGTAAGTTGAATCAAAGGCATATGAAGTGGGTAGAATTCTTGCAAGGATATTCATTTGTCTTGAAGCATAGAAGTGGTAAATCAAATCGAGTAGTTGATGCCTTGAGCAAGCAAAATTTGTTGGTGAATATGATGAGGGTAGAAGTTGTTGGTTTTGATGCCATGAAGGAGCTTTATAAGGATGATGAAGATTTCAAGGAAGCTTGGGTAGCATGTAGTTATCCTACTATAGGATATAGGACTCCATGGCTTGAATATTTCATCCAAGAAGGGATGTTATTCAAGGGGCATCGACTATGCATACCACAAAGTTCAATGAGAGAAAATATGATAAGGGAAAAATATAGTGGGGGACTTGCAGGACATTTTGGGATGGACAAAACCATGAGACAACTTGAAGAAGGTTACTATTGGCCTGGAATGAATATGGATGTAAGAAAATTTGTGCAAGGTTGTCAGGTATGCCAACATGCAAAAGGAAAGAGTCAAAATGCTAGATTATATCAGCCATTACCAATTCCAGAGAGACTGTGGGAGGATATAAGCATGGATTTTGTTCTTGGATTGCCGAGGACACAAAAGGGGAATGACTCTATTTTTGTTGTGGTTGATAGATTCTCAAAGATGGCACATTTCATACCTTGCAAGAAGATGAATGATGCGACTCATATTGCTACTTTATTCTTTATAGAAGTGGTGAGATTACATGGGTTACCAAAGAGTATTATTTTAGATAGGGATAGCAAATTTGTGGGCCATTTTTGGAGGACATTATGGAAGAAATTGGGTACTAAGTTGGCATTTAGTTTGGCTTATCATCCACAAACCGATGGACAAACTGAGGTGGTGAATAGGAGTCTTGGAAATTTGTTGAGATGCTTGGTCGACAAGAAGGTGAAGCTTTGGGATATTATTTTGGCACAAGCAGAGTTTGCATACAACTCAGTGAATCGAAGCACAGGTAAAAGTCCATTTTAGATTGTATATGGAGTACATCTACGAGGAGTAGATGAGTTATGAAAGACAACTGATCTATAGAGGCCAAGTGCTATTGCAGAGGATTTTGCTGACTATATTCATGATTTACATCAAGAGGTGCGAAGTGATTTAGAAAGGAGTGCCATGAAGTATAAACAACATGTTGATCACAAGCGAAGAGTGCTAGAATTTTAGGTTGGAGATTTGGTTCTAGCATATTTATGAAAGGAGTGATTCCCAAAAGGTACTTACAATAAGTTAAACTGGAAGAAGATTGGACCTTGTAAAGTCTTGAGGAAGTTTGTTGCCAATGCTTATGAAATAGAACTACCTAAAGGAGTGGATATATCACCCATATTCAATGTAGTAGATCTATATCCTTACCATGAAGGATCAACTTGTGAACAAGAGGATGCAGTTTCAAGACTTTCAAAGATTGATTGGGTACAATAGCTGCCAAAAAAGGAATGTGATGAAATTGAGATGATCATAGATTCTAGGGTTGCCAAAAATACAAGAGGTAAGGAATATCATGAATACTTAGTCAAGTGGAAGAATTAGGTAATTGAGGATGCCACATGGATGAATGCATCTGAGATTGCCAAATATGGGGTTCAAATTGAAGACTTGTTGAATGCTCATGAACCATTTCTTCTACCTAATGAGTATGATGCGGGAGCATCCTAACAATATCCAAAAGATGAACAATTGTGGAAATAAAAAGCCAATAGTTCACCTATTGTGAAACTAAATGAAAGCATGAGATTTTGGAAGAAAAATAGTATTGCCGCAATGTAAACTAACTAGCTTTATGCACGAGATAAAGCAGATATAATCGAATTAAAGCCAAATGTAAAAGGAGAAAGCAGGAGCACAACCCTTTTTATTAACGTGATTCTAACTCGGTTACAATACATCTCCCCCCTTCTTAAGGGCTAGGAGAGTTAGCATGTTTCCATTACAAAAAGTGCATAGTGATCTTCTTCTGCATGCCCACATTTGAAATGGGCGGGCCAGAGTGTTGCCACCACTTATGCTGATGAATCCTTGCTTATCGTTGTTTATCCTACGATCAAAGAAACACAGAGATGTTAGTAGCACCTGCAACCAAAGGATAGAACGTTCGAAAGAAATACGTGCAAAGATTGATTAAATACGTGAATAAAATAACTCAGGCTGCCCAAGTAAACATTCGAGAACGTAATGCAGGATAACATTTGAGGTACGTGATTAAATACGACAGAGGTCTAAAGCCGCGATAGCATGATAATAAATTCGATAAACTATAACGTATAACAGAATAAATTAAAAAAATAGCATAGACTGTAGCGTATGATAAATACGTGATAACGAGATAAATTAAAAACAGCTGAGAGTGTGCGGGGCACCCGAGCGGGCCGCCCACTATTGAAAACTCGACATTGACGCCAATCCACTAGGGATGGGCCCAAAATCTAAGATAATGTGGTGTCGACAAATTGATGGTTTACTATGATCCAATGTTGGGTATTAAGGTCCGGGTTCACCTTCTAGCAGCCACCAATAACCTCTCCTTCGAAAGAGATTACCGGTGTAGAAGAATGAATCCAAAAGGATGCAATCGGGTGTTTGGTTTTTGGCAGCACTTCGTTGCTTCGAAATGTCTGTCCACTTCTTTTTCTGGGTAGGAAAGTCCGCCATTTTATAGACCCATGGGGTCTCTTTGGAGTGGCACACAGGGATGCCACGTGGCGACCATGCCTTCCCAAAAGGGAGGAGACTCCTCCTTGACTTGGGCTTACATGATTGCCTTCGCAACAGTCCGCTAACTGCCAATCTGCCCACCTACGCACGCATGCACAGCAAGCGGCAATAACTGACTGTCCTCGGCTGCCACTTGTCTAATGGTCGCTTTAAGTTGTTTTAATGTCTGCCTTTGATTGGTTGAATTTCACCTCTGATTGGTTAAGGTCCGCCTCTGATTGGTTAAGTCCACCTTGGCGCGAAGATGGGAGTTTGTCGCGATATCGCGACGTCGCGATATCGTGACACTTCGGCCAAGGCTTCCCTTTGGGCCTGAAGTGTCGTGATATCGTGACGTCGCAATATCGTGACACTTCGGTCGAGGCTTCATTTTGGGCCCGAAGTGTCGCGATATCGCGACACTTCGATCGGGGTTCTGTTCTGGGCCCGAAGTGTCACGATATTGCGACACTTTGGTCGAGGCTCTGTTTTGGGCCCAAAGTGTTGCGATATCGCGACACTTCGATCGAGGCTCTGTTTTGGGCCCGAAGTGTCACGATATTGCGACACTTCGATCGGGGCTCTGTTTTGGGCCTGAAGTGTCGCGATATCGTGACACTTCGGTCGGGTCTTGGTTTTGGGCCCAAAGTGTCGCGATATCGTGACACTTCGACCGAGGCTTGTTTTGGGGCCGAAGTGTCACGATATCGCGACACTTCGGCCGAGGCTTGTTTTGGGGCCGAAGTGTCACGATATCACGACACTTCGGCTGAGGCTTTGTTTTGGGGCTGAAGTGTCGCGATATCGCGACACTTCGGCCGAGGCTTGTTTTTGATAAAGGCTTACTTTTGCTTAAGGCTTATTAAAATGACCAACTTTGTTTTGTTTACTTTTCGACCTTCTAAACTGCTGTGTAAGTGGCTAGGACCACTGTTTGACCTCTGAGGGCTGCCCTGAAAGCTGTGTGTGTCAATGCGATCAGTTTTTGTAGTCACATAATCAGATTGGTGCTGTTTTGGTGTCTACACTAAAATTATAAATTGTATCCTTTTGTCTAAGAGTAGGTTGGCAAAGAGAGAAGAAAGAGATCTCGAATTGGATTTGTAATTCCAATAAATAAATAAAAGTTTCTTTATCCAACCCTTATGGTATTTGCTGATGGAAATTACATATTTAGTATTATGAGTGTTTTGTTATTTTTCTATGTACATAATTCTAAAGAATATTACAATCTAGGAAAGAAGAATAATGGTTTTGGTGTTAAAACAAGAGAATCCCATTAAGCGAGAGGAGGATGAAATGCAGTGAAGGCATATACTAGCAATAAAAGGAAGTAGATCCATAGAAATAACTTTCGATGGGCAAGAAAATTGCTCAAGATACCAAATTAGATTAAATAATTGAGAAGTTGCTTTCAAGCTATAGTGCAAGGAATTTTATAATGCATAGAGAATTTTATGCTCATTTTGGAACTAAACTATGAATGAAGAAAATTGGATGAAATAGTTTTTAGAATAAATATTTATTTCATAAGTTTTAATTCCACTTTGGCATTGCGAGGAGGAAGTAAACCATACAATTTTATCAAGAGGAATACATAGTTATGGTCAGGCTTAAAATCATACAATTTCTACCAATATTGTATGATTTTTTGAATTGAACAATCACCCAATTATGATATAATTGTTTGAATCGTACAATTGTCTAGATTGAGCAATTATCAAAGTTGTACTATTACTAATAGGATTGTACATTTTCCTAGATCATATGGTTTCCTCAAATGAATAGTTTCTTGAGTTGTACGATTACTGATAGGATTGTACAGTTGCTTGGATTGAATGGTTGCTTGAATTTTATGATTACTAACAGGATTGTATGGTTGCCTACATTGAATGATTGTTACCTAGATTGTATAGTTGTCAAGCTATTGTACAATTTGGTTGGAAAATCTATTGTACATGTTAGATTTAGAGCATATTACATCATTTGGGTCATGTATATGTACCACATTTGGTACATAGTTAGAGGAGGAGATTACTTTAGGGGGGATTTAGCTACTTACTTTAGGAAATATAATAAATGCACAACTATCAATATGCAAGTTGAAATGTGCAAGGTGTTCCCTTGTACAACTAAGTAGAGTGTTGGCCAAGGAATCTCTCATCCTATATAAAAGGCCTCATAGTGATAGATTAGAGAGCAATTACATATCAAGCATATCAAGTGTATTATAGTAAATAGTAGTAGAAATCCTATGGACTACAATGTAGTTCTTTAGCTTATATTAATGGAGTGACCATCACCTCCATACAAAATTGTATTTTTACAACTTTCTATTTATATTATATTTTAGTCATATTGTAGAATTACTTTATTTTATATTTTCTATATATTATTAGGACCTATGATAGATCTCTCCCACTACAAATATTCTCAAAATATAATAGTGGTATCAGAGCTATGGTGAATTGAAATAGGAATAGGGATAGTTACCATTGCTACTATTGACCTACATATTTGCAAACTAGATCTTTCATTATGTACTACTACATGCAAATGTTGAAATTAGGAATATATTAATAAAAAAAATCATAGTAGTCAAAAGGATTAGAGAGAATCACAAGTGAGTAATTAAATCTTAGTTAAAAAAAAATTGAGATTATATTTGGCTAGAGTATTTCCACATAGTTATAGAAAAAATCATGAAGACTAGGACTCAACATTCATTCCACTAGTTTGATGGATCAACTAGTGAATATTATTTCATTCTAGTTTTTAACAACTTGTTGTAGAAAAAAATATATTCAAAAAAAGTTTGGGAAGCTTCCTACGAGAGAGTTAGGAATAATATCTTCTTAGAATCATTCCAGCACTTACATCACCAAATATAAGACTAAATATTTCAAATACCTAAAAAAATATCCCATTACAAGAGCTACAATCCTATAGGCTACAAAAGTGAATAAAATGCCACAGTTGCCTTATAACAAACTCAAGGAAGAAGAGACTCAAAAAAATGAATCAAGGAGAAAATAGGAGATTGGTGATCTCCATCAATACCTACAAAGTGCATAAGATGAAAATACCATAAAATATTTGATCCAAAATAAAAAAATGCCATAGAAGCCTTGATCCCAAAGAAGAAAAGGCCATAGAAGTATTGATCTAGAAAATAAGGTCATAGAAGCCTTAATTCTAAATAAGACTTCAGAGAAGAATTCATTATTCAAAATAAAAGTTCTTGATTCAGAAGAAGACTCTATAGAAGAGTTCCTAAAGAAGACTCCATGAAAGAGGAGATAGGTGATATCCATTGAAGCCTACAAATTACAAAAGAAAAGGACTAGTAAAGGTCCAGAATCTAGAAGCAGTAGATTTTAGAGAATGGAGAAGATCTCACCACCAACACTTCCAAAATAATAAGGTTGAAGACCAAAGAAGCTATAATATAGAATACCTTGTAGAGGTCTAAAGGACAAACAAGAAGAAGGCTTGAGAGCCTTGCTGCAGATATCATAGAAGCATCATCAAAAGAGTTCCTAGGATAACTCATTGGATAAAACCACTACCAAGGAGAAGCTCCTGATAGTGAAGGACTTGGGATAGTTTTTGTCATTAAAAAATCCTAAGAGAAGAAGAATTTTGCAAGGAGTTCCAAATATAGAAGAAGAATCTAGTGAAGACCCAAATACATTTAGAATCTCAAAGAGTAGAAGATCATATTTGAATTCAAAATTTGACAAGAATATTGAAGGAATGTTTAGACAAAATCCAGTATATTTGGAGGTTTCCTCTCATGGAAAGAAGTCATAATTTAGAGATAAGAGTTCTATGAATCTATAAAAAAAATAGATCACTGGAAGGATCAAGCCACCAAACTTGAGGCTCAAGATAGGAAGTTCAATACCACATTTTAGTGAAGCAAGAAGCTATTCTGAACAACCAAAAAGAAGTTGTGAATTCATCCATTACAAGGCAACAACTTGGTGAATCAAAACACCAACATATACATCTACTATAGAAGCCATTAAAGGTAAGTAACTAGGGTGCAATTAGTTGAAAATCAAATTAGGGTTCATTATCAAATTTTATTAAGCATCGTATCTAGATTAAAGTTTCAAAGTGCAAAAAGGAGAATTCATTTTAATAAATATTTGCACATTAAATAGGAGTTGGATATTTTTTTAAAGAAAGAAAATTATCACCTACCTATTACCTATCTGGAAAGCAAGAAGACTACATCCTAAAATATTGATTGTAGTAAAAATTACAAGATATTCATTAAGGGTTCTTTACAGATTACTCTTAAAAGTTGTAGATATTATTAAGTGCATTATAATTAATTTTGAGATTTTATTTATAGTAGAAATAAGGTGAGATTGTTTTTACCATTAAAAGTGCATTATTAATCCATTAAGAACTATGCTAGTTTATCTTTTACTAGTTACTCTCAATTAGTTTTCATTGCTAAATGCATAAAACTAGCACAAAATCTGCAACATTTTGTGGCTAAAACAAGACACTAGTACAAGTAAAAATGTGGAGAAGGAAGAAAACATTAAAGTCCCTGAAATAATCCTCAAATCAATACTTGGTGAGTCTTAAGATTCAAGGAAAATATAAGAGTTTCATTTAATTGCAAAGTGAAGAAATCCTTACTTTAAAATTTGCATTAGCTTGGATTAACTCTCAATAAATTATCCAAGGAAGAAAGGATTTGCCTCATAAAAAAAAAAAAAAAAGGAATTTCAAAATGGTCCTTCATATTGGTGCAAATCAAAATTTTACAAAGCACCTCGTTTGATCCTTCAAAAGGACAAAAGTATTTCTCTTTAAAAGAAGCAATGTGGCCATCATATTCATCATGTTATAGTGTAGAGTTCAAGCAAGATAAAAGAGCCATCGAAGAGCTCATACTTCGCATAAATCAAAGTGTTTTAAAACACCATTTATCCACATCCAATCCAACCCTAGAAGCAATCATATCACTTGCAATATTTGAGCTATTACAAGAGGCTATTATCATTCAAAATTATGTGGAGAAAGAATAGCATACATAAGAAGATCGTTTATGTCAGGTAGTACTATCGAGCTAAGCACAAGGGGTTGTTACAAAAGCTACAAAAAAACACCACCAACTGGTTGTTACAAAATATACAACATACTACAAGCATAAAGGTATAAAGGGAAAAATACTATACCCAAGGACATTAATTAGAGATAACAACCACAAAAAAGAAGCACAAGAATCTACTAGAAGACCACCATTAGGAGAACCATAGAACCATGGAGTATTATAGTTGGAGCCACCCAATTCCTCATCAATATAACATGAAAAATAAGAAGAGAAAACACTTGTATTCCAAGAAAAATAGCAATATCACAAATAATACAAATATATAGGCATAGATAGAGTTACAATGCTTATCCTTGGAGTATTAAAAAAAAGGCTTACATGTACAAGCATTGAGTGCCACTTGACACAAGATTTCTAAGCACCCCAACATTTGTGAATAATATAGAACTCACCTAAAAAGGATTTATAAATATTTTGGAGGTTACCACCAAACTTATCATTGCATAAAGGTATGTTTTAATATCAATATCTATTCAATAATTCTCAAGTGACACTTTTCCATAATCTACAAGGAAATAGTTCTCTTTAAGGAACCCATTTTGGAGGAGATAGAATGAGGTCAAAGGAAATTCAAGAATTGAATGGTGTGAATCATAATCATAGGGATGAGGCTAATTCAAGTTTTTACACCATTCAAAGGTATAAGTCTGCATTAAAGCAGTTTTCAAAGACCAACCATACCAGTGTTCCATTTTGGATGATATTCGATGCAATACAAGCATTCATTAATGGGAAAATCAATTCTATTCATGGAGGGGATAAGCACTACTCAATGGAGAAACCATTGCTAGTAAAATAAGGCATTGACTACCCATGAGAACCACATACCTGAAGGTTTCAATCGGCCACCTCATAAAATTAAAGGAAGATAATATAGAGTGATTATTAAAGTTAAATATGATATTACTTATTGCTTGCTATAAACTATAGTTACATTGGAGTTATAAGGGTACATTATATTTACTATTGAAATCATCCATTTAAGAATTAGTAATATATTAAGCATGCATATTTCAAAAATATTTATATTTACAAATAATAAAGTAGGAGAAAAAAGGATTTCAACTTGGAAATTATATATCTATTATTGCAAATATTATTGTTTTCTAATATTCCAAATTAGGGAGTTATAAAGAATACTAAACAAAGTATATTATTGGAATTTAGAAACATTAAATATCAAATATCAAAGGCTATAAAAGGAGGTTCATTAAGGAATATCAAGAGCTGGAAATTGATTTGTATACTTGTCTCAAAACCAAATTAAAGGGATAAAATAAATCCAACAACTAGAACCTCATAAACTTAGAAAGTGCTAAAGTTCAATAGGACTAATAAGGTGTAATTTAAGTTGTTATTTTATTTACAAAACATTACAAAATCAACCCAAAATTGAACTACTATTCTCAAAAGGCACTTTATTGACCATATAACATATCCAAAAACACTAGGAAATCATTAGGTTTTCTACAAATCTTGATAATAATATCATTCATCAAAATTTATCAAGTACTTAATCTATTTGGGAGTCATAAGGTTTCTACAAAATAAAATTTCTACAAAGATTTTATTAAATCAAATTCACATCTCTTAACCAGGAATATATAAGGATGCCTACAAAATGCAAGCTCTGGTGAACATGCAAGGAACACTAAGTGATTCGTAAATATATCATAAATTATCGGTGTCCTCCAAGCTAATATGGACCATTTTAAGCCAAGTAAAGTAGCCATTCTCCTCCATAGATCAGAGGCTAAAGTACACTAAATAAAAATATGGTTGAGAGTTTCTACATTCTCTTTACACATTTCACATCAAAAAGAGCCATGAAAACCATGCTTCATAAGTTGCTCACCAGTAAACACCCTACGATGCAATAAAAGCCAATTAAAGAACCTCACCTTAGGCCAGAGATTTTGAGCCCACAATAAAGAAAAAATGTCAGAAGAATGGTTGGGATTATTATGGCATACGGTCAAATAACCTTGAGCAACTGAATAATCACCCTTAGTGAAAGCACGAAATTTCGAAAAACAAAAAGGGAAAACTCCAAACACGATGCAAGAACGAAACTAAACTTGATGCTACAAATTAGAAATGCGTAAAATGGAGAAAGCATAGACAAATTGGAACCCAAATGGAATGAAACAACCCTCTTCTTTTATTGATGTATTTCAAATTCGGTTACAATTAGCTTCCTCCCTTTTTAGGGGAAAGGAGCATCAAACTTGTCTCTTGGTCACATCAATGGAAAGTCATCTCTCTTCCGCGTGCCCACATGCAAAATGGGCGGGCCAAAGTGTTGCCGCCACTGGTGTGAATGAATCCTTGATCCTTGCTGCTCCTCCTGCATTCAAAGAAACAACAAAATCGTTAGTAGCACCTGTTGCAAAAGATGAAACGTTTGTTCTCTAAAAACAATGGAAGATGCATGCAAAAGATTGATTACAACGATAAATAAACCGATTCTAAACAACCTGCAAATTTGACAGTAACCAGGGAACATTACCAGAGGGCCACTGCCATCAAAACAGTCGGACAATTTGCCGCCGATTCGAATTCGCTCCTGGGCGGGACGAATTCGACTGTAATTCGTCCCGGGGTAGGACGAATTCGCCTGCGACAAAACGCCGAAGTGATGCTGCCCAAATGTCGCGTCTCGGGAGCTCCAAACTACCTACAAACTTAGGGGTTAGCTAATTGGGGGCATTTTGGGAAGACCCAGATGGTCAGATTTCCCCAATTTGACCTCCATCAATGGGAATTTGACGTTGCTACCTGCAAGTTAGTGAGGACAACAAAAGCGACAAAACATGATAAGATTTGATCAAAGCATTATGAAATTGGAATTACAAACTATTTAAACAGCATAGAATGGAATGCAAGATAAACAAATGACAAAAGAACAATCTGCCATGAATTCCCAATCATTCTTAAAAAAGAAGATTAGGCTCGCAAGAGTGCGGGGCGCCCGGGCGGGCCGCCCACCGTTGGAACCTGATTTCGGCACCAATCCACTTGGGATGGGCCCAAAATCTCTTGTAATGGGTTGTCGGCGAATTGGTAGATCAATGTGGTCAAATGTCGGGTTTTGGATCCGGATTCACACTTCCAATAACCACCCAATGACCTCCCTTGCGAAAGAGATCAAGGATGTGGAAGAGGTGAATCAAAAGGTGAAAACGTGGTATCAATTTGGCAGCACTTCGTTGCTTGAAAATGCTTCCAACCTTGTCCTCTTTTGGGTGAGAAAGTTCACCATTTTATAGACCCAGGGGGTCTCTTTGGAGGGGCATGCATGAGCGCCATGTGGCAGTCATGCCTTCCCATGAGGGAGGAAAGTCCTCCATGACTTGGGCTTCCATGACTGCCCTTGTGACAGTCCTCTAACGTCCAATCTGCCCACCTACACGCGCATGCAAGGCAGGAGGCATTAATGGACTGTCCTCGGCTGCCACTTGGCGCAATTTTTCTTTTTTCCCGTTGAACCTGGAATTCGTCCTACCCTAGAGCGAATTCAGAATTCATCCCTAGGTGAGACGGATCCCAATTTGAATTCATCCCAGGGTGGGACGGATACTGAGCAAAGTGCTTGAATGTGCCAAATTGCCTTTTGACCTTCCAAAATTGCTGCAAAAGTGGTTAGGACCATTGTTTAACCTCTGAGGGCTGCCCTGGGGGCTATGTGTGTCAAAGCGATCAGTGTTTGTAGTCACATAATCGGATTGGTGTTGTTTTGGTGTCTACAGATGCCCCTTTTTGGGATGCGCTGTGCATGGCATAGTGTCGAGCAAAAATAGATAACCAAAGCACTAATGATTAGGGTTTCTTGGTAACCTAACCAAATTTTGATGCCCCAAGTATGGAAAGGGCATGCATTCTTGAATCCTTGCTTCTGACGAGCGAAGGCACTCAATTCAAGTGTTAACCTTTTTTGGTGAGGTGTTACTTGACCTTGGACATTGATCAGTCATGAATAGGCAAAGGGCGCAACCTTTTGTATGTGAGAACCTTGAGTTCATGATTCACGAAATGCCAAGTGATTTGATCAGATTGTGATTATTGCTTGTTTACTGCCCCAAGCAGGAGCGTAATTGTCTTTGTCAATGATTCTTTGAATGCATGTCGTTTTCCTTAATTGGGTGTGTGCTTGTTGATTGGTGACTAAGTGTGACTACCCCCTCAAGCGACGAATCGATGAGGGAATGACCTTCGTGAGAAAAGCGACGAGTCGCTTGACCCAAGATGACTTGTGCAAGGGTGCCCTTAGATGGTTTAGCATTAAGCATGTGCAGTTTTCTGACATTTAGACCTATTTTTGGTGGGTGGTAACCCTTTTTGCGACGCTTTTTGGAGCTGAAATTGGCAAAAATCCGTCCTCCCGTGGAGCGGTCCGGCTAAGGTAGCCTTCTTAGGGAGTAGGATAGTGACAATTTGTGACCCCAACATCTGTTTTGCATGCCCGGGATGTCAAGTGCAACAACACTCTCATCGGGCAAGTTTATTATCTGTTTTAGTGCATTTTTGTTCAATTTTTGATGTTTTTTGAAAATTTTGGCCTGAATTCGTCCCAGGGTGGGACGAATACCAGCTTAGAATTCGTCCTAGGGTGGGACGAGCGCTAACCAGAGCGCTCATCCTAGGGGAAGATGAATTTAAGCTCAAAAGGCCTATTTAAAGGCCAAAACTAGGGTTTGGGCTCATTTGCATCTGAATTTTCTTGCGATTTGGAGCTCTAGGGAGGAGGAGGTTAATTCTGCGAAGCGAAGCGCTGCCAGATTTTCCCTGTCATCATGAGTGCACAAACCGGATCGAGCGGCAGAGCCGAAGCGAGACCAGTAAGTGCTCCCTAGAGTTATTACTTTTGTTTTAAAACTGCAAGTGTTTTGTTTAATTTTCTTTGTGATGATGTTTTTCAAAATTTTAAAACTTAAACCACGAAACTGAGTTGAAGACAACTAAGACTTAGTGTACAACTAAACGTAGCAAAAAACCTAGGTAAAGAATTGTTATTTTGCTTATAACTAAACCCTAGGATAAACGGAACGTAAAACCCTAAGACTTAATTTTTGTTTTTTTGAATTTTTGTTTTGTTTTTAAATTAATCAGTTAGGATTAGAAACCCTAGAACTAAAAAATTAATTTTTGTTTGAATTTTTATGTTTGTTTTTTTTGTACATTGGTAGGCAATGTTGTATATTCATGTTATTGTTGTACAATTCTTTTCCATGATTTTAATGTTTTTGAATTGTTTTCTTTTGCAAGTTGTTAGGAGCCGGTACCATGTACCCACTACTTTTACTGAAGCACGGGGCGCCGACTGTGGCTGACTGGGAGTGGCTTGATGCCCTTGGGCTCAAGCAGGTGGCTCGACTGGAGCCTGTGGTCATGGATCAAGCCTATTTGATGGCCCTGATCAATCTTTGGGATCCACGGACCAACACCTTCCATATCCCAACAAGGGAGATGACTATGACCTTGGAGGATATCTATCGGCTTCTACGGATTTTGATAGATGGACTGCCGATCAGGACATCATCGCGTGACCAACGGATAGCTGTACTGATGCGATGCTTTGGGCATGGGGAGGAGCTGGGTGTGGAGGATCCACTGGAGAGGGCAGAGGGTGACTGCTAGATTGGAGGATTTTGGTCCGATGGTGGCTGGAGAGGGGGTGTTGGGAGTGAGGCACGCATTCCTTATGGGCCTCATGTCCAACATGCTGTTACCTGACTCGTCAAGCAGAGGTTCCCATGGAACCTTGGATTTGGTTTGGCAGTTGGTAGAGTGCCCGATAGAGGCACCGCTAATCATGAGATGGGGACAGACGTTATTGGCACAACTCTATGGGGAGCTGTACGAGGTCCACTGCCGTAGCGAAAGGGGATTAGCTATAGCTATCTATTGTAGAGTTGGGCTTGGCAGCACATAGTAGTGGAGAGGCCAGCCGGGTTACCATGGATGACTCGGGCAGAGATGGAGGATAGGGAGATAGGTTATGCAGTTCTATGGTGATGGTCCGGGAGCAGGGATAGAGTCGATGATGGGCAGGTGTCGTAGGGCATTATGTCGATACCTTCTCTCGGCTCACTCTAGGGGAGGTGGTCTGGCACCCTTATCGGGACTGTCCAGCCTGGTCGAAGGCTGGAGAGTGGCTCCGATGGGTACATAGAGAGCGGTGGCTGATTGGGCGGCATGAGACCGAGCATGAGTTCTTCTCATACAACCGGGTGACACGATAGTTTGGGGTGCGCCAGGGGTTTCCTGGTGAGCCCATGGTCTATCGACATCGAGGGGATGAGAGGACTCTAGACCGACCGATCATCATGCCATTGGGCGAGGATTCAGATGTGATGATCGATGTCCCAGACGTGGATGACGTCGGGACTACGTAGAGTATGACCAGTGGTGGGTACTACGATGATGGCGGGGAGAGGGGCCACTGGGAGGTGCGGAGGTGGCAGCGATGGGTGGGGAGGGTGCTGAGGCACCAAGGGATGATTGGGGAGCTCCTTTGGAGGATGCGGACATGGTGGAGGTGGAGGGTGAGGATGCGGATTTGGGGGCTCTAGATCAGTCGAAGATGTAGGACATTATGGAGCAGTGGGAGCCAGAGCAGGCTGCTATTCCAGAGAGTCCCATGCCTCAGGCGGATGTGGAGGACACGGAGTCCAGGGTACGTGCTGAGAATGCATGGTTGGTGGAGCTGCTACGAAGGTGAGATGAGGAGCTAGGGGATGCGCTACGGGAGAGGGATCTCCTACGGGCTCAGCTAGCGGAGTGGGAGAGCGCATGGGTTGCGCACCGCCGATAGGAGGGGGAACCGACATTGCCCGGGAGAGAGATCTCCTACGGACATAGCTGGCATAGCGTGACGATGTAGTCATGATGTACCATCGATGGGAGGTGGAGTGGTGCCGACATCGGATGGATTTGGAGGGGGAGATCATCCACCTTGGGGGGTGGGTACCTGAGCCCTCGGGAGGTGGATCTTCACGTCGGATGAGGGACAGTGGTACTGAGCAGTCAACATCATCTCATCGTAGGTGATTGGATGAGGGAGGCGGTAGCAGGCATGATGTGGGGGCTAGCAGTAGCCACCCTGAGGGGTCCCATAGGACCCACACCATGGGGGGTAGTTCCCGTCGCACCGATCCTGCATGATCATGGTGGCCGACGCCTTAGGCTGGGTGGTTTTGTTGTATGATTGCGGGGTCAGAGGACCAGTTTTGTAGCCTACGGGCATTTTTTTTGATGATATATATATATATATATATATACTAGCTTTATTTTGTTTATGCACATGTGATGATTTGATCTTATGCATGATGGTTGATGAATATGGATGTATGCATGTTAATTTATTTTGATGGATGCATATGTTATGATGAATGCAAATGTTTTTGATTTATATGTGATATGCAAAATGTAATGGATGAAATGAATTTGTGTTGGTTGGTTAGGGCACCATAGACTATTTAGGACTTTGTTATTTTGTTTTTAGGTGATTGTTGTGGTAAATGACTTTGTATGTATACATGTGGTTTTTTTGTATTTTTTGATGGTATTGTAAGGATGAAAAGTAGCGCAGTTGGTTTAGAAATGTAGCTAAGGTTTTCTTGAGACTCAGACGGTTTTAACTCACTAGCCATGACTGTACTTTATCTTACAAGACTTTTGAACAAGGTATGAATCGGACTTGTCTTTGACCAAGCTATTTCACATCCCTGTGTGTGCAATTGAGTTCATTTATGTGGTATTTGTCAGGATACCGCTAGTGCTAGATAGGCTGTCAACCAAACCTATACTGAGGATCACCTAATTAGCTCCACTAACTCCTTTATTGTATTTAGTCAGATTAATCTGCGGTGCTATCTAGGATACCATAAGCTAGCTCATCCACATGCAAACATTGATCTGTACACAAGTTAATGTGACAGATATATCGTCATGCGGGAAGTTTACCACCAGTGACCGATAGGCTATCAACCAAACCGGTACTGAGGCTTGCCTCATGACCTGTCGGAATGCTGAGAGTTCCAAGGATTCAAGTTCAACTCCCTTCTTTTCTTTAATTGTATTGGGATACTTGCTCCTTTGTAGTGATAAAAATCACTGTTTATTTTTGTTTTATTTGTTTTTCTTTTGAGCAAGGGATTTGGATATGGAGTGATGAGAATCACTATTGTTTGTGCCTTTTGATGTGTGCACTTTGGGATATCAAATTTTGGAGTTTTGACTTTTGCAAATTTTTGATGTTTTGCAACTATTGAGAATTTTGGGATTCTTGGGGAATTGGGTAGGGAGGATGCTTGTCCTTTTGCCAACTCTCAGCATTCTTGGGGTCATTCGCATAGGGGGATGAGCAAGATAACCATTTCGCTTATGGTGACCTGGATTGCTTTGCAGGTTTCATCTTTCGTTCACACAACTTGGGAATTTTTATGTGTTTTAATTTGTGTTTGGATGCTACGTAACAAGGTGTGATCCAAGTAGAACTCTACCTTCGTAAAATCTATCTGACTTGGTACAGTACGTGGCTAGAAAGCAAAATTATGACTGAAAGATGAAAACTCTTGATACATTCGAAGACCACTGACTCTAGTGTGGTAAACAATAGTGAATGGCGTTTGTTTGTTTGTTTTATAAAATGGAAAAATGTGGAACAAGATGGACTAGCAGAGTAATTACAGTCTATGGTGCCTTTGACCTGTACGACCACAAATATGCAATGTATGGATGTGATGCTTAATGCAGCTACATATTTTTGTATTTTTGATGGATTGATTTTTGTGAATATGAAGATGAGATGTGAGAAGAGCTTTTTATTGATGAATTTGAGCATGCCTGGAAATGAGATGCAAATTTTTGTTGTTTTTGATGATTTTTGGATTTTGAATTTTCTTATTTTTGACCAAGCGATTATGGGAATCCTTGGAGCATTTTGGGATTGACCAAGCGATTTTAGGAATCCTTGGAGCATTTTGGGATTGACCAAGCGATTATAGGAATCCTTGGAGCATTTTGGGATTGACCAAGCGATTATAGGAATCCTTGGAGCATTTTGGGATTGACCAAGCGATTATAGGAATCCTTGGAGCTTTTGGATTTAGAACAGATTATATTAAAATACTTGGAGCATTTTGGATTTACGAACAAGCGATTATAGGAATCCTTGGAGCATTTTTGGGATATGGCTCTCTTAGATATGGAATGGTCGCAAATGACTGATGTTCAAGGGTTCTGTTTCCTTGATTCCATCAAGAGAGGCTAGCCGGTATGTCTCGGGTCCTATTTTGCTATCAATGACATATGGACCTAACCAATTTGCCATGAACTTGTCCCTTAGGTGGGACGGCAAACTAGAGTTCTGTTGGTTTTCCTTCAAAACCAAATCACCAACCCGAAAGTCCCTCAGGTGAACTTTCATGTTGTAAGCTTTCTTAAGTCGCTCTTGATAGATACGTAAATGCTCGAGAGCATTAACGCGTCGTTCGTCAAGCAACGTAAGCTGGTCTAACCGGGCCTGTCATGCAGCGTCATCATCGATGAACTCTTGCATTGATATGCGCAGGGAAGGAATTTCCAACTCGAGAGGCATGACTGCCTCGGAGCCATACACGAGCAAAAATGGAGTGGCCCCAGTGGGCGTCCGAATGCTAGTGCGATAAGCCCATAGGGCAAGTGGAATTTGGATGTGCCAATCCTTATGACTGTCTGTGACTATCTTTTTAAGGATGGCAACTAGCATTTTGTTTGACGCCTCTGCTTGCCCATTTGCCTGCGGATAATAGGGTGTCAAAAAACTGTGCTAAATTTTGTACTTTGTGGTCAAAGCACGCACGTCTTTGTTCTTGAATGGCGTCCCATTATCCGAGACTATTTTGGATGGAATACCAAAATGACATATGATGTTATGCAAAATGAACTCCACAATGCGGGGTCCTATCGTAGAGGTAAGCGGAACTGCTTCCACCCACTTGGTAAAATACTCTGTGGCCGTTATGATAAACGTGTGATGGCCTGACGATGCAGGGGAGATCTTTCCAATTAGATCGAAGCCCCACTGCAAAAATGGCCAAGCGGACTGGACTGTCTGCAAGGCCTGGGAAGGTACATGCATCAAATTGGCATGATGTTGACACTTCATGCACTTCTTGACATATGCGCAACAATCTCGCTCTAAAGATGGCCAATAATAGCCCATGCGAAGAATGCGCTTTGCGATGGCCATACCACTGAAGTGGCCACCACATGTACCATCGTGCGCTTGGGCGACTGCCCAAGTGGACTCTTGTTGGTCCAAGCAACGAAGGAGGATTCCTTCATAGCTGTGATGGTACAAAATGTCTCCTATCAAGACATACTTAGCCGCTTTCTGCTTGAATGCTCATTTTGTGGCATGCGTCAATCCAAGCGGGAGATTACCTAACTTGAGGTAGTCTCTAATGGGTAAATACCAGTCCTGTTGATCGAAAGCCTCGATGGTATGAACAACCAATCCCTCTTGAAGTTCATCCCTAGCAAACGCTGAGTGGGAGAGAACTTGTAAGAATAGCGTTGTGTTGCTATTAATGGGAGTAGGGGAGAACAAGGACCCCCAGTTGGCATGTTTCAGATGATCATGGATTCGAGAGAACTTATCCGAGGATGGTTCAATCTGGATCATGTGGATTCCTGGCATCAAGTCAGAGCTTGCACGCTCCATCATGGATTGCGATAGGGTTTTGACTTGAATGGTTGTCATATCACCAGAAAGGTCTTGCGGGATTAGTGACCCCAAGGAGGCCATTGTGTCCGCAAAATGATTCGATGACCGAGGGAGTGCCTCGATGTCATACCACTCAAGTTTTGCCAAGAATTTGTCCACAAGGGCTTTATAAGCCTACAGAACTGGGCATTTGCATTGGAATACCCCTTTGAATTGATTGAAAATTAACAACGAATCACCAAAGATGTTCAGTCATTTGATGTTCATGGTGATTGTTGTCTGAAGACCTATGAGCAAGGCTTCATACTCTGCATTATTGTTGGTGCATGGGAAATTTAATTTAAATGATAGGGGCATTGGAGCACCCTACGGTGTGAAGAATACTATTCCCATGCCACCACCTTGCTCACATTTAGAACCATCAAAAAATAGGGTTATGTCAGCCTGTGACTCAAGCTCATCAGAATCTGGCGATTCTGAGACATGGAAGACCCCATCATCGGGTAGTTCTATGACTAGAGGCTGATCATCTTCGAGAGGAGCCTCTGCTAGTTGATCGGCTATGACCTATCCTTTGATGGATTTCTGTCCGATAAACTCTATGTCAAATTCTGTCAACAACATGATCCATTTCATCGTGCGACTACTATGATAAGTACGACTCATCATGTATCGCAATGGATTCTCCTTAGACACAACATACGTAGTGTTGCTCAGCATGTAGTGGCATAGCTTTTTGGTAGCAAACACCACTGCCAAGCAGAGTTTCTCGACGTATGCATAGTTAAGTTCATAACTGACCAGGGTGCGGCTAAGATAGTAAGTAGCCTATTCTTTGTGAAGTTCATTCTTCTAGGCTAGCATGGCGCCCAGTGCCACCTCAATAGTTGAGATGTATAAGTAGAATGACACTCCTAGTCTAGGTGGTGCCAATACTGGCGATGAAGCCAAGTATCATTTGATGTCATCAAAGGCTGACTGGCACTCGTCATCCCAATGAAATGCTACCCCCTTGTGCAATAATTTGTTCATGGGTCGGCACTTGTCAGATAGCTGCGCTATGAAGCGCTTAATTGATGTGACCTTTCCCTACAGACTTTTGAGCTGCTTAATGGTAGTTGGGGGAACCATTTCAAGGATTGCCTTGAATTTGTTTGGGTCCACCTCGATGCCTCGCTTTGAGACTATGAAACCCAAGAGTTTTCTAGATGTGATGCCAAATACGCACTTCTTGGGATTCAGTCTGACTTTATGCTCCATGAGGTGATCGAGGATCTTGCTTAAGTCATCGAGATGATCTAGGCGCAAAAGAGACTTGGCCAACAAATCATCCATGTAATCTTCCAAAGTTTTATGCATGTAATCATGGAAGATGTACGTCATGGCACGTTGGTAGGTGGCGCCAACATTTTTAAGGCCAAAAGGCATGACCTTATAACAAAATGTCCCCCAAGGCATTGTGAACGCCATTTTTAGTTGATCCTCGAGATTGATACGAATCTGATTGTATCCCGAGAAACCATCCATGAGGGATAGCATTTCATGACCTATTGTAGCGTCTACCAACGCGTCGATGCTTGGCAAGGGGAAATCATCCTTAGGACTCGCTTTGTTTAGATCTCAAAAATTAGTGCATATGCGAATCCTCCCATCGAGATTTTTGATGGGCACCATGTTGGACAGCCATGGCGGATAATCCATGCAGATGACAAACTGTGCATCCAACAGCTTTTGCAATTCATCTTTGACCATCAAGGCCACTTTTGGGTGCATCTTACGTAGTTTTTGCTTAAGCGGCTTGATTGTCGGATCAAGCATTAGATTATGCATGACTAGCTACGGATCTAGCCCCGGCATGTCTCTGTATGACCATGCAAAAACCTCCTTCTTCTCTTTGAGAAGGGCAATGTAGTCGGCTTGCTCTTCGGGGGATAAGCTTACCCCTAGCTTGATAATCTATGGATTCATTGGATCTAAGCCGATGTCTACGTCAGTCGTCTCCTCGATCGACATGTGGGATCCATCCTCCAACTGATGTGGAGTTGGGATCAAATGGATATCATTAGCTGAGTTTAAATCTGCATTGGGAACCTCGGGTTCCTCTTCAGCCTGAAAGATATCCTGAGTTGTCCCTAGGGTAAAATGAGGCATTTTACCGAAAGGCCAATACTCTGATGGGGAGAGAGGTGAATTGACATGATCCCAGTCAATGGCATCTATGTCTAGATGCAAGGACCATGCTGGATCGGCCGGATTGTGGATGGGTGCGGTCAAGTCAATGGAGATCATGTGGATGAAATGAATTTGGTCTCCATTACCATGGGTGTGATGACTCAAACATTCTGGATGTTCTCTATGTTCTGGATCTGGTTCTATAGGTACTGGCATGAATGGATCGGCCCTATGTGCTAATAAGAGGACAGGGTCTACCCTCGACATTGATATCACCCTAGGGTCTCAGAGTGGAAGGTGCTCTTCGTGTACTTGGAGCAGTGGATCCAACACTTGATCCCACCCTGTTGGGTCTACGTACCACTCATGCCCTGGCACTATGCCCATCTATGCAAATATGTCATTAATCCTCAAAGGGTGTCATTGTTGCATTTGTTGCCTTTGTTGCATTTGTCGCATGTGGTTGAGATAGGCCATCTCAGTTTCATCTTTCGAATCGCTGTCGGAGATCCAAAAATGTTCATTTTCTCCAACAATTGCTTGCGACATATGAGGCTCATCTTGTTCTAGCAAATTAATCTGGTCCCATTGTGGTTGTTCCACACTCCGTGGGGGGACCTGATTCTCTTGACGTGATACTGGCTCGATTGGAGCCTCTAGAGGGAACAGATTCAAAAATATCTCTTGCCAGTTATTCATGGGAATCTCTTGTGAGTGATCACTATTGGATTCGAAGGGATCATATGACACTGGTTCATATTCTGATTCATCCTCCGAAGATCCTTCTGGACACTATTTATGCTCTCCTTGAAAGTGAGTTCCCAAACTTTCACCTCTCTCTAGCAAAGGAGAAGGGTTATTGATGTTACCAAGGGTGGTTGTTGACCATGGGAGGTAATCTCCCAATGTATATGTTGTGTTTGGGTTGGCATAAGGATCTGATGCCAATCCACCCTTGTTGCCTATTCCTAGGCCTTGCATGTTTTCCACCAAGATGTCTAAGGGCAGGGGGTGGTTGAACCCTACTCCCGACTTGTCATAAGGCATTTGGTATCTTGGCTGGCAAAGGACATGCACTCCTTGCTCATACCTGCCTAGCCCGTATCCATGCCAATTGCATTGGCCAAGATATCTCAGAGCGAAGTCCGGGTTAGACAGATAGTTGACATCTTCTGCAAAAGGCTCTTCATCCTCGTCCTTTTGCATGCATGGCTCAGCACCATGGTCAAGGCCCCCATACACAAAATTGGTCTGGTTCGATGGGTAGCCTAAAGGAACAACTATCCCGATGGGGAGGCGAGGTCTCCCCATGTCTTGCACTGACTCTAGCATGGGCGTTGCTACAACATTCCGCACTAGATACTCCCCCAGGCCCGTACTGGCCATTTCAATAGTAATTGTTGGCGATTGAGAGGGAGGGAACGGAAGCCCTTCTAGAGTCCATTCCATGTTGGGTGGACTAGGAGCCTCAACTTCCATTGTGCTAGGTATCTCTTCGGTTGAGATGGTTGATATTGTTGGCAGCGCCTCTTCCAGGGGTTGAGCCTCTTCCAGGATTTGTTTCCCTTTGTCCTTCTATTTAGCCATGATAGGTGGCATTGGTAGTGAAGGAGCGGATGATGAAGATGCACCTGGCTGGGGTTTTGATGGATTAGTCACCAGTGGTGCTCGCGGCATCGGACCCTGTCTAGATGGATTTAACTAAAAATCCAAGTGCATCGATGGGAGGGTCGATTGTGGCATCAACTGCATCGCATTGCAATATTTGAAGGGTTCTAAGTCCGTCGGGACTACATGTACTTCTCCTTCAAATGCATACTTCAAACACTGGTGAGCTATCGAAGGGACACACTTCATGTCCCTGATCCATGGCCGCCCTAGCAATATGTTGTATGCCATCTCGCCTTCCAAAATATGGCACAATGTAGGTATCATCTTTTGTCCTACCTGAATGGGTAGAACAATTGTGCCAACTATCGAGCATATCGCATCATTGAATGCTCGCAGTGTGTAAGTGGAAGCCGTGATGTGAGAGGCTGGCAACTTCAGATGTTTCAATGCTGCTGTAGTAATGATGTTACTGGATGAGCCAGTGTCTACCAACACCCTCTTATATGGGATCCCGTTGACCCATGCGATAACGTGCAGGGGTGGATCTGCCATGTCATCAGATACTGATTTAACTTCATCTTCTCGAAAGGTAATGACTGGCTCCGTGCATCATTTTACATGTCCCACGAAGTTATTGAAGGAATTCGCTTCATGGGGCTGCAACTCGATGGCTTTCAAAATTTCCATGAGAGCCTCCCGATGGGGTGTTGATTGTTGTATAAGCTCATATATGGAGAGCCTAGCCGACGTGGTCCACAAACTCTGCGTGAGTTTGGTCCGTATCGTGACCTCGGGTCTAGGCGGAGGTAACTGCACAGGGTGTTGTTGAGGTTGTGACATCGCTGGAACCTCTCTTGTGGCTGCCTCGGGGGCAACTCCTGGGTATTTCTTGTTCCTGGTCACTATGCTTATCATTCCCACATACCCTTGCATGGGGAAATTCTATCGCACCTCATTGACCTGAAGGGGTTTTGCCTGTGCCTCATGGGCAGGCAAGGGGTCCTTGAAGACCCCCATCTGCTGGTTATTTGGCGCTATGGGGTTGTCCACTGCCAATGTTTTATTATCAATCAAGTCTTGTATCAATCCTTTGAACTTCCAGCATGCGTTCAGGTCATGTCCCCTTCGCCTGTGGAACCTACAATACAAGTCCTCTCTGTATCCCTTAGGCTTGGGAGCATTAGGATCTATGGTTTGGATCTCTGGAAGGGTGATTAAATTTGTCGTTGACAAGCGGTCAAATAGGGAGTCCCTAGACTCCATATAAGGGGTGTACTATCACTTAGGGCGACGCTACTGATTTTGCTCCTATTTTTTATTTTCTCTTTCATAATTATTAGGAGGCACTGCCTGATAATTAGCCTTTTGAGGTTGTATTTCTTGTGTAGGCTTAGGGACATTTATAGCAACTTGATTAACCACAGCGGGTTTTTGTTGCGTAGTCCCTATCTTTGTGTTTTTGTTCCACTCTTTCTTTTTAGGTTTGGCAATTTTGCCATCCTATATTTTGATCTCTTCGATAACTCTGGCTTGCGCCAGAGCTTCTTCTAAGGTGGCATATTGTTGCAGCTGCAATAGCCCAGAGATCGATCTCAGACAACTTCGTGAGAACATTTGTGTGAGGTCGGACATAGGGGGAAGGTAGGGTAGCTTAGAAAGTAGAGTCCTCCATCGATTCCCATAGGCCGCCATTGTCTCTTCCTCATATTGCCTAAGGCTGGCTAGGTCACTCAGTGATGCCTTCTTCTTGGTGTTGAAGGTGAAGCGTTCAAGGAACGCATCCACTAATTGATCCAAGTTATTGATGTTGTGCTTCGGCAACTGGGTGAACCAATCCGAGGTAGGGCCCATGAATGTGGTTATGAATGTCCTTAGCAACAATGCATCATTATCCTGAATGCCAAAGCATTGGCTCAGGAATCTTGTCACATGCTCTTGGGCATCCTCTTCACCCTTAAAGACTGCCAACTGAGGCAACTTGAAATGTTCGGGGTAAGGAGGTGCAGGCACTGACGGATGCACAGGATGACTATGGAGTTGGCGTAACATGGGCTTTTGGGGCCCAGAAGCTTTGGTTTCCATAGACTCCAAATGCTCTAACAACGCTTTGTATGCATCGAAAGATTTAATCTCTTCCTCTTTAGTTTGCTCCCATTGTGAGTTGTGGGAGACTGGAGGCCTATGGGGGGGTGGCCGGATAGCAGCCCCTCCGCCTTGATAGGGCATTTCAGCCCGCTCTACTTCTTGTTCATACTCCTCGTAAACTTCCTGAGGAGTCTCTGGGCGAGACCTATGACCCTGAGTGGGTCCCCGCGGAGGGTACCCATCATTGTTTCGGGGAGTGGCCTCCCTCTCAGGTCTATGGGGTCTCGGAGGCAAAACTTGATGAGGTCACGGAGACCTATCCTGCACCAAGGGATTATGCCTCTCATATGGTTCCGCTCTTTGGGTGTGAGGGGTTGGAACCCTCTCAGGTAGGTTATAAAGCAGCTCGTCTGCTTGGCGCTGAATGCGCTCCTTGTTAAGGTGGTATAGGCGCTCTAACTACTGCTGATCTTGCTCAAGCCGCATGATCTGGGCTTGGTGGGTGGCATGTCTGGCGACTTCCAGGTCAATTTGGTCTACCATCTTGGGCCTAGGAGGCCTGAATGCCTCTCCTATGTATTTGCCTCGGTCATGATGATCCGAGATCTCAATGGGTTGCTTCCCTCTATCGAGGTTGGCGGCATTTACCTGAGGCTCTGGCCTCAATGTGTGACCATGGTATCTAGCAGGTGTGGAAGCGCAAGGCTCCCACGCTGTATATTGCTCTCGAGGAATGTGATGGTCTTCCTCGTACTCCCTTTCGTGGGTGTGAAAGGGGTGGGCAGAGTTAGCTTGCCCTGTTTGGAGAGCCCTGTGCTCTGGGTTTTGTCTATTGGTTCTAACAATGATGGGAGGCAAAGGAGAGATGCCATAGTCACGTGGCCTCTCCTCATGGACACTATGCCTCTCTAGCGCTTCATCGCATGGTGGCCACTCATATCTAGCCTCTAAGGGAGGTCTTCTATCTACGTTGAGTGCCACATGTAAAGCTTCTTCCCGAAAGGGGCTGTGCTGAATGGGCGTGTCCCCCAGAGGGGTGTCCCTATAATTCCACCTTGACATGGAATGATGTGGACTCTCTTGTAGTCCAGACCGCCAAGGCGGTATGGCCAAGTCCTTAGGGCTAAAGCGAAGGTGACTTGTGCCCGCTCCTTGTACACTTTTCGTAGCTTCTGCCCTTGATTGGGCTTGGCTACGGGTGTACACCATGGTGGTGCTCTTCTACAAGCTAAGCAGATTTTTATCTCTTTTATGATTTTTTATGCTACACTTAAACAGAAAAGAACACACACATACACAAACGGTGATTATCTCGTTTAAAGGTTGAAAGTGTGTCCTAAAACTGGTTTAGTGTGTTTTGTTGTTTGTTTTTTTGAAAGCTTTTTATGAAAACCATTTAAATGCAATTATGAAGGCTCATATGACTCCCATAAATGGTCGCCCCTTCAATATACCATTGCCGGACCGATATACCAACCTCTCTATATACCCGCCCTTACGAGAGGGAAACTATAGGTACGTGAGAGCAGATGGTACATGGAACATAGGCGGTACGAAAGGGGGATTGTCCTATTTATGACACCTACCATAGAAGACTTATCCTCGCATGCTGGGAATCACCCCAATGACACTCGGTCAACTTTCATCAGGATTTACGTCTAACAACAGTGACAATCGGGGTAAATGAATGCAAAATTCAAGCCAAGGTGGTGATGAACCCACCGTTGGTCTTGATCAAGGGCTGGGGTCTTACGACCAGCTCCTTGGTTTAAAAATGCCACGTGATGTGTGTGGGGTTTATTTTAATTTGCAAAAATGAAACAGGCAAACAAAAGGAAACTTTCCCTAAGCCATACAAAAACTGAAAATCAGAAAACAGAAAACAAAAATTTGACAGAAGCTTGTTAAAAACCCCTACCTCTTCTCTGCCCAAAAGGATGTTTCTGACTCTCGGCCCTGAAATAGCATAGACAAAAATTCGTCTCTGGGTGAGACGAATACCAGAACAGAATTCGTCCTAGTCTGAGACGAATTAGAATTCGTCTCAGGGTCAGACGAATTACAGTAATGTATTCGCCACAGGCAAGGACGAATAACAGTCAGAGTTCAAAAAATGGTACCTGTAAGCACAAAAACACAAATTTTTGATCAGTTTCTTGATCTCAAAAATCAGGGGACAGTGTCCCACCGTGATCGCCACTGAAAGCACGAGATTCCGAAAACAAAAAGGGAAAACTCCAAACACGATGCAAGAACGAAACTAAACTTGATGCTACAAATTAGAAATGCGTAAAATGGAGAAAGCATAGACAAATTGGAACCCAAATGGAATGAAACAACCCTCTTCTTTTATTGATGTATTTCAAATTCGGTTACAATTAGCTTCCTCCTTTTTAGGGGAGAGGAGCATCAAACTTGTCTCTTGGTCACATCAATGGAAAGTCATCTCTCTTCCGCGTGCCCACATGCAAAATGGGCGGGCCAAAGTGTTGCCGCCGCTGGTGTGAATGAATCCTTGATCCTTGCTGCTCCTCCTGCATTCAAAGAAACAACAAAATCGTTAGTAGCACCTGTTGCAAAGATGAAATGTTTGTTCTCTAAAAACAATGGAAGATGCATGCAAAAGATTGATTACAATGATAAATAAACCGATTCTAAACAACTTGCAAATTTGACAGTAACCAGGGAACATTACCAGAGGGCCACTGCCATCAAAATAGTCAGAAAATTTGCCACCGATTCGAATTCACTCTTGGGCGGGACGAATTCGACTGTAATTCGTCCTGGGTAGGACGAATTCGCCTGCGACAAAACGCCGAAGTGATGCTGCCCAAATGTCGCATCTCGGGAGCTCCAAACGACCTACAAACTTAGGGGTTAGCTAATTGGGGGCATTTTGGGAAGACCCAGATGGTCAGATTTCCCCAATTTGACCTCCATCAATGGGAATTTGACGTTGCTACCTGCAAGTTAGTGAGGACAACAAAAGCGACAAAACATGATAAGATTTGATCAAAGCATTATGAAATCGGAATTACAAACTATTTAAACAGCATAAAATGGAATGCAAGATAAACAAATGACAAAAGAACAATCTGCCATGAATTCCCAATCGTTCTTAAAAAAGAAGATTAGGCTCGCAGGAGTGCGGGGCGCCGGGCGGGCCGCCCACCGTTGGAACCTGATTTCGGCACCAATCCACTTGGGATGGGCCCAAAATCTCTTGTAATGGGTTGTCGGTGAATTGGTAGATCAATGTGGTCAAATGTCGGGTTTTGGATCCGGATTCACACTTCCAATAACCACCCAATGACCTCCCTTGCGAAAGAGATCAAGGATGTGGAAGAGGTGAATCAAAAGGTAAAAGCGTGGTATCAATTTGGCAGCACTTCGTTGCTTGAAAATGCTTCCAACCTGTCCTCTTTTGGGTGAGAAAGTTCACCATTTTATAGACCCAGGGGGTCTCTTTGGAGGGGCATGCATGAGCGCCATGTGGCAGTCATGCCTTCCCATGAGGGAGGAAAGTCCTCCATGACTTGGGCTTCCATGACTGCCCTTGTGACAGTCCTCTAACGTCCAATCTGCCCACCTACACGCGCATGCAAGGCAGGAGGCATTAATTGACTGTCCTCGGCTGCCACTTGGCACAATTTTTCTTTTTGCCCGTTGAACCTGGAATTCGTCCTACCCTAGAGCGAATTCAGAATTCGTCCCTGGGTGGGACGGATCCCATTTTGAATTCGTCCCAGGGTGGGACGGATACTGAGCAAAGTGCCTGAATGTGCCAAATTGCCTTTTGACCTTCCAAAATTGCTGCAAAAGTGGTTAGGACCACTGTTTAACCTCTGAGGGCTGCCCTGGGGGCTGTGTGTGTCAAAGCGATCAGTGTTTGCAGTCACATAATCGGATTGGTGCTGTTTTGGTGTCTACACTTAGTAGTGTTGTTCCATCCAAAATAATATTTTTGATGGGACCAAGATAGGGATATCATATGAAGGATGCCTTGGATATCTTGTCTTTTCCTTTCTGGGATTTGAATAGGCCAGTCCTCAATAGGGATCCAATATCTACCACCCTTTGAATTACTAGTATGGTACCGACAGTAATTAGCCATATTTATCTAGTTAGCTTAGTGAAGCTTCTCCATACAAGGCCTGCAATCGGGAAACTGAGTAATCAAAGGCTTGTGACCATCCCAAGAATATGTCCAAAAATTTACCTATTGGCCATTATGAATGATCCAAAATAAATTTTTCTTTATCAAATCCTCACCAATCTTAAGAACTACTAAAATGGGAGAACCTTTGGTAGGAAGTTGATACCAAACAAGGTCTTCAGGACTTTTGCTCTCAGCATATTTAGAATGAAGATTATTTGACCAAAGAGCATTGGGGTTATGCAACATCCTCCAATATAATTTACCAGCTAAAGCTTTGTTGTTATTAATAGAAGACTGGAATCCTAAACCTCCTTCATTCTTAGGAAGACAAACTATCCCATTTCACCAAGGCCCATTTTATTTTCTCCTTAGTACCACTCCAAAGGAAATGATGACTGATTTGATCCAATTCTCGAAGAACAACCTTTGGGATATTCAAAATGGAAGAAACATAAATAGGAATAGATTGAAGGACTGATTTTACCAAGGTGATTCTACTCCTAGAAGAAAGCCACCTATTGGTCCACTTTCCAATTTTCTTCTTGACATTGTCCAACAACCAATTCCAATATTTATTTTTCTGCCTTTGAATATTTATGGGAATACCTAAACAAGTGATTGGAAGGGAGGTATTCTTATATCATAATTTATCAAAGACCACGGATTCTTGTCTAGCAGAGCAGTGAAAGAAAAGAACTTTAGATTTTTCTTTATTGATCAACTGCCTAGTAGCCTTAGAAAAATAGCTAATAATTTGCTTAATATTAGAATCTTCCTTAACTATAGCTTTACCTAAAAGAGTAGAGTCATCCACAAATTTAAGATGAGAGATAGGTCTAGCTCCATAAGCAATGGTATCTTCCTCAAGGGTTTTGTTTTCCCTCTTTTTGGTTATAGTCCTACCCAATCATTCAACAAGAATTATGAATAAATAAGGGGATAGCGGGTCACCTTGCCCAATACCTCTAGAAGCTGAGAATTACTAAGAAGGCCTACCATTGATAAGAACTAAGTAGAAAAATGAAGAGATACATCCCATAATCAAATCCATCCAATCCTTACAGAAACCAAATTGCCTAAAAACTTTGATAAGGAAGTGCTAATCCACTCTATCATAAGCTTTGGATAAGTCTAACCGAATGAACATGGAAGGAGATTTTTGCATATCCATGGAATGGATGGCTTCCTGAGTAAGAACTATCTCATATACTATTTGATATACTTCCACATAACCCCCTTGCTCTAGGAAAATAATCTTATGCAAAAGAGGCTTCAACCATTCTACCATTATTTTAGTAATGATTTTGAGAAGAACATTACATAAACCAATAGGTCTAAAAGCTGAGATATGATCAACCTCTTGAGATTTTGGAACAAGAGTAATATAAGTTTTATTGATAACCTTCAAAATTACTTTGGCTTTCCTGGCTTCTTCCAATACCTCTAATAAATAAACATGAAGGATATCCCAGAACTCTTGGTAGAACTCAATGGGAAAACCATCAGGACCTGGGTTTTTCCCATTTTGTATTTTAATAACTACTTTTTGAAGCTCATTGATAGTAATAGGAGTAGTCAAAATAGATTTCTTCTCAGAATTAATAAGAGAAGGGATTTATTGAAGAATATTTTGTTGTGAAGTTGAGTCAAGAGGAGTAGCAACAAAAATATTGGAAAAGTAATCAACAACAAAAGAGTTCCTGCCATCCCAAGTATAAACAACATCTCCAAAATCTAATTTTAAGGAAGAAATAAAGTTGTGATATCTTCGATCTAGAAGATATTTGTGGAAGAAATTTGTGTTTCGATCTCCTTCTTTGAGCCATTGAATTTTAGATTTTTGTTTCCATAAGATTTCTTCTCTTTTTTCCCATTCCTCTAACTGAGTTGTGAGTTTAATTTCATCTACACTTCTCTTCTTTGTGAGGCCATCTAAACGGATTTTCTTATTCAAATTTTCAATATGAGCAATAAATTCATGTTTTTTTTATGAACATCCCCAAACTTTTTCCAGTTCCAAGTCTTGATTTTGGATTTAATGTATTGCAGTCTTTTGGAAAAATAGAGGATCTTAGTCCCATGCCTAGGTTTACCTTCCTTCCACCATTGTTGCACACGAGGTCTGAAGGAAATGTCTCTAAGCCACATTAATTGACAACAAAAAGGAGATAAACTCACATTGGTTTTCCATATTTCCACCATGACTGGCCAATGATCCGAACCAACATTATTAAGAGTCTTCACTTTAGGAATGTGACCATGGATTAAGAAATTTTTAGATAACAAAAACCTATCCAAACTCTCCATTATACAAGTTAAGCCTTGCCTTATGTTAGACCAAGGTGTGAGGCCATTATCTGGTTGGATATCCACAAGATGGAGGTTTACAATATATTCACTCATGAGGTCAGTGCTTTTGTCAAAATTTCTATTTCCCCCATTTTCTCATCCAGAGAGAGAATGGTATTGAAATCTCCTCCGATCAAGATCCAAGATTCAGGAAAATGAGAGATAATATGAGTAATATCCTTCCACTATATTTTTTTTTCTTCCAAATAAGTTGGAGCATAAACAATAATGCATAGCATAATTTTGTTGGAATGTCTACTTTGAATAGCTATAGCCAACAAACCCCAAATGCCAACCATATGGTGAATAACTACATCTTTTGGGTCCTAAAGACAAGCAATGCCACCAGAAGTCCCTTGGGAACTGAGGGAAACCACTTTTCCAGCTGGCCAAATTTTACTGGTAATTGAGTGCATATCCTCCATTGACATCTTTGTTTATTGAAGGAAAACAAGATGTGGATGATTTATCTAAATAATTCTTCTAATTTCATTTTGTTTTGAAAGACTCCCTTTGAGTCCTCTAATATTCCAAGTGATGATCTTTATTAATACTAGGGCTAAAAAAGTTGGGAAGGGCATTGATATTACCTTCCTCTACAAGCTTTTCACCTTCTTTTACCATATGATATTGATTGGTCTTGCGACCTTCTTTTTGATTAGAATCTATCTTCAATTTGTTTCCTATTTCTTGACTTATTCCAATTGAATCTGAGATGGCTTCTAACCTTGAAGAATGCTTGTACACAGCCAAAATTTTACTAGATGGTTCAACGAAGTCTATATTGGGACCTGCATTATTTAAAGTTTTGTCATTTGAAAAACTATTTTTCTTGTGTAAATTTTCTACCTTTTTTCTCTATTGAAAACCTTTGGTTTGTCTCTAAGTTCTTCCCTTCATATTTAAATTATGTTTCTAAGATTTTAGTTTCCATTATTTCCTCTTCCTCACTTGGGACATAATTTGTGGAAAGGATTTCAAACATATTAGCAAATGACTTTGATTGATCCTTCATAATTGGTTTTTTCTGAGTGTTCTTCTTCTTAGGTATTTGGAAACCTACTGAGTTTATATCTTTTTTTTATTAGGAATTTTATTTGGGCAAGCATTGGCTAAATGACCATATTAATGGTAAATTCTACAATGAAAAGGAATGTTCTCATAGTCCACTACTTGCTCCCAAGTGTCTTCCCCAAATTGTAATGTGATATTTTTAGGTAGGGATTTGTCAAAATCCATTAAAACACAAATTCGAGCATAAATAATATGTTCAAAATTTTGAGTACAATCAGCAGTCATCATAAAAATTCCTAAAGAGATTCCAATTGAAGAAAAAATAGTAGGATTCCAAAATTCAATAGGGAGGTCAAAGAGTCTAACCCACATGGGAGCTATAGAAGGCATCTCTTATTCGACTTTAAATTTAGTATGCCAGGGCTTCATGAAAATCCCTTCCCTTCCAAAAAAACAAGGACCCCCTTGAAAAATTTTCTCTCTATCTTCATTATTAGAAAATAAAAAAAGAAAATAATCATTTGGATAAATACAGATTTGTAACTCACCTTTAGTTTTCCAGTTTTTTGTAGCCTAGACTTTCAAAGCAGATAGACTCGGATAGAACCGATAAATTAGTTCTTTTTTTTCCAAATCTTTAATGCCTGTCTGAATGTTACCCATATCAAGTTTAACAATAGGAGTTCCATTAGTTGCTTTAAGAAATCCAGACTCCATTTTTTTAGGATCAATATTATGAATTCTTAGAGGTTTATTGGAAGCCCTAAGATTAATATTAGCATTGGGTTGAGGTTGTCCACCATGGAAGGCATCCCTAAAATTTATTTTTAGGGCTGAGTCCTCAAAATTCTTACCCTTGACAAGGGTTTTCACAGTAGAATTATTTTGTGGGTGCACCTTAACACCAGATTCACTTGAGATATGAGCCATTTTCTGATCAACTACTTGAAACTTGTTTCGTGATCTCTTTAATCCTTGCCCTAGATGCCATGGAAAAGTATGATTTTCACTTTTCTTTTGTGCATCAAATTGGAAGCCGTTGTCACTCAAATTCACAATATGGTCTGTTGAAAGACAAATTTCTAACCCATATTGGATCCCCTGCAATATTTCCTTCTAAAATATTGAGCATAAACCACAAAAATATTGGTCGCTAGGGCCCGAAGGCCCTAAAACCAACCTCTGGAGCGGCTTGCATTCAATCCAGATGAAACTCTCGCATAGTCGCTTGCCAAATATCTCGTTCACACATAGAGATGTGCTAGGATCTATGTTTCTCCAAATGAAATGAAAATTGGTGGAGACGTTCTAGTGTTTTTTGGGCATCTACCGTCAAAATTTTATCTCAATCCGAGTCCGGATGAGTGAGATATGGCGGAAATGAGTTCGACAGTTTGAGCAGTCCTCCGAAAAACGTCCCTCCTACTGCTAAACAATTATCTATCTTTACAACTCACTTGCTATTTTAGTAACCAAAAAAAAAAATGGAAAAAATTTGAATGACATTCAAATTGGAATCATGCACCCGTTATTCAATAATAACAACTATCCCAAGATAACAACCCCACTCTAGTTCCACACTACTAGTTAAGATAACTTTTCCCCGAGACTATTATATTGTCCCAAAAAAATAATTGAATGACCATAGTTAACTAGCGTGAGAAGTTTAAGTAAAATAAATGTAAATGTCCTTACAAATTATAAGTTTTTGAAGACGGTTTTTTATTAGAATATTACACCGACGAAGTCTCTGCGTCCACACTTCGTCATCATCAATTAAATATGCTGACGTATTTTTTTCCATTACGTCGGTTGATTGTGGAGAACATCGTGCATCAACAATATTATATGCCTTGGAAGTCTGGAACGCATATGAAAAGTGTAAAGTAGCAGCGTTTTCATTGACCGATCTGTTCATCATTGAATTCATCTGTATTTAGCGCAACCATGTTATATTCATTTTTGTCGATTCACTTTGTGGACTAGAAAGCTAAAAGATAAGTTTACTGCTCGCGTGGAGGTTAGGCAAGAGCCCTACATACTAAGAAAGCGATATTCATAGGTTAGGCAACCCCTAAGCATATTAAGAAAATGATATTCATTATTTCACATTTTATCTCCATTGCTTTACGGCACAGCAGTCGTAAATTTTTATTTCGGTGAAGCACAATATGAGTGAGCTCGTCTAGGCACTGCACGCAATCGTTTGAAACAGCTGGAGAAGAGTGCTGGGAAAACAAAACAACAATAATTTTTTTTTATTTGATGCCTCAATTATCAATTTGTTTTTATTTGATGCCTAAATGATTTTTTTTTATTTGATGCCTCAATTAAACTGACGTTGTCGTTTCAATCCATGAATTGAGATAGACAAACACAATATTAGAGTGAACGTAATCTCACCCTAAGAATAGGCCATGCAAAATGAAAAGTGTTTTTTTTTTTTTCCCTTTTTTTTTTTTTTCCCTTTAAACTAATTTTTGTTTGTTGATGTGTATCATCCAGCCAGTGTACATGAATTCTATAAGAAATTTAAGATTTGTCTATGGATTTGTATGAAGTCGTCTTTGTCGTGACTCCTGCCTAGTTTTCTTTAGTAGCTTCGAAACGTCTAAATTATTGGTGTGTTTGCATCTTATCATATAAAACATGACAACGAGCCGACATTGAATGGTACCTGTATATTTATATAAGAGTTTTGCTAAGTGTAGCCTAGAATATTCGTTGTGTAGAGGACACCGCTTTGGATTTTTGTCCCGTATTTTTATACTAAAAATGTAATAGGTGAAGATCATCTTTAGATGCAAGGCCTTATGAGAAGTAATTAATATATATGTTGAGGAGGATGTGTTCAAACACGAATTGCAATGAGACACTCAGTATAAATTTAAATATAAATATTATATGTGTTGAGGAGGATGTGTTCGAACAGGAATTGAAATGGAGTCACTCAAGATATTTCAAGTGAGTCAGCAACCTTTTCGAACTCGTAATTCAATTTCTTGAGTTTTGGCATTTCTCGATTTTCTTATTTGTAACGAAACAAGGAATAATAACTTAACGCTTCTAATTCATCATTATGTCAAATTAAATGACCATAGAAGCTTAAGTGGATTATATGTAAATGCCCGTACGGGTAATAAGTTCTAAATATACATACTCTTAATATTAGTCAATCCTTTTTTATATAAGGATAAGTAGATTACCTATTATTTTTAGGTCTTCATTACATAAATAACACCTAAAATATCTTTCATATCCTTGTCTCTTCACATTATCACCTCAAAAAAATATTTAACAAGAGTAATGTTGCAAGAGTAATGTTGAGCCCTTGGATGTCAAGTGGTCAATTATGTTTCCAAAAAAACCTTAAGAGTAGGAAAGTATGATTAATAGAAAGTCTTATCTCCTAGCTTGAATAAGTATACATAATCTTATGATAATGGGTAATTGAAATTTGGAAAGCATTGTTTGGAATTTCTTTCACTTGGCTGTTTGAGGTCCTCTTACTCATATAGATTGCCAACATATATTCAAATATGGAATTGCTACTAAAAATAAATTTAATTTTTGACATGGGAACCTATATATGCCCAATAATCTATAGAATTATTGTAATTGTTTTTTTAAATAAGATGCTAGGTATTTAACCCATCATAAAATATATATTTGAATATTTCCTATATTAAAGGGCCACCTGTCTTTTTTAATTAATTTAAAACTATCTAATATGAAATTTTATGTTGTCCTAACCTTGATACAAATTTATTTCCTCAACATTTATACTATATCCATAGAACATATATTCATATTCTACACTTCATAAAGTTTCCTCAATTTATAGCAAAAAAATTGGAAGAAGCCTACTTGAGTTGTATTATTTTTCATATTTTTTAAAAACCATTTACTATATTTTATACTTAGGTAAAATAGGAGTCTTATTTTACATTTAGACATACCTATAATAATAAATAAATTTATACATACCTATAATAATAAATAAATGATAAACTAATAACTAAAAATAACTAAATAAAATTTCCATATATAAAATCTATATTTTAATACCTACATATCCATAATATTCCATTAGAAAATAATATGATTATTGTCATTTGAGACTTAAAAAATTGTTATAAATATATAAATATAATAAAACTAACCATAATCCAAAATTTGCACCATAATATATGTCAATCCATATTTCTTTTAAAGAACATGGTATCATTTAATGCTATTTTTAGGCTTCTAAATTAATAAAATATCCCATGTCACCTTTTAGCTATTGGCCATAAACTCTATCACAACATTTGTTTTTTATCTTTATTATAATTTAATAAAATATTTCATCACATAAAATAAAAGAAATAGAATAAGTATCATGGAATAGTCTCACTCACGATAAAATATTTTAATGAGAATACATTCAAATATAGTGTAAATTATTCATTTGAAAGAAGTTTATGTGTCCATCTATAGTTAATATTAGTCTTAAATTAATTTAAAAATATGTAGTACTCAAATGACATGCATGAGATTAGTCATAATTTATTTTTATTTGATGGAAGACGACGTTTTGAAAGGAATATCAAACCCTTTAAAAAATGGATCCACACAAATTTCAAAGATTAAGGGAGGCCCATAGGAAACCAAAATATAAAATAGAATCCAGAGATCCATCAGGATCAAACCCAAATAAAGCTACCAAAATAGTTCCATACATACTCCTAAAATTTTGAGAGGTGCAAGTAAATTACCTTCTTCTAACATCATTAGCTAGTTATATTAATCCTTCTATAACTCCCTATTCTAAACTATGATGTAATTTTTGAGAGGTGCCCAGGTTAGCCAAAATATGGACTGAATTGTTACTTTCCCTAAACACATGTTGGTACTGGACAATTTCAAATATTTGAGCTAATTTATCCACTTCCTCCAATAGGTTTGAGATTATCCAAGTTGGATTATGCATACCTCTAACCACATTGATGATATTGAGTGAGTCACCTTTGATTATGAATTTTCTAAAATCTAGAGATTTTAACTATAAGAATCTTTGAAAGAGAGCTCCAGCCTCAGCTGCATGGCTAATTTAGATTTTGATATTTTCAACAAATGCCAATAAAATTTACCCCATTGCATCCTTTATGATACCAAATACTCCAAATCATCTTGGATTACCCTTAGACATACCATCAAAGTTTAATTTTATCTACCTAGGAGGGGGCAATTTCCAAACAATGTTTTCTCTTACTAGGTTATGGATTATTAGGATCGCAGCAAGAGAAGATTTAAAACCCAAATTATTTTCTATCTCAGCTTTTGTACCAGTGTTCCTTGCATCCAAGGATAGGAGATCAATATTCTCCATCACAACAAGGACATTCTTAACAAAAACTTACTTTGGATAATGAGAAGTATTCTCAAAAGCTATGAAATTTCTTTTCTTCCATATCCCCCACCATAGATGATGGAGGACAAAGGATGTGAATGATAAAAATTGAGCTAAGAAATAGGGAGTGATCCATTGCTCCACATGGATATTTAGCTCTTTAGGAGGAACCCAATCCATTATCACTAGATGAAGCAACATCTCAAAAATTTATTTAGAGTAGGAATATAGTGTGAATAGAGGCTAAGGAGATTCTTCTGCTAGCCAACATAGATAACATCTGTTGGGTAAACTAAGACCTCTCTTATGTAAATTATTCAACATTAAGCACTTTTCCTGCAACCCAAAATTTTCTTAGCTAGGAACCAAGGCTCTTCATGATCATCAAGGAGTGTATACATCAATTTTATTGAGAAATATCTATAACAATGTATTTTAGTAATTTTGAAATTGATTTACAAGCAGATTCCTCATATTGAGACTAATCAGGGAAGGAAAGAGGTTTTCAATATTTTCTAGTCATTCACCATCTCAAAGTAATCATAGACCCTTGATTTGAAATCTTGTGTTGTGATAAATTTATCTTGAGAGAAGGAGGGAATGGAGTTTAAAGGTTTATTTGCTACCCATCTATCTCTCCAAAAATTGATCCTCTAACCATTACCCAAAAGCTAGTAGTCACCCTTCAAAATATCTCCTCAACTTTTAACTATGCTTTTCTAGAACACACATTCTTGGTATAGGCTAGGATTAGAAAAAATAAAATTTTCATTCCTCAAGTATTTGGATTTTAATTTTTTTACCCAGTTTGTATTAGCATTTTGAGCCAACAAACATTTAGGTTGGAAAGAAATAGTGTTATGCATAATGGGGAATATTCACAAATTGGATGAATATTAGGATTTTCAAAATTTGAAATTGGCAAATTTGAGGACCCTCGACATCTGCCCATTCGCCTAAATTTTTTAGGATAAATTATTTCTTAGCGTCAATTCACCACAATATATATCCAAACATAGGAATATTTGTACTCGTTGGAAATCTCTTTCCAATCCTGATCTAATGGTGGTGGTTGTATGAAGTTATAATATGATTTAATACTTCAAAGGTGGCCCTAAATATGACCTTACATTTTAGGGCTTCAAATACCCCAAATTTTAATGTTAAGATGTTCAATTTGATTTGCTTATAATTATCCATGGTTCACCTTGATTTTTATTAGGATTCACAATTTTTTTTACAAGTACATTTTGAGTCCAACCCCTTATGCATAACCCTAGAAAGAAACCTCGAGATACTCTCTTAGGTGGTCCATAATGTTGTCCCATCTAGGTAAACCACTATCTAGAGGTAATCCACAAGAGATTTTTTGTCGCCCTTCGCATCGTAGAAGTTTGAATTGTGGACCTCCCTTTCAACGAGGCAAGGCTTAACTTCTCCACTTCCACTACAAAGGAGAACTAGATTAGTCATAATTTTATTCACAATATCCTTTGAGATAATATAAGAAGAAAATATAACATATTTTATGGGCTCCTTTATATCAAAAACGTTAATATCCTTTTGTAAATCTTTTATATCCTTTACATTGTTTATGATATAAGCTCACAATAAAATTATAAAATTGTCAAATATTTGTTTTCCATCAAGAAGATAGTTCACTAATGAATTATTTTAATATACACAATTAATATATATAAATAATTTTATCAAATCATTTTGTAGTTCAAATATTTATGAAATATTTACCATGAAATACCCATCTCTACATGAATATTGATAAATGTTGACAATATTTTGTTCTATTGTAAGGTTATTTAGTATTTAAATACATAATTATTTAGATATTTTAATGCCTTGTAGCATGTTAACTTGTACAAATATATTATACCATAGGGTTATGTGTAAGGGATCGGCCCCAAAATGTATATATAAAATTTTGTGAATCAATTTTGAAATGCAAGCGAATAATGTCCAAACACATATAGAAGGTTCACTATTATTAGGGGCAATGTTGGAAATTTAAACTTTAAATGGTCAAAATATTATAAAATTTTGGCGAATTGAACCAAAAAACTTCACACCAAGTAATTTTTGGCTAATGGATCTTGGTCAAGGGTCCCAAATATTAGCCAATTCCAAATTTTAAAAATCCTAATTTTAGCCAATTTGGCGATAAATAGTCGCTATGCATAACCTTGTTATAACATATATTATTTTTTTATGATGATATGAATGACTTATAATTCTATACATTTGATGCATAACTACTTTGAATTGAGAACTCTTGGTAACCATATTATGCAACTTTATCATTGAATATTCATTATAATTTTAATTGAAATGAAATTAATTGTCCTTAAACATTATTTATGGAGGTTTAATAAAAATCCTAAAAGTAAAATTATTTTTAATGGATCCTTCATTATTAGAATGTTTGAAGCTTTTACTCTTTATATATCTTCATGTATGTTATTTATTTCATTTAGTTTCCTTAAGTTGTTATTCTTGTATGAGATATTGGTACTTTTATAATAACACTACTTGATAAAATTCACTCTTTGTAGGGCATACGAACTATTACACTTATATATCATATGATTTTGTATTGATGATATTTGCATGAGATATATATCATTCTTCTTTTAGAGGTAATTTTTATTATAGATGCCTTTTTGTAAACTGATAACTTTTCTATAGCCTCGAAAATTTTGAACTAGGTTTACTTTTAAGTGTAGGAGTTAAGAACAATAATTATTCTATCCTCCTCCATTATTATTATTATTATGCTTTTATCTTCTTTTACATTCATTATTATGCTCCATTATTTATCTTTGGTTTTTTTATTTATTAAATCCTTGGCATGGCCACTATATTTAGGAGTTTTTATTAAAGGGAAGAATGAATTAATAACACCTCCTTCCTATTTTTGATATAAATCTATATTATTAGTCTCCGTCCTACTTGTATATCAAGGGGGAGTAATATTATATCAAATCATGATCATATAAATTTTGGAGTGCACTAATTTTAATATTCTTTATAATATTCAAATAAATATTAAGAGGGGTCTTGTAGATATTAGTCTTTATTTTTCAATAGTATGTAGATAGTATTATAAATATTTGTTATTCTCATTCATGTAAAGAGTATTTGTAGTAAAACTCCTAATATTATACTTTTTTATATTATATTGTGAATGTAGTATCTTGTTACTCATAAGAAAATATAAAATGGAGACATATATAATTTCTCATCATACGTGTCACTTAAAATCCCTCTCCTAATGAAAAATAAGACTTATTTGTAGATAGTTATCATTAAAAGTTATAATTTTTTTGCCGAATGGTATTTGGTGTAATGGCAGTTGCGTAGTTATTGTCATCCATGTGGTTGTGAGGTCGATTCCTCTTGTGTTTGCTTGAACGAGTGCTGATATTTGTAAATATTTGTAAATGATGTTCAATATAAAAAAAGTTATAATTTCTTATGCCTTCCATTGTATTTAGGATGGCTTATGTAATAGGGTTAAGTATAATGTGTATTCTCACAAGATCATATTTTTATTTAGTTTTTGAATTTATGAGCAAGTGATTTAATGGCATAGAAAGCTTTCTTCCTAATGAGGATTTCCTTATTTAATAATTTTGTCTCAATATCTTTAATGTATGATTTTATTTACATTACATAGAGTTAACCTTGGTGGATTTATGAATATTATTACTATATAAAACATAATTTATTTTCTTGTTATTATCAAACTATTGATGAATACATTCCATTTGTTCCTACTTGATACAAAAGACTACGTTCATAATTGAGTAGGAATAAATGGCTTAAGTGACCTTATTATTCACCCTTGTTGAGCAAAAAACATTTATATTCTTGAAATAGTAAGGTCTTTCTCTTGTCGTATAACTTTTGATATTTTTGAGCAAAAACTTTTATATTCTCTTAAAATTATATTTACATCAATATATTTCTTCTATGGTAAATCCACAATGTCAAAATCATATTCTTGAAAGACTAGGGTCCTTCCAATGTAATACTCTGAAACAATGACTAACATAACATAGAAAGGAAAAAATGAATATAAAATAAAAGAACACAAAACCCTTTAATAAGCACTCCATAAATATTTAGATATGTACATTCTACTTCAAACAATGCCCTACACTTTCTATCTATCTATATATATATATATATATATATATATATATATATATATATATATATATATATATATATCTTTTTTGTCTCAAGAGTCAATTGATGCTTAATTTTCCTTTTCATTTTAATTCCAATTCCATCCTATTATGTATTTTATCTTATTCTTGTCCAATTTAATTTAATTTATCTCAATTAATTTCCAAAATTCTCCCCTTTGAGATTAAATAAAAAAAAATCCATTCTATCTATGAGTGAAATAATTTTTTTTTTTTGCAACTACTAATCCTTTGAATTGCAATATCTTTTCTTTTTTTCTTCATTTTGTTGTTTGTCTATGTTTTATAATCTTCATCCTTGAATTTGTCTAAGTAGTCTTCATTAACAAGAGATCTCATTTTCTTACAAATCGAGTGGATTAGAATTAATCCACTTTCTTTCCTTTAGATCTTTGGGTTATTTTTCCTCTTGTTCTTCAAAAACTTTAAACTCAAACTCATTGTTAGTAGATACTTCAGTAATAATAACTTGAAAGAGACAATATATTCTGAATATTAATATATCTTCAAATACTTTGTAGTACTTATCTTTGTTATTTATATTTGAAATTTTTAGTTCATCCATTTCTTTCATAAAATAATAAAACCATTTGTGTACCACTAAAGCTATTGTATGTTTAGTCCTTTTATGAATCTGTAAGTCATCTCTTTGAACAACATTATATACTACCTTTTGAAAGTGGTTTTTGAGTTTATTTTCCATATCATGATTGTCATCAATTTCTTCTATCATATTGTTGGAGGATGTCATTATAGAATCTACTCTTGCTAGACTATCAGTTTATGATTTTCCAAAATCCTTTCTAAGCCATACTGGTTCTCTTTTGTTTTTCATATTGTCATTCATTGAATTAAGTATATCTCTAAACCATTTTTATTCCTTAAATCTTGTATACTTAATAAGTTCTTCCATTATTTCTTCTAAAGTTAATATTTCTTGTAACTCCTTAATTTTTATGTAGAGAACTCTATAATTTTGAGGTTGACTACCTTATGAATCCCTAGTGTTTTTGAACATAAAATATATTTTGCTTTCTAAATTTTTCTTTGCGTTGAATCTCTTTTGTCTCCCTAATGTTCAACTTCAAGATAAACACTTTATTTCTCCCTATAGAAAGCTAAAGATAGTTTTGATGCAATTTCAATTGATAAGATTTTCTATCTTTAAGACCTTTAAGTTGGATTCCTTATGTCCCTTTAATTTTGAGCAAGAGACTAATTTCAATGTAGTTTTTTCAAATTTCTAATTAACTCTAGGTTGTGATTCTTATACCTTCCATTAGAAAAGTTTCTAAATTTAAAAAACCTAAAATGATGTTGAACTCCTTATGACTCCCTAATTGGACATTTAGAAAACAAAGATATTTTCAAATTTAATATTTCAATTTTGGTGTAGAAATCCTTATTCCTCCAAGTTAAATAATTTGCAAATATTTTAATGCAATATGAATTTCAAAATAAAAGCTTTTCAAATTGCTTCTTACTTCTAATATCTTCTAAGGTATTCAATACTTCTTCTAAGGTTATCACCTTATTTCTCCTATTATTCAAATAACCTTAACTATAATTAATTAATCTTGACTTCAAAATTATTATGCCTTATATCTCCTTAAAATTTGCAAAGGTTTAATTTAAATATTTCATACCTTCTTGAATATGGTGCATAAACTTTGTCTTGCTTCTCTTTATTCTGCAACATGAGCTTTTAAGATGCTCTTCCTTCACTGTAATGCAATTAATTCTCCTTGACACTCAATATTCAAGACTTTGACTCTTCAATGTATCTTCCTCTTCCTTCTTGTAGTGCTTTTACAATAATTCTTATGCACTTCGCTCAGTCATTCTTCTTGATTAGTGGATTTCTGACCCGTGCCTTTATTGTATGTAAGAAGGCATTATGAACATGGTGGTTGGTGCTTCTTTTCACTTGGATATTTGGCATTCAAGTTGGTGCTTCTTCTAGGGCACTTGAATGCACCTTGGTGGTTGTTATTTCTTTTCCTAAGAGATAAGTGTCTCTAAACTCCTTCAACTTCTATAACACTTGGCAATGAGCATTATAAACTCCTTTCTTCTTGGTAACATTTGATATTCCTTTGTTCCTGAGTTGTTTGTCTCCTCTATAATGATGATTTGGTTTTCTTAGTGCTCAAACTATCTCTTCACAATGGTTGGTGCTTTATGTCTAACATACCAAGTGGTAATCAATAATATTATTCTTTTAACTTACATATCATATGAGTGCGTTGATTATCTAAAACTATTTATTTCTCTCTAACACCCAATAATGAGAAATATTCAACTATTTTTGGTGCTTCTCATTCTATTTCAATAGGTATACATTATGTTGGGTACTACTCAATTGTTTCACCTTATTCTTGCATCGGATAGCAAGCATTATATCAAGAAATATCCTTTGAACAATGTGAATATTGATTGACTTTTTTTTATCCTCTTTTCAATGACCTTGTATGGAGTATAATAAACCCTTCAAGTTTCTATTTTATTTTTACGTAGAAGATATCTTTCTAACATTAACTCTTCCAATGCTGGTTTACTTAAATTCACAAATGCTTCTTAGGTGGTGGTGCTCTTCCTTAGCTTTGCTCTCGACTGGATGGTGATGATGCTCTGCATTGGCTAATAATGATTTTTGGAAAGCAATTTAAAGATAAATAACAAGAAAGTGCATTCTTCATTGATCACCAAACTCGTACAGGGTGGGACTGTAAAATAAAATGATAATATTCTAGGTAAATTCAAGGAGTTATTAGAAGAGTATGTAGAAATTTTATTAAAATTATTACAAGATGGATTACCACCAATAAGGTGTATTAGCCATCACATCTATTTGATTCAAAGATCAAGTTTACTCAATAAGTCAACATATAGACTAACACCAATGAAGAATGAGGAAATAAATAGACAAGTTCAAGAATTATTAGATAAGGGATTAATTAGGGATAGTTTAAGCTCATGTTCAATACCAACTATACTTGCACCAAAGAAAGGTGGAGAATGGTGAATGTGTATACATTCAAGGACTATCAATAAGATAACTATAAAGTATAGATTTCCATTACCATACATGGATGGTTTTATGGGTTGCTTGAGTGGAGCAAAGTACTTCATGAAGATAAATTTGAAGAATGGTTATAATTAAATGTGAATTAGGGAATGGTATGAGTGAAAAATCATATTCAAGACAAATGATGGATTGTATGAGTGGCTAGTTGTACCATTTGGATTGATAAATGCACCCAATAACTATATACGTTTAATGAATGAAGTGCTTAAGCTATTTATTGGTAAGTTTATGGCTGATTTTTGGATGATATTTTGATATTAAATAAGAACAAGGAAGAGCATCTAACACATTTGAGAATGGTCTTGAAAAAATTCAAGGAAGATAAGTTGTTGGTCAACTTGAAGAAGTGTAGTTTCATGAAAGAAGAATTGGTGTACTTGTATTTTGTGATTTCTCTGGAAGGATTACAAATGGATTCTAAGAAGGTTAAGGTCATTATGAATTGGCCATTTCTAAGAATTAAGTTTGAGGTAGGGAATTTCCATGGTCTAGAAAGTTTCTATAGGAAGTTTATAAAAAAATTAAATGGGATTTTTACATCGATTACAAATACCCTAAAAGGAGGAAGGTATAAATTTTAGTGGACAAGTGTAGTGGAAAGGATTTTTTGAGTCTTGAATAAAAAGATAATAGAGCAACTAGTTCTAGCAAAGCTAGACTTCAATAAGATTTTTTAGGTGGATTGTGATGCAAATGGGACAACAATAAGAGTTATAATCTAGGAGGGTAGGCCCATTATCTATCTCAATGAGAATATAAATGAATAAAAGAGGAAATACTTAATCTATGACCAAGATTTTTTTGCTATCATTCGAGCCCTAAAAAAGTGGAGGTACTTCAAATCTCGGGCCTCACCATATTGAATGCTTGTCACTTTCCTAGTGCTTTTAGTGATGTAAAAGGTTTAAAAAAATGTGGCATGGTGGTTATAGGGGCATACTACGTGAAGATATGTGTGGTAGGTTTTAGGGCTGACAACGTAGAATACTGTGGTGGCCAGGGCGAACAATGCATAATACTATGGAAGCCATAAAAAAATGGACAACTTGCCCAAATTCATGACAACAACCGATTCCACCATGTAAATTTTAAAATAATGTTGAGGTACTATTTTTTGCCAAAAAAAGTCATCTTGTTCACAAAGTATCACACTTTAAAGTTTATTAATAATTAAATTAAGTCGAATAAAATGTATATGAAGTGGGTAGAATTTATAAAAGGATATTCATTTTTCTTGAAGCATAGAAGTGGTAAATCAAATTGATTAGTTGATGTCTTGAGACAACAAAACTTGATGGTAAATATGATGAGGGTAGAAGGTGATTTTGATGCCATGAAGGAGATTTATAAGTATGATAATAATTTCAAGGAATATTGGGTAGCATGTAGTTATCCTACTATAGGAGATAAGACTCCATAGCTTGAATATTTCATCCAAGAAAGGATGTTATTCAAGGGGTATTGACTATGCATACCACAAAGTGCAATGAGAGAAAATATGATAAGAAAAAAATATAGTAAGGGAATTGTAAGATATTTTGGGATCGATAAAACCATGAGATAATTTGAAGAAGGTTACTATTGGCATAGAATGAATATGGATATAATAAAATTTGTGCAAGGTTGTCAAGTATGTCAGCATGCAAAATGAAAGAGTCAAAATGGTGAATTATACTAGTCATTACCAATTCTAGAGAGATCGTGAGAGGTTATAAGCATACATTTTATTCTTGGTTTGTCAAGGACACAAAAGGGGAATGATTATTTTTATTGTGGTTAATATATTATAAAAGATAGAACATTTCATATCTTGCAAGAATATGAATGATGCAACTAATATTACTAATTTATTATTTTCAAAAATAGTAAGATTAAATGGGTTGCCAAAGATTATTGTTTCAAATAGGGATATAAAATTTGTGGATCATTCTTAGAGGACACTATGGAAGAAATTGGGTACTAAGTTGGCATTTAGCTTGACTTATCATCCACAAACTGATGGATGAACTAAGTTAGTGAATATGAGTCTTGAAAATTTTCTAAGATGCTTGGTCAACAAGAAGTTGAAGCATTGGGATATTATTTTAGTGTAAGCATAGTTTGCACACAACAACTCAGTAAATTGAAGCATAGATAAAAGTCCATTTTAGACTGTATATGGAGTACGTCTACGAGGAGTAGATGAGTTATCAAAGGCCATGTACTATTGTATATGATTTTGCTGACTATATTCATGATTTACATTAAGATGTGTAAATTTATTTAGAAATGAGTTCCATGAAGTATAAACAATACAATAATCATAATTTAAGAGCACTAGAATTTCAAGTTGAAGATTTGGTTCTAGCACATTTACAATAAGAGCGATTCCCAAAAGGTACTTACAATAAGTTAAATTGGAAGAATATTGGGCGTTGTAAAGTCTTGAGAAAGTTTTCTACCAATGCTTACAAAATAAAACTGCCTAAAGGAGTGGACATATCATCCATATTCAATGTAGCAGATTTATATCCTTACCATGAAGGATCAACTTGTGAACAAGAGGATGCGGTTTTAATACATTCAAATACTGATTAGGTACAATAGTTTCCAAAAAAAGGAATGTGTTAAAATTGAGATCATCATAGATTCGAAGGTTATCAAAATTACAAGAGGTAAGTAATGTCATGAATACTTAGTCAAATGGAAGAATCAGGTAACTAAGGACACCACATGGATGAACGTATATGAGATTAGAAAATATGAGATTCAAATTGAATACTTGCTAAATGCTCATGAACCATTTCTTCCATCCAACATGTATGATGTGAGAGCATCCTAACAATATCCAAAATATGAATAATTGTGGAAATGAAAAGCCAACAATTTAACTATTGTGCAACTAAAATTATAAATTATATGATTTCAACTAAGAGTAGGTTGGCAAAGAGGGAACGAGAGGTCTCGAATTAGCTTTTTAATTCCAATAAATAAATAAAATATTATTTATCCAATTGCCTTTGTGGTACTTGATGTTGTAAATTACATATTTACTATTATGAGTATTTTATTGTTTTTATGTGTGCATGATTCTATAGAATATTAAAGTTTGAAAAAGAAGAATCATGGTGTTGATGTTAGAACTTACTATGCCCATCAAGTGAGAGGAGGACGAAATGCAATGAAGGCATATAACAATAAGAAAAGAAAGCAAAGCCATGAAAATAACTTTCAATAGGAATGAACATTGTCTAAGATACCAAATAGGATTAAATAATTGAGAATTTGCTTTCAAGCTATAGTGCAAGGGATTTTATAATGTGTAGAGGAGTTGATGCTCATTTTGGAACCAGACTAGAAATAAAGAAAATTGAATAAAATAGTTTATAGAATAATTATTTATCTCACAAGGTTTATTTTCATTTTTGTATTGTGAGCAATAAGTAAACCATCTAATTTTATGAATATGAACACATAATTAGGGTTAGTGTTGGAATTGTATAGTTACATAGTAAAAACTATTTAGTTAAGAAGTGTTCATACAAAATGATAGATGCTTGAACTATCTGATTGCTACTGAGATTGTATGAATTCTTGAATTGAATAATCACCCAATTATGGTATTATTTTCTAGATTAGAAAATTAATTGGATTAAGTAGTTATCAAAGTTGTACTATTACTGATATGATTGTATGATTGCTTAGATCATACGATTTCCTATATTGAATGGTTGCTTGAGTTGTATGATTATTGACAAGATTGTATGATTACCTAGATTGAATGGTTGCTTGAGTTGTATGATTTTTGATAGGATTATGGTTTCCTATATTGAATGATTCTTACATGGATTGTACAGTTGTCAAGCTATTGTACAATTACTAAGTTGAATGATTGGAAAATCCATTTTACTATTATCACATTGAATGATTTGTACAAGTGAATGATTGCTCATTTGATCATATGATTGTATTTTGGATAACCAAATTGTATGGTGTTAATTACCAAATTTTGGAAGAAGAAAAATATTAATTTATTTGAGTCTTCTTGGGGAGGTGTTGTGATTATACTACATTAACTTTTTGTATTACTATATTCTTATTGTAATCCTTTTATACAAATATTTTTTTATAATATAATTAGTCCTTAATAGTCATTTTTGTATTTCCATGTAGGTTACCATATTGTAATCACCCTAAAAACACTATTTTGCCATAGCCTTTCTTAAAACGTTATTCAATATTATATTGTAAATACTTACATGTTATTCTATATTCAAATATTATGATTAAAAAGTTATAATGATAATTTAGGACTTCCTAATTTATACTTTAATGTTAGAGCAGGCTTGGAATCTTTTGAAGGATGAAATGGATTAAGATTATCAGGATTATCCCTTTGCATTCTTAGTGTTCCATCTAGCTTCTATATCTTTTAGATATGATTATCACATATTGTTATGATTCGATAAGGGATCACCCAAGATGGTAGAAACTTATTATGTTGGATCTTCTTGTGGTGCACATCATACACCAGCACCAACTTATTGACCTTAAACAAAAAAAAGTATTTTATCCCAATATTTCTTTTCTTTCATATTTTTTAGGTAATATTATCTTTTATTGTTTTCTCTATTTCATCCAACTAGTGCAATATTATGATTTGGTCATCTAAAGTATCACATACATTCTTCAAATTATTTATCAACAACTATAAGGTTGTACATCATATTCAATAGGAAGAACATGATCAATATTATATATGAGATGAAAAGGAGAATACCCTATAACTAAATTAGTTATAGTCACATAGGCCCACAATTCCATGTGAATCCTATAATTATATGTAATAATTTATTAGGTTTAATGGTTTGTAAGAATCTAATAAAAAACATGATTGATTCACTCTACTTTATCATTAGTACTTAGGTTGTATGCAATTGCCTTCCTATACCTCATGGAAAATTGAGTTTCCAAGCCTTCTATAATTTATTTATAAAGTGGATTACCTAGTTTGAAGTAATATCCAATGGATAATGTTGTAGATGTATAATACAACCTCGTCCTCTTTCCCTCACTTTATAGTATTAGCATCTGCTCATTTAATCAAGTAATCTATCAATTGGGTGCCACTCCCATTAAAATAATAAAATATTACGTTGGTCTCATTATATTTCTAACAAGTTAATAAAACCATATCCAACTTGCTAAAAAATAAAGGATATTTTTCATTTGTCATTCTATAAAAAATATTTATCTTCTTCATTAAAATGATAATTTTTTGCAATCAAATCCTTGATATTATTTTTATTAAGAGATAAAATCTCACTCATACAATTCCCTTCTAATATTTAAAATTTACCAACATAAAATTCAACATCGAAAATGGCTAAAATATTTGCTACCTAATTTTCATACCTATAAGTATATTCTTTATAACAACATAATAATTTTTGAATACCTCATTTTAGGGATCATATTCATGTCCTATTATTTCAAGATATCATTTTCATCATCACTTTTTATTTGTAATTGTGGGTTTAGCCCCACCCTTTGTTAACACAAACAATATTTACTTTTATTTTCCCATATCAATATGCCCTTGAGTTTATTTTTCTCTTTGTTATTGGTTCCTAGTCTAATTTTTTTCATTCCCACCAATACTTCCATATACACCTATCTAATCTTCTCTCATGACTCATAGTAGGACACATCATCTATAGATTTGTCTTTCTCTAAAGGATGGAAAGAACAAGGAATAACCTTAAAAGCATATTGCTATTTATGTCCTTGAAAACCTTGAAGTGCAAGTATACTCTTCCATAGCAATTACCTTCTTATAAACCAATTTTTTTTAAATTTTTATGGATTACTACCAAGCTCATTTTTTTATTATGCTAATCTTGAAACGCTAAAGTAAAAGGGATAACCTCTACAACACTTTTATTTTTTTTATTAGGAGATGATTCTATACTAATTAAGAAAAATGAATATGATATACTTAGAATAAACTTGATCTCTTATGCCATATTTGTTTTTGAATTTTCCTCCACATTTTCTTTTGCATCCTTAATTCTTTTTGAACATGAACTTGCACATTGAAATTTCTCATCCTTTATATCTATATTTATTTCTTTTAATAGTTGATCCACATGAACTATGGTGGTCTTTTTCATATGATGTTATTTATAGGATTTTATTACCTCTTTTTATGAGTGGAATACCCTTTATTTGATCGAACTTCTATTATAATATGATTTGCTTACTTTGCTTTGATGTTTATATCATGACCAGTTTTTTGTGTCTTTCTTTATAGTTTTACTTTGTACTATCTTACCATATTTCTATTATCATAATAATTATGGCATAAAAATATATTTTTTCAATGAATTTACACAGGTTTTTATGAGGGGTCTCATTCTCCTCATACCAAGTGTTGTTTGAACCTTGGAGCTCTCAAAGAGAGGCCAAAGCTCTTACCACTCCAATAAGATTACAATATTATTTCAATGAGTTTGCATATAATTTTATGAGGGGTCCTAGTCCCCTCGTACCAAGTGGGATTTGAACCTTGGACCTCTCAAAGATAGGCCAAATCCCTTACCAATTTCATAAGCTTACAACTTTGCTCTTATGCATGTATTTCTACTTAATATTATTTTACTTTTATTTATAAGAATATAGATTTAAATATACATGGAGTAAGGTATTTATTCATTTTTAGCTTTCACAAGACTATGGATGGTTCTAATGCATACCTAATATCATTTCGTACTCTATGGTTAGTAAAATCCCATATTCATTATTACTCACATAATGATATATGACCATAGGTCAAGGTACCAATTGATTGAGGATAAACATGGTTCCCCAACCTCAAGAGTTGATTTCAACAAAAGATAAAATTATAGTGAATGAACATCTCCATATTTTTTCAATACTAACGAGCTCAATACAAAGAAAGAAGAAAGCATGGTGGATATATCCTTGGATGAAATTCTTCCTAATGTATGTAGTGATCCATCATAATGTCTATTTTTTTACAAAAGATATGTAGGACCAACTATGATTGGTGCACTTTGGAGATGTAATATAAGACGAGAAATAAGAGGATTACATTTAGCTTGTTTGTACGCATATTTATTTTTCTCTTTTGATTATAAAGAGTTGTGATGAGTCAATTTTGTGAAATACTAGAAATATTTAGTTAATAACCCACAATGTAAATACCTTATCACATTAATTTATTTGTTCCAATAGTATGAAGTAAGAAATAGATAAATAGTTTGACTTAGGCTTCATTTTTTAAATAAATAACTCAAAGTGATTGTTTAAATTATCATTTCCAAAAATAAAATAACAAGGGTATGCGCTAATTATCAAAAATCAAACCAGTTATAAAAAAGGATCACTACCTACTTCTTTTCTTATATCAATTCTTGATGAAATTCTATGATAGATGCTATAGCCTTATAAATGTCTATAATGACTATAATTAGGTACATACTATAAAAATGGACTAATTGAAGATAACCTTCATCACTCCGTAGAGTATATTGTCCATTTAGTGATACCATTTGGTTGTTAATACACCTTCAACCTTGTAATAATTAATGAATAAGATGTTTTAACCTTATGTTAGAAAATTTATAATTGGTTTTCTCAGATGATTTGCATGATGAAGACTTCACCTAATCTTGAATAATGAATCCTTGGATAATCAAAGGTGCCTTATTGAGAGTTATGTGTCCTGGCAAAGGATTGTGACTAATCTATATAGCATGTGGACAAAGAAGCAAGTGTTCAAAATTGCTAAAGAGAAGGTTCCCAAAGTCCTAATATTGGATAGACATTACACCGACGAAGTCTCTGCGTCAACATCCCGAAACAAAATATCACTAATATCACTAAAATTGGTAAAGTCCTCATCCCGAAACAAAATATCACTAATATTGGATAGACATTACACCGACGAAGTCTCTGCGTCCACACTTCGTCATCAGCAATTAAATATGCTGACGTATTTTTGTCCATAACGTCGGTTGATTGTGGAGAACATCGTGCATCAACAATATTATATGCCTTGGAAGTCTGGAACGCATATGAAAAGTGTAAAGTAGCAGCGTTTTCATTGACCGATCTGTTCATCATTGAATTCATCTGTATTTAGCGCAAGCATGTTATATTCATTTTTGTCGATTCACTTTGTGGACTAGAAAGCTAAAAGATAAGTTTACTGCTCGCGTGGAGGTTATGCAAGAGCCCTACATACTAAGAAAGCGATATTCATAGGTTAGGCAACCCCTAAGCATATTAAGAAAATGATATTCATTATTTCACATTTTATCTCCATTGCTTTACGGCACATTGCTTTACGGCACAGCAGTCGTAAATTTTTATTTCGGTGAAGCACAATATGAGTGAACGCGTGTAGGCACGGCGCGCAATCGTTTCAAACAGCTGGAGAAGAGTGCTGACAAAACAAAAGAGCAATAAGTTTGTTTTATTCGATGCCTCATCCGTTATGTGACGTCTTGACATTATGGTTTAAAATTTTAAATCCATGAATTCAGGTAGACATACAATATTAGAGTGAACATAATCTCTGCCATGCAGTATGGACAGCGTCTGTTTTCGTTTTGTTCTTTCTTTTTTTCTTTTCTGGCTCCCTCTTAACCGATTTTTGTCTTTCGAATCCCATCTTTGCTTCTAACAATCATGTATTATCCAGCCAGTGTAGATGAATTCCATAAGAAATTTAAAACTTATTAGATTTGTTATGAATTACTATGAAGTCGTCCTTGTGGTGACTCGTACCTAGTTTTGTTTAGTAACTTAGAAACGTCTAAAATATTGGTGTGTTTTCCATCCTATCATATTCAAATACATGAGATCGAGCTGACTTTGAATGGTAGCCGTATTTATATAAGAGTTTAGCTGAGTGTAGATTGGTTTAAATATATGGCTTTGTTCAGATTTTTTATACTAAAAATGTAAGTGGGAAAAAAAAATCAAGATCATTTGGTTATTTACGTGTGGTTTCGTACAAGAAGTAATATATATTCATTTAAAAATTATCTAGGAGGACGTGTAGTCTCATGGAACAGGACATGTAATGAGTTACGCAAGATATTTCAACTGGCTCGACAACCTTTTCGAATTCCGAACTCAATTTCTCCGGTTTTTGGCATTTTTCGCATTCTTTATTGTGAAGAAAGAAGGAATAATAATTTAACCCTTCTAGTTCATCATTACGTCAAATTAAATGACCATAGTCAATTTGTTTCTTATAATTAAGTTGAAAGCTAGGTTTTTGAAATGGCACGGATCCTTTTACATTTTTTAACTAATAACGCCAATCTTATTGCTCAAAACATTTTTAATAGGGCTACAGAATTTTGGTTATTTTTAACCCTTTTCAAACATTTTTAATTTATTTTAAATTAATTTTAAATTACTAAATAAAATTTAAAAATATATTGAATATATTTCATAAACCTTAACAAAAAGTTTAAAAGAATGTAAATCTAGATCTTCCTCCAATCCAAACAGTCGTCAGATCATATCAGTTACCAATCCTTAATATAAATATTTGAATGCATTTACTACAGTAATATGATTATATACATGCTCTTCCTTTTATATGGATTTATCTATGATGTTTGTCCATCCTGTAACCTTCACACACTTTACTTTTTGCTTGTACATTATCTTAGAATTTATTAAATTTAAGCTTCAAAAATTTAGATCACTATATTATTGGTGTTCTAATTAGTTCTTATTCTCAATAGATGTATGACATAAATTGTTCTCTTTTCAAATATTCAAAAATTATTCTATTCTTTTTTATTTGTACAACAACTACTACCTGATTTTAAATTTCTTTGTTATAGATGATATGGTACTTATTCTCAAATATTACTTAGTAGTTTTTGTATACAAGTTGAATTAAGTCTCATATGAAGCAAGTATTTTAGATATTTTTCCTTCCATATTTGGTGTTAATTTATAAAGTTCATTTTCCATCAATTGCTAATTCTTTGCTATCTCCAAATATTACCTTGCTCTTATATTATTCATTCAACTGTACAAACAACTCATTATTATTCATATGATTTGAACAATAAGAATTTAATTACCAATATATTTTAGTTAAAACACCTCACACATTAAATGATAAAAATATATCTTTTGAGCTTTCACCTTCTTCATATGAAAAGTTTATATTTTTCTTCCTTTATTGTTTGTATTTATTATACATTCCCTTTCATAATGGTTATACCTTTTGTTATAGTGGCATTTAACATAACTCTTATCTATAAATATACCTCAATATTTCCAACTATAATCTCCTCTTTTACTTTGTCCTCTTTCTTTTATAGAATGGTAATTTTTCTCCTCTACTCTTTGAGCTTAGGAATTACAGCTTTACTTTATTCAATTATTGTTTTGACACTCTTGCCTTGGAATCACAAGCTTTATTTAATTTGTATTCTTCACTATTTTTCATTATTTATTTATGGGACATAAGGAATACCACCAATCAATCAAACTTCAGCTTCTTCAAATACTTCATTCAATATTTATTTTAAAATTATTCCACTATGGTGTCAATATTCTCAATACATTTTTTTTATTTGTGGAAAACATCCCAAAAGGGATGCCACTTTCGGGTAAGACCCAAGGAGGCGGGGGTATCCATTCCGCCAAAAATGCCCAGGACTCGGACCTGGCCTACCACCTTTGACATACTCAAGGAGCAAACAAACACACAAAACCAATTTAAAAATAAGTAAATAACAACAAAAATAATAAAATAAAATAAAAAACATGCTCCTTGAGTGTGTCAAAAACAAAAGCACAACCAAACACGCACAATAAGATAAAAGAAACCACAACACAAACCACATAGAAAAACACAAGAACCACATAACAAAACACAAACAAGACAAAAACAACAGAACACTACAAAGACATAACCCAAAAAAACATGAAAAATAAACACAACCAAAACCTAAAAAATAAAAAAAATAAAAATAAAAATAAAAAACAACCAACAACGAGGACAATAAACAAAAACAAAAAACATAGAAAACACTCACACATAAAAACATGAAATAACACAAACAAAGAGAAACCCAAGAACAAGAACAGAAAAAAACACAAGAACAATAACAAAAAACATAAAAAAAAAACAAAACAACAAAAACACAAGAACAACAAAAAACAACACAAAGAACACAAAAACAAAACAAAACAAAAGAACCCACCCACCTTAAAAAACTAAACAAAAAAAACAAAGAAGACAAAAGAAAAAAAAATGAACAAAACAATGACCTATCTAGACCAGAAGACTATTAAGGCAAGAATCAACAGAGGAAACAAAATAAAGAATAGAATGAGCTAGGGAACTAAAAAAAACTGAATGAACCAAAGAGAAGCAAAAAAAAAAAAAAAACAAGAAGAAACTAGGTACCTTCAGACTGGAGCCATCCAAAGAAATGATAGAAAGAAGAGCTTCCCTAATTTGAGAAGCCCACCATATAGGAGGGTGGCCATAACAAGTAAGATCACCTTTGTCCAAAGCCCAATTAGCTAAAGCATCAGCACTCTTGTTTTGATCTCTGACCACATGATTGTAATCAACTTTCAAAAATCCCATCTGGATTAACTGAATCTTCTCAATAATTCTTTTTATTCTCCAATCCACCTTATGATTCTTAGAAGGAGTCTTCAAGAGATTAATCATAAGTTGAGAGTCAGACTCAACTAACACCTTTTCCCATCCAACCTTAGTAGCCTCCTGAAGGCCTCTGAGGATACCATACCCCTCAGCAAGGTTATTGGAAAGAATACCCAAATTCTCAGCAAAAGTAAAAACCAGGGAGCCATCTGAAAGTCTACCAATTCCTCCCACACTGGCTTTTCCAGGGTTCCCTCTAGAGGCTCCATCAGTATTGACTTTTCCAAAATCCTTAGGAGGAGGTTGCCAATTTCTAGTCCTATCCATCTTACTAATACTCACATTCCCTTTAAGTTGGTTGCCCTTAGAAGGTTTAATCTTCAATATTTGCATCACTTGATCCCATCTTTGGTGGGAGTTTTGGGGGTGATTAAGGAGTTGATGGACTGATTCAACTAAGTTGGCTATGGTATTTTGCCAAATATAGTGAATATCCTTCCTATCTTGATTAAAAATTTGGTTGTTCCTTTCATTCCAAATATTCCAAAGAAGAATGGTAGAACCCATCCAAACTAACTGCCTAATAAAATGATCAACACCCTCTTGATTAGGCCAATCCCTCCAAAGCTGTTCAAAAGTAAAAAAATTGGACCACTTTAAGCCAAGTAAAGTGGCCATTCTCCTCCATAGCTCAGAGGCTAAAGTACACTCAATAAAAATATGGTTGATATTTTCTACATTCTCTTCACACATTTCACATCTAAAAGGGCCATGAAAACCACGCTTCATTAAGCACCCTACGATGCAATAAAAGCCAATTAAAGAACCTCACCTTAGGCCAAAAGCTTTTGAGCCCACAATTGAGAAAATATGTCAGAAGAATGGTTGGGATTATTATGGCATAAGGTCAAATAACCTTGAGCAACTGAATACTCACCCTTAGTAGTGTTGTTCCATCCAAAACAATCTTTTTCATGGGACCAAGAGAGGGATCTCATATGAAGGATGCCTTGGATATCTTGTCTTTGCCTTTCTGGGATTTGAATAGGCCAGTCCTCAATAGGGATCCAATATCTACCAACCTTTGAATTACCGGTATGGTACCGACGATAATTAGCCACCTTTATCCAATTAGCTCGGTGAAGCTCCTCCATCCAAGGCCTCCAATCGGGAAGCTGAGTTATCAAAGGCTTGTGACCATCCCAAGAATCTGTCCAAAAATTTGCATGTTGACCATTATGAATGATCCAAAATAATTTTTTCTTTATCAAATCCTCACCAGTCTTAAGAACTGCTAAAATGGGAGAACCTTTGGTAGGAAGTTGATAGCGAACAAGGTCTTCAGGACTTTTGTTCTCGGCATATTTAGCACGGAGATTATTGGCCCAAAGAGCATTGGGGTTATGCAACATCCTCCAATATAATTTAGCAGCTAAAGCTTTGTTGTTATTAATTGAAGACCGGAATCCTAACCCCCCTTCACTCTTAGGAAGACATAAAGTATCCCATTTCACCAAGGCCCATTTTCTTTTCTCCTTAGTACCACTCCAAAGGAAACGATGACTGATTTGATCCAATTCTCGAAGAACAACCTTTGGGATATTCAAAATGGAAGAAACATAAATAGGAATAGCTTGAAGGACTGATTTTACCAAGGTGATTCTACCCCAGAAGAAAGCCACTTGTTGGTCCACTTTCCAATTTTCTTCTTGACTTTGTCCAACAACCAATTCCAATATTTATTTTTTTGCCTTTGAATATTTATGGGAATACCTAAATAAGTGATTGGAAGAGAGGTCTTCTTATATCTTAATTTATCCAAGACCATGGATTCCTGTCTAGCGGAGCAGTGAAAGAAAATAACTTTAGATTTGTCTTCATTGATCAAGCTGCCCGGTAGCCTTAGAAAAATAGCTAATGATTTGCTTAATATTAGAAGCTTCCTTAACTGTAGCTTTACCTAAAAGGGTAGAGTCATCCACAAATTGAAGATGAGAGATAGGTCTAGCTCCATGAGCAATGGTAACTCCCTCAAGGGTTTTGTTTTCCCTCTTTTTGGTTATAGTCCTACCCAAGCATTCAGCAAGAATGATGAATAAATAAGGGGATAGCGGGTCACCTTGCCTAATACCTCTGGAAGCTGGGAAAGACTGAGAAGGCCTGCCATTGATAAGAACTAAGTAGGAAACTGAAGAGATACATCCCATAATCCAATCCATCCAATCCTTAGAGAAACCAAATTGCCTCAAAACTTTGATAAGGAAGTGCCAATCCACTTTGTCATAAGCTTTGGATAAGTCTAACCGAATGAACATAGAAGGAGAATTTTGCATATCCATGGAATGGATGGCTTCCTGAGCAAGAACTATCTCATCTACTATTTGACGTCCTTCCACATATCCCCCTTGCTCTGGGAAATAATCTTATGCAAAAGAGGCTTCAACCTTTCTGCCATGATTTTAGTAATGATTTTGAGAAGAACATTACATAAAGCAATAGGTCTAAAAGCTGAGATATGATCAACCTCTTGAGCTTTTGGAACAAGAGTAATATAAGTTTTATTGATAACCTTCAAAATTTCTTTGGATTTCCTGGCTTCTTCCACCACCTCTAATAAATCAACATGAAGGATATCCCAGAACTCTTGGTAGAACTCAATAGGAAAACCATCAGGACCTAGGGTTTTCCCTTTTTGCATTTTAAAAACTACTTGTTGAAGCTCATTGATAGTAACAGGAGCAGTCAAAATAGAGTTCTCCTCGGAAGTGATAAGAGAAGGGATTGCTTGAAGAACATTTTGTTGTGAAGGTGAGTCAAGAGGAGTAGCGGCAAAAATATTGGAAAAGTAATCAACAACAATAGAGTTCATGCCATCCCAAGTATAAACAACATCTCCAGAATCTGATTTTAAGGAAGAAATAAAGTTGTGAGATCTTCGAGCTAGAAGAGATTTGTGGAAGAAATTTGTGTTTCGATCTCCTTCTTTGAGCCATTGAATTCTAGATTTTTGCTTCCATAAGATTTCTTCTCTTTTTTCCCATTCCTCTAACCGAGTTGTGAGTTTAATTTCATCTGCACTTCTCTTCTCTGTGAGGCCATCTAAATGGATTTTCTTATTCAAATTTTCAAGATGAGCAATAACTTCATGTTTTTTTTATGAACATCCCCAAACTCTTTCCGATTCCAAGTCTTGATTTTGGATTTAATGTATTGCAGTCTTTTGGCAAAATAGAACATCTTAGTCCCATGCCTAGGTTTACCTTCCTTCCACCATTGTTGCACATGAGGTCTGAAGGAAATGTCTCTAAGCCACATTAATTGAAAATGAAAAGGAGAGAAACTCACATTGGTTTTCCACATTTCCACCATGACTGGCCAATGATCCGAACCAGACATTATTAAGAGTCTTCACTTTAGGAATGTGACCATGGATTAAGAAATTTTTAGAGAGCAAAAACCTATCCAATCTCTCCATTATACAAGCTAAGCCTTGCCTTCTGTTAGACCAAGTCATAAGGCCATTATCTGGTTGGATATCCACAAGATGGAGGTTTGCAATATATTCGCTCATGAGGTCAGTGCTTTTGTCCAAATTTCTATTTCCCCCCATTTTCTCATCCAGAGAGAGGATGGTATTGAAATCTCCTCCGATCAAGATCCAAGATTTAGGAAAATGAGAGATAATATGAGTAATATCCTTCCCATTGTCTTCTTTTTTCCTCCAAAGAAGTCGGGGCATAAATAGTAATGCAGAGCATAATCTGGTTGGAATGTCTACTTTGAATAGCTATAGCCAACAAACCCCAACTGCCAACCATATGGTGAATAACTACCTCTTTTGGGTCCCAAAGACAAGCAATGCCACCCGAAGTCCCTTGGGACCCGAGGGAAACCACTTTTCCAGCTGGCCAAATTTTACTGGCAATTAAGTCCATATCCTCCATTGACATCTTTGTTTCTTGAAGGAAAACAAGATGTGGATGATTTATCTGAATCATTCTTCTAATTTCATTTTGTTTTGAAAGACTCCCTTTGAGTCCTCTAATATTCCAAGTGATGATCTTCATTAATACCAGGGCTAAAAATGTTGGGAAGGGCATTAATCTTACCTTCCTCTACAAGCTTTTCACCTTCTTTTACCATATGATATTGATTGGTCTTGCGACCTACTTTTTGATTAGAATCCATCTTCAATTTTTTTTCCCTATTTCTTGACTTATTCCAATTGAATCTGAGATGGCTTCTAACCTTGAAGAATGCTCATACACGACCAAAATTTTACTAGATGGTTCAATGGAGTCTATATTGGGACCTGCATTATTTGAAGTTTTGACATTTGAAATATTGTTTTTCTTGTGTAAATTTTCTCCTTTTTTTCTGTTGAAAACCTTTGATTTGTTGGTTTGTCTCTGAGTTCTTCCCTTCATATTTAAATTGTGTTTCTAAGATTTTAGTTTCCATTATTTCCTCTTCCTCACTTGGGACATCATTTGTGGAAAGGATTTCAAACATATTAGCAAATGACTTTGATTGATCCTTCATAACTGGTTTTTTATGAGTGTTCTTCTTCTTAGGTATTTGGAAACCTATTGAGTTTATATCTTCTTTCTTTTGATCAGGAATTTTATTTGGGCAAGCATTGGCCAAATGACCATATTCATGGCAAATTCTACAACGAAAAGGAATGTTCTCATAGTCCACTACTTGCTCCCAAGTGTCTTCCCCAAATTGTAATGTGATCTTTTTAGGTAGGGGTTTGTCAAAATCCATTAAAACACAAATTCGAGCATAAATAATATGTTCAAAATTTTGAGTACAATCAACGAGTCATCATAAAAGTTCCTAAAGAGTTTCCAATTGAAGAAAAAATAGTAGGATTCCAAAATTCAATAGGGAGGCCAAAGAGTCTAACCCACACGGGAGCTATAGAAGGCATCTCTTCTTCGGATTTAAATTTAGTATGCCAGGGCTTCATGAAAAGCCCTGCCCTTCCAAAAAACCAAGGACCCCCTTGAAAAGTTTTCTCTCTATCTTCATTATTAGCAAATAAAACAAGAAAATAACCATTTGGATAAATAGAGATTTGTAACTCACCTTTAGTTTTCCAGATTTTTGCAGCCCAGAATTTGAAAGCAGATAGACTCGGATGAAAACCCACGAACCGACAAATTAGTCCTCTTTTTTCCAAATCTTCAATGCCAGTCTGAATGTTACCCATATCAAGCTTAACAATAGGAGTTCCATCAGTTGCTTTAAGACATCCTGACTCCATTTTCCTGGGATCAATCTTAGGCATTCTTAGAGGTTTATGGGAAGCCCTAATATTGATATTAGCATTGGGCTGAGGCTGTCCACCATGAAGGGCATCCCTAAAATTCATTTTTGGGACTGAGTCTTCAAAATTCTTACCCTTGATAGGGGTTTTCACAGTAGAATTATTTTGTGGGTGCACCTTAGCACCAGATTCACTTGAGATATGAGCCATTTTTTGATCAACTACTTGAAACTTGTTTCGTGATCTCTTTAATCCTTGCCCTAGACGCCGTGGAAAGGTATGGTTTTCACTTTTCTTTTGTGCAGCAAATTGGAAGCCGTTGTCACTCAAGTTCATAGTATGATCTGTTGAAAGACAAATTTCTAACCCATATTGTATCCCCTGCAACATTTCCTGCTAAAATATTGAGCATAAACCACAAAAATATTGGCCGCTAGGGCCCGAAGGCCCTAAAAACCAACCTCTGGAGCTGCTTGCACTCAACCCAGATGAAACCCTCGCATAGCCGCTTGCCAAATATATCGTTCACACATAGGGATGCGCTAGGATCTGTGTTGCTCCAAATGATATGAAAATTGGTGGAGACGTTCTAGGGTTTTTCAGGCATCTACCCTCAAAATTTTAGCTCAATCCGAGTTCGGATGAGTGAGATATGGCCGAAACGAGTTCGGCAGTTTGGGCAGTCCTACGAAAAATGTCTAATCCACTTAAAAATTTAATTAGAGCTTCGACCATATATCAATATTCTCAATACTTATTGACAATATCACCTTGTGTTATTTTTCACTATGGATACCAAATTTGTTCATGCTATCATTCGCCCTTACACAATAATATCCTATATTCCCGTTGCCCTTCATTATCAATATTTCCTATTCACTCTTCAATATGTATAACTTCATTAATTTATTTTAAGGATACCCTTGATAGGAAATTTTCAAGATGTACCAATTTATTTTGTAGTCTTAACACTTGCAAATTGTTATAAAAATACTTTTATTAATAGTTTTCTATATGTGATACAAAGCTACACATTTTTTCCTGAATATTATTTTTTATATGGATGATAAAATGCTCAAACCTATAGGTTTGTCATATCTATTTTTCCAAACACTCCATACTTACTTGGTTATCAAATAAAGCCCTCATATTTATATACCAATAATTATAAATTTTTCATTTAAATTCTAAAATGGGAAGGAAAATATTATCATGTACGAGGACACCTACAATAATAATTTGGAAATAGTTTCATCCAAAAAAAAAATTGAATTCTTTAATTAAATAAAATTAAATCATCAAGGTTTGCACTTCTACAATTTTTAGTTACTAATATATGATACTAGTATGTGAGATATGGTGGTACTCTAGAAAAAATATTAGCAAAATGTAGAGATGAGAAAATGAATAAAAATTAAAATTGCATATAAACTTTCCAATAACTACTTCATTAGTCATCAAATACATACATTCTTACTTCAACATAATTTACTATACTTATATATACAAAGAGATACCTTTTAGTTATCTCAAGAGTACCTTGGCGCTTCACATTCTCTCCAAATTCGGATGAGAATATTCATTTTTTTCCATTTTATTATTTTCACTTTAATTTTAATTCCATCATATTCTTACTTTTATTTTATTCTTATTGTGCTATATATTTTCTCTTATTTAGTATCATAATTTCTAACATGTACATGAAGTAAGCATGATTTGTAACAATGGAAAACTACTTACACTAAATATTATTTCTAAATATCTTTATTGTAACTGTTATAGCTATTACCTCTTTTTCTATGATTTATAATTGACTTCAACACTCGTCATTTTCCTTCTACCAATGTAAAATGGATGATATTATTTATTATCTTATTTATGACTAATTATTGTATTAGATCCAACTTTGAAGGTGTTAAATACATTTCTTTAATCTATATAGCTATAGTTATCTAGGTCTATTTAAATTTTTTAAATGCTATCTTTGGTTCTAACCTAAATATATATATTTAAGAACATTATTAATAATAAAGTAATCTTTAACAAATTATTTGTGAATCACATATAATATCCCACATGACCTAAGAATGATTAAAATTTTCTCTTGTTGATGCTAAATAAACATATCCTATTATTAATGGTATTCTTTGAATTACTAGCAATCCTTTACTAAGAGACCACATATCCCAATAAGACATCGTTAATGCATCCACACCTATAGTTTTCAAGATTGATTTAAACCTTTTTTTATACCTAATCACTCCAATTTATAAATAAAAGATAGGAAGTACATTTATTACAACTTATTATTGTTTGGGATTACAACTCTAGGAAGTACATCTATGTTTAGAATGTAGCTAGTACTTGGTTGTTGAGATGTATAGAAACTTACATTGAACCTTAGTAATTCTTCAAGTGAAGACATAGATACATGTGTAGACACAAAAACAGCACCAATCCGATTATGTGACTACAAAAACTGATCGCTTTGATAAACACAGCCCCCAAGGCAGCCCTCAAAAGTTAAACAGTGGTCTTAACCACTTTCATAGCAATTTTGTAAGGTCAAGAAGCAATTTGGCACACTTGGACACTTTGCCCGATATTCGTCTCACCCAGGGATGAATTCAAAATAGAATCCGTCCCACCCCAGGACAAATTCTGAATCCGTCCCTGGGTGGGACGAATTCTAAGCTTAACGAGCAAAAAGAGAAATGGTGCCAACTGGCAGCCCAGAATAGTTAGTTGATGACTCCTGCCTTGCACGCGTGTGTAGGTGGACAGAGGGGCCATTAGAAGACTATCACAAAAGTCATTTATCAAAGCCCAAGTCAACGGAGGACTCCTCTCCCTCATGGGAAGACAAGACTGCCACATGGCGCCTATGGCCAACACATGGCATTTGTGCTTCCCTCCCAAAAGAGACCCCATGGGTCTATAAAAGGTGGGACTTTTCTCACCCAAAATAGACAGGTTGAAGGAGTTTTCAAGCAACGAAGTGCTGCCGAGTTGAAGACCCACTTGCATCCCCTTTGGTTCACCTTCCCACATCCACCAATCTCTTTTGCAAGGGAGGTTGTTGGGTGGCTTTTGGAAGCTCGAACCTGACCCAAATCCAACACATGGACACCTGAACCAACCAATTCGCCGACCCCCCCAATCCTAAGAGGTTTTGGGTCCATCCCTAGTGGATTGGCTCCAAAATCAAGTGCCAACGGTGGGAGGCCCACTTGGGCAGCCCCACACTTCCCAAGTCCTATTTTAAGTTTTAGAGCATTTCAGATTACTTTTTCAGGTTGCATTTTGTGTTATTAGGTTTGATTAACCCATAGCTACAATTTTGTAACTTTTGGTCAGATTCTAGTATGTTTTGTGTCGCTTTGTTGTTTCGCTGACTTGCAGGTGTCGAGGTAAAATTCCCAAAGGTAGAGGCCAAATTGGGAGAATCCGACCATGTGGGTCGTCCCAAAATGGCCCCAATTACATAACCCCCCTATTTGCAGGTGTTTTGCAGGTCTCGGGATTTGACATTGGAGCAGCAGCAGGTCGGTTTCTTCAACACAGAAGAATTCGTCCCACCCAGGGATGAATTGCAGTCAGAATTCGTCCTGCCCAGGGATGAATTCCAGTTGAAGGTAGATTGGCTAGCTGTCTCAGTGGCAGTGGCCTTCTGGTAACTTTTCCTATCTTCTGTCAAGTTTTGAAGCCATTTGGACTCACTGTATTTACTGTTTTAGGCAAATGTTTACATGCATATTTCGTTAGTTTTAGAGAACAAACACTTTTCATTTGCGGCAGATGCTACTGACATCTTGGTTGTTTCTTTATTCACAGGAGAAGCAGCGGAGGTTAAGAACTCGTTGACATCAGTGACGGCATCATCTTGGCCCGCCCATTGCAATCGTGGGCACGCGAAAGGAGGAAGACTAAGTCACACATTGTAACAAAGACAAATTTAATGCTCCTAGCCCCTAAAAAGGGAGGAGACGTCTATGTAACCGAGGATAAGATATTTGAATAAAGAGGGCTGTGATTTCTTTACATCTTTTCTCTCCTTTCCAAATTGTCTCTTTCCTTTGTTTTGGTGCATAAGGTTAAAGCGTTACTTTTCGTCTTGCATTGCATATTTAGTGTTTCCTTTGCCCGGAATCTCATGCTTTCAGTGGCGATCACGGTGGGACTTTTGTTCCCTGGTTTTTAAAATCACAGAAACTGATTAAATTTTTGTGTTTTGTGCTTGACAGGTACATTTTTTTGTTGCAGACTGCTATTTGTCTCTGACAGGGACGAATTCTGTTCTGCAATTCGTCTGACCCTGGGACGAATTCAAATTCGTCTCTGGGAGGGATGAATTATGTTCTACAATTCTTCTCCCAGAGGGACGAATTCCTGCCTGTAGATTTTCAGAGCAGAAATTCAGAGACAACAGGAGTAGGCAGAGAAGAGGTAGGGATTTTCATGATCTCTGTTATATTTTTTGTTTCTATTTCTGTTCCTTTGATTGTTTTCATCTTGTCCTGCATTGCATAAAAAAATTCATGTATGCTTGTTTCATTTTTGTTGAATAAAATGAATCCCACACACATCACGAAATAATTTTAAACCAAGGAGCTGGTCGTAAGACCCTAGCCCTTGATCAAGACCATTGGTGGATTTCATCACCACCTTGGCTTGATTTGCATCCATTTCTCGATTGTCAACTGTTGTTAGGCATAAATCCTGACGAAGACAGATCGAGTGTCACTGGGGTGATTCCCATGCGCGTGAGGATAAGTTTTCTATGGTAGGTGCCATTAATAGGAAAATCCCCCTTCCGTACCTCCTATGTACCACGTACCTTCTGCTCTCACATACCTATAGTCTCCCTCTCGTAAGGGCGGGTATATAGAGAGGTTGGTATATCGGCCTGGTTGGTATATTGAAGGGGCTACCGTTTTGGGAGTTATATGAGCCGTCATAATGCATTTAAACGATCTTCAAAACCTACAAAAACAAAACAAAACATCAAAATGCATTAAACCAGTTTAGGACACACCATTTAATCCTTAAAAGAGATAATCACGGTTTTGTGAATGTGTGTGTTTAATTCTGCTTAGTGTAGACAAAAAAAATCATAAACGAGATAAAAACTTATTTAGATAGCATAGAAGCACCACAATGGTGTACACCCGTAGTCAAGCCCAATCAAGGGTAGAAGCTCTGGAAGGTACACAAGAAGCAGGCACAAGTCGCCTTCGCTTCAAGTCCCGAGGATTTGGTCATACCACCTTATAGGTCTAACCTACAAAAGAATCCAATTCAGAATCCTCGGTGGGGTATGCCTATTCAAAGTAGCCCCTTTCGGGAAGATGCCTTACATGTAGACCTTGACATAAATAGAGAATCACCTCTTGAAGTTAGGCATGAGTGGCCACCGCGCGATGAAGCGCTAGAAAGGCACACTATCCATTTGGAGGGGCAACATGGATATGGCATCCCTTCTTTACCTATCATCAGAACAGAGAGACCAAATTCGGAGCGCAGGGCTCCTTACATAGGGTGACCTAATTTCGCCCACCCCCTTTACACCCATGAAAGGGAGTACGAGGAAAGCCATCGCATTCCTTGAGGGCAACAAACAATGTGGGAACCTTGCATTTCCGCACCAGCAGGATATCACAATCACCCCTTGAGGCCAGAACCTCGAGCACATATCGCTTACCTCGACAGAGGGAAGCGACCCATTGAAACCTTAGACCAGCAAACTCGAGGTAAACACATAGAAGAAACACTCGAACCTCCTGAGAAAAATAGGGTAGACCAAATTGACCTAGCTGTCGCTAGATATACCGCCTGTCAATCCCAAATCATGCGGCTTAAACAAATTCATCAGGAAATAGAGTATCGACATCGCTTGGATAGAGAGCGCATGCAACGCGAAGCAAATGAGTTACGCTATGAAATACCTGATAGGGGGCCAACCCCTCGCATCCAAAGAGCTGAACAGTATGAGAGGCATAATCCGTTGGTGTAGGACAGGTCTCCATGACCTCATCAAGCTCTACCTCCAAGACCTCATAGATTCGAGAGGGAGGCAACTCCCCGAAACAATGATGGGTACCTTCAGCAAGAGCTTGATCAGGGTCATAGGTTTCACCCAGAGACTCCTCAAGAATTTTACGAGGAGTATGAACCAGAAGAGGAATATGTTGAAACTCCTCATCAAGGAAGGAAAGATGCTATTCGGCCACCCATCCATAGGCCTCCAGTTTACCGTGACTTGCAACAAGAGCGAACAAGAGAGGAAGAAATAAAATCTTCCGATGCATACCAAGCGCTATTGGAGCGTTTGGAGTCTGTGGAGACAAAAGCTGCTGGGCATCAAAAACCCACATTACGTCTACTCCGCAATAATCCGGTGCATCCCTCAGTGCCTACACCTCTTTACCCCGAACACTTCAAGTTGCCTCAATTGGCAGTTTTTAAAGGTGAAGAGGACGCACAGGAACACGTTACACGATTTCTAAGACAATGCTTCGGCATCCAATATAATGACGCATTTTTGCTTAGAACATTCATAACCACATTCGCAGGCCCTGCCTCGGATTGGTTCACACAACTACCCAAACATAGCATAAGCAATTTAGATCAATTAGTAGACGCGTTTCTTGAACGCTTTGCCTTCAACACAAGGAAGAAGGCATCACTAAGTGATTTAGCGAGCCTCAAGAAATTTGAAGAGGAAACAATGGCAGCGTATGATAATAGATGGAGAGCTTTTCTTTCTAGGTTACCCTACCATCCTCCTATGTCTGATCTCACGCAGATGTTCACAAAAAGTTTCTTAAAATCAATCTCTGGTCTATTGTTGCTGCGACAATACGACAGCTTAGAAGAAGCTTTGGCGCAAGCCGAGTCATAGAAGAGATTAAGATAGGCGAAGGAGCAATTGCCAAGCCTAAGAAGAAAGAGTGGAATAAAACCACTAAAACTGGGACAACGCAACCACAACATGCTACAGTCAACCAAGTTGCGATAAATGTCCCCACGCTTGTGCAAGAAACGCAGCCTCAAAAAGCTAACTACCAGGCAGTGCCTCCTACTTATGAAAGAGATAATAGAAGACAGGAGAAAAATTACCCACGTCGCCCTAGGCAAAATTTCACCCCATATGCGGAGTCTAGGGATTCTTTATTTGACCGCTTGTCAGCGACAAATTTAGTCACTCTGCCGAAAATCCAAATTATAGACCCTAACATTCCCAAGCCTAGGGGGTACAGATAGGAATTGTATTGTAGATTCCATAGGCGCGGAGGACATGACTTGAATGGGTGCTAGAAATTCAAAGAACTAGTCCAGGATTTGATCGACAACCGAACATTAGTTGTGGACAATCCCATCGCACCAAAAAACCAGCAAATGGGGGTATTCAAGGACCCCTTGCCAGCCCACGAGGCACAAAAAAAACCACTCTAGATTAACGAGGTGCGACAAGATCTTCCCACACAGGGATTTGTGGGAATGATTAGCATAGTAACAAGGAACAGAAGGTACCCGACAGTTGCCCCTGAGGTAGCTACGAGGGAAGTTCCGGCAACATCGCATCCTCAACAACACCCAACGTAGTTACCTCCGCCTAGACCTGAGGTCACGATACGAACCAAACTCATGCAGAGTTTGCGGACCACGTCTGCTAGGCTGTCCATCTACGAGCTTATTCAACAATCAGATCCCCATAGAGAAGCTCTTATGGACATTTTAAAAGCCATTGAATTACAACCCCATAAGGCAAATTCTTTCAACGCCTTCGTGGGACATGTGAAACAATGTACGGAGCCGGTCATCACATTCAGAGAAGATGAGGTCAAAACGATATCAAATGACATGGCAGATCCACCCCTGCACGTTATTGCGCGGGTCAACAAGATTTCGTACAAGAGAGTGCTGATAGATACTGGCTCGTCCAGTAACATCATAACCACTATAGCCTTGAAGCATTTGAAGCTGCCAGCCTCTCACATCATAGCCTCCACGTACACACTACGAGCTTTTAACAATGCAATATGCTCGACAGTCGGCATAGTCGTTCTACCAGTCCAGGTAGGACAAAAGTCAATACCTACACTGTGCCATGTGCTGGAAGGAGAAATGGCTTATAATATACTGCTAGGGCAGCCTTGGATCAGGGATATGAAATGTGTCCCTTCGATCGCCCACCAGTGCTTGAAGTATGCTTATGAAGGAGAAATACATGTAGTCCCAATGGACTTAGAGCCCTTCAAGTATTGCAATGCGGTACAATTCATACCTCAATCGACCCTCCCTTCAACGCACTTGGATTTCCAATTAAATCCATATAAATAGGGTCCAATATCGCAGGCACCACTGGTGGCCAACAAGACAAAATCCTAGCCAGGTGAGACTTCATCATTGGCTCCTTCATCATCAACACCACCTATCATGGCCCAACAGAAGGACAAGGGAAAAAAAATCATGGAAGAGGTTAAGCCCTTAGAAGAAAAGTTGCCCACAATTTCAACAATAACAACATAGGAAGCGCCCAACGCAACGGAAACCAAGATTCCTAAACCACCAAACATGGAATGGACTCAGGAAGGACTACCGTTTCCTCCCACCCAATCATCAACAATCACTGTTGAAATGGCCAGTACGGGCCTAGGGGAATACTTAGTGCAAAATTTTGTGGCAACCCCCACACTGGAGTGAGTACAAAACATGGGAAGACCTCGCATTCCCATTGGAAAAATCGTCCCTCTAGGCTACCCACCGAACCGGACAAATTTTGTGTATGGGGGCCTTGATCATGGTCTTGAACCATGCCAACAAAAGGAAGCAGACGAAGAGCCTTTTGTTGAAAACATCAATTATCTATCAAACCCGGAATTTGCCCTAAAATATCTCAGCCAATGCAATTGGCATGGATACGAGCTCGGCGAGATATGAGCAAGGGATGCGGATCCTTTGCCAACCAAGATATCAGATGCCATATGACAAGTCAGGGGTAGGGTTCAACCATCCCCTGCCATTAGACATCTTGGTTGAAAATATGCAAGGCCTAGAAATAGGCAACAAGGGGGGATTGGCATTGGATCCTTATGCCAATCCGAATACAAAATACACATTGGGAGACTACCTCCCATGGTCAACAAACACCCCTGGTAGCAACAGTAATCCCTCTTCTTTGCTAGAGAGAAGCAAAAGTTTAGAGATTAATCCTCAAAAAGAACATCAACGGCTGCCAGACATCTTTCTGAAACTGTTCCCCTTAGAGGTTCCAAATGAAATAACACAGTCTCAAGAGAATCGGGTCCCTCCACTAAGAGTGGAACAACCGCAATGGGACCATATTAATTCACTGGAACAGGAAGAGTCCTCAATGTTGGAAGCAACAGATGCTGAAGAGGATGAACAATTTTGGATCTATGAAAGCGATTCAAAAGATGAAACTGAAATGGACTATCTCAGACATGTGCGAAGACATCACCGCGCTCTAACTCATGAAGATCTAATGGGATATATGCGCATACTATTAGGACATGAATGGCATGTAGACCCAGTGAGGTGGGACCAAGTGTTAGACCTATGGCTCCAAATTCAAGATGAGCATCGTCCACCTCGAGATCCCATCATGGCAACAGTGCCAAGGGAAGACCCCGCCTTCCTTTTCACACATAGAGATGAATTTGCACCTAGAGACGATCCATTCATGCCTGTTCCCGTAGAGCCAGATCCAAAGTATAGGGAACATCTAAAAGAATCAAGTCATCACACCCGCGGTTCTGGAGACCAAATTCATTCCATCCACATGATCTCCATTGATTTAACCACACCCATCGGCAATCTGATCGATCCATCATGGTCATTGCATCTAGACATGGATGCCATCGACTGGGATCGCGTCAATTCACCATTGTCACCATCAGAGTACTGGCCTTTCGGTGAATGCTTCATTTTACCCCAAGGACAACTCAGGATATTTTTCAAGTTGAAGAGGGACCCGAGGTTCCAAACATAGATCTTAACTCAGCTGATGATATCCATTTAATCCCAACTCCACATCATTTGGAGGACGGATCCCACATGTCAGTTGAGGAGATGACTGACGTAGACATTGGCACAGATCCAATGAATCCAAGGATTCTCAAGCTGGGGGTAAGCCTTTCCCCCGAAGAGCAAGCCAAATATATTGCCCTTCTCAAAGAGAAGAAGGAAGTTTTTGCATGGTCGTACAAAGATATGCCGGGACTAGACCCGTGACTAGTCATGCACAATTTAACGCTTGATATGAAAATCAAGCCTGTAAAGCAAAAACTAAGAAAGATGCACCCAACAGTGGCCTTGATGGTCAAATACGAATTGCAAAAGCTGTTGGATGCACAATTTGTCATCTACGTGGATTATCCGCCATGGTTGTCCAACATGGTTCCCGTCAAGAAGCCTGACGGGAGGATTCGCATATGCACCGACTTTCGAGACCTAAACAAAGCGAGTCCTAAGGATGATTTCCCCTTGCCAAGCATTGACGCATTGGTAGACGCTACAGCAGGTCACGAAATGCTCTCCCTAATGGACGGTTTCTTAGGATACAATCAAATTCATATCAATCCTGAAGACCAACTCAAAATGGCATTCACAACGCCTTGGGGAACATTTTGCTATAAGGTCATGCCTTTTGGCCTTAAAAATGCTGGCGCTACATACCAATGTGCTATGACTTATATCTTCCATGATTACATGCACAAAACTTTGGAAGATTACATGGATGATTTGTTAGCCAAGTCTCTCTTGCACTCAGATCATCTCGGTGACTTAAGCAAGATTCTCGATCGCCTCATAGAGCATAAGGTCAGGCTGAATCCCAAGAAGTGCGTGTTCGGCGTCACATCTGGAAAACTCTTGGGTTTTATAGTCTCAAAGAGAGGCATCGAAGTGGACCCAAACAAATTCAATGCAATCCTTGAAATGGCTCCCCCAACCACTATCAAGCAGCTCAGAAGTCTGCAAGGAAAGTTCACGTTGATTAAACGCTTCATAGCGCAATTATCTGACAAATTTTGACCCATGAACAAATTATTGCACAAGGGGGTCACATTTCATTGGGATGACGAGTGCCAGTCAGCCTTTGATGAAATCAAACAGTACTTGGCTTCGCTGCCAGTATTAGCACCACCTAGACCAGGTGTGCCATTCTACTTATACATCTCAACTACTGAGGTGGCACTGGACGCAATGCTAGCCCAGAAGAATGAACTTCACAAAGAACAGGCTACTTACTATCTTAGCCGCACCCTGGTCAGTTACGAACTTAACTATGCATACGTTGAAAAACTCTGCTTGGCAGTGGTGTTTGCTACCAAAAGGCTACGCCACTACATGCTGAGTAACACTACGTATGTTGTTTCTAAGGAGAATCCATTGCGAACATGATGAGTCGTACTTATCATAGTAGTCACACGGCGAAATGGATCATGTTGTTGACGGAATTTGACATTGAGTTTATTGAGCAAAAATCTATAAAAGGACAAGTCATAGCCGATCAACTAGCGGAGGCTCCTCTTGAAGACGATCAGCCTCTAGTCATAGAACTACCCGATGATGGGGTCTTCCATGTCTCAGAATCGCCAGATTTTGAAGAGCCCGAGTCTCAGGCCGACATAACCTTATTTTTCGATGGTTCTAAATGCGAGCAAGGTGGTGGCGCAGGAATTGTATTCTTCACACCGCAGGGCACTCCAATGCCCCTGTCATTTAAATTAAACTTCCAGTGCACCAACAACAATGCAGAATATGAAGCCCTGGTCCTAGGTCTTCAGACAGCAATCACCATGAACATCAAAATATTCAACATCTTTGGCGATTCGCTGTTAATCGTCAATCAAGTCAAAGGGGTATATCAATGCAAATGCCCAGTTTTGAAGGCCTATAAAGCCCTCGTGGACAAATTCTTGGAAAAACTTGAGTGGTATGACATCGAGGCACTCCCTCGATCATCGAATAACTTTGCGGACACAATGGCCTCCTTGGGGTCAGAACTTCAAAAGGGATTGGTTGTTCATACTGTCGAGGTTTATGATAAATAGGACTGGTATTTACCCATAAGAGACTACCTCAAGTTAGGTAATCTTCCCTTTGGATTGACGCACGCCGCAAAATGAACATTCAAGCAAAAAGCGGCTAAGTATGTCTTGATAGGAGACATTTTGTATCGTCGAAGCTATGACGGAATTCTTCTTCGTTGTTTGGAACAGCAAGAGTCCACTTGGGCGATCACCCAAGCGCATGATGGTACATGTGGTGGCCACTTTAGGGGTATGGCCATCGCAAAGCGCATTCTTTGCATGGGCTATTATTGGCCATATTTAGAGTGAGATTGTTGCGAGTATGTCAAGAAGTGCATAAAGTGTCAACATCATGCTAATTTGATGCACGTACCTTCCCAGGCCCTACAGACAGTCCAGTCTGCTTGGCCATTTTTGCAGTGGGGCCTCGATCTAATCGGAAATATCTCCCCTGCATCATCAGGCCATCACACGTTTATCATAATGGCCACAGAATATTTTACCAAATGGGTGGAAGCAATTCCATTATCCTCAACGAAAGGACCCCGTATTGCGGAGTTCATCTTGCATCACATCATATGTCGTTTTGGTATTCCATCCAAAATAATCTTGGATAATGGGCCATCATTCAAGAACAAAGACATGCGTGCTTTAACCACAAAGTACAAAATTTAGCACAGCTTTTCAACACCCTATTATCCGCAAGCAAATGGGCAAGTAGAGGCGTCAAACAAAATGCTAGTCGCCATCCTTAAAAAGACCATCACAGACAGTCATAAGGATTGGCACATACAAATCCCACTTGCCCTTTGGGCTTATCGCACTAGCATTCGGACGCCCACTGGGGCAACTCCGTTTTCACTAGTGTATGGCTCGAGAGGCGGTAATGCCTCTCGAGTTGGAAATTCCTTCCCTGCGCATATCAATGCAGGAGTTCATCGATGATAACACTGCGCGGCAGGCCCGATTAGACCAACTTACGTTGCTTGACGAACGACGCGTTAATGCTCTCGAGAACTTACGTATCTATCAAGAGCGGCTTAAGAAAGCTTACAACATGAAAGTTCACCTAAGAGACTTTCGGGTTGGTGATTTGGTTCTGAAGGAAAACCAACAAAACTCTAATTTGTCGTCCCATATGAGGGACAAATTCATGGCAAATTGGTTAGGTCCTTATGTCATTGATAGAAAAATAGGACCGGGAACGTACAGGCTAGCTTCTCTTGATGGTATCAAGGAAACAGAACCCTTGAATATCAGTCATTTGCGACCATTTCATATCTAAGAAAGCCATATACCAAAAAAAAAAAAAAAAAAACTCCAAGGATTATCGCAATCTCTTGGTCACCCAAAAAGCTCCAAGGATTATCACAATCTCTTGGTCAAATACAAAAATCTCCAAGGATTATCGCAATCTCTTGGTCAACCCAAAAAGCTCCAAGGATTATCGCAATCTCTTGGTCAATCCAAAAAGCTCCAAGGATTATCGCAATCTCTTGGTCAACCCAAAAAGCTCCAAGGATTATCGCAATCTCTTGGTCACCCAAAAAGCTCCAAGGATTATCGCAATCTCTTGGTCAATACAAAAAGCTCCAAGGATTATCGCAATCTCTTGGTCACCCAAAAAGCTCCAAGGATTATCGCAATCTCTTGGTCAACCCAAAAAGCTCCAACGATTATCGCAATCGCTTGGTCAAAAAAATCAAGAAATTCAAAAAAAAAATAGAAATCATCAAAAACAACAAACATTTGCATCTCAATTCTAGGCATACTCAAATTCATCAAAAAAAATTAATATTCTCGCACCTCATCTTCACCTTCACCAAAAACAATCCATCAAAAATACAAAAATATATAGCTGCATTAAGCATTGCATCAATACATTGCATATTTGTAGTCATACGGGTCAAAGGCACCATAAGCTGCAATAGCTACGATAGTCCACCTTGTTCCACATTGTCTCATGTTACAAAAACAACAAAAACACCAAGCATAACTTTTACCACACTACGATCGGTGGTCCGGGAATGTACCAAGAGTTTCGATGATTCGGTCATCATTTTCCTCTTTAGCCATGTACGTGTACCAAGTCGAACAGATTTTACGAAGGTAGAGTCATACTTGAAATACACCTTGTTACGTAACATCCCAACACAAATCAAAACACTAAAATTCCCAAATTGTGTGAACGAAAGACGAAACATGCAAAATAATCTAGGTCACCACAAGCGAAACGGTTATCTTGCTCATCCCCCTGTGCGAATGACCCCTAGAATGCTGAGAGTTGGCAAAAGGACAAGCATCCTCCCTACCCAATTCCCTAAGAATCCCTAAAGTTCTCAACGAGTTGCAAAACACAAAAGCAAAATGTCAAAACTCCAAATTTGACAAACTATAGTGCACACATCAAAAGGCACAAACAACAGTGATTTTCATCACTCCATATCCCCAATCCCTTGCTCGAAAGAAAAACAAATCAAAATAAACAGTGATCTCATCACTACAATGAGCAAGTATCCCAATACAATTGAAGAAAAGAAGGGAGTTGACCTTGAATCCCTGGAACTCTCAGCATTCTATAGGTCATAAGGCAAGCTTCGGTACCAATTTGGTTGATAGCCTATCGGTAATGAGTAAACCTCCCGCATGACGATATATCTATCACATTAACTTGCGTACGGATCAATGTTTGCATGTGGATGAGCTAGCTTATGGCATCCTGGATTACACCGCAGATTAATCTTAGTACATACAACAAAGGAATTCGTGGAGCTAATTAGGTGATCCTCGGTACGGAGTTCGGTTGAAAGCCCATCGCAGCTTGGCGGTATCCTAACAAATACCACTAAATGAACTCAATTGCACACACGGGGATATGAAATAAGCTGGGTCAAAAACAAGTCGATTCATACCTTGGTCAAAAAGTCTTGTAAGATAAAGTACAGTCATGGATGGTGAGTTAAAACTGACTGAATCTCAGAAAATCTTACATTCATCCCAAAACCATCTGCGCTACTTATCATCCTTATGATACCATCAAAAAAAAAAAAAAATAGAAAAACCATGTAAATAAAGAGCTTCTTAAACAGCCTACAGTGCAATCATCACAAATGTCATTCATCCATTTCACCTCGCATATCACATAGACATCAAAAACATATACATTTATCATAACATCTGCATTCATCAAAATAAATAAACATGCATAACAAAAAAAATCACATCATCACATGTACAAAACCAAAAATAAAACCGGTATATATATATATATATATCGTCAAAAAGATGCCCGTAGGCTACAAAACCGGTCCTCAGACCCCGCAATCATATCCAAAAACCCAACCTAAGGCGTCGACCACCATGATCACGCAGGATCGGTGCGACGGGAACTACCCCCCGTGGTGTGGGTCCTACGGGACCCTGCAGGGCGGCTACTACTAGCCCCCGCATCATGCCTGCTACCACCCCCTCATCTAACCGCTGCGACGAGATGATCTTGACTGCTCAATCAAACTATCCCTCGTCCGTCGAGAAGATCTGCGATCGAAGGCTCAGGTAGCCGCCCGCCAAGGCGGATGACCTCCCTCTCCAAGTCTATCCGGTACAGACACCACTCTGCCTCTCGCCGATGATAGATAGACAATGCATCATCGCGCTGCGCCAAAACTCTATCCCGCTCTGCCAACTGAGCCCGTAGAAGATCCCTCTCCTACGCATCCCCCAACTCTAGATCCCGCATCCGCAGTAGCTCTGTCAGTCGAGCAATCTCAACACCTACATCTGACCCCACCTCCTCTGTATCTGTCGGACGCATAGGACTCGCGGGGACAGTAGCCTGCTCAAGCTCCAACTGCTCCTCCACATCCTGCATGTCCGGCTGCTCCGGAACACCCAAGTCCACATCCTCATCTCCCACATCCACCATGTCTGCATCATCCAACGGCCCCCCAATCACCCCCTGCTGCCTCAGCATCCTCCACTGCCGCCTCCGTGCCTCCCAGTGGCCCCTCTCCTCTCCAGCGCCGCAATACCCACCACGAGTCATACTCAGTGGTAGTACCGACGTCATCCACATCCGGGACCTCAATCACCGCATCCGACTCCTCGCCCAATGGCGCGGTGACCGGTGGCTCCAGATCCCTCTCGTCTCCCCGACGTCGATAGACTACGGGCTCACCAGGCAACCCCTGGCGCACCCCAAACTATCGTGTAACCCGGCGGTACGGAAAGAACTCATGCTCCGTCCCGTGCCGCCCAGTCAACCATCGCTCCCTCCGTACCCATCGGAGCCACTCTCCGACCTCGAGGCCGAGTCGGACAGTCCCGATAGGGATGCCAAAACACCTCCCCTGGAGTGAGCCGAGAAAAGGCATCAGTGTAGTGCTCAACGGCACCTGCCCATCGCCGACTCTGCCCCTGCTCCGCAGACCGTCGCCACAAAACTGCGTAACCAATCTCCTCATCCTCCATCGCCGCCCGAGTCGTCCACGGTAACCCGGTAGGCCTCTCAACAACTATGTGCTGCCAACCCCGACACTGCAACAAAAAGCTGCAACTGACACCCTTTCGCTGTCGACAGCGGACCCCATACGACTCCCCGTAGAGCTATGCCAACAAAGTCTGTCCCCATCTCAGAATCAACGGTGCCTCTATCGGGCACTCTGCCAACTGCCACACCAAATCCAGCGGGTTCCACGGGAACCTCGCGCCTGACGAATCAGGGAGAAGAATGTTAGAAATGAGGCCCATCAAGAATGCGTGCCTCACTCCTAACACCCCCCTCTCCTTCCACCAGCTAACCAAAATCCCGCCAGCCTGGCAATCCACCTCAGCTGTCTCCACTGGGTTTGCTACACCCAGCTGCCCCCCATGCCCAAAACATCTCGTAAGTATAGCAGTCCACTGATCAAACGGAGATGTCCTAATAGGCAGACCATCTATCGGAATCCGAAGCAACCGATAGACGTCCTCAAGAGTCACAGTCATCTCCCCTGTCGGGAGATGGAAAGTATTGGTCCGTGGATCCCAAAGCTTGATCAGGGCCATCAGATAGGCACGATCGAAACCACAGGCTCCAGTCGAGCCACCTGCTTGAGCCCAAGGGCATCAAGCCATTCCCAGTCATCATCGGTCAATGCCAACCGCGCCTCAGTAAATGCAGCGGGTACACGGTACCGGCTCCTAACAACCTGCAAAGCAAAAAAAAAAATCAACACAAACACAACAAAATATATATATATATATATATATAACAGATCAAATTTTCAGTTCTAGGGTTTCTAACCTTAACTGTTAAACAAAAACATCACAAAAAAAATCTTAAAGTTTTGAAAAGCGTCAACACAAAAACAATGCATTAAATTAAAGCAAAATAAACTCTAGGGTCACTTACAGGTCTCGCCTCGGCTCCGCCGCTCGAACCAGTTTGTGCACTCATGATGGCAGAGAGAATTCCAGCAGCGCTTCGCTTCGCAGAATTACCTCCTCCTCCCAGAGCTCCAAAATCGCAAGAAAAAAATGACACAAATGAGCCCAAAATCAAGTTTTGGCCATTAAATAGGCCTTTTGCCTTGGAATTCATCCTTGACTGGGACGAGCGCTCTGATCAGCGCTCGTCCCACCCAGGGACGAATTCTCCAGATGGAATTCGTCCCACCCAGGGACGAATTCAGGCCAGCACAAAAAAAAATCAAAAAATGACTAAAAATGCACTAAAAACAGACAATAAAATTGCCAGACGGGATTACTCTGCACGACAACAAGGGCATACAAAATCGACATTGGAGTCACAAATTGTCACTATCATACTCCCTAAGAAGGCTACCATAGCCGGACCGCTCCACGGGAAGACGGATTTTAGACAATTTCATCCCCAAACGACATCACAAAAGGGTCAAAGCCCACTCAAAAATAGTACAAAATTCAACAAAAACACAGCAAAAAAACATTGCCGGACATAAGTGCTCTTGCACTTAACCTCTAGGCAAAGAAAATCGATGTCGAGGTCCAAATTATCGCTCTCCTACTTCCCCAAGAAGGCTACAATAGCCGGACCGCTCCACGGGAAGTTAGATTTTCGATGATTTCACCTCATTACGGCATCACCAAAAGGGTTAACACCCACCAAAAATAGGTCCAAATGTTGGAAAAATTGCACACGCTTAACGGTAAACCCTTTAAAGGCACCCTTGCACAAGTCATCTTGGGTCAAGCGACTCGTCGCTTCTCTCACGAAGGTCATTCCCTCATCGATTCGTCGCTTGAGGGGGTAGTCACACTTAGTCACCAACCAACAATCACACACCCAATTAAGGAAAATGACATGCATTCAAAGAATCATTGACAAAGACAATCACGCTCCTGCTTGGGGCAATAAACAAGCAACAATCAAATCAATCAAACACTTGGCATTTCGTGAATCATGAACACAAGGTTCCCCATGAGGATAAAAATGCCCTTTGCCTGTTCATGGTGATCAATGTCTAAGTTCAAGTCACACCTCAACAAAACAGGTTAATACTTGAAATCAAATTCCTTAGCTCGTCGGAAGCAAGGATTCAAGAATGCATGCCCTTTCCATACTTGGGGCATCAAAAGTTGGTTAGGTTACCAAGAAACCCTAATCATTAGTGCTTTGGTTATCTATTTTTGCTCGACACTGCGTCACCCGCAGCGCTTCCCAAAAAGGGGCATCTGTAGACACCAAAACAGCACCAATCCGATTATGTGACTGCAAACAACGATCGCTTTGACAAACACGGCCCCCGGGGCAGCCCTCGAGAGGTTAAACGGTGGTCTTAACCACTTTCATAGCAATTTTGTAAGGTCAAGAAGCAATTTGGCACACTTGGACACTTTGCCCGGTATTCGTCTCACCCGGGGACGAATTCAAAATAGAATCCGTCCCACCCCGGGACGAATTCTGAATCCGTCCCTGGGTGGGACGAATTCTAAGCAACGGGCAAAAAGACAAATGGCGCCAAGTGGCAGCCCAGAATAGTCAGTTAATGACTCCTGCCTTGCACGCATGTGAAGGTGGACAGAGGGGCCGTTAGAAGGCTGTCACAAAAGGCATTTATCAAAGCCCAAGTCAACGGAGGACTCCCCTCCCTCATGGGAAGACAAGGCTGCCACATGGTGCCTATGACCAACACATGGCATTTGTGCTTCCCTCCAAAAAGAGACCCCATGGGTCTATAAAAGGTGGGACTTTTCTCACCCAAAATATACGGGTTGAAGGAGTTTTCAAGCAACGAAGTGCTTGCCGAGTTGAAGACCCACTTGCATCCCTTTTGGTTCACCTTCCCACATCCACCAATCTCTTTTGCAAGGGAGGTTGTTGGGTGGCCTTTGGAAGCTCGAACCTGACCCAAATCCAACACATGGACACATGAACCAACCAATTCGCCGACCCCCCAATCCTAAGAGGTTTTGGGCCCATCCCTAGTGGATTGGCTCCAAAATCAAGTGCCAACGGTGGGAGGCCCACTTGGGCACCCCCGCACTTCCCAAGTCCTATTTTAAGTTTTAGAGCATTTTAGATTACTTTTTCAGGTTGCATTTTGTGTTATTAGGTTTGATTAACCCATAGCTGCAATTTTGTAACTTTTGGTCAGATTCTAGTATGTTTTGTGTCGCTTTGTTGTTTCGCTGACTTGCAGGTGTCGAGGTCAAATTCCCGAGGGTAGAGGCCAAATTGGGAGAATCCGACCATCTGGGTCGTCCCAAAATGGCCCCAATTACATAACCCCCTGTTTGCAGGCGTTTTGCAGGTCTCGGGATTCGACATTGGAGCAGCGACAGGTCGGTTTCTTCAACACAGAAGAATTCGTCCCACCCAGGGACGAATTGCAGTCGAAATTCGTCCTGCCCAGGGGCGAATTCCGGTTGAAGGTAGATTGGCCAGTTGTCTCGGTGGCGGTGGCCTTACGGTAACTTTTCCTATCTTCTGTCAAGTTTTGAAGCCATTTGGACTCACTTGTATTTCTTGTTTCGGGCAAATGTTTACATGCATATTTCGTTAGTTTTAGAGAACAAACACTTTTCATTTGCGGCGGATGCTACGACATCTTGGTTGTTTCTTTGTTCGCAGGAGAAGCGGCGGAGGTTAAGAACTCATCGACATCGGCGGCGGCATCATCTTGGCCCGCCCATTGCAATCGTGGGCACGCGGAAGGAGGAAGACTAAGTCACACATTGTAACAAAGACAAATTTAACGCTCCTAGCCCCTAAAAAGGGAGGAGACGTCTATGTAACCGAGGATAAGATATTTGAATAAAGAGGGCTGTGATTTCTTTACATCTTTTCTTTCCTTTCCAAATTGTCTCTTTCCTTTGTTTTGGTGCATAAGGTTAAAGCGTTACATTTCGTCTTACATTGCATAATTAGTGTTTCCTTTGCCCGGAATCTCGTGCTTTCAACATGATGTCCTAATGATGATGGAACATTTGATGTCCCACTTCCTATGGTAGCAATGATGATAAGAGGAGTAAAATTGATAAAATTAATATTTGATGTAATAGGGCATAAAGTAGTTTGATTAGAATTTGTATTTGTATAATTAGTGTTTATATTTATTTTATTATTATTTATATTTTAGTGGCTATAATTACCATAGGGTGAATGAAGTTTTTTTGGGATCTAATAGTGAATCTTCACCATGAAATTATTTTTATTACTTTTAATATCCCTAATGATATTGGATATAACATCCCTATGACCATGTGCTAATAGTTATTAAAGGTTATACTTCCTAGGGTGTCATGGTGAGGCATTAAGAAATGTAACTCCTATTCATCCTCACCATTTTTATGGTTCCTTAAGGAATTTTATTCTTTAAAATTATTTTCCAAAGGGGGAAGGTTAGAGGCCACTTGATGTGTACCTTTATGAAGGTTATAATATCTTTTGGCCATTGCTTAGGGATAAGAAACTTTAAATTTAAGAGTTTATTAAGTAAGAAGAAGAATGTGAAGTTTTAACTCATTATATTGACTTCTTTCAATATACCAATTTGATTATTATATCTTAAAGGCTTGTCTATATACTTGATGGTATCAATATGCCCAATAAATATTGATATAATCATTAGTATGTTAGAGAAAATTGGTATGTAGGATCATAATGATACCTAAAAGTGTCCACTAGGTACATTATCCAATATGGTATGTAAGAGGTAATAAAAATCCTTCTTATGAATCATGCTAGTCCACCATAATATAATCCTCAAGAGTCATAAAGTATGTTGAGATCATATTTGGGAGTTTTGCATCCTAAGCTCACAATATACCCATTAGACTCAATATTCATACAATGGTTATTAAAAGGGTTATAAAAATCCATAATAGGACTGGCCCTTGGTTAGTTTCTTATTAATATTGATTAATGTGGTCTATACCAAGCCCATAAAATTAGTTGTTCTTGATTAAGTTATGCTTAATTTTATCTTGATTAAAGTATTCATTAAGGTAAAAGAGATCTTAGAAACCATGGTGGTGTTCATATCAGGTTCACCAAAATATTAGAAAAGTAGAGATGAGGAAAGGGTTCAACTAAGAGGACCCTCGTGGTTTTATACTTCTCACTTCAATGAATTAGGGTATATGGGAGAATGATGATCCTAATAACTATTTTGTTATGTTAATTTCGTGAACACCTATGTTTTCAAAGAAAACTAAGGTTCCTTTTAAAATACCTCACTTTGGTGCCTAACCTAACCTTAATGTCATAAAATTAAATTACAATGCATGCATACAATGAATGCACACATACACACCTAATATTAATATGGTATTTTAATTATAATTATAAGGCACAAATAAATGCTTTTCCTTTTTAAGAGTACTAGGGCTCAAGGAAAAATGCATTAAAAAGTCTATCTTAAAATGCAAGATATATTTTTTTAAAATTTAATACCTAAAGTAGAACAATAAAATATACCCTATTATGCAATTAAACTACACTAATATTACTTAAATTTACTCTTCAAAAAATAAATAAAAAATAAAAATAATAAAGAACAATAAACTAATGTAATGTCGTATAAAATAAATAGAGAACCAAGGAGTACGAAAGTGTGATTCTACCTCTACGATAAAAGTGCTACCTATGCTGCACAAGCATTATCAACTATTTTGCTTCTTGGTGATGCTTTCAAAAAATCTATAAAACCATACTCAAAATAGAAACAATTAGTGTAGAGTGGTCTATCCAATTAGGAGTAAGATAAAGTGTCCTCTATTAGTATGATCAGGTCCCTATTTTTAACAAAATAAAGTGATAAATTGATGACAATGATATAAAATATCTATTGAAGGTAAAATAGTAAAAGCAATGCCCAGTCAAAAGTGTTGTCGTCACTTTTCCTTCCAATGCTTATACCCTATGTAAAATAGAGAGCAAAATTATTCCTATTGTTACAAGGTGATCCTGTTAGAATAATTAATTATTGTCTAAAGTTATACAAGGATAGACTTACTTGAGTTTCCACTCATTAATGATTCAAGTGAACTCTCAGTTATAGTCTACATCATAATTGATGAGTTGTAATCCAATGACTCTCAATGATCAACTTTATTATTTATACAAAGTTGATCCATGGAATAATCAATCAGTTCTATTTTATTTCTTCAAATCTTGTAATGCTTTGTAGTTCTAATCTTTGGAAATTCTAACATGGTACTAGAGTAGGATAGATTTTGCTAGGCATTCTCTCTTGAAGGTAGCCTCTCGAACTGGTTCTTACTCTCTTATATTTTGTTTTTAAAAAAAGAAAGAGGTTTTATATCTATTGTAGATTGTTTTTTTATATCTACAATTTTTTTGAGGAATTTGCTTATGGTAATATCTAGATAAATATTGTTTTACATTGTTATGCAAATACTCTCCTCATATTTTTTCTGCCATTTTATGTGTCCTCCTTGAATGCCTATTTTTTTTTTTTTTTCTCCATCTTGAATATAACTCGCTTTGGCTCCATTTAGCCATCACTATGTATCACTTAAAAGTGGAGACTAAATATTCGTAGGCATTAATGTTTTTGTGGGCAATATAAATTTTTTAATTTAAGTTTGGATTTCATTATATTTTCATGATATTTTTAATTAGAGGAAGCAATGCCCCTCACATAAAAATAGAATGGACTTTTGGTCTAACTTTGAATAGACCAAAGTCCATTTATTTTTTTAGAAAAATGGATTTTGGCCACCACTTATATTGGTGCACATAGAGACTACATCTCATAAAATGAGTATTTTCCTAATTAAATATCAATCATTTGAAGATCTTGTGATTTCTAAATCTTCATTCAACTTGAACTTCTTCCATTTTTTTGTCCTTTGGTGCTCAGGAAGAACTTCAGTTTTTTTGTTATATAAAAATCTTAACAATGTTTGAATAATATTATTCTCTTTTTTTGAATAGTTTTTCTTCATTTAAGCATTATACTGATGATTTTTTAGTGGTTCCTATTATCTTCTATCCTTTGAGGATCTCTGCAAGTGCACCATAGATGGATATTCAGTAGAACTCATTTTGTGCTTTGTGTTAGGTTTTTTGATGCCTAACATCTTCTATTTTTAAGGAATATCTTTGTGTGTATGTGGCATCGTTGCCTTCTTCTCATATTTCAAGAATCCTCTCTTCTCACCATCTTCTCTGCTACTTCAGTCGCCTTCCCTGCATTTTGCATATGTAACCATAAAAGACTCTCTACTAAAATAAATATTGTAACATCCTCATTCCTAAGATCCTCTATAGTGTGTGTCTTTATCGTGTCTCTTGGGACTCTTATCTTCTCAGTGCCTTATCTGTGTACTACGGTGTCTTCCCTAAATATCACAATCACAAAAATAGGTGGTAATCTATTGGAAAGCAACATCAAGATCATTTCCACCCAAGTGGTTCTATAAAAGCCTTATCCCCTCTAGAGTTAATCCATAGTGACTTGATGTTTTTTCCAGAGCCTTATTTCAAAGGAGAAAAATATACTCTAACCTTCATTGATGTCTTTTATAGAAGAACTTGGGTCTACTTCCTAAAATAAAAAAGTGATTTTCTATCCCAATTCAAAATATTTGAAGCCTTAGTTGAAAATCAAACCTCTTGCAACATCAAGAAAATTTGCACAGATAATGGGGGGAATAATGTATTAATGAGTTCTCAATATTTCTATCAAGTCATGACATCATTCATAAGCATTATGTCTCGCATAATCCGCAACAAAATGGCATCACAAAGGGGAAAAACCGAATATTGAAGGAAATGGTAAACTGTATGCTCCATTCAAGAGATCTTCCAATTTCTTTGGGGGAAAAAGCTACTAATTGTGCAAACTATATTCAAAACCACACACCTCATAAATATCTTGATCATTTAACTCTTGATGAATCATGGACTGGCTCAAAACCAAATATCTCCTTCTTCAATATTTTTGGGTATACTTCTTGGGTGCACATCCCAAAGAAGAAAATTAAGGTCCTAGATAAGAAAAGCAAAAAGATCATATTTGTTGGTTATTATGAGGAAATGGAATCATACAGGCTCCTTGATCCCACAACTCATGAGGTATTTTTTCATAGGAATGTCCAATTTGATGAAACATTCCCTCAGAAATATCCTCAACCATCCTCTTCCTCTATTGAGCCTTCTCCTATAGTAGAACCTCAATATAATGAAGAACCAACTTTAGAGATTAATTTAGATATTGATGATCAAGATGATGAACCTATAACTCCAACTCAAAGTCTTTCCACTCTTCCTCCTTCCATTATGTCAAAATGGGCCCGTACCATTGTTAAAGAAGCTACTCCTTACATCCAAAATATTCCATCATTTATATTAACCAACTTCATAGGCATTGGTCTTGTCTATCGACCTATTTCCTCTTATCCTTAATACTTAAAAGAAGCAACTGGTATTAAAGAATGGGATGACGCCATGGAAAATGAATTCTCTTCCTTAATAAAAAATGAAACTTGGGATTTTGTTTCCTTACCTAATAGAAGGAAATTAGTTCATTGAAATGGATTTACAGAAGAATATATGGGTCTAATGGATAAATTGACAAACACAAATTTCACCTAGTAGCCAAAGGTTTCTCTCAAATTGAAGGAATTGATTATGCTAAAACCTTTGTACCAGTTGCTAAAATGGATTCTATTAGACTGGTTCTTGCTTTGACTACTTTCCAAAAGTGGATTGTCTTTCAAATGGATGTAAAAAGTGCTTTCTTACATGGGGACTTAAAGGAAGAGATATTCATGGAACAACCTACTAGTTTCACTCAAGACTCCTCTCTTGTTTGTAGGCTAAAGAAGTCTCTCTATGGCCTCAAAAAAGCTCCTAGATCTTGGTATGAAAAAATGGAATCCTTCCTTCTTTCCTCAATTTTTTCTCATTGTGAGTCTGATAACACAGCCTACATTTGGAGAGATGAAGGAAAAATCACCATACTTGTTCTATATTTTGTTTATCTACTACTCATTGGTAGTGACTTCGCTCACATTCAAACTATAAAAGACTCCCTCTCTAAAACTTTTTATATGGCTGATCTGGTTCTAGCTCATTACTTTCTTGGGATCCAAATAAATCAAATAGATGCAAGAATTTTATTGTGTCAATAAAAATACACTCTAGATATTCTTCAAAGATTTTAAATGACAGATTGCAAACCTTCTCCTACACATTTTTAGTCTGGAGTCAATCTAAGTACTTCCTACACATTCCCTCTATGTGATGCAACTATATACTGTCAACTTATAGGGAGTCTATTATACCTTAATCATACTCCATATATCTCATATGTTGTTGGCTTAATATCCATATTCTCACATCAACCTCATTTTAGTCACTGGAAAGCAGCAAAAAGAATCCTTCACTACGTGCAAGGAACTACTCATTTTAGGCTCTTCTATGATGGAAAATCCATGGATATCATTAGCTACATGGATTCATATTGGGCAGGTTCGGTAGAAGATAAATGTTCAACTTTTGGCTATGTCTATTGTCTTGGTTCTTTGACAATTTCTTGTTCATGCAAAAAAACACAAGTAGTGGCCTTATCATCTACAAAGGTGGAATACAAGGTAGTAGTTTTAGCCTGTTAGGAAGCTCTTTGGCTTCATCATATTCTAAGAGAATTTTATTTTTCCCATGACAAACCTATTACTCTTTGGTGTGATAATCAGATCACAATTCATATTACACGCAATCCAGTTGAGCATCAGTACACCAAGCACATTGAGATACAAATACACTTCATTCGACAACATATTCAGAGTGGGGATATATACTTGGACTATATTCCAACTAAAAATCAAGTTGCATACATCTTCACCAAGTCATTTCCTTCTCCGTGTTACATACAATTGTAAGAGAAACTTGGAGTATTATAGCTACATTGAAACAAAGGTCTTTCACCTCTCCTTTTATTATTGTATTCTTTGGAGGATACTCCCTTACATATTATACATGATTACCTCATCAGGCCATGTTGTTGGGACTCTTTTTTTTGTTATTAAGGATAATCTTCACCATCCAAAGACATGCCTATTTATTTCATAGCAGATGGTTTTCCCATGTGGTTTTTTCACCATATCTCATATATGTTATAAATGAGTACCTCATCAGGCCATGTTGGGATTCACATTTTTTTTGTATTAAGAGGATAATCTTCGTAAACTGAAGACATGCCTATTCCTTTTTGTTTTTTGATAGATGGTTTTTCCCTTGGGGTTCCTACTATCTCTTCATAAAAGAAACCGTTGTACATGAGTACCTCATCGGTATCTATTGTTTGGACTCATTTGCACAATACACCCCTAGTATCACTTAAGGGGGGTGTTAGAATAAGTAATTATTATCTTAAGTTCTACTAGGATAGACTTACTTGATTTTACACTCCTTCATGAGTCAGGTGAACTCTCAGTTATAGTCTACATCAGATTTGATAAGTTGTTTTAATCCAATGACTCTCAATGATCAACTTTATTACTTATACAAAGTTGATCCATGGAATAATAAATCAGTTCTATTTTATTTTTTCAAATCTTGTAATGCTTCGTAGTTCTACTATTGGGAAATTGCAATAGATCCTTTTGATTTTGAGATAAAAAATATAGAAATTATAAAATATAAGAATATTTGGGATCTTAAGATAAAGGGTAATACCCTCGCAGATCAGACACCCAACTATGACGTCAAATGATAGTAATAAATTTGTTTAAAACTATATGAAATGTCACAAAGGTGCAGTGTTTATACTATATGATACCACAATGTTAAAATAGATAAAATAATATAAGATAAATGATTATCTAAGTATGAAAAGATATAAGATAGAACATATAGTCACAAAATTTAGCAAAATATAAATAGTAGTAGAGAGAATATAAATTATAAAAAAATCTAAAAAGTAAGAGGATAAGAAAAATTGAACAACCCAAGATGATGATTTACTTTTCCCTTTGTCATAGATTGATATTGGCCTCCTCCCTATGCTTGATGCTTGATATTTGATGATGCCCACTAAGATCCTTACTTGAGAACATGGGATATTGCTTATATTCTTGTCAAATGATTAGGGAGTGCTTGCTTGGGGATAAGGAACATGTGCTTGGGTATTTGCTAAGTACTTACAATATTGAGCCAAAATTTGGTATAATATAAGCGATAAAGATGGAGGAAGACAATATTCTAGAGGAAAACTAGCGTAGTTTTACTACATTAAATTATTTTATGAGAAGGCCATCCCAAGGCTTGAATTTATAAAAATTTATGGTCTTTGGGAGAGGAGATATGTAATAAAAAATTAAATTATGGAGATAAACATCATAGATGACAATTATGTGAAAGTGATCAAAAGGATGGAGAGAAATGGCCATAGAAATGGAATATCTTGGGCTTAAAGTTTTGCTAGTAGGGAAAAGAGATCAATAGGTGTGGGTGGCTTATTCATGGTGGGTAGCCTTTTGTATATAGTGGTCACGTGTTTAAGACTCTGGTAGGTGGAATTCAAAATTTCTACTTATCTAAGACTTTAGTAGGTGGAAGTCAAAAGTGCTACCTAGAAAAAGCATATTCAATTCCTTTGAATCAACACTATTGCTTTACGACCGTTAAATGTCAAATTTATGGGTATGATGTGGAATGTTAAACAATCAATGCTTTTGAAAGCACTTCCTAAGTGGTAAAATCACTATCAATTCTTTTGCTTCTTAATCAATACTTTTTATTAGGAGTAAAATTTGAATAGGAAGATAATATGGATAGGTTGATGGATTGTGGGACTAACTAATCAAGATCTTGGTGGATTTAACAATTATTCAAATGTATAAAATTGGATGTCTACAATTATTTCTAAATATATTTATTGTAGAGATAACAGCTAGCACCTCCTTTCCCATGATTTGTAATTCACTTCAATACTGTTCATTTATCTTCTACTAATGTAAATAGCATAATATTATTTATTATTATATTGATGTATCAACATTCTTCCAAAAATTGTATCAAATTCACATATGAAGGTGATAAATACCTTACTTTAGTCTATTTTCATGAAAATATAAGTAGTTATCAAGGTGTACTCAAATTATTCAAATTCTATCTTTGATTCTTGTCTAAATTATTTTTCATTAAGATCATTATCAATGATAATGAAATTCCTAATAAATTCTTCATGTATCATTTGTAGTATCCAATATGGCCTAAAAATAATCATAAATTTCTCTTGTTGGTGGTGAGTAAAAATCCCCTTATTTTTGTGACTTTATTTGAATTACTTGCAATACATTTCTAGGAAACCATATGTCCTAGTAAGACACCTTTGATGCATCAAAACATATAATTTTTAATATTTATTGAAATATTTCCCATATGCAACTACTCAAATCTCTCAAGACAAAATAGGTCATCCACTATCTCTTAATAGATATAGAAATCATTTTAAACTATATATATTTAAAGTTTTCCAACATATGGTTAAAATACAATTAATAATTGGAAGGTTGCATGCATATTACACAACCAAATGATATCACTTTATAGGCAATACATGTCATGGAGTGGTGAAGGTTATGTTCAATTGATCATTTTCTATATTATGAGTCTAGTTATGGCCACTATAACTATATATAAAGCTATATCATTTTCTACCTACAAATTCATCTAGGATTTGATCTAAGGAAGGAAGTACATATTAATCCCTCTTTCTATCCCTATTTATATTTTTATAATAAAAATAGAACTTCATATTTCCCTTATTCTTTGTAATGATGTATGGATACAACAACTTGAAATTATGCTTAAAAAAATGAATTCTAAATTAAATTATTTGTTTGATTTTTTTCATTCTATTAGAAACATTAGGTTTATTTGACTAGGCATTGTCATCATAGGTTTAGTAGTATCAACCAATTCTATCTATAATCTCAAACAAACAACTTGTTACAACTCTTTTTTTTCAAACTAGAACACGTGAATATCCTTTAAAATGAGTTAAAATAAGTCCTCTCTTTCCTCCCCCACTATTTGATATCCAAAGTGAAAATAATATAGTTGGTACTTCACATTTTCTTTATAAAAATAGACATCATGAAGGATCAATATTATCATCTAGATGAATATCATAGAATGATACATCTATTATTCTTTCTTCTTTTTTGGCATCCAAATCACTAGTATGAGCATTTACATGAGCATATATATTCATTTTGATATTATCTCTTTGTTGACCATTATATTTGATGTTGAGGAGCCATGTGTATCATCATTCAATTAGGATATTGACCTTTGGTCATATATTCAACATATAGGTATTTATGAACATGATATTTTTTTACCATGGATTACCTAATAAGATTGGGTAAGCCACTGAACCATCCTTCATAACTTAAAATCTACCATATAAGCAACTCCTATGATTAAAATTATATCATCAATAACTTTCTGTATTGATTTATTTACCCTTTATATAAATATATAATATTAAGGATAGAATTATGATCTCTATATAAATACTTTATTTTATGTACATTTTATCATTACATTGGCAACAACCCCACATTCTACCAAGGAATTAGGAGTGAAAGTACCTTTGCATAGGAATTCAAATTGTAGAGTGCATGGGTTGACCTTTACATAAAATACTAAGACTTCATACCTCTAACTTCATTTAGAACTAATTACACTATCCAATACCATTCACTTATCCAATGATAATGTAACCAACTACTTTGATAGGTCCTCAATAATTGAGTATGGTGCATGACTTTTTGAGACTAGAAAATATTGAATACCTACTTTTATTCTTCTTTGTATTTTATTCTATTATTTCTTATTTTTATACTCTTTTTTATTTATTGGGATCGTATCCTAAAATTACTTCATGATCATAGTGTCAAGTTCCACTCCATTATCTCAAACAATATAAAAAACATTAATTAGATAATAATATTTCTTATTATTTTTATACCTATTGATGATGCCTTCTTATGGAATTTTATCTTATAGTATCCTTTCTTCTTGCATTCATATCAAATTGAGTACAACAAATTATTAAAATAGTTATTATCTCTAAACAAGAAATATTGAGTTTCTATTTGCTTTCCTTATAAAACCCTTGAGGGAGTTACCATTTCTCATGGAGCTAGACCTATCTCTCATCTTAAATTTGTGGATGACTCTACTCTTTTAGGTAAAGCTACAGTTAATGAAGCTTCTAATTTTAAGCAAATCATTAGCTATTTTTCTAAGGCTACTGGGCAATTGATCAATGAAGACAAATCTAAAGTTATTTTCTTTCACTACTCTGCTGGACAAGAATCCATGGTCTTGGATAAATTAATATATAAGAAGAACTCCCTTCTTATCACTTATTTAGGTATTCCCATAAATATTCAAAGGCAAAAAAATAAATATTGGAATTGGTTGTTGGACAAAGTCAAGAAGAAAATTGGAAAGTGGACCAATAGGTGGCTTTCTTCTAGAGGTAGAATCACCTTGGTAAAATCAGTCCTTAAAGCTATTCCTATTTATTTTTCTTCCATTTTGAATATCCCAAAGGTTGTTCTTCAAGAATTGGATCAAATCAGTCATCATTTCCTTTGGAGTGGTACTAAGTAGAAAAGAAAATAGGCCTTGCTGAAATGGGAAACTTTATGTCTTTCTAAGAGTGAAGGGTAGTTAGGATTTTGGTCTTCTATTAATAACAAAAAAGCTTTAGCTACTAAATTATATTGGAGGATGTTGCATAACACCAATGTTATTTGGGCAAATAATCTCCATGCTAATTATGTTGAGAACAAAATTCCTGAAGACCTTATTCGCTATCAACTTCCTACCAAAGGTTATCCTATTTTAACAGTTCTTAAGACTGGTAAGGATTTGATAAAGAAAAACTTATTTTGGATCATTCATAATGGTCAATAGGCAAATTTTTGGACAGATTCTTGGGATGGTCACAAGCCTTTGATAACTCAGTTTCCTAATTGGATACCTTGGATGGAGGGGCTTCACCAAGCTAATTCGATAAATGTGGCTAATTACTATCGGTACCATACTGGTAATTCAAAGGTTGGTAGATATCGGATACCTATTTAGGACTGGCCTATTCAAATCCTAGAAATGCAAAGACAAGATATTCAAGGCATCCTTCATATGAGATATATCTCTTGGTCCCATGAAAAATATTGTTTTGGATGGAACAACACTACTAAGTGAAAGCACGAGGATACGAAAACAAAAAAGGAAAATGCCAAGTACGATGCGTATAAAATCAAACTTAACGCTAAAAGCCTATATATTGAAAAGTACATGCAAGGAAATAACATAAACAAATCGACACAAGACAAAAGCAATATGTAATGTGGCCCTATTTATTGATATGATTTTAAAGTCGTGTTACAATACGTCTCCTTTCCTTTTAGGGGATAGGAGCATCAAATATGTTTCTTATCACATCCATGGATAACAATCCTTCTTTCGCGTGCCCACATGTAATATGGGCAGACCAAAACATCGTCGTTGCTTGTGTATATGAGTGTTGACTCCTTGCTGCTTCCCTGATGTCAAAGACCTATGTTCAAGGAAACAAAAAGATCAGTAGCACCTGCAGATAGAATAGAACATGTGTTTCCCAAGGCCTACTGTTAGTGTATGCATGAAAATATTAAACCGATAACCAAATAAAATCAAAATGACCTAAAATTTTTACAGAAGCAATAAAAACTTACCAGGAAACCACTGCAAAAGGAATAGTCAATAAATTCCTCATAGATTTGTATTTGCTTCGGGGTGGGATGAATAAACCTGCAACAAATTGTTAGAAAGCACCCTCTTATATGTCCTATCTAGAAATCTCCAAATGACCTGCACAGTTGGGGTTAGCTAATTGGGGGTATTTTGGGATGACCTAGATGGTCAGATTTCTCCAATTTGGCCTCTATCACCCAGAATCTAATGGCGCTATATGCATGTTATTGAAGGCGGGAAATGATAAAAGCATGATCAAAACTTGTCAGAATGAAGTGAAATTTAAACTACAACCCATTTAAACAGCCTAAAATAAAATGCAAAAAGAAAGGAAAGGAAATTTTCCATAGATTTCTATTTGCTCTGGGGCAAGGCGTTTAGAACTATGACAGTTTGGGGGGCGCTCGAGGGCAGGACACCCACCGTTTGGGACTCTGTTTCAGCACCAATCCACTTGGGATGGGTCCAAAACCTCGTATGGGTTGTTGTCAAAAAAATTTGTGGAATAATGTGGCCAAATGTTCGGGTTTGGACTCGGATTTGTGCTTCCAATAACCACCCTATGACCTCCCTTCCAAAAGAGATCAAAGATGTGAAAGGAACAAATAAAAAGGTATGTGTGTGGATTTAAAATGGCATCACTTCGTTGCTCAAAATGCTACCTCTCTCCCTTTATTTTGGGTGAGAAGACTCACCAATTTATAGACCTAGGGTCTCTTTGTTTGAATGCGCATGCGAGGGCACCTTTGGAGTTGCATGTCCTATTTTGAGAAAAATAGTATTCCCTGATTTAGAGTTTCCTTGCATGATGCCTTTAAAAATCAAAGACATGCATGACTAAAGTCTCTCTCCTTGATTTGAAGTCATTCCTTGCAATTGCATGGCCTGAAGCTGTAGTTAACTGGCAGACTTGTCGAGGTTTGAATTTTTTGCCAGTCAAACCTTATATTCACCTCACTTGGGGTGAATGCTGATAATCATCCCTGGGTGGGATGAATGCCAGTTTGTAATCGTCCCAGGGTGGGGCAAGTAGAGAGCAAAGTTCCAAAAAGGTGCCAAATTGACCTTTGAACTTCCAAACTACTTTTGGGAGTGGTTAGGACCACTATTTAACCTCTGGGGGCTGCCCTAGGGGATGTGTGTGTCAATGCGATCAGTGCTTGTTGTCACATAAACGGATTGGTGTTGTTTTGGTGTCTATAGATGCCCCTTTTTGGGATGTGTTGTGCAAGGCGCAACGTCGAGAAAAAATAGATAACCAAAGCACTAATTATTAGGGTTTCTTAGTAACCTAACCAAATCTTGATGCCCCAAGTATGGAAAGGGAACGTATTCTTGAATCCTTTCTTCTAACGAGCTAAGGAACTAAATTCAAGTGTTAACCTTTTTCGGTGAGGTGTTACTTGAGCTTGGACATTGTTCAATCATGAATAGGCAAAGGGTGCAACCTTTTGTCTATGGGAACCTTGAGTTCATGATTCATGAATTCCAAGTGTTTGATCAGCTTGTGATTATTGCTTGTTTTCTGCCCCAAGCAGGAGCGTGATTGTATTTATCAATGATCATTTGAATGCATGTCATTTCCATGATTGGGTGTGTTTTTTTGATTGGTGACTAAGTGTGACTACCCCCTCAAGCAAAAAATTGATGAGGGAATGACCAAAATGAGAAAATCGACGAGTCACTGGACCCAAGATGACTTAAGGAAGGGTGCCTTCAGTTGTTTACCATTGAATGCGTAAGCAGGTTCTAAAGATTTTGACCTATTTTTGGTGGGTTTTAACCCTTTTTGTGATGCATTTTGGAACTAAAATTGACAAAAATTTGTCCTCCCATGGAGCATTCTGGCTATCGTAGCCTTCTTAGGGAGTAGGATAGTGACAATTTGTAGCCCCAATGTCTATTTTGGATGCCAAGAATTTCAGGCACAAAGGCATCGTTGTTTGGAAATGTTATTGCTATTTTTGGTTGGGTTTGGACCTGTTTTGTGACTCCAGTTGGGGATCAAATTCTCAAAAATTCATCCTCCCATGGAGTGTTCCAGCTATGGTAGCCTTATTAGGGAGTAATATAGTGAGGATGTGTGACCTTGACGTCTATTTTGCATGCCCAGAATGTCAGGTGCAAAAGCACTCTCATTGGACAATTTTATTGCTTGTTTTTGGTGCATTTTGTGCAGTTTTTGATGTTTTTGAATTTTTTGCTCAGTAATCGTCCCTGGGTGGGACAAATACCTATTTAGTAATCATCCCAAGGTGGTATGAGCACTAAAAAGAGTTCTCATCCCAGGAAGGAACGATTACAGGCTCAAAAATCTTATTTAAGGGCCAAAACTGGGTTTTGGGCTCATTTGCATTTGTTTTCCCTAGCGATTTGGAGCTCTAAGGAGGAGGAGGTCAATTCTGCAAAGCGAAGCACTGCTGAAATTATTCCGCCACTATGATTTCACAGACAATATCGAGCAGTGGAGCTGAAGCAAGACCGATAAGTGATCCATCGTGTTATGATTTGTTTGCATTACAGTTTTAAAACCCGCAAGTTAGTTGTTTTTTTTTTGTTTTTTTTTGTTTTGTTTTTGTGTTTTGTGTTCAATTTAAAACCCTAGTCTAACAAAAATCAAAACTTGACTAAAACTTAGGTTAACCCTAGTTAAACAAAGATCAAAAGGTAGTTTAAAACTTAGCTGAAAAACTTAGTTGAAAACGTCACTTAAAAAAACTTCGCTTAACCCTAGTTTAACAACAATCAAAACTTAGGTTAGAAACATAGGGTAAAACTGAGCGTAAAAACGTAGCTTAACCCTAGTTTATTTTTTGTGGCTGTGTTTTTGTGTTTGTAATTTGATCAGTTGACCTTGAGAGTTAAAAACCCTAGGATGGACAAAAGATTTTCTTTAATGTTTTTGTCTTGTTTGTAATTTATCAGTTTAGAGTTAAAAACCCTAGAACCGACAAATTAGTTTTTTAATGTTTTGGTTGGGTTTTTAATTTATCAGGTTTAGAGTTAAAAACCCTAGAACTAACAAATTAGTTGTTTTGATTTTTTTTTTTGTTTAATTATCAGTTAGACTTAGAGTTAAAAAACCCTAGGACCTGAAAATTTGTTTTTTGATTTTTTTTGTTTTTATTTTTGTTAATTTATCAGTTAGAGTTAAAAACCCTAGGTTGACAAATTATTTTTTGAAATTTTTTTGTTTTTGTTTTTGTTAATTTATCAGTTAGAGTTAAAAACCCTAGGTTGAAAAATTATTTTTTTGAATTTTTTTGTTTTTGTTTTTATTAATTTATCAGTTAGAGTTAAAAACCCTAGGTTGACAAATTATTATTTTTTTAATTTTTTTGTTTTTGTTTTTGTTTTTGTTAATTTATCAGTTAGAGTTAAAAACCCTAGGTTGACAAAAAAATTTTTTGAATTTTTTGTTTTTGTTTTTGTTAATTTATCAGTTAGAGGTAAAAACCCTAGGTTAACAAAATATTTTTTGAATTTTTTTGTTTTTGTGTAATTGTTGTATATCCATGTTTTTACTGTATAGTTTTTTGTATGGTTTGTAATGTTTTTGTGTGTTTTCTTTTACAGGTTGTGAATATCCAGTACCATGTGCCCATGATTTTTACTGAAGCATGTGAGGCACTGAATTTGGCCTACTAGGAGTGGCTTGATGCCCCTGGGCTCAAGCAGGTGACTCGGATGGAGCCGGTGGTTGGGGATCGGGCATATCTGACGGTCCTGATCAACTTGTGGGATCCTCAAACTAATACTTTTCATATCCCAATAGGGGATATGATAGTTACTTTGGAGTATGTCTATCGAATCCTACAAATTTTGATAGACGGACTGCCGATCAGGATGATGCCACGGGATCAATGGACAACAGTACTGACATGCTACTTTGGACATGGAGAGGAGATGGGTGTGAACAGCCCAGTGGAGAGGGCAGAGGGTGACTGTCATATTGGTGGCATATTGGTTCGATGGTGGCTAGAGAGGGGTGTGATGGGAGTGAAGCACGCATTACTGATGGGCCTCATATCCAACATGCTACTACCCAAATCTTTGGGTGTGAGGTTCTCGTGGAACCTGCTAGAGGTGGTTTTTAGGTTGGTGGAGTGTCCTATGGATGCATCGATGATCATGAGATGCAGACAAATGTTGCTAACACAACTCTATGATGAGTTGTACGAGGTTCACTATCAAAGGTGAAAGGGGATTGGATGCAACTACTTGTTGCAGTGCTGGGCTTGGCAGCACATAGTGGTGGAGAGGCTGGTTGGGTTACCATGGACGACGTGGGCAGAGATGGTAGACCGAGAGATTGGTTATAGGGCACTGTGGTAGAGATATAAGGAGCAGGGATAGAGTCGATAGTGGGCAGGTGTTGTAGGGAACTATGTCAATGCCTTCGCTCGGCTTACTCTGAGGGAGGTGTTCTGGTGCCCCTACCAAGACTGTCCAGCCTGGCCGAAGGCTGAAGAGTGGCTCCAATGGGTATGTAGGGGGTGGTGGCTGATTGGGCATCACGGGACTAAGCAAGAGTTTTTCCCATATGGCTGGGTTACATGAAAATTCAGGGTGCACCAGGGGTTTCCTAGGGAGCCCATGGTCTATCAGCATCGGGGGGATGAAAGGACTCTAGCATGGCCATTCATTGCACCGTTGGGTGAGGACTCAGACACAACGATGGATGTCCCAGACATGGATGACATTAGGGTTACCACTGAATATGACCAATGGTGGACTCTACATTGATGGTGAGGCGAGGGGCCTCTAGGTAGTGCAAAGGCAACAACAAGAGGTGATGAGGGTGCAGAGGCACCAGTAGAGGGCTGGGGGGTTCCACTGGATGATGCGGACATGGTGGAGGTTGAAGATGATTTTGGGGGGGGGTTTGGGTTTTGGACCAGTCGAAGGTGCAGGACGTCCTGGAGTAGTGGGAGCCAAAGCAGGCTACTATCCCAGATTTGCCTATGCCTCAAGCAATTTTAGAGGACATGGAGGTAGGGTTATGCGTTGAGAATGCACGATTAGTGAGGCTACTTCAGAGGCAAGATGAGGAGCTATGGTAGGCTCTACAGGAGAGGGATCTCTTGCATACTTAGCTAGTGAAGCTAGAGAATGCATGGGTTGCATACCATCGATAAGAGGGGGATACCAATGCGACACGAGAGAGGGATCTCCTATGGATGCAGCTGACATAGCATGATGATGTAGTAGCGATGTACCATTGATGAGAGGCGGAGTGGTGTCAGCATCAGATGGATCTAGAGGGATAGATCATCCACCTTGGGGGGCAGATACCTGAGCCCTCTAGAGGTGGGTCTTTGCATTGGATGAGGGGTAGCGATACTAAGCAGTCAGCATCGTCTCATCGTAGGCAATTGGATGAGGGGGCTTTAGTAGGCGTGATGTGGGGGCTAGTAGCAACTACCCTGAGGGGTCCCATAGGACCCACACCATGAGGGGTAGTTCTCGTCACACCGATCCTGCATGATCATGGTGGTCGACGCCCTAGGCTTGGGGGTTTTTGAGCTTTTGGCTTTTGTTGCGAGGTTAGAGGACAAGTTCATTGTAGCATGCGAGCATTTTTGATGATATATATGGATGACGTTCTTTTTTTTATACACTTTTCATGGTTTGTTTTTTTGTTTATGCAAAGTTATTTATGATGGTTTGTTTTTTTGTTTATGCATGTGGTATGATGAATGTGATGTTTCGAATTATATGATGTATGCATATGGAATGAATGAAATGAGTTGTTGATAACTTGTCGATGGCACCATAGACTGTACAAGATGGACTGGATTTCTGTACTTAGGTGATGGTTTTGTGGGACGACTTTGCATGTGAGAACTTTGTTTTTGCATTTTTCATATTATCTGATGGTGATGTATGTAATGAAATGTTCTAGTTGTTTTCAAAATGTAGTTAAGATTTTCTGAGATTCAGATATATTAACTAACTAGCCAAAATTGTACACTTATCTCGCAAGTCTTTTGAACAAGGTATAAATCAAACTGGATTTTGACCAAGTTATTTTACATCCTTATGTGTGCAATTGAGTTCATTTATGTGGTATTTTTTAGGATACCGCCAGTGCCAGATAGGCTGTCAACCAAACCCATACTGAGGATCACCTAATTAGCTCCACTAAATCCGTTGTTGTATTTAGTAAGATTAATCCATGGGATAATCTAAGGTACCATAAGCTACCTCATCCACATGCAAACATTGGTCTGCTCACACACAAAGCTAATGTGATAGACATATCATCATGCGTTTAGGCTACCACCATTGCCATGGAGGCTATCCACCAAAACCATAATGAGGATCACCTATATGGTTTTCAAATGCTAAGAATTCCAGGGATTCAAGTCCAAGCTTTTTATTGGCTCAATGTGTTAGGATACTTGCTCGTATACATAGTGATGAAAATTACTATTTATTTTTCTCTTTGTTTTTATTTTTGAGCAAGGATTTTGAGTATTGGTGATAACCACTATTATTTGATTTTGCATTTTGAGCGTCATAAGGTTGAGCTTGTAGGTTTTTGGCTTATGAATGACCTTGATCCTTTTGGCCTTAGGGATGACTACCCATCCTGTTCAGGGATGTGTAGTATGAATCCTTACGACTGTGGGAACCAAAGGGGATTATGGAGATTATGAAGTAAGGGCATTGATCTTTTAGGCTTTGGGGATGACTACCCATCCTTGTCAGGGGCATGTAGTATGAATCCTTACGACTTTGGAGACCAAAGGTGATTGGATATGATCATGATGATGGCTTGTTGGGAGTTTGTGTTTGAATGGGCATTGATCCTTTTAGGCCTTGGGGATGACTACCCATCCTTGGTAGGGATGTTTAGTATGAATCCTTACAACCTTAGGGACCAATGGTGATTGGGATTTTGGGTAGTGGTAAAATCCACTATTGATTAGGGGGAATTGATGAGGAAGAGCTTGTCCTTTTGTCAATTCTCAGTATTCTTGAACCATTCACACAAGGGGATGAAAAGGCTAATCATTCACCTATGGTACCCTAGACTGCTTTGTAGGTGTCTCTTGCGTTCACACAACTTAGGAATTATTTTATGTGTTTTAACTTGTGTGGGTATGTTACATAAAAAGACTTTACCCAAGTAAAACTTTCCCTTGTAAAATCCTTTTAAATTTGTACTATTTTTAGCTAGAAAGTTAAAGACAATTGAATGACGAAAACCCTACATACATTAGGATGCAACTGACTATGCAAACAATGGGGATGGTGTTATTTGGGATGCATGTGTGTATAAAATGGGTGGAATGTAGAAAATGAAGGAATTGCCAAGCAATTATAGTATATGGCACTTGTGACATGTATGATCAACAAATATGCAAGGTATGGATGCGATGCCTAATGCAACTTATATTTTTGTATTTTGATTTTTACGAGTATGCATGGAATTGAGATGCAATTTTTTTGTTATTTTTGATGATTTTATTGTTTTTTTTTTTGCATATTTGTTTTGACCAAGCGTTTATGGTAACCCTTGGAGCTTTTGGCTTGACCAAAGGGTTTATGGATACCTTTGGGGCATTTATTTTTTTATTTTTTGGGTTGACCAAGTGATTGTGGGAATCTTTGGAACTTTTGGTTTGACCAAAGAGTTGATGAATACCTTTGGGGCATTTTGGGTTTGACCAAGAGATTGTGGGAATCCTTGGAGCTTTTGGTTTGAGCAAAGGGGTTTATGGATACCTTTGGGGCATTTTTTGGGTTGACCAAGTGATTGTGGGAATCCTTGGAGCTTTTGGTTTGACCAAAGGTTTATAGATACCTTTGGGGAATTTTGGGTTGACCAAGCAATTGTGGGAATCCTTGGAGCTTTTGGTTTGAACAAAGGGTTTATAGATACCTTTGGGGAATTTTGGGTTGACCAAGCGATTGTGGGAATCCTTGGAGCTTTTGGGTGGGCCTATGGCTCTCTAAATGTGGAATGGCCTCAAATTACTAATGTTCAAGGGTTCTAGTTCCTTGATTCCTTCAAGAGAGGTGAGCCGGTATGTTCTAGGTCCTATTTTACTGTCAATCACATAAGGACCTAACCAGTTTCCCATGAACTTGTCCCTTAGATGGTACAACAAATTAGAATTATGTTGGTTCTCTTTTAAGACCAAGTCACCAACCTGAAAGTCCTTCAGGTGAACCTTCATGTTGTATGCTCTCTTAAGTCACTCTTGATAGATACACAAATGCTCAAGAGCATTGACGCATCGTTCATCAAGCAACGTAAGTTATTCTAACTGGTTCTGTCATGGAGTGTCATCATCGATGAACTCTTGCATTGAAATACATAGGGAAGGGATTTCCAACTTGAGAGGCATGACGACCTCGGAGCCATACACCAAAAAAAATGGAGTTGCACCAGTGGGCATTTGAATGCTAGTGTGATAATCCCATAGGGCAAGCGGGATCTGAATGTGCCAATCCTTATGACTATTTGCGATCGTATTTTTAAGGATGGTAACTAGCATTTTGTTTGATGCCTCTGCTTGCCCATTTGCCTATGGATAATAGGGGGTTGAAAAACTATGCTGAATTTTGTACTTTGTTGTCAAAGCATGCACATATTTATTCTTAAATGATGTCCCATTATGCAAAATAAACTCTGCAATGTGGGGTCCAGTCGTAGAGGTTAGCAGAATTGCTTCCACCCACTTGGTGAAGTACTTTATGGCCATTATGATGAATGTGTGACGACCCAATGACACAGGGGAGATCTTTCCAATTAGATCAAAGCCCTACTGTGAAAAAGGCCAAGCCAATTGAATCGGTTGCAAGGTCTAAGAAGGTACATGTGTCAAATTGGCATGGTGTTGACACTTCATGCACTTATTTACATATGCACAACAATATCACTCTAAAGATGGCCAATAATAACCCATGTGGAGAATGCGCTTTACGATGGCCATATCGTTGAAGTGGCCACTACATGTACAATCATGGGCTTGGGTGATCGCCCAAGAAGACTCCTATTGGTCCAAGCAACGGAGGAGGATTCCTTCATAGCTTCGACGATACAAAATGTCTCCTTGCAAGACATGTTTTGCTGCTTTCTATTTAAATGATCTTTTCATGGCATGTGTCAATCCAAGTGGGAGGTTACCTAGCTTAAGGTAATCCCTGATGAGTGTGTACCAATCCTGATGATCAGAAATCTTGATGGTATGAATGATCAATCCCTCTTGAGGTTCATCCCTAGCAAAAGCTAAGCGGGAAAGAACTTGTAAAAATAGTGTTGTGTTGCTATTAAGAGGGATCAAGTTGTTATTAAGAGGGATCAAGGAGAACAAGGACCCCCAGTTGGCTTTAGTAAGACAATCATGGATTCAAGAGAACCTATCCTGAGATGGTTCAATCTAGATCAGGTAGATTCCTAGTATTAGGTCAGAGCTTGCATGCTCCATCGTAGTTTTCAATAATTTTTTGACCTGAATGGTTGTCACCTCATCGAAAGGGTCTTGCGGGATTAGTGACTCCAAGGAGGCCATAGTGTCTACAAAATGATTCGATGATCGAGGGAGTGCCTCGATGTCGTACCATTCAAGTTGTGCCAAGAATTTGTCCATAAGGGCTTTGTAGGCCTGTTGAACTAGGCATTTACATTGGAATACCCCCTTTACTTGATTGACAATTAACAACGAATCACCAAAGATGTTTAAATGTTTAATGTTCATGGTGACTATTGTTTGAAGACCTATGAGCAAGGCTTTGTATTTTGCATTGTTGTTGGTGCATGAGAAGTCTAATTTAAATTATAGAGGCATTGGAGAACCTTGCGGTGTGAAGAATACAATTCCTGTGCTACCTCCTTGCTCACATTTAGAACCATCAAAGAATAGGGTCATGTCAGCCTATGACTCAGGCTCATTAGAATCTGGTGATTCTGAAACATGGAAGACCCCATCATCAGGTAGTTCTACGGTCAGAGGTTGATTGTCTTCAAGAGGAGCCTCTGCTAGTTGATCGATGATGACTTGACCTTTTATGGATTTCTATCCAATGAATTCTATGTCAAACTTCATCAACAACATGATCCATTTTGTCGTGCAACTACTATGATAAGTATAACTCATCATGTATCGTAATGGATTCTCCTTAGACATAACATACATCTTTTTTCTCAGCATGTAATGGCATAAATTCTTGGTAGCAAACACCACTGCCAAGCAGAGCTTCTCGACGTATGCATAGTTAAGTTCATAACTGACCAGGGTGTGGATAAGATAGTAAGTAGTCTATTCCTTGTGCAATTCATTTTTTTGGGACAACATGGCACCCAGTGTCACCTCATTAGCTAAGATGTATAAGTAGAACAACACTCCTGGTCTAGGTGGTGCCAATACTGGTGGTGAATCCAAGTATTTTTTAATGTCATCAAAGGCTGACTAGCACTCATCATCCTAGTGAAATGCTACCCCCTTGTGCAATAATTTATTCATGGGTCGACACTTTTCAGATAACTATGCTATGAAGCGTTTGATTGACGTGACCTTTCCCTATAGACTTCTGAGCTGCTTGATGGTAGTTGGGGGAAGCATTCAAGGATTACCTTGACTTTATGTGGATCCACCTTGATTCCTCGTTTGGAGACTATGAAACCCAAAAGCATTCTAGATGTGATGCCAAATACGTACTTCTTTGGGTTTAGTCTGACTTTATGTTCAATGAGGCGATCACGGTGGGACTCTGTCCCCTATTTTTTTTTAGATTCAGAAACTAATTGAGATTTACATTTTTTTTGCTTAAAGGTACTGGGCCGAATCAGAAACAGCTGGTTTGGGTGGAAAAGATAGCAGATTTGAGTAGAAAAAAAAAAGGGTAAGGTTCCAAAGCTGTACCTGCATATTTTTTATTTATTTATTTTTATTATTATTATTTTATGTTTCTAATTTTCTGTCAGCTTTTACTTGCTTAGGGAAAGTTGTTTATGCTTGTTTCATTTTCATTAAATAAAATAAATCCCACACACATCACGTGGTAAATTAAACCAAGGAGCTGGTCGTAAAACCCTAGCCCTTGAGCAAGACCAACAGTGGGTTCATCACCACCTTGGCTTAGCTTTGCATCCATTTCCCTGATTTTCACTGTTGTTAGGCGTAAATCCTGATGAAATCTGACCGAGTGTTGCTGGGGTGATTCCCATGCATCCGAGGATAAGTCTTCTATGGTAGGTGTCATTAACAGGACAATCCCACCTTTCGTACCGCCTATGTTCCACGTACCATCTGCTCTCACGTACCTATAGTTTCCCTCTCATAAGGGCGGGTATATAGAGAGGTTGGTATATCGGTCCAAAAATGGTATATTGAATGGGCGACCATCTATAGGAGTCATATGAGCCAACATTATGTATTTAAACGTTCTTCAAAACTTGCAAAAACAAAACAAAACATCAAAATGCACTAAACCAGTTTAGGACACACTATTAATCCTTAAAAGAGATAATCATTGTTTGTGTATGTGTGTGTTCATTTCTGCTTAGTGTAAACAAAAAGAAAAATCATCATAAACGAGATAAAAATCTACTTAGATAGTAGAGAAGCACCACAATGGTGTACACCCATAGCCAAGCCCAATCAAGGGCGGACGCTGCGAAAGGTGCACAAAGAGAGGGTGCTGGTCGCCTTCGCTTTAGCCCTGAGGACTTGGCCATCCTGCCTTGGCAGTCTGGCCCACAAGAGAGTCCACATCAGGAAACATCAAGAAGGAATTATTGGGACCCCCCTCTGTGGGGTATGCCCATTCAACACAGCCCCTTTCGGGAAGAAGCTTTACATGTAGATCTCAATGTAAATAGACAACCGCCTCTTGAGGCTAGATCTGAGTGGTCGCAGTGTGATGAAGTGCTAGAGAGGCACAGTGTTCATTTGGAGAGACAACGTGGATATGGCATCTCTCCTTTGCCTCCCATTAGAACTGAAAGACAAAACCCAGAGCATAGGGCTCTTCACATAGGGCGAGCTAACTCCGCCCGCCCATTTCACACCCATGAAAGGGAGTACAAGGAAGACCATTGCATTCCTCAAGAACAACATACAGTGCAGGAACCTTGCATTTCCGCACCTGCTAGATATCATGGTCACCCATCGAGGCCAGAGCCTCAAGTACATGTTGCCTACCTCGACAGAGGGAAGCGAACCATTGAAATTTTAGATCATCAAGATCAAGGCAAACACATAGGAGAAACATTTAAGCCTCCTGAGAAAAAGAGGGCAGACCAAGTTGACCCGATAGTCGCCATACATGCCACCCGCCAAGCCCGAATCACGCAGCTTGAGCAGGGTCATCAGGAGTTATAGTACTTATACCACCTTAATAAAGAGAGCATGATGCACGAAGCGGATGAGTTGCGCTATAAACTACCTGAGAGGGTGCCAACCCCTTGCACCTAAAGAGAAAAAAAATATGAGAGGCACAACCCTTTGGTGCAGGACAGGTCTCCGCAACCTCGTCAAGCTTTGCCTCCAAGACCTTATAGACCCGAGAGGGAGGCCACTCCCCGAAACAATGATGGGTACCCTCAGTAGGGACTCAATCAGGGTCATAGGTCTCACCCAGAGACTCCTAAAGAAGTTTATGAGGAGTATGAACCAGAAATAGACCGGGAAAAAATGCCCCATCAAGGCAGGAGGGCTGCCACTCGGCCACCCCCCCATAGGCCTCCAGTCTCCCATAACTCACAATGGGAGCAAACAAAAGAGGAAGAAATAAAATCTTCCGATGCATACAAAGTGCTATTAGAGCATTTGGAGTCTGTGGAGACAAAAGCTTCTGGGCATCAAAAGCCACATTACGTCAACTCTGCAGTCATCCAGTGCATCCCTCAGTGCCCACACCTCTTTATCCCAAACATTTCAAGTTGCCTCAATTGATAGTCTTTAAAGGTGAAAAGGATGCACAAGAACATGTCACAATATTCCTGAGCCAATGCTTTGGCATTCAAGATAATGATGCATTGTTGCTTAGGACATTCAAAACCACATTCGTAGGCCCTGCCTCGGATTGGTTCACACAGTTACCAAAACACAGAGATAAACAACCTAGATCAATTAGTAGATGCGTTTCTTGAACGCTTTGCCTTCAACACAAAGAAGAAGGCATCACTGAGTGATCTGGCCAGCCTCATGCAATATGAGGAAGAGACAATGGTAGCATATGGGAATTTATGGAGGGCTTTAATTTCTAAGCTACCCTACCGTCCCCCTATGTCTGATCTCACACAGATGTTTGCACGGAGTTGCTTAAAATCAATCTCTGGGCTATTGTTGCTGTAGCAATATGAAATTTTAGAAGAAGCTTTGGCACAAGCCAGAGTTATAGAAGAGATTAAAATAGGTGAATGCGTAATCGCCAAGCCTAAAAAGAAAGAGTGGAATAAAACCACTAAGATCGGGACAACGCAATCACAACCCGCTATGGTTAATCAAGTTGCGATAAATGTCTCGAAGCCTGTGCAAGAAATGCAGCCCCAAAAGGCTAATTACCAGGCAGTGCCTCCTAGTTATGAAAGAGATAATAAAAAATAGGAGCAGAATCAGCAGCGTCGCCATAGGAGACAATTCACCCCTTATGTGAAGTCTAGAGACTCCCTATTTGACCGCTTGTCAGCGGCAAATTTAGTCACCCTGCCAGAAATCCAAACTGTAGATCCTAATGCTCCCAAGCCTAAGGGATATAGAGAAGAATTATATTATAGATTCCATAGGCGAAGGGGACATGACTTGAATGGATGCTGGAAATTCAAGGGATTAATCCAAGATTTTATCGACAATAAAACATTGGCCGTGGACAACCCCATAGCGCCAAATAATCAACAAATGGGGGTATTCAAGGACCCTTTGCCTACCCACAAGGCACAGGAAAAACCTCTCCAGGTTAATGAGGTGCGACAGAATCTTCCCATGCAAGGATTTGTGGGAATGATCAGCATAATGACCAAGAACAAAAAGCACCCAGCAGTTGCCCCCGAGGTATCTACAAGGGAAGTTCCAACAACATCGCAGCCTCAACAACGCCCTGTGCAGTTGCCTCCGCCTAGACCCAAGGTCACGATATGGACCAAACTCATGCAGAGTTTGCGGACCACATCGGCTAGGCTTTCCATTTACAAGCTTATTCAACAGTCAACACCTCATAGGGAAGCTCTTATGGAAATTTTAAAATCCATCGAATTACAGCCTCACGAAGCAAATTCTTTCAACAACTTTGTAGGACATGTGAAATGATGTATGGATCCAGTCATTACCATCAGAGAGGATGGAGTCAAAGCAATATCGAATGACACGACAGATCCACCCCTGCACGTTATCACGCGGGTCAACGGGATCCCATACAAGAGAGTGTTGGTAGATACTGGCTCATCCAGTAACATCATTACCACCGTAGCACTAAAACATTTGAAGCTGCCAGCCTCTCATATCACAGCCTCCACATACACACTGTGAGATTTCAATGATGCAATATGCTCTACAGTCAGAACAGTTGTTCTGCCTGTTCAGGTAGGACAAAAGACAATACCTACATTGTGCCATGTGTTGGAAGGCGAGATGGTTTACAACATACTGCTAGGGCGGCATTGGATCAGAGACATGAAGTGTGTCCCTTCGATCGCTCACCAGTGCTTAAAGTATGCATTTGAAGGAGAAATACATGTAGTCCCGATGGACTTAGAACCCTTCAAGTATTGCAATGCGATGCAATTAATGCCTCAATCGACCCTCCCTTCAATGCATTTGGATTTCTAGTTAAATCCATCTAAGCAGGGTCCAATACTGCAGGCACCACTGGTGACCAAATCATGAAAATCCCAGCTAGGTGAGTCTTCATCATCTTCTCCTTCACTACCAATGCCACCTGTCATGGCTAAATAGAAGGACAAGGGAAAACAGATCATGGAAGAGGCTCAGCCCCTAGAAGAGGGGTTGCCAACAATTTCAACGGTATCAATAGAGGAAATACCTAGCACAACGGAAGCTGAGACTCCTAAAACACAAAACATGGAATGTAATCAAGAAGGACTCCCGTTCCATCCCTATCAAGCATCAACAATCACTGTTGAAATGGCCAGTACGGGCCTGGGGGAGTATTTAGTGTAGAATGTTGTGGCAACGCCCGCATTAGAATCAGTACAGGACATGGGGAGACCTCACCTTCCCATAGGAACAATTTTTCCTCTAGGTTACCCACCAAACTAGGAAAATTTTTTGTATGGGGGCCTTGATCATGGTCTTGAACCATGCAAGCAAACAGAAGAAGACAAAGAGCCTTTTGCTGAAAATATCAACTATCTGTCAAACTCGGACTTTGCTTTAAGATATCTCGACCAATGCAATTGGAATGGATACGGTCTAGGCAGATATGAGCAAGGGATGTGTGTCCTTTTCCAACCAAGATATCAGATGCCATATGATAAGTCGGGAGTAGGGTTCAACCACCCCTTGCCCTTAGACATCTTGGTAGAAAATATGCAAGGCCTAGAAATAGGCAACAAGGGGGGATTGGCACTAGATCTTTATGCCAACCCAAATACAGAATATACATTAGGAGATTACCTCCCATGGTCAACAAACACCCTTGGCAACATCAGTAATCCCCCTCCTTTGCTAGAGAGAGGTGAAATTTCGGATACTAATCCCCAAAGAGAACATAAACGGTGTTCGGACATCTTTTTGAAGTTGTTCCCCTTAGAGGTTCCAGTTGAGTCAATATAGTGTCAAGAGAATCAGGTCCCTCCACCAAGAGTGGAACAACCACAATGGGACCAAATTAACTTGCTGGAACAAGGAGAACCCTCAATGTCGCAAGTAACAGTTGCTGAAGAGAATGAGCATTTTTGGATATTTGAAAGTGATTCAGAAGATGAGACTGAGATGAACTATCTCAATCATGCGCGATGGCATAATTGGCCTTTATCTCATGAATATCTGGTGGGATAGATGGGCATAAGGTTAGGGCATGAATGGTGGGTAGACCCAGCGGGGTGGGACCAAGTGTTTGATCCATGGCTCCAAATTCACGATGAGCACCGTCCACCCCGAGACCCTATCATGACATTAGTGCCGAGGGAAGACCCTGTATTCCTATTCACACATAGAGCCGATCTGTTCGTGCCTGTTCCCATAGATCAAAATCCAGAGTATAGGGAGCATCCAAAAGATTCAAGTTATCACACCCGTGGTAATGGAGACCAAATTCATTCCATCCACATGATCTCCATTGATTTGACCACACCCATCTACAATCCAGCCGATCCAGCATGGTCATTACATCTAGACATAGATTCCATTGACTGGGATTGCATCAATTCACCTTTATCACCATTAGAGTACTGGCCTTTCGGTGAAATGCCTCATTTTACCCCAAGGACAACTCAGGATATTTTTTATGCTGAAGAGGGACCCGAGGTTCCAAACGCAGATCTAAATTTAGCTAATGATATCCATCTGATCCCGATTCCACATCAGTTGGAGGACGGATCCCACATGTCAGTCGAGGAGATGACTGATGTAGATATCGACATAGATCCAATGAATCCATAGATTCTCAAGCTGGGGGTAAGTCTTTCCCTCAAAGAGCAAGCTGACTACATTGCCCTTCTCAAAGAGAAGAAGGAGGTTTTTGCATGATCATACAAGGATATGCCAGGACTAGACCCGCAGCTAGTCACACATAATTTAATGCTTGATCCGACAATCAAGCCTGTAAAGCAAAAACTACATAAGATGCACCCAATAGTGGCCTTGATGGTCAAAGATGAATTGTGAAAGCTGTTGGATGCACAGTTTGTCATCTGCGTGGATTATCCGCCATGGCTGTCCAACATGGTTCCCATCAAGAAGCCCGACGGGAGGATTCGCATATGCACTAATTTTTGAGATCTAAACAAAGTGAGTCCTAAGGATGATTTCCCCTTGCCAAGCATTGACGCATTGGTAGACGCTACAATGAGGTCACGAAATGCTCTCCCTCATGGATGGTTTCTCAGGATACAATCAGATTCGTATCAATCCTGAAGACCAACTAAAAATGGCGTTCACAACGCCTTGGGGGACATTTTGTTATAAGGTCATGCCTTTTAGCCTTAAAAATGCTGGCGCTACCTACCAACATGCCATGACATATATCTTCCATGACTACATGCATAAAACTTTGGAAGATTACATGGATGATTTGTTAGCCAAGTCTCTTTTGCGCTCAAATCATATCGATGACTTAAGCAAGATCCTCGATCGCCTCATGGAGCATAAAGTTAGACTAAACCCCAAGAAGTGCGTATTTGGCGTCACATCTGGAAAACTCTTGGGTTTTATAGTCTCAAAGTGAGGAATCGAGGTGGACCCAAAGAAAGTCAAAGCAATCCTTGAAATGGCTCCCTCAACTACAATCAAGCAGCTCAGAAGTCTGTAGGGAAAGGTCACGTCGATTAAATGCTTCATAGCGCAATTATCTGACAAGTGCCGACCCATGAAAAAATTATTGCACAAGGGGCTTACATTTCAATGGGATGACGAGTGCCAGTCAACCTTTGACGAAATCAAACAATACTTGGCTTCGCCACCAGTATTGGCACCACCTAGACTAGGAGTGCCATTCTACTTATACATCTCAGCTACTGAGGTGGCACTGGGCACCATGTTAGCCCAGAAGAATGAACTTCACAAGGAAGAGGCTACTTATTATCTTAGCTGCACCCTGGTCAGTTATGAACTTAACTATGCATACGTTGAGAAACTCTGCTTGGTAGTGGTGTTTGCTACCAAAAAGCTACGCCACTACATGCTGAGCAACACTACATATGTTGTGTCTAAGGAGAATCCATTGCGATACATGATGAGTCATACTTATCATAGTAGTCGCATGGCGAAATGGATCATGTTGTTGACAGAATTTGACATAGAGTTTATTGGACAAAAATCTATCAAAGGACAAGTCATAGCCGATCAACTAGCAGAGGCTCCTCTTGAAGACGATCAGCCTCTAGTCATAGAACTACCCGATGATGGGGTCTTCCATGTCTCAGAATCACAAGATTCTGATGAGCCTAAGTCACAGGTCGACATAACCCTATTCTTCGATGGTTCTAAATGTGAGCAAGGTGGTGGCACGAGAATTGTATTCTTCACACCGTAGGGTGCTCCAATGCCCCTATCATTTAAATTAAACTTCTCGTGCACCAACAATAATGTAGAGTATGAAGCCTTGCTCCTAGGTCTTCAGACAACAATCGCCATGAACATCAAATGACTGAATATCTTTGGTGATTCGCTGTTAATAGTCAATCAATTCAAGGGGGTATATCAATGCAAATGCCCAGTCTTGCAGGATTATAAAGCCCTCGTGGATAAATTCTTGGCAAAAATTGAGTGGTATGACATCGAGGCACTCCCTCGATCATCGAATCGTTTTGCGAACACAATGGCCTCTTTGGGGTCACTAATCCCGCAAGACCTTTCCGATGATATGACAACCATTCAAGTCAAAACCTTATCGCAATCCACGATGGAGCGTGCAAGCTCAGAATTGATTCCAGGAATCCACATGATCCAGATTGAACCATCCTTGAAGAAGTTCTCTCGAATCCGAGATCATCTAAAATGTGCCAACTGGGGGTCCTTGTTCTCTCCTACTCCCATTAATAGCAACACAATGCTATTATTATAGGTTCTATCCCATTCAATGTTTGCTAGGGATGAACTTCAAGAGGGATTGGCTATTCATACTATTAAGGTTTCTGATAAACAGGACCGGTATTTACCCATTAGAGACTACCTCAAGTTAGTTAATCTCCCACTTAGATTGACTCATGTCGTCAAACGAGCACTCAAGCAGAAAGCGGCTAAGTATGTCTTGATAGGAGACATTTTGTATCGTCGTAGCTATGAAGGAATCCTTCTTCGTTGCTTGGATCGGTAAGAGTCCACTTGGGCGATCACCCAAGCTCACGATGGTACATGTGGTGGCCACTTCAATGGTATGGCCATCGCAAAGCACATTCTTCGCATGGGCTATTATTGGCCATATTTAGAGTGAGATTGTTGCACGTATGTCAAGAAGTGTGTGAATTGTCAACATCATGCCAATTTGATGTACGTACCTTCCTAGGCCTTACAGACAATCCAGTCTACTTGGCCGTTCTCACAATGGGGCTTTGATCTAATTGGAAAGATCTCCCCTACGTCGTCAGGCCATCACACATTTATCATAACGGCCACATAGTATTTTACCAAGTGGGTGGAAGCAATTTCGCTTATCTCTACGACAGGACCCCGCATTGTGGAGTTCATTTTACATAATATCATATGTCATTTTGGTATTCCATCCAAAATAGTCTCAGATAATGGGACACCTTTCAAGAACAAAGACGTGTGTGCTTTGACCACAAAGTACAAGATTCAGCACAAATTTTCAACACCCTATTATCCGCAGGCGAATGGGCAAGCAGAGGCGTCAAACAAAACGCTAGTTGCCATCCTTAAAAATACTGTCATAGACAGTCATAAGGATTGGCACATTCAAATCCCACTTGCCCTATGGGCCTATCGCACTAGCATTCGGACACCCACTAGGGCCACTCCATTTTTGCTCATGTATGGCTCGAGGCAGTCATGCCTCTAGAGTTGGAGATTCCTTCCCTGTGCATATCAATGCAGGAGTTCATCGATGATGACTCTACGCGGTAGGCCTGGTTAGACCAACTTACATTGCTTGATGAATGACGCGTTAATGCTCTCGAGTATTTATGTATTTATCAAGAGCGACTTAAGAAAGCTTACAACATGAAAGTGCACCTGAGGGACTTTCGGGTTGGTGATTTGGTTTTGAAGGAAAACCAGCAGAATTCTAGTTTGCCATCCTACCTAAGGGACAAATTTGCAGCAAATTGGTTAGGTACATATGTCATTGATAGCAAAATAGGAGCCAGGACATACCGGCTAGCTTCTCTTGATGATATCAAGGAAACAGAACCCTTGAATATCAGTCATTTGTGACCATTTCATATCTAAGAGAGCCATATCCCAAAAAAGGCTCCAAGGATTCTTGCAATTGCTTGGTCAATCCCAAAAATGCTCCAAGGATTATTGCAATTGCTTGTTCAATCCCAAAAAGGCTCCAAGGATTCTTGCAATCGCTTGGTCAATCCCAAAAATGCTCCAAGGATTATCTCAATCGCTTGGTCAAAACCCAAAAATGCTCCAAGGATCCATAAAATCACTTGGTCAAATCCAAAAAGGCTCCAAGGATCCTTAAAATCGCTTGGTCAATCCCAAAATGCTCCAAGGATTTCCACAATCGCTTGGTCAAAAATCAAGAAAATTCAAAAACAACACAAAAATCATCAAAAACAATAAAATTTTTGCATCTCATTTCTAGGCATACTCAAATTCATCAATAGAGAGCTCTTCTCACACCTCATCTTCATTTTCAAAAAAATAAATCCATCAAAAATACAAAAACTACATAGCTGCATTAAAGCATTACATCCATACATTGCATATTTGTGGTCGTACAGGTCAAAGGCACCATAGGCTGTAATTGCTCTGCTAGTCCATCTTGTTCCACACTGTTCCATTTTACAAAAACAATAAAAACACCATCAAGAGTTTTCATGATTCAGTCATCATTTTTCTCTTTAGCCATGTAATGTATCAAGTCAGACAGATTTTACGAAGGTAGAGTTACACTTGAAATACACCTTGTTACGTAACATCCCAACACAAATTAAAACACATAAAAATTCCCAAATTGTGTGAACGAAAGATGAAAACTGCGCAGTAATCTAGGTCACCATAAGTGAAACGGTTATCTTGCTCATCCCCCTGTGTGAATGGTTCCAGAATGCTGAGAATTGACAAAAGGACAAGCTATTTCCTATCCATTCACCTCCATATACAGTGGTTTTCACCACTGCCAAATCCCAATCATAGTTGGTTCCCAAAGTTGTAAGGATTTGTACTACACGTCCCTGCCAAGGATGGGTAGTCATCCCCAAAACCTAAAGGGATCAACACCATTCACAAACAAAATTCCAAAAAATCATCATCCTAACACTTTCCATTCACCATTGGTCTCCAAGTTGTAAGGATTCGTACTATCTGCCCCTAACCAGGATGGGTAGTCATCCCTAAGGCCTAACAGATCAATGCCCTTGCTCCATAATCTTCATCACCCCCTTGGTCTCTAATGTCGTAAGGATTTGTACTACACATCCCTGCAAAGGATGCGTAGTCATCCCCAAGTCCACAAGGATCAAGGTGACTCATAAGCCCAAAATCACAATATTCAAAACACAAAATCAAATAACAGTGGTTATCACTACTATTCAAAATCCTTGCTCAAAAAGAATTAATAGAAAATAAACAATGATTTTCATCACTATATGGATGAGCAACTTTCCAAAGCATTCAGCCAACACATATCTTGAACTTGAATCCCTAGAATTCTCAGCATTCAAAAACCATCTAGGTGATCCTCATTACAGGTTTGGTTAATAGCCTATCTGGCAATGGCGGTATCCTACCCGCATGACGATATGTCTATCACATTCGCTTTGCATATGTGTAGACCAATGTTTGCATAAGGATGAGCTAGCTTATGGTATCCTAGATAACACCGCAGATTAATCTAACTAAATACAACAAAGGAGTTAGTGGAGCTAATTAGGTGATCCTCAGTACAAGTTCGATTGAAAGCCCATCTGGCACTGGCGGTATCCTAACAAATACCACAGATAAATTCAATTGCACACATAGGGATGTGAAATAGCTTGGTCAAAAACAAGTCCGATTCATACCTTGTTCAAAAGTCTTGTAAGATAAAGTACAATCGTGGCTAGTAAGTTAAAACCGTCTGAGTCTCAGCAAAACCTTAGCTACATTTCTAAACCAACTACACTACTTTTCATCCTTACAATACCATCAGAAAATACAAAAAAAAAAAACCACATGTATACATACAAAGTCATGCATCACAAAAATCGCCTAAAAGACAAAATAATAGAGTTCTAAATAGTCTATGGTGCCATAGCCAAACATCACAAAGTCCATTCATCCATTTCATTTTTGCATATCACATATAAATCAAAAACATTTGCATTCATCATGCATCCATCAAAATAAATCAACATACAACAATCGCATTTATCATACCATATGCATACATCAATATACAGTAGCATGCATCCATCAACATCAATCATTATGCATAACATAAAATCATGACATATACACAAAGAAAGAAAATCAAAATAATAAACACATCACAAAAATGCAACACAAAAACATAAGCAATAAGCATTGTCGGACACAAGTGCTCTTGCACTTAACCTCTTGGCATAAAAAATCGATGTCGGAGCTCAAATTGTCACTCTCCTACTTCCCCAAGAAGGCTACCATAGCTGGACCGCTCCACGGGAAGACGGGTTTTTGATGATTTCACCCCATTATGGCATCACCAAAAGGGTTAACACCCACCAAAAATAGGTCCAAATGTCGAGAAATTGCACATGCTTAAACGGTAAAACATCTAAAGGCACCCTTGCACAAGTCATCTTGGGTCAAGAGACTCGTCGCTTTTCTCATGAAGGTCATTCCCTCATCGATTCGTCGCTTGAGGGGATAGTCACACTTAGTCACCAATCAACAAGCACACACCCAATCAAAGCAATGACATGCATTCAAAGAATCATTGACAAAGACAATTACGCTCCTGCTTGGGGCAGTAAACAAGCAATCATCAAATTGATCAAACACTTGGCATTCCCGAAGCATGAACACAAGGTTCCCCCAGGGACAAAAGGTTATGCCCTTTGCCTAATCATGACTGATCAATGTCCAAGCTCAAGTCACACCTCACCAAAATAGGTTAACACTTGAAATCAAATTCCTTAGCTCGTCAGAAGCAAGGATTCAAGAATGCATGCCCTTTCCATACTTGGGGCATCAAAAGTTGGTTAGGTTACCAAGAAACCCTAATCATTAGTGCTTTGGTTATCTATTTTTTCTCAGCACTGCGTCACCCGCAACGCTTCCCAAAAAGGGGCATTTGTAGACACAAAAACAGTACCAATTTGATTATGTGACTGCAAAAACTGATCGCATTGACATACACAACTTTCAAGGCAGCCCTCAGAGGTCAAATAGTGGTCCTAGCCACTTACACAATAGTTTAGAAGGTCAGAAAGTGCTGTTTTGGTGTCTACACAAGGATCTTGCGCAAGCCATCGAGATGATCGGGGCACAAACGAGATTTGGCCAATAAATCATCCATGTAATCCTTCAAATTTTTATGCATGTAATCATGGAAAATGTACGTCATGGCATGTTGGTAGGTGGCGTCAGCATTTTTAAGGCAAAAAGGCATGACCTTATAACAAAATGTCCCCCAAGGCATTTTGAACACCATTTTTAGTTGGTCCTCGGGATTGATATGAATTTGATTGTATCCTGAGAAACCATCCATGAGGGAAAGCATTTCATGGCCCATTGTAGTGTCTACCAATGCGTCAATGCTCGTCAAGGGAAAATCATCCTTAGGACTCACTTTGTTTAGATCTCAAAAATCGATGCATATGCGAATCCTCCCGTCAAGATTTTTGACAGACACCATGTTAGACAACCATGGTGGGTAATCCACGTAGATGACAAACTATGCATCCAACAGCTTTTGCAATTTGTCTTTGACCATTAAGGCCACTGTTGGGTGCATCTTGTGTAGTTTTTGTTTTACTGGCTTGACTTTCGGATCAAGTGTTAGATTATGCGTGACTAGCTATGGGTCTAGTACCGACATGTATTTGTATGACCATGCAAAAACCTCATTCTTCTCTTTGAGAAGGGCAATGTAGTTGGCTTTCTCTTCGGGGGATAAACTTACCCCCAACTTGATGATTTGTAAATTCATTGGATCTGATCTTATGTCTACGTCTTTTGTCTCTTTGACTAACATGTGGGACCCGTCCTCCAACTGGTGTGGAGTTGGGATCAAGTGGATATCGTTTGCTGAATTGAGATCATAATTTGGAACGTCAGGTTCCTCTTCAGCATTGAAGACATCTTGAGTCTGTTTGGGGGTGAAATGGAACATCCCACCACAAGGCCAGTACTCTGATGGGGATGGCGGTGCGTCAACACAATCCCAGTCTATCGCATCTAGGTATAGATGCAATGACCATGTTGGGTTGGCTGGATTATGGATGGGGGTGGTTAAATCAATGGAGATCATGTTGATGAAATGATTTTGGTCTCCATTACCATGGGTGTGGCTACTCGGACATCCTATATGATCTGTGTGCTTCGGATCTAGCTCTCTGGGCACTAACACAAATGGATTGGCCCTATGTGCAGATAAGAGGATGGGGTTTGCCCAAGGCACTGATGGCTCTATAGGGTCTCTAGGCAGAAGATGTTCTTTGTATACCTGGATTTGCGGGTGTAGTAATTGCTATAACTATGCCTGGTTTAGGTGCCACCTATGCCTTGGACCTATGTGTAGTTGTTCAAACATGTCGTCTATGTACAAAGGATATTGTTGCTATTGCATATGATTGAGATAGGCCATCTCAGTTTCATCTTCATAATCACTGTCAGAGATCCAAAGTCCTTCGTTGGCTCCAATAGCTATTTGCAACATATGAGGCTCATCTTGCTTAAGAAAATTAATGTGGTCCCATCGGGGTTGTTCCGCTCTTTGCAAGGGGACCCGATTATATTGAGGTAGCATATGTCTAATTGGAGCATCCAAAGGAAACATTGTCAGGAAGCTCTCTTGATAATCACCCATGGGATGCAATTGTGAATGATTGCTATCGGACTCAAAAGGATCCCAAGGTGCTACCTCGTACTCCGAATCATCTTCCGAAGACCCCTCTTGGTCTTGTCTATATCCCTCTTGTAGGTGAGGCCTCGAATTTTCTCCCTTTTTGATCGAAGGGAAAGGGTTGTTAAGGTCAACAAGGTTATTTTTTTGTAATGGGAGATAATCCCCCAATGTATAAGTTGTGTTAGGATTGGCATATGGATCTAATGTCAACCCATCCTTGTTGCCTATCCCTAGGCCTTGCATGTTCTCTACCAAGATTTCCAAGGTCAAGGGGTGGTTAAACCCTACTCCTGACTTGTCATAAGGCATTTGATATCTCGGTTGGCAAAGAACACACACTCCTTGCTCATACCTACCCAACCCATATCCATGCCAATTGCATTGGCCAAGATATCTCAATGTGAAATCTGGGGTGGACAAATAGTTGACGTCCTTAGCAAAAAACTCTTCATCTTCATCTTCTTGCATGTAGGGTTCAATGCCATTATCCAGGACCCCATAAAAAAAGTTCATCTAATTGGGTGGGTAGCCTAGAGGAACCACAAAGCCGATGGGGAGACGAGGTCTCCCCATGTCCTGCATGGACTCAAGTGTGGGTTTTGCTACAATGTTTTGCACTATATACTCCCCCAGGACCGTGTTGGCCATCTCAACGGTGATTGTTGGTGGTTGAGGGGGAGTGAATGGGAGTCCTTCCAGAGTCCACTCCATGTAGGGTGGACTAGGTGTCTCGAATTCCATTTTGCTAGGCATATATTCGATATATATGGTTGAGACTAGGGGTGGTTCCTCTTCTAGGGGTTTATTTCCATTTTCCTTCGGTGTGGCCATCATAGGTGGCATCGTTGTTAAAGGACCAAATGAGGAATATGGACCTGGCTGGGGATTTTATGGACTTGTCAATGGGGACGCCTATGGAATCAGACCCTGTTTAGATGGATTCAACTAAAAATCCAAATGCATTGATGGAAGGGTCGATAGCGGTATGAATTGCACTGTATTGTAGTATCTAAAGGGCTCTAAGTTTTCCAGGACTACATGCACATGTCCTTCAAATGTGTACTTTAAGCACTGATGAGCTATAGAAGGGACACACTTCATGTCCATGATCCAAGGCCGGCCTAGCAAGATATTATAGGCCATATCACCTTCCAAGATGTGGCACAATGTATGAATAGTCTTTTGTCGCACTTGGATGGGTAGGACAATTGTGCCCTTCGTCGAGCATATTGCATCATTGAATGCTCGAAGAGTATAGGTGGAGGCCACGATGTGAGATGTCGACAAATTTAGATGTTTCAATGCTACTGTTGTAATTATATTACTGGACGATCCAGTATCCACCAACACCCTCTTATACAGAATCTCGTTGACCCACGCAATGACATGCAGGGGTGGATCCACCACATCACCAGTCACTAATTTCAATTCATCTTCTCTAAAGGTGATGACTAGTTTTATACATTGTTTTACATGTCCCACAAATTTGTTGAAAGAGTTTGCTTCATGGGGTTGCAGCTCGATGGATTTTAATATCTCTATTAGAGCCTCCCGATGGTGTGTTGATTTTTGAATGAGCTCGTATATGGAGAGCCTAGCCGATGTGGTCCGTAGAATTTGGGTAAGTCTGGTCCAAATCATGGCCACTGGTCTAGGTGGGGGAGGTTGCATAGGGTGTTGTTGAGGTTGTGACGTCAATGGAACCTCTCTTGTGGCTACTGCGGGGGCAGCTCCTGGGTACCTCTTGTTCCTAGTCACTATGCTTATCATCCCTACATACCCTTGCATGGGGCAATTCTGTTGGACCTCATTCACTTGAAGGGGTTTTGCCTATGCATCATGGGTAGGTAGGGGGTCTCTAAATACTCCCATTTGTTGGTTGTTTGGTGCTACGGGGTTGTCCACCACCAACGTCTTATTGTCGATGAGGTATTGCACCAAGCATTTAAACTTACACCATTCATTAAGGCCATGTCCCTTCCATCTGTGAAAACTATAGTACAAGTCCTCCATGTACCCCTTAGGCTTTGGCACATTGGGATCTATGGTTTGAATCTCGGGCAGGTTGATCAAGTTTGCCACTGACAAGCGGTCAAACAGGGAGTCCCTGGACTCTATGTAAGGTGTGAACTGTTGCCTAGGGTGACGTTGCTGATTTTGTTCTTGCCTATGATTTTCTCTATCATAATTGTTAGGAGGCACCACCTGATAGTTAGCATTTTGAGGTTGCGTTGCTTATGCAGGATTAGGGACGTTTATAGCAACCTGATTGACCACAACGGGTTTCTATTGTGTGGTCCCTATTTTAGTGTTCTTAGACTATTCTTTCTTATTAGGCTTGGCAATCTTGCCATACTGTATCTTTATCTCCTCAATTATTTTGGCTTACACCAGAGCTTCCTCAAGAATAGCATATTGCTACAGCTGCAATAGCATAGATATAGATCTCAAATAGCTCTTTGAGAACATTTAGGTCAGGTCAAAAATGGGAGGGAGGTAGGGTAGCTTTGAAAGCAATGTCCTCATACTGTCTGAGGCTAGCTAGGTCGCTTAATGACTCATTTTTCTTGGTGTTGAAGGTGAAGCATTTGAGAAATGTGTCTACTAGCTGATCCAAGTTACTGATGCTATGTTTTGGCAACTGAGTAAACCAATCTGAGGCAGGGCCTATGAATGTGGTTATAAATGTTCTTAGAAACAAAGCATCATTGTCCTGAATGCCAAAGCATTGGCTCAGGAATCTAGTCACGTGCTCTTGGGCATCCTCCTCGCCTCTAAAGAGTGCCAACTGGGGTAGTTTAAAGTGTTTAGGTTATGGCGATGCCGGAACTGACGAATGCACAGGATGACTACGGAGTTGGCATAAAGTGGGCTTTTGGGGCCTAGAATTCTTGGTCTCCATAGACTTTAAGTGATATAGCAGTGCTTTATATGCATCGAAAGATTTAATTTCTTCCTCCTTAGTTTGCTCCCGTTGTGGGTTGGGGGGAACTTGAGGCCTATAGAGGGATGGTCGGATAGTAGCCCCTCTGCCTTGATAGGGTGTTTCAGCCCACTATTCTTCTTGCTCATACTCCTCATATGCTTCTTGAGGATTTTCTAGATGAGACCTATAACCATTGGTGGGTCCTCGCGGGGGGCGCCCATCGTTGTTCCTAGGAGTGGCCTCCCGCTCAGGTCTAGCAGGTCTCAAAGGCAGCACTTGGTAAGGTCACGGGTACCTATCTCATACCAAGGGGTTGCGCCTATTATACACTTATACCTTATGTGTGCGAGGGGTTGGGACCTTCTCAAGCACATTGTTATGATGCAATTCGACTGCTTGAAACTGAATGTGCTCTTTGCTAAGGCAGTATAGATGATCTAACTATTGTTGATATTGCCTAAGCTACATGATTTGCGCTTGGTTGGTGACATGTCTGGCAAATCCCAAGTCAATTTGTTCTATCATCTCATGTTTAGGAAGCCTAGATGCTTCTCCTACATGTCTATCTCGGTTGTGGTGATCCGAGACCCCTATGGGTTGCTTTCCTCTATCGAGGTTAGCGACATTGACCCGAGGCACTGGCCTTAATGGGTGATCCTGATACATAGCAAGTGTAGAGGTGCATCACTCCCGCACTATGTACTTCTCTTGAGGAACGTGGTGGTCTTCCTCATACTCCCTTTTGTATGTGTGAAGGGTGTGGGGAGAATTATCTTGCCCTGTCTATAGAGCCTTGTGCTCTAGATTTTGTCTAGTGTTTCTAATAGTAATAAGGGGTAAAGGAGGTATGATGAAATCATGTGACCACTCCTTATGGACCCTATGTTGCTCTAGCACTTCATCACTAGGCCACTCATAATGAGCATCTAAGGAAGGCCTCCTTTCTATGTTGAGTGCTACGTGTAGGTTATCCTCTTAAAAGGATCTATGTTGAGTGGGGGTGCCCCTCAAAGAGGTGCCTCTATAGTCCTATTATATGGTGGCATGATGTGGACTATCTTGCATGTCAGGCCGCCATGGCGGGATGACCAAGTCCTCAAGACTATATCAGAGGTGACTTTTCCCCCTTTGTGCACTCTATGCAGCTCCTGCCCATGATTGGGATCAGCTATGGCTGTACACCATGGTGATGTTTTCCTACAAGATGCATAGATTTTTATCTTTTTTTATGATTTTTATGCTACACTAAATAGAAAGGAAACACACACAAAAAGCAATGATTATCTCGTTTAAAGATTAAAAGTGTGCCCTAAATCTGGTTTAGTGTGTTTTAATTTTTGTTTTGAAAGCTTTTGTAGAGAATGTTTAAATACATTATGATGTCTCTTATGACTCCCAAAAATGGTCGCCCCTTCGATATACCATTGACAGACCGATATACCAACCTCTCTATATACCTACCCTTACGTGAGGGAAACTATTGGTATGTGAGAGCAGATGGTACGTGGAACATAGGCGGTACAAAAGGGTAATCACTCTGTTTATGACACCTAACATAGAAGACTTATCCTCATGCACTGGGAATCACCCCAGCTACACTTGGTTAGCTTTCATCAGGACTTACGTCTAGCAACAGTCACGATTGGGGTTATGTATGTAGTATCTCAAGCCAAGGTGGTGATGAAATCTACTGTTGGTCTTGTTCAACGGTTGGGGTTTTACGATAAAATCCTTGTAATTTTAAATTACCACATGGTGTGTGGGGTTATTTTTAAGTTGCATAAATGAAGGAAACAAGAATTCAAACTCTCCCATGCAATAAAATAACTAGAGAACAAAAAGCAAAATATTGACATAAGGTGTTTAAGACCCCTACCTCTTCTCTGCACAAATCGGATGTCTCTGAATTTCTACCCTAAAATTGCATAGAGAGCTATTCATCCTGACGTGATATGAAAAATATATCTGTATTCATTCCAGGGTAGGACGAAGTCCTATTCGTCCTTGGATAAGATGAATTCTAGCTCTATACTCATCACAGACTGAAAATAACAACAGTCTAGCATTTGAAAACTTGGTACCTATAAGAAAAAACAAGAAACTTTTGATCAAAAAGCTAATCTTAAAATCAAGGGACAGATGTCCCACCATGATCGCCACTAAAAACATAAGGGTACAGAAACAAAAAAGGAAAATGCCAAGTACGATGCGTATAAAACCAAACTTAATGCTAAAAGCCTATATATTGAAAAATACATGCAAGGAAAGAACATAAATGAATAGACACAAGATAAAAGTAATATGTAATGCAGCCCTATTTATTTATATTCTTTTAAAGTTGTGTTACAATACTTCTCCTTCCCTTTTAGGGGATAGGAGCGTCAAATATGTTTCTTTTCACATCCATGGATAGCAATCCTTCTTCCGCATGCCCACATGTAAGATGGGCGGACCAAAACGTCGCTATCGCTTGTGTATATGAGTGTTGACTCCTTATTGCTCCCCTGATGTCGAAGACCTGCATTCAAGGAAACAAAAAGATCAGTAGCACCTGCAGATAGAATAGAACATGTGTTTCCCAAGGCCTATTGTTAGTGTATGCATGAAAATATTAAACCGATAACCAAATAACATCAGAATGAGCTAAAAAATTTATAGAAGCAATAAAAACTTACCAAGAAGCCACTACAAAAGGAATAGTTAGGAAATTCCTCATATATTTGTATTTGCTCTGGGGCGGGATGAATAATCCTACAATAAATTGTTAGAAAGCACCCTCTTCAATGTCCTATCCAAAAATCTCCAAATGACCTACAAAGTTGGGGTTAGCTAAATGGGGGTATTTTTGGATGAACCAGATGGTCATATTTCTCTAATTCGGCCTCTATCGTCCATAATATGGGGTGAGCTAATTGGGGGTAGGACGCCCACCATTTGGGAATCTGTTTTAGCACCAATCCACTTGGGATGGGTCCAAAACCTCTTATTGGGTGTTGCCGAAAAATTTTGTGGAATAATATGGCCAAATGATCGGGTTTGGGCTCAGATTTGCACTTCCAATAACCACCCTATGACCTCCCTTCCAAAAGAGATTAAGGATGTGAAAGACACAAATCAAAAGGTATGTTTTTGGATGTAAAATGGCAGCACTTCATTTCTCAAAATGATACCTCTATCCCTTTATTTTGGGTGAGAAGACTCACCAATTTATAGACCTAGGGTCTCTTTGTTTGAATGCACATGCGAGGGCACCACTGGAGTTTCATGTCCTATTTTGGAAAAAATATTATTCTTAGATTTATATTCTCCTTGCATGAGGCCTCCAAAAATTAAAGACATGCATGACTGAAGTCTCTCTCCTTGATTTGAAGTCATTCCTCACAATTGCATGGCCTGAAGCTGCAGTTAACTGGCATACTTGTCGAGGTTTGAATTTTTTGCTAGTCAAACCTTCTATTCACCTCACCCTGGGGTGAATGCTAATAATCATCCCTGGGTGGGACAAATTCCAGTTTGTAATCATCCAAGGGTGGGCCGAGTAGAGATCAAAGTGCCAAAAAGGTGCCAAATTGACATTTGACCTTCCAAACTACTTTTGGGAGTGGTTGGGACCACTGTTTAACCTATGGGGGCTGCCCTAGGTGTTGTGTGTGTCAATGCAATCAATGCTTGTTGTCACATAATCATATTGGTGTTGTTTTGGTGTCTAAACTAAGGGTGAGTATTCAGTTGCTCAAGGTTATTTGACCTTATGCCATAATAATATCAACCATTCTTCTGACATATTTTCTCGATTATGGGATCAAAAGCTCTGGTCTAAGGTGAGGATATTTAATTGGATTTTATTGCATTGTAGGGTGCTTACTGGTGAGCAAATTATGAAGCGTGGTTTTCATGGCCCTTTTAGATGTGAAATGTGTGAAGAGAATGTAGAAACTCTCAACCATATTTTTATTGAGTGTACTTTAGCCTCTAAGCTATGGAGGAGAATGGCCACTTTACTTGGCTTACAGTGGTCCAATTTTTTTACTTTTCAACAACTTTGGAGGAATTGGCCTAATAAAGAGGGTGTTGATCATTTTATTAGGCAGTTAGTTTGGATGGGTTCTACCATTATGCTTTGGAATATTTGGAATGAAAGGAAAAACCAAATTTTTAATCAAGATAGGAAGGATATTCATTATATTTGGCAAAATACAATATCCAACTTAGTTGAATCAGTCCATAAACTCCTTAATCACCCACAAAAATACCACCAAAGATGGGATCAAGTGATGCAAATAATGAAGATTAAATATTCTAATGGCAACCAACTTAAATGGAATGTGAGTATTAGTAAGATGTATAAGACAAGAAATTGGCAACCTCCTCCTAAGGATTTTGGAAAATTCAATACTGATGGAGCCTCTAGAGGGAACCTTGGAAAAGCCAGTGTGGGAGGAATTGGTAGACTTTCAGATGGCTCCCTAGTTTTTACTTTTGATGAGAATTTGGGTATTCTTTCCAATAACCTTGCTGATGGGTATGGTATCCTTAGAGGACTTCAGTAGGCTACTAAGGTTGGATGGGAAAAGGTGTTAGTTGAGTTTGAATCTCAACTTATGATTAATCTCTTGAAGACTCCTTCTAAGAATAATAAGGTGGATTGGAGAATAAAAAGAATTATTGAGAAGATTCAATTAATCCATATGGGATTTTTGAAAGTTGATTACAATCATGTGTTCAGAGATCAAAACAAGAGTGTTGATGCTTTAGCTAATTGGACTTTGGACAAAGGTGATCTTACTTGTTATGGCCACCCTCCTAGATGGTGGGCTTCTCAAATTAGGGAAGCTCTTCTTTCTATCATTTCTTTGGATGGCTCCAATTCTGAAGGTACCTAGTTTCTTCTTGCTTTTTTTTCTTTCTTTTTTTCTTCTCTTTGGTTCATTCAATTTTTTTAGTTCCCTAGATCATTCTATTCTTTATTTTGTTTCCTTTTTTTATTCTTGCCTTAATTGTATTCTAGTCTAGATAGGTCATTGTTATGTTCATTTTTTTTTTTTCAGTTTTTTAAGGTGGGTGGGTTCTTTTGTTTTGTTTTGCTTTTGTTTCTTTGTGTTTTTTTTTGTTGTTCTTGTGTTTTTGTTGTTTTGTGTTTTTTTTTTTATATATTTTTTGTTATTGTTCTTGAGTTTTTTTTCGTTCTTGTTCTTGGGTTTCTCTTTGTTTGTTTTAGTTCGTGTTTTTATGTGTGAGTGTTTTCTATGTTTTTTGTTTTTGTTTATTGTCTGATGTTGGTTATTTTTATTTTTTATTTTATTTTTTTAATTTTTAGGTTTTGGTTGTGTTTATTTTTCATGTTTTTTTTGGATTATGTTTTTGTAGTGTTATGTTGTTTTTGTATTGTTTGTGTTTTGTTATGTAGTTCTTGTATTTTTATATGTGGTTCGTGTTGTGGTTTATTTTATCTTATTGTGCGTATTTGTTTGTGCTTTTGTTTTTTACACACTCAAGGAGCATGTTTTTTATTTTATTTTAATATTTTTGTTGTTATTTACTTATTTATTTACTTACTTTTAAATTGGTTTTGTGTGTTTGTTTGCTCCTTGAGTATGTCAAAGGTGGTAGTCTAGGTCCGAGTCTTTGGCATTTTTGGTAGAATGGATACCCCTGCATCCTTGGGTATTACTCAAAAGAGGCATCCCTTTTGGGATGTTTTCCACAATAAATAAATAAAAATAAAAAATAAAGTACTAGTGGTGGGGTGTTCCACATTTACAATACCATATTAAACACCATTGACAAAGTGGAAGGATATGGTTGGCTTATTGTTGTTATTATTTTTACTAATTAAAAAGCCTATTGTGAAGCTACTAATGTAACTAGTCTTGGTTATATTGTTTCCTTCTCTAATATATTCTCATGTTACTTCATAATATTTTATGCTTATTGAATGGTTGGTGGTTATATTTTATAAGTGTCTTGATCATTGTCTTCAATTCAATGATAGAATGTTTATAGATCATACCATAAACACTATCCATTAATCCATTTGGTATGTTTTCCTTACAAATTGAGGCCTTGATCTTACTTTGAGGATCTTGCATTCATGCATAATTATCATACAAAAAATTCTTAGATTCCTAAACTAGATTTATTATCTCAATCATTGAGGTAGAGTTATGGAATATGCTTAGTCATGCAATAGATAATTCACTCCATTTAACATATGATATAATTCTATTATATAATATAACCCATTTATTTCATAATGTGTAACAAATATGAATCTACAAAGAACCATAGTATAAATCAGATTAATAAACTATAATATGATAATTATTTAGTTTTAGAAAGATCACCAATAGGTATAACTATTAAACAATCTTCGACATTCCCTAACACCCAAGAAATAATAAAAATGACACGCAAGAAATTTATTAGCTATATATCATATTGAAATAACTCCAATGAATATGATTTAGCACAATGTGAATTATATAATTACCATGATCAAAATAATTTATCATCAAAAAAATTAAAATTATCAAAATTAAAGTTAATGGTACTACTTTATAAATATCCAAAGGGTAAAAGAAAAACTACTAAAGGGATAAGTATATAATTACTATAATTCACCACAAATAATGATTGTAATAATAAAAGCAATAGTTATGATCCTTAGCATGAACATGATATTTTCATAGGACCATTTATTGCTATCATATTTTCTCTGATTCATAGACTTCAAATGATAATGTTATGCTATAATACAAAACTTATATGCAAATGGAAAAATAAACAATTACATGAATAACAATAAATAATTGTACTATATAGCACCATAAGGCCAATGGATTATGAACAAACATATTTTATTCAATGTACTAATTAAGAATAATAGACAAATGCACTCATTGAATTACCTATAGTGATTAGACTTGGTCATCGTATTGAGAATCCACCTCTTATGAAGTAAACTAGGTACTTTATCCTATTATATTTATCAGATAATCCCTTATATGTACTCCTTAAAAATATGCTCTCTTCCTCTAGGTAGCTAGGCTTACTAACCATTATTCCTTTACTTCAGTATTCTCACTTGCTTGATATCTTAAGTGCTCAACTAGGCTCCAATGGGAGCTATATATTTCATATATTTAGAAAACTATATGGGAAAAATGTTAAAACAATATAAATATCTTCCTTTGGGATACTTCCATGTCATTTTATAGTTACATGAAATTGACAAAGTATCACATGGTTATAGATTTCTAATTTTTTGACTTATACATCATATTTTACAATTACAAAGTATAGTTACGATATCACATCACTTCACATATTTTCTCTTTGTCTTACACAATAATTGCAAAAGCATTTTGGCATTTTAGAAATATTCTATAATTACTACAAGATATGCTCAATTATTTAGAGTTAATTACCTAATATTTGTGATAAATAAATTTACTATGAAATTTATACTTTTATTACTAAATTATACTATTACATTTTAATTTTTATTGTGATGTATTTTTATCACTATATTATTGTGGATACAAAAACTCTTGAAATATTAGAAGGTTATGTCATGTTGTTTTACTTCCATATCACCTTACCAATAAGGAGGATTTGAAGAATATTGGTAATGCTCTAGGTAGACTTCAACAATAAGGCATTGAATTCTAGGATGTGAATGCAAGATATGTGTATGAAAAAATAACTATGAGTAAATATAAATTAAGATAATGGGTTCAACAATTCAGCTATAAAATCATTGTATTTTAATTTTTTAATTACTATATTTTTTTCTTTTTTGTGGAAAACATCCCAAAAGGGATGCCACTTTTGAGTAAGACCTAAGGAGGCAGGGGTATCCATTCCGCAAAAAATGCCCAGGACTCGGACCTGGCCTACCACCTTTGACATACTCAAGGAGCAAACAAACACACAAAATGAATTTAAAAATAAGTAAATAACAATAAAAATAATAAAATAAAATAAAAAACATGCTCCTTGAGTGAGTAAAAAAAAAAGCACAACCAAACACACACAATAATAAAAAAGAAACCACAACACAAACCACATAGAAAAACACAAACAAGAAAAAAACAACAAAACACTACAAAGACATAACCCAAAAAAAAAACATGAAAAATAAACACAACCAAAACCTAAAAAATAAAATAAATAATTTTTTTTAATTACTATCATAAAAAATAAAAATAAAAAAACACTACAAAAACATAACCCCAAAAAAAAACATGAAAAATAAAAACAACCAAAACCTAAAAAATAAAATAAATAATTTTTTTTAATTACTATCATATAATATATATATATATAATTTTTTTTTACTATAATATTAAATATATGCTAATATAGTAAAAAAGTAAAAATGATTGATAAAATAGAAACATTGTTCATGTTACAAGAGAAGACTTAAATAAAGGTATTATTTTATAGTAGAAGGACACTTAGAACATGGATTTTCCACTCCAAAATATGAAGATAATATCTCTATTCTTCATTAGATGGAAAACACCATCACGTTAACCATCATGTTCATATGGATCAAATATTTTATAGAACTAAAAATACCCATAGTATAAGGAATTACAATTTATATGTTAAATTGGGAAATTAAAGGCATGAAGGAATATTGAGAGCTAATTTAAAAGTAGAGAGTATGAAATAGATTGTATTTGACATAATTAAATTATCTACATTTTCCTCAAGTTAAAGAAGATAATATATTCTCAATAAAAATGGAAGTGGTAATGACATTCTTCATCATATGTTAGGGTTTCTAAGACAACATACTCAAAATTGTAATTTGTATGATATCTATTACAATTTAAGTTTTCTAGAATAATATAAAAAGTATAAAAAAGTTATCCCTTGTATAGTAGCAGTTTAAATATAGCATCATTATCTTTAATGGTTATCCATTACACTTTAATTTCTTCAAGATAACACAAATGTATGCATTCCAACTCAACTTGTTAACAATATAGAAAAAGTAAGAGATAGATGAAGATATAAATATTTGTAGGAATAAAATAAGAGAGAAAGGACATCATAGTAGGAACAAAAATAAAAGAAAAACCACTAAGATATTAATTTGGGAAGATATACAAAAATAAATATCACAATTATTGAAAATAAGTGAGACTAATCTTATAACTAAGAATAAATAATTATGATGGAGATGATGTCTTGGAATATTTAGGGTATGATATATGGAATCAATAGGAGGAGGTATTAAGGAGTTAATAAGTTATTATATTATTGAATTTATTTTAATTAAATATACAAAAAAAAAGTAGTGATGAATGTAAGGATGCATTTAGAAAGGTTTACCAAATGAAAAATTATCTAATAGTTTATTTTTTGGATGCTTCAAGAGTTACTTTACTTTTATATAAAATAGATGGATAATTTTTAGAATCATGAAGTAGTTGAGTTACCTTAATTTTATATAAAATAGAAAATTATATAGAATTGGTATCATAAATGTATATGCTTTAAATATAAAAAATCTTAAGTGTATATGCTAGAAATAAATGAGTTATTTCATGTCAAATTTAATGGTTAATTATAGTTGTTATCTACGGATTATTTAGATGACTTAAATATAGGTATATTCCTTCAAAATTTAAGGATAGTATTTTTGGTTGATCTAAATTAATGGATATTTTTTATATGACCTTTGGGATGCTAGTACTATAGGATAATATACATGGTATATTATACATAGTATAAAATCTTATTTGACACAACGAAAAAAATTAGATAGATTTTTGTTACCTAATAGTTGGTCACATATAACATGTCATGCAAGATTAAATAAAAATCCACTTTAGATGAGCTCTACTCAATAATAATATTTCAAATTTATTTTGATTTTAGTCTATATGAATCCAAGAAATAAATTACCTACAAACAATTATGTTATCATAAGAACAAGTAATACTTGAAGGATAACATGTATATATATATATATATATATATATATATATATATATATATATATATATATATATATATATATATATATATATATATATATATATTTTTTTTTTCAAAATAAGAGACATCTAAAGGGATAGATGGAGATCTAAAATATTAACTTATTTTGAAATGGTTTTAAATAATGTGGAAATTTAAATTTAAGTTTTGGAATTTATAGGAGACTATAAAAATTAACATATTGATATAACAAACTTGCGTGGAAGGAGAGTACTTACTTCATTTTATCATGGCATATTATAAAAGGATGTGTCAAGTTGGACCCAAAACTCTATGGATATATTATTGAAGAAAGATCATAGAAACACCAAATATTCTCATGTTATTGCTAAAATAGGCATGCTCTTTTCTCATATAAAAATATTTCAGCTGCAAATAGAACATGTATTAAGAAATAAGAGTAGATCATAATTAAATACTCAATTATTTTATGGAAATTTTATTTAGGATTTGGAGGATGAGGGTGAGATTTCATAAAAATATTCATCAATTATCATGCAAATAAAATAAAATTTTGATAAGAAATATATATATGTAGAACATATAAGATATATTTTTCTCTTTTTATCATAATAAAGCTTATAGATACAATGGATTTCCTCCACACATACACAGAAAAAAATGAGTTATAGGATGACATGTTAGCACTTTTTATGTATATATTTTTGCTCACTCTATAATTAACATAATTTTACTTGTGCTTCTTAGAATACATATTTAAATATATATGTGGATTAAGCTACAAATTTATTTTAGATTTTGAATTTTCTATTGCCTACCTAATGTCATTAGTTGATGGCTAATAAAATACCATACTCATTATTACAGATACTATGGACATATGAGCATAGATCAAGGTCCCAATTATGGTGAATGAACATCTTCATATATTTTTAATAGTACAGAGTTAGATACAAATAAAAATGAAAGCATGATGAGCATCTCCTTGTATGATATTATTCATGGTGCACCTATTGATCCATTATGATCTCTATTTTTATGAAAAGGTGTAGGACCAACTATGGTAGGTGCAATTTGGAGATGCAATATAACATGAGGAAAAAGAAGATATTAACTTGTTTGTAGGGATATTAATTTTTTTATTTTGATCATATATAATTGCCACGAATCGATTTTATAAAATATTAGAAAAATTTGGTCCATAATTTTAAAACCATAAATAAAATACCTTATCACTAATTTATTTTTCCAATATTATGAAATAAAAAATAGACAACTAGTTTGATTTATGATTCATTTTTCTATGGATAACTCAATATGGTTGTTCCAATTATCATTTTCAAGAAGAGTGGGGTTGTTCCAATTATCATTTTCAAGAAGAGTGGGATATGAGGTTAAGGGTTGATTATCAAAATCTAAATAAAGTTAGAGAAGGATTAATACCTAGTTCTTTCTTATATCAAATCTTGGATGAAGTTGTAGGATAAAAGCTATATCTTTCAAGATGGCCATAATGACTACAACTAAGTATATATTATAGAAAAAGACCAATCAAAAACAACCTTCACCGCTGCATGGAGCACCTTCACTACTACATTGAACAAATTACACATTAAGTAATAACATTTGATTTTTTTGCACTTGCAAATTTCTAAATAAAATGTTTTAACCTTATCTTATAAATTATATAATTATTTTCTTAAGATGTTTTGTATGATAAAAGCTTCACTTATTTTTTAAAAAATGAATGTCTGTATGCATCAAAGGGGCCTTGTTTAGAGTTGTGTATGATCGCAAAGGATTTTAACTATTCTACATAGCAATTTGATAAAAATAGAAGTATTTAATATTGGTAAACATAAGGGTTTTAGCCCCTAATGTTCTCATTACTAAAGGACCATTATCGTCATGCAGTTGTGTGATTTTGGCTCTCTTGACCGTTTTCCCATTTTTTAAGCTAGCGATGGTTTGTTTTAGGCATTGTTGATATCTTTAGGCATGATTTTCTGATTATTTTCCCTTATGCATGTGGCCTGCTGATTTTCTTATTTTTTTCCCTTATGCATGTGGCCTGCTTGTTAGAGAGTACATTAATTTTGCCAGCGGATATTAAGATGTATTTGTTATTGTCTATTATGTAAATGTTCAGTTTGTGGGATATATATGGTTGTATTATGACCAGATAATATGATAAAACCACTCTTGTAGAATGTGCAATAACATTATAAATACCCCTCCATAGATCAAGTTTAAGTATGCAGCATTTTGTGTCATATCTGGATATCAACATAAATAGTCTTGGCGGTTTGCTGTGTATTTTTCTCCTTTTTCTTGTGTGTTTCTGTATTAAGTTTTTATATTTGACTGTGCTTCAGTCTCCATATAACGATGATATCGTGGCTGATATATATATATATAAATAAATATAAGTTTCAAATATTTAAAAAACAAAACATGTACACGGTTTTCCTTATTGAATGCTTTATTCGGGTCAAAATGTGTCACTATCGACTTGTTGAAATCTGGAATTTCTGTAAGAGAGCTGTTTGCCTTGCCTTAACGTTTCTTACAATTATCCCATATGGTTGCTCGTAGTCGATTTTAGTTTAATTGGTTGAGACAATATTCATAATAAGAGAGGATGTACTTTCAGTGGTTGGTACCAAACTCATGAAAACCCCAAGGAGGGGAAAAAATGGATATGATTATGTTCGGCCCAAAAATTAGGGCTTTACTAAAAATAGGATCTGTTAAATTTTCCTTCCATATTATATAGCTAAGATATTAAAAAATTAAAAATATTCATAAAATAAAAGCATTGTTCATGTTACAAGAGAAGACATAAATAAAGGTATTATTTTATAGGACACTTAGAACATGGATTTTCCACTCCAAAATATGAAGATAATATCTCTATTCCTCATTAGATGGAAAACACCATCACGTTCACCATAATGTTCATATGAATCAAATATTATGCAAAACTAAAAATAATCATATTATAAGGAATTACAATTTATATGTTAGATTAGGGAATTAAAGTCATGAAGGAATATTGAGAGCTAATTTAAAATTAGAGAGTATGAAATAGATTGTATTTGACATAATTAAATTATCTACCTTTTCCTCAAGTTCAAGAAGATAATATGTTTTCAATAAAAATGGAAGTGGTAATAGCATCCTCCATCATATGTTAGTGTTTCTAAGACAACATACTCAAAATTGTAATTTGTATGATATCTATTAATATTTAAGGTTTCTAGAATAATCTAAAAAGTATAAAAAGTTATCTCGTAGCAATTTAAATATAGCATTATTATTTTTAATGGTTATCCATTACACTTTAAGTTATAAATGATAACACAAATGCATGCCAACTCAACTTGTTAACAATATGGAAAAATTAAGAGATAGATGAAGACATAAACATTGGTAGGAATAAAAGAAGAGAGGAAGGACATCATAGTAGGAACAAAAATAAAAGAAAAACCACTAAGATATTAAATTAGGAAGATATACAAAATCAAATATCACAATTATTAAAAATAAGTGAGACTAATCTCATAACTAAGAATAAATAATGATGATGGAGATGATGTCTTGGAATATTTAGGGTATGACTATGGAATCAATAAGAGGATTTATCAAGGAGTTAATAAGTTATTATATTATTGAATTTATTTTAATTAATACAAAGAAAGTAGTGATAAATGTAAGGATGCATTTAGAAAGGTTTACCAAATGAAAAACTATCTAGTAGTTTATTTTTTCGATGCTTCAAGAGTTATATTTATGGTCTAGAAAATCATAAATTACATGGATAATTTTTAGAATCATGAAGTAGTTGGGTTACTTTACTTTTATATAAAATAGAAAATTATATAGAATTGGGATCATAAATGCATATGCTTTAAATATAAAAACTCCTAAATAAAATTGCTAGACATAAATGAGTTCTTTCATGTCAAATTTAATGGTTAATTATAGTTGTGATGTATGGATTATTTAGATGACATAAATATAGATATATTCCTTCAAAATTTAAGGATGGTATTCTTGGTTGATCTAAATTAATGGATATTTTTTATATGACCTTTGGGATGCTAGTACTATAGGATAATATACATGGTACATTATACATAGTAGAAAATCTCATATGACACAATGAAAAAAATTAGATAGAATTTTGTTACCTAATTGTTGGTCACATATAGCATGTCATGCAAGATTAGATAAAAATCCACATTAGATGAGCTCTACTCAATAATAATCTTTCAAATTTAGTTTGATTTTAGTCTATATGAATCCAAGAATTAAATTTTCTCTAAACAATTATGTTATCATAAGAACAAGTAATATTTGAATGATAACTATATATATATATATATATATATATATATATATATATATATATATATATATATATATATATATATGTTTATTCAAAATAAGAGACATCTAAAGGGATAGATGGAGATCTAAAATATTAATTTATTTTGAAATGGTTTTAAATAACGGGTTAAATTTAAGTTTTGGAATTTATAGAAGACTATAAAAATGAACATATTGAAATAACATACTTGCATGGAAAGAGAATAATTAATTATTTTTGTCATGGCATATTATAAAAGCATGTATCAAGTTGGACCCAAAAATCTATGGATATATTATTGAAGAAAGATGATAGAAACACCAATTTTTCTCATTTTATTGCTAAAATAGGCATGCTCTTTTCTCATATAAAATATTTCAGTTACAAATAGAACATGTATTAAGAAATAAGAGTAGATCATAATGAAACTACTTAATTATTTTATGGAAACTATATTTAGTATTTGGAGGATGAGGATGAGATCTCATAAAAATATTTATCAATTATCATGCAAAGAAAATAAAATTTTGATAAGAAATATATATATATATATATATATATATATATATATATATATATATATATATATAGAACATATAAGATATACTGATAAGGCTTATAGATACAATGGATTTCCTCCACACACACGCACAGAAAAAAAAATGAGTTATAGGATGACATGTTAGCACTTTTTATGCATTATTTCTACTCACTATATAATTAGGATAATTTTACTTGTACTTCTCAGAATACATCTTTAAATATATATGTGGAGTAAGCTACTAATTTTTTATATATTTTGCATGTTCTATTGCCTACCTAATGCCATTAGGTAGTCCATGGCTAAGAAAATACCATACTCATTATTACAGATAATATGGACATATGAGCATAGATCAAGGTCCCAATTTTGATGAACGAAAATCTTCATATGTTTTCAATAGTATAGAGTTAGATACAAATAAAAATTAAAGCATGATGAACATATCCTTGTACGATATTATTCATGATGCACCTATTGATCCGTCATGATGTCTATTTTTACGAAAAGGTGTAGGACCAACTATGGTAGATGCAATTTGAAGATGCAATATAACATGAGGAAAAAGAAGATATTGGCTTGTTTGTAGGGATATTATTTTTTTTATTTTGATCATATCTAATTTCCACGAATCAATTTTATAAAATATTAGAAAATTTTGGTCCATAATTTTAAAACCATAAATAAGATAACTTATCATTAATCTATTTTTCCAATATTATGAACTAAAAAATAGACAACTAGTTTGATTTATGATTCATTTTTCTATGAATAACTTAATATGGTTGTTCCAATTATCATATTCAAGAAGGGTGGGGTTGTTCCAATTATCATTTTCAAGAAGGGAGGGATAATAAGGTTAAGGGTTGAGTATCAAAATCTAAATAAAGTTAGAGAAAAGGATTACTACCTAGTTCTTTTTTATATCAAATCTTGTATGAAGTTGTGGGATAGAGCTATATCTTTCAAGATGGCCATAATGAATACAACTAAGTATATATTATAGAAAAGGACAAATCAAAAACAACCTTCACCTCTGCATGGAGCACCTTCAATACTACATTGAACAAATTACCCATTAAGCAATAACATCCGGTTGTTAGTGCACTTGTAACCTTCTAAATAAAATGTTTTAACCTTTTCTTATAAATTTTATAATTATTTTCTTAAGATGTTTTGTAAGCTTCACTCAATTTAAAAAAAATGAATGCCTGGATGGATCAAAGGTGCCTTGTTTAGAGTTGTGTATGATCACAAAGGATTTTAACTATTCTACTTTGATAAAAATAGAAGTATTTAATATTGGTAAACATAAGGGTTTTAGCCCCTAATGTTCTCATTACTAAAGGACCATTATCGTCATGTAGTTGTGTGATTTTGGCTCTCTTGACCGTTTTCCCATTTTTTAAGCTAGCGATGGTTTGTTTTAGGCATTGTTGCTACCTTTAGGCATGATTTTTTTATTTTTTTTCCCTTATGCATTTGGCCTGCTGATTTTCTTATTTTTTCCCTTATGCATGTGGCCTGCTTGTTAGAGAGTATATTAATTTTGCCAGCGGACATTAAGATGTATTTGTTATTGTCTATTATGTAAATGTTCAGTTTGTGGGATATATATGGTTGTATTATGACAAGATAATTTGATAAAACCATTCTTGTAGAATGTGCAACAAAATTATAAATACCCCTCCATAGATCAAGTTTATGTATGCAGCATTTTGTGTCATGTCTCGATATCAACATAAATAGTCTTGCCGGCTTGCTGTGTATTTTTTCTCTTTTTTCTTGTGTGTTTCTGTATTAAGTTTTTATATTTTACTGTGCTTCAGTCTCCATATAATGATGATGTCGTGGTTGATATATATATATATATATAAGTTTCAAATATTTAAAAAACAAAACATGTACACGGTTTTGCTTATCGAATGCTTTATTCGGGTCAAAATGTGTCACTATCGGCTTGTGGAAATCTGGAATTTCCGTAGGAGAGTTGTTTGCCTTGCCTTAACGTTTCTTAAAATTATCCCATATTGTTGCTCGTAGTCGCTTTTAGTTTACTTTGTTGAGACAATGGTCATAATAAGAGAGGATGTACTTTCAGTGGTTGGTACCAAACTCATGACAACCTCAGGGAAGGGAAAAAATGGAAATGATTATGTTTGGCCCAAAAATTAGGGCTTTACTAAAAATAGGATCTGTTAAATTTTCCTTCCATATTCATGTTAAGATATTATATATATATATATATATATATATATATATATATATATATAAAAGATATTAAAAAATTAAAAATAATTGATAAAATAAAAGCATTGTTCGTGTTACAAGAGAAGACATAAATAAAGGTATTATTTTATAGAAGGACACTTAGAACATGGATTTTCCACTCCAAAATATGAAGATAATATCTCTATTCTTCATTAGATGGAAAACACCATAATGTTCATATGAATCAAATATTTTATAGAACTAAAAATACCCATAGTATAAGGAATTACAATTTAAATGTTAAATTAGGGAATTAAAGTCATGAAGGAATATTGAGAGCTAATTTAAAAGTGGAGGGTATGAAATAGATTGTATTTGATATAATTAAATTATCTACATTTTCCTGAAGTTCAAGAAGATAATATGTTTTTAATAAAAATGGAAGTGGTAATAACATTTTCCATCATATAATTAGTTAGTGTTTTGAAGACATACTAAAAATTATAATTTGTATGATATCTATTAATATTTAAGGTTTCTAGAATAATATAAAAAGTATAAAAATTTATCCTGTAGCAATTTAAATATAGCATTATTATTTTTAATGGTTATCCATTACACTTTAAATTCTAAAAGATAACACAAATGTATGCATGCCAACTCAACTTGTTAACAATATAGAAAAAGTAAGAGATAGATGAAGACATAAACATTGGTAGGAATAAAAGAATAGAGGAAGGACATCATAGTAGGAACAAAAATAAAAGAAAAACCACTAAGATATTAAATTAGGAAAATATATAAAAATAAATATCAAAATTATTAAAAATAAGTGAGACTAATCTCATAACTAAGAATAAATAATGATGATGGAGATGATGTCCTCGAATATTTAGGGTAACATTATGGAATCAATAGGAAGATTTATCAAGGAGTTAATAAGTTATTACATTATTGAATTTATTTTAATTAAATATAAAAAAAAGTAGTGATGTATGTAAAGATGTATTTAGAAAGGTTTACAAAATAAAAAACTATCTAGTAGTTTATTTTTTGGATGCTTCAAGAGTTATTTTTATGATCTAGAAAATCATAAATTAGATGCATAACTTTTAGATTCATGAAGTAGTTGGGTTGCTTTACTTTTATATAAAATATAAAATTATATAGAATTGGGATCATAAATGTATATGCTTTCAATATAAAAACTCTTAAATAAAAATGCTAGACATAAATGAGTTCTTTCATGTCAAATTTAATGATTAATTGTAGTTGTGATGTATGGATTATTTAGATGACTTAAATATAGATATATTCATTCAAAATTTAAGGATGGTATTCTTGGTTGATCTAAATTAATGGATATTTTTTATATGATCTTTGGGATGCTAGTACTATAGGATAATATACATGGTATATTATACATAGTAGAAAATCTCATATGACACAATGAAAAAAATTAGATAGATTTGTGTTACCTAATAGTTGGTCACATATAGCATGTCATGCATGATTAGATAAAAATCCACTTTAGATGAGCTCTACTCAATAATAATTTTTCAAATTTATTTTGATTTTAGTCTATATGAATCCAAGAATTAAATTTTCTTCAAACAATTATGTTATCATAAGAACAAGTAATATTTGAAGGATAACATACATATATTAAAAATAAGAGACATCTAAAGGGATAGATGGAGATCTAAAATATTAATTTATTTTGAAATGTTTTTAAATAATGGGGAATTAAATTTAAGTTTTGGAATTTATAGGATACTATAAAATGAACATATTGAAATAACATACTTGCATGGAAGGAGAATAATTACTTCTTTTTATCATGGTATATTATAAAAGGATGTGTCAAGTTGGACACAAAAATCTATGGATATATTATTGAAGAAAGATGATAGAAACACCAAATTTTCTCATTTTATTGCTAAAATACGCATGCTCTTTTCTCATATAAAATATTTCAGTTGCAAATAGAACATGTATTAAGAAATAAGAGTAGATCATAATGAAACTACTTAATTATTTTATGGAAACTATATTTAGGATTTTATAGAAACAATGGATTTCCTCCACACACACACACAAAAAAAAGAGTTGTAGGATTACATGTTAGCACTTTTTATGCATATATTTCTACTCACTCTATATTTAAGATAATTTTACTTGTACTTCTTAGAATACATCTTTAAATATATATGTGGAGTAAGCTACTAATTTATTTTATATTTTGCATGTTCTATTGCCTATCTAATGCCATTAGGTAGTACATGGCTAAGAAAATACCATACTATTTATTACAGATACTATGGACATATGAGCATAGATCAAGGTACCAATTATGATGAACGAATATCTTCATATGTTTTCAATAGTATAGAGTTAGATAAAAATAAAAATGAAAGCATGATGAACATCTTCTTGTATGATATTAATCATGATGCACCTATTGATCCATCATGATGTCTATTTTTATGAACTGGTGTAGGACCAACTATGGTAGGTGCAATTTGGATATACAATATAATATGAGGAAAATGAAGATATTAGCTTATTTGTAGGGTTATTCATTTTTTTTCTTTTGATCATATATAATTGCCACGAATCTATTTTATGAAATATTAGAAAAATTTGGTCCATAATTTCAAAACCATAAAGAAAATACATTTTCACTAATCTATTTTTCCAATATTATGAAATAAAAAATAGACAAATAGATTGATTTATGATTTATTTTTCTAATGGATAACTCAATATGGTTGTTCCAATTATTATTTTCAAGAAGAATGGGGTTGTTTCAATTATACTTTTCAAGAAGAGTGGGGTTGTTCCAATTATCATTTTCAAGAAGAGTGGGATAATGAAGATAAGAGTTGATTATCAAAATCTAAATAAAGTTAGAGAGAAGAATTACTACCTAATTATTTCTTATATCAAATATTGGATGAAGTTGCAGAATAGAAGCTATATCTTTCAAGATGGCCATAATAACTACAACTAAGTATATATTGTAGAAAAGGACCAATCAAAAAAACCTTCACCGCTGCATGGAGCACCTTCACTACTACATTGAGCAAATTGCCCACTAAGTAATACCATTCGGTTGTTAATGCACTTGCAAACCTCTAATAATTAATTAATAAAATGTTTTAACCTTATCTTATAAATTTTATAATTATTTTTTAAAGATGTTTTTTTATGATAAAAGCTTCACTCAATCTTAAAAAAAATGAATGCCTGGCTGAATCAAAGGTGCCTTGTTTCGAGTTGTGTATGATCGCAAAATATTTTAACTATTCTATATAGCAAGTTGGTAAAAATAGAAGTATTTAATATTGGTAAACATAAGGGTCTTAGCCCCGAATGTTCTCATTACTAAAGGACCATTATCGTCATGTAGTTGTGTGATTTTGGCTCTCTTGACCGTTTTCCCATTTTTTAAGCTAGCGATGGTTTGTTTTAGGCAGTTGATACCTTTAGGCATGATTTTCTGATCTGTTTCCCTTATGCATGTGGCCTACTTGTTAGAGAGTAAATTAATTTTACCAGCGGACATTAAGATGTATTTGTTATTGTCTGTTATGTCAATGTTCAGTTTGTGGGATATATATAATTGTATTATGATCAGATAATTTGATAAAACCATTCTTGTAGAATGTGCAATAACATTGTAAATACCCATCCATAGATCAAGTTTAAGTATGCAGCATTTTGTGTCATATCTCGATATCAACATAAATAGTCTTACCGGCTTGCTGTGTATTTTTCTCTTTTTTCTTGTGTGTTTCTGTATTATGTTTTTATATTTGACTGTACTTCAGTCTTTATATGATGATATCGTGGCTGATATATATATATGTTTGAAATATTTAAAAAACAAAACATGTACACGGTTTTGCTTATTGAATGCTTTGTTCGGGTCAATTTGTTTGGGCCAAAATGTGTCACTATCGACTTGTTGGAATCTGGAATTTCCATAGGAGAGCTGTTTGCCCTGCCTAAACGTTTCTTAAAATTATCCCAGATTGTTTCTCGTAGTCCTTTTTAGTTTACCTTGTTGAGACAATGGTCATAATAAGAGAGGATGTACTTTCAGTGGTTGGTACCAAACTCATGAAAACCCGAGGGAAGGAAAAAAATGGATATGATTATGTTCGGTCCAAAAATTAGGGCTTTACTAAAAATAGGATCTGTTAAATTTTCCTTCCATATTCATGTATGTGTATCCATCGCAATCTTTCTCACCGCACAGTACGGATTAAAACACAAAAATCTGTTTGACATGACCCAAGCTTTTTTTTCCTTGTCCTCGTACAAATCCTTATAGAAAATATGTAGTAACGATTTTCCTGTGGCCTTTAAACAGGAAAGGTAAAGACTTAGAGAACCTCAGAACCTTGTCATCGAGAGCACACGAAATCATGGTATCTTGTCAAGTACGCACTAGAAACAGAATATCACTAGCTAATATTGGATAGACATTACACCGACGAAGTCTCTGCGCCAACACTTCATCATCAAATAAATATTTTGTCGTATTTTGGTCCATAACATTGGTTGATTGTGGAGGACATCGTGGATCCAGCGAAATACTATGCTTGAAAAGACTTTTATCGTGCCTTTGAATTCTGGATCGCATATGAAACGAGTAAAGTGGAAGAGTTTTCATTGTGTTAGAAAATTAAACCTCAAAAGATCTTATCCCAGATTTTATCGCCAAAATTCGATCGCAGATCATCGTAAGTTTTCAGCATATGCATTTAATACCAGTAGTTGTGATTGGAAAGAAACCTTAGTTTTTGTTTGGCCGGTGTCAGAAGATAAACCCTAGCGCATGTCAGAAGATAAGCCTTATCCTCTTCCACCTGGTTATATAAGGTGGTGGTGCCTTTCAGAGAGATATGAGTTCATAGTAGTGCAAACTAGTGCAGAGAGAGCAGCCCGTAACAGAAGAGAGAGCAGAAGGAAGAGAGAAGTAGATGTAGGATGAGTCAAAGCAATAGCCTTCCGTAAACTCCTTTGATGTTTAACCTACAACTGAGATTGTAGATATTTGTAAAGCTTTGGTTCAAGAAGTGTTAGGTGACAGACTTTGTATTAAGCATTGTAATACTGCAGTTAGTCTATTTTGCTTAATAGAAACTATATTTACTTAAACATACTTGAAGCTTTCACATGTTTAAAATTGTTGTGTGCTCGAAAAAATCTTTGGTGGGGTCGATAAATAGACAACATCCCATTTTCACCCAAAGTTGCTTCGAAAAACCAATTTCAGGCAAGTTTGCTCCGTAAAAGGCGTTTCACTCTTTACTTATGCCAAAAACAACTTTCGCCTCTTCTTCCTCAGAAAAGGGCGATTCGTGTCCTATTACTCCCAAAAGGAGTTTGACCACGTTTTGACTAGCACACGTCCCGAAATGAGTTGTTTTGGTGTATCATCGAGCGATACCTAAGATCGCGGATTATTTCTTCCAAAAAGACGTTTCATGCAAAGCCATTTAAGGACATTTTTATCTTGAAAAAGGACTTTTGGGATTCCTTTCCCGAGTTTTGAAACCTCCACTACACGAAACACAGTGTTATCGCATTTCATTCTTTCAAATTGGTATCAGAACCATACCCTTCCCATGTATGATAATAAGTAATGGCCTCTGGAAGCAACCCTTTGTAGTTGTAGATGCCATGGTTCAATTGGAAAAATTATGATTATTGGATCATCCAAATGAAGATCTTGTTCGGGTCTTAGGAGCTTTAGGACCTAGTCCAAAATGGTTATATAGAACCAGCAGATGCAACAACCATGAGTGCTCTATCCTAGGTGGAGTCAGATTTGCTGAAAGAGAACCGAAAGAAGGACTAGAAGGCATTATTTTATATAATGCAAAAAATTGAGGAGACAATCTTCTCACGAATTACAATAGCAACCACATCAAATGTGGCTTAGGAAATCGTAGCCAGCTCCTTCCAAGGCACCAACAAGGTGAAGTTGGTGTGATTGCAGATGCTGAGAAGGGAGTGCGAGAATATCTAGATTAGTGAGCCAGAGTCCATGATTGACTTCTTTACCTGGAAAAAGGTTATCATCAACTAGATGAGGATGAATGGTGAGAATGTGGATAACCAAAGGATTATGGAGAAGATATTGAGAATCCTATCATCTAGGTTCGAATCAGTGGTGATTGCAATCAAATAATCGAGGGATTTGACAATCCTATTTGTAGATGAGCTCATGGATTCTTTGCAAACACATGAGCAGAGGTTGAGTCGGTCATCTAATATTTTTTGAAGCAAGCACTCAAGACGTGGTTCTCATTATGAGACAGTAGCATATAAGAATCCCACTAAGGAGCCTCTAATTCTCAAGGAGGAACAGGCAGAGATAGAGGCAAGCATGGAAGAGGTAAAAATCAAGGAGGAAGGTCAAACTCCAATGATGGAGAGACCAGCTATAACTTTCATCAAGTAGGAGGAAGAGGTAATGGAAGAAACCAACAAGGAGGGTCTAATCAAAGGTATGATAAATCAAAGATCTAATGTTATTACTACAAGAAATTTGGTCATTATAACTATGAGTGCAAAAATAAGACGACCAAAGATAATAAATAAGAAGCCCACTACACAAACAAAAATGAAAATGCAAAGTGTAGAGATTCTTGTGGGAATATGCTATTAACGTGCAGTACTAAGGAGGAGAGCCAAAATAATATCTAGTATCTTGATAGTGGTTGTAGCAACCACATGACTAAGAATAAAGAGATGTTCTCACAATTGAATGAAACAATCCAATCTGAAGTGAATATGGGTAACATCAACAAGGTATCTATCATGGGAAAAGAGAACATCCTTATCCATACTAGGTACGATGAAAGGAAGCAGATCACTGATGTGTATTATGTGCATGGGTTGAAGCACAACTTGCTAAACATTGGGAAGATTGTGTAGAAGGGGTACACTATGCAATTCAACGATGGAGCATGTACCATAAGAGACAAAGATCATGGGAAAATTGCAATAGTGTCCATGACAAAGAACAAGATGTTTTCCCTACAGATTCAAAATGAATTGCATCTTTTATTTAGTGTAGTTGTGAAATATGCTACCTGGCTATGGCATCTAATATTCTATCACCTGAGTTTAAGTGGTCTGAAATTACTACACAAGAAGAAATGGTGAAGGGTTTACCCCTTATAGAGCAATCAAATCAAGTTTGTGAAGGTTTATTAGTTGGGAAGTGAAAGCACGAGATTTCGGGCAAAGGAAACACTAATTATGCAATGTAAGACGAAATGTAACGCTTTAACCTTATGCACCAAAATGAAGGAAAGAGACAATTTGGAAAGGAGAGAAAAGATGTAAATAAATCACAACCCTCTTTATTCAAATATCTTATCCTCGGTTACATAGACGTCTCCTCCCTTTTTAGGGGCTACGAGCGTTAAATTTGTCATTGTTACAATGTGCGATTCAGTCTTCCTCCTTCCGCGTGCCCATGATTGCAATGGGCAGGCCAAGATGATGCCGCCGCTGATGTCGATGAGTTCCTAACCTCCGCTGCTTCTCCTGTGAACAAAGAAACAACCAAGATGTCAGTAGCATCTGCCACAAATGAAAAGTGTTTGCTCTCTAAAACTAACAAAATATGCATGTAAACATTTGCCTGAAACAGTAATTACAGTGAGTCCAAATGGCTTCAAAACTTGACGGAAGATAGGAAAAGTTACCGGAAGGCCACTGCCATCGAGACAGCTGGCCAATCTACCTTTAACTGGAATTCATCCCTGGGCAGGATGAATTCTGACTGCAATTCGTCCCTGGGTGGGACGAATTCTTCTGTGTTGAAGAAACCGACCTACTGCTGCTCCAATGTCGGATCCCGAGACCTGCAAAATGCCTGCAAACAGGGGGGTTATGTAATTGGGGCCATTTTGGGACGACCCAGATGGTCGGATTATCCCAATTTGGCCTTCATCCTCAGAAATTTGACCTCGACACTTGCAAGTCAGCAAAACAACAAAGCAACACAAAACATACTATAATTTGACCAAAAGTTACAAAATTACAGCTATGGGTTAATCAAACCTAATAACACAAAATGCAATCTGAAAAGTAATCTAAAATGCTCTAAAACTTAAAAAGCGCGGGGGTGCCCAAGTGGGCCTCCCACCGTTGGCACTTGATTTCGGTGCCAATCCACTAGGGATGGGCCCAAAACATTTTAGGATTGGGGGGTCGGCGAATTGGTTGGTTCAGGTGTCCATGTGTTGGATTTGGGTCAGGTTCGAGCTTCCAAAGGCCACCCAACAACCTCCCTTGCAAAAGATATTGGTGGATGTGGGAAGTTGAACCAAAAGGGATGCAAGTGGATCTTCAACTCGGCAGCACTTTGTTGCTTGAAAACTCCTTCAACCTGTGTTTTTTGGGTGAGAAAAGTCCCACCTTTTATAGACCCATGGGGTCTCTTTTGGGAGGGAAGCACAAATGCCATGTGTTGGCCATAGGCGCAATCCTGTCGGGCAATTTTATTTTCTATTTTTAGTGCATTTTTAGTCATTTTTGTTGAATTTTTTTGTGCTGGCCTGAATTCATTTCTGGGTGGGACGAATTCCAGCTGGAGAATTCGTCCCTAGGTGGGACGAGCGCTGATCAGAGCGCTCGTCCCAGTCAAGGATGAATTCCGAGTGCAAAGGCCTATTTAATGGCCAAAACTTGATTTTGGGCTCATTTGTGTCATTTTTTTCTTACGATTTTGGAGCTCTGGGAGGAGGAGGTAATTCTGCGAAGCAAAGCGCTATTGGAATTCTCTATGCCATCATGAGTGCACAAACTGGTTCGAGCGGCGGAGCCGAGGCGAGACCTGTAAGTGACCCTAGGGTTTATTTTGCTTTAATTTAATGCATTGTTTTTGTGTTGACGCTTTTCAAAACTTTAATTTTTTTTTTTTTTTGTGATGTTTTTGTTTAACATTTAAGTTTAGAAACCCTAGAACTAAAAATTTGATCATATATATATATAATATATATATATATATATATATATATATATATATATATATATATATATATATATATATATATATTTTTGCAGGTTGTTAGGAGCCGGTACCGTGTACCCGCTACATTTACTAAGGCACGGTTGGCATTGACCGATGATGACTGGGGATGGCTTGATGCCCTTGGGCTCAAGCAGGTGGCTCGACTGGAGCCTGTGGTTTCTGATCAGGCCTATCTGATGGCCCTGATCAAGCTTTGGGATCCACGAACCAATACTTTCCATCTCCCGACAGGGGGGATGACTGTGACTCTTGAGGACGTCTATCGGTTACTTCGGATTCCGATAGATGGTCTGCCTATTAGGACATCTTTGTTTGATCAGCGGACTACTATACTTACGAGATGTTTTTGGCATGGGGGGAAGCTAGGTGTAGCAGACCCAGTGGAGACAGCCGAGGTGGATTTCCAGGCTAGCGGGATTTTGGTTAGCTGGTGGACGGAGAGGGGGGTTTTAGGAGTGAGGCACGCATTCTTGATGGTCCTCATTTCTAACATTCTTCTCCCTGATTCGTCAAGCACGAGGTTCCCATGGAACCTACTGGATTTGGTGTGGCAGTTGGCAGAGTTCCTGATAGAGGCACCGTTGATTCTGAGATGGGGACAAACTTTATTGGCACAACTTTACGGGGAGCTGTACGGGGTCCATTGTCGACAGCGGAAGGGTGTCAGTTGCAGTTTTTTGTTGCAATGTTGGGGTTGGCAGCACATAGCTGTTGATAGGCCTACCGGGTTACCGTGGATGACTCGAGCGGTGATGGAGGATGAGGAGATTGGTTATGCAACTTTGTGGCAACGGTTTGTGGAGCAGGGGCAGAGTCGGCGATGGGCAGGTGCCGTTGAGCACTACATTGATGCTTTTTCTCGGCTCACTCCAGGGGAGGTGTTTTGGCATCCCTATCGAGACTGTCCAGCCTGGCCTGAGGCTGGAGAATGGCTCTGACGGGTGCAGAGGGAGCGATGGTTGACTGGGTGGCACGGGATGGAGCATGAGTTCTTTTCGTATCGCCAGGTTACACTACAGTTTGGGGTGCACCAGGGGTTGCCTGGTGAGCCCGTAGGCTATTGGCATTGGGGAGACGAGAGGGATCTGGAGCCACCGGTTATCATGCCATTGGGCGAGGAGTCGGATGCGGTGATTGAGGTCCCGGATGTGGATGACGTTGGTACTACCACTGAGTATGGCTCATGGTGGGTATTGTTGCGCTAGAGAGGAGAGGGGCCACTTGGATGCACGGAGGCGGTAGTGGAGGATACTGAGGCAGTAGGGGGTGATTGGGGGGGGCCGTTGGATGATGCAGATGTGGTGGATGTGGGAGATGAGGATATGGGCCTGGGTGTTCCGGAGCGGCCGAACATGCAGGATGTGGGGGCGCAGTGGGAGCCTGAGCAGGCTACTGTCCCCGTGAGTCCTATGCATCCGGAAGATACAGAGGAGGTGGGGTCGGATGTAGGCGTTGAGGTTGCACGACTTACAGATCTGCTACGGATGCGATATCTGGAGAGGGATATTTTGTGGGCTCAGTTGGCAGAGCGGGATAGAGTTTTGGCGCAGCGCGATGATGCATTGTCTATCTATCATCGATGAGAGGCAGAGTGGTGTTTGTACCAGATAGACTTGGAGAGGGAGGTCATCCGCCTTGGCAAGTGGCTCCCTAAGCCTTCGATCAGTAGATCTTCTCGACGAACAAGGGATAGTTTGACTGAGCAGTCAGCATCATCTCATCGCAGACGGTTAGATGAGGGGGGTGGTAGTAGGCATGATGCGGGGGCTAGCAGTAGCCGCCTTGCAGGGTCCCGTAGGACCCACACAGGGGGCTAGGAGCGTTAAATTTGTCTTTGTTACAATGTGTGACTTAGTATTCCTCCTTCCGTGTGCCCACAATTGCAATGGGTGGGCCAAGGTGATGCCGCCGCTGATGTCGATGAGTTCTTAACCTTCGTTGCTTCTCCTGCAAACAAAGAAACAACCAATATGTCAGTAGCATTTGCCGCAAATGAAAAGTGTTTGTTCTCTAAAACTAACGAAATATGCATGTAAACATTTGCCTGAAACAGTAATTACAGTGAGTCCAAATGGCTTCAAAACTTGATAGAAGATAAGAAAAGTTATTGGAAGGCCACTACCACTGAGACAGCTGGCCAATCTACCTTCAACTGGAATTCATCCCTGGGTAGGATGAATTCTGACTACAATTCATCCCTGGGTGGGACGAATTATTCTGTGTTGAAGAAACCGACCCTTCTGCTCCAATGTCGGATCTCGAGACCTGCAAAACATCTGCAAACAGGGGGGTTATATAATTGGGGCCATTTTGGGATGACCCAGATGGTCGGATTCTCCCAATTTGGCCTCCACCCTCTGTGAATTTGTCCCTCATATGGGACGACAAATTAGAGTTTTGTTGGTTTTCCTTCAAAACCAAATCACCAACCCGAAAGTCTCTTAGGTGAACTTTCATGTTGTAAGATCTCTTAAGCCGCTCTTGATAGATACGTAAGTGCTCGAGAGCATTAACGCGTCGTTCGTCAAGAAACGTAAGCTGGTCTAATTGAGCCTGCCACGCAGTGTTATCATCGATGAACTCCTGCATTGATATGCGCAGGGAAGGAATTTCCAACTCGAGAGGCATTACTGCCTCTGAGCCATACACTAGTGAAAATAGAGTTGCCCCAGTGGGCGTCCGAATACTAGTGCGATAAGCCCAAAGGGCAAGTGGGATTTGTATGTGCCAATCCTTATGACTGTCTACGACGGTCTTTTTAAGGATGGCGACTAGCGTTTTGTTTGATGCCTCTGCTTGCCCATTTGCTTGCGGATAGTAGGGTGTTGAAAAGCTATGCTGAATTTTGTACTTTGTGGTTAAAGCACGCACGTCTTTGTTCTTGAATCACACACCAAAATAGCACCAAAACAATCACACTTAGGGGGCAAAACAACACCAAAATTGCTATGAAAGTGGTTAAGACCATTGTTTAACCTCTGAGGGCTGCCCTGGGGGCTGTGTTTGTTAAAGCGATCAGTGTTTGCAGTCACATAATCAGTGTTTGAATTTTGTACTTTGTGTCCCACCGTGATCGCCACTGAAAGGATGAGATTCCAGGGAAAGGAAACACTAATTATGCAATGTAAGACAAAATGTAACGCTTTAACCTTATGCACCAAAACAAAGGAAAGAGGCAATTTGTAAAGGAAAGAAAAGATGTAAAGAAATCACAGCCCTCTTTATTCAAATATCTTATCCTCGGTTACATAGACGTCTCCTCCCTTTTTAGGGGCTAGGAGTGTTAAATTTGTCTTTGTTACAATGTGTGACTTAGTCTTCCTCCTTCCGCGTGCCCACGATTGCAATGGGCGGGCCAAGGTGATGTCGCCGCTGATGTCGATGAGTTCTTAACCTTCGCTGCTTCTCCTGCGAACAAAGAAACAACCAAGATGTCAGTAGCATTAGTTCCCATCACACCGATCCTGCATGATCATGGTGGTCGACGCCTTAGGTTGGGTTTTTGGATATGCTTGTGGGGTCTGAGGATCGGTTTTGTAGCCTGCGGGCATCTTTTTGACAATATATATATATATATATATATATATACCGGTTTTATTTTTAGTTTTATACATGTGATGATGTGATTTTTTTTATGCATGTTTATTTATTTTGATGAATGCAGATGTTATGATAAATGTATATGTTTTTGATGTCTATGTGATATTCGAGGTGAAATGGATGAATGACATTTGTTATGATTGCACTATTATTGTTTAAGAAGCTCTTTATTTACATGGTTTTTCTTTTTTTTGTATTTTTTGATAGTATCATAAAGATGATAAGTAGCGCAGATGGTTTTGGAATGAGTGTAAGGATTTCTGAGATTCAGTCAGTTTGAACTCACCATCCATGACTGTACTTTATCTTACAAGACTTTTGAACAAGGTATGAATCGGACCTATTTTTGACCAAGTTATTTAACATCCCTGTGTGTGCAATTGAGTTCATTTAGTGGAATTTGTTAGGATACCGCCAGTGCCAGATGGGCTTTCAACCGAACTCGTACTTGAGGATCACCTAATTAGCTCCACGAATTCCTTTGTTGTATGTACTAAGATTAATCTGCGATGTAATACAGGATGCCATAAGCTAGCTCATCCACATGCAAAAATTGATCTGCATGCAAGTTAATGTGACAGATATATCGTCATGTGGGAGGTTTACTTCTGTTACCGATAGGCTATCAACCAAATTGGTACTGAAGCTTGCCTTATGACCTATAGAATGCTGAGAGTTCCAGGGATTCAAGGTCAACTCCCTTCTTTTTTTCAATTGTATTAGGATACTTGCTCATTGTAGTGATGAGATCACTGTTTATTTTGATTTATTTTTCTTTTGAGCAAGGGATTGGGGATATGGAGTGACGAAAATCATTGTTGTTTGTGCCTTTTGATGTTTGCACTGTAGTTTGTCAAACTTAGAGTTTTGACATTTTGCAACTTTTTGTGTTTTGCAACTATTGAGAACTTTAGGGATTCTTAGGGAATTGGGTAGGGAGGATGCTTGTCCTTTTGCCAACTCTCAGCATTCTAGGGGTCATTCGCACAGGGGGATGAGCAAGATAACCGTTTCGCTTGTAGTGACCTAGATTATTTTGCAGGTTTCGTCTTTCGTTCACACAATTTTGGAATTTTAGTGTTTTGATTTGTGTTGGGATGTTACGTAACAAGGTGTATTTCAAGTATGACTCTACCTTCGTAAAATCTGTTCGACTTGATACACTACATGGCTAAAGAGGAAAATGATGACTGAATCACTGAAATTCTTGATACATTCCCAGACCACTAGTCGTAGTGTGGTAAAAGTTATGCTTGGTGTTTTTGTTGTTTTTGTAACATGAGACAATGCGGAACAAGGTGGACTATTAGAGCTATTGCAACTTATGGTGCCTTTGACCTGTATGACTACAAATATGCAATGTATGGATGCAATGCTTAATGCAACTATATATTTTTGTATTTTTGATGGATTGTTTTTGGTAAGGTGAAGATGAGGTGCGAGAATATTATTTTTTTTTTTTTGATGAATTTGAGTATACCTAGAATTGAGATGCAAATGTCTATTGTTTTTGATGATTTTTGTTGTTTTGTTTTTTTGAATTTCTTGATTTTTTTGACCAAGCGATTGCGATAATCGTTGGAGCTTTTTGGGTTGACCAAGAGATTGCGATAATCCTTGGAGCTTTTTGTATTGACCAAGAGATTGCGATAATCCTTGGAGCTTTTTGGTGACCAAGAGATTGCGATAATCCTTGGAGATTTTTGGGTTGACCAAGAGATTGTGTTAATCCTTGGAGCTTTTTGTATTGACCAAGAGATTGTGATAATCCTTGGAGCTCTTTTTTTTTTTTTTGGTATATGGCTTTCTTAGATATGAAATGGTCTCAAATGACTGATATTCAAGGGTTATGTTTCCTTGATACCGTCAAGAGAAGCTAGTCTGTACATCCCGAGTCCTATTTTGCTATCAATGACATAAGGACCTAACCAATTTGCCATGAATTTGTCCCTCATATGGGATGGCAAATTAGAGTTTTGTTGGTTTTCCTTCAAAACCAAATCACCAACCCAAAAGTCTCTTAGGTGAACTTTCATGTTGTAAGCTCTCTTAAGCCGCTCTTGATAGATACGTAAGTGCTCGAGAGCATTAACGCGTCGTTCGTCAAGCAACGTAAGCTGGTCTAATCGGGCCTGCCGTGCAGTGTTATCATCGATGAACTCCTGCATTGATATGCGTAGGGAAGGAATTTCCAACTCGAGAGGCATTACTGCCTCTGAGCCATACACTAGTGAAAACGGAGTTGCCCCAGTGGGCGTCCGAATACTAGTGCGATAAGCCCAAATGGCAAGTGGGATTTGTATGTGCGAATCCTTATGACTGTCTACGATGGTATTTTTAAGGATGGCGACTAGCGTTTTGTTTGACGCCTCAGCTTGCCCATTTGCTTGCGGATAGTAGGGTGTTGAAAAGCTGTGCTGAATTTTATACTTTGTGGTTAAAGCACGCACGTCTTTGTTCTTGAATGATGGCCCATTATCCGAGATTATTTTGGATGGAATACCAAAATGACATATGATGTAATGCAAAATGAACTCCGCAATGCGGGGTCCTGTTGTAGAGGTTAACGGAATTGCTTCCACCCATTTGGTAAAATATTCTGTGGCCGTTATGATAAACGTGTGACGGCCTGACGATGTAGGGGAGATATTTTCGATTAGATCAAGGCCCCACTGTGAAAATGGCCAAGCAGACTGTACTTTCTGTAGGGCCTGGGAAGGTGCGTGCATCAAATTGGCATGATGTTGACACTTTACGCACCTCTTGACATACGCGCAGCAATCTCACTCTAAATATGGCCAATAATAGCCCATGCGAAGAACGCGCTTTGCAATGGCCATACCACTGAAGTGGCCACCACATGTACCGTCATGCACTTGGGTGACTGCCCAAGTGGACTCTTGCTGGTCCAAGCAATGAAGAAGAATTCTGTCGTAGCTACGACGATACAAAATGTCTCCTATCAAGACATATTTTGCCGCTTTTTGTTTGAATGTTTGTTTTGCGGCGTGCGTCAATCCAAAGGGTAGATTACCTAACTTGAGGTAGTCTCTTATGGGTAAATACCAATCCTGTTGATCGGATACCTCGACAGTTTGAACAGCCAATCCCTTTTGGAGTTCTTCCCTAACAAATGCTGATTGGGATAGAACTTGTAAGAATAGCGTTGTGTTGCTATTAATGGGAGTGGGGGAAAATAAAGACCCCTAGTTGGCATGTTTCAAACAGTTTCGAATTCGAAAGAACTTATCCGTAGATGGTTCGATCTGGATCATGTGGACTCCTGGCGTCAAGTCTGAGCTTGTGCGCTCCATCACGGGTTGCGATAAGGTTTTGACCTAAATGGTTGTTATATCACCAGAAAGGTCTTGCGGGATTAGTGACCCCAAGGAGGCCATTGTGTCTGCAAAATGATTCGATGATCGAGGGAGTGCCTCGATGTCATACCACTCAAGTTTTTCTAGGAATTTATCCACAAGGGCTTTATAGGCCTTTAGAACTGGGCATTTGCATTGATATACCCCTTTGACTTGATTGATGATTAACAACGAATCACCAAAGATGTTCAGTATTTTGATGTTCATGGCGATTGCTGTCTGAAGACCTAGGAGCAAGGCTTCATATTCTGCATTATTGTTGGTGCACTGGAAGTTTAATTTAAATGACAGGGGCATTGGAGCACCCTGCGGTGTGAAGAATACAATTCCTGCGCCACCACCTTGCTCGCATTTAGAACCATCGAAAAATAAGGTTATGTCGGCCTGAGACTCAGGCTCTTCAGAATCTGGCGATTCTGAGACATGGAAGACCTCATCATCGGGTAGTTCTATGACTAGAGGCTGATCGTCTTCAAGAGGAGCCTCTACTAGTTGATCGGCTATGACTTGTCCTTTTATAGATTTTTGCCCAATAAAATCAATGTCAAATTTCGTCAACAACATGATCCATTTCACCGTGCGACTACTATGATAAGTACGACTCATCATGTATCGCAATGGATTCTCCTTAGACACAACATACGTAGTATTGCTTAGCATGTAGTGGCGTAGCCTTTTGGTAGAAAACACCACCGCCAGCGAGTTTTTCAACGTATGCATAGTTAAGTTCATAAGCGACCGGGTGCGGCTAAGATAGTAAGTAGCCTATTCTTTGTGAAGTTCATTATTCTGGGCTAGCATTGCACCCAGTTCCACCTCAGTAGCTGAGATGTATAAGTAGAACGGCACACCTGGTCTAGGCGGTGCCAATACTGGCGACGAAGCCAAGTATTTTTTGATTTCGTCAAAGGCTGACTGGCACTCGTCATCCCAATGAAATGTGACCCCCTTGTGCAATAATTTTTTCATTGGTCGGCATTTGTCAGATAATTGTGCTATGAAGTGTTTAATCGACGCGACCTTTCCTTGCAGACTTCTGAGCTGCTTGATAGTGGTTGGGGGAGCCATTTCAAGGATTGCCTTGACTTTGTTTGGGTCCACTTCGATGCCTCTCTTTAAGACTATAAAACCCAAAGTTTTCCAGATGTGACGCCGAACACGCACTTCTTGGGATTCAGTCTGACCTTATGCTCTATGAGGCGATCGAGAATCTTGCTTAAGTCACCGAGATGATCTGAGTGCAAGAGAGACTTGGCTAACAAATCATCCATGTAATCTTCCAAAGTTTTGTGCATGTAATCATGGAAGATATACATCATAGCACGTTGGTATGTAGAGCCAGCATTTTTAAGGCCAAAAGGCATGACCTTATAGCAAAATTTCCCCCAAGGCATTGTAAATGCCATTTTGAGTTGGTCTTCAGGATTAATACGAATTTGATTGTATCCTGAGAAACCGTCCATTAGGGAGAGCATTTCGTGACCTGCTGTAGTGTCTACCAATGCGTCGATGCTTGGCAAGGGGAAATCATCCTTAGGACTCGCTTTGTTTAGGTCTCAAAAGTCGGTGCATATGTGAATCCTCCCATCGGGATTCTTGATGGGAACCATGTTGGACAACCATGGCGGATAATCCATGCAGATGACAAATTGTGCATACAATAGCTTTTGCAATTCGTCTTTGACCATCAAGGCCACTATTGGGTGCATCTTTCTTAGTTTTTGCTTTACAGGCTTGATTTTCGGATCAAGCGTTAAGTTGTGCATGACTAGTCGCGGGTCTAGTCCTGGCATATCTTTGTACGACCATGCAAAAACTTCCTTCTTCTCTTTGATAAGGGCAATATATTCGGCTTGCTCTTCGGGGGAAAGGCTTACCCCCAGCTTGAGAATCCATGGATTCATTAGATCTGTGCCGATGTCTACGTCAGTCGTCTCTTCGACTGACATGTGGGATCCGTCCTCCAACTGATGTGGAGTTGGTATTAAATGAATAGCATCAGCTGAGTTAAGATCTATGTTTGGAACCTCGGGTCCCTCTTCGACTTGAAAGATATTACGAGTTGTTCTTTGGGTAAAATGAAGCATTTCACCAAAAGGCCGATACTCTGATGGTGACAATGGTGAATTGACGCGATCCCAGTCGATGGCATCCATGTCTAGATGCAATGACCATGATGGATCGGTCGGATTGTGGATGGGTGCGGTCAAATCAATGGAGATCATGTGGATGGCATGAATTTGGTCTCCAGAACTACGGGTGTGATGACTTGATTCTTTTAGCTATTCCCTATACTCTGGATCTAGCTCTACAGGAACAGGCACGAATGGATCCTCTCTAGGTGCAAATTCATCTCTATGTGTGAAAATGAAGGCGGGGTCTTCCCTTGGCACTGCTGTCATGATGGGATCTCGAGGTGGATGATGCTCATCTTGAATTTGGAGCCATAGGTCTAACACTTGGTCCCACCTTGCTGGGTCTATGTGCCATTCATGTCCTAATCGTATACCCATTTGTCCCATTAGATCTTCATGAGTTAGAGCACGGTGATGCCGTCGTGCGTGTCTGAGATAGTCCATCTCAGTCTCATCTTCTAAATCGCTTTCATAGATCCAAACTTGTTCATCCTCTTCAGCATCTGTTGCTTGCGATGTTGAGGACTCTTCCTGTTCCAGTGAATTAATCTGGTCCCATTGCGGTTGTTCCACTCTTAGTGGAGGGACCTGATTCTTTTGAGACTGTGTTATTTCATCTGGAACCTCTAAGGGGAACAGTTTCAAAAAAATGTCTGGCAACCGTTGATGTTTTCTTTGAGTATTTATCTCTGAACTTTCGCCTCTCTCTAGCAAAGGAGAGGGATTATTGCTATTTCCAGGGGTGTTTGTAGACCATGGGAGATAATCTCCTAATGTGTATTCTGTGTTTGGATTGGTGTACGGGTCTTGTGCCAATCCCCCCTTGTTGCCTATTTCTAGGCCTTGCATATTTTCAACCAAGATGTCTAATGGCTGGGGATGGTTGAACCCTACCCCTGATTTGTCATATGGCATCTGATATCTTGGTTGGCAAAGGATCCGCATCCCTTGCTCATATCTGCCTAGCCCATACCCATGCCAATTGCATTGGCCGAGATATTTTAGGGCAAATTTTGGGTTCGACAGATAATTGATGTTTTCAACAAAAGGCTCTTCATCTGTTTCCTTTTGTTCGCATGGTTCAGAACCATGATCAAGGCCCCCATACACAAAATTCGTCCGGTTGGGAGGGTAGCCTAGTGGAACAATTGTCCCTATGGGAAGGCGAGGTCTTCCCATGTCCTGCACTGACTCCAATGTGGGGGTTGCCACAACATTTTGCACTAAGTATTCCCCCAGGCCTGTACTGGCCATTTCAATAGTTATTGTTGATGACTGGGTAAGAGGAAACGGTAGTCCTTCCTGAGTCCATTCCATGTTTGGTTGTTCAGGAGTCTTGGTTTGTGTTGTGTTGGGTGTTTCCTCTGTTGATATCGTTGAAATCGTGGGCAACCCCTCTTCTAGAGGCTTAACCTCTTCCATGATTTGCTTTCCCTTGTCCTTCTGTTGGGCCATGATAGGTGGCATTGATGATGAAGGAGTAGGTGATGAAGTCTCACCTGGCTGGGATTTTGCCTTGTTGGACACCAATGGTGCCTATGGTATCGGACCCTGTTTAGATGGATTTAATTGAAAATCCAAATGCATTGATGGGAGGGTCGATTGAGGTATGAATTGTACCGCATTATAATACTTGAAGGGCTCTAAGTCCATTGGGACTACATGTATTTTCCCTTCATAGGCATACTTCAAGCACTGGTGTGCGATCGAGGGGACACACTTCATGTCCCTGATCCAAGGCCGCCCTAGCAGTATATTATAAGCCATTTTGCCTTCCAGCACATGGCACAGTGTGGGTATTGACTTTTGTTCTACCTGGATAGGCAGAACAACCATGCCGACTGTCGAGAAAATTGCATCGTTAAAAGCTTGCAGTGTGTACGTGGAAGCGGTGATGTGAGAGGCTGGCATTTTTAAATGTTTCAATGCTACAGTGGTTATAATGTTACTGGACGAGCCAGTATCTATCAGCACTCTCTTGTACGGGATCCCATTGACCCGTGCGATAACGTGCAGGGGTGGATCCGGCATGTCATTTGATATCTTTTTGACCTCGTCTTCTTTGAATGTGATGACAGGCTCCATACATTGTTTCACATGTCCCATGAAGGCGTTGAAAGAATTTGCTTCATGGGGTTGTACTTCAATGGCTTTTAAAATGTCCATAAGAGCTTCTCTATGGGGAGCTGATTGTTGAATAAGCTCGTATATGGACGACTTAGCCGACGTGGTCCGCAAACTCTACGTGAGTTTGGTTCGTATCGTGACCTCAGGTCTAGGCGGAGGTAACTGCGTTGGGCGTTGTTGAGGCTGCGATGTCGACGGAACTTCCCTCGTAGCTACCTCGGGGGCAACTGTTGGGTATTTTTTGTTCCTTGTTACAATGCTAATCATTCCCACAAATCCTTGCACGGGAAGATCTTGTCGCACCTCGTTAATCTGGAGTGGTTTTGTCTGTGCCTCGTGGGCAGGCAAGGGGTCCTTGAATACCCCCATTTGTTGGTTGTTTGTTGCGATGGGGTTTTCCATGACCAATGTTCTATTGTCGATCAAATCCTGGACTAATTCTTTGAATTTCCAGCACCCATTTAGGTCATGTCCTCTGCGCCTATGGAATCTGCAATAAAATTCCTCCCTATACCCCCTAGGCTTGGGAATTTTAGGGTCAAAAATTTGGATTTCTGGCAGAGTAACTAAATTTGCCGTTGACAAGCGGTCAAATAAGGAGTCCCTAGACTCCGCATATGGGGTGAATTGTCACCTAGGGCGATGCTTCTGATACTGCTCCTATCTTCTATTATCTCTTTCGTAAGTAGGAGGCACTGCCTGGTAGTTAGCCTTTTGAGGCTACATTTCTTGCACAGGCGCGGGGACATTTATCGCAACTTTGTTGACTACGAGCGTGTTGTGGTTGCGTTGTCCCAGTTTTAGTGGTTTTATTCCACTCTTTCTTCTTAGGCTTGGCAATTGCACCTTCACCTATCTTAATCTCTTCTATGACTCTGGCTTGCGCCAAAGCTTCTTCTAAGCTGTCGTATTGTCGTAGTAACAATAGACCAGAGATTGATTTTAAGCAACTTTTTGCGAACATTTGCGTGAGGTCCGACATGGGAGGATGGTAGGGTAACTTAGAAAGCAAAGCTCTCCATCGGTTCCCGTACGCTGCAATTGTTTCCTCCTCAAATTTTTTAAGGCTAGCAAGATCACTAAGTGATGCTTTCTTCCTTGTGTTGAAGGCGAAACGTTCAAGAAACGCATCTACTAGCTGATCTACGCTGCTTATGCTATGTTTGGGAAGTTGTGTGAACCAATATGAGGTAGGGCCTACGAATGTGGTTATGAATGTTCTAAGCAATAATGCGTCATTATCTTGGATGCCGAAGCATTGGCTTAGAAATCATGTAACGTGTTCCTGTGCATCCTCTTCACCTTTAAAAACTGCCAATTGAGGCAACTTGAAGTGTTCGGGGTAAAGAGGTGTAGGCACTGAGGGATGCACCGAATTATTGCGGAGTAGACGTAATGTGGGTTTTTGATTCCCAACAGCTTTTGTCTCCATAGACTCCAAACGCTCCAATAGGGCTTGGTATGCATCGAAAGATTTTATTTCTTCCTCTCTTGTTCGCTCTTGTTGCAAGTTACGGTACACTGGAGGCCTATGGAGGGGTGGCCGAATGGCATCCTTCCTGCCTTGATGGGGGGTTTCAACATATTCCTCTTCTGGTTCATACTCCTCGTAAAATTCTTGAGGAGTCTCTGGGCAAAACCTATGACCCTGATCAAGCTCTTGCTGAAGGTACCCATCATTGTTTCGGGGAGTTACTTCCCTCTCAAATCTATGAGGTCTTGGAGGCAGAGCTTGACGAGGTCGTGGAGACCTATCCTGCACTAACGGATTACGCCTCTCATACTATTCAGCTCTTTGGATGCGATGGGTTGGCCCCCTCTCAGGTATTTCATAGCGTAACTCATCCGCTTCGTGTTGCATGCGTTCTTTATCCAAGCGGTATTGATACTCTATCTCTTGCTGACTTTGTTTAAGCCGCATGATTTGGGCTTGACGGGTGGTATATCTGGTGACAGTCGGGTCAATTTGATCTACCCTATTTTGTTCAGAAGGTTCAAATGTTCCTCCTATGGGTTTACCTCGATTTTGATGCTCTAAAATCTCAAGGGGTCGCTTCCATCTATCGAGGTAGGCGATATGTGCTCGAGGTTCTGGCCTCAAGGGGTGATCATGATATCCTACTGGTGCGGAAATGCAAGGTTCCCACGTTGTTTTTTGTCCTCGAGGAATGCGATGGCTTTCCTCATACTCCATTTCACGGATGTAAATGGGTTGGGCAGAATTAGGTCACCCTATGTAAGGAGCCCTGCGCTCTAGATTTGGTCTCTCTATTCTGATGATAGGTAAAGAAGGGATGCCATATCCACGTTGCCCCTCCAAATGGACGGTGTGCCTGTTTAGCGCTTCATCGCGTGATGGCCACTCATGCCTAACTTCAAGAGGTGATTCTCTATTTATGTCAAGGTCTACATGTAAGGCATCTTCCCGAAAGGGGCTGCTTTGAATAGGCATACCCCATCGAGGATTCTGAATTGGATTCTTTTGTAGGTTAGACCTATAAGGCGGTATGACCAAATCCTTAGGACTGAAGTGAAGGCGACTTGTGCCTGCTTTTTGTGTACCTTCCGGAGCTTTTGCCCTTGATTGGGCTTGACTGCGGGTGTACACCATTGCGGTGCTTCTATGCTATCTAAATAAGTTTTTATCTCGTTTATGATTTTTTTTTTTTTTTGTCTACACTAAGCAGAATTAAGCACACACATTCACAAAATCGTGATTATCTATTTTAAGGATTAAATGGTGTGTCCTAAACTGGTTTAGTGCATTTTGATGTTTTGTTTTGTTTTTTTGGTTTTGAAGATCGTTTAAATGCATTATGACGGCTCATATAACTCCCAAAATGGTAGCCCCTTCAATATACCAACCAGGCCGATATACCAACCTCTCTATATACCCGCCCTTACGAGAGGGAGACTATAGGTATGTGAGAGTAGAAGGTACATGGTACATAGGTGGTACGAAAGGGGGATTGTCCTGTTAATGGCACCTACCATAGAATACTTATCCTCGCGCGCATGGGAATCACCCCAGCGACACTCGGTCAGCTTTCATCAGGATTTACACCTAACAACAGTTGACAATTAGGAAATGGATGCAAAGATAAGCCAAGGTGGTGATGAACACACCGTTGGTCTTGCTCAAGGGCTGGGGTCTTACGACCAGCTCCTTGGTTTAAAATTGTTTCGTGATGTGTGTGGGATTCATTTTATTCAACAAAAATGAAACAAGCATAAATGACTTTCCCTAAGTAATGCAAGCTAAAATGAAAACAGTCAAAGAAACAGAAATAGAAACAGAAATTTTAACAGAGATTATAAAAATCCCTACCTCTTCTCTGCCTACTCCAGTTGCTTCTAAATTTTTGCTCTAAAAATCCACAGGCAGGAATTCATCCCTCTGGGAGACGAATTGCAGAACAGAATTCGTCCCTCCCAGAGACGAATTTGAATTCGTCTCAGGGTCGACGAATTGCAATTAAGAATTCATAACAGTCAGAGACAAATAGTAGTCTGCAACAAAAAAATGTACCTGTCAAGCACAAACACAAAACTTTGATCAGTTTTCTATGATTTTAAAAATATGGGACAGGTCCCACCGTGATCGCCACTGAAAGAACGAGATTTCGGGCAAAGGAAACACTAATTATGCAATGTAAGATGAAATGTAACGCTTTAACCTTATGCACCAAAAAGAAGGAAAGAGACAATTTGGAAAGGAGAGAAAAGATGTAAAGAAATCATAGCCCTCTTTATTCAAATATCTTATCCTCGGTTACATAGATGTATCCTCCCTTTTTAGGGGCTAGGAGCGTTAAATTTGTCATTGTTACAATGTGCGATTCAGTCTTCCTCCTTTCGCGTGCCCACGATTGCAATGGGCAGGCCAAGATGATGCCGTCGCTGATGTCGATGAGTTCCTAACCTCCGTTGCTTCTCCTGCGAACAAAGAAACAACCAAGATGTCAGTAGCATCTACCGCAAATGAAAAGTGTTTGCTCTCTAAAACTAATGAAATATGCATGTAAACATTTGCCTGAAACAGTAATTACAGTGAGTCCAAATGGCTTCAAAACTTGACAGAAGATAGGAAAAGTTACCAGAAGTCCATTGCCACTGAGACAGCTGGCCAATCTACCTTTAACTGGAATTCATCGCTGGGCAGGATGAATTCTGACTGCAATTCATCCCTGGGTGGGACGAATTCTTTTGTGTTGAAGAAACCGACCTGCTGCTGCTCCAATGTCGGATCTTGAGACCTGCAAAATGCCTGCAAATAGGGGGGTTATGTAATTGGGGCCATTTTGGGATGACCCAGATGGTCGGATTATCCCAATTTGGCTTCCATCCTCGGGAATTTGACCTCAACACCTGCAAGTCAGCAAAACAACAAAGCAACACAAAACATACTAGAATCTGACCAAAAGTTACAAAATTGCAGCTATGGGTTAATCAAACCTAATAACACAAAATGCAATCTGAAAAGTAATCTAAAATGCTCTAAAACTTAAAAAGTGCGGGGGTGCCCAAGTGGGCCTCCCACCGTTGGCACTTGATTCCGGCGCCAATCCACTAGGGATGGGCCCAAAACCTTTTAGGATTGGGGGGTCGGCGAATTGGTTGGTTCAGGTGTCCATGTGTTGGATTTGGGTCAGGTTCGAGCTTCCAAATGCCACCGAACAACCTCCCTTGCAAAAGAGATTGGTGGATGTGGGAAGTTGAACCAAAAGGGATGCAAGTGGGTTTTCAACTCGGCAGCACTTCGTTGCTTGAAAACTCCTTCAACCTGTCTGTTTTGGGTGAGAAAAGTCCCACCTTTTATAGACCCATGGGGTCTCTTTTGGGAGGGAAGCACAAATGCCATGTGTTTGCCATAGGCGCCATGTGGTAGTCTTGTCTTCCCATGAGGGAGGGGAGTCCTCCATTGACTTGAGCTTTGATAAATGCCTTTTGTGACAGTCTTCTAACAGCCTCTCTGTCCACCTACACAAGAGTGCAAGGCAGGAGTCATTAACTGACTGTTCTGGGCTGCCACTTGGCACCATTTGTCTTTTTGCCCATTAAGCTTATAATTCGTCCCACCCAAGGACGGATTCAGAATTCGTCCTGGGGTGGGACGAATTCTATTTTGAATTTGTCCCTGGGTGAGACGAATACTGGGCAAAGTGTCCAAGTGTGCCAAATTGCTTCTTGACCTCACAAAATTACTATGAAAGTGGTTAAGACCACTGTTTAACCTCTGAGGGCTGCCCTGGGGGCTGTGTTTGTCAAAGCGATCAGTGTTTGCAGTCACATAATCAGATTGGTGCTCTTTTTGTGTCTACAAGAAGCAGTACAAAGATGCATTCCCTATAGGGCAGTCTTGGAGAGCTTAGTAGCCATTGGAGTTGGTGCATTTAGATATCTATGGACCAATGCAAACCAACACATTTGCTAGAAATAAATACTTCCTAACTTTCATAGATGATTTTAGTCAAAGGACATGGGTATATCCCATCAAAAAAAAGTCAAAGGTATTCAAATAATTTAGGGAGTTCAAGGCTCTGGTTGAGAAATAGAGTAGCTATTATGTGAAGACTCTTAGAACAAATGGAGGAGGTGAGTACATCTCTAGTGAGTTCCATAATTTCTACAAGAAAAATGAAATTCATAGGTAGCTCATAGCTAGATACACACCAAAATAGAATGGTGTTGTAGAGAGGAAGAACAAAACTATAATGTAGATAGCACGAAGTATGATGAAGTCAAAGAATTTGCCACATGATTTATGGGTAGAAGTTGCATGTTATGTAGTTTATCTGCTAAATCGGTGTCCCACGAAGAGTGTGAAGGAAAAAATTCCTCAAGAATCCTAGAATAACTAAAATATGAGTGTTGCTCACTTAATATTTTTTGGGTGCATAGCATATGCACATGTTCCAAATAAAAAGAGAATGAAGCTAGATGACAAGGCAGAGAAATACATATTCACTGGGTATAATGAAGAGTCAAAGGCATATAGGATGTATAATCCTATAATAAAAGAAGTTTATTATCAGCTGAGATGTGAAGTTCCTATAGGATGAATCCTGGAACTAAAAATCAAATACGGGCCAACCCGAGCCAGAAATTATCGAGATTGAGGACTTGGAGGAAAACTAAGTGCATCAACTTGTAGCTTCAAGCAACAATACTGGAGCTAGTAGTAGCACTGCATCATCATCACAAACACCTCCACTTGCAAGAAGGATCTCCAACTTGAGGACACCCATGAAGATGAGGAGCTTGCAATACATTTATGAGGTAACCCAAAATCAAATAGATGAACATTCTGATTTTGCTTTATTTTTTGAGTGTGATCCAATTTTATTTGAAGAAGCAATTTAGAATAAAAAATGGATATAAGCTATGGATGATGAGATAGAAGTAATAGAGAAGAACCATACCTGGCATTTGATGGATCTCCCAGCAGGGAAGAAGACCATTGGGTTCAAATGGTTATATAAAACCAAGTTTAATTCCCAAGGTGAGGTCAATAGACATAAGGCAATATTGGTAGTGAAAGGCTACAAGTGGAAGTTAGAGATTGACTACCATGAGGTATATGCACCTGTAGAGAGACTTGATATAGTCAAAATGATTCTAGCATTGGTAGCCCAAAAATGCTAGAATGTGTACGATATGGATATCAAGTCTTCCTTCCTCAATGGAGTGTTAGAAGAAGATGTTTACATAGACTAGTCACTTGGCTATGAGTTGGAAGGACAAGAAGGTAAGGTCCTAAAATTGAATAAAGCCCTGTATGGCTTGAAGCAAGCATACAAAGCTTGGTATAGTCGGATTTATTGCTATTTTTAGGAGAATTTGTTTATCAAATTCCCATATGAGCACACCTTATACCTGAAGACAAATGTAGAAGGGTAAATGATAATTGTTTTCTTGTATGTAGATGATCTGATATATACTAGCAACAACAATATGTTATTTGACCATTTTAGAACAACCATGGAGAAGGAGTTCGAGATTATGGACTTAGGCCTAATGAAATATTTTCTAGGTATTGAATTTGACCAATCTACAGATGACATCTTCATTTCTCAGGGTAAGTATGCAAAAGATGTCTTGAACATATTTAAGATGGAGGATAGAAAACATGTCATCACACTAGTTGCAAAAGGCCTAAATTTGAGCAAGAATTATTAGGACAACAATGTTGATCCAACATTCTACAAATGATTTATTAGAATTATGATGTACCTAACAACAACCAGAATGGATTTAATGTTTTCAGTGAGTTTGATCAACCGATTTATGGAAGCACCGAAGAACACTCACTTGCAGGTAGGTAAAAAAATACTATTGTATGTCAATAGGACCAGAGACCATATAATATTTTATGCCAAAAAAGACCAACTTCAACTGGTTGGCTACACTGATAATGATTGGGTTGGCAATATAGATGATCATAAGAGCACTTTCAGGTATGCTTTCTATCTTAGATCGGGAGTAGTTTTATGGTCCTCAAGGAAGCAACCCATAGTTGTATTGTCCATTGCTAAGCCAGAGTATGTTGTCACCACCTCAATTGTATGTCAGGCAGTATGGCTACAAAGAATCTTGGGTTAGTTGAATCATCTATCAAAAGGGGTAACAACTATTTTATGTGACAAAAATTCTACCATAGCACTGTCGAAGGATCTAGTGTTTTATGGCAAGACCAAGCACATCGATATCTGCTACCGTTTCATCAGAGAGCTAGAGAAATCTAATGAAATTGAGTTACTATTTTGCAGGTCAATGGAGTAGGTAGCAGATATTTTCACAAAACCTTTGAAGGATGAGGATTTCAACAGGTTGTAGGAAATACTTGGTGTCAAAGATTTTATGAAATCTGGTTTAAAGGAGGATGTTATAAAATTAAACCAGATTTGATGCCTAAAAATATCTCCAATAGATCTTATCACCAAAATCCAATCATTGATCGCCATAAGTTTCCAATATGCACATTTAATACCAGTAGTTGTGATTGGAAGGAAACCCTAGATTTTGTTTTATGGGCATTAGAATATAAGCCCTAGTGCATGTTAGAAGATAAGTCATAGTGCATGTCAGAATATAAGCCTTATATTCTCTTTCATGTCAGAATATAAGCCTTATCTTCTCTTTCGCCCGACTATAGAATATGGTGGTGCCTTTTAGAAATATATGAGTGCACAATAGTGTAAAATAGTGCAAAGAGAGCAACTTGTAATAGATGAGAGAGTAGAAGGAAGAGTAAAGTAGATGCAGAAGGAGTCGGAGCAGCAACCTTTTGTAAACTCTTCTAGTGTTTAACCTGCAACTAATCTTGCAAAAGATAAGCCTTATCTTCTCTTTCGCCCGACTATATAAGATGGTGGTGCCTTTTAGAAAGATATGAGTGCATAGTAGTGCATAATAGTGTAGGGAGAGCAACTTGTAATAGAAGAGAGAGCAGAAGGAAAAGTAAAGTAGATGTAGAAGGAGTCGGAGCAACAAACTTATGTAAACACCTCTAGTGTTTAACCTGCAACTAATCTTGCAGATGTTTGTAAAGCTTCAATTCAAAAAACATTAAGTGATAAACTTTGTATTAAGCATTGTAATACTGTAGTCAGTCTATTTTGGTTAATAAAAATTATATTTACTTTCGCATGTTTAAAATTGTTGTGTGCTAGAAAAAATCCTTGACGGGGTTGATAAATAAATAGCGTCCCATTTTCACCCAAAGTTGCTCTAAAAAAACCAATTTCAGACAAGTCTTCTCTGAAAAAGGTGTTTCGCTCTTTACTTACACCGAAAATGAGTTTCACCTCTTCTTCCTCAAAAAAGGGCATTTTGCGACCTATTACTCCGAAAAAGAGTTTGACCACCTTTTAACTAGCACAAGTCCCAAAACGAGCCGTTTCGATGTTTCAGCGAGCTATACTATTTCTCTCGAACAAACGTTTGGGGTGTCCATTATCCTCAAATTAAATATCACGCGAAGTTTTTCACACAAAGCCTCTTTTCTCGAAAACAAGTTTCGGAACCTTCGCGGTGTTATCGCATTTCATTCTTTCACATTGATCGATCTATTCATCATCTAGTTCATCTTAGTTAGTGCAATATGTTATATTCATTTTAGTCATTCAATTTACAAACTAGAAAGCTAAAAGTTGAGTTTACGGCTTGCGTGGAGGTTAGGCAAGAGCCCTAACCATTCTAGGAAAGTGATATTCATAGGTTAGGCAACAGTCCTAAAACTATTAAGAAAATGATATTCACTATTTCATAGTTTATTTCCAGCACAACAAACTTAAATTTTAATTTTGCTGAAGCACAATATGAGCGAAAACATGTGGACATGATGTGCAATTGTTTGAAACAGCTGGAGAAGAGTTGAGAAAACAAAACAACAAAAAAATCTATTTTATTTGATGCCTCAATTATCACGTACCTCGGTTATGTTAAGTCCTGACATTGTCGTTTTAATCTATTAATTGAGATAGACAAACACAATATTAGAGTGAACATGATCTCACCCTAAGAATAGGCCATGCACTATGGAAAACATTCTTTTTTTTCTTCCTTTTGATTTTTTGCCCCTCTAAAGTAATTTTAGATGGCGCACAATTGCTTGAAATAGCTAGAGAAGAGTGTTGAGAAAACAAAATAACAATAAATTTATTTTATTTGATGTCTCAATTATCATCTACCTTGGTTATGTTAAGTTCTCACGTTGTCATTTCAATCTATGAATTGAGATAGACAAACACAATATTAGAGTGAACGACAAACACAATATTAGAGTGAACGTAATATGGCCGTAAGAATAGGCCATGCACTATGGAAAGCGTTCTTTGTTTTGTTCTTTCTTTTTGTTGGCACCTTTAAAGCTATTTCTATTTTTGGTTTTTTTCGATTGAATTCCATCTTTTCTATTGATTAATTGTTTTATTTGTAATGTTAAAGAATTTGATAAGATAAAATAAGCAGACAATTATGTATTCAAGTGGTAGGCAGCCAGTTAAGTTTTCGTTCCACATTTAGCTATTTTATACTTTTATTAAATGTATCAATATTCTTGAATGTAATATCATCATCATGATTATAATGAAAATGATCTTTTATCCTCCATTTTGTTAGTAGTATTGAGTTTGGATATCTTGCTTATATAAATGACTGTTGTTTGTTTGGTCTTCTATTTTTGGTTGCTTTGTTTTGCACGTTCTATTTTGAACAATTGGTATCAGAGCCTGATATGAAAACTCAAAGTTGGTGTTGATGCTAGGATTCCAAAGCACTTGCAAAGTGACTTAGGAGAATGTTCAAGAAATGAGCAAGACTCTACATTTGGAATGTGAAATATTAGAGTTGGTGATGATGCTAGGAATCCAAAGCACTTGCGAACTGGCTTAGGGTACACATCTTCTAAATAAAAATTCAAAAATAAGGAAAAAAATCCCATAACTTGTACTCGCTGCAAAAAGAATGGTCACTCTGTAATTATTGTTGTAAAATATTGCAACAAATAGATGCAACTATGAAGGATAAAAATATAAACAATAAAAAACAAATACAAAAATCCTATAATGTTCAAGGGAAAACCTCTAATTCTTCTTCTAATCATTGGGTCCTAGATTTCGGAGTAACTCATCACATGACTACTTCAGATGAGTCATTCTCTTCTATCTCCTCAAGTTTAACCTGTAGCATAAAATTTGGTGACTCTTCCTTCATTCCAATCAAAGGAAAGGGTGATATAACCATTGATGGTGGCTCTATCAATAACTTTCTCTATGTTCCAAACATTACCATAAATATCCTCTTTGTTTATCAGATTTGTACTTCTAGAAAGGGGAAAATTGTTCTCTTCTCTCCAACAGGAGTTGAGATAAGAGACTTTCAAGATATTCATTCTCTCATAGCGAAAGGAGATATTGACCACAACACTCACCTATTTCACTTGAAAGGATTCAAAAATCTAGAAGGGGCCTCATATTTTGTGGCTCATGGAGATCTTGAAAGCAAAATTTAGCATGAAAGGTTTGGTCATATTAGTTACAACTACCTAAAGGAATTGAGCACCCATGAAATGGTAACAGGTTTACCTCAAGTATATTCTATTTATGGAGTTTGTCCTAGATGTTCTCTTGGAAAACAACGTAAATATGCTTTCCACCCAAGTAGTTCTCTAAGATTGTTGTCCCCTCTAGAATTAATCCATAGTGACTTGATGTCTTTTCCAGTAACCTTATTTCAAAGGAGTAAAATATTCTCTAACCTTTATTGATTACTTTTCTAGAAGAAATTGGGTCTACTTCCTAAAATATAAAAGTGATGTTCTATCCCACTTCAAAGTCTTCAAAGTCTTAGTTGAAAATTAGGCCTCTTGCAATATCAAGAAAATTTGCATAGATAATGGGGGGAATACTACAGTAATGAGTTCTCCATATTTATATCAAATCATGGCATTATTCATCAACATTCCATCTCCCATAATCCTCATCAAAATTGCATTGTAGAAAGAAAAAACCGAACATTAAAGGAAATGGCAAATTGTATGCTCCATTCAAGAGATCTTTCAATTTTTTTTTGGGCAGAAGCTATTAACTATGCCAATTATATTCAAAACCACACACCTCATAAAGCTCTTGATCATTTAACTCTTGAAGAAGCATGGACTAGTTCAAAACCAGATGTTTTCTTCTTCAATATTTTTGGGTGTATTGCTTGGGCACACATCCCAAAGAAGAAAAGGAAGGCTCTAGATAAGAAAAGCAAAAAGCTCATCTTTGTTGGTTATTGTGAGGAAATTAAAGCATACAGGTTCCTTGATCCCTCAACTCATGAGGTTTTTTTCATAGGAATGTCCAATTTGATGAAACATTCCCTCAAAAAGATCCTCAACTCTCCTCTTCCTCCATTGAGACTTCTCATATATAGAACCTAAATATTATGATGAACCAACTATAGATATTAACTTAGAGATTGATAATCAAGAATAGGAACTTGTAACTCCAACTCAATGTCTTTCCACTCCTTATAATCCTTCCAATATGCCAAAATGGGCCCATACCATTGTTAAAGGAGCTACTCCTTACATCCAAAATATTCCATCATCTAGATCAACCAACTCCATATGTACTATTCTTGTTTGACAGTCTATTTTCTTTGGTCCTAAGTCCTTCAAAGAAGCAAATAGTATTAAAGAATGGGATGATGCTATGGAAAATGAATTCTCTTACTTAATCAAAAAAAAAAACTTGGGATTTAGTTCTCTTACCTAAGGGTAGTATATTAGTTTGTTGTAAATGGATTTAATAAATAAAGTATGGTCCTAATGGATAAATTGAAAAACACAAAGCTCGCCTAGTAGCCAAAGGATTCTCTCAAATTGAAGGAATTGATTATGCCGAAGCCTTTGCTCTAGTTGCTAAAATAAATTTTGTAAGACTGGTTCTTGCTCCAGCAGCTTTCCAAAAGTGGCTTGTATTTCAAATAGATGTAAAAAATGGTTTCTTACATGGGTATTTAAAGGAAGATATATACATGGAACAACCTTCTGATTTCACTCAAGACTCCTCTCTTGTTTTTAGGCTAAATAAATCTCTCTATGGCCTCAAACAAGCTCCTAGATATTGGTATAAAAAGATGGACTCCTTCCTTATTTTTGTAGGTTTTTCTCATTGTGAGTCTGATAACACAGTCTACATTTGGAGAGATGAAGGAAAAATCACCATTCTTGTTTTATATTTTTATGATATTCTAATCACTGGTAGTACCTTCAATCATGTTCAGACTATAAAAGACTCCCTCTCTAAAAAATTTGCAGTGGCTAATCTAGATTTAGGTCATTACTTCCTTGGGATCCAAATAAATCAAACAAATGCAGGTATTTTATTGTGTCAACAAAAATACACTCTAGATCTTCTTTAGAGGTTTAAAATTTCATATTGCAAACACTCTCCTACACATTTTCAATATAGCATAAATCTAAGTACTTCTGCTCATCCCCTCTATGTGATGCAACTCTTTACCATTATCTTATAGGGAGTCTATTATACCTTACTCATACTCTTCCAGATGTCTCATATGTTGTTGGCCTCATATCTAGATTCTCCCATCAACCTCACTTTAGTCATTGGAAATTAGAAAAAATAATCCTTCCCTACTTGCAAGGAACTCCTCAATTTGGGCTCTTATATAAGAGAAAATCCATGGATATCATTGGCTACATAGATTCGGATTGTGTAGGTTCAATACAAGACAAATGTTCAACTTTTGGCTATATATTTTATCTTGGTTCTTCACCAATAACCTGGTTATGTAATAAACAACAAACAATAGCCTTACATCTACAAATACAATATAGGGCAACAATTCTAGCAAGTTAGGAAGCTCTTTTGCTTCGTCAAATTCTAAGGGAATTTGGTTTGTCCCATGATAAACCTATAACTCTTTTGTGTGACAATCAGAGCACAATTCATATTGCACAGAATCCTATTGAGCATCAATGCACCAAACACATTGAGATACATATGCACTTCATTCAATAGCACATTCAAAACAGGGACATATACTTGGACTATATTCCAATTGAGGAGTAAATTACAGATATCTTCACAAAATCATTTTCTTCTTTGTGTTACATACAATTGCGAAAGAAACTTGGAGTAATACAGTTGCATTGACACAAAGGTCTTCCACCTCTCCTTTTAGTATTGTATTCTTTGGAGGATGGTTTTTCCCTTGTGGTCTTTTCATAATCTCTCCAAAAGTATATTGTTCATGAGTACCTAATTAGGCCAAGTTTCTGAGACTCATTCTTTTTTTATGTTGAGAGGACAATATTCACCATCCGAAGACATGCCTCTATCTTGGATATTTTTCTTGTAACATATAGTTTTTCCCAAAGGGTTTTTTTCACTATATATATATCATAAATGAGTACATCATCGGGCCAGGTTTCTTGGACTCATCCTTTTATTGTTTTAAGAGTAGATTCTTTGCCATTCGAATACAATCCTCTTACTTATTTATTTTTTGATATATGGATTTTACCATTGGGTTTTTACTATCTCTTCAGAAAAGAAATCATTGTACATGAGTACCTCATGAGGCCTTGTTGTTGGGACTCATATTTAAAAACCACCCCTAGTATCATTTAAGAGGGGTGTTAGAATAATTGAATATTATTTTAAGTTCTACTAGGATAGAAACAATTGAGTTTCCACTCCTCCATGTGTCAGGTGAACTCTCAGTGGTGTCTTCATTAGACTTGATGAGTTGTTCCACTCCTCCATGTGTCAGGTGAACTCTCAATGGTGTCTTCATCAGTATTGATGAGTTACTATAATCCAACAACTCTTAATCATCAAATTTGCTATTTATAAAAAGTTTATCCCTAGAATAAATTAAGCAGTTCTATTTTATTTCTTCAAATATTGTAATGTTTTATAGTTATACTCTTGGGAATTCTAACAAACATAACTAGTTATAAATTCCACTTCAAAACACCAACATCTTCGCACAATTACCCTAATATTAATTCAACATAAAAACACCCTTGCATCAAGCTCTACACCAAGCTTCCTGATCTCTCTCTACAAGAGATGCACAATCCTATGCATTTCCCATAAATAAGATACTCAAATATATAGAATTATTACAATAGTTTTTTTAACCATAGAACATGTTTTTTAATCTTTAAATCTATCTTTTTTATCCTTTTTACTTTCTTGAATTTTTCTTTTTTTGGATTTTTTGCTTTTCTTTTTCTTTATACAATAGAAAAACCTTAATTTTAGCCAAGATCAGACTCCACAACCTAACAATATCCCACTTGGAGACTGATCTAAAATAACTCTACCACTATTGTATTCGCTAAAGAACATCTTTAATCCAAACAAGGAATATCAACTCCTCCAAATTGTTGTAACCATAATCTAAACCATCACACTGGACTAGTGTCATCCATGTACTTTTATCTTGTGATCAACAAGCAACACACAATATCTCTACCAAAAATCAGTGATAATAACATCATCAGAATTACTTTGTATCATGGTGAATCAAACATCACAACCATGGCAAGATCTACATACTATGGATGATCCATAGCATGCACACACACAATATGGCTTTTCCAATAGCTTTGAAAGCACACTCAAGTTTATAATTACCTTCCAACTTACGGACTTGGGGTCACAATGATCCAAAGCTATAATCATATTATGTGTTCCATCATTAAAAATCATATAATAAATCCTAAGCCATGTCCATATTCTTGGACATGTCTCCCAGTTCCCACTACTAAAAGTATCAAATCCTCTATTTCATCTGCTATATTTGCTTCTTCTCCATCTATATTTTGAGACCAACAATCTTTCTTCAGATGCCCCTTCTTGGCACAACATCAACACACCATATTTCCTTTGGACTTGGATTCACCTTGCTCTTCACAGTTCCCTAAATTCACTCATCTTATCTTTTGTTTTCCTTTGGTAATCGATATTACACCATATGATGATTCTTTTGTGCTCTTCCTTAATATTTCATGATTAAGAGCTACACTCACTACATCATCAAAAGAAAAAATACAATAAATAGTACCATTGCTAATAACCATTATCAAGCTCTCCCAACTATTAGGTAATGAACACAAGAATAAAATGACCTTCATATCTTCCTCAATTTTAATATTAATTGAGGCTAAATAACTAACAACCGTATTGAAATCATTTAAATGACTAGCTACAGATCCACCTTCTGACATTTTTAAATTGTAAAAATGCTTCATTAGAAAAACTTTATTTGAAGTCGAGGGATTTTCATAGAACCTTTTTAGTGTGTCCATAATATCCTTCATAGTTTGCACCTCTAAAATATTGAATTCCACTAAAGCTTCAAGGCACAAAAATGATATTACTGAATGCCTTTATTTTTAGAATAGTCCACTCCTCATATGACATGCTTAACAGTTACTTCACTTTATCTTCCAAAGGTAGATAGAGATCTTTCTGATACAGATAATACTCCATCTGCATCTTCCACAATTGATAGTTTTGGATATTTAATTTCTCCACTATGAATTTCCCTTCTTATGCCATATCTCCCACTCAAGTCAAGATCCCACTCAATCCTAAATCCCAACCTCACTCTGATACCAATTGTTAGTATTCACTATATAAAAAAAAGGGATTCTTGAAGCAAACAACTTAATCAGTAATAGCAAAAATGATTAACCATCATAGAAGAACATAAACATGTAAGACAAGATACAACACAACATGTAACGTGGTTCACCCAACACCAGTCCTTTGTATTAACACCAATACAATCTCTGAAACTGCAATACAACTAGTTACAAATTCCTCTTCAAAACAACAATATCTTCACATAATTACCCTAACAGTAATTCAACATACAAACACTCTTGCATCAAGCTCTACACCAAGCTTTGTGATCTCTCTATAAGAGATGCACAATCGTATGCACTTCTCATAAACAAGATACTCAAATATATAGAATTATTACAATTGTTTTTTTGTAACCATAGACCATGTTTTTGTTGAGCAAGGTGCAGCAAAAGCGGTGCAAAAGGATTGTAATTGTTGTCAACACAGACAGAGTGATGCAGTTGAAGCAGTTCAGAGGTCAGTCAGATCAAGTGCAAAAAATCTCAAGAAAAACAGAGGGGACCCAGATCCAGAAATTTGCAGAAAAAGACAAGGAAGAAAACTGTCGCGATATCGCGACATGTTTCCTGTCGCGATTTCGCGACATATCCGAGGAGAGAGAAAATGCATTGAAAACTGTCACGATTTCGCGACATATCCGAGGAGAGAGAAGATGCAAGGAAAAATGTCACGATTTCGTGACATGCTGGAAGGAACGAAGCCAAATCGAGAAACTGTCGCGATTTCGTGACAAGTTTGAAGCAAAGGCACCAAGGATGAAAAATGTCACGATTTCGCGACACATCGGAGGAGAGAGAAAGTTGATGAAGAAGTTGTAGCGATTTCGCTACATGTCTGAGTTTCGCCAGCATAAGCAAAGAAAAAGCCCAAGTAAGAAAAGCGTAGCGATTTCGCTACATGGTCGAGTTGCAAGGCAGAAAGACGTAGCGATTTCGCTACATGGTCAAAGTGCAAGGCAGAAAGATGTAGCGATTTCGCTACAAGTTGAAAGTGCAAGATAAAAGGTGTAGCGATTTCGCTACAAGTTGAAAGTGCAAGGTAAATTGGTGTAGCGATTTCGCTACAGGTTAAAAATGCATAATGCAGAGGTGTAGCGATTTCGCTACAGGTTAAAAATGCATAATGCAGAGGTGTAGCGATTTCGCTACAGGTTGAAACAAAGAGAAAATAAGGTGTAGCGATGGCGCTACATGTTGGAACAGAGGGAAACTAAGGTGTAGCGATTTCGCTACTAGTCAAAAGTGTAGAACTGAAAGATGCAGCAATGATATTACAAGTCAAAATTTCATGAAAAAAGACAAGGTAAAAGCACAAGGCAAAAAAGTTGTAGCGATTTCGCTACTGCATGGAGCAAAGAGTGTACGGAAGCCAGAAGCGTCGCGATTTCACGACAAGAAGATTGATGACGTCAGCAAGAGCCGAAAGCGTCGCGATTTCGCGACAAGGAGGATGATGACGTCAGCAAGAGCCGAAAGCGTCGCGATTTCGTGACATGTTCCTTTTTCGCTGCTGCTGGCAAGAAGAGTGTACGGAAGCCGAAAGTGTCACGATTTCACGACAGGATGAAAGGCGACAGCTAGGAAGATGACGTCGGCAAAGACGAAATGTGTCACGATTTCGCGACGGGATGAAAGAAAAGCCATTGCAAGCCAAAAACGTCGCGATTTCGCGACATCTTAGGGAGATGACGTCGGCAAGACAAAAATGTCGCGATTTCACGACATGTTTCCGGAGAAGCCTCATGAAGCCGAAACGTCGCGATTTTGCGACATCTTAGAGGATGACGTCAGCAAGACAGAAAATGTCGCGATTTCGCGACATGTTTCCAGAGAAGCCTCATGAAGCCAGAAACGTCACGATTTCGCGACATCTTAGAGGATGACGTCAGCAAGATAGAAAATGTCACGATTTCACGACATGTTTCCAGAGAAGCCTCATGAAGCCAGAAACGTCACGATTTCACGACATCTTAGAGGATGACGTCAGCAAGACAGAAAATGTCGCGATTTCGCGACATGTTGCCAGAGAAGCCTCAGGAAGCCGAAAGTGTCGCGATATCGCGACAAAGTTGAGGATGACGTCAGCAAAGCGGAAAACGTCGCGATATCACGACAGGTAATGTTTTGGCGGGAAAAAGTCAAAGATACATGCATTACGACAGGTGTCAAAAAGACGCCAGTTACGAAAAATTAACCAGAGTTAGATCTGCAGTTCCAAGTGACAGATGGTGAGATTGCAGAGGAGAAATTCATGCTGCAGTTAACTGAAGTTAAAATGTAAGTTACGAAGCATTGCATTTAAGACGCGAACGGCTGTTGCAGGGCCGTAACGAAGCATGACTGCGAAAGGTGGCAGACTCACAGGAAAGCGACGTTGTATCGAGAACTGATTGCAGTGACATTTGTCAGCTGCGTATATCATAAGGAATGGTTGATCATAGGAGATAAAAATACATAGTTTTTAACAGAGAAGATAGAGCAGTTTCGAAGAAACAATAGAGCATCGAAACGTGTAGAAGGGTTGTCAGTATTTGCAGAGGACTGTCAGAATATGCAGACTGTGCAGAGAAAAAGGCTGTCAGAACGTCAGAATGTCAGAAAGAAAGCGGCTAAAAGGCGGATCAGGTCAGAAGGATTTGACACGTCAATTACAGTCGAGAATGCAATAAAAAAATGGAGGGAAAAGTTAAACCGTTCAAACTCGAGCCGTTCGAAGAACTCAAGTATAAAAGGATCGAATTGGCATAGTGAGAAGGTTACTGCGACTGTATTTTTTTGTGCATTTTAAAAGGTCTCAGTAAGCAAGGGTGCTGTAAGAAAACAGCCTTGAATAAAAACCTGCAATTCTATTGAATATTCAAGAGAAAGGTTTTAGAGTAAATCAGAAGATATTGAGTCTCTAACAATTCTCTCTATGCTTCTGTGAGATTTTTGTATGTGCTATAGACCGGTAAGGGTCTTGCAAAAGAGAAGGCATTTTTATGTCCATTTTATCTTGCAAAATAGAAATCCAAGTTGGTGCTTGGATAAAGGGGTTGGTGCTCCTATACATTGCGAGCGGATAAATCGGGGGTTGGTGCTCCTTCCAGGTGGGTCTTTGGTAAACGATTGTAAATATTGAATCCTTGCAAAGGCTGGATTTGGATTGAAGTCCAAACGAGTCATTCTTTGAGGAGTAGCCACATCGGTGAACCTCGTAAAATTCTGTGTTGTGTGATGCTCTTGTGTGATACTTGCTTTATCTAGTTTCAAGCTTGCATCATTAATTTTAAAAGTTGCAGATTTAAGTTTTTAAGTAGTTACACTGATTCACCCCCCCTCTCAGTGTCATTGTGAGAATATCAATTGGTATCAGAGCCAGGCACCTGCACAAGCTTAATCGGCTAAGGTGTTCTTGGGAGATATACAATGGCCGGTGGTGAAGGTTTTTCTTCCAACAAAGCTCCTCTGTTCGATGGAACAAACTATTCCTTCTGGAGGCTCAGAATGCAGACCTATCTCTGTGCATTGGGTTATGACATTTGGGAATCTGTTGAAAATGGATACACCACTCCCACTTATTCCTCCAACGAGATGCGGCTGAAAAGAAAAAGTTTGAGAACAACTCGAAAGCCAAAAATGCGATTATGTGTGGATTGGTCGACAGTGAGTTGATACGCATCATGAACTGCAAATCTGCTAAAGACATATGGGACAAACTGCAAAGCATTCATGAAGGAGACAACAAAATCAAGGAAGCTAAGCTGCAAACACATCGTGCCCAGTTCGAAGCTTTAAAGATGACCGATGATGAAAACATAGAAGCTTACATGCTGAGAGTAAACGGAATCATCAATGCAATAAGAGGACTGGGGGAAGAAATGGAAGATGCAGTTGTTGTGAAGAAGGTGCTGAGAACTCTCAACAAAAGGTTTGATGCAAAGGTTTCTGCCATAGAAGAAGCAAAAGATTTAAATTTTTTTAGTATGGATGAAATGCATGGTTCTCTAACGACATATGAAATGAGGATTGGACAAACTAAGCCCTCCGACGGAGAAGCGACCTTCCAAGCACGAGAAAAATGTAAAATCTAAACAAGAGTCGAGAGGAAGAAGAATCTGCGAGATGAAAATGAAGCAAACTTTGTTAGGAAATTAGTAAAGGGAAAAGGAAAGTACAGAGGTAAGTTGCCGTTCAAATGTTTTAACTGTGGAGGCATCGGGCACTTTGCAACAAAATGCCCAATGAAGGAGAAAAATAAAAATGATGAAGGAACATATCCAGAAAGAAATGTCTGGAAAAAGAAACCGCAGTTTAGAAAAAGAAGCTTCAAGAAGAAGAGTTTCATTTCCCGGAATATCGATTCTTTCGAAGACGAGTTCCGATGAGGAATCGGAAGAAGAAAGCTGGTGAAGCCCTATTCATGGCTTTTGAAGAACAAACAACTGAGAAAACATAGGAGTGTGAAGAGAAATTAGAAGATGAGGCTGAGATAGATCTGGAAGGTGAGTTAATTGCTGCTCTTGAAGAGTTAAGTGCAGAAAGGAAAAGAAATAAAAAGATTACAAGAAAATTTGAGGAGGCCAGCAATGTCATAATAAGTTTGAAAGTACAAACTGAAGAATACAAGAAAAGGTCTGAAGATGTTGAAGCTCAGCTGACCATGAAAATAAATGAGAGCAATAAAGCTGGAAGAGGAAATAGTTGGATTAAGGTTGCAACTAGAAGAAATGAATCGAAAAGCGAAGTTTGTCATCAAAAATTTGAAGACAGTTCTGATAAACTGAACAAAATGTTAAATAATCAAAGGCCCACTGGTATCAAGTTTGGATTGGGCTTTGATGAAGGAGAAACCTCAAAGGACTCAAAGGCTATAATAGTAGATCCAGTAAATAATAAAGACAAGATTAGAGTTGATCAAGATAAACCGTATCATGCAAAAGAAAACAACAAATCCAAGCTCGAAAGGAGTGTTGCAAATGATGGATTCACCAAAGTCTCTCATCAAAGAAGAAGAAGACCCATGGCTCCTACCTCCACATGGCAACATCCATTTCCCAGGTACACTCGTTCCTTTTATGGTTATTGTTTTAAGTGCAATGCATATGGTCATAAAATTTCTAGTTGTAGATATAATATAGAACAAAGAAATTTCACTAGCAAAAATAATTTTTCACCTCTGATAGATTATCTTTGTAGAATGTTATAACTGCCGTAACTTCGGCCATATTGCAAGAAATTGTCGTAGCTCTTTTGCAGGAAATAAATACCGGGGAAGAAAGTTTCGATCAACTGGATCAACACAGAACAGAAAATTTCCTGAAAAACTGTCACAGCACAATGAAATGGAGAAGGTGAAGAAAGTAACCAGATCTACTGTCAAAACTCAGTGGAAAGAAAAGGGACAACCGAAGAAAGACAAAGAATCCATGATCGTTCAAACAGCTCTCAAAGCACAGAATAAATCTGCTCCCTGGATTCTAGACGGTGGATGCTCCGATCACATGACGGGAGACAAACAGAAGTTTGATAAGATGCGAGACATACGAAGGTGGTTACGTGAAATTCGGAAACAATGATGGAGCAAAGATAGTGGGTAAAGGATCGGTTAAGTTAAGTGACGGTAAAATCAACTCTAAGGAAGTTCTTTTTGTGGTAGGACTGAAACATAACCTCTCGAGTGTAAGTCGATTTGTGACGAGAGGTCATGAAGTAATTTTCAAGAAGGAAGGCTGTGAAGTAAGAAAGACAACAAATGGAAAGTTAATAGCCACTGGACTGAGAACTTCTGGAAATTTGTATACTCTCTCGGAGACTTCAGAGGGAGCTTGCTTAGTTGGATAGGAAGAAGAAAACTGGTTGTGGCATAAAAGACTCGGTCACATAAGCTTTGATAATCTGGTAAAAATCAGCTCGAAAAAAGCAGTAAGAGACATACCCACTATTGGCAAACCATCAAACAACATTTGTGAGTCATGCCAAAAGGGGAAGCAAACCAGATCTACCTTCAAAGCAAAAGAGTACTTCACAAGCAAGCCACTAGAACCGATTCACACCGATTTGTGTGGTCCCATGAGGACAGAAAGCATAAATGGATACAAATATTTTATGCTGTGTATTGATGATTTTTCCAGAATGACATGGGTACTCTTTCTGAAACAGAAGTCAGAAGCCTTTGAAATGTTTAAAACCTTCAAAAATCTTGTTGAAAATCAATCTGGAAAAAGAATTAAATGTTTGAGATCTGATAGAGGAGGAGAGTTTATTTCAAATGAGTTTGCTGAATTCTGTGAAAAACATGGAATAAGAAGACAGTTCTCAGCAGCAAGAACACCTCAACAGAATGGGGTAGTTGAAAGAAAGAACAAAACTGTGCAGGAAATGGCAAGAACCATGTTAACAGAGAGCAAAATTGTTGACAGATTTTGGAAAGAGGCAGTTCATACTGCAGTCTACATTCAGAATAGATGTATGTTGAGGCCGCATGAAAACAAAACACCATATGAACTGTGGTTTGGCAAAAAGGCTACAACAAAGTACTTCAAAGTGTTCGGCAACAAGTGTTACATTAAAAGAACTGAAAGCAATCTTGGCAAGTTTGAAGACAGAGCTGATGAAGGAATATTCCTTGGGTACTCAACTAAAAGCAAAGCCTATACATGCTACAACAAAAGACTTAAGAAAATAGTGGAGAGTGCGGATGTGAAGGTTGATGAAGGCGGGAAACAAGAAATCAGCAATAATGAAAACTACCCAACCTATGAAGAATTTATTGAAGAAGATGAAGATCAAGAAAAAGAAGAGAGACAGAAATTAGATTCAGAGGACTTAGAAAGAGATGAAAATAGAAAATACAGAACAGGCAGTTGGCAGAAAAATCATCCCAAAGAGCAGATTATTGGGGACCCTACAGTTGGCATTCAGACAAGAAGAAGAGTAGTAAATAACTATTCTCTGTTATCCGATATTGAGCCCAAGAATATTATTGAAGCAAGCACGGATGAAAGTTGGATGGAAGCAGTAAATGAAGAACTAGATCAAATTGAGAAAAACAAAACCCGGGAATTAGTACCAAGGCCTGAAAATAAAAACATAATTGGTACTAAATGGATATTTAGAAACAAACTGAATGAAGATGGACAAGTGGTAAGGAATAAAGCAAGATTAGTCTGTAAGGGATATGCCCAAGTTGAGGGGATTGATTTTGAAGAAACTTTTGCACCCGTGGCCAGACTTGAAGCAATAAGACTATTTTTGGCTTTAGTTGTTCATAAGAATTTCAAGGTTTATCGGATGGATGTAAAATCAGCATTTCTGAATGGAAATCTTGAAGAAGAAGTATATATTGAACAACTTGATGGTTTTCAACTTTGTGATAATCCTGACTTTGTTTGCAAGTCTGAAGAAAGCATTGTATGGCTTGAAACAAGCACCTAGAGCTTGGTATGCAAGACTGGACAACTATCTCACTAAGCAAGGATTCAAGAAAGGTATGGTGGATAGCAATTTATATGTGAAAACTGAAAATGGCAATTTCATTGTTCTTGTTGTTTATGTAGATGATATAATTTTTGGAAGTAGCAATGATGAATCATGCAAAGACATAGCAAACAAAATGCAGAAGGAGTTTGAAATGTCTATGATAGGTGAACTTTCATATTTCCTTGGATTACAAGTTAATCAAACAGAAAAAGGAATTTTTATCTCTCAAATTAAATATGTGAAAGAAATGCTGAAAAAGTTCACTATGGAAGATAGTAAACCAGTGAGCACCCCCATGACAACAAGCTGCAAGTTGAGCAAGGATGATAAATCTCCGGATGTTGATCAAACAATGTACAGATCAATGATTGGGAGCCTCGTTGTATTTGATGACCACTAGACCGGATATCTTACAAGCTGTTTGCATGGTTGCAAGATTTCAGGCTAGCCCAAAAGAGACTCATGTGACAACAGTGAAAAGGATTTTTAGGTATCTCAAAGGTACTATGGAGTATGGGCTGTGGTATCCAAAAGGAAAAGACTTCACTCTCTTTGCATACTACGATGCTGATTGGGCGGGATGCATTGATGACGAGAAAAAGCACAAGTGGAGGAGCATTCTTTCTTGGAAACAAATTGGTTGCATGGCACGGTAAGAAGCAAGAATCGGTCTCTTTATCCACAGTCGAGGCCGAATACATTGCGGCTACTACATGCTTGTACACAAATACTATGGATGAGACAAACATTGAAAGATCTAGGCATTCACTTCAATGAGCCCATTTCGATCAAATGTGACAACACTAGTGCAATCAACATTTCAAAGAATCCGGTAATGCATTCCCGCACCAAACATATTGCAATCCGGTATCACTTCTTGAAGGATAAGGTTGCAGAAGGAGAGGTCAGATTGGAGTTTGTTCCCACTACAGAGCAAGTAGCGGACATATTCACCAAACCTTTGCCAAAGGAAGTATTTGAATACCTTCGGAAGAAGTTGGGAGTAGTCACACTTCCCAAGCACTGACTAGCTATGGGAAATACATTCTCAGGGGGAGCATTCAAGTTATTTATGCCTGAGAATGTTGTGCATAGACTCAAGGGGAGTCTGCAGCAGCCCTTTGGCATTATTGGCAAAGGGGGAGAAGAATTTGAGCAAGGCTACAAAGTGTTGCCAACAATTCCAAAGGGGGAGATTGTTGAGCAAGGTGCAGCAAAAGCAGTGCAAAAGGATTGTAATTGTTGTCAACACGGACAGAGTGATGCGGTTGAAGCGGTTCGGGAGGTCGGTCGAGATCAAGTGCAGAAAATCTCAAGAAAAACAGAGGGGACCCGAGATCCAGAAATTTGCAAAAAAAGACAAGGAAGAAAACTGTCGCGATATCGCGACATGTTTCCTGTCGCGATTTCGCGACATATCCGAGGAGAGAGAAAATGCATTGAAAACTGTCACGATTTCGCGACATGTCCGAGGAGAGAGAAGATGCAAGGAAAAATGTCACGATTTCGTGACATGCTGGAAGGAACGAAGCCAAATCGAGAAACTGTCGCGATTTCGCGACAAGTTTGAAGCAAAGGCACCAAGGATGAAAAATGTCACGATTTCGCGACACATCGGAGGGAGAGAAAGTTGATGAAGAAGTTGTAGCGATTTCGCTACATATCCGAGTTCTCCGACATAAGCAAAGAAAAAGCCCAAGTAAGAAAAGCGTAGCGATTTCGCTACATGGTCGAGTTGCAAGGCAGAAAGACGTAGCGATTTCGCTACATGGTCAAAGTGCAAGGCAGAAAGATGTAGCGATTTCGCTACAAGTTGAAAGTGCAAGATAAAATGGTGTAGCGATTTCGCTACAAGTTGAAAGTGCAAGGTAAATTGGTGTAGCGATTTCGCTACAGGTTAAAAATGCATAATGCAGAGGTGTAGCGATTTCGCTACAGGTTAAAAATGCATAATGCAGAGGTGTAGCGATTTCGCTACAGGTTGAAACAAAGAGAAAATAAGGTGTAGCGATGGCGCTACATGTTGGAACAGAGGGAAACTAAGGTGTAGCGATTTCGCTACTAGTCAAAAGTGTAGAACTGAAAGATGCAGCAATGATATTACAAGTCAAAATTTCATGAAAAAAGACAAGGTAAAAGCACAAGGCAAAAAAGTTGTAGCGATTTCGCTACTGCATGGAGCAAAGAGTGTACGGAAGCCAGAAGCGTCGCGATTTCGTGACAAGAAGATTGATGACGTCAGCAAGAGCCGAAAGCGTCGCGATTTCGCGACAAGGAGGATGATGACGTCAGCAAGAGCCGAAAGCGTCGCGATTTCGTGACATGTTCCTTTTTCGCTGCTGCTGGCAAGAAGAGTGTACGGAAGCCGGAAGTGTCACGATTTCACGACAGGATGAAAGGAAAGCTACTGGAAGCCGAAAGCGTCACGATTTCGCGACATCTATGAAGATGACGTCAGCAAAAACAAAATGTGTCACGATTTCGCGACAGGATGAACGAAGAGCCATTGCAAGCCAGAAACGTCGTGATTTCGCGACACCTTAGCGGATGACGTCAGCAAGACAGAAAATGTCGCGATTTCACGACATGTTTCCAGAGAAGCCTCATGAAGCCAGAAACGTCGCGATTTCGCGACATCTTAGAGGATGACGTCAGCAAGACAGAAAATGTCGCGATTTCGCGACATGTTTCCAGAGAAGCCTCATGAAGCCAGAAACGTCACGATTTCGTGACATCTTAGAGGATGACGTCAGCAAGACAGAAAATGTCACGATTTCGCGACATGTTTCCAGAGAAGCCTCATGAAGCCAGAAACGTCACGATTTCGCGACATCTTAGAGGATGACGTCAGCAAGACAAAAAATGTCACGATTTCGTGACATGTTGCCAGAGAAGCCTCAGGAAGCCGAAAGTGTCGCGATATCGCGACAAAGTTGAGGATGACGTCAGCAAAGCGGAAAACGTCGCGATATCGCGACAGGTAATGTTTTGGCGAGAAAAAGTCAAAGATACATGCATTGCGACAGGTGTCAAAAAGACGCCAGTTACGAAAAATTAACCAGAGTCAGATCTGCAGTTCCAAGTGACAGATGGTGAGATTGCAGAGGAGAAATTCATGCTGCAGTTAACTGAAGTTAAAATGTAAGTTACGAAGCATTGCATTTAAGACGCGAACGGCTGTTGCAGGGCCGTAACGAAGCATGACTGCGAAAGGTGGCAGACTCACAGGAAAGCGACGTTGTATCGAGAACTGATTGCAGTGACATTTGTCAGCTGCGTATATCATAAGGAATGGTTGATCATAGGAGATAAAAATACATAGTTTTTAACAGAGAAGACAGAGCAGTTTCGAAGAAACAATAGAGCATCGAAACGCGTAGAAGGGTTGTCAGTATTTGCAGAGGACTGTCAGAATATGCAGACTGTGCAGAGAAAAAGGCTGTCAGAACGTCAGAATGTCAGAAAGAAAGCGGCTAAAAGGCGGATCAGGTCAGAAGGATTTGACACGTCAATTACAACCGAGAATGCAATAAAAAAATGGAGGGAAAAGTTAAACCGTTCAAACTCGAGCCGTTCGAAGAACTCAAGTATAAAAGGATCGAATTGGCATAGTGAGAAGGTTACTGCGACTGTATTTTTTTTGTGCATTTTAAAAGGTCTCAGTAAGCAAGGGTGCTGTAAGAAAACAACCTTGAATAAAAACCTGCAATTCTATTGAATATTCAAGAGAAAGGTTTTAGAGTAAATCAGAAGATATTGAGTCTCTAACAATTCTCTCTATGCTTCTGTGAGATTTTTGTATGTGCTATAGACCAGTAAGGGTCTTGCAAAAGAGAAGGCATTTTTATGTCCATTTTATCTTGCAAAATAGAAATCCAAGTTGGTGCTTGGAAAAAGGGGTTGGTGCTCCTATACGTTGCGACGAGATAAATCGGGGGTTGGTGCTCCTTCCAGGTGGGTCTCTGGTAAACGATTGTAAATATTGAATCCTTGCAAAGACTGGATTTGGATTGAAGTCCAAACAGTCATTCTTTGAGGAGTAGCCACATCGGTGAACCTCGTAAAATTCTGTGTTGTGTGATGCTCTTGTGTGATACTTGCTTTATCTAGTTTCAAGCTTGCATCATTAATTTTAAAAGTTGCAGATTTAAGTTTTTAAGTAGTTACACTGATTCACCCCCCCCTCTCAGTGTCATTGTGAGAATATCAGTTTTTTTATCTTTAAATCTATTTTTTTTATCATTTTTTGTTTTCTTAACATTTTGCTTTTTAGAATTTTTGCTTTTATTTTTAGAAAAAACTAAATTTTAGCCGACATCATACTCCACAACCTAACAAATATAAATTTGGATATGATTGTTTGATTTGTTTATGAAAAATAGGTTACTCTATTTATGCAACAAAATATCAATCTTCGAAAAATTACTTCATGTTTTAAGGCAACTGCCCTAGCCCTAAACATATTAAGAAAATGATAGTCATTATTTCACAGTTTATTTCCTTTGCCTTACGCCACAGCAGTCGTTAATTTTTATTTCGGTGAAGCACAATATGAGCGAACTCGTATAGGCACTGCGCGCAATCGTTTGAAACAGCTGGAGAAGAGTGCTGAGAAAAAAAAACAACAATAAATTTAATTTATTTGATGCCTCAATTATCAAGTACATCCGTTATGTTAAGTCCTGGCGTTGTCGTTTCAATCCATGAATTGAGATAGACAAACACAATATTAGAGTGAACGTAATCTCACCGTAAGAATAGGCCATGCAGAATGAAAAGTGTGTTTTATTTTTATTTTTCTTTAAAAAAAAAATTTGTTTGTTGATGTGTATCATCCAGCCAATGTACATGAATTCTATAAGAAATTTAAGATTTGTCTATGGATTTGTATGAAGTCGTCTTTGTCGTGACTCCTACCTAGTTTTGTTTAGTAGCTTTGAAACGTCTAAAATATTGGCATGTTTGCATCTTATCATATACAATATTACAACGAGCCGAAATTTAAGATTTGTCTATGGATTTGTATGAAGTAGTCTTTGTCGTGACTCCTACCTAGTTTTGTTTAGTAGCTTCGAAACGTCTAAAATATTGGCATGTTTGCTTCTTATCATATACAATATTACAACGAGCCGACATGGAATGGTACCTGTATATTTTACATAAGAGTTTTGCTAAGTGTAGCCTAGAATATTGGTTGTGTAGACGAGACCCCTTTGGATTTTTGTCCAGCATATTTATACTAAAAATGTAATAGGTGAAGATCATCTTTAGATGCGAGGCCTTATGAGAAGTAATTAATATATATATGTATATAGATAATTTGTTGAGGAGGGTGTGTTCTAACACGAATTGTAATATCACTCAATATAAATATAAATATTATATGTGTTGAGAAGGATGTGTTCTAACAGGAATTGAAATGGAGTCACTCAAGATATTTCAACTGAGTCAAGTGAGTCAGCAAACTTTTTGAACTCGGAATTCAATTTCTTGAGCTTTGGCATTTCTCGATTTTCTTCTTTGGGACGAAACTAGGAATAATAACTTAACGCTTCTAATTCATCATTATGTCAAATTAAATGATCATAGTCAACTAGAGTGAAAAGCTTAAGTGGATTATATGTAAATGCCCGTACGGGTAAATAATTCTAAATATAGATACTGTTTAATAATAGTCCGTCCGTTTTTTATCTAACGTTCAAATCGCGTTGAGGGATGTGTAGATGGGTGTGTTTGCCCCCTCACGTCATACATCCTCTCATCAATATTATGCTTCTAAATATTTTTAAAAGAGGCAACAAAAGCTTGACATGATTGTTTTATTTTATTATGAAAATTTTATGCATATAATAATAATATTAATTTTAGATAAATTGTTTAATGATTTAGCTTTGAAATAATAAATCAAATACTTTATCAACTTTTTTAATATAAATGGATTTATCTTTTCAACCTCTCTCAAACAAAACCTTTTCTAATACGAGTGGAGGAACAAAATCAAATTTTACTTCAAAAAAAAACTTTTAAATGATAGAATAAAAAGATAGTGGATACCTAGAAAACCTATTGTTTCTAGGTCATCATTACATAAATTACACCTAAAATATCCTTCATATCCTTGTCTATCTACATTATCACCTCAAAAAAATCTTTAACAAGAGTAATGTTGAACCCTTGGATGTCAAGTGACCAAATATGCTTCGAAAAAAAGACCTTAAGAGTAGAAAAGTATGATTAATGGAAAGCCTTATCTCCTAGCTTGAATGAGTATACATAATCTTATGGTAATGGGTAATTAAAATTTGGAAAGCATTTTTTTGGAATTTCATTCACTTGCTTTTTTGAGGTCGTCTTACTCATATAGATTGCCAACATATATTCAAATATGAAATTACTATTAAAAATAAATTTAGTTTTTAACATCTAAACATATATAAGCCCAAGAATCTATAGACTTATTGTATTTTTTTAAAAATAAGATGCTAGGTCTTTAACCCGTAATAGAATATATCTTTGAATATTCCCTATATTAAAGGGTTGCCTATATTTTTTAATTAATTTAAAACTATCTAATATGAAATTTTATGTTGTCCTAACCTTGATAAAGATTTATTTTCTCAAAAATTATACAATATCCATAGAACATATATTCATATTCTACACTTCATAAAGTTTCCTCAATTTATAGCAAAAAAAATTTGAATAGACAAAAATTGGAAGAAGCCTACTTGAGTTGTATTATTTTTCATATTTTTAAAAACCATTTACTATATTTTATAAATAGGTAAAATAGGAGTATTATTTTACATTTAGATATACCTATAATAATAAATAAATTTATACATACCTATAATAATAAATAAATGATAAAACTAATATCTAAAAAAAATTAATGAAATTTCCATATATAAAATCTACATTTTAATACCTACATATCCATAATATTCCACTAGAAAATAATATGATTATTGACATTTGAGTCTTAAAAATTATACCAATGAACTTATAAACATAAATATTGATGTAAAATATAAATATATAAATATAATAAAACTAACCATAATCCAATATTTGCACCACAATATATGTCAATCCATATTTTTGTTAAAGAACACGGTATCATTTAATACTATTTTCATGCTTCTAAATTAATAAAATATTCCATGTCAGCTTTTAACTAGTGGTCCTAAACTCTATCACAACATTTTGTTTTTATCTCTCTTAGAATTAAATAAATTTTTTTATCACATAAAACAAAAGGAGTAGAAAAAGGATCATGCAATAGTCTCACTCACCATAAATATTTTATTGAGAATACATTCAAATATAGTTTCAATTATTCATTTAAAGAAAGTTTATATGTTCATCTATAGTTAATATTAGTCTTAAATTAATTTAGAAATATGTGGTGCTCAAATGATATGCATGAGATTAGTCATAAGTGTTTTTTATTTGATAGAATAAGGGGCTTTGAAAGGAATCCCAAATATTTTAAAAATAGATACACATAGCTTTGAGAGATTAAGGGAGACCCATAGGCAACCAAAAGGGAAACTAGGATCTAGAGATCCATCAGGATTGAACCCAAAAAAAGCTATCAAAATAGTTCCATAAATACTCTTAAAATTTTTAGATAGCCTAAGGTAGCCCAATATCACACATGGGAGAGCAAACACCCTAGCCAAGATAACTAGACTAACAAAAAAAAAAAAGAGGATACAAAATATTCCCAAGAAACCATCCAAAATCAAGACCTGGTTTTTAGTTTCATTGGGTTCAGCTTCCTTCTCCATATCTTCATCCTTTGGTTCCCACTCTTCCCACCCCATCAGGGTCAAGTTATATTCTTGTTTAAATTTATAAAAGTTGGTTCCTAAAATTTAAAAATTACCATGAAATCCCCATTGAATATAGCTAACCTCTGACTACCAAATAAGAAGCAAGTAAATTACCTTCTTATAACATCATTAGATAGTTGGATTAATCCTTTAGAAACTCCATGTTCTAAATTATGATGTCATTTTGAGAGGTACCCAGGTTAGCCAGAAAAATGACCGAATTGTTACCCTCCCTAAACACATGTTGGTATTAGACAAATTTCAAATATTTGGGCCAATTTATGCACTTCCTCCAATAAGTTTGAGATTTTCCAAGTTGGAGTTTGTATACCTCTAACCATATTTATGATATTGAGTGAGTCACCTTTGATTATGACTTTTCTAAAACCTAGATATTTTAATTGCGATACTCCTTGAAAGAGAGATCTAGTCTTAGTTGCATGGCTAATTTGGTTTTCTAAACAATGTCTACTCTTACTAGGTGATGGATTCATAGGATTGAAACATGAGAAGATTTAAAACCTAAATTATTTTCTATCTTACCTTTCGTACCAACATTCCTCGTATCCAAGGATAGGATATCAATATTCTCCACCATGACAAGGATAGTCTTAATAAAAACTAACTTTGGATAATGAGAAGTGTTCTTAAAAGCTCTGGAATTTCTTTCCTTCCATATCCCCACCACATATGAGGGACGACAAAGGATGTGAATGATCAAACTCGAGGTAAGAAATGGGGAGTGCTCCATTGCTCCACATGGATATTTAGCTCTTTAGGAGGAACCCAATCAATTCCCACTAGATAAAGCAACATTTGTTGGGTAAATTAAAATCTCTCTTCTATAAATTATCCAAAATTAAGCACTTTCCCTACACAGCCAACAAAAAAATTTATTCACTTTGGGTGTGAGACCTTTGCACCAAATTTTATTAGCTAGGAACCAAGGCTCTGTATGATAATAAATGAGTGCATACATCAAATTAACTAAGAAATATCTATTATTTTTAGCTTCCCAAACCAAATTATCTTTTTTATCTTCAGAGACTATAGCAATGTATTTTAACAATTTTGAAAGGGCTTTACAAATAGATTCCTCATCTTAAGGCCAATCAGGGAAGGAAATAGGTTTTTAAAATTTTCTATTTATTTACCATCTCAAAGTAATCATAGACCCTTGATTTGAAAGTCTGTGTTGTGATAAATTCATCTTGAGAGAAGGTGGGAATGAAGTTTAAAGGTCTATCTACTACCCATCTATCTCTTCAAAAATTAATCCTCTAACCATTACCCAAAATATAGTAGTCACCCTTCAAAATATCTATTCAAATTTTAACCACACTTTTCAAGAGCGTACATCCTTGGTACAAGCTAGGATCAGAAAAAATAAAATCCCCATTCCCTAAGTATTTGGATTTTAAAATTTTTACCCAGTTTGTATTAGAATTTTTGGCAAACAAAAATTTTTAGGTTAGAAAGGTACCTCAAGAGATGCTCTTAGGTGGTCAAAAATGCTACACCATATACATACACCACTATCTAGAGGTAAGCCACAAGATATTTTTTGTGTCCTCCTTTGCATCACATAATTAAGAATTGTGGAACTCCCTTTCAACGGGGCTAGGCTTGTCTTCTCCACTTGCACTACAAAGGTGAACTAGATTAGTCATAATTTTATTCACAATATCCTTTGAGATAGTATAAGAAGCAAATATACCATCTTTTATGGGCTCCTTTATCTCAAAAAATTGAATATGCTTTTGTAAACCTTCTATATCCTTTATATTGTTTATGATATGAGCTCACAATAAAATTATAAAATTTTCAAATATTTGTTTTCCATCAAGAAGATAGTTCATGAATGAATTATTTTAATATATACAACTAATAGATATAAATAATTTTATCACATCATTTTATAGTTCAAATATTTATGAAATATTTACCATGAAATACCCATCTCTACATACATATTGATAAATGTTAACATTGTTTTATTCTATTGTAGGTTATTTAGTATTTAAATACATAATTCTTTAGATATTTTTATGCCTTGTAGCATGTTAACTTGTACAAATATATTATACCATATATAAATTATTCATGATGATATGAATGACTCATAATTCTATACATTTAATGTAGAACTACTTTGAATTGAGAACTCCTGGTGACCATTTTGTTTGAATAAGTAATTATTCTCTTAAGTTCTACTAGGATAAACTTACTTGAGTTTCCACTCCTTCATAATTCAGGTGAACTCTCAGTTATAGTCTCAATCAGATTTGATGAGTTGTAATCCAATCACTCTCAATGATCAACTTTGTTATTTATACAAAGTTGATCCATGAAATAATCGATCAGTTCTATTTGTCTTCTCAATTCTTGTGATGGTTTGTAGTTCTACTCTTGGGAAATCCTAATATGGTACCAGAGCAGGATAGATTCTTCTAACATTTTTATCTTGAAGAAAGTTTCACAAACTAGTTCACTCTCTCTTATCTTTTCTTTTATCAAGGAGATTTTCTCATTTCAATTGTAATTTTTTTCTGCAATTTTTTTGAGAAAATTCACTATTTATGGCACTATCTAATATAGTTTAATGTTGTGTTTTTTCATTTATAGTATCTCCTTTATTTTATAAAAATATATAGAGAATCAACAATTTTTGGGCCTCCTTGCTTCAACAATATAGGTATTTTTTTTCTACCTCCTTATTGTTCTCCTCGAAAAAAAACTCCATTACCTGCTTCCCTCCAATTTGGCTATACTTTTGCCTTGGATGCTTCTACCATCACTGCATAAATAAAATGTGTCATGGGAATATTTTTTATTTTTCGTGGATGCAATAGATTCACAACTCCCTCCTTAGCACATTAAATATTTTGATTTTATTATCTATTACTAATAAAATATCCTTCTTATGTTTTTGTCACTGTGATTTTTTTGTATATCTTAGTGGATCTTCATGTACATGATAATGCCATTTGCGTAAAAAGCATTTGGTCTTCTCTTATGCATGGCAAAAAAAAATTACTTCACCTTTCTAACATTTACATTGGTGCTTGACGTTTTCTTTTTCGTCACCTGATAAAGGTTTTTTTTTAAAAAGATTTTATTGGAATAATTTTTGGTGAAGCATATTTGAACTCTAATCAACTTCAGTTCTCCGTATATGCTTCTCCGATTATATGATCTCTCTCTTTTGCCAAAACCTATTTATATTCACTACAAGATTATTTTTTTCTCAATATTCTCTTTGCATTTGATTGTTGTTTATTTTTATAGAGCCTTTGGCACCTTCCAGCTTGGAGACTACATATTCTATGAATTATTTAATATCACTACTATACTCTACATTCGAATAAACTAATATATCTTTTTTAAGAGAAGTTACGCCTTCCATGGGAAGATTCTGTATTATCTTCTTTAGGTATTGCATATTAATTTTTATTTTGCAGCTATTTTTTTACCTATGTTCTCTATGTCCTTCGGAGGATATAAGAAGTGTTTCCATTGTTAGGACTAAAACTAAAAGGATAGGTATTATTGATAGAAATGATTACAATATATAGGCATAAGCCTATATTCAACACATGACACTTTTCAAGAGAAACTGACAAGTGTCAATGTGAAGGCATAGTGCACTTTAACTCTAACATTCCCCTTTAAAGTGCACTATCCTAACTAAAGAAGAAACAAAACAAGTCAACATTAGGTAACATTCCCCCTTAATGTTGACTTCTCTAAAAACAACCTATCATCCTCTCTTATTGTTGATTTGGTCTAGGCTCGTGTTGTTTGCGCTTGGCTCTCCAACTGTGAATAATGCTAGATTCACTATGTATACATCTCGGTCTGTTGCCTCAGGGTCAGCCACTTCCATGGGTCTGTTACCACTAGGTCAACCGTCTAAGTGCCTCAGGGTCATCATGGGTGCCTTAGGGTCAGCCACTTCTGGGTCTGTTGCCTCTGTAGGTCATCCTCAGAGGATGTTGCCTCTCGTAGGTCACTGACTAGTCCCACCATAAATATCAAATCTTTCCTTATGGTGAACTCAATCTAGAAGGTGTCGGTCTCAGCAAAAAATGCACCTTAATACAAATGAAAAATGAGCCATATAAGAGTGTCGGTCTCTACCGAAAATGCACTCAATACAATAAAATGAGCCATAGATCAAAATATGGAGGAGAAGAAGAAGAATAGAAGAGAATCTTCTGAAGTGTCTTCGTCTGTAGTCTTCAAAAGTAGATCCAAAAAAAACCTCGGATAGAGTCTAGGGTGTCTTTGTCTGTAGTCCCTAGTATAAGTGTCCTTATGGTGACCATGTCATCCCACCAAAATGCATGGGTAACCATCCGCTGCATTCACCAAGTGTATATAAAAGATCACTAGGTACAAGGATCACATATAAAATTACCTTGGGAGTTTCGGGTACAATCGAGAGTGCACTCCAAGGTATAAAGAATTTGAGGTTAAAAAATTTGAATTGAAACAACCTCAAAATTACAATATGACACCTTCATTGTGTCTGTCACTGAAAAACATTTCCAATGACTATAAATACCCCTATATTCCACCATCAAAGGGGCCTTCATCATGATGAAAAACAACATGCCTCTCCAAGGTAGCAACTAAAACCTCGCACTGTGGCGACATCGCTCTCTGGCGGAATAAAAAAACATCATCAATTTTTCCCTCGCAGGGGAATTACATGGACCATCAATCCTTTCACTTCCACTTCCTATGTGGAAAAATATTAAAAACAAATACAATGAGGCCATGCTGTCGACCACTCTTTACAATCATTCCCCAGCCTCACGTGACAAGTTCCCTTACAATAGGTTTACAAAAGTATCTTCTTCATTTTGTTAAAAAAGTATCCTTTTAATAAAATGTGGACCCCATGTAGAAATAATAAACTGCCCAATAAACTTGAAATCCCTATTTACTGTCCACATGCATATGGATTAGAAAACAAAATAATGTAGAAATAATAAAATGCCCATAACCAACTGCACTTAAGTAGCGCTAGGTCACCAACTGCACTTAAGTGCCACCACACGCTCTGAATCATGGGCCCCTTCATGGCACATTAATCACATGCACAACAGATGACTTTGAAACATCAGCTACTAGAACTGAGCATAGGTAATTCTCATAGCATGTGATAGCAAATACAAATGGGCATATCCCAAGGATCGATCAAAAATCAACATAACAACACTTGCAATAAAGTGCATGCAAGTAAAAATTTCCATGGCGACACTCACAGATGCATTCACCAAATCTCGGGAAGTACAGGTGGACGCCATGACGAAATCCCAGAACTCAGCCACCATCATGATGTAGTAAATAATAGGGCAGTAAATAGCTTCATGGAACCTCCATCATTCCAGATCCATGTCATCCTGGCTGTCATTGACTCCTTAGGTTATGGAATATCTAAGCATAAAACCTCCATATTCCAGAACAACAAACAATTTCAATTTTTGATGGATGCAAAAATTTAAACATTGTCAACCATGATAATTGCACCAGCCCTTCCATGATGATGCGGCAGTTGGAATGCTCGATCTCTAAGGTGAGAAATAGATAAACACCATATCCTGACGAGAGCCCTACCACCACCATTGCAGATAAGGTTTTAGAGGAAAGGTATCATAGCGATAATTTCACCAGCGTGCTGCCCATATCACTTCTGGGCACTATTCCTTCAATAGGTAGATTCTGCATCAAATTAATCACGTTGTTGACTGCAGTGTGTATCTCCAACCTCTCTCACCCCATCAAATTCTGGATTGAAAGTGCACATCAGAATCCAGAGAGCACCAGTTCTGAAGAGCGCCAGTGGGCCATCACCGCAAAATTTTATGAAGAGGAACGGGCAAAAATGGAATCCCACGAGAAACTTCAAAAATGGATCTGTAATTCAAAGAAAAATATCATGCAGGTCCACAAAAATCTATGTGCAAGATACAAATTCTAGCCATCGCCTTCATGTGGTAAATAATAGGTGCATGTTTTATAGATTTAACTCCTGCCATTGATGTCATCGGACCAACACACGACTCTGTCATCACAGCGCCACTTTGCCTAAAAGCTATATAAACGACTCCATCGCCTGTGAGTTTTCGTGGAGAAGCACAAAACCATCATTTTTGACGATGTCGTCACCACCATTTCTAGGCATTAGAGAATGGACGATTGTCTAGAGGATTTCATCGTTGACATTGGAAAAGAGGACACCGCCACCCTAAGCTCCGACCAGGAGGACGAAGAAGGCGAGGATGCCAGCGACTTAGTAAAAAATTTCTTCGATGAAGCCACCACCTCTGCTTAGTGCGTTGCCCAAAACTTTAAGCCATTGCTATAGAGAGAGTGCAATTTTTAGGCCATCGCTTATTCCCAAAAAATATCTAAAATTTCTAGGATTTTCAGGGTTAAAGATAAAACATTTTCGGGGGCAAGATAAAACGTTTTCCTCTCAACAGCCTGTAATTCGTCGATCCGACTGTAGAATGGCAGTCCATGGCCCACCCCCTCTTATTTCCCTTGCCATCAGTTGATGGAAAAATCATCCTCCCGTCGTTGACTTCGATGGTGATGGTCTCTAGATTTTTAGGTGCGAGGTGCACCGTCAAATACTTCGACGATGACCCATCATCCAACGGGCAGCAGCTCAGTCGCACATAAAAAAAAATTTCAAAATGAACCAGGAAACCTTTGCAGAATTCGAACCCATGACCTGTCTCACCTTCCTTTGCATGCCACAAGAAGAAAAAACTGAAGAAAAAACTATAACATGAATTATGCTGAGCTGATGCATTTCCTCGACCAAATATTCAAACGTCCATTGCATTTCCTCTCAATCACTCTAAGAAAAAAAATATTTGGTAGCCATTGGTTCTTTTTTTAAATCTTCTAGTTTCTAATCCATCTCATGGATGGAGAGCATACTCCCTAGCTAAAGAAAAAAAAATGGAAATAATGGAGGAGGGAGGCAGGATTTCCTAGGAAATCCCCCTCAAAGGTTTCACAGGCAAGAGAGGGAACCTGCTCTGATACCAAATGTCAGGAATGAAATTGAAGGGGATTATTTTATTGATACAAATGGCTACAATATATAGGCATAAGCCTATATTCAACACATGACACTTGTCAAGAGAAACTGACAAGTGTCAAGGTGAAGGCATAGTGCACTTTAACTCTAACATCCATTGCTTCTTATGTGATGTCCACCATTGGTGCTCCTTCAAGGCAACCCAAACCCGAATCCACCTACTCTTTCTTGCTCATCGAAGCCTCTCTCATCGATGCCTCTCCTCCACGACATTCTATATCGGAGTCTTTGATCTATTTCTTCCACTTGCTGGTTATGAGGTCCCTTTAGGTATAACTTTATTTTTTTTAATAATTAATTCATATGTGCAAATAAGTCGTGCTCCTTTGAAGTGCAACAATGCTTCCCTATTCGGAGAACATCATTTATTTTATTGAATTTTAACTCTCCCATTTCAGGTGTTACAAGCTTTCAAAATTAGATATTTGTAATCTTCTATTCACTAGTTTTTATTAAAATCAGTCCTAATAGATCTACTTTCTAATCCTTAAAAGTTTTCTCCTTTATTTTCTCAATAGTGCCCTATAAGAAAATAGGGTTATTTGTAAAATCATAAATATAATTCTTTTGGGGGGTTTTAAAGTACTTTTATTTAAAGTATTTTTTGAAACCTACAAGGGGGGGTTTGTTTTGATTTGGGTTATTGCTTCTTATTCCTTTTTAAATAACCTAAGTCTTTTTTAACATTTTATTTAATGCATGTTATTGTGTATTAATAAAATTTAGAATATAAGTCATATAAAGATTTTATTTTAATGCTTTTATTCTCAGCATTTATACAATTTTATATAGATATCTACATTTAAAAACTTTTATTTTAATGCTTTTATATTCCACATTTTTATATGAAAATTCAAGTTTAAGCTTTATAACCTTAAAAAAAATCTTATTATATTATTTTTTGAGAATTAATCAAGTTAAGAATATAAGTCATATAAAACTTTTATTTATATGTTTTTAAACTCGGCATTAATTCAATTTCATATATATCTCTACATTTAGAGCTTTTATTTTAATGCTTTTATAATCCACCTTTTATATGAAAACTCAATTTTAAAGGTTTATATCCTTTCAAATTCATATTCATTAATAAAAAAGGGGGTAATTTTATTTCTTAAAATCAATTAGAATTCTCAAAACAACTTACAGTTTCCATCAAGTAAGGGCAGGTTGTTAAAAATTCTATTTAAAAAAAAACAAAAGGTACTTAAAATTTCTATCACCTATATCAAAACACCAGACTTCTCAATAACTTACAATTTCTCTCTAGTAAGGGTGGGTTGTTAAGAAACTCTAATATCAAGATCTAGCCAATAGAAATCTCATCAAAACCCTATGTTCCACATACCAATTCAACTCAAAACTTATAGTTTCCCTCTCGTAAGGGCAGGTATTTGAGAAGATTAGGTATTGAGGTCTAGATTTTTTTGAAATTGGTCTATTTTATATATCATTTTTGCTTATTTACTTATAGTTTCTCTCTCGTTAGGGTAGGTATTTGAAAATATTATTATTTAAAAATATTGTTGTATACTTCTTTATATTTCTTCTAAAGCTCTTGAAGTTAAAATGGGGAACATATTTGGTTCACTTCAATTATATTTAGTAAAATGAATACAATTGAGCCTCTCACCCCTCATAACTATCACTCATGGAAACCCAAAATTTTAAATCTCATTTCCCAAAAAGGGCTCACACACTTTCTAGAAGAGAAATAACATGAATTTGAAAAAGAATATGAAATATTTGTTCACAAAGGAAAAATGAATGAAAAAATGGGTATAATAATCACTAATGTAAATTAAAGCTTATGGTTTTACATTTTTTAATGTAAAACTCCTTATGAAATCTTGGAAAAACTAAAAAGCTTATTTGGGAAAGTAGATCAAATTAGGTCAATGCACTTAGATGCAGAATTAAAACTTTATCTCCTGATGACTTTAGCAATATTGTTGAATTTCTCACCAAGTTTAAAGAATTCCTTATTCAATTTAAAGGGAGTGGAAAGCATAAAACATATGAGTAATGCATCTATCTAATCCTTTCTAGATTAAATGGTGTTTTTTAAATATTCACAACTACCTTTCTATCTACAAAATATGCTCTTGGTGCTAGTTTCACAATGCCCTCCTTAGAAGAATTTTATGATAGGCTAACTAGAGAAGATACCAAAGTTGCAAAGTATGAAATATCTTCCTCTTCCTTAAGAGTCTTAGTAGCATCCACCTCTTCTAAGGAAAATTTTAAAAAGAAAGAATGAAATACTATAACTTGTACTCACTACAAAAAAAATGGTCATTCTGCAAATAAATAATGAAAAATATTACAACAACTAGAGGCAGCTATGAAGGATAAAAATATAGATAATAAAAATATAGGGAAATCCCTAAATGTTCAAGGAAATACCACCAATACTTCATGTAATTACTGGGTCCTAGATTTTGGAGCAACTCATCACATGACTACTTCATATGAGTCATTCTTATTAGAATAAGAGAATATTCTCATAAGTTCCATGAGGATACAAACTTGAGTTTCCACTCCTCCATATGTCAGGAGAACTATCAGTGGTGTTTTCATCAATTTAGATGAATTTTTGTAATCCAACGAATCTCAATGATCAACTCTGCTATTTATACAGAGTTGATCCTTGGAATAAATCAATCAGTTCTATTTTATTTCTTCAAACTCTTGTAATGCTTTGCATATCTACACTTGGGAATTCTAACATGGTACTAGAGTAGGAATTATCTCTTGAATAAAGCTTTTACATGCTAGATCTTTATCTCCATTTCCTCCTTTTTTAAGAGAAAGAGGTTTTTTTTTTTAATATTTACTTATGGTATTACAGTTTATCTATTTATTTTACCACAAATGCATTTTTTATCCAAAAATATTGCTTTCTAATATCTATGTTTTTTCTAGAAAACCTATGCTTACACATATATTTTCTTTCTCTCCTTCTAATACACGTAGTTCATCTGGCCCAAAAAGTCATCCTTGCATGCTCTAATGGAGACTTAAAATATATAGTGTTTCTTTCAGAGGCTTTTTCCCCAATCATCTACGTTTATTTTTTACTCCATGCTATTCATAGTAGACAACATATGTCATCACTACCATGGAGTATTACTCAAAATGTTTACTTCACTAGGATTTTTCTAAAAAATATTTGCTTTTATTTAGTATCTGATTTATCTTCGTTCATTTAGTAGTGTGGTTTCCTAATGTCAAAATAAACTCATTGTCTTAATTAATAGACATGAGTTGATTAAATTGATGTTCTCTTTAAAGAATCAAAAAAAATTTGGTGATTTGAAAGGTTCGCCTTTAGTTGAAAATATCCACTCTTTCTAAAATTTTGAAGATCTCATCAAATCCCTTCAGATTTTTCTCCTATTTAATGTCTCTGGTGATCCAAGAAAAATCATAATTTATTTCTATATATACTGTTAGCTTATGCCTCTATGTTTTATCAAGATTACGATATTTGAAAAAAATTGATAGCTTTTTCTATATTTTTTTGTTGAAGGTTTCTGCATGTATTTTCTAACCTTACAGGCCACTACAGTTTTCATATCTAAGGTGTTTTCCAGTTTTTTGTGTTGTGCGATGTTGTTTGTGTGGCATCCTAGCTTGAAGCACTATTGGTTGATGCGGTTTCCCACTGGTTGGTGCATAATTTTTTTTTTTACAACATTTTTCTCCTCTATAAACAATGATAGACGCACTGTGAGACATTCATCGAAACAACCACCTGCTGGTTGGTGCCTTCCTCGATTCAATCTACATCCATATTCCAAATCTCTCTGATGCTTCATTGGCACCTTCCTCGATATATATTCCAATCTGCTGATGCTCTACTCATGCCTTCCTCCATCCAACTCCAAAATATCTGCAGGAACCTCCTATCATAGGTATACTTTGGTATTTTTTTAACTTCTTCTCTGGTAGGTAATGCTACAGATCCACAAAAGAGCAACTTCAAAGTTCCATTATCTTCGTTGATGGTAAACGCTATTTTTTTGCTCAGACATCAAAGCTCCCCTCTCCTCTTTCTGGCGTCCCCCTTCTATCATTCGATTGGCTATATTCTTGTAATTTTTTATTATAATTCTGTCTAAGATTGTAGCCACCCGACCTCTCCTTGGCTCGGGTTTCGAATCATTAATAAAATTTATATTGGGGGGTGTTCGGGTGCATTTTTTAAGAACTGATCGTAGTTGGAGGGGAGGGGTTCTTCTTGTATTTGCATATTTTACGTCTCGACTCTCTACCATTAACTTACCTTTTTATTCTTTGCATATAGTCTTAAGGAAAAAAATATATAAATTATTTCCATTCGAATATTCTGAATGCAAAGATCTTAATTTATTTTATAAATTTGCTTGAGATTAAAGTTATTTTTAAACTTAAATTTAAATTATAGTTTCTCCTTCTAACATTTAAAAATAAAAAATAAAACTTCTATCATTTTGCTCATACATTAAGGGAAATATATTTTTTTAAGTTGTTAAATTCATAAATTTGCTTGAGATTTGAGGTAATTTTAAACTTAAATTTAAATTTAAATTTCTCTTGCTATAAAGAAAAACTTATATCATTTTGCTTATGTGTTAAGGGAAATATATTTTTAAGTTTTTTTTTGCAAAATTAAATTCACTTGCTTTAACTTTAAAGCATTTATCTAGGCAAAAATTTTATTGCATCACATAAAAAGAATTTTTTAATTGCAAAACTCTTTTAAAAATTCTTTATATACTTTAAGTAGATAACTTTAAAAATAAAAGTAACTCCTTCCTAATTTTGAATTTTTTGCTTAAACAAATATTATATCACCAATCACCCATACTGGTCATTCTATATAACTAATAGTTTCCCTCAAGTAAGGGTGAGTTATAAAGATTACCATTATAGGCAAGGTTGATATTAGCCTATGTTCCAAGTATCAAATATTTCAATACTTATAGTTTCCCTCTCGTAAGGGCGGGTATTTGATAAGACAAGATATATAGGCCTGGCATATTTGTATTCCTAATATAAACTTTAATATCAAAAATCTCAAAAATACTTATAGTTTCCCTCTCGTTAGGGCGGGTATTTTTTGGGTCATTTGGTATTCCTAAGGACTTCACCTTTTGCTCTCTTCCCTCATCTAATATCATTTTTATCTAAAATTACTTATAGTTTCCCTCTCGTAAGGGTGGGTAATTTTTTGGATATTTGGTATTTACCTGAGGCTTTAGAACATTATTGTCAATTACCTTCATTTTTTAACAGTTAAAGGGGGAACTTTGGGTTAACTTCAAAATGAATTCAATTGATCTTCTCACTCCCCATAACTACCATACATGGAAATCCAAAGTTTTAAATATAATTTCTCAAAAATGTCTCACTCACCTATTAGAAGAAAAGCAACCTAAGTTTGACAAATAATATGAAAATTTTATTCACAAAAGCCAAATGTATGAAACTATGGGTATTATTAGCTCTAATAGTCTTTAAAGTTTATGGTTTCATATTACATATTGTAAAACTCCTCATGAAAGTTGGGAAAATCTAAAATACTTTTTTGGAAAAGTAGATCAATTAAGATCAATGCAGCTAGAAGCAGAACTAACATCTTTCTTTCTTGATGATTTTAGCAGTATTATTGACTTCCTTACCAAATTCAAATAATTCTTATCTCAATACAATGAAAGTGGGAATACTAAGACTAAAGAAGAGTGCATTTATCTAATTTTGTCTAAACTAAATGTTGTTTTTCATATCTTTGCAACCACTTTTCTATCTACAAAATATGCTCTTGGTGCATCCTTTAAAATACCCTCAAAATAATTTTGTGATAGACTAACTAGTGAAGAAACTAAAACTACAAGATATGAGTCCTCTTCCTCTTATTCTTCCTATAAAGCTTTAGTAGCCTCCACGTCTTCTAAATAAAAATATAAAAATAAGGAAAGTAACCCCATTACCTGTACTCACTACAAAAAGAAAGGTCATTATACTACCAAATACTGGAAAAGATTACAACAACTCAAGGCAACTATAAAGGGTAAAAATATATATAGTAACAAGAAAATAGAAAAAGCTCTAAATGTTTAAAGGAAACCTTTAATTCTTCCTCTAATTTTTGGGTCCTATATTATGGAGCAACTCATCACATGACTACTACAGATGAGTTATTCTCTTATATCTCCTCTAGTTCTACCTGTAGCATAGAAGTGGGTGACTCTTCCTTTATCCCAGTCAAAGGAAAGGGGACATAATAATTTATGGTGGCTCTAAAAAAATGTTCTCTATGTTCCAAAAATTGCCACTAATCTTCTCTAAGTCTACCAAATTTGTATTCCTGAAAAAAGGAAAATAGTTCTCTTCTCTCCAACAGGAGTTGAGATAAGGAACTGGAAATATCCTCATTCTCTAATATCCAAAGGAGATATTGATCACAATTGTCACATTTTTCACTTTAAAATATTCAATAATCCTGAAGGGGCATATTGTTTTGTGGCTCATGGAGATATTGAAAATAAGATGTGGCATGAAAGGTTTGGTCATCTTAACTACAACTACCTAAAGGAATTAAACACCCATAATATGGAAAAAAGTTTACCCCAAATATCTTTTATTGATGGATTTTGTCCTGGATGTGCTCTTTGAAATCAACACTAAGATCCTTTTCACCAAAGTATTTCTCTAAAGACTCCATTCCCTCTAGAACTAATCCATAGTGACTTGATGTCTTTTCCTGAACCTTATTTTGAAGGATAAAAGTATGCTCTAAACTTTATTGATGAATTTTCTAGAATATCCTGGGTCTACTTCCTTAAATATAAAAGTGATGTTTTATCTCACTTTAAATTTTTAAAGCCTTAGTTGAAAATCAGGCATCTTGCAAAATCAAGAAGATTCACACTGATAAAGGGGAGGAATACTGTAGTAATGAGTTTTTCATTTTTCTTTCAAGTCATGGTATCATTCATAAACATTTTGTCTCCCATAATCCTCAACAAAATGGTATTGGAGAAAGGAAAAACTGAACCTTAAAATAGATGGTAAATTGTATGTTCCATTCAAGAGATCTTCCAAAAGTTTTTTGGGAAAAAGCTATTAACAATGCAAATTATATTCAAAATTGCACACTTCATAAAGCTCTTGACCATTTAAATCTTGAAGAATATTGGTTTGGATTAAAACCAGAAGTTTCCTACTTCAATATTTTTGGGTGTATTACTTGGGCTCACATCCCAAAGAAGAAAATGAAGGCTCTTGATAAGAAAAGCAAAAAGCTCATATTTATCGATTATTGTGAAGAATTGAAACCATACAGGCTTCTTGATCCCTCAACTCATGAGGTTTTATTTCATAGAAATATCCAATTTGATGAAAATTTCCCTCAAAAATATCCTCAAAAGTCATATTCCTCCATTGAGCCTTCTCCTATAGTAGAACCTCAATATTATGAAGAGCCAACTCTTGAAGTGAACTTGGTCATTGATAATCAAGATGAGAAACCTGTAAATCCTTCTCAATTTCTTTCAACTCCTTCCTCTATGCCAAAATGGTCCCACACCATTATTAACAAAGCTACTCCTTACATCCAAAATATTCCCTCAACCAGATCATCCAACCCCATATGCACTTGTCTTGTATGTTAATCTATTTCATCTTATCCTAAATCCTTCAAAAAAGTAACAAGTACCAAAGAATGGGATGATACCATGAAAAACAAATTTTCTTCCTTAATCAAAAATAAAACTTGGTATTTAGTTCCCTTGCCCAAAGAAAGGAAGTTAGTTCATTGTAAATGGATCTACAAAATAAAATATTGACCTATTGGAGAAATAGATAAACACAAAGTTCATCTAGTAGCAAAATGTTTTTCTCAAATTGAATGTATTGACTATCCAAAAACCTTTGCTCCAGTTGCTGAAATTGATTTTGTTAGATCGGTTCTTGCTCTGGCTGCTTCACAAAAGTGGCATGTCTATCAAATAGATGTAAAAAGTGCTTTCTTACATGAGGACTTAAAAGAAGAAATATACATGGAAAAACCTAATGGTTTCACTCAATACTCCTCTCTTTTTTGTAGGATCAAGAAGTCTCTCTATGGCCTCAAACAAGCCCCTAGATCTTGGTATGAAAATATGGACTCCTTCCTTCTTTCCATAGATTTTTCTCATTGTGAGTCTGATAACACAGTCTACTTTTGGATAAATGAAGGCAAAATCACCATTATTGTTATATATGTTGATGATATTCTTCTCACTAGTAGTAATTTCACTCACATTCAAACCATAAAGGACTCCCTCTCTAAAAATTTTGAAATGGCTGATCTAGGTCTAGCTCGTTACTTCATTGGGATTCAAATAATTCAAACATAAACAAGAATTTCCTTGTGTTAATAAAAGTACACTCTAGATATTATTCAAAGATTCAAAATGATAGATTGTAAACTTTCTCCTATATCCTTTTAATTTGACATTAATCTTAGTACTTCCTGCTCATCCCCTCTATGTGATGCAAATCTATACCGTTAGCTTGTAGGGAATCTACTATACCTTATTCATACTTGCCCAAATATCTCATTCGTAGTTGGCCTCATATACAAATTCTCTCATTAACCTCATTTTAGTCATTGTAAAGTAGAAAAAATGATGCAGGAGCATCCAGTGGTGTAAGAGTGATCTTGCATCACCTAAAAAAATATATAATTGTTTAATTTTGTAAAACTAGTAAAACTAGTTTTACTTGCAGGATATTTTTTAAGGTCTTAGAGGTCAAATTTGAGGATTTTTGGCTAGATGCGAGCCTTTGCATGTAGATACAAGATTTTCCCTGCTTAGCTCATTTCATGCCATTTCCAAAAATATGTTGTAATAGTCAATCGGGTCAACGAGCGCGAAGTTACGACCTTGACAAGTTGCCCCCAAATTTCAAATTTGAAATAGATGGTTTTAGGTAGGAAAAGGGGAAAACAGGGTATTTGAGGGAATTTTCAAAATTTTAAAAGGGATTTTTTTCTTTTGTATCCTCATTTTTTGGCATGAAAGTAAGGAAAGGTTTGATTTTTTGATTTGTTCAAAGGAGAAACAATTATGTATTATTTGTTCAGTGTTGCTTGTGTACGTGATCTCTACCAAGTGGTATCAGAGCGGAAGTTTTTGAGTGTGTAAATAGATCGCTGGACATGAGGTAGTTTACACAAAGATATATGGTTAGATTTTGTGAGAGAAATGATCAGAATGCCTCCATGAAGAAATCATGGTGGTGGGAGAAATATGGTGCCAGAAGAAGATTTTAGAGATTTGTAGAGATAATTTTAGGCTCTAAAAGAGGAGTTACATAGAGGGTTTGAGCCAAGGAGAGAATATGAGAGTGAAGATCAAGTTGAATAAGAAGAGGACCAGTTTGAGGAAGAATAAGAGGTGGTAGATCCTTCATAAGCCAAGTTATACAGAGCCATATCTCAGTTTGGAAAGATACCGAAGAAGGAGGTTTCTACGCATTCTAGAAATCTTAATCCAGAGGAGTTAATTGACTGGATCAATAATTTGGAAGAATACTTTGAGTATGATGGGGTTGAAGATCCTTATAGGGTCAAGTTTTCTAATACCAATTTGAAGGGTCATGCTAGCATATGGTGGAAGGGAGTGCAGCTAGACAGAAATAAAAGAGGAAAAGAAAGGATAACAAAATGGGAGTGGATGTTGGAGAATTTGAAGAGGTAGTTCATTCCAGTTGACTACGAGTTAGATCTGCTTAAGAAAATGCAAGGTTTGAGGCAGTAAAGTAAGTCTGTCAAATAATACATAGAGGAGTTTTATAAAATTTTAATCAGAATAGGCCATTTTGAGGCCAACAAAGAGAAGGTAGCCCATTATATTGATGTGTTACGAGTAAGTATTCAAGAGGAGTTAATTTTGGTCAAGATGACTGTCATAGAGGATACTTACTAGTTTTCCCTGAGGTTTGAAGAGAAGGTGAACAAAAGGCTTGAGAGAAAGAAAAGAGGAAGAGGTCATGGTGGAAGAAATTGTGGATGAATAAATGAAGGGTGAAATGAATATCATAAGAAGAATGGAGAAGCTAGCAGTAGTCAGGACCAAAAGGGAGATAATGCTTACTGCACCCATGATTAGAACAATGGTTACCAGAGAGGAAGAGGAAGGTCTAGACGAGGGTTTTGAAAAGGAGGATTTCATGGAACCTATTTACATTATGGGAAAGAAGGAAATCAAACATACAAGTGTCCATAGCACTAAGAGAGGACAAATAAGGGACCCGAAGGTAATGCCTGAGATGCTATTATTGATGAAGATGTTGAATTTGAGCACTTTGAAGAAGTAGAAAGAGGAGAAGTGTTGATCACAAGGAGAGCCTTGCTAAATGAGGAGAGAGATCCAAATCAGAGCAAGAGATTATTTTGCACAAGGTGTAAATATGCAGGTAAGGTCTCTAATATTATCATAGACAATGGTAGCATAGTTAACCTAGTTTCAAGGAATGGTTACCAAATTGTCATTAGAGAGGAAGAGACACTTACATCCATATCGGATTACGTGGTTGCAGAAGGACCATAGGGCTTTGGTCAGTGAGAAATGCTTGGTAAAATTCAATATTGGGAATTACCGTGATGAGGTCCTATGTGACATCCTACCTATGGATGCTTACCATTTACTATTGGGAAGGCCATGGTAGTTTGATCGATGTGCAGTGCATGATGGTCATGCCAACACTTACTCCTTAACAAATAATTCAGTGTGCCATAAGATGAAGCCCCTGAAGGAGGTGGACGAAAAGGTATGTAGCATTGCCAAAATCTATTTAGTTGAAGGTAGAAGGTTTTTGGATGGTTTGAAGCATGAGCATATGTGCTATGCATTAATTTCTAGAGTTACAAAAGAATAATGTGAAGATACCCCAGTGGAAGTCTCAGGTCTATTAGAAGAATTTCTAGATATTATATTAGATAATGTGCCTAAGGGTTTGCCACCAGTGAGGAGTATCATTTAGCATATAGATTTGGTACCAGGATCTAGTTTACCCAATAATGCAGCCGATAGAATGATATTATAGAAAGTGAGGAGCTAAATAGGTAAGTCCAAGAGTTGTTGAAAAAGGGACTGATTTGGGAGAACCTAAATCCATGTGTAGTACCTACATTACTAGCACCAAAGAAATATGGAGAGTGGAGAATGTGTATAGACTCCTGAGCTATTAACAAGATTAGCATAAAATGTAGATTCCCATTACCAAGGATGGATGAAATTATGGACTATTTGAGTGGATCCAAGTACTTCACAAAGATTGACCTGAAGAGTGGGTACCATCAGATTCATGTCAAAGAACGATATGAGTGGAATACAACCTTCAAGACCAGAGAGGGTTTGTATGAGTGGTTGGTCAAGCCATTTGGGCTAACCAATGCACCAAGCACATTCATGCAACTGATGAATGAGGCCTTGAAGGATTTTTTAGGAAAATTTGTCATTGTCTATTTGGATGACATTTTAATATTTAGCAAGACTCTGGAAGAGCATCTGATGCATATCATAAGTTTTTTTGAGAAGTTGAGAGAGGAGCAATTGCTGATTAATTTGAAGAAGTGTAGTTTTGTGAAGAAGGAGTTAGTGTATCTAGGATTTGTCATCTCATCCGAAGGTCTAAAAATGTACCCAAAAATGATGAGGGCTATCATTGAATGAACTACTCTAAGGAGCATAACTGAGGTAAGATAATTTCATGGTATAGCAAGTTTTTACATAAAATTCAATAGAAATTTCAGCAATATTTGTGCACCCATTACAAAAACAATGAGAGGGGATAAGAAAGAATTTAAGTGGACTTTAGGAGCAGATAAGATATTTTATATGTTGAAGAAGAAAGTAACTGAGCAACCTATTTTGGCACTTCTAGATTTTAATAAGGTATTTCAGGTAGATTGTGATGCTAGTGGTAGTGCCATAGGAGCTGTATTGAGTCAAGAAGGTAAACCTATTTTTTATTTTAGTGAGAAACTCAATGATGCTAGGAAGAAGTATTCAATTTATGATCAAGAGTTTTATGCTATAGTTCAAGATCTAAATAAGTGGAGGTATTATTTTTTGCCAAAAGAGTTTGTTTTATATACTAATCATTAGGCCTTACAATATATTAATATCCAAGGGAAGCTAAATCAGAGGCATTTGAAGTGGGTTGATTTTCTATAGAGTTATACCTTTGTGTTGAAGCATAGGAGCAGAAATTCAAACAGAGTTGCATATGCCTTAAGTAGAAGGCAGTGTTTGTTGACATAAATGAAGGTGGAAGTTGTAGGGTTTGATGAACTTAAGGGTTTGTACCCTGAAGATCCTAATTTTGCAGAGGCTTGGAGGGCTTTCTTGGCACCTGTTACTTTGGATAGGACTAAGTGGTTGGATTTTCTGATCCAAGATGGAATGTTTTTTAGAGGAAATCAATTATGCATTCCAAAGAGTTCAATGATAGAGAATATAGTCAACAAGAAACATAGTGGAGGGTTCACTGGATACTTTCGTTGGGATAAGACCATTGCCCTCGTTTGTAAGAACTACTATTGGCCATAGTTGCAGCAAGATGTGAAGATATTTATGCAAAGTTGTAGAGTATGTCCAAGGGTGTGAGACAGAACACTGGATTATAGCATCCATTACCTGTACCAGAGAGACCATGGGAGGACATCAACATGGATTTTGTTCTTGGCCTACCAAGGACATAGAGGGGGAATGACTCCATATTTGTAGTGGTTGACAGGTTTTCAAATATGGCATATTTTATTACCTACCAAAAAAGTAATGATGTAGTTCATGATGCAGGGTTGTTTTTCAAAGAGGTGGTATGACTTCATGGTATAAAAAATATTATTGTTTTCGATAGGGATACAAATTTTATTGGGTATTTTTGGAGGACCCTATGGAAAAAATTGAAGACAGATCTAAAATTTAGTTATGCAAACCACCCGTATATTGATGGGAAAATGAAGGTGGTGAATAGGAGTTTGGGTAATCTACCAAGATGCTTGGTAGGAGATAAATCCAAGGGTTGGGACTTGGTTTTTCCATAGGCATAATTTGCATACAATAATTATGTCAATAAAAGTACTAATAAATCCCCATTCTATATTGTGTATGGGGGCAACCTAAGGAATGCTTCTGAGTTGAGAAAGATGGACAGAGGGAAAAATAATAGTGTTGAGTATGAGGACTTTCCAAATCATCTGAAGATATTGCATGAATAAGTGAAGAAGCATATTACTAAGATGAATACTTAGTACAAGACAAGGGCAGACTGAAAGCGACATATTAAGGAATTTGAAGTAGGAGATGAAGTTATGGTCCATCTGAGAATAGAAATGTTTCCTGCTAAAACCTAGAATAAGATAAAAATTAAAAAGTTTGGACCATGCAAAATCATATAAAAATGGGATTCAAGAAATGCATATGAAGTGGAATTGCCAAGTGGGCTTAACATATCACCTATTTTTAACATTTTAGATTTGGCAGAATACCATGAAGGAGACAATGATGAGGGACCAGTAGAAAAATTATGGAATATTCTAGCATCTACTCTAGATATGGAAGATATAGAAGAGATCCTGGATACCCGCATCAGCAAAATTACCAAAAATAGGCAGTATGCAGAATATTTGGTTAAGTAGAAATGCAGACATGTTGAAGATTCATCTTAGTTGTCAAAGACTGAGGTTGAACGCCTTGGTTTTATTCCAACAACATAGAAGTGAAGGTCACTTATAAAAATTACCATGGGTTTCTGACGTAGGAGCATCCAGTGGTGTAAGAATGATATTGCATCACCCGAAAAAAATTGTAATTGCTTAATTTTGTAAAACTAGTAAAACTAGTTTTACTAGTTTTAGATTTTTGAAGGTCTTAGAGGTCAAATTTGAGGATTTACGACTACACACAAGCCTTTACATGTAGAGCCAAGGTTTACTCTCCTTAGCTTCTTTCATGTCATTTCTGAAAATATGTTGTAATAGTCTATCGGGTCAATGAGCACAAAGTTACGACCTTGACAACTTGCCCCCAACTTTCAAATTTGAAATAGATGGTTTTAGGTAGGAAAAGGGGAAAACAAGGTATTTGAGGGAATTTTTGAAATTGTAAAAGAGATTTTTTTATTTTTTATCCACATTTTATAGCATAAAAGTAAGGAAAGTTTTGATTCTCTGAGTCATTCAAATGATAAACACTTGTGTATCATTTGTTCGGTGTTGCTTGTGTACGTGATCTCTACCAAAAAAGGACCCTTCGTTACTTGCAAGGCACTACTCACTATGGGATCTTCTACAAGGTAAAAGCCACAGAATATCATTGGATACATATATCAATATTGGGTATGTTCAATAGAATACTTATGTTCAACCTCAGGCTATGTATTTTGCCTTGGTTCTTCACCAATATCCTGGTTATGCAAGAAATAACAAGCAGTAGCCTTATCTTCTACAAATATAGAATACAGGGGAACAATTTTGGCTAGTCACGAAGCTCTTTGGCTTCATAAAATTCTAAGAGAATTTGGTTTCACCCATGAACATCCTATAACCCTTTGGTGTGAAAATCAAAGCACAATTCATATTGCATGCAATCTAGTTGAACATCATACACATGCACTTCATAAGGTAGCATATTCAAAGTGGGGACATGTTAGTCAAAAAAGTGACTAACTACAGAAAAACATCTGATGCTCCTTTTTGAATATTTTCCAAGAATACCAAAGTGGCTCATGTGCTAAAGATCAAAGAAAATGCAAAACACCGCAAGGAGGAAAAAGTTTTGTGATATTGCGACATGTTGCATTTTCGCGGTTCAAATCTAAGAGAAAAATAAAAGGGCAAAAGTGTCACGATATCGCAACATGTTGCTTTGTCATAGCCAAAATAGAAAAAGTGTCACGATATCGTGACATGTTGCTTTGTCATGGCCAAAATAGAAAAATTGTCACGATATCGCGACATGTTGCTTTGTCCCAGCCAAAAGAGAAAAAGTGTCACGATATCGCGACATGTTGCATTGTCATTACCAAAAGAGAAAAATTGTCATGATATCGCGACATATTGCTTTGTCATGGCCAAAAGAGAAAAAGTGTCGCGATATCGTCACATGTTGCATTGTCGCTGCCAAAAGTGAAAAACTATCACGATATCGCGACATGTTGCTTTATCATGGCCAAAAGAAAAAAAGTGGTGCGATATCGGGACATGTATTTTGGCGGCTAAGAGCAACAAAAGGGAGCAAAGAGGTAGAAGTGTCATGATTTCATGACATGTCACATTTTCATGATGCACAAAGAAGAATAAAATTGAAGACATAGAAATGTCGTGATTTCGCGACATGTCTCATTTTTGCGGCAGGAGGCAGCTAAAGAGCAAAATAAGAGACGAATGTCGCAATTTCGTGACATGTCTCATTTTTGCGGCTGGAAGTGGTAGAAGATCAAATCAAAAGACAAATTTCATGATTTCACGACATGTCTCATTTTCATGGTGGGAGGCAGCAAAAGAGCAAAGTAAGAGACGAATGTCGCGATTTCGTGACATGTCTCATTTTCGCGGCTAGAAGCGACAGAAGAGCAAAGTAAGAGACGAATGTCATGATTTCTCGACATGTCTCATTTTTGTGATCTAGAAGTGGCGAGAAAATCAAAGAGAGGAAAAAATGTCATGATTTCGTGACATGTCTCATTTTCACGACGTGAGGCAGCAAAAGAGCAAAGTAAGAGACGAATGTCACGATTTCGCAACATGTCTCATTTTCATGGTTGGAAGAGGTAGAAGAGCAAAACAAGGGACGAATGTCACGATTTCACGACATGCCAGCTGTAAAGGAATAAAGTATATTTTTGGCAATTGGGGACATGCACTGACATCAGGTGCCAATTTCTGAACAATGGTCTGTTGATTATAACCTGGCAGGTCCGCTGGATGATTACCAATCTATCCAATCTGTGGGAAATCCGTTGTGTATTATTAGAAACTGTAGATGATTACTTGTAAAATAAGTAAGATGTACTTAGAAAAAGACACTTTTTTAGGGTATATATAGGGGTGAGCAACTCCAAAAAAAGGGTCAGCTCTTGGATGTTTACAAGCTTGATGTACTTGTACTGGATTACAAGCAATAAAATATTTCTTCCTATGGCTTCTGAAACTTTTGTGTGCAAGTGTATGTATCCTGGTGTTTTAACTTTTATTCACTCTAAGTTTTATAATGTATATTTTGAAATATGGACTATGCACATATAAATATTGTTTCTAGATTTGAACATTAAAATATAGTTACATGCTTTTAGACGAATATCTAGAAGGCTCACTCAGGAATTCATGTTTTCTATAAAAGGATATAAAGAAAACTTTGAAAGTTGTAATCTACATCGTCAATGTTTGTTGTTGTCCAATCTATATCATGAGAAAATTTTCTAGCTTAAGCTATATTTCCATTATCTCTTGTTCCCCTTTTCTCTAAAAAACTCAAATGAACCAGCCTTCTCTGGAGACTAGACGGATGATCTCAAGCAAGATCTCTCTATTCAATGTTGGCAAAGTCTAAGGCGTAACACTATTAAACGAAGGTAGATTTTGTTCCAACAATTTTTGGCATGCCTGGTAGGGCCAGAAATCCCACAGTATTGTATAAGTTTTGGTTTTTTACCTTAAGAGCCTTTTTGTTTAAAAATCTCAAGAAAAACCACCGGCGACTCCGTTGCAATTTAGACCATAAAAGAAATATCTTGTCTAAAAAACTTCTGGTTATATAGCCATATGATAACCAGATCTCGAGCTAGAAAATCTGAAGAACCTATCGAGTTATTTGAGCTACATCTCGGAAGAATAAAATCACACCATGTGCTAGTCGCACGATCAAATCTTCCTGGCACCATTAGCACCTCTTTAATACCCGTTGTAGGAGCATATGCAAGCAATCCCATAGCGGCTGTAACTCCTTTAGCAATCATGGTAGCTACCCCTACACCAACGCATCTTGTGTGGAATCAAACTGGTCCTTTGAATTTGGGAACACACCACCAAATTCCACAAGCTACACTAAAAGCATTATCGACCTTTGACGGAATAGGCAAAATAATAGATGAGCATTGTTTAGATGTATCAGTGCTAGCATCTATTTACAACATCACTTAGGAAGATGTAATGGTCATATTATTGATTATATCTTTGAAAGGAAAGATTCTCTATTGTTACAAAGTGCTTCCCACTGGATCCATTACTTCTTGGGCAATACTGGTCGACCGTCTGGTCGATGAATTTAATATACATGTAGATCCTTTCACACTGCTGAATCAATTCACTATCATTGAGAGGCATCCACAAGAAGAAATCTAAGATTTCAACATCATATTCACCATAACTCGTGATAGAGTACCGCAAGGCCTAAAACCTATGGAAGAACAAGCTATATGCTATTATTTAATGGCTTTTGATTAATATCTCAGTATGATAATAAGGTAATCCAATGTAACCACTTTTCTTGGGATCTATGTAGAGGTAGCAAAGGGCAAAGCTGATCTCATCGCTACAAAAAGATATCCATAAAAAAGTCTATTGCCAATTTTACCAGAGCTTTCCCAAGCATCAATTTCTAAACTTCCTATACTCCCATCAATGCATGCCCTCCCAACTATAGCTACACCTCCTACACCCCTTCAATCTTCTCCCCCCAGTGATAAATACATGACCATAATTGATAAAATGAAGACATTGTCAAATGAAATGGCATCCATGAAAAAGAGAGAGGCTGAAAGGAATTTTCCACCAAGGAATTTTCCTTAGGTAACAAGAGATGCAACACAATAAAGCAATAGGGGACAAGAGAGACCGAGCACAGTATATACAAATGATACAGTGGAGGCTAAGGAGCCTCCCACTGATTCTAACTTTTGGTGTACTACATGTAATGATCCACATGGAGAAAGTTTGTGTATGATACACCAACATTATGTATAAAGTATTGTAGTTGAAAAGAGTAAATAAAAAATGAAAGGCCATGTAAATATAATTAGAGAGGAGGACCACAACTTCATGATGCCTACGAGTAGAATAGGTTTCGGTTTCGACAAGATCAAGTAAGAAACCACCTGCAAGTAGACCCTAAAGAGCTTCAGCCATTGAATGTTTCCCCTGCTCCCAAGGAATTTCCCAAAGAAACTTCCAAGGGAAGCATCCCTCAGGAAATAAAATATCAGTTTCCAGCCAAAATTCAAGGGCAAGTGAAAGCACGAGGATACGAAAACAAAAAGAAAAAAACTCCAAGTACGATGCAAAAATGGAACTAAACTTAACGCTACGAATTAAAAATGCATAAAATGGAGAAAGCATAAACAAATTGAAACCCAAATGAAACAAACAAAACTTTTCTTTTATTAATGTATTTCACAATTCGGTTACAATTCACCTCATCCCTTTTCAGGGGCGAGGAGCATTAAATTCGTCTCTTAGTTACATCCATGGATAGCCATCCTTCTTTCACGTGCCCACATGTAAGATGGGTGGACCAAAATGTCATCGATGCTTGTGTATATGAGTGTCGGTTCCTTGCTGCTCCTCCAATGTCCAGACCCTACGTTCAAAGGAACAAGAAATAGTCGTAGCACTTTGTGGATAAAACAAAGCATGCAATCCCCAAGCCCACGATAATAAAATGAGAAAATGAATTAAACTATGACTAAAATGAATCCAAATGCTCTAAAAATTTTACAAGAGCATCAATACATCACCAGGAAGGCCCTAAAAAAAGAACAGTTGAGAAATTCCTCATGGATTTGAATTTTCTCTAGGACGGGATGAATTTACCTACAACAAAACACCAAAAATGTACTGTCCCAAATGTCCTACCTAGGAAGCTCCAAAAGACCTGCTAATTGGGAGTATTTTGGGAAGACTCAGATGGTCACATTTTCCCAATTTGGCCTTCGTTAATGGGATTTTGATGATGCTACCTGCAGGTTAGTAAAAGTGAACGAAGATAGAAACATGATCAAAATTGTTCAAAACGAGATGAAATTTAAATGACAACCTATCTAAGCATCATAGAATTGAATGCAAAAATGAAAGAAAGAAAATCTACCATAGAATTCCCATCGCTCTGAAGAGGGGTGATTAGGACTGTAGTAGTGTAGGAGGGTGCACCCATGGGGCAGGCTACCTATCGTTTGAGGCCTGATTTTGGCACCAATCCACTTGGGATGGGTCCAAAACCTCTTGTGGGGTATTGTCAAAAAAATTGGTGGGATATTGTGGCCAAATTTCAGGTTTTGCACTCAAAATTTGTCCTTCCAATAGTTACCCAATGACCTCCTCTCTAAAAGAGATCATAGATGTGAAATGCATGAATCAACTAAGGGTGTATGGGGAAGTAAAATGACAACACTTCATTGCTCAAAAAATGCTCCTCTCTGTATCTTGGGGTGAGGAAACTCACCAATTTATAGACCTAGAGGTCTCTTACATTGGGCATGTAGAGGCGCCACTTGGAAACCATGCCTTCCTAGGGGGAGGGAGACTCCTCCCTGATTAGGGACTTCATGACTGCCCTTGTAGCTACTTGTAACACTTGAAAATGCTCACTCACACTACCATGCGATGAAGGAAGCATTAGGTGCATAGCACCAAGAAAAAATAGATAACTGAAGCACTAATGATTAGGGTTTTTAGTAACTTAACCAACTTTTGATGCCCCAAGCATGGGAATGGCATGCATTCTTGAATCCTTTCTTCTGATGAGCGAAGGAATTCAATTCAAGTGTTAACCTTTTTTGGTGAGGTGTTACTTGAGCTTGGACATTGATCAGTCATGAATAGGCAAAGGGTACAACATTTTGTCTATGGGAACCTTGAGTTCATGATTCATGAATGCCAAGTGATTGATCAGCTTGTGATTATTGCTTGTTTGCTACCCCAAGCAGGAGCATGATTGTCTTTGCCAATGATTATTTGAATGCATGTTGTTTCCATGATTGGGTGTGTATTTTTTGATTGGTGACTGAGTGTGACTACCCCCTCAAGTGACGAATCGATGAGGGAATGACCAGCATGAGAAAAGCGATGAGTCGCTTGACCCAAGATGACTTGTGTAAGGGTACCTACAGATGTTTTAGCATTAAATGTGTGTGCAGTTTTCTGATATTTAGACCTATTTTTGGTGGGTGTTAACCCTTTTGGTGACATTTTTTGGATTTGAAATTATCGAAAATTCGTCTTCCCGTGGAGTAGTCCAGCCATGGTGGCCTTCTTAGGGAGTAGGATGGTGACAATTTGTAACCCCAATGTTTGTTTTGGATGCCAAAAATTTCAAGCGTGAATGCACCTTCGTTCGACAACTCTATTGCTATTATTGGGTGGGTTTTGACCTTTTTGGTGATGTCATTTGGGGATGAAATTCTTGAAGATCCATCTTCCCGTGGAGTGGTCCAGCTATGGTAGCCTTCTTAGGGAGTATGATAATGAGGATTTGTGACCCCGACATCTGTTTTGCATACCCGAAATGTCAAGTGCAAAAGCACTCTCATTGGACAATTTTATTGCTTGTTTTTGGTGCATTTTGGTGTATTTTTGTGCATTTTTGTTGTTTTTGAAATGTTTGCTCTGTATTCGTCTCTGGGTAGGATGAATTCCTATTGAGCATTCGTTCTATGGAGGGACGAGTGCTAACCAGAGTGCTTGTCCCAGGGAGGAAAAATCACAGGCTGAAAAAGCCTATTTAAAGTCCAAAACTAGGTTTTGGGCTCATTTGCACTTGTTTTTTCCGGCAATTTGGAGCTCTGAGGAGGAGGAGGTCAATTCGTGAAGCGAAGTGCTACTAAATTTTTTTCTCGCCACCATGAGTGCACGAACCGGATCGAGTGACGAAGTTGAAGTGAGACCAGTAAGTGAACTCCCTCTTTATTAGTCTCTTGTATTACAGTTTTTAAAATCGCAAGTTATGTTTCGCTTCTTTTATGTATTTTGTTTTTCAAATGTAAAAATGAGAAAACCTTAGTGAAATGAATTTGTTTATTTGTTTTGGTATGGCTTCATTAAAATGTAGGTTGAAATCCTAGTGGAAACCATGTTTTTTTGTGTTCATTTTTTCATTTTTATTTTTGTAAACTAACAGAAACCCTAGGCTAACAAAAGTCGAAACTTAGCTGAAAAACATGGGCTAACTCTAGTTAAACAAAGATCAAAACTGAGTTTAGAAACTTATGGTAAAATTGAGCTTAAAAAATTAGTGTTAAACATAGTTTTGTGGTAAAAAATTCGCTCAACCTTAGTCATTTTTGTTGTTCGTTTAACTTATCAATGTAAAGGTAAAAGCCCTAGATTGACAAACTAAGTTTTGTTATTTTTGATTTTTTTTTTTTTTTTTAATTTATCAGTTTGAGAGTGTAAAACCTTAGGTTGACAAATTAATGTTGTTATTTTTTATTTTTCTTTGTTTTAATTTATCAATTTGAGAGTGTAAAACCCTAGGTTGACAAATTAATTTTGTTATTTTTGATTTTTTTTGTTTTAATTTATCAATTTGAGAGTGTAAAACCCTAGGTTGACAAATTAGTGTTGTTTTTCATTTACTGTTTGTAGCTGTATACTTTTTTTATTTTTTTTATTTTAATGTGTTTATTTTGTTTTCTTTTTGCGAGGTTGTGAAGAGTCGGTATCGTGTGCCTACTGTTTTTGCTGAAGCGTGGGAGGCGCTAGCTGTGGCTGACTAGGAGTGGCTTGACACCCTAGGGCTCAAGCAGGTGACTCGGTTGGAGCTAGTGATTGGGGATCAGGCCTACCTGATGGACCTAATCAACTTGTGGGATCCTCAAACTAATACTTTCCATCTCCCAATAGGGGATATGACGAGTCACTTTGGAGGATGTCTATCGGATTATTCAGATTCCAATAGATGGACTGCCGATCAGGATGATGTCATGGGATCAATGGACAACAGTGCTGACACGCTGCTTTGGGCATGGGGAGGAGTTGGGAGTGGATGGTCCAGTGGATAGGGCAGAGGTTGAATATCAGATGGGTGGGGTCTTAGTTCAATGGTGACTTGAGAGGGGTGTGTTGGGAGTGAGGCACTCAATACTCATGGGCCTCATTTCCAACATGTTGCTACCTGACTTGTGAGGTGCGAGGTTCCCATGGAACCTGTTGGATGTGGTCTGTCAGCTAGTGGAGTGTTCAATGCATGATCCTTTGATCATGATATGGGGATAGACGCTGCTGGTGTAGCTCTATGGGGAGATATATGAGGTCTATTGCCAGAGGTGGAAGGGGATTAGCTATAGCTATCTATTGCAGATGTAGGCTTGGTAGAATATAGTGATGGAGAGGCTAGTGGGGTTACCATGGATGATGTAGGTGGATATGGTGTATAAGGATATAGGTTACACAGCTTTGTGGCGGTAGTCTAAGGAATAGGGATAGATTCGATGGTGGGTAGGTGTTGTAGGGCACTATTTCGATGCCTTCGATTGGCTTACTCCAGGGGAGGTGTTTTGGCACCCTTATCGGGACTGTCCAACCTGGCTAGAGGCTAGAGAGTGGCTCTAGTGGGTGTGTAGGTAGTAGTGGCTGATTGGGTGGCATGGGACCGAGTAGGAGTTCTTCCCTTACATCTGGGTGACATGATATTTTAGGGTGTGCTAGGGGTTTCCTGGTGAGCCCATGGTCTATCGACATCGATGGGATGAGAGGACTCTAGATCGGCCGGACATCGCACCATTGGGTGAGGATTCGGATGTGATGATCGATGTCCCGGACGTGGATGATGTCGGGACTACCATAGAGTATGACCAGTGGTGGATACTACGGTGATGGTAGGGAGAGGGGCCACTAGGAGGTGCAAAGGCAGCAGTAGCAGGCGGGGAGGGTGCTGAGGCACCAAGAGATGATTGGGGAGCTCTGCTAGAGGATGCAAACATGGTGGAGGTGGATGATGCAGATGTGGATCTTGGGGTTCTAGATCATCCGAAGATGTAGGATGTCACAAAGCAGTGGGAGCCAGAGCAGGCTACTGTTCCAGAGATGCCAACGCCTCAGGCAGTTTTGGAGGACACAGATTTTGAGTTACATGCTAAGAATGCACGATTGGAGGGGTTGTTGTAGAGGCACGATGAGGAGCTAGGGGATGTGTTGCAGGAGAGGGATCTCCTATGCATGCATCTAGTAGAACAATAAAATGCATGGGCTGCATACCCTCGGTAGGATGGGGACACTAATGCTGCATGGGAGAGGGATCTCCTACAAACGTAGCTAGCAGAGAGGGATAGGGCTTTGGTGCACCGTGATGATAACTTGGCTACATATCATCAGTGGGAGATGGACTTGGTGCAGCAACGATTGGAGCTAGAGGTAGAGGTTAGCCGCCTCTATGGGTGGGTCCCTACGTTTAGTGAAGGTGGATCGTCATGCCGCTCGAGAGGGAGTGAGATTGAGCAATCATCATCCACTCGATGCAAGCAACTGGAGGATGGGGGCTCCAGTAGGTGTGATGCAGGGGATGGCAGTAGCTGCCCTGAGGGGTCTCATAAGACCCACACCATGGGGAGTAGTTCCCATCGCATCTATACTATGTGATCATGGTGGCCGATGCCCTAGGCTTGGGGGTTTTTGAGTTTTTGGATTTTGTTGTAGGGTCACAGGACCGTTCTTTGTAGCCTCGAGGGCATTTTTGATGATATATACGAGATGACTTTATTTTGTTTATGCACATGTGATGACTTGATTTTATGCACGATGATTGATGAATATGGATGTATGCATGTTAAGTTATATTGATGGATGCATATGTTTTGATGAAATGCAAATATTTTTTTTATTTATATGATATGGAAATGGAATGGATGAATTAAATTTGTGATTTTTGGTGGTCGGACCATGGAAAGTTTAGAACATTATGGCTTGTTGTCCTAGGTGATTGTTGTGGTAAAAGGACTTTTCGTGTATACATGTTTTTTTGTATTTTCCGATGGCGATGCAAGGATGAAAGATATTAGTGGTTTTAAAATGTGTTTTAAGGTTTTCTGAGACTCAGATGTTTTAACTATCTAGCCATGATTGTACTTTCATCTTATGAGACTTTTGAACAAGGTATGAATCAGACTTGTCTTTGACCAAGTTATTTCACATCCCTATGTGTGCAATTGAGTTCATTTATGTGGTGTTTGTCGGGATACCACCAAGTACTAGGTAGGTTGTCAACCAAACCTGTACTGAGGATCACATGATTAGCTCCACTAACTCCTTTGATTCTCTGAGTCATTCAAATGATAAACACTTGTGTATCATTTGTTCGGTGTTGCTTGTGTACGTGATCTCTACCAAAAAAGGACCCTTCGTTACTTGCAAAGCACTACTCACTATGGGCTCTTCTACAAGGTAAAAGCCACAGAATATCATTGGATACATATATCAATATTGGGTATGTTCAATAGAATACTTATGTTCAACCTCAGGCTATGTATTTTGCCTTGGTTCTTCACCAATATCCTGGTTATGCAAGAAATAACAAGCAGTAGCCTTATCTTCTACAAATATAGAATACAGGGCAACAATTTTGGCTAGTCACGAAGCTCTTTGGCTTCATAAAATTCTAAGAGAATTTGGTTTCACCCATGAACATCCTATAACCCTTTGGTGTGAAAATCAAAGCACAATTCATATTGCATGCAATCTAGTTGAACATCATACACATGCACTTCATAAGGTAGCATATTCAAAGTGGGGACATGTTAGTCAAAAAAGTGACTAACTACAAAAAAAACATCTGATGCTCCTTTTTGCATATTTTCCAAGAATACCAAAGTGGCTCATGTGCTAAAGATCAAAGAAAATGCAAAACATCGCAAGGAGGAAAAAGTTTTGTGATATTGCGACATGTTGCATTTTCGCGGTTCAAATCTAAGAGAAAAATAAAAGGGCAAAAGTGTCACGATATCGCAACATGTTGCTTTGTCGTAGCCAAAATAGAAAAAGTGTCACGATATCGTGACATGTTGCTTTGTCATGGCCAAAATAGAAAAATTGTCACGATATCGCGACATGTTGCTTTGTACCAGCCAAAAGAGAAAAAGTGTCACGATATCGCGACATGTTGCATTGTCATTACCAAAAGAGAAAAATTGTCATGATATCGCGACATATTGCTTTGTCATGGCCAAAAGAGAAAAAGTGTCGCGATATCGTCACATTTTGCATTGTCGCTGCCAAAAGTGAAAAACTATCACGATATCGCGACATGTTGCTTTATCATGGCCAAAAGAAAAAAAGTGGTGCGATATCGGGACATGTATTTTGGCGGCTAAGAGCAACAAAAGGGAGCAAAGAGGTAGAAGTGTCATGATTTCATGACATGTCACATTTTCATGATGCACAAAGAAGAATAAAATTGAAGACATAGAAATGTCGTGATTTCGCGACATGTCTCATTTTTGCGGCAGGAGGCAGCTAAAGAGCAAAATAAGAGACGAATGTCGCAATTTCGTGACATGTCTCATTTTTGCGGCTGGAAGTGGTAGAAGATCAAAGCAAAAGACAAATTTCATGATTTCACGACATGTCTCATTTTCATGGTGGGAGGCAGCAAAAGAGCAAAGTAAGAGACGAATCTCGTGATTTCGTGACATGTCTCTTTTTCGCGGCTAGAAGCGACAGAAGAGCAAAGCAAGAGACGAATGTCATGATTTCCTGACATGTCTCATTTTTGTGACTGGAAGTGGCAGAAAATCAAAGAGAGGAAAAAATGTCATGATTTCGTGACATGTCTCATTTTCACGACGTGAGGCAGCAAAAGAGCAAAGTAAGAGACCAATGTCACGATTTCGCAACATGTCTCATTTTCATGGTTGGAAGCGGTAGAAGAGCAAAACAAGGGACGAATGTCACGATTTCACGACATGCCAGCTGTAAAGGAATAAAGTATATTTTTGGCAATTGGGGACATGCACTAACATCAGGTACCAATTTTTGAACAATGGTCTGTTGATTATAACCTGGCAGGTCCGCTGGATGATTACCAATCTATCCAATCTGTGGGAAATCTGTTGTGTATTATTAGAAACTGTAGATGATTACTTGTAAAATAAGTAAGATGTACTTAGAAAAAGATACTTTTTTAGGGTATATATAGGGGTGAGCAACTCCAAAAAAAGGGTCAGCTCTTGGATGTTTACAAGCTTGATGTACTTGTACTGGATTACAAGCAATAAAATATTTCTTCCTATGGCTTCTGAAACTTTTGTGTGCAAGTGTATGTATCCTGGTGTTTTAACTTTTATTCACTCTAAGTTTTATAATGTATATTTTGAAATATGGACTATGCACATATAAATATTGTTTCTAGAGTTGAACATTAAAATATAGTTACATGCTTTTAGACGAATATCTAGAAGGCTCACTCAGGAATTCATGTTTTCTATAAAAGGATATAAAGAAAACTTTGAAAGTTGTAATCTACATCGTCAATGTTTGTTGTTGTCCAATCTATATCATGAGAAAATTTTCTAGCTTAAGCTATATTTCCATTATCTCTTGTTCCCCTTTTCTCTAAAAAACTCAAATGAACCAGCCTTTTCTCGGAGACTAGACAGGATGATCTCAAGCAAGATCTCTCTATTCAATGTTAGCAAAGTCTAAGGCATAACACTATTAAACGAAGGTAGATTTTTTTCCAACAATTTTTGGCATGCCCGGTAGGGCCAGCAATCCCACAAGTATTGTATAAGTTTTGGTTTTTTACCTTAAGAGCCTTTTTGTTTAAAAATCTCAAGAAAAACCACCGGCGACTCCGTTGCAATTTAGACCATAAAAGAAATATCTTGTCTAAAAAACTTCTGGTTATATAGCCATATGATAACCAGATCTCGAGCTAGAAAATTTGAAGAACCTATCGAGTTCTTTGAGCTACATCTCGGAAGAATAAAAGCACACCATGTGCTAGTCGCACGATCAAATCTGCCTGGCACCATTAGCACCTCTTTAATACCCGTTGTAGGAGCATATGCAAGCAATCCCATAGCGGCTGTAACTCCTTTAGCAATCATGGTAGCTACCCCTACACCAACGCATCTTGTGTGGAATCAAAATGGTCCTTTGAACTTGGGAACACACCACCAAATTCCACAAGCTACACTAAAAGCATTATCGACCTTTGACGGAATAGGCAAAATAATAGATGAGCATTGTTTAGATGTATCAGTGCTAGCATCTATTTACAACATCACTTAGGAAGATGTAATGGTCATATTATTGATTATATCTTTGAAAGGAAAGATTATCTATTGTTACAAAGTGCTTCCCACTGGATCCATTACTTCTTGGGCAATACTGGTCGACCGTCTGGTCGATGAATTTAATATACATGTAGATCCTTTCACACTGCTGAATCAATTCACTATCATTGAGAGGCATCCACAAGAAGAAATCTAAGATTTCAACATCATATTCACCATAACTCGTGATAGAGTACCGCAAGGCCTAAAACCTATGGAAGAACAAGCTATATGCTATTATTTAATGGCTTTTGATTAATATCTCAGTATGATAATAAGGTAATCCCATGTAACCACTTTTCTTGGGATCTATGTAGAGGTAGCAAAGGGCAAAGCTGATCTCATCGCTACAAAAAGATATCCATAAAAAAGTCTATTGCCAATTTTACCGAGCTTTCCCAAGCATCAATTTCTAAACTTCCTATACTCCCATCAATGCATGCCCTCCCAACTATAGCTACACCTCCTACACCCCTTCAATCTTCTCCCCCCAGTGATAAATACATGACCATAATTGATAAAATGAAGACATTGTCAAATGAAATGGCATCCATGAAAAAGAGAGAGGCTGAAAGGAATTTTCCACCAAGGAATTTTCCTTAGGTAACAAGAGATGCAACACAATAAAGCAATAGGGGACAAGAGAGACCGAGCACCAGTATATACAAATGATACTGTGGAGGCTGAGGAGCCTCCCACTGATTCTAACTTTTGGTGTACTACATGTAATGATCCACATGGAGAAAGTTTGTGTATGATACACCAACATTATGTATAAAGTATTGTAGTTGAAAAGAGTAAATAAAAAATGAAAGGCCATGTAAATATAATTAGAGAGGAGGACCACAACTTCATGATGCCTACAAGTAGAATAGGTTTCGGTTTCGACAAGATCAAGTAAGAAACCACCTGCAAGTAGACCCTAAAGAGCTTCAGCCATTGAATGTTTCCCCTGCTCCCAAGGAATTTCCCAAAGAAACTTCCAAGGGAAGCATCCCTCAGGAAATAAAATATCAGTTTCCAGCCAAAATTCAAGGGCAAGTGAAAGCACGAGGATACGAAAACAAAAAGAAAAAAACTCCAAGTACGATGCAAAAATGGAACTAAACTTAACGCTACGAATTAAAAATGCATAAAATGGAGAAAGCATAAACAAATTGAAACCCAAATGAAACAAACAAAACTTTTCTTTTATTAATGTATTTCACAATTCGGTTACAATTCACCTCATCCCTTTTCAGGGGCGAGGAGCATTAAATTCGTCTCTTAGTTACATCCATGGATAGCCATCCTTCTTTCACGTGCCCACATGTAAGATGGGTGGACCAAAATGTCATCGATGCTTGTGTATATGAGTGTCGGTTCCTTGCTGCTCCTCCAATGTCCGGACCCTACGTTCAAAGGAACAAGAAATATTCGGTAGCACTTGTGGATAAAACAAAGCATGCAATCCCCAAGCCCACGATAATAAAATGAGAAAATGAATTAAACTATGACTAAAATGAATCCAAATGCTCTAAAAATTTTACAAGAGCATCAATACATCACCAGGAAGGCCCTAAAAAAAGAACAGTTGAGAAATTCCTCATGGATTTGAATTTTCTCTAGGACGGGATGAATTTACCTACAACAAAACACCAAAAATGTACTGTCCCAAATGTCCTACCTAGGAAGCTCCAAAAGACCTGCTAATTGGGAGTATTTTGGGAAGACTCAGATGGTCACATTTTCCCAATTTGGCCTTCGTTAATGGGATTTTGATGATGCTACCTGCAGGTTAGTAAAAGTGAACGAAGATAGAAACATGATCAAAATTGTTCAAAACGAGATGAAATTTAAATGACAACCTATCTAAGCATCATAGAATTGAATGCAAAAATGAAAGAAAGAAAATCTACCATAGAATTCCCATCGCTCCGAAGAGGGGTGATTAGGACTGTAGTAGTGTAGGAGGGGGCACCCATGGGGCAGAGCTACCTATCGTTTGAGGCCTGATTTTGGCACCAATCCACTTGGGATGGGTCCAAAACCTCTTGTGGGGTATTGTCAAAAAAATTGGTGGGATATTGTGGCCAAATTTCAGGTTTTGCACTCAAAATTTGTCCTTCCAATAGTTACCCAATGACCTCCTCTCTAAAAGAGATCATAGATGTGAAATGCATGAATCAACTAAGGGTGTATGGGGAAGTAAAATGACAACACTTCATTGCTCAAAAAATGCTCCTCTCTGTATCTTGGGGTGAGGAAACTCACCAATTTATAGACCTAGAGGTCTCTTACATTGGGCATGTAGAGGCGCCACTTGGAAACCATGCCTTCCTAGGGGGAGGGAGACTCCTCCCTGATTAGGGACTTCATGACTGCCCTTGTAGCTACTTGTAACACTTGAAAATGCTCACTCACACTACCATGCGATGAAGGAAGCATTAGGTGCATAGCACCAAGAAAAAATAGATAACTGAAGCACTAATGATTAGGGTTTTTAGTAACTTAACCAACTTTTGATGCCCCAAGCATGGGAAGGGCATGCATTCTTGAATCCTTTCTTCTGATGAGCGAAGGAACTCAATTCAAGTGTTAACCTTTTTTGGTGAGGTGTTACTTGAGCTTGGACATTGATCAGTCATGAATAGGCAAAGGGTACAACATTTTGTCTATGGGAACCTTGAGTTCATGATTCATGAATGCCAAGTGATTGATCAGCTTGTGATTATTGCTTGTTTGCTACCCCAAGCATGAGCATGATTGTCTTTGCCAATGATTATTTGAATGCATGTTGTTTCCATGATTGGGTGTGTATTTTTTGATTGGTGATCGAGTGTGACTACCCCCTCAAGTGACGAATCGATGAGGGAATGACCAGCATGAGAAAAGCGATGAGTCGCTTGACCCAAGATGACTTGTGTAAGGGTACCTACAGATGTTTTAGCATTAAATGTGTGTGCAGTTTTCTGATATTTAGACCTATTTTTGGTGGGTGTTAACCCTTTTGGTGACATTTTTTGGATTTGAAATTATCGAAAATTCGTCTTCCCGTGGAGTAGTCCAGCCATGGTGGCCTTCTTATGGATTAGGATGGTGACAATTTGTAACCCCAATGTTTGTTTTGGATGCCAAAAATTTCAAGCGTGAATGCACCTTCGTTCGACAACTCTATTGCTATTATTGGGTGGGTTTTGACCTTTTTGGTGATGCCATTTGGGGATGAAATTCTTGAAGATCCATCTTCCCGTGGAGTGGTCCAGCTATGGTAGCCTTCTTAGGGAGTATGATAATGAGGATTTGTGACCCCGACATCTGTTTTGCATACCCGAAATGTCAAGTGCAAAAGCACTCTCATTGGACAATTTTATTGCTTGTTTTTGGTGTATTTTGGTGTATTTTTGTGCATTTTTGTTGTTTTTGAAATGTTTGCTCTGTATTCGTCTCTGGGTAGGATGAATTCCTATTGAGAATTCGTTCTATGGAGGGACGAGTGCTAACCAGAGTGCTTGTCCCAGGGAGGAAAAATCACAGGCTGAAAAAGCCTATTTAAAGTCCAAAACTAGGTTTTGGGCTCATTTGCACTTGTTTTTTCTGGCAATTTGGAGCTCTGAGGAGGAGGAGGTCAATTCTGTGAAGCGAAGTGCTACTAAATTTTTTTCTGCCACCATGAGTGCACGAACTGGATCGAGTGACGAAGCTGAAGTGAGACCAGTAAGTGAACTCCCTCTTTATTAGTCTCTTGTATTACAGTTTTTAAAATCGCAAGTTATGTTTCGCTTCTTTTATGTATTTTGTTTTTCAAATGTAAAAATGAGAAAACCTTAGTGAAATGAATGTGTTTATTTGTTTTGGTATGGCTTCATTAAAATGTAGGTTGAAATCCTAGTGGAAACCATGTTTGTTTGTGTTCATTTTTTCATTTTTATTTTTGTAAACTAACAGAAACCCTAGGCTAACAAAAGTCGAAACTTAGCTGAAAAACATGGGCTAACTCTAGTTAAACAAAGATCAAAACTGAGTTTAGAAACTTATGGTAAAATTGAGCTTAAAAAATTAGTGTTAAACATAGTTTTGTGGTAAAAAATTCGCTCAACCTTAGTCATTTTTGTTGTTCGTTTAACTTATCAATGTAAAGGTAAAAGCCCTAGATTGACAAACTAAGTTTTGTTATTTTTGATTTTTTTTTTTTTTTTAATTTATCAGTTTGAGAGTGTAAAACCTTATGTTGACAAATTAATGTTGTTATTTTTTATTTTTCTTTGTTTTAATTTATCAATTTGAGAGTGTAAAACCCTAGGTTGACAAATTAATTTTGTTATTTTTGATTTTTTTTGTTTTAATTTATCAATTTGAGAGTGTAAAACCCTAGGTTGACAAATTAGTGTTGTTTTTCATTTACTGTTTGTAGCTGTATACTTTTTTTATTTTTTTTATTTTAATGTGTTTATTTTGTTTTCTTTTGCAAGGTTGTGAAGAGCCGGTATCGTGTGCCTACTTTTTTTGCTGAAGCGTGGGAGGCGCTAGTTGTGGCTGACTAGGAGTGGCTTGACACCCTAGGGCTCAAGCGAGTGACTCGGTTGGAGCTAGTGATTGGGGATCGGGCCTACCTGATGGCCCTAATCAACTTGTGGGATCCTCAAACTAATACTTTCCATCTCCCAATAGGGGATATGACAGTCACTTTGGAGGATGTCTATCGGATTCTTCGGATTCCAATAGATGGACTGCCGATCAGGATGATGTCATGGGATCAATGGACAACAGTGCTGACACGCTGCTTTGGGCATGGGGAGGAGTTGGGAGTGGATGGTCCAGTGGATAGGGCAGAGGTTGAATATCAGATGGGTGGGGTCTTAGTTCAATGGTGACTTGAGAGGGGTGTGTTGGGAGTGAGGCACTCAATACTCATGGGCCTCATTTCCAACATGTTGCTACCTGAATTGTGAGGTGCGAGGTTCCCATGGAACCTGTTGGATGTGGTCTGTCAGCTAGTGGAGTGTTCAATGCATGAGCCTTTGATCATGATATGGGGATAGACGCTGCTGGTGTAGCTCTATGGGGAGATATATGAGGTCTATTGCCAGAGGTGGAAGGGGATTAGCTATAGCTATCTATTGCAGATGTAGGCTTGGTAGAATATAGCGATGGAGAGGCTAGTGGGGTTACCATGGATGATGTAGGTGGAGATGGTATATAAGGATATAGGTTACACAGCTTTGTGGCGGTAGTCTAAGGAATAGGGATAGATTCGATGGTGGGTAGGTGTTGTAGGGCACTATTTCGATGCCTTCGATTGGCTTACTCCAGGGGACGTATTTTGGCACCCTTATCGGGACTGTCCAACCTGGCCAGAGGCTAGAGAGTGGCTCTAGTGGGTGTGTTGGTAGTAGTGGCTGATTGGGTGGCATGGGACCGAGTAGGATTTCTTCCCTTACATCTGGGTGACATGATATTTTAGGGTGTGCTAGGGGTTTCCTGGTGAGCCCATGGTCTATCGACATCGATGGGATGAGAGGACTCTAGATCGGCCAGACATCGCACCATTGGGTGAGGATTCAGATGTGATGATCGATGTCCCAGACGTGGATGATGTCAGGACTACCATAGAGTATGACCAGTGGTGGATACTACAGCGATGGTAGGGAGAGGGGCCACTAGGAGGTGCAAAGGCAGCAGTAGCAGGCGAGGAGGGTGCTGAGGCACAAAGAGATGATTGGGGAGCTCTGCTAGAGGATGCAAACATGGTGGAGGTGGATGATGCAGATGTGGATCTTGGGGTTCTAGATCATCCGAAGATGTAGGATGTCACAAAGCAGTGGGAGCCAGAGCAGGCTACTGTTCCAGAGATGCCAACGCCTCAGGCAGTTTTGGAGGACACATATTTTGAGTTACATGCTAAGAATGCACGATTGGAGGGGTTGTTGTAGAGGCACGATGAGGAGCTAGGGGATGTGTTGCAGGAGAGGGATCTCCTATGCATGCATCTAGTAGAACAATAAAATGCATGGGCTGCATACCCTCGGTAGGATGGGGACACTAATGCTGCATGGGAGAGGGATCTCCTACAGATGTAGCTAGCAGAGAGGGATAGGTCTTTGGTGCACCGTGATGATAACTTGGCTACATATCATCAGTGGGAGATGGACTTGGTGCAGCAACGATTGGAGCTAGAGGTAGAGGTTAGCCACCTCGATGGGTGGGTCCCTACGTTTAGTGAAGGTGGATCGTCATGCCGCTCGAGAGGGAGTGAGATTGAGCAATCATCATCCACTCGATGCAAGCAACTGGAGGATGGGGGCTCCAGTAGGTGTGATGCAGGGGCTGGCATTAGCTGCCCTAAGGGGTCTCATAAGACCCACACCATGGGGGGTAGTTCCTATCATATCGATCCTATGTGATCATGGTGGCCGATGCCCTAGGCTTGGGGGTTTTTGAGTTTTTGGATTTTGTTGTAGGGTCACAGGACCGGTTCTTTGTAGCCTGCGGGCATTTTTGATGATATATACGAGATGAATTTATTTTGTTTATGCACATGTGATGACTTGATTTTATGCACGATGATTGATGAATATGGATGTATGCATGTTAAGTTATATTGATGGATGCATATGTTTTGATGAAATGCAAATATTTTTTTTATTTATATGATATGGAAATGGAATGGATGAATTAAATTTGTGATTTTTGGTGGTCGGACCATGGAAAGTTTAGAACATTATGGCTTGTTGTCCTAGGTGATTGTTGTGGTAAAAGGACTTTTCGTGTATACATGTTTTTTTGTATTTTCTCGATGGCGATGCAAGGATGAAAGATATTAGTGGTTTTAAAATGTGTTTTAAGGTTTTCTAAGATTAATATGTTTTAACTATCTAGCCATGACTGTACTTTCATCTTATGAGACTTTTGAACTAGGTATGAATCAGACTTGTATTTGACCAAGTTATTTCACATCCCTATGTGTGCAATTGAGTTCATTTATGTGGTGTTTGTCAGGATACCACCAAGTACTAGGTAGGTTGTCAACCAAACCTCGTATCGAGGATCACATGATTAGCTCCACTAACTCCTTTGATTCTTCGAGTCATTCAAAGGAAAAACACTTGTGTATCATTTGTTCAGTGTTGCTTGTGTACGTGATCTCTACCAAAAAAGGACCCTTCGTTACTTGCAAGGCACTACTCACTATGGGCTCTTCTACAAGGTAAAAGCCACAGAATATCATTGGATACATATATCAATATTGGGTATGTTCAATAGAATACTTATGTTCAACCTCAGGCTATGTATTTTGCCTTGGTTCTTCACCAATATCCTGGTTATGCAAGAAATAACAAGCAGTAGCCTTATCTTCTACAAATATAGAATACAGGGCAACAATTTTGGCTAGTCACGAAGCTCTTTGGCTTCATAAAATTCTAAGAGAATTTGGTTTCACCCATGAACATCCTATAACCCTTTGGTGTGAAAATCAAAGCACAATTCATATTGCATGCAATCTAGTTGAACATCATACACATGCACTTCATAAGGTAGCATATTCAAAGTGGGGACATGTTAGTCAAAAAAGTGACTAACTACAGAAAAACATCTGATGCTCCTTTTTGCATATTTTCCAAGAATACCAAAGTGGCTCATGTGCTAAAGATCAAAGAAAATGCAAAACACCGCAAGGAGGAAAAAGTTTTGTGATATTGCGACATGTTGCATTTTCGCGGTTCAAATCTAAGAGAAAAATAAAAGGGCAAAAGTGTCACGATATCGCAACATGTTGCTTTGTCGTAGCCAAAATAGAAAAAGTGTCACGATATCGTGACATGTTGCTTTGTCATGGCCAAAATAGAAAAATTGTCACGATATCGCGACATGTTGCTTTGTCCCAGCCAAAAGAGAAAAAGTGTCACGATATCGCGACATGTTGCATTGTCATTACCAAAAGAGAAAAATTGTCATGATATCGCGACATATTGCTTTGTCATGGCCAAAAGAGAAAAAGTGTCGCGATATCGTCACATGTTGCATTGTCGCTGCCAAAAGTGAAAAACTATCACGATATCGCGACATGTTGCTTTATCATGGCCAAAAGAAAAAAAGTGGTGCGATATCGGGACATGTATTTTGGCGGCTAAGAGCAACAAAAGGGAGCAAAGAGGTAGAAGTGTCATGATTTCATGACATGTCACATTTTCATGATGCACAAAGAAGAATAAAATTGAAGACATAGAAATGTCGTGATTTCGCGACATGTCTCATTTTTGCGGCAGGAGGCAGCTAAAGAGCAAAATAAGAGACGAATGTCGCAATTTCGTGACATGTCTCATTTTTGCGGCTGGAAGTGGTAGAAGATCAAAGCAAAAGACAAATTTCATGATTTCACGACATGTCTCATTTTCATGGTGGGAGGCAGCAAAAGAGCAAAGTAAGAGACGAATCTCGCGATTTCGTGACATGTCTCTTTTTCGCGGCTAGAAGCGACAGAAGAGCAAAGCAAGAGACGAATGTCATGATTTCCTGACATGTCTCATTTTTGTGACTGGAAGTGGCAGAAAATCAAAGAGAGGAAAAAATGTCATGATTTCGTGACATGTCTCATTTTCACGACGTGAGGCAGCAAAAGAGCAAAGTAAGAGACCAATGTCACGATTTCGCAACATGTCTCATTTTCATGGTTGGAAGCGGTAGAAGAGCAAAACAAGGGACGAATGTCACGATTTCACGACATGCCGATGTAAAGGAATAAAGTATATTTTTGGCAATTGGGGACATGCACCGACATCAGGTGCCAATTTCTGAACAATGGTCTCGTTGATTATAACCTGGCAGGTCCGCTGGATGATTACCAATCTATCCAATCTGTGGGAAATCCGTTGTGTATTATTAGAAACTGTAGATGATTACTTGTAAAATAAGTAAGATGTACTTAGAAAAAGACACTTTTTTAGGGTATATATAGGGGTGAGCAACTCCAAAAAAAGGGTCAGCTCTTGGATGTTTACAAACTTGATGTACTTGTACTGGATTACAAGCAATAAAATATTTCTTCCTATGGCTTCTGAAACTTTTGTGTGCAAGTGTATGTATCCTGGTGTTTTAACTTTTATTCACTCTAAGTTTTATAATGTATATTTTGAAATATGGACTATGCACATATAAATATTGTTTCTAGAGTTGAACATTAAAATATAGTTACATGCTTTTAGACGAATATCTAGAAGGCTCACTCAGGAATTCATGTTTTCTATAAAAGGATATAAAGAAAACTTTGAAAGTTGTAATCTACATCGTCAATGTTTGTTGTTGTCCAATCTATATCATGAGAAAATTTTCTAGCTTAAGCTATATTTCCATTATCTCTTGTTCCCCTTTTCTCTAAAAAACTCAAATGAACCAGCCTTCTCTGGAGACTAGACAGATGATCTCAAGCAAGATCTGTCTATTCAATGTTGGCAAAGTCTAAGGCGTAACACTATTAAACGAAGGTAGATTTTGTTCCAACAATTTTTGGCATGCCTGGTAGGGCCAGAAATCCCACAGTATTGTATAAGTTTTGGTTTTTTACCTTAAGAGCCTTTTTGTTTAAAAATCTCAAGAAAAACCACCTGGCGACTCCGTTGCAATTTAGACCATAAAAGAAATATCTTGTCTAAAAAACTTCTGGTTATATAGCCATATGATAACCAGATCTCGAGCTAGAAAATCTGAAGAACCTATCGAGTTCTTTGAGCTACATCTCGGAAGAATAAAAGCACACCATGTGCTAGTCGCACGATCAAATCTGCCTGGCACCATTAGCACCTATTTAATACCCATTGTAGGAGCATATGCAAGCAATCCCATAGCGGCTGTAACTCCTTTAGCAATCATGGTAGCTACCCCTACACCAACGCATCTTGTGTGGAATCAAACTGGTCCTTTGAACTTGGGAACACACCACAAAATTCCACAAGCTACACTAAAAGCATTATCGACCTTTGACGGAATAGGCAAAATAATAGATGAGCATTGTTTAGATGTATCAGTGCTAGCATCTATTTACAACATCACTTAGGAAGATGTAATGGTCATATTATTGATTATATCTTTGAAAGGAAAGATTCTCTATTGTTACAAAGTGCTTCCCACTGGATCCATTACTTCTTGGGCAATACTGGTCGACCGTCTGGTCGATGAATTTAATATACATGTAGATCCTTTCACACTGCTGAATCAATTCACTATCATTGAGAGGCATCCACAAGAAGAAATCTAAGATTTCAACATCATATTCACCATAACTCGTGATAGAGTACCGCAAGGCCTAAAACCTATGGAAGAACAAGCTATATGCTATTATTTAATGGCTTTTGATTAATATCTCAGTATGATAATAAGGTAATCCCATGTAACAACTTTTCTTGGGATCTATGTAGAGGTAGCAAAGGGCAAAGCTGATCTCATCGCTACAAAAAGATATCCATAAAAAAGTCTATTGCCAATTTTACCAGAGCTTTCCCAAGCATCAATTTCTAAACTTCCTATACTCCCATCAATGCATGCCCTCCCAACTATAGCTACACCTCCTACACCCCTTCAATCTTCTCCCCCCAGTGATAAATACATGACCATAATTGATAAAATGAAGACATTGTCAAATGAAATGGCATCCATGAAAAAGAGAGAGGCTGAAAGGAATTTTCCACCAAGGAATTTTCCTTAGGTAACAAGAGATGCAACACAATAAAGCAATAGGGGACAAGAGAGACCGAGCACAGTATATACAAATGATACAGTGGAGGCTGAGGAGCCTCCCACTGATTCTAACTTTTGGTGTACTACATGTAATGATCCACATGGAGAAAGTTTGTGTATGATACACCAACATTATGAATAAAGTATTGTAGTTGAAAAGAGTAAATAAAAAATGAAAGGCCATGTAAATATAATTAGAGAGGAGGACCACAACTTCATGATGCCTACAGTAGAATAGGTTTCAGTTTCGACAAGATCAAGTAAGAAACCACTGCAAGTAGACCCTAAAGAGCTTCAGCCATTGAATGTTTCCCCTGCTCCCAAGGAATTTCCCAAAGAAACTTCCAAGGGAAGCATCCCTCAGGAAATAAAATATCAATTTCCAGCCAAAATTCAAGGGCAAGTGAAAGCACGAGGATACGAAAACAAAAAGAAAAAAACTCCAAGTACGATGCAAAAATGGAACTAAACTTAACGCTACGAATTAAAAATGCATAAAATGGAGAAAGCATAAACAAATTGAAACCCAAATGAAACAAACAAAACTTTTCTTTTATTAATGTATTTCACAATTCGGTTACAATTCACCTCATCCCTTTTCAGGGGCGAGGAGCATTAAATTCGTCTCTTAGTTACATCCATGGATAGCCATCCTTCTTTCACGTGCCCACATGTAAGATGGGTGGACCAAAATGTCATCGATGCTTGTGTATATGAGTGTCGGTTCCTTGCTGCTCCTCCAATGTCCAGACCCTACGTTCAAAGGAACAAGAAATAGTCAGTAGCACCTGTGGATAAAACAAAGCATGCAATCCCCAAGCCCACGATAATAAAATGAGAAAATGAATTAAACTATGACTAAAATGAATCCAAATGCTCTAAAAATTTTACAAGAGCATCAATACATCACCAGGAAGGCCCTAAAAAAAGAACAGTTGAGAAATTCCTCATGGATTTGAATTTTCTCTAGGACGGGATGAATTTACCTACAACAAAACACCAAAAATGTACTGTCCCAAATGTCCTACCTAGGAAGCTCCAAAAGACCTGCTAATTGGGAGTATTTTGGGAAGACTCAGATGGTCACATTTTCCCAATTTGGCCTTCGTTAATGGGATTTTGATGATGCTACCTACAGGTTAGTAAAAGTGAACGAAGATAGAAACATGATCAAAATTGTTCAAAACGAGATGAAATTTAAATGACAACCTATCTAAGCATCATAGAATTGAATGCAAAAATGAAAGAAAGAAAATCTACCATAGAATTCCCATCGCTCCGAAGAGGGGTGATTAGGACTGTAGTAGTGTAGGAGGGTGCACCCATGGGGCAGACTACCTATCGTTTGAGGCCTGATTTTGGCACCAATCCACTTGGGATGGGTCCAAAACCTCTTGTGGGGTATTGTCAAAAAATTTGGTGGGATATTGTGGCCAAATTTCAGGTTTTGCACTCAAAATTTGTCCTTCCAATAGTTACCCAATGACCTCCTCTCTAAAAGAGATCATAGATGTGAAATGCATGAATCAACTAAGGGTGTATGGGGAAGTAAAATGACAACACTTCATTGCTCAAAAAATGCTCCTCTCTGTATCTTGGGGTGAGGAAACTCACCAATTTATAGACCTAGAGGTCTCTTACATTGGGCATGTAGAGGCGCCACTTGGAAACCATGCCTTCCTAGGGGGAGGGAGACTCCTCCCTGATTAGGGACTTCATGACTGCCCTTGTAGCTACTTGTAACACTTGAAAATGCTCACTCACACTACCATGCGATGAAGGAAGCATTAGGTGCATAGCACCAAGAAAAAATAGATAACTGAAGCACTAATGATTAGGGTTTTTAGTAACTTAACCAACTTTTGATGCCCCAAGCATGGGAAGGGCATGCATTCTTGAATCCTTTCTTCCGATGAGCGAAGGAACTCAATTCAAGTGTTAACCTTTTTGGTGAGGTGTTACTTGAGCTTGGACATTGATCAGTCATGAATAGGCAAAGGGTACAACATTTTGTCTATGGGAACCTTGAGTTCATGATTCATGAATGCCAAGTGATTGATCAGCTTGTGATTATTGCTTGTTTGCTACCCCAAGCAGGAGCATGATTGTCTTTGCCAATGATTATTTGAATGCATGTTGTTTCCATGATTGGGTGTGTATTTTTTGATTGGTGATCGAGTGTGACTACCCCCTCAAGTGACGAATCGATGAGGGAATGACCAGCATGAGAAAAGCGATGAGTCGCTTGACCCAAGATGACTTGTGTAAGGGTACCTACAGATGTTTTAGCATTAAATGTGTGTGCAGTTTTCTGATATTTAGACCTATTTTTGGTGGGTGTTAACCCTTTTGGTGACATTTTTTGGATTTGAAATTATCGAAAATTCGTCTTCCCGTGGAGTAGTCCAGCCATGGTGGCCTTCTTAGGGAGTAGGATGGTGACAATTTGTAACCCCAATGTTTGTTTTGGATGCCAAAAATTTCAAGCGTGAATGCACCTTCGTTCGACAACTCTATTGCTATTATTGGGTGGGTTTTGACCTTTTTGGTGATGTCATTTGGGGATGAAATTCTTGAAGATCCATCTTCCCGTGGAGTGGTCCAGCTATGGTAGCCTTCTTAGGGAGTATGATAATGAGGATTTGTGACCCCGACATCTGTTTTGCATACCCGAAATGTCAAGTGCAAAAGCACTCTCATTGGACAATTTTATTGCTGTTTTTGGTGTATTTTGGTGTATTTTTGTGCATTTTTGTTGTTTTTGAAATGTTTGCTCTGTATTCGTCTCTGGGTAGGATGAATTCCTATTGAGCATTCGTTCTATGGAGGGACGAGTGCTAACCAGAGTGCTTGTCCCAGGGAGGAAAAATCACAGGCTGAAAAAGCCTATTTAAAGTCCAAAACTAGGTTTTGGGCTCATTTGCACTTGTTTTTTCTGGCAATTTGGAGCTCTGAGGAGGAGGAGGTCAATTCTGTGAAGCGAAGTGCTACTAAATTTTTTTCTGCCACCATGAGTGCACGAACTGGATCGAGTGACGAAGCTGAAGTGAGACCAGTAAGTGAACTCCCTCTTTATTAGTCTCTTGTATTACGCTTTTTAAAATCGCAAGTTATGTTTCGCTTCTTTTATGTATTTTGTTTTTCAAATGTAAAAATGAGAAAACCTTAGTGAAATGAATTTGTTTATTTGTTTTGGTATGGCTTCATTAAAATGTAGGTTGAAATCCTAGTGGAAACCATGTTTGTTTGTGTTCATTTTTTCATTTTTATTTTTGTAAACTAACAGAAACCCTAGGCTAACAAAAGTCGAAACTTAGCTGAAAAACATGGGCTAACTCTAGTTAAACAAAGATCAAAACTGAGTTTAGAAACTTATGGTAAAATTGAGCTTAAAAAATTAGTGTTAAACATAGTTTTGTGGTAAAAAATTCGCTCAACCTTAGTCATTTTTGTTGTTCGTTTAACTTATCAATGTAAAGGTAAAAGCCCTAGATTGACAAACTAAGTTTTGTTATTTTTGATTTTTTTTTTTTTTTTAATTTATCAGTTTGAGAGTGTAAAACCTTATGTTGACAAATTAATGTTGTTATTTTTTATTTTTCTTTGTTTTAATTTATCAATTTGAGAGTGTAAAACCCTAGGTTGACAAATTAATTTTGTTATTTTTGATTTTTTTTGTTTTAATTTATCAATTTGAGAGTGTAAAACCCTAGGTTGACAAATTAGTGTTGTTTTTCATTTACTGTTTGTAGCTGTATACTTTTTTTATTTTTTTTATTTTAATGTGTTTATTTTGTTTTCTTTTGCAGGTTGTGAAGAGTCGGTATCGTGTGCCTACTGTTTTTGCTGAAGCGTGGGAGGCGCTAGTTGTGGCTGACTAGGAGTGGCTTGACACCCTAGGGCTCAAGCAGGTGACTCGGTTGGAGCTAGTGATTGGGGATCAGGCCTACCTGATGGACCTAATCAACTTGTGGGATCCTCAAACTAATACTTTCCATCTCCCAATAGGGGATATGACAAGTCACTTTGGAGGATGTCTATCGGATTATTCGATTCCAATAGATGGACCGCCGATCGGGATGATGTCATGGGATCAATGGACAACAAGTCGTTGACACGCTGCTTTGGGCATGGGGAGGAGTTGGGAGTGGATGGTCCAGTGGATAGGGCAGAGGTTGAATATCAGATGGGTGGGGTCTTAGTTCAATGGTGACTTGAGAGGGGTGTGTTGGGAGTGAGGCACTCAATACTCATGGGCCTCATTTCCAACATGTTGCTACCTGACTTGTGAGGTGCGAGGTTCCCATGGAACCTGTTGGATGTGGTCTGTCAGCTAGTGGAGTGTTCAATGCATGATCCTTTGATCATGATATGGGGATAGACGCTGCTGGTGTAGCTCTATGGGGAGATATATGAGGTCTATTGCCAGAGGTGGAAGGGGATTAGCTATAGCTATCTATTGCAGATGTAGGCTTGGTAGAATATAGTGATGGAGAGGCTAGTGGGGTTACCATGGATGATGTAGGTGGATATGGTGTATAAGGATATAGGTTACATAGCTTTGTGGCGGTAGTCTAAGGAATAGGGATAGATTCGATGGTGGGTAGGTGTTGTAGGGCACTATTTCGATGCCTTCGATTGGCTTACTCCAGGGGAGGTGTTTTGGCACCCTTATCGGGACTGTCCAACCTGGCCAGAGGCTAGAGAGTGGCTCTAGTGGGTGTGTAGGTAGTAGTGGCTGATTGGGTGGCATGGGACCGAGTAGGAGTTCTTCCCTTACATCTGGGTGACATGATATTTTAGGGTGTGCTAGGGGTTTCCTGGTGAGCCCATGGTCTATCGACATCGATGGGATGAGAGGACTCTAGATCGGCCAGACATCGCACCATTGGGTGAGGATTCAGATGTGATGATCGATGTCCCAGACGTGGATGATGTCAGGACTACCATAGAGTATGACCAGTGGTGGATACTACAGCGATGGTAGGGAGAGGGGCCACTAGGAGGTGCAAAGGCAGCAGTAGCAGGCGAGGAGGGTGCTGAGGCACAAAGAGATGATTGGGGAGCTCTGCTAGAGGATGCAAACATGGTGGAGGTGGATGATGTAGATGTGGATCTTGGGGTTCTAGATCATCCGAAGATGTAGGATGTCACAAAGCAGTGGGATCCAGAGCAGGCTACTGTTCCAGAGATGCCAACGCCTCAGGCAGTTTTGGAGGACACAGATTTTGAGTTACATGCTAAGAATGCACGATTGGAGGGGTTGTTGTAGAGGCACGATGAGGAGCTAGGGGATGTGTTGCAGGAGAGGGATCTCCTATGCATGCATCTAGTAGAACAATAAAATGCATGGGCTGCATACCCTCGGTAGGATGGGGACACTAATGCTGCATGGGAGAGGGATCTCCTACAGACGTAGCTAGCAGAGAGGGATAGGGCTTTGGTGCACCGTGATGATAACTTGGCTACATATCATCAGTGGGAGATGGACTTGGTGCAGCAACGATTGGAGCTAGAGGTAGAGGTTAGCCGCCTCGATGGGTGGGTCCCTACGTTTAGTGAAGGTGGATCGTCATGCCGCTCGAGAGGGAGTGAGATTGAGCAATCATCATCCACTCGATGCAAGCAACTGGAGGATGGGGGCTCCAGTAGGTGTGATGCAGGGGATGGCAGTAGCTGCCCTGAGGGGTCTCATAAGACCCACACCATGGGGAGTAGTTCCCATCGCATCTATACTATGTGATCATGGTGGCCGATGCCCTAGTCTTGGGGGGTTTTTGAGTTTTTGGATTTTGTTGTAGGGTCACAGGACCTGTTCTTTGTAGCCTGAGGGCATTTTTGATGATATATACAGATGACTTTATTTTGTTTATGCACATGTGATGACTTGATTTTATGCACGATGATTGATGAATATGGATGTATGCATGTTAAGTTATATTGATGGATGCATATGTTTTGATGAAATGCAAATATTTTTTTTATTTATATGATATGGAAATGGAATGGATGAATTAAATTTGTGATTTTTGGTGGTCGGACCATGGAAAGTTTAGAACATTATGGCTTGTTGTCCTAGGTGATTGTTGTGGTAAAAGGACTTTTCGTGTATACATGTTTTTTTGTATTTTCCGATGGCGATGCAAGGATGAAAGATATTAGTGGTTTTAAAATGTGTTTTAAGGTTTTCTAAGATTAAGATGTTTTAACTATCTAGCCATGACTGTACTTTCATCTTATGAGACTTTTGAACTAGGTATGAATCAGACTTGTATTTGACCAAGTTATTTCACATCCCTATGTGTGCAATTGAGTTCATTTATGTGGTGTTTGTCAGGATACCACTAGTACTAGGTAGGTTGTCAACCAAACCTGTACTGAGGATCACATGATTAGCTCCACTAACTCCTTTGATTCTCTGAGTCATTCAAATGATAAACACTTGTGTATCATTTGTTCGGTGTTGCTTGTGTACGTGATCTCTACCAAAAAAGGACCCTTCGTTACTTGCAAGGCACTACTCACTATGGGCTCTTCTACAAGGTAAAAGCCACAGAATATCATTGGATACATATATCAATATTGGGTATGTTCAATAGAATACTTATGTTCAACCTCAGGCTATGTATTTTGCCTTGGTTCTTCACCAATATCCTGGTTATGCAAGAAATAACAAGCAGTAGCCTTATCTTCTACAAATATAGAATACAGGGCAACAATTTTGGCTAGTCACGAAGCTCTTTGGCTTCATAAAATTCTAAGAGAATTTGGTTTCACCCATGAACATCCTATAACCCTTTGGTGTGAAAATCAAAGCACAATTCATATTGCATGCAATCTAGTTGAACATCATACACATGCACTTCATAAGGTAGCATATTCAAAGTGGGGACATGTTAGTCAAAAAAGTGACTAACTACAGAAAAACATCTGATGCTCCTTTTTGCATATTTTCCAAGAATACCAAAGTGGCTCATGTGCTAAAGATCAAAGAAAATGCAAAACACCGCAAGGAGGAAAAAGTTTTGTGATATTGCGACATGTTGCATTTTCGCGGTTCAAATCTAAGAGAAAAATAAAAGGGCAAAAGTGTCACGATATCGCAACATGTTGCTTTGTCGTAGCCAAAATAGAAAAAGTGTCACGATATCGTGACATGTTGCTTTGTCATGGCCAAAATAGAAAAATTGTCACGATATCGCGACATGTTGCTTTGTACCAGCCAAAAGAGAAAAAGTGTCACGATATCGCGACATGTTGCATTGTCATTACCAAAAGAGAAAAATTGTCATGATATCGCGACATATTGCTTTGTCATGGCCAAAAGAGAAAAATTGTCGCGATATCGTCACATTTTGCATTGTCGCTGCCAAAAGTGAAAAACTATCACGATATCGCGACATGTTGCTTTATCATGGCCAAAAGAAAAAAAGTGGTGCGATATCGGGACATGTATTTTGGCGGCTAAGAGCAACAAAAGGGAGCAAAGAGGTAGAAGTGTCATGATTTCATGACATGTCACATTTTCATGATGCACAAAGAAGAATAAAATTGAAGACATAGAAATGTCGTGATTTCGCGACATGTCTCATTTTTGCGGCAGGAGGCAGCTAAAGAGCAAAATAAGAGACGAATGTCGCAATTTCGTGACATGTCTCATTTTTGCGGCTGGAAGTGGTAGAAGATCAAAGCAAAAGAAAAATTTCATGATTTCACGACATGTCTCATTTTCATGGTGGGAGGCAGCAAAAGAGCAAAGTAAGAGACGAATCTCGTGATTTCGTGACATGTCTCTTTTTCGCGGCTAGAAGCGACAGAAGAGCAAAGCAAGAGACGAATGTCATGATTTCCTGACATGTCTCATTTTTGTGACTGGAAGTGGCAGAAAATCAAAGAGAGGAAAAAATGTCATGATTTCGTGACATGTCTCATTTTCACGACGTGAGGCAGCAAAAGAGCAAAGTAAGAGACCAATGTCACGATTTCGCAACATGTCTCATTTTCATGGTTGGAAGCGGTAGAAGAGAAAAACAAGGGACGAATGTCACGATTTCACGACATGCCAGCTGTAAAGGAATAAAGTATATTTTTGGCAATTGGGGACATGCACTGACATCAGGTACCAATTTTTGAACAATGGTCTGTTGATTATAACCTGGCAGGTCCGCTGGATGATTACCAATCTATCCAATCTGTGGGAAATCCGTTGTGTATTATTAGAAACTGTAGATGATTACTTGTAAAATAAGTAAGATGTACTTAGAAAAAGATACTTTTTTAGGGTATATATAGGGGTGAGCAACTCCAAAAAAAGGGTCAGCTCTTGGATGTTTACAAGCTTGATGTACTTGTACTGGATTACAAGCAATAAAATATTTCTTCCTATGGCTTCTGAAACTTTTGTGTGCAAGTGTATGTATCCTGGTGTTTTAACTTTTATTCACTCTAAGTTTTATAATGTATATTTTGAAATATGGACTATGCACATATAAATATTGTTTCTAGAGTTGAACATTAAAATATAGTTACATGCTTTTAGACGAATATCTAGAAGGCTCACTCAGGAATTCATGTTTTCTATAAAAGGATATAAAGAAAACTTTGAAAGTTGTAATCTACATCGTCAATGTTTGTTGTTGTCCAATCTATATCATGAGAAAATTTTCTAGCTTAAGCTATATTTCCATTATCTCTTGTTCCCCTTTTCTCTAAAAAACTCAAATGAACCAGCCTTCTCTGGAGACTAGACAGATGATCTCAAGCAAGATCTGTCTATTCAATGTTGGCAAAGTCTAAGGCGTAACACTATTAAACGAAGGTAGATTTTTTTCCAACAATTTTTGGCATGCCTGGTAGGGCCAGCAATCCCACAGTATTGTATAAGTTTTGGTTTTTTACCTTAAGAGCCTTTTTGTTTAAAAATCTCAAGAAAAACCACCTGGCGACTCCGTTGCAATTTAGACCATAAAAGAAATATCTTGTCTAAAAAACTTCTGGTTATATAGCCATATGATAACCAGATCTCGAGCTAGAAAATTTGAAGAACCTATCGAGTTCTTTGAGCTACATCTCGGAAGAATAAAAGCACACCATGTGCTAGTCGCACGATCAAATCTGCCTGGCACCATTAGCACCTCTTTAATACCCGTTGTAGGAGCATATGCAAGCAATCCCATAGCGGCTGTAACTCCTTTAGAAATCATGGTAGCTACCCCTACACCAACGCATCTTGTGTGGAATCAAACTGGTCCTTTGAACTTGGGAACACACCACCAAATTCCACAAGCTACACTAAAAGCATTATCGACCTTTGACGGAATAGGCAAAATAATAGATGAGCATTGTTTAGATGTATCAGTGCTAGCATCTATTTACAACATCACTTAGGAAGATGTAATGGTCATATTATTGATTATATCTTTGAAAGGAAAGATTATCTATTGTTACAAAGTGCTTCCCACTGGATCCATTACTTCTTGGGCAATACTGGTCGACCGTCTGGTCGATGAATTTAATATACATGTAGATCCTTTCACACTGCTGAATCAATTCACTATCATTGAGAGGCATCCACAAGAAGAAATCTAAGATTTCAACATCATATTCACCATAACTCGTGATAGAGTACCGCAAGGCCTAAAACCTATGGAAGAACAAGCTATATGCTATTATTTAATGGCTTTTGATTAATATCTCAGTATGATAATAAGGTAATCCCATGTAACCACTTTTCTTGGGATCTATGTAGAGGTAGCAAAGGGCAAAGCTGATCTCATCGCTACAAAAAGATATCCATAAAAAAGTCTATTGCCAATTTTACCAGAGCTTTCCCAAGCATCAATTTCTAAACTTCCTATACTCCCATCAATGCATGCCCTCCCAACTATAGCTACACCTCCTACACCCCTTCAATATTCTCCCCCCAGTGATAAATACATGACCATAATTGATAAAATGAAGACATTGTCAAATGAAATGGCATCCATGAAAAAGAGAGAGGCTGAAAGGAATTTTCCACCAAGGAATTTTCCTTAGGTAACAAGAGATGCAACACAATAAAGCAATAGGGGACAAGAGAGACCGAGCACAGTATATACAAATGATACTGTGGAGGCTGAGGAGCCTCCCACTGATTCTAACTTTTGGTGTACTACATGTAATGATCCACATGGAGAAAGTTTGTGTATGATACACCAACATTATGTATAAAGTATTGTAGTTGAAAAGAGTAAATAAAAAATGAAAGGCCATGTAAATATAATTAGAGAGGAGGACCACAACTTCATGATGCCTACAGTAGAATAGGTTTCAGTTTCGACAAGATCAAGTAAGAAACCACTGCAAGTAGACCCTAAAGAGCTTCAGCCATTGAATGTTTCCCCTGCTCCCAAGGAATTTCCCAAAGAAACTTCCAAGGGAAGCATCCCTCAGGAAATAAAATATCAATTTCCAGCCAAAATTCAAGGGCAAGTGAAAGCACGAGGATACGAAAACAAAAAGGAAAAAAAAACTCCAAGTACGATGCAAAAATGGAACTAAACTTAACGCTACGAATTAAAAATGCATAAAATGGAGAAAGCATAAACAAATTGAAACCCAAATGAAACAAACAAAACTTTTCTTTTATTAATGTATTTCACAATTCGGTTACAATTCACCTCATCCCTTTTCAGGGGCGAGGAGCATTAAATTCGTCTCTTAGTTACATCCATGGATAGCCATCCTTCTTTCACGTGCCCACATGTAAGATGGGTGGACCAAAATGTCATCGATGCTTGTGTATATGAGTGTCGGTTCCTTGCTGCTCCTCCAATGTCCGGACCCTACGTTCAAAGGAACAAGAAATAGTCGTAGCACCCGTGGATAAAACAAAGCATGCAATCCCCAAGCCCACGATAATAAAATGAGAAAATGAATTAAACTATGACTAAAATGAATCCAAATGCTCTAAAAATTTTACAAGAGCATCAATACATCACCAGGAAGGCCCTAAAAAAAGAACAGTTGAGAAATTCCTCATGGATTTGAATTTTCTCTAGGACGGGATGAATTTACCTACAACAAAACACCAAAAATGTACTGTCCCAAATGTCCTACCTAGGAAGCTCCAAAAGACCTGCTAATTGGGAGTATTTTGGGAAGACTCAGATGGTCACATTTTCCCAATTTGGCCTTCGTTAATGGGATTTTGATGATGCTACCTGCAGGTTAGTAAAAGTGAACGAAGATAGAAACATGATCAAAATTGTTCAAAACGAGATGAAATTTAAATGACAACCTATCTAAGCATCATAGAATTGAATGCAAAAATGAAAGAAAGAAAATCTACCATAGAATTCCCATCGCTCCGAAGAGGGGTGATTAGGACTGTAGTAGTGTAGGAGGGTGCACCCATGGGGCAGGCTACCTATCGTTTGAGGCCTGATTTTGGCACCAATCCACTTGGGATGGGTCCAAAACCTCTTGTGGGGTATTGTCAAAAAAATTGGTGGGATATTGTGGCCAAATTTCAGGTTTTGCACTCAAAATTTGTCCTTCCAATAGTTACCCAATGACCTCCTCTCTAAAAGAGATCATAGATGTGAAATGCATGAATCAACTAAGGGTGTATGGGGAAGTAAAATGACAACACTTCATTGCTCAAAAAATGCTCCTCTCTGTATCTTGGGGTGAGGAAACTCACCAATTTATAGACCTAGAGGTCTCTTACATTGGGCATGTAGAGGCGCCACTTGGAAACCATGCCTTCCTAGGGGGAGGGAGACTCCTCCCTGATTAGGGACTTCATGACTGCCCTTGTAGCTACTTGTAACACTTGAAAATGCTCACTCACACTACCATGCGATGAAGGAAGCATTAGGTGCATAGCACCAAGAAAAAATAGATAACTGAAGCACTAATGATTAGGGTTTTTAGTAACTTAACCAACTTTTGATGCCCCAAGCATGGGAAGGGCATGCATTCTTGAATCCTTTCTTCTGATGAGCGAAGGAACTCAATTCAAGTGTTAACCTTTTTTGGTGAGGTGTTACTTGAGCTTGGACATTGATCAGTCATGAATAGGCAAAGGGTACAACATTTTGTCTATGGGAACCTTGAGTTCATGATTCATGAATGCCAAGTGATTGATCACCTTGTGATTATTGCTTGTTTGCTACCCCAAGCATGAGCATGATTGTCTTTGTCAATGATTTTTTGAATGCATGTTGTTTCCATGATTGGGTGTGTATTTTTTGATTGGTGATTGAGTGTGACTACCCCCTCAAGTGACGAATCGATGAGGGAATGACCAGCATGAGAAAAGCGATGAGTCGCTTGACCCAAGATGACTTGTGTAAGGGTACCTACAGATGTTTTAGCATTAAATGTGTGTGCAATTTTCTGATATTTAGACCTATTTTTGGTGGGTGTTAACCCTTTTGGTGACATTTTTTGGATTTGAAATTATCGAAAATTCGTCTTCCCGTGGAGTAGTCCAGCCATGGTGGCCTTCTTAGGGAGTAGGATGGTGACAATTTGTAACCCCAATGTTTGTTTTGGATGCCAAAAATTTCAAGCGTGAATGCACCTTCGTTCGACAACTCTATTGCTATTATTGGGTGGGTTTTGACCTTTTTGGTGATGCCATTTGGGGATGAAATTCTTGAAGATCCATCTTCCCGTGGAGTGGTCCAGCTATGGTAGCCTTCTTAGGGAGTATGATAATGAGGATTTGTGACCCCGAAATCTTTTTTGCATACCCGAAATGTCAAGTGCAAAAGCACTCTCATTGGACAATTTTATTGCTGTTTTTGGTGTATTTTGGTGTATTTTTGTGCATTTTTGTTGTTTTTGAAATGTTTGCTCTGTATTCGTCTCTGGGTAGGATGAATTCCTATTGAGAATTCGTTCTATGGAGGGACGAGTGCTAACCAGAGTGCTTGTCCCAGGGAGGAAAAATCACAGGCTGAAAAAGCCTATTTAAAGTCCAAAACTAGGTTTTGGGCTCATTTGCACTTGTTTTTTCTGGCAATTTGGAGCTCTGAGGAGGAGGAGGTCAATTCGTGAAGCGAAGCGCTACTAAATTTTTTTTCTGCCACCATGAGTGCACGAACCGGATCGAGTGGCGAAGCTGAAGTGAGACCAGTAAGTGAACTCCCTCTTTATTAGTCTCTTGTATTACGCTTTTAAAATCGCAAGTTATGTTTCGCTTCTTTTATGTATTTTGTTTTTCAAATGTAAAAATGAGAAAACCTTAGTGAAATGAATGTGTTTATTTGTTTTGGTATGGCTTCATTAAAATGTAGGTTGAAATCCTAGTGGAAACCATGTTTGTTTGTGTTCATTTTTTCATTTTTATTTTTGTAAACTAACAGAAACCCTAGGCTAACAAAAGTCGAAACTTAGCTGAAAAACATGGGCTAACTCTAGTTAAACAAAGATCAAAACTGAGTTTAGAAACTTATGGTAAAATTGAGCTTAAAAAATTAGTGTTAAACATAGTTTTGTGGTAAAAAATTCGCTCAACCTTAGTCATTTTTGTTGTTCGTTTAACTTATCAATGTAAAGGTAAAAGCCCTAGATTGACAAACTAAGTTTTGTTATTTTTGATTTTTTTTTTTTTTTTAATTTATCAGTTTGAGAGTGTAAAACCTTATGTTGACAAATTAATGTTGTTATTTTTTATTTTTCTTTGTTTTAATTTATCAATTTGAGAGTGTAAAACCCTAGGTTGACAAATTAATTTTGTTATTTTTGATTTTTTTTGTTTTAATTTATCAATTTGAGAGTGTAAAACCCTAGGTTGACAAATTAGTGTTGTTTTTCATTTACTGTTTGTAGCTGTATACTTTTTTTATTTTTTTTATTTTAATGTGTTTATTTTGTTTTCTTTTGCAGGTTGTGAAGAGCCGGTATCGTGTGCCTACTATTTTTGCTGAAGCGTGGGAGGCGCTAGTTGTGGCTGACTAGGAGTGGCTTGACACCCTAGGGCTCAAGCAGGTGACTCGGTTGGAGCTAGTGATTGGGGATCAGGCCTACCTGATGGACCTAATCAACTTGTGGGATCCTCAAACTAATACTTTCCATCTCCCAATAGGGGATATGACAGTCACTTTGGAGGATGTCTATCGGATTATTCAGATTCCAATAGATGGACTGCCGATCAGGATGATGTCATGGGATCAATGGACAACAGTGCTGACACGCTGCTTTGGGCATGGGGAGGAGTTGGGAGTGGATGGTCCAGTGGATAGGGCAGAGGTTGAATATCAGATGGGTGGGGTCTTAGTTCAATGGTGACTTGAGAGGGGTGTGTTGGGAGTGAGGCACTCAATACTCATGGGCCTCATTTCCAACATGTTGCTACCCGACTTGTGAGGTGCGAGGTTCCCATGGAACCCGTTGGATGTGGTCTTGTCGGCTAGTGGAGTGTTCAATGCATGAGCCTTTGATCATGATATGGGGATAGACGCTGCTGGTGTAGCTCTATGGGGAGATATATGAGGTCTATTGCCAGAGGTGGAAGGGGATTAGCTATAGCTATCTATTGCAGATGTAGGCTTGGTAGAATATAGTGATGGAGAGGCTAGTGGGGTTACCATGGATGATGTAGGTGGATATGGTGTATAAGGATATAGGTTACACAGCTTTGTGGCGGTAGTCTAAGGAATAGGGATAGATTCGATGGTGGGTAGGTGTTGTAGGGCACTATTTCGATGCCTTCGATTGGCTTACTCCAGGGGACGTATTTTGGCACCCTTATCGGGACTGTCCAACCTGGCCAGAGGCTAGAGAGTGGCTCTAGTGGGTGTGTAGGTAGTAGTGGCTGATTGGGTGGCATGGGACCGAGTAGGAGTTCTTCCCTTACATCCGGGTGACATGATATTTTAGGGTGTGCTAGGGGTTTCCCTGGTGAGCCCATGGTCTATCGACATCGATGGGATGAGAGGACTCTAGATCGGCCAGACATCGCACCATTGGGTGAGGATTCAGATGTGATGATCGATGTCCCAGACGTGGATGATGTCAGGACTACCATAGAGTATGACCAGTGGTGGATACTACAGCGATGGTAGGGAGAGGGGCCACTAGGAGGTGCAAAGGCAGCAGTAGCAGGCGAGGAGGGTGCTGAGGCACAAAGAGATGATTGGGGAGCTCTGCTAGAGGATGCAAACATGGTGGAGGTGGATGATGCAGATGTGGATCTTGGGGTTCTAGATCATCCGAAGATGTAGGATGTCACAAAGCAGTGGGAGCCAGAGCAGGCTACTGTTCCAGAGATGCCAACGCCTCAGGCAGTTTTGGAGGACACATATTTTGAGTTACATGCTAAGAATGCACGATTGGAGGGGTTGTTGTAGAGGCACGATGAGGAGCTAGGGGATGTGTTGCAGGAGAGGGATCTCCTATGCATGCATCTAGTAGAACAATAAAATGCATGGGCTGCATACCCTCGGTAGGATGGGGACACTAATGCTGCATGGGAGAGGGATCTCCTACAGATGTAGCTAGCAGAGAGGGATAGGGCTTTGGTGCACCGTGATGATAACTTGGCTACATATCATCAGTGGGAGATGGACTTGGTGCAGCAACGATTGGAGCTAGAGGTAGAGGTTAGCCGCCTCGATGGGTGGGTCCCTACGTTTAGTGAAGGTGGATCGTCATGCCGCTCGAGAGGGAGTGAGATTGAGAAATCATCATCCACTCGATGCAAGCAACTGGAGGATGGGGGCTCCAGTAGGTGTGATGCAGGGGCTGGCATTAGCTGCCCTGAGGGGTCTCATAAGACCCACACCATGGGGAGTAGTTCCCATCGCATCTATCCTATGTGATCATGGTGGCCGATGCCCTAGGCTTGGGGGGTTTTTGAGTTTTTGGATTTTGTTGTAGGGTCACAGGACCTGTTCTTTGTAGCCTGAGGGCATTTTTGATGATATATACAGATGACTTTATTTTGTTTATGCACATGTGATGACTTGATTTTATGCACGATGATTGATGAATATGGATGTATGCATGTTAAGTTATATTGATGGATGCATATGTTTTGATGAAATGCAAATATATTTTTTATTTATATGATATGGAAATGGAATGGATGAATTAAATTTGTGATTTTTGGTGGTCGGACCATGGAAAGTTTAGAACATTATGGCTTGTTGTCCTAGGTGATTGTTGTGGTAAAAGGACTTTTCGTGTATACATGTTTTTTTGTATTTTCTGATGGCGATGCAAGGATGAAAGATATTAGTGGTTTTAAAATGTGTTTTAAGGTTTTCTAAGATTAAGATGTTTTAACTATCTAGCCATGACTGTACTTTCATCTTATGAGACTTTTGAACTAGGTATGAATCAGACTTGTATTTGACCAAGTTATTTCACATCCCTATGTGTGCAATTGAGTTCATTTATGTGGTGTTTGTCAGGATACCACCAGTACTAGGTAGGTTGTCAACCAAACCTGTACTGAGGATCACATGATTAGCTCCACTAACTCCTTTGATTCTCTGAGTCATTCAAATGATAAACACTTGTGTATCATTTGTTCGGTGTTGCTTGTGTACGTGATCTCTACCAAAAAAGGACCCTTCGTTACTTGCAAGGCACTACTCACTATGGGCTCTTCTACAAGGTAAAAGCCATAGAATATCATTGGATACATATATCAATATTGGGTATGTTCAATAGAATACTTATGTTCAACCTCAGGCTATGTATTTTGCCTTGGTTCTTCACCAATATCCCGGTTATGCAAGAAACAACAAGTGGTAGCCTTATCTTCTACAAATATAGAATACAGGGCAACAATTTTGGCTAGTCACGAAGCTCTTTGGCTTCATAAAATTCTAAGAGAATTTGGTTTCACCCATGAACATCCTATAACCCTTTGGTGTGAAAATCAAAGCACAATTCATATTGCATGCAATCTAGTTGAACATCATACACATGCACTTCATAAGGTAGCATATTCAAAGTGGGGACATGTTAGTCAAAAAAGTGACTAACTACAGAAAAACATCTGATGCTCCTTTTTGCATATTTTCCAAGAATACCAAAGTGGCTCATGTGCTAAAGATCAAAGAAAATGCAAAACACCGCAAGGAGGAAAAAGTTTTGTGATATTGCGACATGTTGCATTTTCGCGGTTCAAATCTAAGAGAAAAATAAAAGGGCAAAAGTGTCACGATATCGCAACATGTTGCTTTGTCGTAGCCAAAATAGAAAAAGTGTCACGATATCGTGACATGTTGCTTTGTCATGGCCAAAATAGAAAAATTGTCACGATATCGCGACATGTTGCTTTGTCCCAGCCAAAAGAGAAAAAGTGTCACGATATCGCGACATGTTGCATTGTCATTACCAAAAGAGAAAAATTGTCATGATATCGCGACATATTGCTTTGTCATGGCCAAAAGAGAAAAAGTGTCGCGATATCGTCACATTTTGCATTGTCGCTGCCAAAAGTGAAAAACTATCACGATATCGCGACATGTTGCTTTATCATGGCCAAAAGAAAAAAAGTGGTGCGATATCGGGACATGTATTTTGGCGGCTAAGAGCAACAAAAGGGATCAAAGAGGTAGAAGTGTCATGATTTCATGACATGTCACATTTTCATGATGCACAAAGAAGAATAAAATTGAAGACATAGAAATGTCGTGATTTCGCGACATGTCTCATTTTTGCGGCAGGAGGCAGCTAAAGAGCAAAATAAGAGACGAATGTCGCAATTTCGTGACATGTCTCATTTTTGCGGCTGGAAGTGGTAGAAGATCAAAACAAAAGAAAAATTTCATGATTTCACGACATGTCTCATTTTCATGGTGGGAGGCAGCAAAAGAGCAAAGTAAGAGACGAATCTCGTGATTTCGTGACATGTCTCTTTTTCGCGGCTAGAAGCGACAGAAGAGCAAAGCAAGAGACGAATGTCATGATTTCCTGACATGTCTCATTTTTGTGACTGGAAGTGGCAGAAAATCAAAGAGAGGAAAAAATGTCATGATTTCGTGACATGTCTCATTTTCACGACGTGAGGCAGCAAAAGAGCAAAGTAAGAGACCAATGTCACGATTTCGCAACATGTCTCATTTTCATGGTTGGAAGCGGTAGAAGAGCAAAACAAGGGACGAATGTCACGATTTCACGACATGCCAGATGTAAAGGAATAAAGTATATTTTTGGCAATTGGGGACATGCACTGACATCAGGTGCCAATTTCTGAACAATGGTCTGTTGATTATAACTCGGCAGGTCCGCTGGATGATTACCAATCTATCCAATCGTGGGAAATCCGTTGTGTATTATTAGAAACTCGTAGATGATTACTTGTAAAATAAGTAAGATGTACTTAGAAAAAGATACTTTTTTAGGGTATATATAGGGGTGAGCAACTCCAAAAAAAGGGTCAGCTCTTGGATGTTTACAAGCTTGATGTACTTGTACTGGATTACAAGCAATAAAATATTTCTTCCTATGGCTTCTGAAACTTTTGTGTGCAAGTGTATGTATCCTGGTGTTTTAACTTTTATTCACTCTAAGTTTTATAATGTATATTTTGAAATATGGACTATGCACATATAAATATTGTTTCTAGAGTTGAACATTAAAATATAGTTACATGCTTTTAGACGAATATCTAGAAGGCTCACTCAGGAATTCATGTTTTCTATAAAAGGATATAAAGAAAACTTTGAAAGTTGTAATCTACATCGTCAATGTTTGTTGTTGTCCAATCTATATCATGAGAAAATTTTCTAGCTTAAGCTATATTTCCATTATCTCTTGTTCCCCTTTTCTCTAAAAAACTCAAATGAACCAGCCTTCTCTGGAGACTAGACAGATGATCTCAAGCAAGATCTGTCTATTCAATGTTGGCAAAGTCTAAGGTGTAACACTATTAAACGAAGGTAGATTTTTTTCCAACAATTTTTGGCATGCCTGGTAGGGCCAGCAATCCCACAGTATTGTATAAGTTTTGGTTTTTTACCTTAAGAGCCTTTTTGTTTAAAAATCTCAAGAAAAACCACCTGGCGACTCCGTTGCAATTTAGACCATAAAAGAAATATCTTGTCTAAAAAACTTCTGGTTATATAGCCATATGATAACCAGATCTCGAGCTAGAAAATTTGAAGAACCTATCGAGTTCTTTGAGCTACATCTCGGAAGAATAAAAGCACACCATGTGCTAGTCGCACGATCAAATCTGCCTGGCACCATTAGCACCTCTTTAATACCCGTTGTAGGAGCATATGCAAGCAATCCCATAGCGGCTGTAACTCCTTTAGCAATCATGGTAGCTACCCCTACACCAACGCATCTTGTGTGGAATCAAACTGGTCCTTTGAACTTGGGAACACACCACCAAATTCCACAAGCTACACTAAAAGCATTATCGACCTTTGACGGAATAGGCAAAATAATAGATGAGCATTGTTTAGATGTATCAGTGCTAGCATCTATTTACAACATCACTTAGGAAGATGTAATGGTCATATTATTGATTATATCTTTGAAAGGAAAGATTATCTATTGTTACAAAGTGCTTCCCACTGGATCCATTACTTCTTGGGCAATACTGGTCGACCGTCTGGTCGATGAATTTAATATACATGTAGATCCTTTCACACTGCTGAATCAATTCACTATCATTGAGAGGCATCCACAAGAAGAAATCTAATATTTCAACATCATATTCACCATAACTCGTGATAGAGTACCGCAAGGCCTAAAACCTATGGAAGAACAAGCTATATGCTATTATTTAATGGCTTTTGATTAATATCTCAGTATGATAATAAGGTAATCCCATGTAACCACTTTTCTTGGGATCTATGTAGAGGTAGCAAAGGGCAAAGCTGATCTCATCGCTACAAAAAGATATCCATAAAAAAGTCTATTTCCAATTTTACCAGAGCTTTCCCAAGCATCAATTTCTAAACTTCCTATACTCCCATCAATGCATGCCCTCCCAACTATAGCTACACCTCCTACACCCCTTCAATATTCTCCCCCTAGTGATAAATACATGACCATAATTGATAAAATGAAGACATTGTCAAATGAAATGGCATCCATGAAAAAGAGAGAGGCTGAAAGGAATTTTCCACCAAGGAATTTTCCTTAGGTAACAAGAGATGCAACACAATAAAGCAATAGGGGACAAGAGAGACCGAGCACAAGTATATACAAATGATACCGTGGAGGCCGAGGAGCCTCCCACTGATTCTAACTTTTGGTGTACTACATGTAATGATCCACATGGAGAAAGTTTGTGTATGATACACCAACATTATGTATAAAGTATTGTAGTTGAAAAGAGTAAATAAAAAATGAAAGGCCATGTAAATATAATTAGAGAGGAGGACCACAACTTCATGATGCCTACAGTAGAATAGGTTTCAGTTTCGACAAGATCAAGTAAGAAACCACTGCAAGTAGACCCTAAAGAGCTTCAGCCATTGAATGTTTCCCCTGCTCCCAAGGAATTTCCCAAAGAAACTTCCAAGGGAAGCATCCCTCAGGAAATAAAATATCAGTTTCCAGCCAAAATTCAAGGGCAAGTGAAAGCACGAGGATACGAAAACAAAAAGGAAAAAAAAACTCCAAGTACGATGCAAAAATGGAACTAAACTTAACGCTACGAATTAAAAATGCATAAAATGGAGAAAGCATAAACAAATTGAAACCCAAATGAAACAAACAAAACTTTTCTTTTATTAATGTATTTCACAATTCGGTTACAATTCACCTCATCCCTTTTCAGGGGCGAGGAGCATTAAATTCGTCTCTTAGTTACATCCATGGATAGCCATCCTTCTTTCACGTGCCCACATGTAAGATGGGTGGACCAAAATGTCATCGATGCTTGTGTATATGAGTGTCGGTTCCTTGCTGCTCCTCCAATGTCCAGACCCTACGTTCAAAGGAACAAGAAATAGTCAGTAGCACTTGTGGATAAAACAAAGCATGCAATCCCCAAGCCCACGATAATAAAATGAGAAAATGAATTAAACTATGACTAAAATGAATCCAAATGCTCTAAAAATTTTACAAGAGCATCAATACATCACCAGGAAGGCCCTAAAAAAAGAACAGTTGAGAAATTCCTCATGGATTTGAATTTTCTCTAGGACGGGATGAATTTACCTACAACAAAACACCAAAAATGTACTGTCCCAAATGTCCTACCTAGGAAGCTCCAAAAGACCTGCTAATTGGGAGTATTTTGGGAAGACTCAGATGGTCACATTTTCCCAATTTGGCCTTCGTTAATGGGATTTTGATGATGCTACCTGCAGGTTAGTAAAAGTGAACGAAGATAGAAACATGATCAAAATTGTTCAAAACGAGATGAAATTTAAATGACAACCTATCTAAGCATCATAGAATTGAATGCAAAAATGAAAGAAAGAAAATCTACCATAGAATTCCCATCGCTCCGAAGAGGGGTGATTAGGACTGTAGTAGTGTAGGAGGGGGCACCCATGGGGCAGGCTACCTATCGTTTGAGGCCTCGATTTTGGCACCAATCCACTTGGGATGGGTCCAAAACCTCTTGTGGGGTATTGTCAAAAAAATTGGTGGGATATTGTGGCCAAATTTCAGGTTTTGCACTCAAAATTTGTCCTTCCAATAGTTACCCAATGACCTCCTCTCTAAAAGAGATCATAGATGTGAAATGCATGAATCAACTAAGGGTGTATGGGGAAGTAAAATGACAACACTTCATTGCTCAAAAAATGCTCCTCTCTGTATCTTGGGGTGAGGAAACTCACCAATTTATAGACCTAGAGGTCTCTTACATTGGGCATGTAGAGGCGCCACTTGGAAACCATGCCTTCCTAGGGGGAGGGAGACTCCTCCCTAATTAGGGACTTCATGACTGCCCTTGTAGCTACTTGTAACACTTGAAAATGCTCACTCACACTACCATGCGATGAAGGAAGCATTAGGTGCATAGCACCAAGAAAAAATAGATAACTGAAGCACTAATGATTAGGGTTTTTAGTAACTTAACCAACTTTTGATGCCCCAAGCATGGGAAGGGCATGCATTCTTGAATCCTTTCTTCTGATGAGCGAAGGAACTCAATTCAAGTGTTAACCTTTTTTGGTGAGGTGTTACTTGAGCTTGGACATTGATCAGTCATGAATAGGCAAAGGGTACAACATTTTGTCTATGGGAACCTTGAGTTCATGATTCATGAATGCCAAGTGATTGATCAGCTTGTGATTATTGCTTGTTTGCTACCCCAAGCATGAGCATGATTGTCTTTGCCAATGATTATTTGAATGCATGTTGTTTCCATGATTGGGTGTGTATTTTTTGATTGGTGACCGAGTGTGACTACCCCCTCAAGTGACGAATCGATGAGGGAATGACCAGCATGAGAAAAGCGATGAGTCGCTTGACCCAAGATGACTTGTGTAAGGGTACCTACAGATGTTTTAGCATTAAATGTGTGTGCAGTTTTCTGATATTTAGACCTATTTTTGGTGGGTGTTAACCCTTTTGGTGACATTTTTTGGATTTGAAATTATCGAAAATTCGTCTTCCCGTGGAGTAGTCCAGCCATGGTGGCCTTCTTAGGGAGTAGGATGGTGACAATTTGTAACCCCAATGTTTGTTTTGGATGCCAAAAATTTCAAGCGTGAATGCACCTTCGTTCGACAACTCTATTGCTATTATTGGGTGGGTTTTGACCTTTTTGGTGATGCCATTTGGGGATGAAATTCTTGAAGATCCATCTTCCCGTGGAGTGGTCCAGCTATGGTAGCCTTCTTAGGGAGTATGATAATGAGGATTTGTGACCCCGACATCTGTTTTGCATACCCGAAATGTCAAGTGCAAAAGCACTCTCATTGGACAATTTTATTGCTGTTTTTGGTGTATTTTGGTGTATTTTTGTGCATTTTTGTTGTTTTTGAAATGTTTGCTTTGTATTCGTCTCTGGGTAGGATGAATTCCTATTGAGAATTCGTTCTATGGAGGGATGAGTGCTAACCAGAGTGCTTGTCCCAGGGAGGAAAAAACACAGGCTGAAAAAGCCTATTTAAAGTCCAAAACTAGGTTTTGGGCTCATTTGCACTTGTTTTTTTTGGCAATTTGGAGCTCTGAGGAGGAGGAGGTCAATTCTGTGAAGCGAAGTGCTACTAAATTTTTTTCTGCCACCATGAGTGCACGAACTGGATCGAGTGACGAAGCTGAAGTGAGACCAGTAAGTGAACTCCCTCTTTATTAGTCTCTTGTATTACGCTTTTTAAAATCGCAAGTTATGTTTCGCTTCTTTTATGTATTTTGTTTTTCAAATGTAAAAATGAGAAAACCTTAGTGAAATGAATGTGTTTATTTGTTTTGGTATGGCTTCATTAAAATGTAGGTTGAAATCCTAGTGGAAACCATGTTTGTTTGTGTTCATTTTTTCATTTTTATTTTTGTAAACTAACAGAAACCCTAGGCTAACAAAAGTCGAAACTTAGCTGAAAAACATGGGCTAACTCTAGTTAAACAAAGATCAAAACTGAGTTTAGAAACTTATGGTAAAATTGAGCTTAAAAAATTAGTGTTAAACATAGTTTTGTGGTAAAAAATTCGCTCAACCTTAGTCATTTTTGTTGTTCGTTTAACTTATCAATGTAAAGGTAAAAGCCCTAGATTGACAAACTAAGTTTTGTTATTTTTGATTTTTTTTTTTTTTTTAATTTATCAGTTTGAGAGTGTAAAACCTTATGTTGACAAATTAATGTTGTTATTTTTTATTTTTCTTTGTTTTAATTTATCAATTTGAGAGTGTAAAACCCTAGGTTGACAAATTAATTTTGTTATTTTTGATTTTTTTTGTTTTAATTTATCAATTTGAGAGTGTAAAACCCTAGGTTGACAAATTAGTGTTGTTTTTCATTTACTGTTTGTAGCTGTATACTTTTTTTTTTTTTTTTATTCTAATGTGTTTATTTTGTTTTCTTTTGCGAGGTTGTGAAGAGCCGGTATCGTGTGCCTACTATTTTTGCTGAAGCGTGGGAGGCGCTAGTTGTGGCTGACTAGGAGTGGCTTGACACCCTAGGGCTCAAGCAGGTGACTCGGTTGGAGCTAGTGATTGGGGATCATGCCTACCTGATGGACCTAATCAACTTGTGGGATCCTCAAACTAATACTTTCCATCTCCCAATAGGGGATATGACAGTCACTTTGGAGGATGTCTATCGGATTATTCAGATTCCAATAGATGGACTGCCGATCAGGATGATGTCATGGGATCAATGGACAACAGTGCTGACACGCTGCTTTTGGCATGGGGAGGAGTTGGGAGTGGATGGTCCAGTGGATAGGGCAGAGGTTGAATATCAGATGGGTGGGGTCTTAGTTCAATGGTGACTTGAGAGGGGTGTGTTGGGAGTGAGGCACTCAATACTCATGGGCCTCATTTCCAACATGTTGCTACCTGACTTGTGAGGTGCGAGGTTCCCATGGAACCTGTTGGATGTGGTCTGTCAGCTAGTGGAGTGTTCAATGCATGAGCCTTTGATCATGATATGGGGATAGACGCTGCTGGTGTAGCTCTATGGGGAGATATATGAGGTCTATTGCCAGAGGTGGAAGGGGATTAGCTATAGCTATCTATTGCAGATGTAGGCTTGGTAGAATATAGCGATGGAGAGGCTAGTGGGGTTACCATGGATGATGTAGGTGGAGATGGTGTATAAGGATATAGGTTACACAGCTTTGTGGCGGTAGTCTAAGGAATAGGGATAGATTCGATGGTGGGTAGGTGTTGTAGGGCACTATTTCGATGCCTTCGATTGGCTTACTCCAGGGGACGTATTTTGGCACCCTTATCGGGACTGTCCAACCTGGCCAGAGGCTAGAGAGTGGCTCTAGTGGGTGTGTTGGTAGTAGTGGCTGATTGGGTGGCATGGGACCGAGTAGGATTTCTTCCCTTACATCTGGGTGACATGATATTTTAGGGTGTGCTAGGGGTTTCCTGGTGAGCCCATGGTCTATCGACATCGATGGGATGAGAGGACTCTAGATCGGCCAGACATCGCACCATTGGGTGAGGATTCAGATGTGATGATCGATGTCCCAGACGTGGATGATGTCAGGACTACCATAGAGTATGACCAGTGGTGGATACTACAGCGATGGTAGGGAGAGGGGCCACTAGGAGGTGCAAAGGCAGCAGTAGCAGGCGAGGAGGGTGCTGAGGCACAAAGAGATGATTGGGGAGCTCTGCTAGAGGATGCAAACATGGTGGAGGTGGATGATGCAGATGTGGATCTTGGGGTTCTAGATCATCCGAAGATGTAGGATGTCACAAAGAAGTGGGAGCCAGAGCAGGCTACTGTTCCAGAGATGCCAACGCCTCAGGCAGTTTTGGAGGACACATATTTTGAGTTACATGCTAAGAATGCACGATTGGAGGGGTTTTTGTAGAGGCACGATGAGGAGCTAGGGGATGTGTTGCGGGAGAGGGATCTCCTATGCATGCATCTAGTAGAGCAATAAAATGCATGGGCTGCATACCACCGGTAGGATGGGGACACTAATGCTGCATGGGAGAGGGATCTCCTACGGATGTAGCTAGCGAGAGAGGGATAGGGCTTTGGTGCACCGTGATGATAACTTGGCTACATATCATCAGTGGGAGATGGACTTGGTGCAGCAACGATTGGAGCTAGAGGTAGAGGTTAGCCGCCTTGATGGGTGGGTCCCTACGTTTAGTGAAGGTGGATCGTCATGCCGCTCGAGAGGGAGTGAGATTGAGCAATCATCATCCACTCGATGCAAGCAACTGGAGGATGGGGGCTCCAGTAGGTGTGATGCAGGGGCTGGCATTAGCTGCCCTGAGGGGTCTCATAAGACCCACACCATGGGGAGTAGTTCCCATCACATCTATCCTATGTGATCATGGTGGCCGATGCCCTAGGCTTGGGGGGTTTTTGAGTTTTTGGATTTTGTTGTAGGGTCACAGGACCTGTTCTTTGTAGCCTGAGGGCATTTTTGATGATATATACAGATGAATTTATTTTGTTTATGCACATGTGATGACTTGATTTTATGCACGATGATTGATGAATATGGATGTATGCATGTTAAGTTATATTGATGGATGCATATGTTTTGATGAAATGCAAATATTTTTTTTATTTATATGATATGGAAATGGAATGGATGAATTAAATTTGTGATTTTTGGTGGTCGGACCATGGAAAGTTTAGAACATTATGGCTTGTTGTCCTAGGTGATTGTTGTGGTAAAAGGACTTTTCGTGTATACATGTTTTTTTGTATTTTCTGATGGCGATGCAAGGATGAAAGATATTAGTGGTTTTAAAATGTGTTTTAAGGTTTTCTAAGATTAATATGTTTTAACTATCTAGCCATGACTGTACTTTCATCTTATGAGACTTTTGAACTAGGTATGAATCAGACTTGTATTTGACCAAGTTATTTCACATCCCTATGTGTGCAATTGAGTTCATTTATGTGGTGTTTGTCAGGATACCACCAGTACTAGGTAGGTTGTCAACCAAACCTGTACTGAGGATCACATGATTAGCTCCACTAACTCCTTTGATTCTCTGAGTCATTCAAATGATAAACACTTGTGTATCATTTGTTCGGTGTTGCTTGTGTACGTGATCTCTACCAAAAAAGGACCCTTCGTTACTTGCAAGGCACTACTCACTATGGGCTCTTCTACAAGGTAAAAGCCACAGAATATCATTGGATACATATATCAATATTGGGTATGTTCAATAGAATACTTATGTTCAACCTCAGGCTATGTATTTTGCCTTGGTTCTTCACCAATATCCTGGTTATGCAAGAAATAACAAGCAGTAGCCTTATCTTCTACAAATATAGAATACAGGGCAACAATTTTGGCTAGTCACGAAGCTCTTTGGCTTCATAAAATTCTAAGAGAATTTGGTTTCACCCATGAACATCCTATAACCCTTTGGTGTGAAAATCAAAGCACAATTCATATTGCATGCAATCTAGTTGAACATCATACACATGCACTTCATAAGGTAGCATATTCAAAGTGGGGACATGTTAGTCAAAAAAGTGACTAACTACAGAAAAACATATGATGCTCCTTTTTGCATATTTTCCAAGAATACCAAAGTGGCTCATGTGCTAAAGATCAAAGAAAATGCAAAACACCGCAAGGAGGAAAAAGTTTTGTGATATTGCGACATGTTGCATTTTCGCGGTTCAAATCTAAGAGAAAAATAAAAGGGCAAAAGTGTCACGATATCGCAACATGTTGCTTTGTCGTAGCCAAAATATAAAAAGTGTCACGATATCGTGACATGTTGCTTTGTCATGGCCAAAATAGAAAAATTGTCACGATATCGCGACATGTTGCTTTGTCCCAGCCAAAAGAGAAAAAGTGTCACGATATCGCGACATGTTGCATTGTCATTACCAAAAGAGAAAAATTGTCATGATATCGCGACATATTGCTTTGTCATGGCCAAAAGAGAAAAAGTGTCGCGATATCGTCACATGTTGCATTGTCGCTGCCAAAAGTGAAAAACTATCACGATATCGCGACATGTTGCTTTATCATGGCCAAAAGAAAAAAAGTGGTGCGATATCGGGACATGTATTTTGGCGGCTAAGAGCAACAAAAGGGAGCAAAGAGGTAGAAGTGTCATGATTTCATGACATGTCACATTTTCATGATGCACAAAGAAGAATAAAATTGAAGACATAGAAATGTCGTGATTTCGCGACATGTCTCATTTTTGCGGCAGGAGGCAGTAAAGAGCAAAATAAGAGACGAATGTCGCAATTTCGTGACATGTCTCATTTTTGCGGCTGGAAGTGGTAGAAGATCAAAGCAAAAGACAAATTTCATGATTTCACGACATGTCTCATTTTCATGGTGGGAGGCAGCAAAAGAGAAAAGTAAGAGACGAATGTCGTGATTTCGTGACATGTCTCATTTTCGCGGCTAGAAGCGACGGAAGAGCAAAGCAAGAGACGAATGTCATGATTTCGCGACATGTCTCATTTTTGTGACTGGAAGTGGCAAAAAATCAAAGAGAGGAAAAAATGTCATGATTTCGTGACATGTCTCATTTTCACGACGTGAGGCAGCAAAAGAGCAAAGTAAGAGACGAATGTCACGATTTCGCAACATGTCTCATTTTCATGGTTGGAAGCGGTAGAAGAGCAAAACAAGAGACGAATGTCACGATTTCACGACATGCCACCTGTAAAGGAATAAAGTATATTTTTGGCAATTGGGGACATGCACTGACATCAGGTGCCAATTTTTGAACAATGGTCTCGTTGATTATAACTCGGGCAGGTCCGCTCGGATGATTACCAATCTATCCAATTGTGGGAAATCCGTTGTGTATTATTAGAAACTGTAGATGATTACTTGTAAAATAAGTAAGATGTACTTAGAAAAAGATACTTTTTTAGGGTATATATAGGGGTGAGCAACTCCAAAAAAAGGGTCAGCTCTTGGATGTTTACAAGCTTGATGTACTTGTACTGGATTACAAGCAATAAAATATTTCTTCCTATGGCTTCTGAAACTTTTGTGTGCAAGTGTATGTATCCTGGTGTTTTAACTTTTATTCACTCTAAGTTTTATAATGTATATTTTGAAATATGGACTATGCACATATAAATATTGTTTCTAGAGTTGAACATTAAAATATAGTTACATGATTTTAGACGAATATCTAGAAGGCTCACTCAGGAATTCATGTTTTCTATAAAAGGATATAAAGAAAACTTTGAAAGTTGTAATCTACATCGTCAATGTTTGTTGTTGTCCAATCTATATCATGAGAAAATTTTCTAGCTTAAGCTATATTTCCATTATCTCTTGTTCCCCTTTTCTCTAAAAAACTCAAATGAACCAGCCTTCTCTGGAGACTAGACAGATGATCTCAAGCAAGATCTGTCTATTCAATGTTGGCAAAGTCTAAGGCGTAACACTATTAAACGAAGGTAGATTTTTTTCCAACAATTTTTGGCATGCCTGGTAGGGCCAGCAATCCCACAGTATTGTATAAGTTTTGGTTTTTTACCTTAAGAGCCTTTTTGTTTAAAAATCTCAAGAAAAACCACCGGCGACTCCGTTGCAATTTAGACCATAAAAGAAATATCTTGTCTAAAAAACTTCTGGTTATATAGCCATATGATAACCAGATCTCGAGCTAGAAAATTTGAAGAACCTATCGAGTTCTTTGAGCTACATCTCGAAAGAATAAAAGCACACCATGTGCTAGTCGCACGATCAAATCTGCCTGGCACCATTAGCACCTCTTTAATACCCGTTGTAGGAGCATATGCAAGCAATCCCATAGCGGCTGTAACTCCTTTAGCAATCATGGTAGCTACCCCTACACCAACGCATCTTGTGTGGAATCAAACTGGTCCTTTGAACTTGGGAACACACCACCAAATTACACAAGCTACACTAAAAGCATTATCGACCTTTGACAGAATAGGCAAAATAATAGATGAGCATTGTTTAGATGTATCAGTGCTAGCATCTATTTACAACATCACTTAGGAAGATGTAATGGTCATATTATTGATTATATCTTTGAAAGGAAAGATTATCTATTGTTACAAAGTGCTTCCCACTCGGATCCATTACTTCTTGGGCAATACTGGTCGACCGTCCGGGGTCGATGAATTTAATATACATGTAGATCCTTTCACACTGCTGAATCAATTCACTATCATTGAGAGGCATCCACAAGAAGAAATCTAAGATTTCAACATCATATTCACCACAACTCGTGATAGAGTACCGCAAGGCCTAAAACCTATGGAAGAACAAGCTATATGCTATTATTTAATGGCTTTTGATTAATATCTCAGTATGATAATAAGGTAATCCCATGTAACCACTTTTCTTGGGATCTATGTAGAGGCAGTAAAGGGAAAAGCTGATCTCATTGCTACAAAAAGATATCCATTAAAAAGTCTATTACCAATTTTATCAAAGCTTTCCCAAGCATCAATTTCTAAACTTCCTATACTCCCATCAATGCATGCCCTCCCAACTATAGCTACACCTCCTACACCCCTTCAATATTCTCCCCCCAGTGATAAATACATGACCATAATTGATAAAATGAAGACATTGTCAAATGAAATGGCATCCATGAAAAAGAGAGAGGCTGAAAGGAATTTTCCACCAAGGAATTTTCCTTAGGTAACAAGAGATGCAACACAATAAAGCAATAGGGGACAAGAGAGACCGAGCACAGTATATACAAATGATACAGTGGAGGCTGAGGAGCCTCCCACTGATTCTAACTTTTGGTGTACTATATGTAATGATCCACATGGCGAAAGTTTGTGTATGATACACCAACATTATGTATAAAGTATTGTAGTTGAAAAGAGTAAATAAAAAATGAAAGGCCATGTAAATATAATTAGAGAGGAGGACCACAACTTCATGATGCCTACAGGTAGAATAGGTTTCGGTTTCGACAAGATCAAGTAAGAAACCACTGCAAGTAGACCCTAAAGAGCTTCAGCCATTGAATGTTTCCCCTGCTCCCAAGGAATTTCCCAAAGAAACTTCCAAGGGAAGCATCCCTCAGGAAATAAAATATCAGTTTCCAGCCAAAATTCAAGGGCAAGTGAAAGCACGAGGATACGAAAACAAAAAGAAAAAAACTCCAAGTACGATGCAAAAATGGAACTAAACTTAACGCTACGAATTAAAAATGCATAAAATGGAGAAAGCATAAACAAATTGAAACCCAAATGAAACAAACAGCCCTTTTCTTTTATTTATGTATTTCACAATTCGGTTACAATTCGCCTCCTCCCTTTTCAGGGGCGAGGAGCATTAAATTCGTCTCTTGGTTACATCCATGGATAGCCATCCTTCTTTCACGTGCCCACATGTAAGATGGGTGGACCAAAATGTCATCGCTGCTTGTGTATATGAGTGTCGGTTCCTTGCTGCTCCTCCAATGTCCAGACCCTACGTTCAAAGGAACAAGAAATAGTCAGTAGCACCTGCGGATAAAACAAAGCATGCAATCCCCAAGCCCACGATAATAAAATGAGAAAATGAATTAAACTATGACTAAAATGAATCCAAATGCTCTAAAAATTTTACAAGGGCATCAAGACATCACCAGGGAAGGCCCTAAAAAAAGAACAGTTGAGAAATTCCTCATGGATTTGAATTTTCTCTAGGACGGGATGAATTTACCTACAACAAAACACCAAAAATGTACTGTCCCAAATGTCCTACCTAGGAAGCTCCAAAAGACCTAGCTAATTGGGAGTATTTTGGGAAGACCCAGATGGTCATATTTTCCCAATTTGGCCTTCGTTAATGGGATTTTGATGATGCTACCTGCAGGTTAGTGAAAGCGAACGAAGATAGAAACATGATCGAAATTGTTCAAAACGAGATGAAATTTAAATGACAACCTATCTAAACATCATAGAATTGAATGCAAAAATGAAAGAAAGAAAATCTACCATAGAATTCCCATCGCTCCGAAGAGGGGGTGATTAGGACTTGTAGTAGTGTAGGAGGGTGCACCCATGGGGCGAGGCCACCTATCGTTTGAGGCCCGATTTTGGCACCAATCCACTTGGGATGGGTCCAAAACCTCTTGTGGGGTATTGTCAAAAAAATTGGTGGGATATTGTGGCCAAATTTCAGGTTTTGGGCTCAAGATTCGTCCTTCCAATAGTCACCCAATGACCTCCTCTCTAAAAGAGATCACAGATGTGAAAGGCATGAATCAACTAAGGGTGTATGGGGAAGTAAAATGACAACACTTCATTGCTCAAAAAATGCTCCTCTCCTTATTTTGGGGTGAGGAAACTCACCAATTTATAGACCTAGAGGTCTCTTACATTGGGCATGTAGAGGCGCCACTTGGAAATCATGCCTTCCTAGGGGAGGGAGACTCCTCCCTGATTAGGGACTTCATGACTGCCCTTGTAGCTGCCTCTAACACTCGAAAATGCTCACCCACACTCCCTTGCGATGAAGGAAGCATTAGGTGGCATAGCACCAAGCAAAAATAGATAACCAAAGCACTAATGATTAGGGTTTTTAGTAACCTAACCAACTTTTGATGCCCCAAGTATGGGAAGGGCATGCATTCTTGAATCCTTTCTTCGGATGAGCGAAGGAACTCAATTCAAGTGTTAACCTTTTTTGGTGAGGTGTTACTTGAGCTTGGACATTGATCAGTCATGAATAGGCAAAGGGTACAACATTTTGTCTATGGGAACCTTGAGTTCATGATTCATGAATGCCAAGTGATTGATCAGATTGTGATTATTGCTTGTTTGCTACCCCAAGCAGGAGCGTGATTGTCTTTGCCAATGATTATTTGAATGCATGTTGTTTCCATGATTGGGTGTGTATTTTTTGATTGGTGATCGAGTGTGACTACCCCCTCAAGTGACGAATCGATGAGGGAATGACCAACATGAGAAAAGCGACGAGTCGCTTGACCCAAGATGACTTGTGTAAGGGTGCCTACAGATGTTTTAGCATTAAATGTGTGTGCAGTTTTCCGACATTTAGACCTATTTTTGGTGGGTGTTAACCCTTTTGGTGACATTTTTTGGAGTTGAAATTATCGAAAATTCGTCTTCCCGTGGAGTGGTCCAGCCATGGTGGCCTTCTTAGGGAGTAGGATGGTGACAATTTGTAACCCCAATGTCTGTTTTGGATGCCAAAAATTTCAGGCGTGAATGCACCTTCGTTCGACAACTCTATTGCTATTTTTGGGTGGGTTTTGACCTTTTTGGTGATGCCATTTGGGGATGAAATTCTTGAAGATCCATCTTCCCGTGGAGTGGTCCAGCTATGGTAGCCTTCTTAGGGAGTAGGATAGTGAGGATTTGTGACCCCGACATCTGTTTTGCATGCCCGAAATGTCAAGTGCAAAAGCACTCTCATTGGACAATTTTATTGCTGTTTTTGGTGTATTTTGGTGTATTTTTGTGCATTTTTGTTGTTTTTGAAATGTTTGCTCTGTATTCGTCCCTGGGTGGGATGAATTCCTATTGAGAATTCATTCTAGGGAGGGACGAGTGCTAACCAGAGTGCTCATCCCAGGGAGGAAAAATCACGAGCTGAAAAAGCCTATTTAAAGGCCAAAACTAGGTTTTGGGCTCATTTGCACTTGTTTTTTTACGGCGATTTGGAGCTCTGAGGAGGAGGAGGTCAATTACGTGAAGCGAAGTGCTACCAAATTTTTTTTCTGCCACCATGAGTGCACGAACCGGATCGAGTGACGAAGCCGAAGTGAGACCAGTAAGTGAACTCCCTCTTTATTAGTCTCTTGTATTACAGTTTTTAAAACCGCAAGTTATTTTTCGCTTCTTTTTTTTGTACTTTGTTTTTCAAATGTAAAAATGAAAAACCTTAGTGAAATGAATGTGTTTATTTGTTTTGGTATGGCTTCATTAAAATGTAGGTTGAAATCCTAGTGGAAACCATGTTTGTTTGTGTTCATTTTTTCATTTTTATTTTTGTAAACTAACAGAAACCCTAGGCTAACAAAAGTCGAAACTTAGCTAAAAAACGTGGGCTAACCCTAGTTAAACAAAGGTCAAAACCGAGTTTAAAAACTTATGGTAAAATTGAGCTTAAAAACTTAGTGTTAAACGTAGTTTTGTGGTTAAAAATTCGCTCAACCTTAGTCATTTTTGTTGTTTTGTTTAATTTATCAATGTAAAGGTAAAAGCCCTAGATTGACAAACTAAGTTTTGTTATTTTTGATTTTTTTTTTTTTTGTTTTAATTTATCAATTTGAGAGTGTAAAACCCTAGGTTGACAAATTAATTTTGTTATTTTTTATTTTTTTTGTTTTAATTTATCAATTTGAGAGTGTAAAACCCTAGGTTGACAAATTAATTTTGTTATTTTTGATTTTTTTTGTTTTAATTTATCAATTTGAGAGTGTAAAACCCTAGGTTGACAAATTAGTGTTGTTTTTCATTTACTGTTTGTAGCTGTATACTTTTTTTATTTTTTTTATTTTAATGTGTTTATTTTGTTTTCTTTTGCAGGTTGTGAAGAGCCGGTATCGTGTGCCTACTTTTTTTGCTGAAGCGTGGGAGGCGCTAGTTGTGGCTGACTAGGAGTGGCTTGACGCCCTAGGGCTCAAGCAGGTGACTCGGTTGGAGCCAGTGATTGGGGATCGGGCCTACCTGATGGCCCTAATCAACTTGTGGGATCCTCGGACTAATACTTTCCATCTCCCAATAGGGGAGATGACAGTCACTTTGGAGGATGTCTATCGGATTATTCAGATTCCAATAGATGGACTACCGATCAGGATGATGTCATGGGATCAATGGACAACAGTGCTGACACGCTGCTTTGGGCATGGGGAGGAGTTGGGGGTGGATGGTCCAATGGAGAGGGCAGAGGTTGACTGTCAGATGGGTGGGATCTTAGTTCGATGGTGGCTTGAGAGGGGTGTGTTGGGAGTGAGGCACTCAATACTCATGGGCCTCATTTCCAACATGTTGCTACCTGACTCATCAGGTGTGAGGTTCCCATGGAACCTGTTGGATGTGGTCTGTCGGCTGGTGGAGTGTTCAATGCATGAGCATTTGATCATGATATGGGGATAGACGCTGCTGGTGTAGCTCTATGGGGAGATATATGAGGTCTATTGCCAGAGGTGGAAGGGGATTAGCTACAGCTATCTATTGCAGATGTAGGCTTGGTAGAATATAGCGATGGAGAGGCTAGTGGGGTTACCATGGATGATGTAGGTGGAGATGGTGTATAAGGATATAGGTTACACAGCCTTTGTGGTGGTAGTCTGAGGAGTAGGGATAGATTCGATGGTGGGTAGGTGTCGTAGGGCACTATGTCGATGCCTTCGCTTGGCTTACTCCAGGGGAGGTGTTTTGGCACCCTTATCGGGACTGTCCAACCTGGCCGGAGGCTAGAGAGTGGCTCTAGTGGGTGTGTAGGGAGTGGTGGCTGATTGGGTGGCATGGGACCGAGTAGGAGTTCTTCCCTTACATCCGGGTGACATGATATTTTGGGGTGTGCTAGGGGTTTCCTGGTGAGCCCATGGTCTATCGACATCGAGGGGATGAGAGGACTCTGGATCGGCCGGTCATCGCACCATTGGGTGAGGATTCGGACGTGATGATCGATGTCCCGGACGTGGATGATGTCGGGACTACCGTAGAGTATGACCAATGGTGGATACTACGGCGATGGTAGGGAGAGGGGCCACTAGGAGGTGCAAAGGCAGCAGTAGCAGGCGGGGAGGGTGCCGAGGCACAAGGAGATGATTGGGGAGCTCCGCTGGAGGATGCAGACATGGTGGAGGTGGATGATGCGGATGTGGATCTTGGGGTTCTAGATCATCCGAAGATGTAGGATGTCACGAAGCAGTGGGAGCCAGAGCAGGGCCACTGTTCCAGAGATGCCAACGCCTCAGGCGGTTTTGGAGGACACATGGAGTCTGGGTTACATGCTAAGAATGCACGATTGGAGGGGCTGCTATAGAGGCACGATGAGGAGCTGGGGGATGCGCTGCGGGAGAGGGATCTCCTATGCATGCAGCTAGTAGAGCAATAAAATGCATGGGCTGCATACCATCGGTAGGATGGGGACACCAATGCTGCATGGGAGAGGGATCTCCTATGGACGTAGCTGGCGGAGAGGGATAGGGCTTTGGCGCACCGCGATGAGAACTTGGCTACGTATCATCAGTGGGAGATGGACTTGGTGCAGCAACGATTGGAGCTAGAGGCAGAGATTAGCCGCCTCGATGGGTGGGTCCCTACGTTTAGCGAAGGTGGATCGTCATGCCGCTCGAGAGGGAGTGAGACTGAGCAATCATCATCCTCTCGATGCAAGCGACTGGAGGAAGGGGGCTCGAGTAGGCGTGATGCGGGGTGGTAGTAGCTGCCTTGAGGGGTCTCATAGGACCCACACCATGGGGGGTAGTTCCCATCGCATCGATCCTATGTGATCATGGTGGCCGACGCCCTAGGCTTGGGGGTTTTTGAGTTTTTGGATTTTGTTGTGGGGTCACAGGACCAGTTCATTGTAGCCTGCGGGCATTTTTGATGATATATACAGATGACTTTATTTTGTTTATGCGCATGTGATGATTTGATTTTATGCACGATGATTGATGAATATGGATGTATGCATGTTAAGTTATATTGATGGATGCATATGTTTTGATGAAATGCAAATATGTTTTTAATTTATATGATATGCAAATGGAATGGATGAATTGAATTTGTGATTTTTGGTGGTCGGACCATAGACTGTTTAGAACTTTATGGCTTTTTGTCCTAGGCGATTGCTGTGGTAAATGACTTTTCGTGTATACATGTTTTTTTGTATTTTTTGATGGTGATGCAAGGATGAAAGATATTAGTGGTTTTAAAATGTATTTTAAGGTTTTCTAAGATTCAGATGTTTTAACTGTCTAGCCATGACTGTACTTTCATCTTACGAGACTTTTGAACTAGGTATGAATCAGACTTGTCTTTGACCAAGTTATTTCACATCCCTATGTGTGCAATTGAGTTCATTTATGTGGTGTTTGTCAGGATACCACCAGTACTAGGTAGGTTGTCAACCAAACCTGTACTGAGGATCACCTGATTAGCTCCACTAACTCATTTGTTGTGTTTAGTCCGATTAATCTGTGGTGTTGTCATAGGATACCATAAGCTAGCTCATCCACATGCAAACATTGATCTGCACACAAGTTACTGTGATAGATATATCGTCATGCGGGAGGTTTACCACCAGTGACTGATAGGCTATCCACCAAACCAGTACTGAGGTTTGCCTCATGACCTGTCGGAATGCTGAGAGTTCCAGGGATTCAAGTTCGACTCCCTTCTTTTCTTCAATTGTATTGGGATACTTGCTCTTTGATAGTGATAAAAATCACTGTTTATTTTTGTTTTTCTTTTGAGCAAGGGATTTGAATAATGAGTGATGAGGATCACTATTGTTTGTGCCTTTTGATGTATGCACTTTGGTTGGGATGTCAAATTTTTTTTTTTGGAGTTTTGACGTTTGCAAATTTGTGATGTTTTGCAACTTTTGAGAACTTGGGATTCTTGGGGAATTGGGTAGGGAGGATGCTTGTCCTTTTGCCAACTCTCAGCATTCTTGGGGTCATTCGCATAGGGGGATGAGCAAGATAACCATTTCGCTTATGGTGATCTGGATTGCTTTGCAGGTTTCATTTTTCGTTCACACAACTTGGGAATTTTTATGTGTTTGAATTTGTGTTGGGATGCTACGTAACAAGGTGTGATCCAAGTAGAACTCTACCTTCGTAAAATTTGTCTAACTTTGTACAGTATTTGGCTAGAAAGCTATTGATAGTTGAATGACAAAAACTCTTGATACATTAGAGGACCACTGACTATGGTATGGTAACAGGAAGTGAATGGTGTTTATTTTTGATGGCTATTTACAAAAGTAGAGAAATGTGGAACAAGATGGATTGGTGGAGTACTTACAGTCTATGGTGCCTTTGACCTGTATGACCACAAATATGCAATGTATGGATGTGATGCTTAATGCAACTATATATATTTTTGTGTTTTTGATGGAATGATTTTTGTGAGTATGAATATGAGATGCAAAAAGAGCTCTTTATTGTTGTGATGACGGTGAGTATGCCTGGAAATGAGATGCGAATTTTTGTTATTTTTGATGATTTTATTGTTTTTGAATTTTCTTATTTTTGACCAAGCGATTGAGGGAACCCTTGGAGCGTTTGGGATTGACCAAGCGATTATGGGAATCCTTGGAGCATTTTGGGTTGACCAAGTGATTATGGGAATCCTTGGAGCATTTTGGGTTGACCAAGCGATTATGGGAATCCTTGGGGCTTTTTGGGTTGACCAAGAGATTATGGGAATCCTTGGGGCATTTTGGGTTGACCAAGCGATTATGGGAATCCTTGGAGTGTTTGGGATTGACTAAGTGATTATGGGAATCCTTGGAGCATTTGGGATTGACCAAGCGATTATGGGAATCCTTGGGGATTTTTGGGTTGACCAAGCGATTATGGGAATCCTTGGGGCATTTTGGGTTGACCAAGCGATTATGGGAATCCTTGGGGCATTTTGGGTTGACCAAGCGATTATGGGAATCCTTGGGGCATTTTGGGTTGACCAAGCGATTATGGGAATCCTTGGAGCATTTGGGATTGACCAAGCGATTATGGGAATCCTTGGGGCTTTTTGGGTTGACCAAGCGATTATGGGAATCCTTGGGGCATTTTGGGTTGACCAAGCGATTATGGGAATCCTTGGGGCGTTTGGGATTGACCAAGCGATTATGGGAATCCTTGGGGCATTTTGGGTTGACCAAGTGATTATGGGAATCCTTGGAGCGTTTTGGGTTGACCAAGCGATTATGGGAATCCTTGGAGCATTTTGGGCTATGGCTCTTCTAAACATGGAATGGCCGCAAATGACTGATGTTCAAGGGTTCTAGTTCCTTGATTCCATCAAGAGAGGCTAGCCAGTATGTTCCAGGTCCTATTTTGCTATCAATTACATAGGGACCTAACCAGTTTTCCGTGAACTTGTCCCTTAGATGGGATGGCAAACTAGAATTCTGTTGGTTCTCTTTCAAGACCAAGTCACCAACCTGAAAGTCCCTCAAATGAACTTTCATGTTGTATGCTTTCTTAAGTCGCTCTTGATAGATACGTAAATGCTCGAGAGCATTAACGCGTCATTCGTCAAGCAACGTAAGCTGGTCTAACTGGGCCTGCCACGCAGTATCATCATCGATGAACTCTTGCATTGATATGCGTAGGGAAGGAATTTCCAACTCAAGAGGCATGACAGCCTCGGAGCCATACACGAGTGAAAATGGAGTTGCCCCAGTGGGCATCCGAATGCTGGTGTGATAAGCCCATAGGGCAAGTGGGATCTGAATGTGCCAATCCTTATGACTATCTACGACTATCTTTTTGAGGATGGCAACTAGCATTTTGTTCGACGCCTCGGCTTGCCCATTTGCCTGTGGATAATAAGGTGTCAAAAAACTGTGCTGAATTTTGTACTTTGTGGTCAAAGCACGCACGTCTTTTTTTTTGAATGACGTCCCATTATCCAAAATTATCTTGGATGGAATACCAAAATGACATATGATGTTGTGCAAAATGAACTCCGAAATACGGGGTCCTATCGTAGAGGTAAGCGGAACCGCTTCCACCCACTTGGTGAAATACTCTATGGCCATTATGATAAACATGTGATGACTTGACGACGTAGGGGAGATCTTTCCGATTAGATCTAGGCCCCACTATGAAAATGGCCAAGCCGATTGGATCGGCTGCAAGGCCTGGGAAGGTACGTGTGTCAAATTAGCATGGTGTTGACATTTCATGCACTTCCTTACATATGCGCAACAATCTCGCTCTAAATATGGCCAATAATAGCCCATGCGGAGAATGCACTTTGCGATGGCCATACCACTGAAGTGGCCATCGCACGTACCATCGTGCGCTTGGGCGATTGCCCAAGTGGACTCCTGTTGGTCCAAGCAATGAAGGAGGATTCCTTCATAGCTACGATGGTACAAAATGTCTCCTAACAAGACATACTTTGCCACTTTCTGCTTGAATGCTCATTTCACGGCATGCGTCAATCCAAGCGGGAGATTACCTAACTTGAGGTAGTCCCTTATGGGTGAATACCAATCCTGCTGATCAGAAGCCTCGACGGTATGAACAACCAATCCCTCTTGAAGTTCATCCCTAGCAAAAGCTGAACGGGAAAGAACTTGCAAGAATAGCATTGTATTGCTATTAAGGGGAGTAGGGGAGAACAAGGACTCCCAGTTGGCATGATTCAGATGATCGTGGATTCGAGAGAACCTATCCTGAGGTGGTTCAATCTGGATCATGTGGATTCTTGGCGCCAAGTCAGAGCTTGCACGCTCCACCATGGATTGCGATAGTGTTTTGACTTGAATGGTGGTCATATCACCAGAAATGTCTTGCAGGATTAGCGACCCCAAAGAGGCCATAGTGTCCGCAAAATGATTCGATGATCGAGGGAGTGCCTCGATGTCGTACCATTCAAGCTTTGCCAAGAATTTTTCCACAAGGGCTTTGTAGGCCTACAGAACTGGGCATTTGCATTGGAATACCCCTTTGACTTGGTTGACGATTAACAGCGAATCACCAAAGATATTCAATCGTTTAATGTTCATGGTGATTGTTGTCTGAAGACCTATGAGCAAGGCTTCGTACTCTACATTGTTGTTGGTGCATGGGAAATTTAATTTAAATGACAGAGGCATTGGAGCACCTTGCGGTGTGAAGAATACTATTCCCATGCCACCACCTTGCTCACATTTAGAACCATCAAAAAATAGGGTTATGTCGGCCTGTGACTCAGGCTCATCAGAATCTGGTGATTCTGAGACATGGAAGACCCCATCATCGGGTAGTTCTATGACCAGAGGTTGATCATCTTCGAGAGGAGCCTCTGCTAGTTGATCGGCTATGACCTGACCTTTTATGGATTTTTGTCCAATAAACTCTATGTCAAATTCCGTCAACAACATGATCCATTTCACCGTGCGACTACTATGATAAGTACGACTCATCATGTATCACAATGGATTCTCCTTAGACACAACATACGTCTTGTTGCTCAACATGTAATGGCACAACTTTTTGGTAGCAAACACCACTGCCAAGCAGAGTTTCTCAACGTATGCATAGTTAAGTTCATAACTGACCAGGGTGCGGCTAAGATAGTAAGTAGCCTATTCTTTGTGAAGTTCATTCTTTTGGGCTAGCATGGCACCCAATGCGACCTCAGTAGCTGAGATGTATAAGTAGAATGGCACTCCTGGTCTGGGTGGTGCCAATACGGCAATGAAGCCGGTATTGTTTAATGTCATCGAAGGTCGACTAACACTCGTCATCCCAGTGAAATGCTACCCCCTTGTGCAATAATTTGTTCATGGGTCGGCACTTGTCAGATAGCTGCGCTATGAAGCGCTTGATCAACATGACCTTTCCCTGCAAGCTTTAGAGCTGCTTGATGGTAGTTGGGGGAAGCATTTCAAGGATTGCCTTGACTTTGTTTGGGTCGACCTCGATGCCTCACTTTGAGACTATGAAACCCAAGAGTTTTCCAGATGTGATGCCAAATACGCACTTCTTGGGATTCATTTGACTTTATGTTCCATGAGGCGATCGAGGATCTTGCTTAAGTCATCGAGATGATCTGGGCACAAAAGAGATTTGGCCAACAAATCATCCATGTAGTCTTCCAAAGTTTTATGCATGTAATCATGGAAGATGTACGTCATGGCACGTTGGTAGGTGGCGCCAACATTTTTAAGGCCAAAAGGCATGACCTTATAACAAAATGTCCCCCAAGGCATTGTGAACGCCATTTTTAGCTGGTCTTCGGGATTGATACAAATCTGATTGTATCCCGAGAAACCGTCCATGAGGGAAAGCATTTCATGACCCACTGTGGCGTCTACCAATGCGTCGATGCTTGGAAATGGGAAATCATCCTTAGGACTCACTTTGTTTAGATCTCAAAAATTAGTGCATATGCGAATCCTCCCGTCAGGCTTTTTGATGGGCACCATGTTGGACAACCATGGTGGGTAATCCATGCAGATGACAAACTGTGCATCCAACAGCTTTTGCAATTCATCTTTGACCATCAAGGCCACTTTTGGATGCATCTTACGTAGTTTTTTCTTAACTGGCTTGACTATCGGATCAAGCGTTAGATTATGCATGACTAGCTACGGATCTAGCCCCGACATGTCTTTGTAGGACCATGCAAAAACCTCCTTCTTCTCTTTGAGAAGGGCAATGTAGTCGGCTTGCTCTTCGGGGGATAAACTTACCCCCAACTTGATGATCTATGGATTCATTGGATCTGAGCCGATGTCTACGTCAGTCGTCTCCTCGACCGACATGTGGGATCCATCCTCCAACTGGTGTGGAGTTGGGATCAAATGGATATCATTTGCTGAGTTAAGATCATCGTTAGGAACCTCGGGTTCCTCTTTAGCATGGAAGATATCTTGAGTTGACCCAGGGGTAAAATGAAGCATTTCACCGAAAGGCCAATACTCTGATGGGGATGGCGGTGAATTGACATGATCCCAGTCTATGGCATCTATGTCTAGATACAATGACTATGCCGGATCGGTCGAGTTGTGGATGGGGGTGGTTAAGTCAATGGAGATCATGTTGATGAAATGATTTTGGTCTCCATTACCGTGGGTGTGGTTACTCGAACATTCTAGATGCTCTCTGTGCTCTGGATCTGGCTCTAGAGGTATGGGCATGAATGGATCGGCCCTATGTGCGGATAGGAAGATAGGGTCTATCCTCGGCACTGATGTCACTATAGGGTCTCTGGGCGGAAGGTATGCTTCGTATGCCCAGAGTGGTGGATCCAACACTTGGTCCCACCATGCTGGGTCTACGTACCACTCATGCCCTGGCACTATGTTTAATTGTTCGAATATGTCGTTAATCTCCAAGGGGTATGGTCGCTGCATTTGTCGCATGTGATTAAGATACGCCATCTCAGTTTCATCTTCATAATCACTATCGAAGATCCAAAGGCCTTCGTTGGCTCCGACAACTGCTTGTGGCATTAAGGGTTCGCCTTGCTCAAGCAAATTGATCTGGCCCCATTGGGGTTGTTCCGCTCTCTACGGTGGGGCCTGATTACCTTGGGGTGGCACTTGCTCGATTGGAGCATCTAAAGGGAACATTGTCAAGAGACTCTCTTGATAATCATCCATGGGGATCACCTGTGAGTGATTGCTATCTGATTCGAAGGGGTCCCATGGTGCCACCTCATATTTCGATTCATCCTCTGAGGACCCTTCTTGACATTGTCCAGACCCTCCTTGAAAATGAGCTCTCGAGATTTCTCCTCTTTCGAGCGAAGGGGAGGGATTGCGAGGGTCAACAAGGTTGATTGCCATTAATGGGAGATAATCCCTCAATGTATATGTCGTGTTAGGGTTGGCATATGGATCTGATGCCAATCCCCCCTTGTTGCCTATCCCTAGGCCTTGCATGTTCTCCACCAAGATGTCCAAGGGCGGGGGTGGTTGAACCCTACTCCTGACTTGTCATATGGCATTTGGTATCTTGGTTGGCAAAGAACACGTACCCCTTGCTCATATCTACCTAACCCATATCCATGCCAATTGCATTGGCCAAGGTATCTCAAAGCAAAGTCTGGGTTAGACAAGTAGTTGAAATTTTCAGCAAAAGGCTCTTCATCTTCATCCTCTTGCGTGCATGGTGCAATGCCATGATCAAGGCCCCCATACACAAAGTTTGTCTGGTTTGGCGGGTAGCCTAGGGGAACAATAGTGCCGATGGGGAGGCGAGGTCTCCCCATGTCCTGCATGGACTCTAGTGTGGGTGTTGCTACAATATTCTGCACCAGATACTCCCCCAGGCCCGTATTGGCCATCTCAACGGTGATTGTTGGTGGTTGAGGGGGAGGGAATGGAAGTTCTCCCTGAGTCCACTCCATGTCGGGTGAACTAGGAGCCTCGAATTCCATTCGGCTAGGCATCTCCTCAGTAGAGATAGTTGATACCGATGGCAGTGTCTCTTCCAAAGGTTTTGCCTCTTCCAAGGGTTTCTTCCCTTTGTCCTTCTGTTTGGCCCCCATCGGTGGCATCGCTGGTGGAGGACCAGACGATGAAGATGGACCCGACTGGGGTTTTGAAGAACTTGCTAATGGGGATGCCCATGGAATCGGACCCTGCTTAGATGGATTCAATTGGAAATCCAAATGCGTTGATGGGAGGGTCGATTGCGGCATCAGCTGCACCGCATTACAATACTTGAAGGGTTCTAAGTCCGCCGGGACTACATGCACCTCCCCTTCAAATGTATACTTTAAGCATTGGTGAGCTATCGAAGGGACACACTTCATGTCCCTGATCCATGGCCGCCCCAGCAAGATGTTGTAGGCCATCTCACCTTCCAAGATGTGGCACAATGTAGGTATAGTCTTTTGTCCCACTTGGATGGGTAGGACTATTGTGCCAACTGTCGAGCAGATTGCATCATTGAATGCTCGTAGAGTGTAGGTGGAAGCTGTGATGTGAGATGCGGGCAACTTCAGATGTTTTAGGGCCATGGTTGTGATGAGATTACTGGACGAGCCAGTGTCTATCAACACCCTCTTGTATGGGATCCCGTTGACCCACACGATAATGTGCAGGGGTGGATCCACCATGTCATCAGTCACTGATCTCAATTCATCTTCTCGAAATGTGATGACCGGCTCAGTGCATCATTTTACATGTCCCATGAAGTTGTTGAAAGAATTTGTCTCGTGGGGCTGCAACTCGATGGCTTTCAATATCTCCATTAGAGCTTCTCGATGGGGTGTAGATTGTTGTATAAGCTCGTATATAGAGAGCCTAGCCGATGTGGTCCTCAAAATCTGAGTGAGTTTGGTCCGAAGTGTGGCCACTGGTCTAGGCGGAGGAGGTTGTGCAAGGTGCTGTTGTGGTTGTGTCATTGTTGGCACCTCACCTGTAGTTGTCACGGGGGTGGCTACACTCGGATACCTCCTATTTCGAGTCACTATACTGATCATCCCTACATATCCCTGCATGGGGCAGTTCTGTGTGACCTCATTAACTTGTAGGGTTTTTGCCTACGGAGCATGAGCAGGCAAGGGGTCTTTGAAGACCTCCATTTGTTGATTTCTTGGTGCGACGGGATTATCCACCGCTAGTGTCTTGTTATCAATTAAGTCTTGCACCAAGCCCTTAAACTTCCAACAGGCATTTAGGTCATGTCCCTACCATCTATGGAACCTACAGTACAAGTCCTCCCTATACCCCTTAGGCTTGGGAGCATTGGGGTCTATGGTTTGAATCTCTGGCAAGTTGATCAAATTTGTTGCTAACAAGCGGTCAAACAAGGAGTCCCTGGACTCTGTGTAGGGTGTGTATTGTCACCTAGGGCAATGCTGCTGATTCTGCTCTTGCCTCTGATTTTCTTTGTCATAGTTGTTGGGAGGCACCGCCTGATAATTAGCCTTTTGGGGCTATGCTACTTGTGCAGGCTTAGGGACATTGATAGCAACTTGGTTGACCGCGACGGGTTTCTGTTGCATGGTCTCGATTTTAGTGTTTTTAGTCCACTCTTTTTTCTTAGGTTTGGCTATCTCGCCATCCTGTATCTTGATCTCTTCAATAATCCTGGCTTGCGCCAGAGCTTCTTCTAAGGTGGCATATTGTTGCAGCTGCAATAGCATAGAGATCGATCTCAAATAGCTCTTTGAGAACATTTGAGTGAGGTCGGACATAGGGGGAAGGTAGGGCAGCTTTGAAAGCAAAGTCCTCCATCGATTCCCATAGGCCGCCATGGTTTCCTCCTCATACTACCTGAGGCTGGCTAAGTCACTCAGTGACGCCTTCTTCTTGGTGTTGAAGGTGAAGCGTTCGAGGAACGCATCCACTAACTGATCTAAGTTGTTAATGTTGTGCTTTGGTAACTGAGTAAACCAATCCGAAGTAGGGCCTACGAATGTGGTTATAAACATTCTTAATAACAAAGCATCATTGTCCTGAATGCCGAAGCATTGGCTCAGGAATCTCGTCACATGCTCTTGAGCATCCTCCTCACCTCTAAAGGTTGCCAACTGAGGTAGCTTAAAGTGTTCAGGGTAAGGGGGTGCTGGCACGGACGGATGCATAGGATGACTACGGAGTTGGCATAAAGTGGGCTTTTGGGGCCCAAAAGTTTTGGTCTCCATAGACTCCAAATGCTCTAGCAACGCTTTATATGCATCTGAAGATTTAATCTCTTCCTCTTTAGTTTGCTCCCATTGTGGGTTGTGGGAGACTTGAGGCCTATAGAGGGGTGGTCGGATGGCAACCCCTCCACCTTGGTAGGGCATTTCAGCCCACTCTTCTTCTTGCTCATACTCCTCGTAAGCTTCCTGAGGAGTCTCTAGATGAGACCTATGACCCTGGGTGGGTCCCTGCGGAGGGTACCCATCGTTGTTCTAGGGAGTGGCCTCCCGCTCAGGTCTAGGAGGTCTCGGAGGTAGCACTTGGTAAGGTCACGAAGACCTATCTCGCACCAAGGGATTATGCCTCTCATATGGTTCCGCTCTTTGGGTGCGAGGGGTTGGAACCCTCTCAGGCACTGGGTTATGGAGCAGCTCATATATTTGGCGTTGAATATGCTCTTTGCTAAGGCGATATAGATGCTCTAGCTGCTATTGGTCTTGCTCAAGCCGCGTGATCTACGCTTGGCGGGCGGCATGTCTGGTGACTGCCAAGTCAATTTGTTCCACCATATTGAGCCTAGGAGGCCTGGATGCCTCTCCTATGCACTTACCTCGGTCACGATGATCCGAGATCTCAATAGGTCACTTCCCTCTATCGAGGTTGGCGGCATTTACCCGAGGCTTTGGCCTCAATGGGTGATCATGGTACATAGCGGGTGTGGAAGCGCATGGCTCCCATGTTGTACATTGCTCTCGAGGAATGTAATGGTCTTCCTCGTGCTCCCTTTCGTATGTGTGAAAGGGGCAGGCAGAGTTGGCTCACCCTGCTTGAAGAGCCTTGCGCTCTGGGTTTTGTCTATTGGTTCTAATAGTGATGGGGGGCAAAGGAGGGATGCCATAATCATGTGGCCTCTCCTCCTGGACACTATGCCACTCTAGCACTTCATCGCACGGTGGCCACTCATATCGAGCTTCTAAGGGAGCCTTCCTGTCTATGTTGAGCGCCACATGTAAGGACTCCTCCTGAAAGGGGCTATGATGAACAGGCGTGTCCCTCAAAGGGGTGTCCCTATAGTTCCATCTTGACATGGAATGATGCGGACTCTCTTGTGGGTCAGGCCGCCAAGGCGGTATGACCAAGTCCTTAGGGCTGTAGCGGAGGCGACTTGTGCCCCCTTGTACACTTTTTGCAACTTCCGCCCTTGATTGGGCTTGGCTACGGGTGTACACCATGGTGGTGTTTTTCTATAAGCTATGTAGATTTTTATCTCTTTTTATGATTTTTATGCTACACTAAATAGAAAAGAGCACACACACACACAAAGTAGTGATTATCTCATTTAAAGATTGAGAGTGTGTCCTAGACCTGGTTTAGTGTGTTTTGGTTTTTGTTTTTGTGTTTTTTTTTTTGTTTTTGAAGGTTTTTGTAAAGAACGTTTAAATGCAAAATGATGGCTCTTATGGCTCCCAAAAATGGTCGCCCCTTCGATATACCATTGCCAGGCCGATATACCAACCTCTCTATATACCCGCCCTTACGTGAGGGAAACTATAGGTACGTGAGAGCAGATGGTACGTGGAACGTAGGCGGTACGGAAGGGGAATCACCCTGTTTATGACACCTACCATAGAAGACTTATCCTCATGCACTGGGAATCACCCCAGCTACACTCGGTCAGCTTTCATCAGGATTTACGTCTAGCAACAGTAGCGATCGGGGTAATGGATGCAAAAATTCAAGCCAAGGTGGTGATGAAATCCACCGTTGGTCTTGATCAAGGGTTGGGGTTTTACGACCAGCTCCTTGGTGTTTAATTTGCCACGTGGTGTGTGGGGTTCTTTTTATTTTGCAAAAAGGAAACAAGCAAGCAGTAAAGGAAAACTACTTTCCCTAAGCAAACAAGTAACCTAAAAATAGAAAAACTGAAAATAGAAAATGACAAGAAAAGTTCAGAATCCCTACCTTTTCTCTGCCCAAATCTTCCGGTTCTGAGTTTCTGCCATGAAACTGCACAGACAAAAATTCGTCCCGGGGAGAAATGAATTACAGGACTGTATTCATCACAGGGTGGGGCGAATTCCCATTCGTCCCTGGGTAAGACGAATTACAGACTCCGTATCCGCCTCCTGATGGAACGAACAGCAGTCAAGCGTATGAAAACTCGGTACTCGCAAGAAAAAACAACCAAGTTTGGATCAGATATCTGATCTTAAAAATAGAGGACAAGGTCCCACCGTGATCACCACTGAAAGCACGAGGATACGGAAAAAAAAGGAAAAAAAACTCCAAGTACGATGCAAAAATGGAACTAAACTTAACGCTACGAATTAAAAATGCATAAAATGGAGAAAGCATAAACAAATTGAAACCCAAATGAAACAAACAACCCTTTTATTTTATTGATGTGTTTCACAATTCGGTTACAATTCGCCTCCTCCCTTTTCAGGGGCGAGGAGCGTTAAATTCGTCTCTTGGTTACATCCATGGATAGCCATCCTTCTTCCGCATGCCCACATGTAAGATGGGTGGACCAAAACATCGCCACCACTTGTGTATACGAGTTTCAGTTCCTTGCTGCTCCTCCAATGTCCAGACCCTACGTTCAAAGGAACAAGAAATAGTCAGTAGCACCTGCGGATAAAACAAAGCATGCAATCCCCAAGCCTACGATAAGCGAATGAGAAAATGAATTAAACTATGACTAAAATGAATCCAAATGCTCTAAAAATTTGATAGGGGCATCAAGACATCACCAGGAGGGCCCTGCAAAAATAACAGTCAGGAAATTCCTCACGGATTTGAATTCGCTTTGGGGCGGGACGAATTTACCTGCAACAAAATGCCGAAAAGGTACTGTCCCAAATGTCCTGCCTAGGAAGCTCCAAAAGACCTACAAACTTGGGGTTAGCTAATTGGGGGTATTTTGGGAAGACCCAGATGGTCATATTTTCCCAATTTGGCCTCTGTTAATGGGATTTTGATGATGCTACCTGTAGGTTAGTAAAAGCGAACGAAGATAGAAACATGATCGAAATTGTTCAAAACGAGACGAAATTTAAATGACAACCTATCTAAGCATCATAGAATTGAATGCAAAAATGAAAGAAATAAAATCTGCCACAGAATTCCCATCACTCCGAAGAGGGGCGATTAGGACTGTAGCAGTGTGGGAGGGGGCGCCCATGGGGCAGGCCGCCCGTCGTTTGAGGCCTGATTTCGGCACCAATCCACTTGGGATGGGTCCAAAACCTCTTGTGGGGTATTTTCAGAAAATTTGGTGGGATATTGTGGCCAAATGTCAGGTTTTGGGCTCAAGATTCATCCTTCCAATAGTCACCCAATGACCTCCTCTCTAAAAGAGATCACGGATGTGAAAGGCACGAATCAACTAAGGGCGTATGGGGAAGTAAAATGGCAGCACTTCATTGCTCAAAAAATGCTCCTTCTCTCTGTATCTTGGGGTGAGGAAACTCACCAATTTATAGACCTAGAGGTCTCTTGCATTGGGCATGCAGAGGCGCCACTTGGCAATCATGCCTTCCCAGGGGGAGGGAGACTCCTCCCTGATTAGGGACTTCATGACTGCCCTTGCAACTACCTCTAATGCTCAAAAACGCTCACCCACACTCCCATGCGATGAAGGAAGCGTTAGGTGGTGGATCTGAGCTGCCATTTGTCAAGATTTGACTTTTTGCCCATCAAACCTGCAATTCGCCCCACCCTGGAGTGAATTCTGATATTCGTCCCTGGGTAGGGCGAATCCCAATTTGAATTCATCCCTGGGTGGAACGGATATTGAGAAAAGTTCCTGAAGGTGCCAAATTGACTCCTGACCTTTCAAAACTGCTGTGAGAGTGGTTAGGACCACTGTTTGACCTCTAGGGGCTGCCCTTGGGGCTGTGTGTGTCAATGCGATCAGTGTTTGCAGTCACATAATCGGATTGGTGCTGTTTTGGTGTCTACAACAAGAAACACACAAAATTTATTCCTCAGGGGGAAAATGAAACCCAAGAACAGGCTAAGGAAAGGTTGAGATTCCCCTCGCTGACAAAAAGGCAAAGAACTGAAGCTACCCAAGGATACAAAAATAAATATGAAACTTTTGCCAAAGAAAGAGAAAGAATAGTTGATTCACCTACATTAAGTATAGTAGAGGAAATGAAAAATACTCCTAAGGCAAGTATGTATGATGCTCTTCAAATCCTAGGTCAAATCGATCTCCTATAGGAATCCCTAAGAATAATGAAAAATGGAGGTGGGACTGCATCATCTTCAAAAATGGTTCTAACGAACTTGACATCTACCACTGGTAAGAACAGGCCACCACCCTTTTATTTGTCTCTTCAAATGGAAGTATGGGTTGTCCACAACTGCATGATAGATTCAGGCGCTACTACCACTATGATACCCAAAGCAGTATGTGATATTATGGGAATGGAGTACACTAGGAGCAGCGCAGGCGTCCTATAGTTAGATGGTACTCCAGTAAAAATTGTAGGAGTGATAAAGTATATTCCCATACGGTTGCATAAAATGCTCAAATGACAGTCATACAAGAGGTAGTAGTCGTAGAATTGGAGCCCTATTTTGGTATGTGTCTATCCAGAGAGTTCATAGCAAAGATAGGAGGATACTTATCCTTAGATTATTCTCATTTGGAGATACCTTTCAAAGGTAGAAGGGTCAAGATTTTTAATGAGAAACCATCGATGTTTCATGTAGAAAATATTGGTGAAACTGACCATGTAAATATGATAATTGAAGAAACAATAGAAGAAGATCTAATGGAAGAAACATTAGAAGAGCTCCAAGCCGAGGACAATTTTTCTCTATAGAATTTTAATGCCATGATAGAAATAGAAATAGGAAACTATTCTATTGATAAACCCAAAATAAAATTGATACCCTCCCTAGAAGAGGATGGTTCTGTGAATCAATTGTGGAAGATTTTGTTTGATGCGGCTAGGTGCAAGAATGGAGCTAGTGCCGAAATAGTTTTGATTTCTCCCACCAGATAGGAAAAGGTTTTCTCTTACAGGTTGACTTTGAGTTGCTCCAATAACACAGCAAAATATGAGGCCCTGTACTTAGGGTTAAGAAAGGCTGAGAAATTGAGAATCAAACAATTACTCATCTATGGAGATTCAGAACTTATTGTGAATAAAGTCACCAAAAAAGGTATAAGTAAACAAGATTATTTTAAGGTTTACAAGAACAAATTCTGGGATCTCTTAGAGGCCTTTGAGGCCCTAAATATAAAGTTTATCCCTAGAGAAAATAATACCCATGTAGATTTGTTAGCTTTAGTGGGAGCTAATTTTTGTCCTGTAAGTAATGTTATTCAGAAGTCTAACATTGTTAGACTTATATACAGGCCTTCAGTACCTGATAAAAATATTTTCTGGTAAGTTTTTGAAAATTATGAACAAATACTTGATTTCTTAATCCATGAAATGAATTTCTCAACCAACCGGGATCTACAGGATGAAGAGGAAGAGGATATTATTAAGTTAAAAAATAATCATATTCCTAAGGATCTCATCACCCTTGAAAGCCTGTTTGATAACAATGATAGAGCAGTTGGACAGAAAAGCAAGGTCGATAAACGAAGATACAAAGATGTAGAGTTGGAGCCAGGAAAAATGATTAAGGTTGGAATCAGTTGTATAGAAGAGGAAGTGAACCAGATCAGAGAATTGTGTAAAAAATTTCTTGACATCATAGCTTGGGTGTATAGTGATCTAAAAGTGTACAATAAGGATGTTATTCAACATACCATAGAATCAGAAGAAGGAGATAAGCATTTTAGACAAAAACAAAGACCAATGAATCTGAAGATAGAATCTTTGATGAAAAAAGAACTACTAAAACTCCTTCGAGCTAAAATAGTATACCCTGTTAAAAACTCCACCTGGGTGGTAAACTTGGTACCAGTCAAGAAGAAAAATGGAGATATCAGATTGTGTGTAGATTTTAGAAATCTAAATAGAGAATCACTCAAATATAATTATCCGCTAACTCAAATTGACCAAATGCTACACATAGTTGTAGGAGTTATGCAACACTTACAGTTAGAAGAACAAAGAGAGAAATCATACAATCACAATCAGAAGCATATGGAAGATACTGAAGGATGGTTCAACAAAAAGACAACTGCCAAAAAATTTAGAGTGGGAGACTTGGTTTTGGAATGGAATGTAAAGAAAGCTAATCCAGGTAACCATGATAAATTCAATGCTTTCTGGGAAGGACCATTTGAAATTGTTTTAGAGAAACAGTTCAATGCTTTCGAGTTGAAAGATAAATATGGTTTGGTTCTTCCCATCACGGTGAATGCATTTCACCTAAAGTTATATTTCTATTGATAAAGTAGAAAAGTAATTATATGTACAGTATAATATAAGTATATTCAGATAATATTTGTAAATATTACCATTTTTTGGCCTTAACAAAAAATTTTTTTAGTCACAGCCAATTAGAAGTCGACATTTTTTTTGAATAGAGATACTAAGGTATAAAGGGAGTTTTGGCGAGGTAATGTTCACGTTTGATCTATGTGCATTTTCCTATGTTCCTTGTCTTTCTCTAAAATATTCTTTTTACAACTATGTTGTTGACTCTGTTTCCCAATGGATAAAGGCCTGGTTCAAAATTTTTGCAAGCAAAAAATTCCCAGGAAGGCACCAAGAATGTTAGTCAAAAAATTGACTAACTATAGAAAAATATCTGATGCTCCTTTTTGCATATTTTCCAAGAAGACCGAACTGGCCCATGTGCTAAAGATCAAAGAAAATGCAAAACACCACAAGGAGGAAAAAGTGTCGCGATATCGTGACATGTTGCATTTTTGCGGTTCAAAGCAAAGAGAAAAAGAAAAGGGCAAAACTGTCACGATATCGCGACATGTTTCTTTGTCACGACCAAAAGGGAAAAAGTGTCGCTATATCGCGACATGTTGCTTTGTCACGACCAAAAGAGAAAAAGTGTCACGATATCGCGACATGTTGCTTTGTCGCGGCCAAAAGAGAAAAAGTGTCACGATATCGTGACATGTTGCTTTGTCACGGCCAAAAGAGAAAAAGTGTCACAATATCACGACATGTTGCTTTGTCGCGACCAAAAGAGAAAAAGTATCGCGATATCGCAACATGTTGCATTGTCACTGCCAAAAGAGAAAAACTGTCGTGATATCGTGACATGTTGCTTTGTCACGTCTAAAAGAGAAAAAGTGTCGTGATATTGTGACATGTTGTATTTTCACGACTAAGAGCAACAAAAGGGAGCAAAGAGGTAGAAGTGTTGCGATTTCGTGACATGTCGCATTTTTGCGATGCACAAAGAAGAATCAAGATAAAAACATATAAATGTCACGATTTCGTGACATGTCTCATTTTCATGACGGGAGGCAGCTAAAGAGCAAAATAAGAGATGAATGTCACGATTTCATGACATGTCTCATTTTCATGGCTGGAAGCGCCAGAAGAGCAAAGCAAGAGACAAATGTCATGATTTCGTGACATGTCTCATTTTCACGGTGGGAGGCAGCAAAAGAGCAAAGTAAGAGATGAATGTCGCGATTTTGTGACATGTCTCATTTTCATGGCTGGAAGCGGTAGAAGAGCAAAGAAAGAGACGAATGTCATGATTTTGTGACATGTCTCATTTTCATGGCTGGAAGTGACAGAAAAGCAAAGCGAGGAAAGAATGTCACGATTTCGTGACATGTCTCATTTTCACGGTGGGAGGCAGCAAAAGAGCAAAGTAAGAGATGAATGTCGCGATTTCGTGACGTCTCATTTTCATGGCTGGAAGCGACAGAAGAGCAAAACAAGATACGAATGTCGTGATTTCATGACATGCTAGCTATAAAGGAATAGAGTATATTTTTGGCAACTGGGGACATGCACTGACATCAGGTGATGATTTTTGAAGAATGGTATGTTGATTATAACTTGGAAAGTCTGCTGGATGATTGCCAATCTATCCAATCTATGGGAAATTTGTGGTGTATTATTACAAACTGCAGATGATTTATTGTAAAATAAGTAAGATGCACTTATAAAAATATACTCTTTCAGGGTATATATAGGGGTGAGCGACTCCAGAAAAAGGGTCGGCTCTTGGATGTTTACAAGATTGATGTATATGTACTGGATTACAAGCAATAAAAGATTACTTCCTCTGGCTTCCAAAACTTTTGTGTGCAAGTGTATGTATCCTGGTGTTTTAACTTTTATTCACTCTAAGTTTTATAATGCATCTGTTCTAAAATCTGGACTTTGCACGTATAAATCTTGTTTCTAGATTTGAACATTAAAATATAGTTACATGCTTTTAGATGAATATCTAGAAGGCGCACTCAGGAATTCATGTTTTCTATAAAAGGATATAAAGAAAACTCTGAAAGTTGTAATCTGCATCGTTAATGTTTGCTATTGTCCAATCTATACTGTGAGAAAAGTTTCTAGCTTAGGCTATATTTCCCTTATCTCTTGTTCCCATTTTCTCTAAAAAAATCAAAGGAACCAGCCTTCTCTAGAGACTAGATAGATGATCTCAAGCAAATTCTGTCTATTCAATGTTGGCAAAGTCTAAGGCACAACACTATTAATCGAAGGTAGATTTTGTTCCAATAGAACATATACTTGAAATATATTTCAACTAAGGCACAAATTATAGATATCGTCACCAAGTCATTTCCTTCTCCATGTTACCTTTAGTTGTGAAATAAGCTTGGAGTTATATAGCTGCATTGATTGAATTTATGAGGACAATCTTTTCCATACGAATACAAGCCTCTCTTCTTATAATAGTTGGTTTTTCCCCACAGGGTTTTTTTTACCAACTATTTATTATATATGAGTACCTAATGAGGCCATGTTGTCAGGACTCATCTTTATTTCTTGTATAAAGAGGAAAATATTTGCCATACGAAGACAAGCCTCACATTGTTGGTTTTTTCCTACAGGAGTGTTTTCACCAATAATATTATGTAAATGAGTACCTCATCATGCCAAGTTGTTGGGACTCATATTTATTTCTTGTATAAAGAGGACAATATTCTTTATATGAACACAAGACTTTCATTGTTGGTGTTTTCTCACAAAGGTTTTTCACCAACAATATTATGTAAATGAGTACCTCATAAGGCCAAGTTGTCAGGACTCATATTTATTTCTTAGAGGACAATATTCACTATACAAATACATGCATCCCTTCTTCTCATAGTTGGTTTTCCCCATAGTGTTTTTTTTACCAACTATCTATTGTATTAGGAGGACAATCTTCTCCATACAAAGATAAACCTTTAACTTCCTTTTTATTTATGGTTTTTTCCCATTGGTTTTTACCATATCTTCAAAGAAGTCATTGTACATGAGTACCTCATCAGACCTTATTGCCAGGACTTATTTGTACGATTCATCCTTAGCATCATTTAGGGGGGGTTGTTAGAATAAGAGAATATTCTCTTAAGTTCCACTAGGATAGACAGTTGAGTTTCCACTCCTCCATATGTCAGGAGAACTCTCAGTGTTTTATTCATCAGGTCAGATGATTTGTTGTAATACAATGTCTCTCAATGATAAACTTTGCTATTTATATAGAGTTAATCATTGGAATAAATAAATCAGTTCCATTTTATTTCTTCAAACTCTTGTAATGCTTTGCAGATCTACACTTGGGAATTCTAAAAATTCTCTTCTATCTCCTCAAGTTCAACATGTAGCATAGAAGTTGATGACTCTTCCTTTATCCCATTAAAATAAAAAGGTGACATATCCATTGATGGTGGCTCTATCAATAATATTCTCTATGTCATAAACATTGCAACCAATCTCCTCTCTGTCTATCAAATTTGTACTTATGGAGAGTGAAAAAAAGTTCTCTTCTCTCTAATAGGAGTTGATATAAGAGACTTTAAAGACCCTGACTCTCTTATAGCCAAGGAAGATATTGATCACAACTCTCACTTATTTCACTTCAAAGGATATTGAAAGTAAAATTTGACATGAAAGGTTTGGTCATCTCAATTATAACTACCTAAAGGAATTGAGCACCCATGAAATTGTAACATGTTTACCTCAAGTTACTTCTATTGGAGTATGTCCTAGATGTGTTCTTGGAAAGCAACATCAAGATCTTTTCCCATCAAGTCATTCTCTAAAAGCCTCATCCCCTCTAGATTTAATCCATAGTGAATTGATGTTTTTTCCAGAACCTTATTTCAAAGGAGTATAATATGCTCTAACCTTCATTGATGAATTTACTAGAAGAACTTGGGTCTACTTCCTAAAATACAAAAGTGATGTTCTATCCCACTTCAAAGTCTTCAAATCCTTAGTTGAAAATCAGGCCTCTTGAAACATCAAACAAATTTGCATAGATAATGGGGTGAATACTGTAGTAATGAGTTCTCCATATTTCTATAAAATCATTGCATTATTCATCAGCGTTCTATCTCCCATAATCCATAGTAAAATTGTATTGAAGAGAGGAAATACCAAAAATTAAAGGAAATGGTAAATTATATGCTACATTCAAGAGATCTTCCAAAAGTGTTTTGGGAAGAAGCTATTAACTGGTCCAATTATACTCATAATCACACGCCTCATAAATATCTTAACCATTTAACTCCTTAAGAAGCATGTACTAGCTCAAAACCTGATGTCTCCTTCTTCAATATCTTTATATGTACTACTTGGGAACACATCCCAAAGTAGAAAATGAAGGCTCTATATATGAAAAGAAAAAAGCTCATATTTGTTGGTTATTGTGAGGAAATGAAAGCATACAGGATCCTTGATCCTAAAATTCATGAGGTATTTTTTCATAAGAATGTCCAATTTGATGAAACATTCCCTCAAAAATATTCTCAAACCTCTTCTTCCTATATTGAGCCTTCTTCTATAGCAAAAACTAAATATTATGAAGAATGAACTTTAGAGATTAATGTAGAGATTGATGATCAATATGAAGAACCTATAACTCCAACTCAAAGTATTTCCACTCCTTCTACTCCTTCCATTATGCCAAAATGGGCCTACACCATTGTTAAATAAGCTACTCCTTACATCCAAAATCTTCCATCATCCAGATTAACCAACTCCATAGGCACTGGTCTTGTATGTCAGTCTATTTCCTCTGATCCTCAATCCTTCAAATAAGCAACTGGTATTAAAGAATGGTATGATGCAATGGAAAAAAAATTCTCTTCCTTAATCAAAAACCAAACTTGGAATTTAGTTCCCCTACCTAAAGGATGGAAATTAGTTCATTGTAAATGAATTTACAAAAAAAAATATGAGCCTAATGGAGAAATTGAAAAACACAAAGCTTTCCTGGTAGCCAAAGGTTTCTATCAAATTGAAAGAATTGATTATGTTGAAACCTTTGCTCCAGTTGCGAAAATTGAAGTTGTAAATATATTCACCAAAGCATTTCCTTCTCCGCATGACATTCAATTGCGAGAGAAACTTGGAGTATTACAACTATATTCAAACAGAGGTCTTTAACCTCTCCTTTCATTATTGTATTTTTTAGAGGATGGATTTTTCCCATGTGGTTTTTTTACTATCTCTCATATATATTATAAATGAGTACCTCATCAGGCCATGTTTCTGGGACTCATATTTTTTGTTATTAAGGACAATATTCGCCATCCAAAGATATGCCTCTTTATTTCATAGCAGATGGTTTTTACCATGTGGTTTTTTCACCATCTCTCATAAAAATTGTAAATGAGTACCTCATCAGACCATGTTTCCGGGACTTACCTCTTTCTGTATTAAGAGGATAATATTCACAAACTAAAGATATACCTCTTCCTTTTTATTTTTTTGTAGATGGTTTTTACCATAGGGTTTTTACCATCTGTTCAGAAAAGAAACTCATAGCAGATGGTTTTTCCTATGTGGTTTTTCACCATCTCTTATAAAAATTATAAATGAGTACCTCATCAGGCCATGTTGCTGAGACTAACCTCTTTATATTTTAAGAGGATAATATTCACAAATCGAAGACATACTTCTTCATTTTTATTTTTTGGTAGATGGTTTTTCCCGTAGGGTTTTACCATCTATTCAGAAAAGAAACCATTGTACATGAGTACCTCATTAGGCTCTATTTTCGAGACTCATTTGCATAATACACCCCTAGTACCACTTAATGGAGGGTGTTAGAATAAGTAATTATTCTCTTAAGTTCTACTAGGAGAGACTTACTTGAGTTTCCACTATTTCATGAGTCACATGAACTCTCAGTTATAGTCTACTTCAGATTTGATGAGTTGTTGTAATCCAATGGCTCTCAATGATCAACTTTGTTATTTATATAAATTTGATCTATGGAATAATAAATCAGTTCTATTTATCTTCTTAAATCTTGTTATGAATTGTAGTTCTACTCTTGGGAAATTCTAACACATTTTATACACATTTATCTTTGAATATTCATTATAATATTAATTAAAATGAAATTAATTTTCCTTAAATATTATTGATGGAGGTTTAATAAAAATCCTAAAAGTAAAACTATTTTTAATGGATCCTTCATTATTAGAATGTTTGAAGTTGTTATTCTTTATATATCTTCATGAATGTTATTTATTTCATTGAATATCCTTAAGTTGTTATTATTCTTTGAGATATCTGTACTTTCATAATAACACTAATTGATAAAATTAACTCTTTATAGTGCATAATAACTATCACACTTATATACCATATGATTTTGTATTGATGATATTTGCAAGATATTTATATCATTCTTCTTTTAGAGGTAATTTTTATTATAGACACATTTTTGTAAACATATGATAACTTGTTTGTAGCCTAGAAAATTTTGAACTAAGTTTACTTTTAAGTATAGGAGTTAAGAACAATAATTATTCTATCCTCCTCCATTGTTATTATTATTATTATTATTATCTCTTCTTTTACATTCATTATTATGCTCCATTTTTTATCTTTGTATTTTTTATTTATGAAATACTTGCCATCGCCACTATTTTTAGGAGTTTTCATTAAAGGTAAGAATGCATTAATAACACCTCCTTATTATTTTTGATATAAATATATATTATTAGTCTTCATCCTACTTGTATATCAGGGGGGAGTAATATTATAACAAATCATGATCATATAAATTTTTGAGTGCACTAATTTCAATATTCTTTATAATATTCAAATAAATATTAAGAGGGGTCTTATAGATATTAGTATTTATTTTTTAGTAGTATGTATATAGTATTATAAGTATTTGTTATTCTCATTCATGCAAAGAGTATTTTTAGGAAAACACTTAATCTTGTATGTGTTTTATATTATATTATGAATGTTGTATCTTGTTACTCATAAGCAGATATAAAAGGGAGACATATATAATTTCTCATCATAAGTGTCAATCAAAATCCCTCTCATAATAACAAATAAGACATATTTTCACAAAGTTATCATTAAAATTTAATTTTTTTTATCCCTTACATTCTATTTAGAATGTCTTCTGTAATAGGATTAAGTATAATGTGTATTCTTACATGATCATATTATTATTTAGTTTTTTAATTTATGAGCAATTGATTTAATGACATAGAAATATTTATTCCTAATGAGGATTTTCTTCTTTAAATATTTTGTCTTAATATCTTTCATGTATACTTTTATTTACATTACATAGAGTTAACCTTTGTGGATTTATGAATATGATTACTACATAAAACATAATTTATTTTCTTCTTCTTATCAAACTATTGAGGAATACGTTTCATTTGTTCCTACTTTATACAAAATACTAGGTTCATAATTGAGTAGGGATAAATGGCTTAAGTGACATTATTCTTCATCATTTTTTTCACATAGTCTATAAACCTAGCTTAATTTACATGCTTTTAGATCTCTACCTTCTCTTGTTGTATAACTTTTGATACTTTTGAGCAGAAATCTTAATATTCTGTCAAAATTATATTTACATCAATATGCTTCTTTTATGGTAAACCTATAATCTCAAAATCATATTCTTCAAAGAGTAGGGTCCTTCCAACAATCGTTACTAATAGAATTATCTTATTAGCAATACATTATGAGATATGGTAATACCTTAAACCAATGACTAACATAACATAGAAAGGAAAAAATGAATAGAAAATAAAAGAACACAAAATCCTCCAATAAGTACTTCATCAATATTTACATATGTACATTCTACTCCAAATAATGCCCTACACTTATATATATATATATATATATATATATATATATATATATATATATATATATATATATAATAGGATATCTCTTGATTGTCTCAAGAGTCTCTTGATGCTTCATATTCTCTCGAATCATAGGTGAGAATATTTCATTTACAATTACAATTCCATCCTATTATAATTTTTGTCTTATTATTGTCCTATTTAATTTAATTTATCTCAATTATTATTAAATTTCCAATATTATCCCCTTTGAGATTAAATAGGAAAATTTTCATTCTATCAATGAGTGAAATAAAATGATTTTTTGCAAATACTAATCCTTCAAATTGTAATATCTTAACTAATTTTTATTTTCTTGAACTAAGTGTATAAAAAATGATGCTCCAAATCAATGTACTTTGATTTTGTATGAAAAAAATTGATTCATTTGAATTACATTTTATTATTACAAAAAACATTAGTTAGTCTTTGTAATGACCCTCCTCACATAGATATTGAAGTTAAGAAAATTGGTAATAGTCCCGCATTTTTTTTTGTGAATTATGGTACTGTTGATAGCTACTATGGATGTATGACCAAGTTCAAAGTCATCTAGGAAGTTAATTTATTAAAAAGTTAAAAGGTAATATATGATTCGGCTCATGAGTACATGGATGCTCTCATACTTGCATTTCATGTAGATTCTATAGTTTATTGAGTCTTGTATTTGGTTTGAGTGGTGATGATGATGGGAGCCACTATTTATTTCAATATGCATTTAGTTTGAATTAAATAAAAATAAAAATATTAGATAAATGCAAGTAAAGTGCGTATATGCATGGCTTAAAGAAGTCTAATTGGAAATATATTATTAAGGATGACATGTTTCATTGGTAGCTAAATTGTAAAATTGAATTAAATGGTTTTCTCCCTATCTTGGAGTGGAAATCGCAAGGTGGAGTGGAAGTTAGTATAACCACATAAGTGCATGGTGATTAACGACATAATGATTTATATCTTTTTAGATAATGGAGAACCCAAAAGGGAGGAAATGGGTTTGATGTGGAGGCAAGAAAATAGAGGAGATGTCTTGAATTTTGACGTGGTGAGGGAGAAAGGAAGTATTATTATTTTTCTTAAAAAAAACGCATTGAGTAGCATAAGTTAAGTTCTAGAAGCACCGAACAACTATTGGAAGGTTAAGAGATTCAACAAAATTCCAAGTAGAATATATGTTGTTTATTACCTTGAATACTTACATTTAAAGGATTGATATTTGTGTTTGTAAGTTGCCTGTGATCTTGTGTAAAAACGAAAAATAGGAAATTTTATGTTGGTTGTGCACTATTTTAAGATATTAGTGGTATGCATGAAAATATTAAGAACCCATGTAGAAATATGTATATTATGTTGAGCTATGATAAAAATTTTGCTTGAAAATAAAAGATATTTTAAGATATGACACACACATTAGTTTCTTGTATGTTGTGTGATATTTAGAAAATATCTGCATGGTTAAATTTTGTATGCTTAGTAATGCATTCATAAAAAATATAGTCAAAATATTATCCCATCGCTCCAAAACCTTTTACTATCAATTTGGAAGTGAAAGCCAATGTGTAGCGTGGATAAGAATTGTATTGGTGATGACAAAAGAGTGGGGAGTTGTCGAGTTGCAAGTTTAACTATGTGAAAATATAAACAACATAAACACTTGTGTTCTAGTGAGTGTTGTAGTACATGTATGTACAAGATCTATCTATACAATTATTGTAAGATGGAAGTTACAATCAATTAAATATATGTATAAAAATTAGTAACACCCTATCCGGTGTTAGAGGATTAACTTGTATCCTACCTAAAACTTAAATACAATTTCTTTAGACGAGAACAATATATTGTTTATTGTGAGAATAATTTTTGAATTTGTAGAATCAAGATAAACCATATTGTAGTTTCCATTTTATGATTCAATATATTCCAAGGAAGATTATAATTTTAAAAATGATTAAAATCATATTGGTTTAGATGTATGGAAAGAGCCTAAAAGTTGTGTAATAAAAAAAGTAATAATGATTTAATTGTCACACCATTTACTTACTATGTATGATGGATGGAACTTTGTGGATCCCTTGCTTGGAAAGTAACTTATTCAATTAATATTTTTCCTTCAGATTTAAATTATACTTAGATTTGTAATGGTTCTTGTTGGTAAACATCTTAATAAAAGAATTTTGTGTTTCCTCTTTTTCTAAAATTGTTTATATTTAAAGTTGTGTTGTAAGAAACAACATAAACCATTTATCTCAGAAACCATTTAAATCAAAACCTTGTACTATACATTCTAAGACATTGGGAATTTCCCTAATTGTTGTTTTAATGTCATAAATAGATGGCATGCAAATAAAAACAATTAAATATATTCTTGTTTAGTTAAGTGTTTTGATATTATGGACTAGCAACATGGTGTTTTAGGGTCAGTGATCCTTTAAGTAGATTTACCAATGTCTAAATCAAGATTTACTCTCAATAAGAAGGCTAACCAAGTCCCTTGGAGATATTGGTAGGTTTGGACAATTTTTTTTTGAAAGTAAAGCCCTTGGAACGTTAGTAGTTGCACTATCAGTAGCAAGACGAAATTAATTAAAAGAATATGATTTTACTTATATTTGAATTGGAGATCTTGATGAATAACAATAGATAGATATGATAATTTAAAAACTAATTTTCTTATGCCTATAAGAAAAGAATATTAAATTACATTTGCAATAAATTATGAATACTCTATTAACTTGTTTATGCTTTATTATGAGAAATTGAAAATAAATGGGTATGGTGTGGTGCTAAAACTTACCATTTATTACTAAACTTTAGGACCAATTAAATATATAGAGTAGTGGAGATTGCTAGAATATTTCTAAGTTATATTAGTCTAAATATAAATATAGGATTCCATGAGAAGCTTTAATTTATGAGAAAAATTAAATTTGTTTGGTTGGTTCAAGACACTAGATTTAGAATTTAGGTGGATCACTAAAGTTGAACACTTGATTGAGTTAAGTTTCTCTATTAATTATAAATATAAATAACCAAGAGGTCAAGCATCGAGATTAAGGGATGCTCAGAATTCATACAAAACTATTTAGGGGTGATCAGGTGTTCAATGGTATCCAGAGTAACTATTGACTAATGAAATGGGTCGTACTAAAATGACTAGGTCAAGTCTAGAATGAGAGGAAGTATGGTCTGCCATCTCTAGGTTGTCTCTGGACTAGTACTATGATAATATTCCATGTATCCTTAACCAAAGTTGGTTTAGACTCATTATATAGTATGGTACATATGAACATGGGTCAAAGTACATGTGATATGAAGACCAAGGCTAGTGTATTGGCATGGCTATAATTGAATCCAAGAAGAAGGATAATAAATTAGACATTGGGCATAAGTACACTATTTTCCTTTCATTTAGTATAGAAACATGTACGACATTAATTTGAAGGTTTAAAATTGTTAGGACTCTAATCCTAACTTCATATGTTCATTAACTTTATTTATATTCATGAAGGACCAACACATCAGCAACTCTTAGAAAAATTTAAATACACCTTCAGTGAATGTTCTTAAGGCATCATCAAAGACAAATTATTTTAATTCATTGAATAGTTTCTACCATAAATTTAACCATGATTCAATTAAAAAGTGATTCATTTATACAGTTTATATTATCCTTGTTTGCATTATATTTGAACTCATTAGGTTTCTTGCATCTTGGTTTCAGATCCAAGTTCGAAGATAATTTTTTTTCTTCTCCTATTATAAATTAAGGATCCTATTACATATTGTTACATACTAAGATATAGAACGTCAACTCACCTACAATAATTAAAAGTAGTTTAAACTCAGAGTAGCATCGGATTAAAGTGGAAAAAAATATATTACAAGTATCTATCGATGACGTCAGGTGCAATCACCACAACAGAGGTAAAAAAAATATTTATTAGGCATTCAATCCATTCATATGACATAAAAACACTAATAATTTGATAAAAAAATAAATTTAAAAGTGAATCGATCATGGAAGATAGAAAGAAATTCCATATACATAGCCAATAGACAATTTTTGGCATCATCCTGTAACTCCCGATGAAAAAAATAAAATTCTAGCAAAAAATTAAAGCTTAATGTAAAGCTTTGAAAATAAATAAATAAAAGTGATGTCAAAAAATACCTTTGCGACGATCATCCTTCGACTTTGATGAGCACAAGAATTTTTAAAATTACAAAATTTATAATCCCACATTCATGGGAAAGGGTGGCACAAAAGGGTTTTAAATGATTAGTAGGAAACTAAAGGATTGTGATTTCAATCATGCTCTTGTTCTTTCCTCGTGTGATCAAATCATTCCCTTTTCATTGCCACCTCATCCTTGTGCACAACTATGTAATCCCCCTGCCTCGACTCTCATGCCCATCATGTCACCTTGGCTCTCACCCTTGAACCTCAAGCATTTCACCACCACGACTCTCATGTACCATCCTACCTGCCTTAGCTCTCACCCTCGATCCTCATGCGTCTCACCCACATTGACTCTCACTCCCTACCCACATTGGCTCTCACCCTCAACCCTCATGCATGTTACTGCCTCACCTCTCATACCTTACCCTGCACATCTTGACCCTCAAATTCCACTAACATTTGCCTTCACTTCGTCACTTGATATCCTATCCACCACAGTAAACATCACCAAATTTCAAATAAAATATGAAAACCAATTTTAGCAAATATCAAAACAATTGTTTTTTCAAATTTTTGCAAAACAAAAAGTTGAAAATTAATTTTAGGCAATATCAAAACAAATTTTCAAAATTTTGCAAACTTATTGACAATTTTTGCAACTTTGTACAAAATTTACAATATTTTGCAACAAAATTTTGTAAAACAAAAATTAACAAAACAAAAATTGCAAATTAATCATCCTTGCCAAAGAAATATGGTAATGCAAAAAATCAAACCATGACATACGGGAGAAGATCATAAGATATTTCAAAAGAGGTTTTGAAATAATTTGCAAAAGAGGTCCTATAAGTAATGATGAATTGGAAATATGATTTGGAAATAAAGATAGCAACAAAATAGTAGAGTTAACTATAAAAATTTATTCTATAAATGCAGAGTTATCAGCAAAAATGAACACAACAAATCACTATATAGACTTGGTACAACAAAAAATTGCATTAGTACAATATTATCAGCAAAACACGATGTTCCTGCAAAAATTCTTATTAGGGAGACCACACATATCAATATTACCTCAAACTAAAAAATTGGATTTTCCAAAATTTGATGGAGGTGACCCCACAAATTGGATATATCGAGCAGACCAATATTTCTCCTTATATAAAATTCTAAAAACCCAAAAGGTATGTATCACATATTTTCACTTAGAGAAAATCACTACGTAATGGCATCGATGGTATAAAAAATAAAATGTACTCCCACATTGATTGAATTTACAAAGAATGTAATGCTATGATTCGACCCAAGTAAATTCAAATATTTTACAAGGGCTCTTACCAAACTCCACTAAACATCTATAGTAAGAGAATACCAGGAATAATTTGAGAAGTTGGCAAACCTTACATCAGTACTCGATACAACATTCTTTCAAATTTACTTCATTAGTGGCCTTAAAGAAGAAATGTGATTGGAAGTATAAATACTCAATCCTATCAATATGATGCACGTAGTTGTATTAGAACAAATGGTGGAAGAGAAGATCAATAAACAATTTTTAATAGGAAAACACTCAATAGGGAAAATACAAAACACATACACCAACCAAAAATTAAATAAAGTCATACCGATTAAATGAATTAGCCCAGATGAAATGAAAGAAAGAATAATAAAGGGCCTTTATTTTAATTACGATGAGAAATTCACCCCTAATCACAAATGCATTTCATAAAAGTTATACATTTTGGATATAATTGGAAATTGCACTCCAAAAGAAGAGGATGATATCAAAGTTGAAGTAATAACGAATATTCAAGAAGAAAATAAGGAGGTTAAAACAAAAACTTCCTTTAACGCCCTCATAGGATGTTCAACACCACAAATTATGAAATTTAAGGGGTACATCAAGAAAAAAAACTCTATTGTGCTCTTAGAATTTGGTAACACACAATTTTATAGATCCTAGGCTAGAAAAATAAGCTAATTGTTTTATATATTCTTGTAATAACTTCAAAGTCATGATTGGAAATGGAGGAAGAATTGCATGCAAATAAAAGTGCTAAAATATTAAACTCACTTTAGGAGATTATAACATGAAAGGGGATATGTATGTACTACCATAAGGAGGATGTGATATTATTTTAGGAGTGTTATGGCTATGGATGCTTGATATAATTCAATGGCACTTTGAAGAATTATGAATGAAATTCACACAAAAATACCAAACGTACACAATTAAAGGGTTAAAATTAGGCCCTTCACAAATCACAAGTTCTCACAAAATGGAAAATATTATTTGCAAATGAGGTAAGGGTACGGTTACACAACTATTTTCCATGCAACCCATTAATGATGAACAATCAGTGACAGCTGAACTACAAAAACTCCTCGAACACCATGATAAAATATTCAACAAACTAGAAGTATTAACTCCTCAATGGAACCATGATCATGCCATTCAACTACTTTTGGGACACCAACCCACTAATATTAGACGTTACCGATACCCATATCTATAAAATATGGAAATAGAAAAACTAGTATGAGAACTACTCGAGGAAGGTGCCATTAGACCTAGTGTAAGCCCTTACTCTTCTTCTATAATATTAATGAGGAAGAAGGATGTATCATAGTTCTTATGTGTTGAATTTCACACCTTTAACAAAATAAATATTAAAGATAAATTTCCTATTCCAATCATAAATGAATTATTAGATGAACTTCATGGGGTTTCATATTTCTCCAAACTTGATTTATGATCAAGCTACCACCAAATTTGAGTTAAAGAAATTGATATACCCAAAACAGCCTTTCGTAATAAAGAAGGGCATTATGAATTTTTGGTGATTGCATTTGATATTGCTAATGGCCCTTCTACATTTCAAAGTCTAATGAACAAGGTATTTCACCCTTTCCTTCAAAAGTTTATTTTAGTTTTCTTTGTTGATATTTTTATTTACAGTAAAACATGGGAAGGTCACTTAACCCATATAGATCAAGCATTAAAGACCTTGGAATAAAATGAATTATATGCCAAAATATCAAAATATTCCTTTGTAAAACATGAAATTGAATACCTTGGATATATTGTCTTTAAAGAAGTTAAAGTAGACCCTCATAAGATTGAATATGTGGAAAATTGGCCTATTCCAAAAATATTGAAAGGTTTGCATGGGTTCTTAGGACTAATAGGCTATTATCACAAAATTTTCAAGGACTATGGTAAGATCGTAGCTCCATTAACAACACTACTTAAGAATAATATTTTTTTATGGTCTCCAAAAGCTTATGAAGCCTTCATTACCTTAAAAAATACCATGTGTACCACCCCCATCTTAGCCATGCCATATTTTTCAAAACCATTTATTATTGAGAGTGATGCTTCAGGATTGGGAATAGGAGTCGTACTCATGCAAAATGAAAAACCTTTAGCCTTCACTAGAAAAGCATTCTCAAAAAAGTATTTAGCATGTTCTACATACAAAAAAGAAATGTTAGCCATTATTCATGCTATCCAACATTGGAGATCTTACCTTATTGGCAAAAATTTGATTATCCACACCAACCACAATAGTTTAAAATACCTTCTTGAGAAACGTATAACCACACAAGAACAACAAAAGTGGGTCACAAAACTACTAGGATATGATCATGAAATCACATATAAAAAAGGAAAAGATAACACGATTGTTGATGCCCTTTAAAGGAAGTTTGAAGAAATTCCCCAATTACATATTTTTCCTCTCCTATACCTAAATGGATAGACTACATCAATAAGGAGTGGTTTAATGAACCTACCACACACACCTTAATTCAACAACTTCAAATAAAAACCCATGAGCAAACCTAACTATTGGAGAGATAACATACTACGATATAAAGAATGTATTATCCTCTATCGTACATTTGCCTATCGTACAAAGATTTTCCATGAGTTACATGCCACACCCACTGTAGGACACTCTGGATTCCTAAAAACTTATATATCAGAGTGACTAGATATTTTTATTAGGTAGGTATGAAAAATGATATCACAAAGTTTATGAATGAATGTGATACATGCCAAAGGTATAAGGTAGAAAAAGTGGCTACATCGAGTCTTCTTAAACCTCTGTCCATACCAACAAAAACATGGGTTGATATTTTGATGGATTTTATTGAAGGTCTCCCAAAATTTGTAGGAAAAACAACCATTCCATTTGCGGTATATTGTTTATCTAAATATGCTCATTTTTCCTAGTGGCCCACCCTTATACAGGTGGCAATATCGCTCAAGTTTTCCTTGATAATATATTTAAAGTACATGGTATGCCTTCAACTATAGTTAGTGATCATGATCCCACTTTCACTAGTAATTTTTAGAAAGAATTGTTTAAACTACAAGGCACTCAACTTCATATGAGCTCTGCTTACGACCCTCAAACAAATGGTCAAACTAAAGTTGTTAATAATTTTTTGGAAATCTACCTCCATTGTTTTATTTCTACTCAACCCCTTCACTGGGTTAAATTGCTTCCATTAGTCGAATGGTGGTATAACACCACATATCACAAGGACATTAATATGACCCCATATGAAGATTTATATGGCCAAACACGACCATCCCTTACCTCGTATATTCCAGGAAGTACAAGAGTGTTAGTAGTAGAAATAGAACTTTCTACTCGAGATAACATTATATGTATTCTTAAAGAAAATCTGCACATTACCCAACACTCCATGAAGAAACAGGTAGACCAAAATTGAATTGAGTATACTTTTCAAGAAGAGGATATGGTATTCCTTTGCATTCAACCATATCACCAAATTTATTTAAAATCAAAGGTTCTCAAAAGTTAGCCCCCAAATTTTATGGATCTTATAAATTTCTGCAACATATTGGATCAGTTGCTTATAAATTTGAGTTACTTGATACCTCCAAAATTCATCCTATATTCCATGTCTCTTGCCTTAAACTAGTTATAGGCATGCACATCACTATCCAAACTCAACTTCTAGAGTTTACTGAATATGGGGCACTCATGGTTGAAGCTAAAGCTATCCTAGATTGTCGCATGTACCACCTTTGTAATTACACCATCACCGAAGTTTTTATCCAATAGAAAGGTCTACCTTCGAAACACACCACATGGTAGACACTCCATCATATCCAAAAACCATTTTCTCAATTTCATATTTGAGGACAAATATTTTTTTAAGGAGGGTTTCATGTTAGGAATCTAATCCTAACTTCATATGTTCATTAACTTTATTTATATTCATTAAGGACTAACACGTCCTTTCACCATTGTAAATCTTAGAAATATTTAAATACAACTTCGATGAATATTATTAAGGCATAATCAAAGATAAATAATTTTAATTCATTGACTAGTTTCTACCATAAATTTAACTTTGATTCAATTAAAAAGTGCGTCATTTCTGCAATTTATATTATCCTTGTTTGCATTCTATTTGAACTCTTTATGTTTCTTGCAGAAATGATAAGGGATAAGAAAGCAAGAATCCACCCTCTAGGTGTATGGGCCCTCGAGGATAACCCTAGCCGTGGATTGATCCTTAGGATGTTAAATGAGGTAAGTTAATTCCACTACTGGTACATTTATGGAATTTGGATGATCTATCCACTTGGGTGATTGTACTACAGTATTCATGGATTCAAAAGTGGTGTAATATGCCTATACTAAATTAAGTTTAATATAGTAAACATTTGGGTGAAGCAAGTTTGCTAAGATATTGAAAGCAACTTAAGAGTGAATGATTGTATTTAAAAAAAACTTATAATTCTTAATTTATAATTATTTTTAGTGGTACAACCAAGTGAGTTGATTTGCATTGATACATATGGTATCGGAGCATAAGTAGATTAGTATAGTTAAATATGATTGTTGAATTATATTAAACTAATGGAATTACCTCTTTCACATATAGTTCAAATGACACAAATGCTACAAGGTTGGTCTTCAGGAAATCCTACGGTAGGCAGGGAGGAAAAACCATTGAGATACCAATTAGAGGACCAAGATCAGGAATAATCAGATAAGGGCCTCACCATGAATGAAGGATGAAAATATTGAATGAATCTCCTCCTAATGAACCTATAAGAGAAGGGAAGGATATTGCTAAAATTGTTTATTTACTACAAAATCACATGGAAAAAATGGAAGATATGGCCTAAAATAAAACTCATATGGCCGCGCAACAATAATTTATTACCCAACAACATAGGATTATAGAGGAATTATTTGGGAAGAGAGATATTGGATTAAGGAGTACCGAGGAAGAATCAAGAGAACCTGAATGATATAATGCTAGAAGGGCTAGGGTAAGTAAAAAATTGGATAGGAACGTAAGAAAGGTTGTAATATCCAAATTCAATGGAAAGGGTGATGGTGATTCAATGAAAAACTAGCTTAGTGAACTAGAGTCATAATTTTTCTCTAGTAGTTTTGTCCTCTGAATATAAAACCGCTTTAGAAGTTATGAATATGACTGAGGTAGCCCTTGATTGGTGTAAATCATATAATAAAGGGCACAATATAGAACCTTCAGATCTCAAATGGAAGAAGTTTACCAAGTAGTTCAATGATAGATTCCTGACTAAGCAATATTATGTGGAGAAATTTTAGGAATTTTCTAATTTACATAAAAAAATGTACCAGTGCATGAGTACCACCAAAATTTCATTCAATTATTGAAATATGCACCTCAATGTGAAAGTAATGAGGAAATGAATACTTAGAAATTTATTCTAGGATTACATCCTAGAATCCTGATAGTTGTAAATATGCATAACCGTGATAACTTACATGCTACCTATGATTTAGCAAGAAAAGAGGAAGCCAATCATGAAATAAGAAAATCATATTCTAATTATCAAAAGTTGATTGAGAAAAAAAATATGAACTTTGAAATCAAAAAAGTGTTGGATTTATGAGATGGAAAAGGATCAAAAAAAGAAACCCAAAAGAGAAGAGCAATGTAGGCAATGTGGCAAGAAAAAACCTAATCACCAAGGTGATAAATTCAAGCGATATGGTAAAATATTATTTAAAAGGTGGGATTAGAAACCAGTAGGTCAAGATAGGTCCAGAGAAGTTCTAACTTTGGAAAGAAATGAAAATAACAATAGATCTAATAGAGCTCTACCAAACAAATGTTATGTATGTCAAGGGGATCATTATGCTAGTAGATGTCCCCTTAGAGTTGATCGATAGTAGAAAGTTCTAGATGAAGCTGATTACAGGATATTTGCAGCCACAAGTAACCCTAAACTTGATGGCCAAATTACCCCTTTCTTATTAAATGGAAAATTTTTAGGCAATAATGTGCAAGTTATGGTAGATAGTGGTTCAACTGTCAGTTTTTTATCTACTACGTTGGTGAGGGATATGCATGTTAGACCTAGAAATTTGGCTAAGGTTTGGAAGGTAGAATACAGATTAGGGTAAACATATAAAGTTAACCAATGTCTATTTGACCCCCACATTCTTTGAAACAAGGAAAAATTAATTGGCATCTGTATGTGGCACCTCTACATGCATTTGATATCATTTTAGGGGTCGATTTGTTGAAGGTGCATTAGGTCCTTCTAAATTTTGAAGAAATATGGGTAGAATTTATGGATGAATCTATTCGAAGGGTTAGGATTTATTATGGTCAAAGTGAAGTTAAACCACATTTACTGACTGCAATACAGATTAGTAAAATTTTTAAGAAGAGGATAGTCTTTATAGTTAATATGAATAAGAAGGAAGAGACAAAATTGGAATTTTATCTCTTCCAAAAGTATATAGTACTGGAAGAGTGAGGATTTACCTGAATTACCTCAAAGGATATTTTAGTTTTCATTTGAGTTACTACTTGGAGTAGTGCCTATAGCAAGGGAACCATATAGGATGACTTCTATCAAGCTATAAGATATCAAAATGCAAATCTAAGATTTACTGAAAAAAGGGTTAATCAAGCCAAGTGTGTCACCTTAGGGAGCTCCTATACTATTTGTTAAGAAGAAATATGGTGACTTGATAATGTGCATTGATTATTGAATATTGAATAAGGTAACTATCAAAAATAGGTATTCATTATCTAGAATTGATGATTTGTATGACCAACTAAGAGGAGAAACCTTATTCTCAAAGATAGACTTAAGATTTGGTTATCATCAATTATGAATACGAGAAGAAGACACCTCTAAAAAAATATTTAGAACAAGGTATGGACATTTTGAGTTCAATGTTCTACCTTTTGGGCTGATAAATGCTCTAATTATATTCATGAATCTCATGAATAACATTTTTAAAGAGTAGCTAGATCATTTTGTACTTGTATTTTTTGATTATATACTGATATATTCCAGGAACAAGGAGGAACATGATCGACATATGAGAACTATTCTTTGAATTTTGAGAAATAATCGACTTTGTAAAAAGTTATCTACATGTGAGTTCTACACTCCACAAGTATAGTATTTGGGAAATATTGTCTTCGTGGAAAGGATTGTAGTAGATCCCATGAAAATTGAAGCAATGAATAGTTGGCTAGAACCTACTAATGTGATGGAGTTACAAAGTTTTATGGGAATTGCAGGGTATTATAGGTGATTTTTCAAAGGATTTTCAAGAATTGCCCAACCTATTACCAACCTCCAAATAAAAGGTAAAGCTTTTAAGTGGACAAAGTAGTGTGAAGAAGCTTTTCAAATCCTAAAAATTGTTTAATAACTACATCCATCTTGCAATTACCTGATCTTAGTAAGTCATTTACAGTATGCACTAATGCATCAGATGAAGAATTCGGGATAGTTTTGACCCAATATGATGCGATTATTGCATATGAGTACAAAAAACTTAAAAAGCATGAAGTTAATTATACCACTCATGATTTAGAATTAGAAGCACTTGTTCATGCATTAAAAATTTGGAGACATTATTTATTGGGAAAGCCTTTTAAATTAAAAATAGACCATTCGAGTTTGAAGTATATATTCACATAACCCTTCCTGAATGTTAGGCACATATGTTAGATGGAATTTTTAGTTGAATATTATTTTTGTATTGAGTACATTAAAGGTAAATAAAATAAGGCAGAAGATGCTTTAAGTAGTAGAGAGCACATTGTTGCACTGACTAAATGTCACTATGATCTGCTAGACCAAATTAAGGTGTTGTAAGCAAAGGATGAATTTTTCCAATTATGTAAGGCTCATGAAACTAGACATCATGAAGGATCAATATGATCATATAGAATAATATCATCAATCGAGACATCTATGATTTTTTTTTTTTTTGGTATCTAAATCACTAGTATGAGCATGTACATTCATTTTGATATTATCTCTTTGTTGCCCTTAATATTTGAGGTTGAGGAACCATGTGTATCCTCATTCAATTAGGAAATTGATCTTTGGTCATATATTCAACATATCAGTAATTATGAACATGGTATTTTTTTACAATGGATTACCTAATAAGATTGGGTAAGCAATTGAACCATTCTTCATAACTTAAAATCTACCATATAAACAACTCCTATGATTAAAATTACATCGTCAATATCTTCTCCTTCTTCATCTATTTACCCTTTATTTAAAAATCTAATATTAAGTATAGAATGATGATTTGTATATAAATACTTTATTTTATATACATCTTATCATTATATTGGTAACAACCTCAAATTCTACCAAGGAATTATGAGTAAAGGTACCTTTGCATAGGAATTCACCTTGTAGAGTGCACGGGTTAACCTTTACATAAAATTCTAAGACTTCATACCTCTCCCTTCATTTAGAACTAATTCCACTATTCAATGCCATTCACTTCTCCAATTATAATACAACCAACTATTGATATATCATGTTGGAAGTCTACTTTGATAGGTCCTCAATAATTAAGTATGGTTCATGGCTTGTTGAGACTAGAAAATATTGAAAACCTACTTTTCTTCTTCTTTGCATTTTGATATATTATTTATTATTTTTATACTCTTTTTTATTTATTGAGATCCTATCCTAAAATCACTACATCATCATGGTGTCAATTTCCTCTCCATTATCTAAAATAATATAAAAAACATTGAGTAGAGAATTTTCTTTCTTATTGTTTTTATACCTATTGTGGATGCCTTATCATGGAATTTTATCTTATAAAATCCTTTCTTCTTGCATTTATATCAAACTGAGTACTATAAATACTTCTAATAATCCTTATCTCTAAATAAGAAACATTGAGTTTCTATTTTTTTTCCTTATAAAGTACTAGTGGTGGGATGTCCCACATTTATAATACTATATTAAACACCATCGACAAAGTGGAAGGATATGGTTGGCTTATTTTTGTAATTATTTTTAATAATTAAAAAGTGTATTGTGGAGCTACTAATGTAACTATTCTTGGTTGTATTGTTTCCTCCTCTAATATTTTCTCATGTTACTTCCTAATATTTTATGCTTATTGAATGGTTAGAGGTTGATCATATTTTATAAGTGGCTTGATAATTGTCCTCAACACAATGATAGAATTTTTATAGATCATACCATCAACACTAGCCATTAGGCCATTGGGTATGTTTTCCTTACAAATTGAGACCTTGACCTTCCTTTGAAGATCTTGCATTCATGCATAATTATTATAAAATTTCTTCTTAGATTCCTAAACTAGATTTATTATCTCAATCATTGAGGTAGAGTATTTTTTTTTATGGAATATACTCAGTCATTCAATAGATAATTCACTCTATTGAACATATAATATTATTATATTACATAATATAACCCGTTTATTTCATAATGTGTAACAAATATGAATATACAAAGCACCATAGGATAAATCATATTAATAAACTACAATATGATAATTATTTCATTTTATAAATATTACCAATAGGTATATCTATTGAATAATCTTCAACATTCCCTAACACCCAAGGAATAATGAAAATGACCTACAAGAATTTTATTAGCTATACATATAATTTTGAAAAAACTCCAATGAAAATTATTTAGTACAATGTGAATTATATAATTACCATGATATAAATAATTTATCATCAAAAAAATTAAAATTATCAAAACTAATATTGAATGGTACTACTTTATAAATATCCAAAGAGTAAAAGCAAAACTACTAAAGGGATTTAGAAATAATTACTATAATGCACCACAAAGAATGATTGTAACAATAAAACGAGAAGTTATGATCCTTAACATGAACATGATATCTTCATAGGACCATTTATTGCTATCATATTTTCTTTGATTCATAGACTTCAAATGATAATGGTATGCTATAATACAAAACTTATAAGCAAATGGAAAAATAAACAATAACATGAATAACAATAAATAATTATACAATATAGCACCATAAAGCTAGTGCATTTAGAACAAAAGTATTTTATTCAATGTACTAATTAATAATAATACATAAATGCACTCATTGAATTACCTCTAGTGATTAGACTTGGTCATCCTATTAAGCATCCACCTCTTATAAAGTCAACTAAGTACTTTATCCCATTATATTTCCCATATAATCCTTTAGATATACTCCTAAAATATGTTCTCTTCCTCTAGGTATCTATGCTTACTAACCATTATTCCCTTACTTCAATCCTCTCACTTGCTTGATACTTTAAGTGCTCAACTAGGCTCTAGTGGGAGTTATGTATTTCACAAATTGGAAAAAATGTTAAAACAAGATAAATATCTTCCTTTGGGCTACTTCCATATTATTTTATAATTACATTAAATTGATAAACTATCACATGGTTAAATATTTCTATGTTTTGGACTTATTTCATCATATTTTATAATTATAAAGTATAGTTAAGATATCACATCACTTACATATTTTCTCTTTGACTTACACAATAATTCCAAAAGTATTTTGGCCTTTTAGAAAAATTCTCTAATTACTACAAGATATGCTCAATTATTTAGAGTTAATTACCTAATATTTGTGATAAAAAATTTACTATCACATTTATACTTTGATTACTAAATTATACTATTACCTTTTAATTTTTATTGTGATCTATTTTTATCACTATATTATTATGGATACAAAAACTATTGAAATACTAATAGGTTATGTCATGTTGTTTTACTTCCATATCACCTTACCAATAAGGAGGATTTGAAGAATATTAGTAATGCTCTAAGTAGACTTCATCAATAAGACATTGAATTCTAGGATGTGAATGCAATATATGTGTATGAAAAAATCACTATGATTAAAAGTAAATGAAGATAATGGGTTCAATAATTCAGCTATAAAATCATTATATTTTAATATTATAATTACTATCACATTAAATATATGATAAGATTTTTATTTTATTTTGAATTTACATGGCAGAATTGGTAACTGCCACGAATATGGGTAGGCTGTCTAGATTTTTATGGCTGCCATAATATTCTACACTATCTATCCTGAAAGCCCTCACACAGATATTTGTGCAATCCTCCCCTATATTCCCCATTCCATAATCATTTTAAACCTTTTACGCCGCTAAAAGCACCATAAAAGGGATAAGAGTTTAGTCTAGCAAGGCTTGAGATTTGAACCTTGGACCTCCGCCCTCCTTATGGGGTTTGGTCAAACTAATTGGTCTACACCTTGTACCTATATATGCTAAGATACTAAAAAGTAAAAATGATTGATAAAATAAAAATATTATTCATGTTACAAGAGAAGATATAAAGAAAGGTATTACTTTATAGTAGAAGGTATCTTAGAACATGGATTTTCTACTCCAAAATATGAAGACAATATCTTTATTCCTCATTAGATGGAAAAAACCATCATGTTCATTTGGATCAAATATTTTATAGAACTAAAAATATCCATAGTATAAAGAGTCACAATTTATATCTTAAATTAGGGAGTTAAAGTTATGAAGGAATATTGAGAGGTAATTTTTAAAGCAAGAGTATGAAATAGATTGTATTTGACATAGCTAAATTATCTACATTCAAGAAGATAATCTATTTTCAATAAAAATGGAAGTTGTAATGATATTATCCATCATATATTAGGGTTTCTAAGACAACATACTTAAAAATATAATTTGTATGATATCTATTACAATTTAAGGTTTCTAGAATAATATAAAATAGTATAAAAAGTTATCCTTTGTATAGTAGTAATTGAAATATAGCATTATTACTTTTAATGGTTATCCATTACACTTTAATTTCTTCAAGATAATACAAATGTATGCATGCCAAATCAACTTGTTAAAAATATAGAAAAAGTCATAGATAGATGAAGACATAAATAGTGGTAGGAATAAAAGAAGAGAGGAAGGACATCATAGTAGGAATATAAATAAAAGAAAAACCACTAAGATATTAAGTTGGGAAGATATACAAAAATAAATATCACAATTATTAAAAATAAGTGAGACTAATCCCATAACTAAGAATAAATAATGATGATGGAGATGATGTCTTGGAATATTTGGGGTATGATTAATGAAGCAATATAAGGAGTAATCAAGGAGTTAATATGTTATTATACTATTGAATTTATTTTAATTAAATATACATAACAAGTAGTAATGAATGTAAGGATGCATTTATAAAGGTTTACCAAATGAAAAACCATCTAATAGTTTATATTTTTGATGCTTCAAGAGTTATTTTTATGGTATAGAAAATCATAAATTAAATGGATAATTGTTAGAATCATGACATAGTTGGGTTATATTACTTTTATAGAAAATTGAAAATTATAATGAATTGGGATTCATAAATGTATATGCTTTAAATTTAAAAACTATTAAATACAAATGCTAGATATAAATGAGTTTTTTCATATCAAATTTAATGGTTAGTTATAGTTGTGATCTATGGATTACTTAGATGACTTAAATGTAGGTATATTTCTTCAAATTTTGAGGATGGTATTCTTGGTTGATCTAAATTTATGTATTTTTTTATGACCTTTGGGATGCTAGTAGTATAGGATATTATACATAGTAAAAAATATCATATCACATAATGGAAAAAAATAGATATATTTTTGTTACCTAATAATTGGTCACATATACCATGTCATGCAGGATTAGATAAACATCCACTTCAGATGAGGTCTATTCAATAATAATCTTCTAAATCTATTTTGATTTTAGTCTATATGAATCCAAGAACTAAATTTCCTCCAAACAATCATGTTATCATAAGAACAAGTAATATTTTAAGGATAACACATATATAGGTTTACTCAAAATATAAAACATCTAAAGGGATAGATGGAGATCTGAAATATCAATTTGTTTTGAAATGGTTTTAAATAATGGGGAAGTTTAAATTAAAGTTTTGGAATTTATAGGAGACTGAATTTTTTTTTACATATTTAAATAACATACTTGCATGGAAGGGGAAAAATTACTTCTTATTATCATGGTATATTATAAAATGATGAGTCAAGTTGGGCCCAAAAATCTATGGATATATTATTGAAGAAAGGTGATAGAAACACCAAATTTATCATGTTATTGCTAAAATAGGCATGTTCTTTTATCATATAAAAATATTTCAGCTTGCAAATAGAACATGTATTAAGGAATAAGATAAGATCATAATGAAACTACTAAATTATTTTGTGGAAATTGTATTTAGGATTTGGAGGATGAGGGTGATATTTCATAAAAAAATTCATCAATTATCATGCAAAGAAAATAAAATTTTAATAAGAAATATATATATATATATATATATATATATATATATAGAACATATAAGATACATTTTTTCTCTTTTCATCATAATAAGGATTATATATACAATGGATTTCCTCCACACATTTTTTATGCATATATTTTTACTTACTATATAACTAAGATAATTTTAGTTGTAGTTCTTAGAATACATTTTTAAATATATATGTGGAGTAAGTTACTAATTTATTTTAGCTTTTGCATGTTCTATTGCCTACCTAATGCCATCAGGTAGTCCATGGCTAAGAAAATACCCTACTCATTATTACTGACACTATGGACATATGAGCATAGATCAAGGTCCCAATTGCGGTGAATGAACATCTTCATATGTTTTCAGTAGTATAGAGTTAGATACAAATAAAAATGAAATCATGATGAACATCTCCTTGTATGATATTATTCATGATGCACCTATTGATCCATCATGATGTCTATTTTTTATGAAGAGGTGTAGAACCAACTATGGTAGGTGTAATTTGGAGATGCAATATAACATGAGGAAAAAAAATATTAGCTTATTTGTAGGGATATTCATTTTTCTCTTTTGGTCATATATTAGAAATATTAGAAATATTTGGTCCATAATTTTAAAACCACAAAGGAAATACCTTATCACTAATCTATTTTTCCAATATTATGAAATAAAAAGTAGAAAATAGTTTGACTTATGATTCATTTTTCTAATGAATAACTCAATGTGGTTGTTCCAATTATGATTTTCAAGAAGAGTGGTATAACGAGGCTATGGGTTGATTATCAAAATATAAATAAGAAATACCATTTGATTGTTAATGCGCTTACAACCTTTTAATAATTAATGAATAAAGTGTTTTAACCTTATCTTAAAAGTTTTATAATTATTTTTTAAAAACAATTTGTATGATAAAAGCTTCACTCAATCTTAAAAAGTGAATGCTTGGATGAATCAAAGGTGTCTTGTTTAAAGTTGTGTATGATCGCAAAGGATTGTAACTATTCTATATAGCAAGTTGATAAAAGTAGAAGTATTTAATATTGGTAAACATAATGATCTTAGCCCCTAATGTTCTCATTACTAAAGGACCGTTATCGTCGTGTAGTTGTGTCATTTTGGCTCTCTTGACTTTTTTCCTTTTTTTTCTTTTTCTAGACATGACTTGTTTTAGGCATTGTTGATATCGTTAGGAATGATTATCTGATTTTTTTTCCCTTATGCATGTGGCTGCTTGCTAGAGAGTAAATTAATTTTGCTATTGTCTATTATGTCAATATTCAGTTTGTGATACATATATATATGGTTGTATTATGACCAGATAATTTGATAAAATCACTCTTGTAGAACGTGCAATAACATTATAAATACCCCTCCATAGATCAAGTTTAAGTATACAGCATTTTGTGTTATATCTAGATATCAACATAAATAGTCTTGTCCGTTTGCTGTGTCTATTTCTCTTTTTCCTTGGGTGTTTCTGTATTAAGTTTTATATTTGACTGTGCTTCGGTCTCCATATAATACTGATATCGTGGCTGACAAATCTATATCTATTTATGTAAGTTTCAAATATTTAAAAAAAAAAAATCATGTACACGGTTTTGCTTATCGAATGCTTTGTTCGGGTCAAAATGTTTCACTATTGACTTGTTGAAATTTGGAATTTCCGCACGGGAGCTGTTTGGATTGCTAAACGTTTCTTAAAATTATCCCATATTGTTGCTCGTAGTCGCTTTTAGTTTACTTTGTTGAGACAATGGTTACAATAAGAGAGGATGTACTTTCAGGGATTGGTACAAAACTCATGAAAACCCCAGGGAAGGAAAAAAAAAATTGGTTATGATAATGTTCGGCCAAAAAATTAGGGCTTTGCTAAATATTGGATCTGTTAAATTTTCCTTCCATATCCATGTATGTGTATCCATCGCAATCTTTCTCACCCTACAAAATTGACGGTATGGATTAAAACACAAAAATCTGTTTGACATGACCCAAGCAATCGTCCTCGTACAATCACCGTCGAGAGCACACGAAATCAATCGTCGTAAAATTGACGTAGTCTTGTCGGTAAACTGGAAAGTTAGAGAACCCTGTGGCCTTTAAACTGGAAAGTTAAAGACTTAGAGAACCTCACCGTCGAGAGCACACGAAATCATGGTGTCTTGTCAAGTCCGCATCTACAAACAGAATATCACTAATATTGGATAGACATTACACCGATAAAGTCTCTGCGCCAACACTTCATCATCAAATAAATATTCTGTCGTATTTTGGTCCATAACGTTGGTTGATTGTGGAGGACATCGTGCATCCAGCGAAATACTATGCTTGAAAAGACCTTTATCATGAAACGTGTAAAGTGGCAGAGTTTTCATTGATCGATCTATTCATCATCGAGTTCATCTGTAGTTAGTGCAGCATGTTGTATTCATTTTAGTCGATTCGCTTTATGGACTAGAAAGCTAAAAGCTGAATTTACGGCTTGCGTCGAGGTTAGGCAAGAGCCCTAACCATACTAAGAAAGCGATATTCATAGGTTAGGCAACAGCCCTAAATATATTAAGAAAATGATATTCACTATTTCACAACTTATTTCCAGCACAGCAATGTTAAATTTTTATTTCGGTGAAGCACAATATAAGCGGAAACACGTGCCCTAAATATATTAAGAAAATGATATTTACTATTTCACAACTTATTTCCAGCACAGCAATGTTAAATTTTTATTTCGGTGAAGCACAGTATGAGCGGAAGCATGTGGACACGGCGCGCAATTGTTTGAAACAGTTGGAGAAGAGTGCTGAGAAAACAAAACAACAATAAATTTATTTGATGCCTCAATTATCACGTACCTCTATGTTATGTTAAGTCCTGACGTTGTCGTTTCAATCTATTAATTAAGATAGACAAACACAATATTAGAGTGAACGTAATCTCGCCGTAAGAATATGCCATGCACTACGGAAAGCGTTCTTTGTTTTGTTCCTTTTGCTTTTTGGTCCCTCTAAAGTAAATTTTAGACGGTACGCAATTGTGTGAAACAGCTGGCGAAGAGTGCTGAGAAAACAAAACAGCAATAAATTTATTTTATTTGATGCCTCTATCAGTACCTCGGTTATTTTATGTCCTGACGTTGTCGTTTCAATCTATGAATTGAGATAGACAAACACAAATCTATGAATTGAGATAGACAAACACAATATTAGAGTGAACCTAATATGGCCGTAAGAATAGGCCATGCACTATGGAAAGCGTTCTTTGTTTTGTTCTTTTTGTTTGTTGTTTGTTGTCCCCTTTTGTTGTTTGTTGTCTCCTTTAAAGCAATTTTTTTTTTTCGGATGGAATCCCATTTTTGTCTTTAACAACATGTGTATCTATTGGAAAATGTTAATTAATTGTTTTATTTGTAATGTTTAAGGACTTGATAAGATAAAAGAAGCAACAATTATGTATTCAAGGAGCACGTGTCAGTTAGGTTTTCATTATAGAATCTGCATCTAGCTGTTTTGTACTTTTATTAAATGTATCAATATTCTTGAATGTAATATCATCATCATCATGATTATAATGAATATGATCCTTCCTCCTCCATTTTGTTAGAAGTATTGAGTTTGGATATCTTGCTTATGTAAATGGTTTTTGTTTGTTTGGTCCTCTATTTTTGGTTGCTTAGTTTTGTATGGTCTGTTTTCAACAATTAGTATCAAAGCCTGATATGAAAGCTCAGAGTTGGTGTTGATGCTAGGATTCCCAAAAACTTGCAAAGTGACTTAGGAGAAAGTTGGAGAAATGAACAAGACTCTACATTTGGAATGTGAAAGCTCAGAGTTGGTGTTGATGTTAAGAGTTCCAAGAACTTCCAATGTGGCTTAGGGGAATGTTAGAGCAATGAACAAGATTCCACATTTGGATTAAAACATCGTAGGTTGGTTCAATAAGAAACCAAAAACTCCTAATTGGTTCATACATTTAATAGGATGTGAGAGCTTAAGTAATCAAAAAACTAAAAAGCAAAGAATATAAGATAAAGAGTACCAACAAGAGTATACCTAAAGGAAAAAGGGAGAGTGATGAAAAAAATTGAAAGAATGCTTCCATGTTTGTGTAGTTACAACTGGTTGTGGATTTTTTAATGTTCTCTTTTTGTAGTGAGACTATGTTCAAAGTCCGTAGTTTGGCATATTCATTCTATGTCTTTGTTAAGTGAGTGAATTTATTAGAAATTGCATGTGAATGTTGTTTCTAATTTGGTGAAGGAATTTATTGAAATTCATTTTGAGATGTCAATCTGCAAAGACACCATTTCCTTACATGTTGCAAAATGAATTTGTTAAAATTTATTTTCAGGTGTCGGCTAGAGATATCATTTTCTTGTGTGATGCACTTGGAATGTTGGAGGACACATCATGACTAGAAAATTAGGATGGATATTGTAGTTTGAAAGCATAGAGAAAGTTTTAATTGAGAAATTATGAAAATATTGGAACCTTACGCAATAAGGGGGCGATTGTTAGAGAAGATTAATTAATTTTTGTATTTCTAATGCTTAAGGATTTGATAAGATAAAAGAAGTAGCAGTTAGGTGCTTAAGCAATAGATAACCAATTAGGTTTTCATTATAGAAACCACATCTAATTATTTTGTACTCTTATTAAATGTAATATCATCATCATGATCATAATAAAAATGATCCTTTCTCTCTCATTTTGTTAGCAGTATTGAGTTTGGATATCTTGCTTATGTAAATGGTTGTTGTTCGTTTGGTGCTCTATTTTTGGTTGCTTTGTTTTGCAGGTCCTATTTTCAACAATTGGTATCATAGCTTGATGTGAAATGTCAAAGTTGGTGTTGATGCTAGGATTCTCAAGCACTTACAAAGTGTCTTAGGAGAATGTTGGTGCAGTGAGTAAGAATATCCATTTTGAATGTGAAAGCTCAGAGTTGGTATTGATGCTAGGAGTCCCAAGCACTTGAAAAGTGGCTTAGGGAAATATTGGAGCAATGAGAAAGATTCTATATTTGGATTATAAGATCATAGGGTGGTTTAATGAGGAACTAGAAAATCCTAATTAGTTCGTACATTTAATAGAGTGTGAGAGCTTAATTAATCAAAAAATAAAAAATAAAAAGATAGAAGAGGAAGAGTAGCAACAAGGGTATACCCAAATGAAAAAATGGGAGTGATGAAAAAAAATAAAAAAATTTGAAATAATGGTTCCATGTTTATGCGGTTAAAACTGGTTGTGGATTTGTTAATGTCCTCTTTTTGTCATGAGACTATGTTCAAAGTCTATAGTTTGGCATATTTATTCTATGTCTTCGTTAAGTGAGTGAATTTTTTAGAAATTACATGTGAATTTTGTTTCTAATTTGGTGAATGAATTTGTTGAAACTCATTTTGAGGTGTCAATCAGTAGAGACATAATTTCCTTACATATTGCATAATGAATTTGTTGAAAATAGATTTGTTAAAATTTATTTTGGATTTCATCTAGAGACATCATTTCCTTGTGTGATGCACTTGGAATGTGGGAAGACACATCATGACCAGAAAAATAGGGTGGATGTTATAGTTTGAAAGCATGGAGAATGGTTTTTTGAGAAATTATGAAAATATTGCAACCTTACACATTAAGGGTAATATTGTTAGAGAATATTAATTAATTGTTTTATTTGTAATGCTTAAGGATTTGATAATATAAAAGAAGTAGTTATTATATGCTCAAGCGATAGATAACCAGTTAGATTTTTATTATAAAAACTGCATCTAATTGTTTTGTACTCTTATTAAATGTAATATCATCATCATGGTCAAAATTAAATTGATCCTTATTCCTCCATTTTGTTAGTAGTATTGAGTTTAGGTATCTTACTTATGTAAATGGTTGTTGTTATTTTGATGCTCTATTTTTGGTTGCCTTATTGTGTAGATCCTATTTTCAACAATTGGTATCAAAGCCTGATGTGAAATATGAGAGTTGATGTTGATGCTAGGATTCCCAAGCACTTGCAAAGTGGCTTAGGATAATGTTGGAGCAATGGGCAAGACTCTACATTTGGTATGTGAAATCTCATAGTTGGTGTTGATTCTAGGTGTCCCAAGAACATGCAAAGTGGCTTAGGGAAATGTTGAAGAAATGAGTAATATTTCACATTTGAATAATAAGATCTTAGGTTGGTTCAATGAGGAAAGAGAATCTCCTAATTTATTCATACATTTAATAGGTTGCAAGAACTTCAGTAATAAAAAAACAAAAAACAAAATATGGAAGAGAAAGAGCAGCAACAAGAGTATACCCAAAGGAAAAAGAGGGAGTGATGAAAAAAATAAAAACAAAAAAATTGAAAGAATGCTTTCATGTTCGTGCGATTAAAATTGGTTGTGGATTTGATAATGTCCTCTTTTTGTAGTGATACTATGTTGAAAGTCTCTAGTTTGACATATTCATTCTACATCTTTGTTAAGTGAGTGAATTTGTTATAAATTGCATGTGAATGTTGTTTCTAATTTGGTGAATGAATTTGGTGAAATTCATTTTAGGGCGTCAATCAGTGAAGACACAATTTCATTACATGTTGTAGAATTAATTTTTTGAATATAATTTTTTTAAATTTATTTTGGGGTGTTAGCCATATATATCATTTCCTTGTGTAATGCACTTGGAATGTTGGAGGACACATCATGACAAGAAAAATAGGGTGAATGTTGCAGTTTGAAAGCATAGAGAAAGCTTTGTTTGAGAAATTAGGAAAACATTGGAACCTTACGCATTAAGGTGTAGATTGTTAAAGAATATTAATTAATTGTTTTATTTGTAATGCTTAAGGATTTGATAGATAGATAGGTATTAATGTGGAACGAAATGCCAATCATGGAATATGCCACTAAAAGAAGTAGTAGTTAGGTACTCAACCGACATACAACCAATTAGGTTTTAGTTATAAAAACTCTTATTAAATGTATCAATATTCTTGAATGTAATATTATCATTATGATCGATCACGATCATAATGAAATTGACCCTTCCTCCTCAGTTTTGCTAGTAATATTAAGTTTGAATATCTTACTTATGTAAATAACTATTTTTTTGATGATCTATATTTAGTTGCTTTGTTTTGGGTTCCTATTTTCAACAATATCATCCAACCAGTATAAATGGATTCCATAAGAAAATTAAAACTTATCACATTTTGTCTATGGTGGAGTACTATGAAATCATCCTTGTCGTGACCCCTAGCTAGTTTTGTTTTGTAGATTTGAAGCGTCTAAAATATTAATGTGTTTGCATCATAATTTTACATACTACCTGTATATTTTTAGCATGTGCAGAGTGGTATATATATATTTCTTATGAGATTGTTTTGGATTTATGTCCAGCATTTTAATACTAAAAATGTAAGTGAAACTAGATTCGAAGCGTCTACAATATTAATGTGTTTGCATCATAATTTTACATACTACCTGTATATATTTAGCATGTGCGGAGTGGTATATATATTGCTTGTGAGATGGTTTTGGATGTCTGTCCAGTATTTTAATACTAAAAATATAAGTTAAAATGAAAAAAATGTTAATATTATTTGACTTTCGATATGTTTTGGTTTGGAATATTAGTTGGTTTTTTTTTTTTATATGTTTTGGTTTGTAATATTAACTAGTCTATTTTTTTGATATGTTATGGTTTGAAATATTAATAACTTAATATTTTAAGCACAGGATAGTTTAAACCTAAGTATAGGGAAAAACAACCCAAAACACCCAAAATCGTGAAAATTAAGTGGATTATATGTAAATGCCCCTACAGGTAATAAGTTCTAAATATAGAGTCCATTTTTAATTTAAGGTTTGAATCACTATGTGGGTGTATAAGGAGTGTGTAGATGAGTGTGTGTAAGACTCCATGAAAGAGAGCTCTAGCCTCAGCTGCATGGCTAATTTGGGTTTTGATGTTTTCAGCAAATGCTAACAAAAATTACTTCTTTGTATCTTTGGTGATACAACCTACTCCAGCCCAATTTGGATTACCCTTAGATGCACTATCAAAGTTCAATTTTATCTACCTAGGAGGGGGCGGTTTCCAAATAGTGTTTGCGGTTATCAAAGTTCAATTTTATCTATCTTTGCATTTGTACAATGTTCCTCGCATCCAAGGATAGGAGATCAATATTCTCCACCATGACAAGGACAGTCTTAATAAAAACTAACTTTGGATGATGAGAAGTGTTCTTAAAAGCTTTGGAATTTCTTTCCTTCTATATCTCCCACCACATATGAGGAAGGACAAAGGATGTGAATGATCGAACTCAAGGTGAGAAATAGGGAGTGCTCCATTGCTCCACATGGACATTTAGCTCTTTAGGATGAACCCAATCCATTCCCACTAGACGAAGCAACATCTCAAAAAATTCTTTGGAGTAGGAATATAGGGAGAATAGATGCTCAGGATATTCTTCTGCTAGCCCAGACATATAATATTTGTTTGGTAAACAAAGAGCTCTCTTCTGTAAATTATCCAATGTTAAGCACTTTTCCTGCATAGCCAACCAAAAAAACATATTCACTTTGGGTGTGAGACCTTTGTGTCAAATTTTCTTAGCTAGGAACCAAGGCTCTTTATGATCGTCAAGGAGTGCATAAATCGATTTGACTAAGAAATATCTATTATTTTTAGCTTCCCAAACCAACTTATCTTATTTATCTTCAGAGACTATAGCAATTTATTTTAGCAATTTTGAAAGGGATTTATAATCGGATTCCTCATATTGAGACTAATCAGGAAAGGAAAGATATTTTCAATATTTTATAGTCATTCACCATCACAAAGTAATCACAAAACCTTGATCTGAAAGCCTGTGTTGTGATAAATTTAGTTTTAGAGAAGATGATATTGGAGTTTAAAGGTCTATCTGCTTCCCATCTATCTCTCCAAAAATTGATCCTCTAACCATTACCCAAAAGCTAGTATCCTCCCTTTAGAACATCTGCTCAACTTTTAACCATGCTTTTTTAGAACACACATCCTTGGTACAGGCTAGGATAAAAAAAAATCCCCATTCCCCAAGTATTTAGATTTTAAATTTTTTATCCAGTTTATATTAGCATTTTGGGCCAACAAAACTTTATATTAGAAAGAAACCTAGAGAGACGCTCTACGGTGGTCGACAATGTTATCCTTTCCAGATATACCACTATCTAGAGGTAAGCCACAAGAGATTTTTTTGTGTCCCCCCTCACATCGTAGAAGTTCAAATTGTGGACCTCCCTTTCAACGGGGCCAGGCTTACCTTCTCCACTTGCGCTACAAAGGTGAACTATATTAGTCATAATTTTATTCAAAATATCCTTTAAGATAATATAAGAAACAAATATAGCATCTTTGATGGGTTCCTTTATCTAAAAAACTTAATACCCTTTTGTAAACCTTTTATATCCTTTACATTATTTATGTTATGAGCTCACAATAAAATTATAAATTGTCAAATATTTGTTTTCCATCAAGAAAATAGTTCACTAATGAATTATTTTAATATACACAACTAATAGATATAAATAATTTTATCACATCATTTTATAGTTCAAATATTTATGAAATATTTACCATGAAATACCCATCTCTACATAAATATTGATAAATGTTAACAATATTGTATTCTATTGTAAGGTTATTTAGTATTTAAATACATAATTATTTAGATATTTTTTATGCCTTGTAGCATGTTAACGTGTACAAATATATTATACCATACCATATATAAATGGTTCATGATGATATAAATGACTCATAATTATATACATTTGATGTAGAACTACTTTGAATTGAGAACTCCAGGTGACCATATTATGTAACTTTATCTTTGAATATTCATTATTATATTAATTGAAACGAAATTAATTGTCCTTAAACATTATTGATGCAAGTTTAATAAAAATTCTAAAAGTAAAATTATTTTTAATGGATCCTTCATTATTGGAATGTTTTAAGATTTTACTCTTTATATATCTTCATATATGTTATTTATTTCATTGAATATCCTGAAGTTTTTATTCTTGTATGAGATATTGGTACTTTTATAATAACACTACTTTATAAAATTCAATCTTTATAGTGCATAAGAACTATCACACTTATATATCATATGATTTTGTATTGATAATATTTGCATAAGATTTATATCATTCTTCTTTTAGAGGTAATTTTTACTATACACACCTTTTTGTAAACTTATGATAACTTTTTTTGTAGCATAGAAAATTTTGAACTAAGTTTACTTTTAAGTATAGCGGTTAAGAACAATAATTATTCTATCCTCCTCCATTATTATTATTATGCTTTTTTCTTCTTTTACATTCATTATTATACTCTATTTTTTACACATAAGACAAATTTACACATAGTTATCTTTAAAAGTTATAATTTTTTATGCCTTCCATTCTATTTAGGATGGCTTATGTAATAGGGTTAAGTATAATGTGTATTCTCACATGATCATATTTTTATTTAGTTTTTGAATTTATAAGCAATTGATATAATGACATAGAAAGCTTTCTTCCCAATGAGGATTTCCTTCTTGTCTCAATTAGTATTAAATTTCCAACATTATCCCCTTTGATATTAAATAGAAAATAAATCATTCTATCAATGAGTGAAATAAAATGATTTTTTGCAACTACTAATCCTTTGAATTGAAGTCTTTTACTCATTTTTATTTTTTTGAACTAAGTGTATAAAAAATAATGCTCCAAATAAATGTACATTGATTTTGTATGAAAACAATTTGAGTCATTTGAATTACATTTTGTTATTAAAAAAATATTAGTTAGTCTTTGTAACAACCCTACTCACATAGATATTGAAGTTAATAAAATTGATAATAGTCCCATCTACTTCTTGTGAATTATGATACTGTTGATAGCTATAGTGAATGCAGGGCCAGGTTCAAAGTCATTGAGGAAGGGATGTTAATTGAAATAAAAAGGTAAAATATAAGTGATGATTTGGCCTAGAGTATATAGACGCTCACATACTTGCATTTCATGTAGAGTCCATAGTTGATTGAGTCTTGTATTTGGTTTGAGTGGTGATGATGATGGGAGCCACTATTTATTTCCAAATACAAATAGTTTGAATTAAAGGAAAATAAAAATATTAGATAAATGCAAGTAAAGTGCATATATGCATGGCTTAAAGAAGTCCATTTGGAAATATATTATTAAGGATGACATGTTTCATTGGTAGGTAAAATATAAAATTAAATTAAGTGGTTTTTTTCCTATCTTGGAGTGGAAATCGCAAGGTGGGGTGGTGGCCAGTCTAATAGCATCAGCGCATGGTGATTAACATCATAATGATTTTTACCGCTTTGGATAACAGAGAATCGAGAAGGGAGAAAACAAGATTAAGGTGGAGGTAAGAAAATAGAGGATATATCTTGAGTTTGGGCTGGTGCTGGAGAAAGGAAGTATTATTGTTTTTCATGAAAAAAAGGTATTGAGTAATAAAACTTATAGGAGCACCAAACAACTATTGGGAGGACAAGATAGTCGATGAAATTCCAGGTAAAATATCTGCTATATTGTTAGAATAAGATAATATTCTCTTAAGTTCCACTAGGATAGACACACTTGAATCTCCACTCCTCCATGTGTTAGGATAACTCTTAGTGGTGTCTTCATCAGGTCTGATGAGTTTTTGTAATCCAACAACTCTCAATGATCAACTTTGTTATTTATACAATGTTGATCCTTCGAATAAATCAATCGGTTCCACTCTTCTCTTCATCTTTTATGTAATGGTTTGCATATCTATTATTGTGAAATTCTAACATGGTACCAGAGCAGGATATATTTTGCTAGCATTCACTCTTGAAGGTTCTAGGATCTGGTTCTTTTTTTGCTTTGGATTTTTTTTTACTATCTTGCTTCATATATGCTATAGTCAGTTTTATCCATAATTTTTTTTAGCAAAATATTTATTGTTGGAAATATATTTATTGCATTTTTTTTTAAAACAAGGCTGATATTGTTTCATGCTCGAGGGTAATTGTTTTTATATTTTTGTGCTCTTCCTTTTTTTCATTCTGGGGTTTACAATCTATATGCCTACAACTATTATATTCTAAAAGGAAGAGCCCTATTTTTTTCAAAATTTCATCCCTCGTTTTGATTCAATATATCACTCATATATGGCAATGCTTAGATAATGTATTTAAGCTATTAAAGACGCTCTCTTATTATTATCTAAGATTAGTGTATTTAAATATTTTATAGCACTCATATTTCATGCTACATATTTTTAAATTTCATGGCCCAAAATATTTTATTGGAACTACGTCGTCTTTTATTGGTGTTGCGTCTTATTTATTTTCGTGGCCCCAAATATTTTATTGGCACTATGTCTTATTTATTTTTGTGGCACCAAATATTTTATTGGCACTACGTCTTATTTTCGTGTCCCCAAATATTTTATTTGGAACTTCCTCTTAGTTCGTGGCTCCATATTTTTTGGCCCACTAATATTCGAAACATGTTTTAAAATTTAGCTAACATATATTGTGAATCTCTATTGTCTCTAACGAGATACGAATGTTATAGAACAACTACGAGTATGTGTTTTTTTTTTAATATTGTTGAAGATTTGTTAGAATAAGAGAATATTATCTTAAGTTCCACTAGGATCGACGCTTGAGTTTCCACTCCTCTATGTGTCAAGAGAACTCTCAGTGGTGTCTTCATCAATTCTGATGAATTTTTTTAATCCAACGACTCTCAATGATCAGCTCTACTATTTATACATAGCTGATCCTTGGAATAAATCAATCAGTTCTACTATTCTCTTCATATCTTGTAATTCTTTGCATATCTATTATGAAATTCTAACATGGTACTAGAGGAGGATAGATTTTTCTAGTATTCTCTCTTGAAGGTTCTAGGATCTGATTCATTTACTTTGGATAATATTTTTGGTTATCTAACTTCAAAGTTTGAAGTAGTCTCCTTTTATCCATATTTTTCTCTTTCAACATATTTATATTTTAAAATATATGTTGCAAATTCTTTCAAATTTGTGTTGAATACATGCTTGAGTAAAATTATTATGTTTTTTAAAATATACCTATTTTATTTTCTTTAAACACAAGGTTTACCCTATGTGAAGGTGCTATTCTCACCCATATTCAAAGAAAAAGCATCTTAATTTTTTTTTATTATTTTCCTCTATTTTATATTCATTTTAACTAACACTTTTCAGCCCACCAATATAGAAATATCATTTAATTTTTGCTTATTTTTATACCTCAAATATCATTTATTTCTAACTAAAGTGTTTACTTAGAGTGGTTTGAGTTTTATTCGCTCTTGAAGGACAACAAATTTTCTAATTCAAATTTAAAATTGGCACACTCAAATCACATTAAATCCTTAAAAATGCTTTGAAAAAAAAGGAGGCCTATCTTTAAATTATTTCTATCTTTGTCTTTTATTTGATTTAATATAAACTTTAAAATTTCTCAAGTTTACTATTAATTTCAAAACATTTAAGAGGCCCATGTGTTTTATAAAAAAAAATCTCTTTGGCAATTATAAATTATATTTGTTCATTATAACCTTGTTTATTTCATAGATAAGATTATTTTTTTAAATAAATATTTTGTTTCTCCCATCATTTCCGTTGAAGTGTTTTTTTTTTAATTATTAAAAATTTTAATTTACAAGATTTAAAAACTTATGTTTTTTTTGTTTCTTTTTTCATATGTTTTTTGCCTACGTTTCATGTATCACTACCTATAAAAACTTATAGTTTCCCTCTCGTAAGGACGATTTTTTGAGGCAATTGGTATAAAGGTTTGGAAGATATTTTTATATAATCCATTTCTTTGGGTTTCTCTCTAACTTATAGTTTCCCTCTCGTAAGGGCAAGTTTTTGAGAAAACACCAAATAAACTAATTGTTTCCCTACATATCAAGCCAAACATCCTTCCAAATTATTCTCTCTACTTATAGTCTACCTCAAGTAAGGGCAAGTATTATGAAGAATGAAAAAGGATTTGGCTCTCTCAAAGAAAAACATATTAAAAACTCATTATACTTATAGTTTGCCTCTCATTAGTGCAGGTATTTTGAGTAATATATATTGAAAAGCTTCATATATTTTATTTCTTCCATTTGCATTAATCAATTAAATGAAGTTCTAAGGGGGGATATATTGGTTAATTATAAAACTTCAATCCTTTTAAAAATTTGAATTCAATTGAACCTCTCACCCCTTATAACTTTCACTCTTGGAAACCTAAAATTTTAAATCTTATCTCTCAAAAAGATCTTATTCATTTGTTAGAAGAAAAGCAACTAGAATTTGATAAAGAATATGAAATATTTATTCATAAAGGAAAAATGCATGAAACTATGGGTATTATTAGCTCTAATGTTCATGAAAGGTTGTGGTTTCATATTACAAATTGCAAAACTCCTTATGAAAGCTAGGAGAAATTGAAGACTCTATTTTGGAAAGTAGATTAGATGAGATCAATGCAATTAGAAACCAAACTCACATCTCTATCTCCAGCAGATTTTAGTAGTATTGTTGACTTCCTCACTAAGTTCAAATAAGTCCTCACTCAATACAAAGGCAGTGGGAAGACTAATACTGAAGAAGAATGTATTTATCTAATACTCTATAAGATAAATGTTATTTTTTATATATTCACTACCACCTTTATATCTACCAAATATGCTCTAGGTGTAACCTTTAAAATACCTTCTTTAGAAGAATTTTGTGATATATTAACTAGGGAAGAAACTATACTTGATATATGTGAAATATATTCTTATTCCTCTTCTTATAAATCCTTATTAGCCTCCACATATTCTAAAGAAAAATTCAGAAAGAAGGAAAAGACCCCCATAACCTGTATTCACTGCAAAAAGAATGGTCACTCTACTAACAAATACTAGAAAATATTACAGCAACTAGAGGCAGCTATAAAATATCAAAATATAGACAATAAAAAGCAAATAGGAAAAGACCTTAATGTTCAAGACAAAAATTCTAATTCTTCCTCTAATTTTTGGGTCCTATATTTTGGAGCTACTCATCACATGACTACTTCAAATAAGTTTTCTCCTTCAATATCCTCTAGTTCTACTTATAGCATAGCAGTAGGCAACTCTTCCTTTATCCCTATCAAAATAAAATGAGATATAACCATTTATGGTGGCTCTATTAACAATTTTCTCTATGTTCCAAACATTGCCACTAATCTCCTATTCATCTACCAAATTTGCACTTCTATAAAGGGAAAAATTGTTCTCTTCTCCCCAAAAAGAGTTGAAATAAGAGAGTTTCAAGATCCCAAATCTCTTATAGCCAAAGGGAATATTGATCACAACTCTCGACTTTTTCACTTTAAATATTTTCAAAATCTAGAAGGAGCCTCATGTTTTGTGGCTCATACTGATCTTGAAAGTAAAATATGGCATGAAAGGTTTGGTCATCTTAGTTTCAACTACCTAAAGTATTTGAGTGCCCATAATATGGTTATAGGATTACACCAAGTCTCTTCTAGTGATGGATTTTGTCCTGGATGTGCTCTTCGAAAGCAAAATCAAGATCCTTTCCACCCAAGTACTTCTCTAAAAACCTCTTCAACTCTGGATTTAATCCATAGTGACTTAATGACCTTTCATGAACCATATTTTAAAGAAGCAAATTATGCTCTAATATTTATTGATGATTTATGTAGAAGATCTTGGGTCTACTTCTTAAAATATAAGAGTGATGTTATATCCCACTTTAAGGTTTTCAAAGCCTTAGTTGAAAATCAAGCATCTTACAAAATCAAGAAGTTTCACACTGATAATGGGGGGAATACTATAGTAATGAGTTCTCCACTTTTTTATCCAATTATGGCATCATTCATAAGCATTTTGTTTGTTGTAATCCTTAATAAAATTCTATTGCAGAAAGGAAAAATTGGACATTGAAAGAGATGCCTAATTGTATGCTCCATTAAAGAGATCTTCCAAAAGCTTTTTGGGCAGAAGCTATTAACTGTACAAATTATATTCAAAATTGCACGCCTCATAAATATATTTACCATTTAAATCCTTAAGAAGCATGGACAACTTTAAAACCATATGTTTCCTACTTCAATATTTTTGGGTGTAATACTTGGGCTCACATCCCAAAGAAAAAAATGAAGTCTCTTTATAATAAAATAAAAAATCTCATCTTTGTTGGTTATTGTGAAGAATTGAAAGCATACAAGCTTCTTTATCCCTCAAATCATGAGGTCTTCTTTTATAGGAATGTCGAATTTGATGAAACATTTCTTCAAAAATATCCTCAAAAGCCCTCTTCCTCCATTGAGCCTTCTCCTATAGTAGAATCTCAATATTATGAAGAGCCAACTCTTGAAGTTAACTTGGTTATTGATAATTGTAGACACCAAAACAGTACCAATCCAATTATGTGACTACAAACATTGATCGCATTGACACACACAGCCCCAAGGGCAGCCCCCAGAGGTTAAAAAGTGGTCCTAACCACTTTCACAGTAGTTTTGGGAAGTTAGAGATCAATTTGACACCTTCTAGGTACTTTGCTCAGAATCCCTCCCTCCCTAAGATGAATTCAAAATGGGATCCGTCCTCCCCTGGGACGAATACAGAATTTGGTCCAGGGTAGGGCAAATTCCAGGTTCAACAGTCAAAAAGATAAATTGTGCCAAATGGCAGCCAAGGATAGTCAATTAATGATCCCTACCCTGCGTGCGCATGTAGATGAGCAAATTGAACGTTAGAGGACTATAACAAGGGCAGTCATGGAAGCCCAAGTTAAGGAGGAATCTCATCCCTCTTGGGAAGGCATGGCCACCAAGTTGTGCCCCTGCATGCCCATCCAATGAGACCCCTTGGGTCTATAAATTGGTGAGCTTCCTCACCCAAAAGAAGGACAGGTTGGAAGCATTTTCAAGCAATGAAGTGCTGCCAAATTGATATCACGCTTTACCCTTTTGATTCACCTCTTCCACATCCTTGATATCTTTCACAAGGGAGGTCATTGGGTGGTTATTGGAAGTGTGAATCCGGATCCAAAACCCGACACTTGACCACATTATCCCACCCATTCGTCGATAACACAGTATAGGAGATTTTGGACCCATCCCAAGTGGATTGGTGCTGAAATCAGGTTCCAACGGTGGGTGGCCCACCCGGGCATCCCACACTCCTACGAGCCTAATCTTCTTTTTTAGGAACAATTGGGGATTCATGGCAGATTGTTCTTTTTGTCATTTGTTTACTTAGCATTCCATATTATGCTACTTAAATAGCTTATAATTCTGATTTCACAATGCTTTGATAAATCTTATCATGTTTTGTCGCTTTTTGTAGTCCTCACTAACTTGCAGGTAGCAGCGTCTAATTCCCATTGATGGAGGCCAAATTGGGGAAATCCGACCATCTGGGTCTTCCCAAAATGCCTCCAATTAGCTAACCCCCAAGTTTGCAGGCCTTTTGGAGTTCCCAAGATGTGACATTTTGGGCAGTATCACTTTGGCACTTTGTTACAGGTGAATTCGTCCTACCCAGGAGCGAATTACAGTCAGATCCATCCCGCCCCAGAACGAATTCGAATCGGTGAAGTATGTTTTGACTGTTTCATTTGCAGTGATATTCTAGTAATGTTCTTTGGTTTCTGTCAAATTTACAGGTTATTTGGAGTCATTTTATTTATTGATTTAGCTAATCTTATGCATGCATCCTCCATTAGTTTTTAGGATCAAACGCCTTATATTTTGTCATAGGTGCTACTAAAAATTTGTTGTTTATTTGAATGCAGGAGGAGCAGCAAGGATCAAGGGTTCATCAACACTAGTGGCGGAAACAATTTGGCCCGCCCATTTTACATGTGGGCATGCGAAAGGAGGAACACTAAGTCATGATTGTAACCAAAACTCATTTAATGCTCCTAGCCCCTGAAAAGGGAGGAGGCGTCTTTGTAACTGATATTAAGAGAGTTAAATAAAAAGGGTTGTGCTTTTTGTACTTTTTTTTATCTCAGTTCAATTCATCTCTTTCATTGCATGCATTTGACTTTATAGGACCTTAAGCATTAATTTTGGGTTTTGAATACATTGCATTAGTTTTCCTTTTAATCTTTTGGAATCTCGTGCTTTCAATGGTGATCACGGTGGGACCTCAGGTTCCTCTTCAGCATGGAAGATATCCATTTTATCTCAACTCCACACCAGTTGGAGGACGGATCCCACATGTCGGTCGAGGAGATGACTGACGTAGACATTGGCTCAGATCTAATGAATCCACAGATTATCAAGCTGGGGGTAAGTTTATCTCCCGAAGAGCAAGCCGACTACATTGCCCTTCTCAAAGAGAAGAAGGAGGTTTTTGCATGGTCATACAGAGATATGCTAGGGCTAGATCCATAGCTAGTCATGCATAATTTAATGCTTGATCCGACAGTCAAGCCTATTAAGCAAAAACTATGCAATATGCACCCAATAGTGGCCTTGATGGTCAAAGACGAATTGCAAAAATTGTTGGATGCACATTTTGTCATCTGCATGGATTATCCACCATGGTTGTCCAACATGGTGCCCGTCAAGAAGCCTGATGGGAGGATTCACATATGCACTGATTTTTGTGATCTAAACAAAGTGAGTCCTAAGGATGATTTTCCCTTGCCTAGCATCGATGCATTGGTAGACGCTACAGCAGGTCACGAAATGCTATCCCTCATGGATGGTTTCTTGGGATACAATCAGATTTGTATCAATATTGAAGACCAACTAAAAACGGTGTTCATAATGCCCTAGGGGACATTTTGTTACAAGGTCATGCCTTTTGGCCTTAAAAATGCTGGCGCCACCTACCAACATGCCATGACGTACATCTTCCATGATTACATGCATAAAACTTTGGAATATTACATGGATGATTTGTTGGCCAAGTCTCTCTTACGCCCAAATCATCTCGGTGACTTAAGCAAGATCCTCGATTGCATCATGGAGCATAAAGTTAGACTGAATCCCAAGAAGTGCATATTTGGCATCACATCTGGAAATATCTTGGGTTTTATAGTCTCAAAATGAGGCATCGAGGTGGACCCAAACAAAGTCAAGGCAATCCTTGAAATGCTTCCCCCAACTACCATCAAGCAGCTCAGAAGTCTGCAGGGTAAGGTCACGTTGATCAAGCACTTCATAGCGTAGTTATCGGACAAGTGCTCACCCATGAACAAATTATTGCATAAAGGAGTAGCATTTCACTGGGATGACGAGTGCCAGTCAGCCTTTGATGACATCAAATGATACTTGGCTTCATTGCCAGTATTGGCACCACCTAGACCAGGAGTGTTGTTCTACTTATACATCTCAGCTACTAAGGTGGCACTGGGCACCATGCTAGCCCAAAAGAATGAACTTCACAAAGAATAGGCTACTTACTATCTTAGCCGCACCCTGGTCAGTTATGAACTTAACTATGCATATGTCGAGAAACTTTGCTTTGCAGTGGTGTTTGCTACCAAAAAGCTACGCCACTACATGCTGAGCAACACTACATATGTTATGTCTAAGGAGAATCCATTGCGATACATGATGAGTCATACTTATCATAGTAGTCGCATGGCAAAATGGATCATGTTGTTGACAAAATTTGACATAGAGTTTATTGGATAGAAATAAATCAAAGGATAGGTCATAGCCGATCAACTAGCAGAGGCTCCTCTCAAAGACGATCAGCCTCTAGTCATAGAACTACCCGATGATGGGGTCTTCCATGTCTTAGAATCACCAGATTCTAATGAGCCTGAGTCATAGGCTGACATAACCCTATTTTTTGATGGTTCTAAATGTGAGCAAGGGGGTGGCACAAGAATTGTATTCTTCACACCGCAAGGGGCTCCAATACCCTTGTCATTTAAATTAGACTTCTCGTGCACCAACAATAATGTAGAGTATGAAGCCTTGCTCATAGGTCTTCAGACAACAATCACCATGAACATTAAATGATTGAACATCTTTGGTGATTCGCTGTTAATCATCAATCAAGTTAAAGGGGTATTCCAATGTAAATGCCTAGTTCTATAGGCCTACAAAGCCCTTGTGGACAAATTCCTGGTAAATCTTGAATGGTACGACATCGAGGCACTCCCTCGATCATCGAATTATTTTGCGAACACTATGGCCTCTTTGGGGTCACTAATCCCGCAAGACCTTTCTAGTGATATGACAACCATTCAAGTCAAAACACTATCGCAATCCGCGATGGAGCATGCAAGCTCTGATTTAATGCCAGGAATCCACATGATCCATATTGAACCATCCTCAGATAAGTTCTCTCGAATCCACAACTTTTTGAAGCACGCCAACTGGGGGGCCTTGTTCTCCCCTACTCCCCTTAATAGCAACACCACGCTATTCTTACAAGTTATTTCCCGCTCAGCTTTTGCTAGGGATGAACTTCAAGAGGGATTGGCTATTCATACCATCGAGGCTTTTGATCAATAGGATTGGTATTCACCCCTCAGGGACTACCTCAAGCTAGGTAACCTCCCACTTGGATTGACGCATGCCGCCAAATGAGCATTCAAGTAGAAAGTGGCAAAGCATGTCTTGTTAGGAGACATTTTGTACCATCATAGCTATGAAGGGATCCTCCTTCGGTGCTTGGACCAGCAAGAGTCCACTTGGGTGATCGCCCAAGTGCATGATGGTACATGTGGTGGCCACTTTCAATGGTATGGCCATCGCCAAGCACATTCTTCGCATGGGCTACTATTGGCCATATTTAGAGCGATATTGTTGCGCATATGTGAGGAAGTGCATGAAGTGTCAACATCATGCTAATTTGACACATGTACCTTCCCAGGCCTTACATTCGATCCAGTCGACTTGGCCATTTTCGCAGTGGGGCTTAGATCTAATCGAAAAGATCTCCCCTACGTCGTCAGGTCGTCATACGTTTATCATAACGGCCATAGAGTACTTCACCAAGTGGGTGGAAGCGGTTCCGCTAACCTCTACGACTGGACCCCGCATTGTGGAGTTCATTTTGCATAACATCATATGTCATTTTGGTATTCCATCCAAGATAATCTCGGATAATGGGACGTCATTCAAGAAAAAAGACGTGCATGCTTTGACCACAAAGTACAAAATTTAGCACAGTTTTTCGACACCCTATTATCCGCAAGCAAATGGGAAAGCATAGGCGTCAAACAAAATGCTAGTTGCCATCCTTAAAAAGATAGTCGCAGACAGTCATAAGGATTGGCACATTCAGATCCCACTTGCCCTGTGGGCTTATCGCACTAGCATTCGGACACCCATTGGGGCAACTCCGTTTTTGCTTGTGTATGGCTCCGAGGTTGTCATGCCTCTTGAGTTGGAAATTCCCTCCCTGTGCATATCAATGCAAGAGTTCATCGATGATGACACTGTGCAGTAGGCCCGGTTAGACCAGCTTACGTTGCTCGATGAACGATGCATTAATGCTCTTGAGAATTTACGTATCTATCAAGAGCGGCTAAAGAAAACATACAACATGAGAGTTCACTTGAGGGATTTTTAGGTTGGTGACTTGGTCTTGAAGGAAAACCAATAGAACTCTAGTTTGTCGTCCCATCTCAGGGACAAGTTCACGGAAAATTGGTTAGGTCCATATGTAATTGATAGCAAGATAGGACCCGAGACATACCGACTAGCTTCCCTTGATGGAGTCAAAGAGCTCAAACCCTTGAACATCAGTCATCTGCGACCATTCCATATCTAAAACAACCAATCCCAAAATGCTCCAAGGATTCCCGCAATCGCTTGGTCAATCCCAAAATGCTCCAAGGATTCATGCAATCGCTTGGTCAATCCCAAAATGCTCCAAGGATTCCCGCAATCGCTTGGTCAATCCCAAAATGCTCCAAGGATTCCCGTAATCGCTTGGTCAATCCCAAAATGCTCCAAGGATTCCCACAATCACTTGGTCAATCCCAAAATGCTCCAAGGATTCCCGCAATCGCTTGGTCATCCCAAAAAGCTCCAAGGGTTCCCACAATCGCTTGGTCAAAAGAAAAACAAGAAATATCAAAAACAATAAAATCATCAAAAACAACAAAAACTTGCATCTCATCTCCATGCATGCTTAAAATCATCACAAAATAAAAAATCTCTTTTTACATCTCATTTTCATACTCACCAAGATCAATCCATCAAAAACACAAAAATAATAGCTGCATTAAGCATCGCATCCATACATTTGCATATTTGTGGTCATATAGGTCAAGGCACCATAGACTGTCATTACTTGGCAAAGTCCATCTTCATTCCATATCTCTCCATTGTATAAACAATCCATCAAAATAAAATGCTATCCATATTTCCGCCATACTATAGTCAGTTGTCTTCTAATGTATCAAGAGTTTTTGTCATTCAGTCGTCATTAGCTATCTAGCCAAGAATCTGTACCAAGTCGAGATTTTACGAAGGTAGAATTTTACTTGGATCACACCTTGTTACGTAGCATCCCAACACAAATTAAAACACATAAACATTCCCAAGTTGTGTGAACGAAAGATGAACCCTGCAAAGCAATCCAGGTCACCATAAGCAAAACGGTTATCTTGCTCATCCCCCTGTGCGAATGACCCCAAAGAATGCTGAGAGTTGGCAAAAGGACAAGCATCCTCCCTACCCAATTCCCCATGAATCCCAAGTTCTCAAAAGTTGCAAAACATCAAAATTTGCACATGTCAAAACTCCAAAAAATTTGACATCACCCTCAAAGTGCATACATCAAAAGGCACATACAATAGTGATTCTCATCACTCGAAATCCAAATCCCTTGCTCAAAAGAAAACAAAAATAAAAATAATATATAATATAACAAAAATAAACAGTGATTATTATCACTATAAAGAGCAAGTATCCCAATACAATTGAAGAAAAGAAGGGAGTTGAACTTGAATCCCTGGAACTCTCAGCATTCATAAGGTCATGAGATAAACCTCAGTACCATTTTGGTTGATAGCCTATCGGTCACTCGTGGAAAACCTCTCGCATGACGATATATCTGCCACATTAACTTGTGTGCAGATCAATGTTTGCATGTGGATGAGCTAGCTTATGGTATCCTAGATTGCACCGCAGATTAATCTGACTAAATACAACAAAGGAGTTAGTGGAGCTAATTAGGTGATCCTCAGTACAGGTTTGGTTGATAGCCTATCTGGCACTGGCGGTATCCTGACAAATGCCACATCAACAAACTCAATTGCACACACAGGGATGTGAAATAACTTGGTCAAAGACAAGTCCGATTCATACCTTGTTCAAAGTCTTGTCAGATAAAAGTACAGCCTTGGCTAGTTAGTTAAAACATCTGAATCTCAGAAAACCTAACTACATTCTAAACCAACTATAATATCTTTTCAGCTTTACTTCACCATCAGAAAATACAAAAATAACATACAAGAAAAGACATGTATGCCTACAAAGCTATTCACCGCAGCAATCGCCTAGGACAAAAAGCCATAAAGTTCTGCATAGTCTATGGTGCCCGACTACCAAACATCACAAATTAAATCACATCCATTCCATCTACATATCATATAAATTCGAAACATCTGCATTCATAAACAACATATGCATTCATCACTATAAATTAACATGCATACATCCATATTCATCAACCATCATGCATAAAATCAAATCATCACATGCACATAAACAAAATAAAATCTATATATATCATCAAAAATGCACCAAAAACAGCTAATAAACCTGTCCAATGAGGGTGCTTTTGCACTTGACATTCTGGGCATGCAAAATAGATGTCGACGTCACAAATCCTCACTATCCTACTCCCTAAGAAGGCTACCATAGCCGGACCGCTCCATGGGAAGACGTATTTTTGAGAATTTCATCCCCAAATGACATCAGCAAAAGGGTCAAAAACCCACCCAAAATAAGTAATAACATTGCCGAACGAAGGCGCCTTCGCGCCTGACATTCTTGGCATCCAAAACTGATGTCGGGGTTACAAATCCTCACTATCCTACTCCCTAAGAAGGCTACCATAGCCGGACCACTCCACGGGAAGACGGATCTTCGAGAATTTCATCCCCAAATGACGTCGCCAAAAGGGTTAACACCCACCAAAAATAGGTCTAAATGTCAAAAAACTGCACACACATTCAATGCTAAACATCTGGCGGCTACCTTACCTAAGTCATCTTGGGTCAAGTGACTCATCGCTTTTCTCATGAAGGTCATTCCCTCATCGATTCATCGCTTGAGGGGGTAGTCACACTTAGTCACCAATCAACAAATACACACCCAATCATGGAAAATGGCATGCATTCAAAGGATCATTGACAAAGACAATTACGCTCTTGCTTGGGGCAGTAAACAAGCAATAATCACAAGCTGATCAAATCACTTGGCATTCGTGAATCATGAACTCTAGGTTACCACATACAAAAGGTTGCGCCCTTTGCCTATTCATGACTGATCAATGTCCAAGCTCAAGTAACACCTCACCGAAAAAGGTTAACACTTGAATTAAGTTCCTTCACTCGTCAGAAGCAAGGATTCAAGAATGCATGCCCTTTCCATGCTTGGGGCATCAAGAGTTGGTTAGGTTACTAAGAAACCCTAATCATTAGTGCTTTGGTTATCTATTTTTGCTCGACGTTGTGCCATGCACAGCGCATCCCAAAAAGGGGCATCTGTAGACACCAAAACAACACCAATCCGATTATGTGACTGCAAACATTGATCGCATTGACACACACAGCCCCAAGGGCAGCCCCCAGAGGTTAAACAATGGTCCTAACCACTCTCACAATAGTTTTGGGAAGTCAGAGATCAATTTGGCACCTTCTAGGCACTTTGCTCAGAATTCGTCCCTCCCTAGGACGAATTCAAAATGGGATCCGTCCTCCCCTGGGACGAATACAGAATCCGCTCCAGGGTGGGACGAATTCCAGGTTCAACGGGCAAAAAGAAAAATCTTGACAAATGGCAGCCATGGATAGTCAATTAATGCTCCTTGCCTTGCATGCACGTGTAGGTGAGCAAATTGAACGTTAGAGGACTGTCACAAGGGCAGTCATGGAATCCCAAGTCAGGGAGGAATATCCTCCCTCTTGGGAAGGCATGGCCGCCAAGTGGCACCCCTGCATGCCCATCCAAAGAGACCCCTTGGGTCTATAAATTGGTGAGCTTCCTCACCCAAAAGGAGGACAGGTTGGAAGCATTTTCAAGCAATGAAGTGCTGCCAAATTGATATCATGCTTTACCCTTTTGATTCACCTCTTCCACATCCTTGATCTCTTTTGCAAGGGAGGTCATTGGGTGGTTATTGGAAGTGTGAATCCGGATCCAAAACCCGACACTTGACCACATTATCCCACCCATTCACCGACAACATAGTACAAGAGATTTTGGACCCATCCCAAGTGGATTGGTGCCGAAATCAGGTTCCAACGGTGGGCGGCCCGCCCGGCGCCCCCGCACTACTGCGAGCCTAATCTTCTTTTTTAGGAACGATTGGGGATTCATGGTAGATTGTTCTTTTTGTCATTTGTTTACTTTGCATTCCATATTATGCTGCTTAAATAGCTTATAATTCTGATTTCACAATGCTTTGATCAAATCTTATCATGTTTTGTCGCTTTTGTTGTCCTCACTAACTTGCAGGTAGTAGCGTCAAATTCCCATTGATGGAGGCCAAATTGGGGAAATCTGACCATCTGGGTCTTCCCAAAATGCCTCCAATTAGCTAACCCCAAGTTTGTAGGTCTTTTGGAGTTCCCAAGACGCAACATTTTGGGTAGTATCACTTCGGCGCTTTGTTACAGGTGAATTCGTCCTACCTAGGAGCGAATTACAGTCGGATCCGTCCCGCCCTAGAATGAATTCGAATCGATGAAGGATTTCTTGACTATTTCATTTGTAGTGATCTTCTGGTAATGTTCTCTGGTTTCTATCAAATTTGCAGGTTATTTGGAGTCATTTTATTTATTGATTTAGCTAATCTTATGCATGCATCCTCCATTGGTTTTTAGGATCAAACGCCTTATCTTTTGTCACAGGTGCTACTAACGATTTTTTGTTTCTTTGAACATAGGAGGAATAGCAAGGATCAAAGGTTCATCAACACCAATGATGGCAACACTTTGGCTCACCCGTTTTACATGTGGGCACGTGGAAGGAGGAACACTAAGTCATGATTGCAACCAAAACTCATTTAACGCTCCTAGCCCCTGAAAAGGGAGGACACGTCTTTGTAACTGATATTAAGAGTTAAATAAAAAGGGTTGTGCTTTCTGTACTTTATTTTATCTTAGTTCAATTCATCTCTTTCATTTCATGCATTTCACTTTATAGGACCTTAAGTGTTAATTTTGGGTTTTGAATACATCGCATTAGTTTTCCTTTTAATCTTCCGAAATCTTGTGCTTTCAATAATAAAGATGAGGAACCTGTAACTCCATCTCAAAGCCTTTCAACTCCTTCAACTCCTTCCTCTATGCAAAAATGGTCCCACACAATTGTTAAATAATCTACTCCTTACTTCCAAAATATCCCTTCAATAAGATCATCCAACCCCATAGGCATTGGCCTTGTATGTCAGTCTATTTCCTTTGATCCTAAATCCTTCAAGGAAGCCCCAGGTATTAAAGAATTGGATGATACCATGGAAAACGATTTTTCTTCCTTGATCAAAAATTAAACTTGGGACGTAGTTCCATTACCTAAAGGAAGAAAATTAGTTTGTTATAAATGGATCTTCAAAACAAAATATGGTAATAATGGAGAAATAGACAAACACAAGGCTTGTCTAGTTGCCAAAGTTTTTTCTCAAATTTAAGGCATAGATTATGCAGAAATATTTGCTCCTATTGCTAAATGGATTCTGTAAGATTGGTTCTTGCTCTAGATACTTCCCAAAAGTGGCCTATCTATCAAATGGATGTCAAAAGTGCTTTCTTACATTGATATTTAAAGGAATAAATATTTATGGAATAACTTGCTGGTTTTACTCAAGACTCCTCTCTAGTTTGTAGGCTTAAAAAGTCTCTCTATGGCCTCAAACAAGATCCTAGATCTTGGTATGAAAAAAATGGACTCCTTCCTTATTTCAGCAGGTTTTTCTCATTGTAATTCAGATAACATAGTTTACATTTGTATAAATGAAGGCAAAATCACCATTCTTGTTCTTTATATTGATGATCTTCTTCTCACTGGTAGTAACTTGACTCACATTAAAACTATAAAAGACTCTAAAAAATTTGAAATGGCATATATAGGAAAAGCTCATTACTTCTTTGGGATCCAAATAAGTCAAACAGATGAAGGTATATATTTGTGCCAATAAAATTACACTTTAGATCTACTAAAAATATTAAAAATAATAGATTTCAAACCTTTTCCTACCCCATTTCAATCTAGCATTAATATTAGTACTTCTTGCTCATCCCCTCTTTGTGATGCTACTCTATATCATTAGCTTTTAAGAAGCTTGTTATACCTTACTCATACTTTCCCAGATATCCCATTTAGTGTTGGATTCATATCTAGATTCACTCATCAACCTCACTTCAGTCATTTGCAAGCAATAAAAAGGATCCTCTGTTACTTGCAGGGCACTACTCACTTTGGGCTCTTCTACAAAGGAAAATCTAGGAATATCATTGGCTACACAAATTTTGATTGGGCAAGTTTAGTAGAAGATACATGTTCCACATCAGGATATGTCTTTTACCTTGGTTCCTCATTGATAGCCTAGTTATGCAAGAAACAACAAGTAGTAGCCCTATCTTCTACATAAGTAGAATACAAGGCAACAATTTTGGCTAGTCAGGAATCTCTTTGGCTTCGTAAAATTTTGAATGAATTTGGCTTCACACATGAACATCCTATAACTATTTAGTGTGACAATCATAGAACAATTCATATTCCACACAATCTAGTTGAACATCAGAGAACCAAGCATATTGAGATACACATGCACTTCATAAGGTAGCATATTCAGAAAGGGGACATTCACTTGGAGTATATTCCAACTAAGGCACAAATTGCAGATATCTTCACCAAGCCATTTCCTTATCCACGTTACCTTCAGTTGTGAGAAAATCTTGGAGTCATATAGCTACATTGATTAGTTTTATGAGGACAATATTCACCATACGAATACATAACTCTCTTCATCTTATAGTGGGTTTTTCCCCACATGGGTTTTTTCACCAACTATTTGAAAGCACGAGGATACGGAAACAAAAAGGAAAAGCCAAGATGCGATGCAAACGAAACAAAAGATAACGCTAAATCCTATGAATTGAAAGTGCATGAAAGGAGAGAAGCATAAACGAATCGAAACCAAATAGAAAGCCAATATGGAAGACAACCCTTTTTATTAATATGCTTCAGAACTCGGTTACAATTCGCCTCCTCCCTTTTTAGGGGCTAGGAGCGTTAAATGTGTTCTTGTCACATCAATGGATGCTATTCCTTCTTTCGCGTGCCCACATGTAAAGTGGGCGGACCAAACGTCACCGCCGCTTGCGTTGATGAGTCTTGACTCCTTGCTGCTCCTCTAATGTTGAGACCCTACGTTCAAGGAAATAGGAAACAGTCAGTAGCACCTGTAGATAAAATGAAACATGCAATCCCCACGCCTTCAATTAGTACATGCAAAATATAAATGAAACGATAACTGAAATAGATCCAAATGAACTAAAAACTTGACAGGGGCATAAAAACATCACCGGGAAGGCACTGCAAATGGAACAATCAAAAAATTCACCACAGATTCGTATTCGCTCCGGGGCGGGACGATTAGACCTGCAACAAAGTGTCAAAAAGCACAGTCCCAAATGTCACATCCGGGAAGCTCCAAATCACCTACAAAGTTGGGGGTTAGCTAAAAGGGGGTATTTTGGGAAGACCCAGAAGGTCAGATTTTCCCAATTTGGCCTCTATCACCGGGAATTTGATGATGCTACCTGCATGTTAGTAAAGGCGGGAAATGATAAAAACATGATAAAAAATGCTCAAAACGATGTGAAATTTGAATGACAACCTATCTAAGCAGCATAGAATCAGATGCAAAAATAATAGAAAGGAAATCTGCTATAGATTTCTAATCACTCCGGGGCGGGGCGATTAGAACTGCAGTAGTGCGGGGGGCACGGGGCGGGACGCCCACCGTTTAGGGCCCGATTTTGGCACCAATCCACTTGGGATGGGTCCAAAACCTCTTGTGGGGTGTTGTCAAAAAATTTGGTAGGATGTTGTGGCCAAATGTCAGGTTTTGGTTCCAGATTTGCCCTTCCAATAATCACCCTATGACCTCCCTTCCAAAAGAGATCAAGGATGTGAAAGGCACAAATCAAAAGGTGTGTGTGGATGTAAAATGATAGCACTTCATTGCTCAAAATGCTCCTTCTCTGTATATCTTGTGGTGAGAAAACTCACCAATTTATAGACCTGGAGGTCTCTTGTGATTGAGCATGCAGAGGCGCCACTTGGCAATCATGCCTTCCCAAGGGGAGAAGATTCCTCCCTGATTAGGGGCTCCATGACTGCCCCTGTAATTGCCTCTAACGCTCAAAAATGCTCACTCACACTCCCATGCAATGAAGGAAGAGTTAAGTGGTGGATCTGAGCTGCCATTTGTCAAGATTTGACTTTTTCCCATCAAACCTGCTATTCGCCCCACCCTGGAGCGAATACTGCTAATCGTCCCTAGGTGGGGCGAATAGCAGTTTGTAATCATCCCTGGGTGGAACGAGTATGGAGCAGAGTGCCTGAAGGTGCCAAATTGACCTATGACCTTCCAAAACTATTGTGAGAGTGGTTAGGACCACTATTTAACCTCTAGGGGCTGCCCTAGGGGCTGTGTGTGTCAATGCGATCAGTGTTTGCAGTCACATAATCGGATTGGTGCTATTTTGGTGTCTATAGATGCCCCTTTTTGGGATGCGTTATGCGTGGCACAGTGCTGAGCAAAAATAGATAACCAAAGCACTAATGATTAGGGTTTCTTAGTAACCTAACCAACTTTTGATGCCCCAAGTATGGAAAGGGCATGCATTCTTGAATCCTTGCTTTTGACGAGCGAAGGAACTCAATTCAAGTGTTAACCTTTTTCGGTGAGGTGTTACTTGATCTTGGCCATTGATCAGTCATGAATAGGCAAAGGGCGCAACCTTTTGTCTATGGGAACCTTGAGTTCATGATTCATGAATGCCAAGTGTTTGATCAGCTTGTGATTATTGCTTGTTTGCTGCCCCAAGCGGGGGCGTGATTGTCTTTGTCAATGATTCTTTGAATGCATGCCATTTCCATGATTGGGTGTGTATTTGTTGATTGGTGACTAAGTGTGACTACCCCCTCAAGCGACGAATCGATGAGGGAATGACCTACATGAGAAAAGCGATGAGTCGCTTGACCCAAGATGACTTGTGTAAGGGTGCCTTCAGAGGTTTATCTTTGAATGTGTGTGCAGTTTTTCGACATTTAGACCTATTTTTGGTGGGTGTTAACCCTTTTTGTGATGCCCCTTGGGGTTGAAATTGTCAAAAATCCGTCCTCCCGTGGAGCGGTCCGGCTATGGTAGCCTTCTTAGGGAGTAGGATAGTGACAATTTGTGACCCCGACATCGGTTTTGTATGCCAGTGAATGGCGGGCGCAAAGGCGCCTTTGTTCGGCAATTTTATTGCTATTTTTGGGTGGATTTTGACCCTTTTTGGGACGTCGCTTTGGGATGAAATTCTCGGCAATCCGTCCTCCCGTGGAGTGGTCCGGCTATGGTAGCCTTCTTAGGGAGTAGGATAGTGAGGATTTGTGACCCCGACGTCGGTTTTGCATGCCCGAAATTTCAAGTGCAAAAGCACTCTTATTGGACAATTTTATTGCTATTTTTTGTGCATTTTTTTTTTTTTTTGCTATTTTTTGTTTTTCTTGCTCTGTAATCGTCCCTGGGTGGGGCGAATACCAGGTTGGTAATCATCCCAGGGTGGGACGAGCGCTAACCAGAGTGCTCATCCCAAGGTGGAACGATTACAGGCCTAAAAGCCTATTTAAGGGCCAAAACTAGGGTTTGGGCTCATTTGCATTCGAATTTTTTGGCGATTTGGAGCTCTGAGGAGGAGGAGGTCGATTCTGTGAAGCGAAGCACTACCAAAATTTGTCCAGACATCATGAGTGCATGGACCGGGTCATCAAGTGGTGGAGCCGATGCGAGACCGGTGAGTGCACCTCCTCATTTAATTAGCTCGCAATTATTTGGAAATTGTTTGATTTTACAATTTAAAATCGCAATTTGTTTTTCTTTTGTAGTTTGTTTCATGATTTTAAAAATGAAACCCTAGTTTAAATTTATTTTGAAAAGACGTAATTAAATTCTGAAATTTTTTTTCTATTTTAAACTAAGGTAAACCCTAGGTAAAAAGAAAAATTTGTTTTTTGATGTTTTTGTTAAATTAAAACCCTAGGATAAACGCAAAACCCTAGCTTAGAGTTTTAGGTTAATTTTGTCAGTTTTAAAACTTAGCTGAAAACCCTAGGTTTTAAAAAATATCATTTTAATTTTGTTTTGTTTGTATATTTTTATCAGTTTAGACTAGGATTATAAACCCTAGGTTAACTTTTTTTCATTTTATGCTGTAATAAAATTTTGTTTTTGTCAGGTAGACTAGGATAAACAACCCTAGGTTAACTATTGTTTTTATTTTATTTTTTTTTTTTGTTTTTGTTAGACTAGGATAAACAACCCTAGGTTAACTATTTTTATTTTTTTTGTTTTTCAGTGTAGACTAAGGGTAAACCCTAGGTTAACTGAAAAATTGTTTTTGAATTTTTTGAATTGTGTTTATCAGTTTAAACGTAGAGTTAGAAACCCTAGGTACTGACAAACTATTTTTTTTTTTTAATGTTTTGAATTTGTTGTTGTTTTAGTTATCAGTTTAAACGTAGAATTAAAAACCCTAGGTACTGACAACTATTTTTTTGAATTGTTTTGAATTTTGTTGTTTGTTATTTGTCTATTTTTAGTTGTACATTATTTTATGTATTGTTGTATATTCATGTTATTGTTGTACAGTTTATCATGTTTTTTAATGTTTTTGTCTTGTTTTCTTTGTAGATTGTGAAGAGCCGGTACCGTGTGCCTACGATTTTCTCAGAAGCATGGGAGGCACTGACTTTGGCTGACTGGGAATGGCTTGATGCCCTTGGGCTCAAGCAGGTGACTCAGCTGGAGCCTGTGGTCGGGGATCGGGCCTATCTGACGGCCCTGATCAACTTGTGGGATCCCCGGACCAACACTTTCCATCTCCCAATAGGGGAGATGACAGTGACCTTAGAGGACGTCTATCAGATTCTATGGATTTTGATAAGACAAACTACAGTTCTGACACACTACTTTGGGCATGGGGAGGAGATGGGTGTGGATAGCCCAATGGAGAGGGCAGAGGGTGACTACCAGATTGGTGGCATTCTTGTACGATGGTGGCTAGAGAGGGGCATGTTGGGAGTGAGGCATGCAGTACTGATGGGCCTCATTTCCAACATGCTGCTACCTGACTCTTCGGGTGTGAGGTTCCCATGGAACCTATTGGAGGTGGTCTTTCGATTGGTGGATTGTCCGATGCATGAGCCCTTGATTATGAGGTGGGGGTAGACACTACTGGCACAGCTCTATGATGAGTTGTATGAGGTCCACTATCAGAGGCGGAAGGGGATTGGCTACAGCTATCTATTGTAGAGCTGGGCTTGGCAGCACATAGCGATGGAGAGGCCGATGGGGTTGTCATGGACTACTCGATCAGAGATGGTGGATAGAGATATAGGATATGCGGCTCTATGGTGATGGTCAGAGGAGCAAGGGTAGAGTCGATGATGGGCAGGTGTCATAGGGCACTATGTCGATGCCTTTGCTTGACTTACTCTAGGGGAGGTGTTCTGGCACCCATATCAGACTGTCCAGCCTGGCCTGAGGCTGGAGAGTGGCTCCGATGGGTGCACAAGGGGAGATGGCTGATCGGGTAACACGAGACTGAGTAGGAGTACTTCTCATACATTTAAGTGACATGATAGTTTGGGGTGCACCAGGGGTTACCTAGTGAGCCCTTGATCTATCATCATCGAGGGGACGAGAGGACCTTGGCCTAGTCGATCATCGAGCCACTAGGGGAGGAGGCAGATATAGTTATTGATGTGCCTGACATGGATGACATCGAGGTGACGATTGAGTATGAGCAGTGGTGGACACTACGATGATGGCGAGGAGAGGGACCACTGGGAGGCACAGAGGCAACAATAGTAGGCGAGGAGGGTGGAGAGGCACCAGGAGATGATTGGGGAGCTCCATTGGAGGATGCAAACATGGTGGAGGTGGATGATGTGGGTGAGGATTTTGGGGTTCCGGATCAGTCGAAGATGCAGGACGTCCTGGAGCAGTGGGAGCTAGAGTAGGCTACTTTCTGGAGATGTCAATGCCTCAGGAAGTCTCGAAGGACACAGAGGTAGGGTTGCATGTTGAGAATGCATGATTGGAGGGGCTACTCCAGAGGTGGGATGAGGAGCTTGAGGATGCACTACGGGAGAGGGATCTCCTACGAACGTAGCTAGTGGAGTAGGAGAATGCATTTGCTATGTATCATCGATGGGAGGGGGATACAGATGCTGCATGGGAGAGGGATCTCCTATGGACGTAGCTAGAAGGCATTGGTGTAGCACGATGAGAATTTGGTGATAGTTCATCAATGGGAGATGGACTTGGTTTGGCATCGATTTGAGCTGGAGGTGGAGATTATCCACCTCGATGGGTGGATCCCTACATTTAGTGGAGGTGGATCATCGCGCCGCTCGAGAGGGAGTGATACTGAGCAGTCAACATCCTCTCGATGTAGGCGATTGGATGAGGGAGGCTCTAGTAGGCATGATGCAGGGGCTAGTAGCAGCCACCCTGAGGGGTCCCATAGGACCCACACCATAGGGGGTAGTTCCCGTCGCACCGATCCTGCATGATCATGGTGGCCGATGCCCTAGGCTTGGGGTTTTTTGAGTTTTTGCTTTTTTTGCGAGGTCAGAGGACCGGTTATTGTAGCCTATGGGCATTTTTGATGATATATATATAGATGACTTTATTTTATTTATACACGTGTCGTGATTTGATGTTATGCACAATGATTGTTGAATGTGTATGTATGCATGTTAATTTATGTTGATGGATGCATATGTTATGATGAATGCAAATGTTTCTAATTTTTATGATATGCAAATGGAATGGATGAATTGAATTTGTGATTTTTGGTGGTGGCACCATAGACTATTTAGAACTTATGGCTTTTTGTCCTAGGCGATTGTTGTGGTAAATGACTTTTTATGTATACATGTTATTTTTTTGTATTTTTTGATGGCGATGCAAGGATGAAAGATATCACAGTTGGTTTAGAATGTAGTTAAGGTTTTCTGAGACTCAGATGTTTTAACTAACTAGCCATGACTGTACTTTTATCTTACAAGACTTTTGAACAAGGTATGAATCGGACTTGTCTTTGACCAAGTTATTTCACATCCCTATGTGTGCAATTGAGTTCGTTTATGTGGTATTCGTCAGGATACCACCAGTGTCAAATAGGCTATCAACCAAACCTATACTGAGGATCACCTAATTAGCTCCACTAACTCCTTTGTTGTATTTAGTCAGATTAATCTACGGTGCTATCTAGGATACCATAAGCTAGCTCATCCACATGCAAACATTGATCTACACACAAGTTAATGTGATAGATATATCATCATGCGGGAGGTTTACCACCAGTGACCGATAGGTTATCCACCAAACCGATACTGAGGTTCACCTCATGACCTTCTGAATGCTGAGAGTTCTAGGGATTCAAGTTTGACTCCCTTCTTTTCTTCAATTGTATTGGGATACTTGCTCTTTTGTAGTGATAAAAATCATTATTTATTTTTGTTTTTTCTTTTGAGCAAGGGATTTTGAATATTGAGTGATGAGAATCACTATTGTATGTGCCTTTTGATGTATGCACTTTGGTGGTGATGTCAAATTTTTTGGAGTTTTGACTTTTGCAAAATTTTGATGTTTTGCAACTTTTTTAGAACTTGGGATTCTTGGGGAATTGGGTAGGGAAGATGCTTGTCCTTTTGCCAACTCTCAACATTCTTGGGGTCATTCACACAGGGGGATGAGCAAGATAACCATTTCGCTTATGGTGACCTGGATTGCTTTGCAGGTTTCATCTTTCATTCACACAACTTGGGAATTTTTTTATTTGTTTTAACTTGTGGTGGGATGCTTCGTAACAAGGTGTGATCCAAGTAGAACTCTACCTTTGTGAAATCTATCTGAATTTGTATAGTATGTGGCTAGAAAGCTAATGACAGCTGAATGACGAAAACTCTTGATACATTAGAAGACAACTGACTATGATATGGCAAAAAAGATGTGAATGGCATTTATTTTTGATGGACTATTTATAGAATGGAGAAATGTGGAAAATGATGGTTTTGCCAAGTAATTACAATCTATGGTGCCTTTGACCTGTATGACCACAAATATGTAATGTATGGATGTGATGCTTAATGCAGCTATATATTTTTGTGTTTTTGATGGATTTATTTTTGTGAGTATGAAGATGAGATGCAAAAAGAGCTCTTTATTGTTGTGATGATTTTGAGCATGCATGGAAATGAGATGCAAATTTTTGTTATTTTTGATGATTTTATTGTTTTTTGAATTTTCTTATTTTTGACCAAGCGATTGTGGGAACCCTTGGAGCTTTTTGTTTTGACCAAAGGGATTATGGGAATCCTTGGAGCTTTTGGTTTGACCAAGCGATTATGAGAATCCTTGGAGCTTTTGGGGTTGACCAAGTGATTATGAGAATCCTTGGAGCTTTTGGTTTGACCAAGCGATTATGAGAATCCTTGGAGCTTTTGGTTTGGGCTATGGCTCTTTTAAATATGGAATGGCCTCAAATGACTGATGTTCAAGGGTTCTAGTTCCTTGATTCCATCAAGAGAGGCGAGCCGGTATGTTCCAGGTCCTATTTTACTATCGATGACATAAGGACCTAACCAGTTTGCCATGAACTTGTCCCTTAGATGGGGCGGCAAGTTAGAATTTTGTTGGTTCTCTTTTAAGACCAAGTCACCAACCTAAAAGTCCCTCAGGTGAACCTTCATGTTGTATGCTTTCTTAAGTCGCTCTTGATAGATACGTAAATGCTCGAGAGCATTAACGCATCATTCATCGAGCAACGTAAGCTGGTCTAACCGGGCCTACCATGCAGTGTCATCATCGATGAACTCTTGCATTGATATGCGCAAGGAAGGAATTTCCAACTCGAGAGGCATGATAACCTCGGAGCCATACACGAGCAAAAATAGAGTTGCCCTAGTGGGCATCCGAATGCTAGTGCGATAAGCCCATAGGGCAAGTGGGATCTGAATGTGCCAATCCTTATGACTATCTGTGACTATATTTTTGAGGATGGCAACTAGCATTTTGTTTGATGCCTCTGCTTGCCCATTTGCCTACGGATAATAGGGTGTCAAAAAACTATGCTGAATTTTGTACTTTGTGGTCAAAGCACGCACGTCTTTGTTCTTGAATGACGTCCCATTATCCGAGATTATCTTGGATGGAATACCAAAATGACATATGATATTATGTAAAATGAACTCCGAAATGCGGGTTCCAGTCGTAGAGGTAAGCGGAATTGCTTCCACCCATTTGGTGAAGTACTCTGTGGCCATTATGATAAACGTGTGATGGCCTGACGATGCAGGGGAGATCTTTTCGATTAGATCTAAGCCCCACTACAAAAATGGCCAAGCCGATTGGATCGGCTGCAAGGCCTGAGAAGGTACATGTGTCAAATTGGCATGGTGTTGACACTTCATGCACTTCCTTACATACGCGCAACAATCTCGCTCTAAATATGGCCAATAATAGCCCATGCGGAGAATGCGCTTTGCGATGGCCATACCACTGAAGTGGCCACCGCATGTACCATCGTGCGCTTGGGTGATCGCCCAAGTGGACTCCTATTGGTCCAAGCAATGAAGGAGGATTCCTTCATAGCTCCGATGGTACAAAATGTCTCCTAACAAGACATGCTTTGCCACTTTCTATTTGAATGATCATTTTGTGGCATGCATCAATCTAAGTGGGAGGTTACCTAACTTGAGGTAGTCCCTTATGGGTGTATACCAATCCTGCTGATCGAAAACCTCGACAGTCTGAACAACCAATCCCTCTTGAAGTTCATCCCTAGCAAAAGTTGAGCGGGAAAGAACTTGTAAGAATAGCATTGTGTTGCTATTAAAGGGAGTAGGGGAGAACAAGGACCCCCAGTTAGCATGATTCAGACAATCATGGATTCGAGAGAACTTGTCCAGGGATGGTTCAATCTGGATCAAGTGGATTCCTAGCGTTAAGTCAGAGCTTGCACGCTCCATCACTGATTGCGATAGTGTTTTGACTTGAATGGTTGTCATATCACCAGAAATGTCTTGCGGGATTAGTGACCCCAAGGAGGCCATAGTGTCCGCAAAATGATTCGATGATCGAGGGAGTGCCTCGATGTCGTACCATTCAAGATTTGCCAAGAATTTGTCCACAAGGGCTTTGTAGGCCTACAGAACTGGGCATTTACATTGGAATACCCCTTTGACTTGGTTGAAAATTAACAATGAATCACCAAAGATGTTCAATCATTTGATGTTCATGGTGATTGTTGTCTGAAGACCTATGAGCAAGGCTTCATATTCTGCATTGTTGTTGGTGCACGAGAAATCTAATTTAAATGACAGAGGCATTGGAGCCCCTTATGGTGTGAAGAATACAATTCTCATGCCACCCCCTTGCTCACATTTAGAACCATCAAAAAATAGGGTTATGTCGGCCTGTGACTCAAGCTCATCAGAATCTGGTGATTCTGAGACATGGAAGACCCCATCATCGGGTAGTTCTATGATCAGAGGTTGATCATCTTCGAGAGGAGCCTCTGCTAGTTGATCGGCTATGACTTGACCTTTGATGGATTTTTGTCCAATAAACTCTATGTCAAACTCCATCAACAACATGATCCATTTTTCTATGCGGCTACTATGATAAGTATGACTCATCATGTACCACAATGGATTCTCCTTAGACACAACATACGTCTTGTTGCTCAGCATGTAATGGCATAGCTTTTTGGTAGCAAACACCACTGCCAAGCAGAGCTTCTCGACGTATGCATAGTTAAGTTCATAACTGACCAGGGTGCGGCTAAGATAGTAAGTAGCCTGTTCTTTGTGTAGTTCATTTTTCTGGGCTAGCATGGCGCCTAGTGCCACCTCAGTAGCTGAGATGTATAAGTAGAATGACACTCCTGGTCTAGGTGGTGCCAATACTAGTGGTGAAGCCAAGTATTGTTTGATGTCATCAAAGGCTGACTGGCACTCGTCATCCCAATGAAATGCGACCCCCTTGTGCAATAATTTATTCATGGGTCGGCACTTGTCAGATAGCTATGCTATGAAGCGCTTGATTGATGCGACCTTTCCCTGTAGGCTTCTGAGCTGCTTGATGGTAGTTGGGGGAAGCATTTCAAGGATTGCCTTGACTTTGTTTGGGTCCACCTCGATGCCTCATTTTGAGACTATGAAACCCAAGAGTTTTCTAGATGTGATGCCAAATACGCACTTCTTGGGATTCAGTCTGACTTTATGTTCCATGAGGCGATCGAGGATCTTGCTTAAGTCATCGAGATGATCTGGGCGCAAAAGAGATTTGGCCAACAAATCATCCATGTAATCTTCCAAAGTTTTATGCATGTGATCATGGAAGATGTACGTCATGGCACGTTGGTAGGTGGCGCCAACATTTTTAAGGCCAAAGGGCATGACCTTATAGCAAAATGTCCCCCAAGGCATTGTGAACGCCATTTTTAGTTGGTCCTCGAGATTGATACGAATCTGATTGTATCCCGAGAAACCATCCATGAGGGAAAGCATTTCGTGGCCCGCTGTAGCGTCTACCAATGCGTCGATGCTCGACAAGGGGAAATCATCCTTAGGACTCGCTTTGTTTAGATCTCAAAAATTAGTGCATATGTGAATCCTCCCATCAAGATTTTTGATGGGCACCATGTTGGACAGCCATGGTGGGTAATCCATGCAGATGACAAACTGTGCATCCAACAACTTTTGTAATTCATCTTTGACCATTAAGGCCACTTTTGGGTGCATCTTACATAGTTTTTGCTTAACTGGCTTGACTATCGGATCAAGCGTTAGATTATGCATGACTAGCTATGGATCTAGCCCCGACATGTCTTTGTAGGACCATGCAAAAACCTCCTTCTTCTCTTTGAGAAGGGCAATGTAGTCGGCTTGCTCTTCGAGGGATAGACTTACCCCCAACTTGATAATCTATGGATTCATTGGATCAGAGCCGATGTCTACGTCAGTCATCTCCTCGACCGACATGTGGGATCCGTCCTCCAACTGGTGTGGAGTTGGGATCAAGTGGATATCATTTGCTGAGTTAAGATCATCATTAGGAACCTCGGGTTCCTCTTCAGCATGGAAGATATCCTGAGTTGGCCCTAGGGTGAAATGAAGCATTTCACCAAAAGGCTAGTACTCTGATGGGGATGGTGGTGAATTGATGTGATCCCAGTCTATGGCATCTATGTCTAGATACAATGACTATGTTGGATCGGTCGGATTGTGGATGGGGGTGGTTAAGTCAATGGAGATCATGTTGATGAAATGATTTTGGTCTCCATTACCATGGGTGTGATGACTCGAACATTCTGGATGTTCTTTGTGCTCCGGATCTGGCTCTAGAGGTATTGGCATGAATGGATCGGCCCTATGTGCGGATAGGAAGATAGGGTCTACCCTCGGCACTGATATTGCTATAGGGTCTCTGGGAGGAAGGTGTTCTCCGTATGCCCAAAGTGGTGGATTCAACACTTGGTCCCACTACGTTGGGTTTAGGTGCCACTCATGCCCTGGCATTATGTTTAGTTGTTCAAATATGTCATCAATATCCAAGGGGTATTGTTGCTGCATCTGTCGCATGTGATTGAGATATGCCATCTCAGTTTCATCTTCATAATCACTGTCGGAGATCCAAAGGCCTTCATTGGTTCCAACAACTATTTGTGACATTAGAGGCTCGTCTTGCTCGAGCAAATTGATCTGGCCCCATTGGGGTTGTTCCGCTCTCTACGGGGGGACCTGATTTTCTTGAGGTGGCACTTGTTCGATTGGAGCATCCAAAGGGAACATTGCCAAGAGGCTTTCTTGGTAATCATCCATGGGGGTCACTTGTGAGTGATTGCTATCTGATTCGAAGGGGTCCCATGGTGCTACCTCATATTCTGACTCATCTTCTGAAGATCCTTCCTGACCTTGTCTATACCTCTCTTGTAGGTGAGCTCTCGAACTTTCTCCTCTCTCGAGCGAAGGGAAAGGGTTGTTGAGGTCAACAAGGTTGGTTGTCAACAATGGGAGATAATCCCCCAGTGTATATGTCATGTTAGGGTTGGCATATGGATCTAATGCCAATCCCCCCTTGTTGCCTATCCCTAGGCCTTGCATGTTCTCTACCAAGATGTCCAAGGGTAGGGGGTGGTTGAACCCTACTCCTGACTTGTCGTATGGCATTTGGTATCTTGGTTGGCAAAGAACACGCACTCCTTGCTCATATCTGCCTAACCCATATCCATGCCAATTGCATTGGCCAAGGTATCTCAAAGTGAAGTCTGGGTTGGAAAAATAGTTGACATCTTCAGTAAAAGGCTCTTCATCTTCGTCCTCTTGCATGTATGGTTCAATACCATGATCAAGGCCCCCATACACAAAGTTTGTCTGATTTGGTGGGTAGCCTAGAGGAACAATAGTACCGATGGGGAGGCGAGGTCTCCCCATGTCCTGCATGGACTCCAGTGTGGGTGTTGCTACAATATTCCACACCAGATACTCCCCTAGGCCCGTATTGGCCATTTCAATGATGATTGTTGGTGATTGAGGGGGAGGGAACGAAAGTTCTTCCTAAGTCCACTCCATGTCGGGTGAACTAGGAGCCTCGACTTCCATTCTGCTAGGCATCTCCTCAGTAGAGATGGTTGATACTGATGGCGGTGCCTCTTCCAGGGGTTTCTTCCCTTTGTCCTTCGGTGTGGCCACCATAGGTGGCATCGTTGGTGAAGGACCAGACGATGAAGATGGACCCGACTAGGGTTTTGATGGACTTGTTAATGGGGATGCCTACAGAATCGGACCCTATTTAGATGGATTCAACTAAAAATCCAAATGCATTGATGGAAGGGTCGATTGCGGCATCAGCTACACCGCATTGCAATACTTGAAGGGTTCCAAGTCCGCCGGGACTACATGCACCTACCCTTCGAATGTATACTTTAAGCACTGATGAGCTATCGAAGGGACACACTTCATGTCCCTGATCCATGGCCGACCCAACAAGATGTTATAGGCCATCTCACCCTCCAAGATGTGGCACAATGTAGGTATAGTCTTTTGTCCCACTTGGATGGGTAGGACAATTGTGCCAACTGTCGAGCATATTGCATCATTGAATGCTCGTAGTGTATAGGTGGAGGCCACTATGTGAGATGTGGGCAACTTTAGGTGCTTCAAGGCCGCTGTTGTAATGATATTACTGGATGAGCCAGTGTCCACCAATACCCTCTTGTATGGAATCCCGTTGACCCATGCGATGACGTGCAAGGGTGGATCCGCCATGTCACCAGCCACTGATTTCAATTCATCCTCTCGAAAGGTGATGACTGGCTCAGTGCATCATTTGACATGTCCCACGAAGTTGTTGAAGGAGTTTGCTTCATGGGGCTGCAACTCGATGGCTTTTAGTATCTCCATTAGAGCCTCCCGATGGGGCGTTGATTGTTGTATGAGCTCATAGATGGAGAGCCTAGCCGATGTGGTCCTCAAACTCTGGGTGAGTTTGGTTCGAATCGTGGCCACTGGTCTAGGTGGAGGAGGTTGTGCAAGGTGTTGTTGTGGTTGTGACATTGTTGGCACCTCTCCTGTAGCTACCATGGGGGCAGTTGTGCTCGGGTACCTCTTGTTTCGAGTCACTATACTGATCATCCCTACATACCCCTACATGGGGCAGTTATGTGTGACCTCATTGACTTGTAGGGTCTTTGCCTATGCATCATGGGTAGGCAAGGGGTCTTTAAAGACCTCCATTTGTTGATTGCTTGGTGCCACGAGATTATCCACCGCTAATGTCTTGTTATCTATTAAGTCTTGCACCAAGCCTTTAAACTTCCAACATGCATTAAGGTCATGTCCCTTCCATCTGTGGAACCTGCAGTACAAGTCTTCCCTATAGCCCTTAGGTTTTGGTGCATTGGGGTCTATGGGTTGAATCTCGGGCAGGTTGATCAAGTTTGCCATTGACAAGCGGTCAAACAGGGAGTCTCTGGACTCTATGTAAGGTGTGAATTGTCGCCTAGGGTGACGCTGCTGATTTTGTTCTTGCCTCTAATTTTCTCTATCATAACTGTTAAGAGGCACCACTTGATAGTTAGCCTTTTGGGGCTGTGTTGCTTGTGCAGGCTTAGGGACGTTTATAGCAACCTGATTGACCGCAATGGGTTTTTGTTGCGTGGTCCCTATTTTAGTGTTCTTAGACCATTCTTTCTTCTTTGGCTTGGCTATCTCGCCATCCTGAATCTTGATCTCCTCAATGATTCTGGCTTGCGCTAGAGCTTCCTCTAAAGTGGCATATTGTTGTAGCTACAATAGCATAGAGATTGATCTCAAATAGCTCTTTGAGAACATTTGGGTGAGGTCGAACATAGGAGGGAGGTAGGGTAGCTTTGAAAGCAAAGTCCTCCACCGGTTCCCATAGGCCGCCATGGTTTCTTCCTCATACTACCTGAGGTTGGCTAGGTCACTTAGTGATGCCTTCTTCTTGGTGTTGAAGGTGAAGCGTTCGAGGAATGCATCCACTAGCTGATCTAAGTTACTAATGTTGTGCTTTGGCAATTGAGTGAACCAATCCGAGGTAGGGCCTACGAACGTGGTTATAAATGTTCTTAACAGCAAAGCATCATTGTCCTGAATGCCAAAGCATTGGCTCAGGAATCTAGTCACATGCTCTTGGGCATCTTCCTCACCTCTAAATATTGCCAACTGAGGCAGTTTAAAGTGTTCAGGGTAAGGGGGTGCCGACACTGACGGATGCACAGGATGACTACGGAGTTGGCGTAAAGTGGGCTTTTGGGGCCCAGAAGTCTTGGTCTCCATAGACTCCAAGCGCTCTAGCAGTGCTTTATATGCATCGAAAGATTTAATTTCTTCCTCCTTAGTTTGCTCCCATTGTGGGTTGTGGGAAACTTGAGGCCTATGGAGGGGTGGCCGGATAGCAGCCCCTCCACCTTGGTAGGGCATTTTGGCCCGCTCTTCTTCTTGCTCATACTCCTCATAGGCTTCTTGAGGAGTTTTTGGATGAGACCTATAACCATGGGTGGGTCCCCACGGGGGGTGCCCATCATTGTTCCTGGGAGTGGCCTCCCGCTCAGGTCTAGGAGGTCTCGGAGGTAGCACTTGGTAAGGTCATGGGGACCTATCTCGTACCAAGGGGTTGCGCCTCTCATATGGTTCTACTCTTTGGGTGCGAGGGGTTGGAACCCTCTCAGGCATAGTGTTATGGAGCAGCTCATCTATTTGGCATCGAATGCGCTCTTTGCTAAGGTGATATAGATGCTCTAGCTGTTGTTGGTCTTGCTCAAGTTGCGTGATCTACGCTTGGTGGGTGGCATGTATGGTGACTTCCAGGTCAATTTGTTCTACCATATTGAGTCTAGGAGGCCTAGATGCCTCTCCTACGCATTTATCTTGGTCATGATGATCCGAGATCTCTATAGGTCACTTCCCTCTATCGAGGTTGGTGGCATTCACTCGAGGCTCTGGCCTCAGTAGGTGATTCTAGTAGATAGCAGGTGTGGAGGTGCATTGCTCCCACATTGTGTATTGCTCTTGAGGAATGTAATGGTCTTCCTCATGCTCCCTTTCATATATGTGAAAGGGGCAGGCAGAGTTGGCTCACCCTGTTTGAAGAGCCTTGTGCTCTGGATTTTGCCTATTGTTTCTAATAGTGATGGGGGGTAAAGGAGGGATGACATAATCATGTGGCCTCTCCTCATGGACCCTATGCTATTCTAGCACTTCATCACATGGTGGCCACTCATACCGAGCTTCTAAGGGAGCCTTCCCATTTATATTGAGTGCCACATGTAAGGATTCCTCCTGAAAGGGTCTATGTTGGATGGGAGTGTCCCTCAAAGGGGTGCCTCTATAGTCCCATTCTGAAATGGCATGATGTGGACTCTCTTGTGGGTCGGGCCACCAAGGTGGTATGACCAAGTCCTTGGGGCTATAGCGGAGGTGACTTGTGCCCCCTTGTACACTCTTCGTAGCTCCTGCCCGTGATTGGGCTTGGCTACGGGTGTACACCATGGTGGTGTTTTCCTACAAGATGCATAGATTTTTATTTCTTTTTATGATTTTTATGCTACACTAAACAGAAAATATCACACACACACACAAAGCAATGATTATCTCGTTTAAATATTAAAGGTGTGCCCTAAACCTGGTTTAGTGTGTTTTGATTTTTGTTTTGAAAGCTTTTGTAAAGAACGTTTAAATGCAATATGATGGCTCTTATGACTCCCAAAAATGGTCACCCCTTCGATATACCATTGCCAGGCCGATATACCAACCTCTCTATATACCCGCCCTTACGTGAGGGAAACTATTGGTACGTGAGAGCAGATGGTACGTGGAACGTAGGCGGTACGAAAGGGGAATCACCCTATTTTTGACACCTACCATAGAAGACTTATCCTCATGCACTTGGGAATCACCCCAGCTACACTTGGTCAGCTTTCATCAGGATTTACGTCTAGCAACAATAGCGATCGGGGTTATGGATGCAAAAATTCAAGCCAAGGTGGTGATGAAATCCACCATTGGTCTTGATCAAGGGCTGGGGTTTTACGACCAGCTCCTTGGTGTTTTAAATTGCCACGTGATGTGTGGGATTATTTTTATTTTGCATAAAATAAAGTAAACATGCAGTAAAACTTTCCCTAAGCAAGCAAGTAACCAGAAAATAGAAAACAGAAAGCAAAAAATGACAAAAGGTTTTTAGGACCCCTACCTCTTCTCTGCCCAAATCGGTTGGTTCTGAGTTTCTATCCTAAAACTACATAGAGAGCTATTCATCCCTAGGTGGGATGAATAATAGAACTATATTCATCACAGGGTGGGATGAATGCCCATTCATCCCTGGATAAGATGAATTCCAGCTCTGTATTCGTCATAGACTAGAACGAACAACAGTCCAACATTTGAAAACTTGGTACCTACAAGAAAAAACAAGCAATTTTTAATCAGATTTCTGATCTCAAAAATAGAGGACAAGGTCCCACCATGATCACCACTGAAAGCATGAGGATACGAAAACAAAAAGGAAAAGCCAAGATGCGATGCAAACGAAACAAAAGATAACGCTAAATCCTATGAATTGAAAGTGCATGAAAGGAGAGAAGCATAAACGAATCAAAACCAAATAGAAAGCCAATATGGAAGACAACCCTTTTTATTAATATGCTTCAGAACTCAGTTACAATTTACCTCCTCCATTTTTAGGGGCTAGGAGCGTTAAATGTGTTCTTGTCACATCAATGGATGTTATTCCTTCTTTCGCATGCCCACATGTAAAGTGGGCGGACCAAACATCACCACCACTTGCATTGATGAGTCTTGAATCCTTGCTACTCCTCTAATGTTGAGACCCTATATTCAAGGAAATAGGAAATAGTCAGTAGCACCTGTAGATAAAATGAAACATGCAATCCCCATGCCTTCAATTAGTACATGCAAAATATAAATAAAATGATAACTGAAATAGATCCAAATGAACTAAAAACTTGATAGGGGCATAAAAACATCACTAGGAAGGCACTACAAATGGAACAGTCAAAAAATTCACCACAGATTCGTATTCGCTCCGGGGCGGGACGATTAGACCTGCAACAAAGTGTCAAAAAGCATAGTCCCAAATGTCACATCTGGGAAGCTCCAAATCACCTACAAAGTTGGGGGTTAGCTAAAAGGGGGTATTTTGGGAAGACCCAGAAGGTCAGATTTTCCCAATTTGGCCTCTATCACCAGGAATTTGATGATGCTACCTGCATGTTAGTAAAGGCGGGAAATGATAAAAACATGATAAAAAATGCTCAAAACGATGTGAAATTTGAATGACAACCTATCTAAGCAGCATAGAATCAGATGCAAAAATAATAGAAAGGAAATCTACTATAGATTTCTAATCACTCTAGGGCGGGGCGATTAGAACTACAGTAGTGCGGGGGGCACCCGGGGGCAGGACGCCCACCGTTTAGGGCCCGATTTCGGCACCAATCCACTTGGGATGGGTCCAAAACCTCTTGTGGGGTGTTTTCAGCAAATTTGGTAGGATTTTGTGGCCAAATGTCGGGTTTTGGTTTCGGATTTGCCCTTCCAATAATCACCCAATGACCTCCCTTCCAAAAGAGATCAAGGATGTGAAAGGCACAAATCAAAGAAGGTGTGTGTGGATGTAAAATGGTAGCACTTCATTGCTCAAAATTCTCCTTCTCTCTATCTCTTGTGGTGAGAAAACTCACCAATTTATAGACCTGGAGGTCTCTTGTGATTGAGCATGCAGAGGCGCCACTTGGCAATCATGCCTTCCCAGGGGGGAGAAGATTCCTCCCTGATTAGGGGCTCCATGACTGCCCCTGTAACTTCCTCTAACGCTCAAAAATGCTCACTCACACTCCCATGCAATGAAGGAAGAGTTAAGTGGTGGATCTGAGCTGCCATTTGTCAAGATTTGACTTTTTTCCCGTCAAACCTGCTATTCGCCCCACCCTGGAGCGAATACTGCTAATCATCCCTGGGTGGGGTGAATACCAGTTTGTAATCATCCCTGGGTGGAACGAGTATGGAGCAGAGTGCCTGAAGGTGCCAAATTGACCTTTGACCTTCCAAAACTATTGTGAGAGTGGTTAGGACCACTGTTTAACCTCTAGGGGCTGCCCTAGGGGCTGTGTGTGTCAATGCGATCAGTGTTTGCAGTCACATAATCGGATTGGTGCTATTTTGGTGTCTACACTATTATATGTACATGAGTATCTAATCAGGCCATGTTTTCAAGACTCATCTTTATTTATTGTTAAAATAGGAAAATCTTTGCCATACGAATACAAGCCTCTCATTGTTGGTTTTTTCCCACAGGGGTTTTTCACCAACAATATTATGTAAATGAGTACCTAGTCAGGCCTAGTCGTCGGGACTCATCTTTCTTCACTGTATAAAGAGGAAAATATTTGCCATATGAATATATGAATACAAGCCTCTCATTGTTGGTTTTTTCCCATAAGGGTTTTTCACCAACAATATTATGTAAATGAGTACCTAGTCAAGCCTAGTAATCGGGACTCATCTTTCTTCATTGTATAAAGAGGAAAATCTTTGCCATACGAAGACAAGCCTCTAATATTTGGTTTTTCCCATAGGATTTTTTTCACCAACTATTATATGTAAATTAGTACGTAATTAGGCCATGTTGTCGGGACTCATATTTATTTATTGTTAAAGAGGACAATCTTTGCCATACGAAGACATGCCTATCATCTTCTCATAGTTGGTTTTTCCCCATAGGGAATTTTTCACCAACTATTTATTTTATAAGGAGGACAATATTTGCCATATGAAGACAAGCATCTAACTTCCTTTTGATTTATGGTTTTTTCCCATTGGGTTTTATCATATCTACAAAAGAAATCATTGTACATGAGTAACCTTATTGAAGGACTCATTTTCACGTTCACCCCTAGTATCACTTAAGGGGGATGTTATAATAAGATAATATTCTCTTAAGTTCCACTAGGATAGACATTTGAGTTTCCACTCCTTCATGTGTCAGGAGAAATCTTAGTGGTGTCTTCATCAAGTCTGATGAGTTGTTGTAATCCAATGGCTCTCAATGATTAGCTCTTCTATTTATATAGATTTTATCCTTGGAATAAATAAATCATTTCTACTCTTATCTTCATCTCTTGTAATAATTTGCATATCTATTATGAAATTCTAATAGGCTTGGCATGCCGCCAGTGATGTGGCTCTCGGTGTCCTCAACGTCATCCCTGGCACCTTTGACAATGTATCTCCATCTCTTTAGCATTGGGTGATACCTGGATCCGGTGCTCTTTATCAATGAAACTCCATATATACTCCTCACCTAGTAGAAGAATAACATAAATACCCTATTTTTCTCAAGGTCTATGGTTTGTAGCTATCATTGCTTGATTTATCATAAGTTTCACAAATTCTTTATTTAACTTTTTCTATAGGGAAGAGCTATACACTCTCCAATTAAAAATTACACTTCTTTTATGTTTATAAATTTTTAATGATTAATATTTAAGTAAGATCTATATAAATTTTTATCTATATTCTTCTAACTTCATTTGGTTCTACTTAAGTAACTAAGATATGTTATTGTTGAAATATTAAAATATTTCAAAATAAGATTCTTTATTTTTTATATCAACTTTAAAATTCATATTTGTTAAATTATTTCTTAAAATTAACAAAAATATTTTTTTAAATGTGTTACTATTTTTCTCTTAAATTTTCTACATGTTTCTACAAGATATCAAAAATATTTAAAAATTTATAAATTTTTCCTCAAAATATATTTTCCTACATTCCATGTACCTTTACCACTAAAAACTTATAGTTTCCCTCACGTAAGGGCGGGTTTTTAGAGGTAATTGGTATAAAGGCCTAGCATATATTTTTTATTCAATATTTTTTTTGGATATCTCTCTCACATATAGTTTCCCTCTCGTAAGGGTAAGTATGGATAAAATACAAATTAATATCTAGTTGAAATCACTGCATTTCAAGCCTACAACCCTTGATAAATTCTTCTCTATACTTATAGTTTCCTTCAAGTAAGGGTGGGTATTGAGAGGAACTAAGAGGATTTAGTATTTCAAAAGTGAACAATATTACAAACCTCATTATACTTATAGTTTCCCTCTTTTTAGGGTGGGTATATTGAGTTTTAAATATTTAAGAGCTTCATTTTTTCTCTAATAACAATTGCATTAATCAAAAATTGAAGTTCTAAGGGGGGATATATTGGTTCATTAAAACTTCAGCTTTTCTTTTGTGTTAAAATGATGAATTAAATTGAACCTCTCACCCCTCATAACTTTCACACTTGGAAACCTAAAATTTTAAATCTTATCTCTCAAAAAGGTCTTACTCATTTTCTAGAAGAAAATCAACCAGAATTTGAGAAAGAATATGAAATTTTATTCATAAAGGAAAGATGCCCAAAAAAATGGGTATTATTAGCTCTACTGTTCATGAAAGTTTGTGGTTTCACATTACAGATTGCAAAAATGCTCATGAAATCTAGGAGAAACTAAAGACCTTATTTGGGAAAGTAGATCAGATGAGATCAATGCAACTAGAAGCAAAACTAACATCTTTGTCTCCTGAAGATTTTAGTAGCATTGTTGACTTCCTCACCAGGTTCAAATAAGTCCTCACTCAATACAAAGGTAATGGGAAGACTAAGACTGAAGAAGAATGCATTTATCTAATCCTTTCTAAGCTAAATGGTTTTTTAAAAAAAAATTCTACCACCTTTATATCTACCAAATATGCTCTTGGTGCAACCTTTAAAATGCCTTATTTAGAAGAATTTTGTGATATATTAACTAGGGAAGAAACAAAACTTTCTAGATATGAAATATCTTCTTCTTCCTCTTCCTGAAAAGTCTCAGTAGCCTCCACCTCTTCTAAAGAAAATTTCAAAAAGAAGAAAAAGTCCTCCATAACCTGTACTCACTGCAAAAAGAATGGTCACTCTGCAAACAAATGCTGGAAAATATTACAGCAACTAGAGGCGGCTATAAAGGATAAAAATATAGACAGTAAAAAGCAAATAGGAAAAGACTTTAATGTTCAAGGAAAAACCTCTAATTATTCCTCTAATTATCAGGTCCTATATTCTGGAGCTACTCATCACATGACTACTTCAGATAAGTCTTTTTATTCTATCTCCTCTAGCTCTACTTGTAGCATAGAAGTGGGTGACTCTTCCTTTATCCCTGTCAAAGGAAAAGGGGACATAACCATTGATGGTGGATCTATAAATAATGTTCTCTATGTTCCAGTTATTACCACAAATATCCTCTCTGTATATCATATTTATACTTATGGAAAGGGGAAAATTGTTCTCTTCTCTCCAATAGGAGTTGAGATAAGAGACTTTCAAGATCCCCATTCTTTTCTAGATAAAGGAAATATTGATCATAACTCTCACCTATTTCACTTCAAAGGTTTCCAAAATTCATATGGAGCCTCCTATTTTGTGGCACATGGAGATCTTGAAATATAAATTTAGCATGAAAGGTTTGATCATCTTAGGTACAACTACCTAAAGGATTTGAGCACCCATGATATGGTAATAGGTCTACCCCAAGTCTCTTCTATTGATGGAGTTTGTCCTGGATGTGCTCTTGGAAAGCAACATCAAGATCCTTTCCACCCAAATAGTTCTCTAAAAGCCTCATCCCCTCTAGATTTAATCCATAGTGACTTAATGTCCTTTCCAGAACCTTATTTCAAAGGAGCAAAGTATGCTCTAACATTTATTGATGATTTATCTATAAGATCCTAGGTCTACTTCTTGAAATATAAAAGTGATGTTCTATCCCACTTTAAGGTTTTTAAACCCTTAGTTGAAAATCAAGCATCTTGTAAAATCAAGAAGATTTGCATAAATAATGGGGGGAATATTGTAGTAATGAGTTATCCATATTTATATCAAAGCATGGTATCATTCACCAACATTATGTATCCCATAATCCTCAATAAAATTGCATTGTAGAAACCAAAAACCAGACATTAAAATAAATGGCAAATTGTATGCTCCATTCAAGAGATCTTCCAAAAGTTTTTTGGGTAGAAGCTATTAATTGTGCCAATTATATTCAAAATCGCACACCTCATAAAGCTCTTGACCATTTAAATCCTAAAGAAGTATGGTCTGGCTAAAAACTAGATGTTTCCTACTTCAATATTTTTGGGTGTACTACTTGGGCTCACATCCCAAAGAAGAAAATGAAGGATCTAGATAATAAAAACAAAAATCTCATCTTTGTTTGTTATTGTGAAGAATTAAAATCTTATAGGCTTATTTATCCCTCAAATCATGAGGTCTTCATTCATATAAATGTCCAATTTTATGAAACATTCCCTCAAAAAGATCCTCAAACACCCTTTTCCTCCATTAAGCCTTCTCCTTTAGTAGAACCTCAATATTATGAAGACCCAATTCTTGAAGTTAACTTGGTAATTGATAATCAAGATGAGGAACCTGTAAATCCAATTCAATATCTTTCAACTCCTTCCACTCCTTCCACTATGCCAAAATTTACTTGCACCATTGTTAAATAAGCTACTCATTACATATAAATTCTTCCATCAACCAGATTATCCAACCCCATAGGCACTAGTCTTGTCTGTCAGTCTATTTTCTCTGATCCTCAATCCTTCAAAGAAGCCTCAGGTATTAAATAATGGGATTATGCCATGGAGAATGAATTATCTTCCTTAATTAAAAAAAAAACTTGGGATTTAGCTCCCTTGCCTAAAGGAAGGAAGTTAGTTTGTTGTAAATGGATATTCAAAACTAAATATGGACCTAATGGAGAAATATACAAACACAAATATTGTCTAATAGCCAAATTTTTTTATCAAATTGAAGGTATTGATTATGTAGAATCCTTTGCTCCAGTTTCTAAAAGGGATTTTTTTAGACTGGTTATTGTTCTGTTTGCTTACCATAGGTTGTATGTCTATCAAATGGATGTAAAAAGTGCTTTCTTACATGGGGATTTAAAAGAAGAAATATTCATGGAACAACCTGCTAGTTTCACTCAAGACTCATCTCTTGTTTGTAGGTAAAAAATGTCTCTCTATGGCCTCAAACAATCCCCTAGAGCTTGGTATGAAAATATGGACTCCTTCCTTCTTTCCACAAGTTTTTATCATTGTGATTCTGATAACACAGTATACATTTAGAGAAATGAAGATAAAATCACCATTATTGTTCTATATGTTGATGATATTCTTCTCACTTGTCATAACTTGACTCACATTCAGACTATAAAAGACACCCTCTCTGAAAATTTTGAAATGGTTGATCTAGGTAAAGCTCATTACTTCCTTGGGATTTAAATAAGTCAAACAGATGCAAGAATTTCATTGTGTCAACAAAAGTACATTGTAGATCTTATTCAAATATTTAAAATGATAGATTGCAAACCTTATTCTACCCCCTTCCAATCTAGAATTAATCTTAGTACTTCCTGCTCATCCTCTCTATATGATGCAACTCTATATCATCATATTGTAGGAAGTCTGTTATACCTTACTCATACTCACCCAAATATCTCATATGATGTTGGCCTCATATCCAGATTCTCTCATCAACCTCATTTAAGTCATTTATAAGCAACAAAAATAATCCTCCATTACTTGCAAGGCACTACACACTTTGGGCTCTTCTATAAGGGCAATTCCATGGATATCATTGGATACATAGATTCAGATTGGGAAGGTTCAATAGAAGATAAATGGTCAACCTCAGGCTATGTATTTTGCCTTGGTTCTTCACCAATAGCCTGGTTATGCAAGAAATAACAAGCAGTAGCCTTATATTCTATAGAGGCAGAATACAGGGCAACTATTTTAGATAGTCAAGAAGCTATTTGTCTTCATCAAATTTTGAGAGAATTTGGTTTCACCCATGAAAATCCTATAACTCTTTGGTGTGAAAATCAAAGTATAATTCATATTACACGTAATTCGGTTGATCATCAATGCACCAAGCACATTGAGATACACATGCAATTCATACATTAGCATATTCAAAATGGGGATATATACTTGGAATATATTCCAAATAAGAATTAAATTGCATATATCGTCACCAAGTAATTTTCTTCTCAGCGTTACCTTCAGTCATGAGATAATCTTGGAGAAATATAGCTACATTGATTGGTTTTATAAGGATAATATTTTTCATACAAATATAAGCCTCTCTTCTTCTCATAGTTGGTTTTTTCCCACAGGGGTTTTTTCACCAACTATAAAATGTGAATGAGTACCTAATTAGGCCAAGTTTCTAGGACTCATCCTTATTTTTGTATAAATAGGACAATCTTTGCCATATGAAGAAAAGCATCCCTTCTTCTCATAGTTGGTTTTTCCCCACAGGGGTTTTTCACCAACTATAAATGAGTACCTCCTCAAGCCATGCTACTGGGACTCATATTTCTTATTGTATTAAGAGGACAATATTTGCAATACGAAAACAAGCCTATTACATTCTTTTGATTGATAGTTTTTTCCCATTGGCTTTTTACCATCTCTTAAAAAAGAAGTCATTGTACATGAGTACCTCATCATGTCTTGTTTTTGGTACTCATTTGTATGAATCTCCCCTAGTATCACTTAAGGGGGGGTGTTAGAATAAGATAATATTCTCTTAATTTCCACTAGGATAGACATGCTTGTGTCTCCACTCCTCCATGTTTTAGGAGAACTCTCAGTGGTGTCTTCATCAGGTCTGATGAGTTGTGTAATCCAAAGACTCTCAATAATCAACTTTGCTATTTATACAAAGTTTATCCTTAGAATAAATCAATCTGTTACACTCTTCTCTTCATATTTTATGTAATGCTTTGCATGTCTATTATTGTGAAATTCTAACATATATTACCTTGAATGCTTATGTTTGTTAATAAATGATTGATATTCATTTTTGGAAGTTACCTGTGATATTTTCACACTCATTAGTTTCGTGTATGTTGTGTGATATTTGTAAAACATATGCATGGTTAGATTTTTTATGCTTAGTAATGCATTCATAAATAATAGATTCAAAACCTAATACCATCACTTCAAAATTTGTTACTGTTAAGTTGGAAGTAAAAGCCAATGTGTAGCATGGAAAAGAACTGTGCTGGTGATGACAAATGAGTGGGGAGCCATCGATTTGCAGGTTTAACTATGTAAAAGTATAAATAGCATAAACACTTGTGTTCCAGTGAGTGTTGTAGGACATGCAAGTACAACATATATCTATACAATTATTGTAATATAGAATTTATAGTCAATTAAATATATGTAAAAACATTTTGGTAACACCCTGTCTAGTGTTAGAGGATTAACTTGTATCCGACATGAAACTTAAATACAATTACCTTAGATGAGAATGATATATTATTTAGTGTGAGAACAATTTTTGATATTGTAGAATCAAGTTAAACCATATTGTAGTTTCCATTTTATGATTCAATATATTCAAAGGAATATTATAAGTTTGAAAATGATTAAAATTATCTTTGGTCAAATGTATGAAAAGAGCCTAAAAGTTATGTGTAGTAAAAAATGTAATTATGATTTAATTATCAAACCATTTAGTTACTACGTATGGTGGATGTAAATTTGTGAATTCCTTGCTTGGAAAGTAACTTATTCAATTAATATTTTTCCTTAAGATTTAAATTATACTTAGATTTGGAACGGTTCTTGTTGGTAAATGTTTTAATACAGGAATGTTGTGTTTCCTATTTTTCTAAAATTGTTTGTCTTTAATGTAGTGTTGTAAGAAACGACATAAAAAATTTATCTTAGAGAACTAAATTTACCACATAAAGAGTATGTAAAACATTTAAGTTAGTTTTTTATGGATGTGATAAAATTATATCAAAATATTGTATTAGATATTGTAAGACTTTAGGAATTTTTCTGCTTGTTGTTATAATGTTATAAGTAGATGATATGTAAATCAAAATATTAGTTAGTCTTTGTAATGACCCTCCTCACATAGATATTGAAGTTAAGAAAATTGGTAATAGTCCCATCTACTTCTTATGAATTATGGTGAAAACACGAGATTCTGGAAGAAGGAAATACTAATGTGACGCATTCAAAATCAAAACAAACGCTTAAGTCCTATAATGTGAAATGCATGAAATGAAAGAGATGAATTGAAATGAGATAAAAGAAAGTACAAAAATCACAACCCTTTTTATTTAACTCTCTTAATATCAGTTACAAAGATGCCTCCTCCCTTTTCAGGGGCTAGGAGCGTTAAATGATTTTTGGTTACAATCATGACTTAGTGTTCCTCCTTCCGCGTGCCCACATGTAAAATGGGTGGGTCAAAGTGTTGCCGCCACTGGTGTTGATGAATCCTTGATCCTTTTTGCTCCTCCTATATTCAAAGAAACAAGTTAGTAGCACCTGTGACAAAATATAAGGCATTTGATCCTAAAAAACAATGGAGGATGCATGCATAATATTAGCTAAATCGATAAATAAAATGACTCCAAATAACCTGTAAATTTGATAGAAACCAGAGAATATCACCAGAAGGTCAATGCAAATGAAACAATGAAGGATTTCCTTGCTGATTTGAATTCATCCTGGGGCAGGATGGATCCGACTATAATTCACTTCGAGGTAGAACGGATTCACCTGCAACAAAGTGTCGAAGTAATACTACCAAAATGTTGCATCTAGGGAGCTCCAAAAGACCTACAAACTTAGGGGTTAGCTAATTGGGGGCATTTTAGGAAGACCCAGATGGTCAGATTTCCTCAATTTGGCCTCCATCAATGGGAATTTGATGCCACTACCTGCAAGTTAGTGAGGACAACAAGAGCGATAAAACATGGTAAAAATTGATCAAAACATTGTGAAATCAGAATTACAAGCTATTTAAGCAGCATAAGATGGAATGCAAAATAAACAAATGACAAAAAGGACAATCTGCCATGAATCCCCAATCGTTCCTAGAAAGGAAGATTAGGCTCGCAGCAGTGCGGGGCGCCCGAGCGGGTCATCCACTGTTGGAACCTGATTTCGGCACCAATCCACTTGGGATGGGTCCAAAATATCTTGTAATGTGTTATCGACGAATGAGTGGAATAATGTGGTCGTGTCAGGTTTTGGATCTAGATTCACACTTCCAATAACCACCCAACGACCTCCTGTTGGTCAGGAATCTGCCACAGGAAAGGATTTTAAAATAAATGCACCCTAGACCCGGCCAACATTGAAAGGCTGGGAGAAAGAAATGTCCCCCAGACCAATCTCCAGAGAGGGCTGGTTCCCTTACTAAACCTAAGCTTGATTTTAGACTAAAGTTGCAGGAAAGGAATTGGAAATGTGCAAAAAGAAATGAGAAATATAGCCACAAGCCAAATTCGTCAGATCGAGAAAGATTAGCAACAGATAACTTTAAGCACACTAACAACATATAACAGAAGACAATGACATAATTCACTTACAACCTTGTGCAGATAACCTTCAGAATTGCATTCCAGAACTCACTTCCTCACTAGCAATATTTAAACTCAGATGCAGAATTCAAATTAAGCAGTAGATAAGAAATACGAGCGTAAATGAGGAATGCATAAGATAGAAGGGAAAACACATAGAACATTGCTTGCAAAACTAGAGGCCAAATATCTTTCATTCATGCAAAGAACTTGAAAAGTGTTTCAGCAAAAGTCTCTCTCTCGATGTCTCTTTCTGAGATATACATTGATATTTATAGAGGTCTTGCCTCTTTGTAGCATTTAAAACATGAAACGGACCTCCTCGAGATCTACAAAATGTGCAGCAACAATAAGGAAATGATCCCCTTAAACCAGCCTCGGAGAAACCAGAAATTAAATGAAACAAGGAACCGGTCATCTTCATTAAATGGTCATCCTCGGAGCATGCTTGGACCATTAGAAAATCATGAACAGAAGCTTTGAATAATGGAGGCATCTTCAATTCTAGTGGCTTTGAAAACTATAGGCCTGAGCACGTTGTTCTACCTTGCACGCATTGGAAAGCAGCAAAACATTCAATTTTGGAGTGCTTTTAATCCTTGGAAATCGCAATGCTGCATCGGGCCATTTGAACTGCTATCTGGTGCAAAATTGTGACAGGTCGCAAAAACGTGACATGTCATGAAATCACGACATATTTCTCTTCCGTATGCTTTTGCCATTTTGGATCACGAAAATCAACCATGTCACAAAATCATGACGTATTCGGCTCTTTGTTCTCTTTTTTCACCTGAGGTCGCGAAAACGTGACGCGTCGCGAAATCGCGACGTTCCTTACTATTCTGCTCCTTCTCTGCCTTGTTCTCGCGAAACTATGACCTATCATGAAATCGTGACGTTCTTTCCTCATATTGTCCTTGCGCTATTTCAAACCGCAAAAACGTGACAAGTCACGATTTCGCTACATCTTTCTCTCTTCGGCTTTATCTTCCTGATACGTCACGAAATCGTGACATTCTCCTTTGTTGGGACTTCTTTCCTCAACATGTAGTGAAATCGCAACATGTTCTTTCATCTGCCTTCTTCACTCCTCCAAGTCGCGAAAACGTCACCATGTCACGAAATCACGACAATTCTCCTGCTTCTGTGTCTTTCTTCTGTCCACCTGCGAAACTGCACCATGTCACGAAATCGTGACAGTTTTCTCTTCCTTGGCCTTCATCCTCTTGCAGGTAGCGAAAATGGAACATGTCACAAAATCGCTACGTTTCGTACCATTTTGTTCTTTCTGAGCTTTCACATCGTGAAAACAAGACATGTCGCGAAATCGCGACATTTCTTGTCTATTTAGCTTTTCTCCACAATATGTCACGAAATCGTGACGTTTCCTTGCTTCCTCTACTGTTGCCACTTTCTGTCATGAAATCGTGACGTCTTGCTCTTGCTTGGTCTCATCTTCAAAAATGTCACGAAATCATGACGCCTTTCATGCCTTATGCGTTTTCTTCAACTTGACCGCGATAATGCGACATGTCACGATATCGCGACGATTTTTACATTCTGGCCCTTGTTCATTTTTCTATCATGAAATCGCGACAAGGTTCATTGTCATTGCCCTTTGCTCAATTATGTCACGATTTCGTGACAATTTCTAACATTCTGCTCCATGGCCATCGCAAGTCGTGAAAACGCGACATGTCACGATTTCGCTACAATTTCACTGCTCTGCCTCCGTTGACCACTTTGACCGCGATTTTGGAACACGTCACGATATCGTGACATTTTTTGACTTTGGCTTCTCTCTCCTCAAAAGACCCGCGATAACGCGACATGTCGCGATATCGCGACGATTTTTAACCCGTGCTCTCCATGCTATTTTCGGTCGCGATATCGCGACAGTCTTTGGACTTAGCTGTTTTGGGATCAAAACTCACAGAGAAACATAGAGGAATGAGAAATTTAACAATTAATGCATGAATAATCACGAATCAAAACAATGTGGCAAAAATGCCAACATTCTTGGCGGCTCGCGGGGTATACAGTTCTGCTGTATGCACGAATCCCAGGCCTGAATCCATTGGGCAACAGAGTCAAGAAAAACATGAGAAGCAGGAAAGTAAGTGCTGACTGATAGGAAACATCTCTGTAGACTGCTGCAACAACTCTTGCTGACTTACTGAAAACTCAAATAAATCTGTATCTGGCTTAGCTCACCAAGTGCTGTAAAAGAATCTTCATGACAGTGATGAAAGCACCGGGGTTGCAAAATGGAAATGAACGGAATGAGCGGAGTGAGGACTATGGAATGGAAATAGTAAAGGATGGAATGGTGGGAATGGAAGGAGTGTAGCAGTAGAGATACAACAGCGGAGGAGGAGCTACTGATTTACTGACTGCAGTAATGAAACAAAAATGGATAATGAAATGAAGGTAAATGAGAGTGGAAAATGCGGTATGAACTGCAGATAAATGCTGAAAAGAAAACAAGGATTAGAAGAAAAGGGAAAGAAAGAAGCGGGAATGTTAGAGGGGGAAAAAGAAACAATAGTAGTGGCTTAATTACAGACGATAGAAGAAAGAATGAGTGAGGAAGGGAATGAAAGAAGGAAGGGGAAGGAAGAAATTAACAAAAGCCACTAGCTGCTGGGAAGGAAGAGAGAAAAAAGAAAGAAATAAACGTACCTGCGGGCTCGCATGCAAAAAGAGCCAAAGTTGACAGAGGAAATTCAACAATACTATTTTTTTTTCTTTTTTTTTTTTTGCTATATACAAGAGTTTACGACATGATTGGCATGTCGCCACCACAAACCCAGCTTCAGGGGGTTATCCAATGAATCTGCAGTGTCCCGACCAGATCTGATCATACTTGAGTCGGTCCTTGAAATTGGGATGACCTCCCGAAGTTCTCCATGTTGCAAACAGGGGCAAGTTATCCTGCATGCCAGTACCTACACAGTCGACAAATAACGTAGCAAAGAAATTTACCACATGGAGGGCACCTGTGGGTACCAGTTGTAGTAATGGCTGAAGCCAATACCACCATCTTGAAGAGTCCCCTGGTTGTGGGCTGAGAACGGGTTCCTCCAATACCTTGGTGCGAACACGAAACCTTTTCGAAGATAAATCTGCTTCCAGGATCTCCTCAGGCTCAACCTGATGAGGCATGCTCAATGAGTTCTGGCTAAATACTTGCGTGTTGTGCATGATTGTGCCCTCTTTGTACTCAGGTTCTGGAACTTGAATCTGTTCCTCTCCTTGTCCTATCTTTTCTTGATCCATGTCCTGATGAAAACTGCAAGCAATCATATTATCTAATGCTGGGACAGTACTTGCATATGCCCATCGTTGACTTTGTATGAAATTTGCCCCTTGAGTTCCACACAACTGTATTTTAGGTCTCTGCACAGCATAAGGGATCTGACATGATGAATACTGCGTAGGGTAGACAGGAGTGGTGACTATCGGAGGATAAGGTAATGGAGTTTCTCCCCACGGTAATTTTCTTGATAGGAGCAGAAGGTGCTCCGCTTGTAATGCTTCCTCAAAGATTTGAGGGAATCTACGTTCGCCTGATTGCAACAAGAGGAGGCTTATGTCCGGATGGAAAGCTCGAACATAGAAGAAGTGGGCTTGGGCGGGTGTTGGTCGGATCATCTCTAGAATTCTCTTCCAACTTCTGCTGAATCGGACATTAAAGTCTGTGATGCTCTCTAGAGGTGCTCTCGTGATGTACATGAAAAGTTGAAAGGGATCTTGAAAGCCGTTAAAGGGATCCTCATCGAATCTTCTGATTAGTGCTCCCGCTAAGTCATCCCATGAGCTGATGCTTTTACGCCTGAGCAGTCTGTACCACTGTAATGCCCTTCCTTGCAAAGATAGAACCAGAAGTCTGATCATAACATCTTCGTGAACTATACCATGTAGAGTCGACAAAGTGGCAATATCTTCAATATGCTCTCGGGCCATTCCCTGGGTGCCATTGTATTTTGTTAGGGCTTTCAGAGCACTTTTAGGAATCTCGTGCCGAATTTGGAGATCTAGAGGGCCAGGATCATCCCATCTAGGACAACATACCCTCGCCATTATAGCAGCGGTCTTGAATCCTCCGAGGTATCTTCTTTTAGCATAAAAAAAGCATCTACGATTAAGAAATTCGGATCTTCAGCTCAGCAGAGTCGCCAGATGAACTTACAAATCTCCGCTATGAGGTCAAGACAATTCATCAAAATCTTGATACCTCCGGGTGTTAAACAATAAAACAATCAATCTCACCGATTATGGATCTTTGGGAGACAGAAACAGTCTGTCCCACCGGGCGTGCCAAAAACTGTTGGTCACGAATCTGCCATAGGAAAGGATTTTAAAATAAATGCACCCTAGACCCGGCCAACATTGAAAGGCTGGGAGAAAGAAATGTCCCCCAGACCAATCTCTAGAGAGGGCTGGTTCCCTTACTAAACCTAAGCTTGATTTTAGACTAAAGTTGCAGGAAAGGAATTGGAAATATGCAGAAAGAAATGGGAAATATAGCCACAGGCCAAATTCGTCAGATCGGGAAATATTAGCAGCAGATAACTTTAAGCACACTAACAACATATAACAGAAGACAACGACATAATTCACTTACAACCTTGCACAGATAACCTTCAGAATTGCATTCCAGAACTCACTTCCTCACTAGCAATATTTAAACTCAGATGCAAAATTCAAATTAAGCAGCAGATAAGAAATACGAGCGTAAATGAGGAATGCATAAGATAGAAGGGAAAACACACAGAACATTGCTTGCAAAACCAGAGGCCAAATATCTTTCATTCATGCAAAGAACTTGAAAAGTGTTTCAACAAAAGTCTCTCTCTCGATGTCTCTTTTTGAGATATACATTGATATTTATAGAGGTCTTGCCTCTTTGTAGCATTTAAAACATGAAACGGACCTCCTCGAGATCTACAAAATGTGCAGCAACAATAAGGAAATGATCCCCTTAAACCAGCCTCGGAGAAACCAGAAATTAAATGAAACAAGGAACTGGTCATCTTCATTAAATGGTCATCCTTGGAGCATGCTTGGACCGTTAGAAAATCATGAACAGAAGCTTTGAATAATGGAGGCATCTTCAATTCTAGTGGCTTCAAAAACTATAGGCCTGAGCACGTTGTTCTACCTTGCACACATTGGAAAGTAGCAAAACATTCAATTCTGGAGTGCTTTTAATCCTTGGAAATCGCAATGCTGCATCGGGCCGTTTGAACTGCTATTTGGCGCGAAACTGTGATAGGTCACGAAAACGTGACATGTCACGAAATCGTGACATATTTCTCTTCCATATGCTTTTGCCATTTTGGATCACGAAAATCAACCATGTCACAAAATCACGACGTATTCGGCTCTTTGTTCTCTTTTTTCACCTGAGGTCGCGAAAACGTGACGCGTCGTGAAATCGCGACGTTCCTTACTATTCTGCTCCTTCTCTGCCTTGTTCTCGTGAAACTATGACCTGTCGCGAAATCACGACGTTCTTTCCTCATATTGTCCTTGCACTGTTTCAAACCGTGAAAACGCGACAAGTCACGATTTCGCTACATCTTTCTCTCTTCGGCTTTATCTTCCTGATACGTCATGAAATCGTGACATTCTCCTTTGTTGGGACTTCTTTCCTCAACATGTAGCGAAATCGCAACATGTTCTTTCATCTGCCTTCTTCACTCCTCCAAGTCACGAAAACGTCACCATGTCACGAAATCGCGACAATTCTCCTGCTTTTGTGTCTTTCTTCTGTCCACCTGCGAAACTGCACCATGTCGCGAAATCGTGACAGTTTTCTCTTCCTTGGCCTTCATCCTCTTGCAGGTAGCAAAAATGGAACATGTCGTGAAATCGCGACGTTCCGTACCATTTTGTTCTTTCTGAGCTTTCACATCGTGAAAACAAGACATGTCATGAAATCACGACATTTCTTGTCTATTTAGCTTTTCTCCACAATATGTCACGAAATCGCGACATTTCCTTGCTTCCTCTACTATTGCCGCTTTCTGTCACGAAATCGCGACGTCTTGCTCTTGCTTGGTCTCATCTTCAAAAATGTCACGAAATCGCGACGCCTTTCATGCCTTATGCATTTTCTTCAACTTGACCGTGATAATGCGACATGTCGCGATATCGCGACGATTTTTACATTCTGGCCCTTGTTCATTTTTCTGTCGCGAAATCGTGACAAGGTTCATTGTCATTGCCCTTTGCTCAATTATGTCATGATTTCGCGACAATTTCTAACATTCTGCTCCATGTCCATCGCAAGTCGCGAAAACGCGACATGTCGCGATTTCGCTACAATTTCACTGCTCTGCCTCCGTTGACCACTTTGACCACGATTTTGGAACACGTCACGATATCGCGACATTTTCTGACTTTGGCTTCTCTCTCCTCAAAAGACCCGCGATAACGCGACATGTCACGATATCGCGACGATTTTTAACCTGTGCTCTCCATGCTGTTTTCGGTCGCGATATCGCGACAGTCTTCGGACTTAGCTGTTTTGGGATCAAAACTCGCAGAGAAACACAGAGGAATGAGAACTTTAACAATTAATGCATGAATAATCACGAATCAAAACAATGTGGCAAAAATGCCAACACCTCCCTTGCGAAAGAGATCAAGGATGTGGAAGAGGTGAATCAAAGGTAAAGCGTGGTATCAATTTGGCAGCACTTCATTGCTTGAAAATGCTTCCAACCTCTCCTCTTTTGGGTGAGGAAGCTCACCAATTTATAGACCCAAGGGGTCTCTTTGGATGGGCATGCAGGGGCGCCACTTGGCGGCCATGCCTTCCCAAGAGGGAGGAGATTCCTCCCTGACTTGGGCTTCCATGACCGCCCTTGTGATAGTCCTCTAACGTTCAATCTGCCCACCTACGCGTGCATGCAAGGCAAGGAGCATTAATTGACTGTCCTTGGCTGCCATTTGGCACAATTTCTCTTTTTTCCCATTGAACCTGGAATTCGTCCTACCCCGGAGCGGATTCTGTATTCGTCCCAGGGGAGGACGGATCCCATTTTGAATTCATCCCAGGGAGGGACGAATTCTGAGCAAAGTGCCTAGAAGGTGTCAAATTGATCTCTGACTTCCCAAAACTGCTGTGAGAGTGGTTAGGACCACTGTTTAACCTCTGGGGGCTGCCCTTGGGGCTGTGTGTGTCAATGCGATCAGTGTTTGCAGTCACATAATCGGATTGGTGCTGTTTTGGTGTCTACAGATGCCCCTTTTTGGGATGCGCTGTGCATGGCGCAACGTCGAGCAAAAATAGATAACCAAAGCACTAATGATTAGGGTTTCTTAGTAACCTAACCAAATCTTGATGCCCCAAGCATGGAAAGGGCATGCATTCTTGAATCCTTGCTTCTGACGAGCGAAGGAACTTAATTCAAGTGTTAACCTTTTTCGGTGAGGTGTTACTTGAGCTTGGACATTGATCAGTCATGAATAGGCAAAGGGCGCAACCTTTTGTCTGTGGTAACCTAGAGTTCATGATTCACGAATGCCAAGTGTTTGATCAGCTTGTGATTATTGCTTGTTTACTGCCCCAAGCAGGAGCGTAATTGTCTTTGTCAATGATCCTTTGAATGCATGCCATTTTCCATGATTGGGTGTGTGTGTGTTGATTAGTGACTAAGTGTGACTACCCCCTCAAGCGACGAATCGATGAGGGAATGACCTTCATGAGAAAAGCGACGAGTCGCTTGACCCAAGATGACTTAGGTAAGGGTGCCGTCAGATGTTTAGCATTGAATGTGTGTGCAGTTTTCCGACATTTAGACCTATTTTTGGTGGGTGTTAACCCTTTTGGCGACGCCTTTTGGAGCTGAAATTGTCAAAGATCCATCTTCCCGTGGAGCGGTCCGGCCATGGTGGCCTTCTTAGGGAGTAGGATGGTGACGATTTATAACCCCGACGTCTATTTTGGATGCCAAGAATGTCAGGCGCGAAGGCGCCTTCGTTCGGCAATGTTATTACTTATTTTTGGGTGGGTTTTTGACCCTTTTGGTGATGTCGTTTGGGGATGAAATTCTCGAAAATCCATCTTCCCGTGGAGCGGTCCAGCTATGGTAGCCTTCTTAGGGAGTAGGATAGTGAGGATTTGTGACCCCGACATCTGTTTTGCATGCCCGAGATGTCAAGTGCAAAAGCACTCTCATCGGGCAAGTTTATTAGCTATTTTTGGTGCATTTTTGTTCAATTTTTTTTTTGGTATTTTTGATGATATATACAATGATTTTATTTTGTTTATGCGCATGTGATGATTTGATTTTATGCATGATGGTTGATGACTATGGATGTATGCATGTTAAGTTATAGTGATGAATGCATATGTTGTTGATGAATGCAGATGTTTCTAATTTATATGATATGCAAATGGAATGGATGGATTGAATTTGTGATGTTTGGTAGTCGCACCATAGACTGTGTAGAACTTTATGGCTTTTTGTCCTAGGCGATTGCTGTGGTGAATAGCTTTGTAGGCATACATGTCTTTTCTTGTATGTTATTTTTGTATTTTCTGATGGTGAAGTAAAGCTTGAAAAGATATTACAGTTGGTTTAGAATGTAGTTAGGTTTTCTGAGATTCAGATGTTTTAACTAACTAGCCAAGGTTGTACTTTTATCTGACAAGACTTTGAACAAGGTATGAATCGGACTTGTCTTTGACCAAGTTATTTCACATCCCTATGTGTGCAATTGAGTTCGTTGATGTGGCATTTGTCAGGATACCGCCAGTGCCAGATAGGCTGTCAACCAAACCTGTACTGAGGATCACCTAATTAGCTCCACTAACTCCTTTGTTGTATTTAGTCAGATTAATCTATGGTGCAATCTAGGATACCATAAGCTAGCTCATCCACATGCAAACATTGATCTGCACACAAGTTAATGCGACAGATATATCGTCATGCGGGAGGTTTGCCACGAGTGACCGATAGGCTATCAACCAAACCGGTACTGAGGTTTATCTCATGACCTTCGAAATGCTGAGAGTTCCAGGGATTCAAGTTCAACTCCCTTCTTTTCTTCAATTGTATTGGGATACTTGCTCTTTATAGTGATAATAATCACTGTTTATTTTTGTTATATTTTTTTGTTTTTCTTTTGAGCAAGGGATTTGGATTTCGAGTGATGAGAATCACTATTGTATGTGCCTTTTGATGTATGCACTTTGAGGGTGATGTCAAATTTTTGGAGTTTTGACATGTGCAAATTTTGATGTTTTGCAACTTTTGAGAACTTGGGATTCATGGGGAATTGGGTAGGGAGGATGCTTGTCCTTTTGCCAACTCTCAGCATTCTTTGGGGTCATTCGCACAGGGGGATGAGCAAGATAACCATTTCACTTATGGTGACCTGGATTGCTTTGCAGGTTTCATCTTTCATTCACACAACTTGGGAATGTTTATGTGTTTTAATTTGTGTTGGGATGCTACGTAACAAGGTGTGTTCCAAGTAAAATTCTACCTTCGTAAAATCTATCTGACTTTGTACAGTTCTTGGCTAGGAATCTAAAGACAGTTGAATGACAAAAACTCTTGATACATTTAGACGACAACTGATTATGATATGGCAAAAATAATGGATGACGTTTATTTGTGTTGTATTGTTTGCAAGATGGAAAATGTGGAAAAGTGGTGGTTTTGCCAAGTAATGACAGTCTATGGTGCCTTTGACTTCTATGATCAAAAATATGCAATGTATGGATGTGATGCTTAATGCAACTATTATTTTTGTGTTTTTGATTTTTTGAAGTATGCATGAGAATGAGATGCAGATTTTTTTTTTGAGATTTTAGATGTTTTTGATTATTTTTGATGATTTTATTGATTGACATTTTGAGAATCCTTGGAGCATTTTTGGGGTGACCAAGCGATTTCGATAATCCTTGGAGCTTTTGGGGTGACCAAGCGATTGCGATAATCCTTGGAGCTTTTTGGGGTGACCAAGTGATTGCGATAATCCTTGGAGATTTTGGGGTGACCAAGCGATTGCGATAATCCTTGGAGATTTTGGGGTGACCAAGCGATTGTGATAATCCTTGGAGCTTTTTGGGGTGACCAAGCGATTGCGATAATCCTTGGAGCTTTTTGGGTTTGACCAAGCGATTGCGATAATCCTTGGAGCTTTTTGGTTTGACCAAGGGATTGCTGGAATCCTTGGAGCTTTTGGGTTTGACCAAGGGATTGTTGGAATCCTTGGAGATTTTGTGCAATGAAGTGCTATCTTTGTGAGGTAATCTTTTCCAAGTTTTGAATGAGAACTGGTTTGAGCAAGCTTGGACTACTCCATCAATAAACCCTCATTTTGTGGCTATATAGCCAAAAAAAAACCCAAAAATTAAAATGAGTCGGATGGGGCCCAAAATTGGGGTGCACATCCCTCTTATAATAGATAAGCCAAAAATAAATTTTTAAGTCCTAACTCTAAATACATTAGGAGATATTAACCTTCGAACAACTCAAAAAGCATAAAAAATTAGGTGAGTAATTTTAAAACCTAATTTCGAGGCACTAGATGATGGAATTTGGCCCCAAAAACTAGATTTTCTAGGCAAATAGGACTCTAAGGAGTCATATTTGTTTAAAAATCTCCCAACTAGCTCCCTGTCAAATTTCACATCAATCGGAGCTACGGTTGAGAAGTTATGGCCCCGACAAAATGCACTAAAATTTAGGAAAAAATAAAATTTTCCACATTTCGTTGGATGCTCATGCATCATTTATGGGCACCGTTGGGGCGCTTCTGGGTTGACCAAAGGGGTCATGGACACCTTTGGGGCCTTTTGGGGATGACCAAGCGATTATGGGAATCCTTGGAGCTTTTTGGGTTGACCAAGCGATTGCGAGAATCCTTGGAGCTTTTGGGTTTTGACCAAGCGATTGCGATAATCCTTGGAGCTTTTTGGTTTGGACTATGGCTCTTCAAGGGATAGAGGTACCCCCAGCTTGATGATATTTGTGCTCTGGATCTAGCTCTGGAGGTATTGGCATAAATGGATCGGCCCTATGCATGGATAGGAGGAGAGGGTCTACCCTCGATACTGATATTGCTATGGGGTCTCTGGGCGGAAGTTGATCTCTGTATGCCCAAAGTGGTGGATTCAACAGTTGGTTCCACTACGTTGGGTTAATGCGCCACTCATGCCCTAGCCTTATATTTAGCTGTTGAAGTGCGTCATCAATATCCATGGGGTGTTGATGTTGTCGCATGTGATTGAGGTAAGCCATCTCTATTTTGTCCTCATCTTCGGCCAGTGAGTCCATCTCATCAAAATATGGTGATTCTGAGACATGGAAGACTGCATCATTGGGTAGCCCTATGATTAGAGGTTGATCCTCTTCGAAAGGAGCCTCATGTAAGTTGGGCCTTGGGAGCTCCAAAATCTTGGTCTCTATCGACTCTAAGTGCTCTAGTGCATTGCATGTATCGGGGGATTTGAGCTCCTCCTCTTTGGTTGGTTCCTGTTGAGGAACTTGGGGCCTATGGAGGGGTGGCCAGATAGCACCCCCCATGCCTTGGTAGGGCATTTCATCCCGCTCTTCTTCTTGCTCAGATTCTTTAGAGGCTTCTTGAGGAATTTCTAAGGGTGGCCCATAAACCTGGGTGGGTGCCTGAGGAAGGCACCCATCATTGGTTATAGGAGTGGCCTCCCGCTCATGTCTAGGAGGCGTCGGGGGCGGTGCTTGATAAGGTCGTGGAGACTTGTCTCGCACCCAGGGGTTGTGCCTCTCATAATGTTTTGTCTTATGCGTGTGAGGGGTTGGAGTCCTCTCCTGCATAGTGTGTTGGAACAACTCATCCTTCTGGCGCTGAAGGCGCTCTTTGTTAATATGGTACAGTTCCTCTAACTGTAGTCGCTCTAGCTCAAGTTGCGTGAGTTGCGCCCGACGGGTGACATGTTTGGCAAATTCTAAGATAGTTTGTCCCACCATCTCATGTCTAGAAGGGCTAGATGCCTCTCCTACATATCTATCTCGGTCATGGTGATCCGAGATCTCTATAGGCCACCTCCCTTTGTTGGGGGTAGCGACATTCCCTCGAGGCTTTGGCCTCGATAGGTGATCCTGATAGCTAGCAGGTGTGGAAGCGCATTGCTCCCACACTGTATATTGCTCTTGAGGAAGGTAGGGGTCTTCCTCGTGCTCTCTTTCATAAGTGAAAAAGGGACGGGCGGAGTTGGCTCGCCCTACCTGAAGAGCCGTGCGCTCTGGATTTGATCGGTTGTTGCTAACAATGATGCGAGGTGTAGGAGGGATGGCATAGTCATGTGGCCCCCCCTTATGGACCCCCTGCCATTCTAGCGCTTCATCGCGTGGTGGCCACTTATAGTGGGCATCTAAGGGAGTTCTCCCATGGGTATACCTCTCTTGAATGGGTGTGTGCTGGGTGTTGTGCTAGCAGGGAGTGCCCCTAGAAGGGGTGCCCTTATAGTCCCATTCCGTCAGGGCACGGAGGGGACTGCCTTGTGTGTCAGGCCGCCAAGGTGGTATGACCAAATCCTTGGGGCTGTACCGGAGGTGACTTGTGCCTCCTTGGATATTCCTCGTAGCATCCGCCCATGATTGGGCTTGGCTGCGGGTGAACACCATTGTGATACTTCTCTACAAAATGCATAAATTTTTGTCTTTTGTTTATGATTTTTCTGATTTTTATGCTACACAAAATAGAAAAGATCACACACATGCAAGCGATGATTATCTCTTTTAAAGATTAAAAGTGTGCCCTAAATCTGGTTTCGTGTGTTTTAATGTTTGTTTTTGAAAATTTTTGAAGAACGTTTAAATGCAGTATGAAGGCTCTTATGACTCCCATAAATGGTCGCCCCTTCGATATACCATTGCCAGGCCGATATACCAACCTCTCTATATACCCGCCCTTACGAGAGGGAAACTATAGGTACGTGAGAGCAGATGGTACATGGTGCATAGGCGGTACGGAAGGGGGATTACCCTTTTTATGACACCTACCATAGAAGACTTATCCTCGCATGCTGGGAATCACCCCAGCGACACTCGGTCAGCTTTCGTCAGGATTTACGTCGAGCAACAGTGACAATCGGGGTAAATGGATGCAAAAATCAAGCCAAGGTGGTGATGAAATCCACCATTGGTCTTGATCAAGGGCTGGGGTTTTACGACCAGCTCCTTGGTTTAAAGTTACCACATGATGTGTGTGGGGTTCATTTTATTTTTAGAAAATGAAACAAGCAACAACATCTTTCCCTAAGAAAGCAAAAATGGACAGAAAATAGAAAACAAAAACAAGAAAATGATAGGAACTGTTAAGAACTGTTACCTCTTTTCCACCCAAATTGGTTGTCTCTGACTCTCGGCCCTGAAACTGCACAGACAAAAATTCATCTCTGGGTGAGACGAATGCCAGAACAGAATTCGTCCCAGGCTGAGATGAATTCCAATTCATCTCAAGGTTAGACGAATTCCAGTAATGTATTCGCCATAGGCTGGAACGAACCACAGTCAGAGTTCAAAAAATGGCACCTGTAAGCAAGAAAACACAAATTTTGATCAGTTTCTTGATCTCAAAAAGTAGGGACAGGGTCCCACCGTGATCGCCACTGAAAGCACGAGATTTTGGAAGAAGGAAACACTAATGCGATGCATTCAAAATCAAAACTAACGCTTAAGTCCTACAAAGTGAAATGCATGAAATGAAAGAGACGAATTGAAATGAGATAAAAGAAAGTATAGAAAGCACAACCCTTTTTATTTATACTCTCTCAATATCGGTTACAAAGATGTCTCCTCCCTTTTTAGGGGCTAGGAGCGTTAACATGAGTTTTGGTTACAATCATGACTTAGTGTTCCTCCTTCCGCGTGCCCACATGTAAAATGGGCGGGCCAAAGTGTTGCCACCACTGGTGTTGATGAATCCTTGATCCTTGCTACTCCTCCTGCATTCAAAGAAACAACAAATCGTTAGTAGCACCTGTGACAAAATATAAGGCGTTTGATCCTAAAAACCAATGGAGGATGCATGCATAAGATTAGCTAAATCGATAAATAAAATGACTCCAAATAACCTGCAAATTTGACAGAAACCAGAGAACATCACCAGAAGGTCACTGCAAATGAAACAGTCAGGGATTTCCTTACTGATTTGAATTCGTCCCAGGGCGGGACGGATCCGACTGTAATTCGCTCCGGGGTAGGACGAATTCACCTGCAACAAAGCGCCGAAGTGATACTGCCAAAATGTCACGTCTAGGGAGCTCCAAAAGACCTACAAACTTGGGGGTTAGCTAATTGGAGGCATTTTGGGAAGACCCAGATGGTCAGATTTCCCCAATTTGGCCTCCATCAATGGGAATTTGATGCCGCTACCTGCAAGTTAGTGAGGACTACAAAAGCGATAAAACATGGTAAAAATTGATCAAAGCATTGTGAAATCAGAATTACAAGCTATTTAAGCAGCATAAGATGGAATGCAAAATAAAAAAATGACAAAAAGAACAATCTGCCATGAATCCCCAATCGTTCCTAAAAAGGAAGATTAGGCTCGCAGCAGTGCGGGGCGCCCGGGCGGGCCGCCCACCGTTGGAACCTGATTTCGGCACCAATCCACTTGGGATGGGTCCAAAATCTCTTGTAATGTGTTGTCGGCGAATGGGTGGAATAATGTGGTCAAGTGTCGGGTTTTGGATCTAGATTCACACTTCCAATAACCACCCAATGACCTCCCTTGCGAAAGAGATCAAGGATGTGGAAGAGGTGAATCAAAGGGTAAAGCGTGGTATCAATTTGGCAGCACTTCGTTGCTTGAAAATGCTTCCAACCTCTCCTCTTTTGGGTGAGGAAGCTCACCAATTTATAGACCCAAGGGGTCTCTTTGGATGGGCATGCAGGGGCGCCACTTGGCGGCCATGCCTTCCCAAGAGGGAGGAGATTCCTCCCTGACTTGGGCTTCCATGACTGCCCTTGTGACAGTCCTCTAACGTTCAATCTGCCCACCTACGCGTGCATGCAAGGCAGGGAGCATTAATTGACTGTCCTTGGCTGCCATTTGGCGCAATTTGTCTTTTTGCCCGTTGAACCTGGAATTCGTCCTACCCCGGAGCGGATTCTGTATTCGTCCCAGGGGAGGACGGATCCCATTTTGAATTCGTCCCGGGGAGGGACGGATTCTGAGCAAAGTGCCTAGAAGGTGTCAAATTGATCTCTGACTTCCCAAAACTACTGTGAGAGTGGTTAGGACCACTGTTTAACCTCTGGGGGCTGCCCTTGGGGCTGTGTGTGTCAATGCAATCAGTGTTTGCAGTCACATAATCGGATTGGTGCTGTTTTGGTGTCTACATATGGTACTATTGATAGCTACTATGAATGTAGGGTCAGGTTCAAATTCATTGAGGAAGGGAAGTTAATTGAAATAAAAAGGTAAAATATAAGTGATGATTTGGCTCAAAGTACATAGACGCTCATACACTTGCATTTCGTGGAGTCTATAGTTGATTGAGTATTGTATTTGGTTTGAATGGTGATGATGATGGGAGCCACTATTTATTTCAAAATACAAATTGTTTGAATTAAAGGAAAATAAAAATATTAGATAAATGCAAGTAAAGTGCATATATGCATGACTTAAAGAAGTCCATTTGGAAATATATTATTAAGAATGACATGTTTAGTTGGTAGCTAAAATGTAAAATTGAATTAAGTGGGTTTTTCCAATCTTGGAGTGGAAATCGCAAGGTGGGATGGTGGCCAGTCTAACCACATCAGCGCATGGTGATTAACGTCATAATTATTTATACCTCTTTGGATAACAGAGAATAGATAAGGGATAAAACGGGATTAAGGTGGAGGTAAGAAAATAGAGGAGATGTCTTGACTTTGATCATTGTGAGGGAGAAAGGATGTATTATTGTTTTTCATGAAAAAAGTTATTGAGCAGCAAAACTTCTAGAAGCACTGAATAACTATTTGGAGGACAAGAGAGTCGAAAAAATTCCAGGTAGAATATCTACTATGTATTACCTTGAATGCTTATGTTTGTTAATAAAGGATTTATATTCATTTTTGGAAGTTACATGTGATCTTTTCACACTCATTGGTTTCTTGTATGTTGTGTAATATTTGGAAAACATCTGCATGGTTAAATTTTGTATGCTTAGTAATGCATTCATAAATAATAGAGTCAAAATATAATCCTATCGCTTCAAAACATTTTATTGTTAAGTTGGAAGTGAAAGCCAATGTGTAGCATGGAAAAGAAGGGTGTTGGTGGTGACAACAAAGTGGGGAGCCATCGAGTTTCATGTTTAACTATATGAAAGTATAAATAATATAAACACTTGTGTTCCAGTGAGTGTTGTAGTACATGGAAGTACAATATCTATCTATACAATTATTTTAAGATAGAATTTATAGTCAATTAAATATATGTAAAAACATTACGATAACATCCTATCCAGTTTTAGAGGATTAACTTGTATCCTACATGAAACTTAAATACAATTGCCTTAGATGAGAACAATATATTTTTTAATGTGAGAACAATTTCTAAATTTGTATAATCAAGTTAAACCATATTATAGTTTCTGTTTTATGATTCAATATATTCAAAGGAATATTATAAGTTTGAAAATGATTAAAATCATCTTCGGTTAGATGTATGGAAAGAGCCTAAAAGTTATGTGTGGTAAAAAATTTAATAATGATTTAATTATCAAACCATTTAGTTACTATGTATGGTGGATGTAAATTTGTGAATTCCTTGCTTGGAAATTAACTTATTCAATTAATATTTGTTCTTGACGTTTAAATTATCCTTAGATTTGGAACAATTCTTGTTGGTAAATGTCTTAATACAAGAATGTTGTGTTTCCTCTTTTTCTAAAATTATTTGTCTTTAAAGTTGTGTTGTAAGAAACAACATAAAAAAATTATCTCTTAGAACTAAATTTACCACATAAAAAGTATGTGAAATAGTTAAGTTATTTGGTTAGGGATGTGGTAAAATTATATCAAAAACTTGTATTAGATATTCTAAGACTTTACGAATTTCCCTGCTTGTTGTTATAATGCTTGTTGTTATAACGTCATAAGTAGATGACATGCAAATAAAAACAATTAAATATATTCTTGTTCAGTTAAATATTTTGATGTTGTTTTAGGGGTAGAGATCCTTTGAGTAGATTGACTAATGTCTAAATCAATATTTACTATCAAGAAAAAGGCTAACCAAGTCCCTTGGAGATGTTGGCAAGTCTGGCCAAACTTGTTTTCAAAGTAAAGCCCTTGGAATGTCGGTAGTTGCACTATCGGTAGCAAGATGAAATTAATTAAAGGAATATTTTTTTACTTATATTTGAATTGGATATCTTGATGAATAGTAATAGATAGATATGGTAATTTTAAAATTGATTTTATTATGCCAATAAGAAAAGAGTATTAAATTAGATTTGCAATAAATGATGAATACTCTATTAACTTGTGTATGCTTTATTATGAGAAAATGAAAACAAATGGGTATGGTGTGGTACTGAAAATTGTTCTTTGTTTCCAAACATTAGGAGTAGTTAAATCCATAGAGTAGTGGATATTGTTGGAATCTTTCTAAATTATCTTAGTCTAAATATGAATATAGGATCCCATGAGAAGCTTTAATTTATGAGAAAACTTAAACTTATTTTGTTGGTTCAGGATACTAGATTTAGAATTTAGGTGGATCAATAATTTTGAAAACTTGATTGAGTTAAGGGTCCATACTAATTATAAAGATAAATAACCAAGAGGTCAAGCACCAAGATTAACAGATGCTCAAAATTCACCCAAAACTATTGAGGGGTGAGCAGGCATTCAATGGTATCTAGAGTAACTATCTACTGACAAAATACATCATACTAAAATCACTAGGTCAAGTATGGAATGAAATACAGTATGGGACGCCATCTCCAGGTTATCTCTAGACTAGTATTGTGATAATATTCCATGTATCCTTGACCAAACCTGGTTTAGCCTCATTATATAGTATGGGACATGAACTTGGGTTAAAGTACATGTGAGTTGAAGACCAAGGCCAATGTATTGGCATGGATGTAAATAAATCCAAGAAGAGGGATAATCAGTTAGACATTGGGTATAAGTACGATATTTTACTTTCATTCGATATAGGAACATGTATGATATTCATTCAAAGGTTCAAAATGATAAGGGATAGGGAAGCAAGCATCCACCCTCTAGGTGTATGGACCCTCGAGGATAACCCTAGCTGTGGATTGAACCTTATACCAGAAAATGAGGATGTTAAATGAGGTAAGTTAATTACAGTAATGGCACCTTTACAAAATTTATCCAATATCATCGACTTGGTTGACTAGACTATAGCAGTCATGGACCCAAAAGTGGTGTACTATGCTTGTACTAAATTAGGCTTAAGATAGTGAACATTTGGGTGAAGCAAGTTTACTATGATCCTAAAAGCAACTTAAGAGTGAATGATTGTATTAAAAAAAAACTTATAATCCTTAATTTATATTTATTTTGAGTGATACAACCAAGTGAGTCAATTTGGGTTGTTACATATGGTATCAGAGCAGAAGTAGATCAATATAGTGAACTTGAATTTTTGAACTATATTAAACTAATGGAATTACCTCTTTCACATACAAGTAAAATGACACAAATGCTATGAGGTGTGTTTTCAGGAAATCATGTAGGAGGCAAGGAGGAATAAACCACCAAAATACCTATTAGAGGACCAAGGTTAGGAATAATATGAGAAGGGACTCAGTATGAAAGAAGGATAAAAATATTGAATGACCCCCTCCTAATGAACCTATCACAGAAGAGGAAGATCTTGCTAAAGTTGTTTATTTATTGCAAAATCACATGGAACAACAAAGGGAATAGATGGTCCAATAGAAAACTCATATGGCCTAGTAACAAGAATTTATTACCCAAAAATAGAGGGTTATAGAGGAATTATTTGGGAAATGAGATATTGGATTAAGTAGTATTGAGAAAGAATTTAGATAACCTAAAGAATCTAATGTTGGAAGGGTCGGGGTAATTAAGGAATTGGATAGGAACCTAAAGAATGTTGTAATATCTAAATTTAATGGAAATGGTGATGGTGATTAAATAAAAAACTAGATTAGTGAACTAGAGTCATATTTTTCTCTAGTAGTTTTGTCCTCTGAATCTAAAACCGCTTTAGCAGTTATGAATATGATTGAGGTAGCCCTTTATTAATGGAAATAATATAAGAAAGGGTATAATATAGAAGATTCAAATCTCAAATGGGATAATTTTGCCAATGATTTTAGGAATAGATTCCTGACTAAGCAATATTATATGGAAAAATTTGGGGAATTTTCTAGTTTATGTCCGAAAAATGTACCAGTGGATGAATACGATTAGACATTTATTCAATTATTGAAAGATTCACCTCAATATGAAAGTAATGAGGAAATTCAGACTCATAAATGTATTCTATTATTACATCCTAGAATCATGATAGTAGTAAATATGCATAACCTTGATAACTTACTGAATGCCTGTGATTTGGTAAGGAAAGAGGAAGCCAATAAAGAAACAAGAAAGGCATATTTTAATTATCAAAATTTGAATGAGAAGGAAAAATATGAACTTATAAAGTAAAAAAAATTTAGATTTATGATATGGTAAAAGGATAAAAAAAAAACCAAAGGAGAAGAGCAAATTAGGTAAGGTGGCAAGAACAAACCTAATCACCAAAGTGGTAAATTCAACTGGGATGGTTAAGAAATTCTTTAAAAGGTGGGATCAGAAACCAGTAGGTCAAGATAGGTCCAGTTAAGTTCTAACTTTGGACACAAATGTGAATAAAAATAGATCTAATATAGCTCCATTTAACAAATATTATGTATGTCAAGGGGTCCATTATTCTAGTAGATGTCACCTTAGATCTGATCAATAGTAGATAGATCAATATGAAGCTGCTCATTGGATCTTTGCAGCTATAGGAAACCCTAAAATTGATGGTGAAATTATCCCTTTCTTATTAAATGGAATTTATTTTGGCAAGAATTTGCAAATCCTGGTAGATAGTGGTTCAACTGATAGTTTTATATCTACTAAGTTAGTGAGGGACATACCTGTTAGACCAAGAACTTTGGCCAATGGTTGGAATGTAGAATACGGATCAAGGAAAACCTACCAAGTTAACCAATGTCTATTTGACCTTATCTTATTCTCTTCCTCTAGGTATATATGCTTACTAACCATTATTCCCTTACTTCAATCCTCTCACTTGCTTGATATTTTAAGTGCTCAACTAGGCTCCAATGGGAGTTATGTATTTCACAAATTGGAAAAAATGTTAAAACAAGATAAATATCTTCCTTTCGGCTACTTCCATATTATTTTATAATTACATGAAATTTATAAACTATCACATGGTTAAATATTTCTAAGTTTTGGACTTATTTCATCATATTTTATAATTATAAAATATAGTTAAGATATCACATCACTTACATATTTTCTCTTTGAATTACACAATAATTCCAAAAGCATTTTGGTCTTTTAGAAAAATTATATAATTACTACAAGATATGCTCAATTATTTAGAGTTAATTACGTAATATTTGTGATAAAATATTTACTATGACATTTATACTTTGATTACTAAATTATACTATTACCTTTTAATTTTTATTGTGATCTATTTTTATCACTATATTATTATCGATACAAAAACTCTTGAAATACTAATAGGTTATGTCATGTTGTTTTACTTCTATATCACCTTACCAATAAGGAGGATTTGAAGAATATTAGTAACGCTCTAAGTAGACTTCATCAATAAGACATTAAATTCTAGGATGTGAATGCAATATATATGTATGAAAAAATCATTACGATTAAATGTAAATGAAGATAATGGGTTCAAAAATTCAGCAATAAAATCATTATATTTTAATATTATAATTACTATCACATTAAATATATGCTAAGATTTTTATTTTATTTTGAATTTACATGGTGGAATTGGTAGCTGCCATGAATCTGGGTAGGCTATCTAGATTTGTATGGCTACCACAATATTCTACACTGTCCATCCTAAAATCCGTCACACAAATCTTCGCGCAATCCGCCCCTATAACCCCCATTCCACAATCATTTTAAACCTTTTATTCCACTAAAAGCACCATAAAAGGGATAAGCGTTCAGTCTAGTGAGGCTCAATATTTGACCCTTGGACCTTTACCCCCCTTACGGGGTTTGGTCAAACTAATTGGTCTACACCTTGTACCTATATATGCTAAGATATTAAAAAGTAAAAATTATTGATAAAATAAAAATATTTTTCATGTTACAAGAGAAGATATAAAGAAAGGTATTATTTTATAGTAGAAGGTATCTTAGAACACGGATTTTCTACTCCAAAATATGAAGAAAATATCTCTATTCCTCATTATATGGAAAAAACCATCATGTTCATTTGGATCAAATATTTTATATAACTAAAAATATCCATAGTATAAAGAATCACAATTTATATCTTAAATTAGGGAGTTAAAGTTATGAAGGAATATTGATAGCTAATTTTTAAAGCAAGAGTATGAAATAGATTGTATTTGACATAACTAAATTATCTACATTTTCCTCAAGTTCAAGGAGATAATCTATTTTCAATAAAAATTGAAGTGGAAATGATATTCCCCACATATATTAGGGTTTCTAAGGCAACATACTTAAAACTATAATTCATATGATATTTATTGCAATTTAAGGTTTCTAGAATAATATAAAAGAGTATAAAAAATCATCCTTTTTATAGTAGTAATTTAAATATAACATTATTACTTTTAATGGTTATCCATTACACTTTAATTTCTTCAAGATAACACAAATGTATGCATGCCAACTCAACTTGTTAAAAATATAGAAAAAGTTATAGATAGGTAAAGACATAAATATTGGTAGGAATAAAATAAGAGAGGAAGGACATCATAGCAAGAATATAAATAAAATAAAAACCACTAAGATATTGATTTGGAAGATATACAAAAATAAATATCACATTTATTAAAAATAAGTGAGACTAATCCCATAACTAAGAATAAATAATGATGATGAAGATGATGTCTTGGAATATTTAGGGTATGATTAAGAAAGCAATAAAAGGAGTTATCAAGGAGTTAATATGTCATTATATTATTGAATTTATTTTAATTAAATATACATAACAAGTAGTAATGAATGTAAGGATGAATTTAGAAAGGTTTACCAAATGAAAAACCATCTAATATTTTATATTTTTGATGCTTCAAGAGTTATTTTGATGGTCTAGAAAATCATAAATTAAATGGATAATTGTTAGAATCATGACATAGTTGGGTTATATTACTTTTATAGAAAATTGAAAATTATAAAGAATCGAGATTCATAAATGTATATGCTTTAAATATAAAAACTGTTAAATACAAATGCTAGATATAAATGAGTTTTTTCATATCAAATTTAATGGTTAATTATAGTTGTGATCTATGGATTACTTAGATGACTTAAATATAGGTATATTTCTTCAATGTTTGAGGATGGTATTCTTGGTTGATCTAAATTTATGTATTTTTTTATGACCTTTGGGATGCTAGTAGTATAGGATATTATACATGGTATATTATACATAGTAAAAAATCTGATATCACATAATGGAAAAAATTAGATATATTTTTGTTACCTAATAGTTGGTCACATATACCATGTGAGGCAAGATTAGATAAACATCCACTTAAGATGAGGTCTAATCAATAATAATCTTCTAAATCTATTTTGATTTTAGTCTATATGAATCCAAGAACTAAATTTCCTCCAAACAATCATGTTATCATAAGAACAAGTAATATTTGAAGGATAACACATATATAGGTTTACTCAAAATATGAAACATCTAAAGGGATAGATGGAGATCTAAAAAACAATTTGTTTTGAAATGGTTTTAAATAATGGGGAAGTTTAAATTAAATTTTTGGAATTTATAGGAGACTTTAAAAAAATTTGCATATTGAAATAACATACTTGCATGGAAGGAGAATAATTACTTCTTATTATCATGATATATTATAAAAGTATGAGTCAAGTTGGGCCCAAAATTCTATGGATATATTATTGAAGAAAGGTGATAGAAACACCAAATTTTATCATGTTATTGCTAAAATAGGCATGCTCTTTTATTATATAAAAATATTTTGGCTGCAAATAGAACATGTATTAAGGAATAAGAGAATATCATAATGAAAATACTAAATTATTTTTTGGAAATTGTATTTAGGATTTGGAGGATGAGGGTGAGATTTCATAAAAAAAATCATCAATTATCATGCAAAGAAAATAAAATTTTAATAATAATATATATATATATATATATATATATAGAACATATAAGATACATTTTTCTCTTTTCATCATAATAAGGATTATATATACAATGGATTTCCTCCACATAGGAAAAGGATGACATGTTAGCACTTTTTATGCATATATTTTTACTTACTGTATAACTAAGATAATTTTAGTTGTAGTTCATAGAATACATTTTTAAATATATATGTGGAGTAAGTTACTAATTTATTTTAGCTTTTGCATGTTCTATTGCCTACCTAATGCCAAGGTAGTCTACGGCTAAGAAAATACCATACTTATTATTACTGACACTATGGACATATGAGCATAGATCAAGGTCCCAATTATGGTGAATGAACATCTTCATATGTTTTTAGTAGTATAGAGATAGATACAAATAAAAATGAAATCATGATGAACATCTCCTTGTATGATATTATTCATGATGCACCTATTGATCCATCATGATGTCTATTTTTTATGAAGAGGTGTAGGACCAACTATGGTAGGTGTAATTTGGATATGCAATATAACATGAGGAAAAAAAAGATATAAGATTATTTTTAGGGATATTCATTTTTCTCTTTTGGTCATATATAATTGCCACGAGTTGATTTTATAAAATATTAGAAATATTTGGTCCATAATTTTAAAACCATAAAGGAAATACCTTATCACTAATCTATTTTTCCAATATTATGAAATAAAAATAAAACAAATAGTTTGACTTATGATTCATTTTTCTAATGGATAACTCAATGTGGTTGTTCCAATTATAATTTTCAAAAAAGTGGTATAACAAGGGTATGGGTTGATTATCAAAATCTAAATAAGGAACACCATTTGGTTGTTAATGCACTTACAACCTTTTAATAATTACTAAATAAAGTGTTTTAATCTTATCTTAAAAGTTTTATAATTATTTTTTAAAAACAATTTGTATGATAAAAGCTTCACTCGATCTTAAAAAGTGAATGCCTGGATGAATCAAAGGTGTCTTGTTTAAAGTTGTGTATGATCGCAAAGGATTGTAACTATTCTATATAGCAAGTTGATAAATGTAGAAGTATTTAATATTGGTAAACATAATGATCTTAGCCCCTAATGTTCTCATTACTAAAGGACCGTTATCGTCATGTAGTTGTGTCATTTTGGCTCTCTTGACCTTTTTCCTTTTTTTCTTTTTCTAGCCATGACTTGTTTTAGGCATTGTTGATATCGTTAGGCATGATTATCTGTTTTTTTTTCCCTTATGCATGTGGCTGCTTGCTAGAGAGTAAATTAATTTTGCCAAAGGACATTTAGATGTAACTGTTATTGTCTATTATGTCAATATTCAGTTTGTGATATATATATATGGTTGGTCATATATGGTTGTATTATGGCCAGATAATTTGATAAAATCACTCTTCTAGAACGTGCAATAACATTATAAATACCCTTCCATAGATCAAGTTTAAGTATGCAGCATTTTGTGTTATATCTCGATATCAACATAAATAGTCTTGTCGGTTTGCTGTGTCTATTTCTCTTTTTCCTTGTGTGTTTCTGTATTAAGTTTTATATTCATTTTAGTCGATTCGCTTTATGGCCTAGAAAGCTAAAAGCTGAATTTACGGCTTGCGTCGAGGTTAGGCAAGAGCCCTAAATATACTAAGAAAGCGATATTCATAGGTTAGGCAACAGCCCTAAATATATTAAGAAAATGGTATTCACTATTTCACAACTTATTTCCAGCACAGCAATGTTAAATTTTTATTTCGGTGAAGCACAATATGAGCGGAAGCATGTGCCCTAAATATATTAAGAAAATGATATTTACTATTTCACAACTTATTTCCAGCACAGCAATGTTAAATTTTTATTTCGGTGAAGCACTATATGAGCGGAAGCATGTGGACACGCAATTGTTTGAAACAGTTGGAGAAGAGTGCTGAGAAAACAAAACAACAATAAATTTATTTGATGCCTCAATTATCACGTACCTCTATGTTATGTTAAGTCCTAACGTTGTCGTTTCAATCTATTAATTGAAATAGACAAACACAATATTAGAGTGAACGTAATATGGCCGTAAGAATAGGCCATGCACTATGGAAAGCGTTCTTTGTTTTGTTCTTTTTGTTTGTTGTTCCCTTTAAAGCAATTATTTTTTTTCGGATGGAATCCCATTTTTGCTTTTAACAACATGTTTATCTATTGGAGAATATTAATTAATTGTTTTATTTGTAATGATTAAGGACTTGATAAGATAAAAGAAGCAGCAATTAGGTACGAGTTAGTTAGGTTTTCATTATAGAAACCGCATCTAACTGTTTTGTACTCTTATTAAATGTATCAATATTCTTGAATGTAATATCATCATCATGATCATAATGAAAATGATCCTTCCTCCTCCATTTTGTTAGCAGTATTGAGTTTGGGTATCTTGTTTATGTAAATGGTTGTTGTTCGTTTGGTGTTCTATTTTTGGTTTCTTAGTTTTGTACGTTCTGTTTTCAACAATTAGTATCAAAGCCTGGTATGAAATCTTAGAGTTGGTGTTGATGCTAGGATTCCCAAAAACTTGCAAAGTGACTTAGGAGAATGTTGGAGAAATGAACAAGACTCTACATTTGGAATGCGAAAGCTCATAGTTGGTGTTGATGTTAAGAGTCCCAAGAACTTTTAACTACATTTGGATTAAAATATCGTAGGTTGGTTTAATAAGAAACCAAAAACTCCTAATTGGTTCATACATTTAATAGGATGTAAGAGCTTAAGTAATCAAAAAACAAAAAAGCAAAAAAAAGAAGATAAAGAGTACCAACAAGAATATACCTAAAGGAAAAAGGGAAAGTTATGAAAAAAATTTGAAAGAATGCATCCATGTTTGTGTAGTTAGAATTGGTTGTGGATTTGTTAATATCCACTTTTTGTATTGAGACTATGTTCAAAGTCTGTAGTTTGGCATATTCATTCTATGTCTTTGTTAAGTGAGTGAATTTATTAGAAATTGCATGTGAATGTTGTTTCTAATTTGGCGAATGAATTTATTGAAATTCATTTTGAGGTGTCAATATGCAAAGACACCATTTTCTTACATGTTGCAAAATGAATTTGTTAAAGTTTATTTTCAGGTGTCGGGTAGGGATATCATTTTCTTGTGTGATGCCCTTGGAATGTTGGAGGACACATCATGACCAGAAAATTAGAATGGATATTGCAGTTTGAAAGCATAGAGAAAGTTTTAATTGAGAAATTATGAAATATTGGAACCTTACGCAATAAGGGGGATATTGTTAGAGAAGATTAATTAATTTTTTTATTTGTAATGCTTAAGGATTTGATAAGATAAAAGAAGTAGTAGTTAGGTGCTTAAGATATAGATAACCAATTAGGTTTTCGTTATAGAAACCACATTTAATTTTTTTGTCCTCTTATTAAATGTAATATCATCATCATGATCATAATAAAAATGATCCTTTCTCCCTCATTTTGTTAGCAGTATTGAGTTTGGATATCTTGCTTATGTAAATTGTTGTTGTTCATTTGGTGCTCTAGTTTTGGTTGCTTTGTTTTGCAGGTCCTATTTTCAACAATTGGTATCATAGCTTGATGTGAAATCTCAAAGTTGGTGTTGATGCTAGGATTCTCAAGCACTTACAAAGTGACTTAGGAGAATGTTGGTGCAGTGAGTAAGAATATCCATTTCGAATGTGAAAGCTCAAAGTTGGTATTGATGCTAGGAGTCCCAAGCACTTGCAAAGTGGCTTAGGGAAATATTGGAGCAATGAGAAAGATTCTATATTTGGATTATAAGATCATAGGCTGGTTCAATGAGGAACTAGAAAATCCTAATTAGTTAATACATTTAATAGAGTGTGAGAGCTTAATTAATCAAAAAATAAAAAATAAAAAAATAGAAGAGAAAGAGTAGCAACAAGAGTATACCCAAATGAAAAATGGGAGTGATAAAAAAAATTGAAATAATGATTCCATGTTTATGCGGATAAAACTAGTTGTGGATTTGTTAATGTCCTCTTTTTGTCATGAGACTATGTTCAAATTCTGTATTTTGGCATATTCATTTTATGTCTTCATTAAGTGAGTGATTTTTTTAGAAATTACATGTGAATTTTGTTTCTAATTTGGTGAATGAATTTGTTGAAATTCATTTTGAGGTGTCAATTAGTAGAGACATAATTTCCTTACATATTGCAAAAAGAATTTGTTGAAAATAGATGTGTTAAAATTTATTTTGGATGTCATATAGAGACATCATTTCCTTGTGTGATGCACTTGGAATGTGGGAGGACACATCATGACCAGAAAAATAGGGTGGATTTTGTAGTTTGAAAGCATGGAGAACAATTTTTTTGAGAAATTACGAAAATATTGGAACCTTACACATTAAGGGTAATATTTTTAGAGAATATTAATTCATTGTTTTATTTGTAATGCTTAAGGATTTGATAATATAAAAGAAGCAGTTGTTAGATGCTCAAGTGATAGATAACCAGTTAGATTTTTATTATAAAAACAACATCTAATTGTTTTGTACTCTTACTAAATGTAATATCATCATCATGATCAAAATGAAATTGATCCTTATTCCTCCATTTTGTTAGTAGTATTGAATCTGGGTATCTTACTTATGTAAATGGTTGTTGTTCTTTTGGTGCTCTATTTTTGGTTACTTTATTATGCAGATCCTATTTTCAACAATTGGTATCAAATCCTGATGTGAAATATGAGAGTTGATGTTGATACTAGGATTCCCAAGCACTTGCAAAGTGGCTTAGGATAATGTTGGAGCAATGGACAAGACTCTACATTTGGTATGTGAAAGCTCAAATTTGGTGTTGATTCTAGGTTTCCGAAGAACTTGCAAAGTGGCTTAGGGAAATATTGGAGAAATGAGTAATATTTCACATTCGAATCATAAGATCTTAGGTTGGTTCAATGAGGAAATAGAAAATCCTAATTTATTCATATATTTAATAAGCTGCAAGAACTAAAGTAATAAAAAAACAAAGAAACAAAATATTGAAGAGAAAGAGCAACATCAAGAGTATACCCAAAGTAAAAAGAGGGAGTGATGAAAAAAAATAAAAACAAAAAAATTGAAAGAATGCTTTCATGTTCGTGTGATTAAAATTGGTTGTGGATTTGTTAATGTCCTATTTTGTAGTGAGACTATGTTCAAAGTCTCTAGTTTGACATATTCATTCTACATCTTTGTTAAGTGAGTGAATTTGTTAGAAATTGCATGTTAATGTTATTTCTAGTTTGGTGAATGAATTTGGTGAAATTTATTTTAGGGCGTCAATCAACGAAGATGACATTTCCTTACATGCTGTAGAATGAATTTTTTGAATATAAGCTTTTTAAATTTATTTTGGGGTGTCAGCCAAATATATCATTTCCTTGTGTAATGAACTTGGAATGTTGGAGGACATATCATGAAAAGAAAAATAGGGTGAATGTTGCAGTTTGAAAGCATAGAGAAAGCTTTGTTTGAAAAATTAGGAAAACATTGGAACCTTATGCATTAAGGTGGAGATTGTTAAAGAATATTAATTAATTGTTTTATTTGTAATGCTTAAGAATTTGATGGATAAATAAGTATTAACATGGAATGAAATTTCAATCATGAATTATGCCACTAAAAAAAGTAGTAGTTACGTCGACATACAACGAATTAAGTTTTAGTTATAGAACTCTTATTAAATATATCAATATTCTTGAATCTAATATTATGATCGATCACGATCATAATGAAATTGACCCTTCCTCCTCGGTTTTGTTAGTAATATTAAGTTTGAATATCTTACTTATGTAAATAAGTACTATTTGTTTGATGATATATTTTTAGTTGCTTTGTTTTGGGTTCCTATTTTAAACAATATCATCCAACCAGTATAGATGAATTCCATAAGAAAATTAAAACTTGTCACATTTGTCTATGGTGGAGTACTATCAAATCGTCCTTGCCGTGACCCCTAGCTAGTTTTGTTTTGTAGATTCGAAGCGTCTAAAATATTAATGTGTTTGCATCATAATTTTACATACTACCTGTATATTTGTAGCATGTGCAGAGTGGTATATATATTGCTTGTGAGATGGTTTTGGATTTCTGTCCAGCATTTTAATACTAAAAGTGTAAGTGAAACTAGATTCGAAGCGTCTACAATATTAATGTGTTTGCATCATAATTTTACATACTACCTGTATATTTTTAGCATGTGCAGAGTGGTATATATATATTGCTTGTGAGATGGTTTTGGATTTCTGTCCAGCATTTTAATACTAAAAATATAAGTTAAAATGAAAAAATGTTAATATTATTTGATTTTGGATATGTTTTGGTTTGGAATATTAACTGGTTTATTTTTTTGATATGTTTTGGTTTGTAATGTTAACTGGTCTATTTTTTTTAATATGTTTTGGTTTGAAATATTAATAACTTAATATTTTAAGCACATGATAGTTTAAACCTAAATATATGGAAAACCAACCCAAAACACCCAAAACCGTGACAATTACACTGTCTCAACAAAAATAATTGAATGACCATAATTAACTATCGTGAGAAGTTTAAGTAGAATAAATGTAAATGTCCTTATATATAAGCTTAAAAAAAATCTTCGGAGACGATTTTTATTAGAATATTAAAAGATTTGTTAGTAATCGATTTAAATTATACTTTTATTTATTTCTTATAAAAGTTTAGTAGAAGTATAATTTGAATTAATTATTTATGTTGTTTCGTTTTCTAGTAAGCTATTATTTATATGATTTTGGCTCTATTAATAATTGATGCATTTAAGAAATCATGTTATTGTGTGAATCATGTAATGCAAAATACATCTAGATATTTTTGTAATGCAATCTTCATCTGTATAAGAAATTTGCTAACCTCTTTGGAGTTATTTTTATAAGTTTAATATGATTTTGAGTAGATTATATAAATTTTAACTTCATTCTTCCAAAAACAAATACTGTATGATTTCCATTGAATCTGGAAGCATTTTCAGAATTGATTTTTAAGAATCCAATTTTTTGATAGACAAACACAATATTAGATTCCTCAATTATCACGTACATCCGTTATGTTAAGTCCTGACGTCGTCGTTTCAATCCATGAATTGAGATAGACAAACACAATATTAGAGTGAACGTAATATCGCCGTAAGAATAGGCCATGCCGAATGAAAAGTGTTCTTTTTTTCTCTTTAAACTAATTTTTGTTTGTTGATGTGTATCATCCAGCCAGTGTACAAGAATTCTATAAGAAATTTAAGATCTGTCTATGGATTTGTATGAAGTCGTCTGCCTAGTTTTGTTTAGTAGCTTCGAAACGTCTAAAATATTGGTGTGTTCGCATCTTATCATATACAATATGACAGCGAGCCGACATTGAATGGTACCTGTATATTTACATAAGAGTTTTGCTAAGTGTAGCCTGAATATTGGTTGTGTAGACGAAACCGCTTTGGATTTTCGTCCAGCATTTTTATACTTAAAATGTAATAGGTGAAGATCATCTTTAGATGCGAGGCCTTATGAGAAGTAATTAATATATATGTATATATATAATTTGTTGAGGAGTATGTGTTCGAACACGAATTGCAATGAGCCACTCAATATCAATATAAATATAATAGTATATGTGTTGAGGAGGATGTGTTCCAACAGGAATTGAAATGGAGTCATTCAAGATATTTCAAGTGAGTCAGCAACCTTTTTGAACTCGGAATTCAATTTCTTGAGTTTTGGCATTTCTTATTTGTGACGAGACGAGGAATAATAACTTAACGCTTCTAATTCATCATTATGCAAATTAAATGACCATAGTCAACTAGAGTGAGAAGTTTAATTGGATTATATGTAAATGCCCGTACGGGTAATAAGTTCTAAATATACAGTCCATTTTTAAATTAAGGTTTGAATCGCCACGAGGGTGAGTGTATGTATGAGGAATGTGTAGATGGGTGTGTAAGATTCTATGAAAGAGAGCTCTAGCCTCAGCTGTATAGTTAATTTAGGTTTCGATGTTTTCAGTAAATGCTAATAAAATTTATTTCTTTGTATCTTTGGTGATACAACCTGCTCCAGTCCAACTTGGATTATTTTTAGACGCATCATCAAAGTTCAATTTTATCTACCTAGGAGGGGGCGGTTTTCCAAATAGTGTTTTCTCTTACTAGGTGATGGATTCTCAGGATTGAAGCAAGAGAAGATTTAAAACTTAAATTATTTTCTATCTCAGCCTTTGTACTAGCGCTCCTCACATCCAAGGATAGGAGATCAATATTCTCCACCACAACAAGGACAGTCTTAACAAAAACTGACTTTGGGTGATGAGAAGTGTTCTTAAAAGCTTTGGAATTTCTTTCCTTCTATATCTGCCACCACAGATGAGGGAGGACAAAGGATGTGAATGATCGAACTCAAGGTGAGAAATAGGGAGTGCTCCATTTCTCCACATGGATATTTAGCTCTTTAGGAGGAAACCAATCTATTCCCACAAGATGAAGCAACATCTCAAATTATTCTTTAGAGTAGGAATATAGGGAGAATAGATGCTCAGGATATTCTTCTGCTAGCCCACACATATAACATCTGTTTGGTAAACTAAGACCTCTCTTCTGTAAATTATCCAACGTTAAGCACTTTTTCTTCATAGCCAACGAAAAAAATATATTCATTTTGGGTGTGAGACCTTTGCGCCAAATTTTCTTAGCTAGGAACCATGGCTCTTCATGATCGTCAAGGAGTGCATAATTCGATTTGACTAAGAAATATCTATTATTTTGAGCTTCCCAAACTGACTTATCTTGTTTATCTTCAAAGACTATAGCAATGTATTTTAGCAATTTTGAAAGGGCTTTATAAGCGGATTCCTTATCTTGAGACTAATCGGGAAAGGAAATATGTTTTCAACATTTGCTAGTAATCATAGACCCTTGATCCAAAATCCTATGTTGTGATAAATTCAGTTTTAGAGAAGGTGAGAATGGAGTTTAAAGGTCTATCTGCTTTCCATCTATCTCTCCAAAAATTGATCTTCTAACTGTTACCCAAAAGCTAATAGCCACCCTTCAGAACATCTACTCAAATTTTAACCACGCTTTTCTAGAACACACATCCTTGGTACAGGCTAGGATAAAAAAAAATTTCATTCCCTAAGTATTTAGATTTTAAAATTTTTACCGAGTTTGTATTAGCATTTTGGGACAACAAAACTTTAGGCTAGAAAGAAACCTAGAGAGACGCTCTTAGGTGGTCGACAATGTCGTCCCATCTAGATATACCACTATCTAGAGGTAAGCCATAAGATATTTTTTCATGTCCCCCTTTGCATCATAGAAGTTTGAATTGTGGACCTCCCATTCAATGGGGCCAGACTTACCTTATCCACTTGCGCTACAAAGGTGAACTAGATTAGTCATAATTTTATTTACAATACCCTTTGAGATAATATCATCTTTGATGGACTCCTTTAGCTCAAAAATTTAATACCCTTTTGTAAACCTTTTATATCCTTTACATTATTTATGATATGAGCTCACAATAAAACTATAAAATTGTCAAATATTTGTTTTCCATCAAGAAAATAGTTCACTAATGAATTATTTTAATATACACAACTAATAGATATAAATAATTTTATCACATCATTTTATAGTTCAAATATTTATGAAATTTATACCATGAAATACCCATCTCTACATAAATATTGATAAATGTTAACAATATTTTATTCTATTGTAAGGTTATTTAGTATTTAAATACATAATTATTTAGATATTTTTTATGCCTTGTAGCATGTTAACTTGTAAAAATATATTATACCATACCATATATAAATGGTTCATGATGATATAAATGACTCATAATTATATACATTTGATGTAGAACTACTTTGAATTGAGAACTCTAGGTGACCATATTATGTAACTTTATCTTTGAATATTCATTATTATATTAATTGAAATGAAATTAATTGTCCTTAAACATTATTGATGCAGGTTTAATAAAATATCTAAAAGTAAAATTACTTTTAATGGATCCTTCGTTCTTGGAATGTTTTAAGCTTTTACTCTTTATATATCTTCATGTATGTTATTTATTTCATTGAATATCCTTAAGTTGTTATTCTTGTATGAGATATTGGTACTTTCATAATAACACTACTTGATAAAATTCACTCTTTATAGTGCATAAGAACTATCACACTTATATATCATATGATTTTGTATTGATGATATTTGCATGAGATTTATATCATCTTCTTTTAGAGGTAATTTTTACTATAGGCACCTTTTTGTAAACTTAAGATAACTTTTTTGTAGCATAGATTTTTTTTAACTAAGTTTACTTTTAAGTATAGGAGTTAAGAACAATAATTATTCTATCCTCCTCCATTATTATTATTATGCTTTTTTCTTATTTTACATTCATTATTACACTCTACTTTTTATCTTTGGATTTTTTATTTATGAAATCCTTGGCCACTATTTTTAGGAGTTTTAATTAAAGGAAGAATGAATTAATAACACCTCCTCCTTATTTTTGATATAAATCTATATTATTAATTTGAGTAATATTTTATCAAATCATGATTATATAAATTTTTGAGTGCACTAATTTCAATATTTTTTATAATATTAAAATAAATATTAAGAGGGGTCTTGTAGATATTAGTCATTATTTTTCAATAGTATGTAGATAGTATTATAAATATTTATTATTCTCATTCATGCAAAGAGTATTTTTAGGAAAACTCCTAATCTTATACTTTTTTATATTATATTGTGAATGTGGTATCTTGTTACTCGTAAGAAAATATAAAAGGGAGACATATATAATTTCTCATCAAACGTGTCACTTAAAATCCCTCTCATCATGACAAATAAGACATATTTGCACATAGTTATCTTTAAAAGTTATAATATTTTATGTCTTCCATTTTATTTAGGATGGCTTATGTAATAGGGTTAAGTATAATGTGTATTCTCACATGATCATATTTTTATTTAGTTTTTAAATTTATGAGCAATTTATTTAATGACATTGAAAGCTTTCTTCCTAATGAGGATTTCCTTCTTGTCTCAATATATTTCATGTATGCTTTTATTTACATTACATAGAGTTAACCTTTGTGAATTTATGAATATTATTACTACATAAAACATAATTTATTTTCTTCTTCTTATCAAACTATTGATGAATACCTTTCATTTGTTCCTACTTTATACAAAAAACTAGGTTCATAATTGAATATGGATAAATGGCTTAAGTGACCTTCTTCTTCACACTTGTCAAAACCTAGCGTAATTTACATGCTTTTATATCTCTACCTTCTCTTGTAGTATAAATTTTGATACTTTTGAGCATAAAACCTTTATATTCTGTCAAAATTATATTTACATCAATATGCTTCTTCTATTATAAATCCAGAATATCAAAATTATATTCTTCAAAGAGTAGGGTCCTTCCAAAAATCCTTACTAATAGAATTAGCTTATTAACAATGCATTATGAGATATGGTGATACCTTAAAACAATGACTAACATAGCATAGAAAGGAAAAAATGAATAGAAAATAAAAGAATACAAAACCCTCCGATAAGCACTTCATCAATCTTCAGATATGTACATTCTACTCCAAATAATGCCCTACACTTTTATATATATATCTTGATGCTTCATATTCTCTCCAGTCATGGGTGAGAATATTTCATTTATTTTTATTTTTATTTACAATTCCATTTCCATCATATTATGACTTTTATCTTATTATTGTCCTATTTAATTTAATTTATCTCAATTAGTATTAAATTTTCAACATTATCCCCTTTTATATTAAATAGAAAAAATTTCATTCTATCAATGAGTGAAATAAAATGGTTTTTTGCAACTAGTAATCCTTTGAATTGAAATTTTTAACTCATTTTTATTTTTTTGAACTAAGTGTATAAAAAATGATGCTCCAAATAAATGTAAATTGATTTTGTATGAAAAAAATTTGAGTCATTTGAATTGCATTTTGTTATTAAAAAAAATATTAGTTAGTCTTTGTAACGACCTTCCTCACATAGATATTGAAGTTAAGAAAATTTACAATAGTCCCATCGACTTCTTGTGAATTATGGTACTATTGATAGCTATTGTGAATGCAGGGCCAGGTTCAAAGTCATTGAGAAAGGGAAGTTAATTGAAAGGAAAAGGTAAAATATAAGTGATGATTTGGATTAGAGTATATAGATGCTCGCATACTTGCATTTCATGTAGAGTCCATAGTTGATTGAGTCTTGTATTTTGTTTGAGTGGTGATGATGATGGGAGCCACTATTTATTTCAAAATACAAATAGTTTGAATTAAAAGAAAATAAAAATATTAGATAAATGCAAGTAAAGTGCATATATGCATGTCTTAAATAAGTCCATTTAGAAAAATATTCTTAAGGATGACATGTTTCATTGGTAGCTAAAATATAAAATTGAATTAAGTGGTTTTTTTCCTATCTTGGAGTGGAAATTGCAAGGTGGGGTGGTGGCCAGTCTAACCGTATCAACACATGGTGATTAACATCATAATGAATTTTACCTCTTTGGATAATATAAAATCAAGAAGGGAGAAAATAGGATTAAGGTGGAGGTAAGAAAATAAAGGATATGTCTTGAGTTTGGGCATGGTGACAGAGAAAGAAAGTATTATTGTTTTTCATGAAAAAAAGGGTATTGAGCAAAAAAACTTATACAAGCACCAAAAAACTATTGGGAGGACAAGAGAGTTGATGTAATTCCAGGTAAAATATTTGTTATATATTGTTAGAATAAGAGAATATTATCTTAAGTTCCAATAGGATAGACACACTTGAGTCTCCACTCCTCCATGTGTCAGCATAACTCTTAGTGGTGTCTTCACCAGGTCTGATGAGTTGTTGTAATCCAACGGCTCTCAATGATCAACTTTGCTATTTATACAATGTTGATCATTGGAATAAATCAATTAGGTCCACTCTTCTCTTCATCTTTTATGTAATGCTTTGGATGTCTATTATTGTAAAATTCTAACATGGTACCAAAGTAGGATAGATTTTGTTAGCATTATCTCTTGAAGGTTCTAGCATATGGTTCATTTGCTTTAGATTTTTTTTTTATTATCTTGCTTGATATAATGCAGTAGTCAGTTTTATCCATATTTTTTTTTAGCAAAATATTTATTGTTGTAAATATATGTATTGCATTTTTTTTAAAAAAGGTTGATATTGTTTCAAGCTCGAGGGTAATTTTTTTATATTTTTGCTCTCTTCCTTTTTTTCATTCTGGGGTTTACAATATGTATGCCTACAACTGTTATATTCTAGAAGGAAGAGCCCTCTTTTTTTTTCAAAATCTCATCCCTCATTTTGATTCAATATAGCGCTCATATCTGGCAATGCTTAGATAATGTCTTTAAGCTATTAAATATGCTCTCTTATTATTATCTAAAAGTAGTGTCTTTAAATACTTTATAGTGCTCATATTTCGTGTTGCATATTTTTAAATTTCGTGGCCCCAAATATTTTATTGGTACTGCATCTTCTTTTATTGGCATTGCATCTTATTTATTTTCGTGGCCCCAAATATTTTATTGGCACGTCTTATTTATTTTCGTGGCCTGAAATATTTTATTGGAACTATGTCTTATTTTCGTGTCCCCAAATATTTTATTTGGCACTTCCTCTTAGTTCATGGCTCCATATTTTTGGCCCACTAAGATTCGAAACATGTTTTAAAATTTAGCTAACATATACCGTGAATCTCTATTGTCTCTAACAAGATCTGAATGTTATAGAACAACTACGAGTATAAGTTTTTTTTTAATCATGTTGAGGATTTTTTAGAATAATGGAGTATTATCTTAAGTTCCACTAGGATCAACACTTGAGTTTCCTCTCCTCCATGTGTCAGTAGAACTCTTAGTGATGTCTTCATCAAGTCTGATGAGTTTTTGTAATCCACTGACTCTCAATGATCAGCTTTGCTATTTATACAGATATTATCCTTGGAATAAATCAATCAGTTCTACTATTCTCTTCATCTCTTGTAATGATTTGCATATCTATTATTAAATTCTAACATGGTACTAGAGCAGGATAGATTTTTCTAGTATTCTCTCTTGAAGGTTCTAAGATCTGATTCATTTACTTTTGATAATTTTTTTTGGCTATCTAACTTCAAAGTTTGCAGTAGTCTCCTTTTATCCATATTTTTCTCTTTCAACATATTTATATTTTAAAATATATGTTGCAAATTTTTTCAAATCTATGTTGAATTTGTGCTTGAGGAAAATTATTTTTTTTTTTAAAATATAGCTATTTTATTTTCTTTAAACACAAGGTTTACCCTGTGTGAAGGCGCTATTCTCGCCCATATTCAAAGAAAAAGCCTCTTAATTTTTTTATTATTTTCCTCTATTCGATATTCATTTTAACTAACACTTTTCAGCCCACCAATCTAGAAATATCATTTTATTTATGCTTATTTTATAGTGCAAATATCATATATTTCTAACTAAAGTGTTTACTTAGAGTGCTTTGAGTTTTTTTCGCTCCTGAAGGACAATGGATTTCCTAATTCAAATTTAAAATTGGTGCACTGAACATTCTCTCTGGTGCACTAGATGTTCTCTTTGGCTCTGTTCTAACATCTTTCATTTGTTGTATTTCTCGGTGTTCCTCTCAGATTTTCATTTCAATAGGCGCTCTCTCTTCGTCGGTCAATATATATCATCTCCCCGTAGGTTTTTAGAATAAATATTTACTTTCATATATTATTGCTCTAATAATTATTCATTATAGCAAGAGTCAAAAGATTCTCAATTTCAGCAGCCCATAGAGGTCCCTCTCCTTTTAGTCATTTTGTGTAGGTTTCGCTGGTTTGTCAGAGGTAACGCTCTTCTATTTGACCATTTGGGACATTAGGGATAGATAATTTTTATTTTAAGAGTTGTGTGCAAGTTTCACTATTCATCCAGAGATAGTGCCTAATAATTTTATGCAGGTTTTTTTGGTTCATCTGAGGTAGCGCTCGTCCATCTGGCCATTCGACACATTACCAAGAAACAAATAATTTTTCATTTTAAAAATTATGTGCAAGTTTGAATGTTCGTCCGAAGACAATGCCCATTGGGCACATCCCTCTGCTCCCAAACTCAATTAATTTTTTAATTATTATATTTTATTTATCCTATTATCGATATTGCTTCCTTTATTTATGTTGAGCATAACATTTTATACAGGAAAGTTGCAGTGTTATATTTTTTTAACATTCTCATCTGCAGGTTTCTTCATTCTGCTCTTTTGGAAATGACTTGGTAGGGAGAAGGGACCCTTTTGGCAATGATATCTTCTCCAGTTGAGACCATTTTGCTCAAAGTGACCTCTCTCTGTCCTCTTGGTGGCTTCTTTATTTCACTTCATTTCCTTTTTAATGTAAAAGTATCTTTCAAATACATATGTTTCAAAGAAACTACTTTGTCTCCTTTTTTAGGAAAACTTATTTATTTTCATTGGCTCTCTAAAATCCATGAGACCCTATTGTAAAAATTTTAATAAAAGTTTGCTTGGGAAGGGGGTGAGTGCATTTTTTGCACTCAATTGGTCTATCATTTGGGGAGGTGTGCTTTATTTTGTCTATCTTCATCTATGCCTTTACTTTATTTCAAGTAAATTTATGAGGTTATATTTTTTAAAATATAATTTAAATTTCATAGAGAAAATAAAATTAAATCCTTAAAATTGCTTTGTACAAAAAGGGGAGACTATCTTTAAATTATTGCTATCTTTGTCTTTTATTTGATTTAATATAAAATTTAAAATTTCTCAAGTCTACTATTAAATTCAAAACATTTTAGAGGCCCATCTATTTTGTAAAAAAAAAATCTCTTTGGAAATTATAAATTATATTTGTTCATTATAACCTTCTTTATTTCATAGATAAGATTATTTTTTTTAAGAAATTTTTTGTTTCTCCCATCATTTCCTTTTAAGTGTTTTTAAAAAAATAATTAAAATTTTTAATTTACAATATTTCAAAATAATTCCTTCTTTTTTCAAATATTTTTTGCCTACGTTTCATGTATGACTACCTATAAAAACTTATAGTTTCTCTCTCGTAAGGCTGAATTTTTGAGGCAATTGGTATAAATGTATGGAAGATATTTTTATATAATATGTTTCTTTGGGTATCTCTCTAACTTATAGTTTCCCTCTCGTAAGGGCAAGTTTTTGATAAAACACCAAATAAACTAATTGTTTCCTTGCATATCAAGCCAAGCACCCTTCCAAATTCTTCTCTCTACTTATAGTCTACCTCAAGTAAGGGTGGGTATTGTGAAGAATAAAAAAGGATTTGACTCTCTCAAAGCTAACAATATTAATAACTCATTATACTTATAGTTTACCTCTCTTTAGGACGGGTATTTTGAGTAATATATATTGAAAAGCTTCATATATTTTCTTTCTTCCATTTGCATTAATCAATTAATTGAAGTTCTAAAGGGGGATATATTGGTTAATTATAAAACTTCATTCATTTTAAAAATGTCAGTTCAATTGAACCTCTCACTCCTTATAACTTTCACACTTGGAAACCTAAAATTTTAAATCTTATCTCTCAAAAATATCTTACTCATTTGATAAAGAATATGAAATATTTGTTCATAAAGGAAAAATACATGAAACTACAGGTATTATTATATCTAATGTTCATGAAAGTTTGTGGTTTCATATTACAAATTGTAAAACTCCTTATGAAAGCTGAGAGAAATTGGAGACTTTATTTGGGAAAGTAGATTAGATGAGATCAATGCAATTAGAAGCTAAACTCACATCTCTATCTCCTGAAGATTTTAGTAGTATTGTTGACTTCCTAACTAAGTTCAAATAAGTCCTCACTCAATACAAAGGTAGTGGGAAGACTAATACTAAATAAGAAAATATTTATCTAATCCTCTCTAAGCTAAATGGTATTTTTCAAATATTCACTACCACCTTTATATCTACCAAAGATGCTCTGGATGTAGCCTTTAAAATGCCTTCTTTAGAATAATTTTGTGATAGATTAACTAGGGAAGAAACTAAACTTGCTATATATGAAATCTCTTCTTATTCCTCTTCTTTTAAATTTTTAGTAGCCTCCACATCTTCTAAAGAAAAATTCATAAAGAAGGAAAAGACCCCATAACCTGTGCTCACTGCAAAAATAACGGTCACTCTACTAACAAATACTGGAAAATATTACATCAACTAGAGGCAGCTATAAAATCTCAAAATATAGATAATAAAAAGCAAATAGGTAAAGACCTTAATATTCAAGGAAAAAATTCTAATTGTTCCTCTAATTTTTGGATCCTAGATTCTAGAGCTACTCATCACATGACTACTTCAGATAAGTTTTTTTCTTCTATCTCCTCTAGTTCTACTTGTAGCATAGAATTAGGTGACTCTTCCTTTATCCCTATTGAAGGAAAAGGATATATAAACATTTATGGTGGATCTATTAACAATTTTCTCTATGTTCCAAACATTGCCACTAATATCCTATCCATCTACCAAATTTGTACTTCTATAAAGGGTAAAATTGTTCTCTTCTTCCCAAAAGGATTTGAAATAAGAGATTTTCAAGATCCCAAATCCCTTACAGCCAAAGGGAATATTGATCACAATTCTCGACTTTTTCACTTCAAATATTTCAAAATCTAGAAGGAACCTCATGTTTTGTGGCTCATAGTGATCTTGAAAGTAAAATATGGCATGAATTTTTCAAGCAAAGGATGAATTTTTCCAATCATGTAAGGCTCATGAAACTAGACATCATGAATGATTAATATGATAATCTAGAAGAATGTCATCGAAAAAGAAATCTATGATTCTTTCTTTTTTTTGGTATCAAAATCACTCGTATGAGCATATATATTCACTTTGATATTATCTCTTTGCTGAAATTAATATTTGAGGTTGAGGAACCATTTGTATCCTCATTCAGTTAGGACATTGACCTTTTGTCATATATTCAACATATCAGTAATTATGAACATAGTATTTATTTTACAATGTATTACCTAGTAAGATTAAGTAAGTAATTTAACCATCCTTCATAACTTAAAATATACCATATAAAAAACTCATGTAATTAAAATCACATCATCAATATCTTCTCCTTCTTCATTTATTTAACCTTTATTTAAAGATCTAATATTAAGGATAGAATGATGATGTATAAATACTTTATTTGATATACATGTTATCATTATATTGGTAACAACCCTACATTCTATCAAAGAATTAGGAGTGAAGGTACCTTTGCATAGGAATTCAACTTGTAGAGTGCATGGGTTAACCTTTACATAAAATTCTAATACTTAATACATCTCCCTTAATTTTGAACTAATTCCACTATCCAATGCCATTCACTTCTCCAATTATAATGCAAACAACTACTGATATATCATGTTGGAAGTCTACTTTATTAGGTCCTCAATAATTAAGTATGGTGCATGTCTTGTTGAGACTAGAAAATATTGAACACCTGCTTTTCTTCTTCTTTGCATTATTTTCTCTTATTTATTATTTTATACTATATTTTATTTATTGGGATCCTATCCTAAAATCACTTCATCATCATGGTGTAAATATCCTCTCCATTATATCAAACAATATAAAAAATATTGACTAGAGAATTGTCTTTCTTATTGTTTTTATACCTATTGTGGATGCCTTATTATGGAATTTTATCTTATAGTATCCTTTCTTCTTGCATTCATATCAAATTGAGTACAACAAATACTTCAAATAATCCTTATCTCTAAACAAAGAATATTGACTTTCTATTTTTTTTCTTTATAAAGTACTAGTGGTGGGATGTCCCACATTTATAATACCATATTAAACACCATAAAAAAAGTGTAAGGATATTGTTGGCTTATTGTTATTATTTTTACTAATTAAAAATCCTATTGTGGAGCTAATAATGTAACTAGTCTTGGTTGTATTATTTCCTCCTCTAAGATCTTCTCATGTTACTTCATAATATTTTATGCTTATTGAATGATCGATGGTTGCTTATATTTTGAAAGTGGTTTTATCATTATCTTCAACACAATGATAGAATGTTTATAGATCATACCGTCAACACTAGGCATTAGGCCATTGGGTATGTTTTCCTTACAAATTGAGGCCTTGACCTTCCTTTGAAGATCTTGCATTCATGCATAATTATCATAAAATTTCTTCTTATATTCCTAAACTAGATTTATTATCTCAATCATTGAGATAGAGTATTTTTGTTATGCAATATACTCAGTCATGCAATAGATAATTCACTCCATTGAACATATGATATTATTCTATTACATAATATAACCCATTTATTTCATAATGTGTAAAAAATATGAATCTACAAAGGACGATGGTATAAATCATATGAATAAACTATAATATGATAATTATTTAATTTTATAAAGATCACCAATAGGTATAACTATTGAACAATATTTAACATTCACTAACACCCAAGGAATAATGAAAATGACCTGCAAAAAATTTATTAGCTATATATATTATTTTGAAATAACTCCAACAAATATGATTTAGCACAATGTGAATTATATAATTACCATGATCAAAATAATTTATCATCAAAAAATTTAAAATTATCAAAACTAAATTTGAATGGTACTACTTCATAAATATCCAAAGGGTAAAAGCAAAACTACTAAATGGGTAAAGACAATCTTCATAGTACCATTTATTGCTATCATATTTTTTTTTATTATAGACTTCAAATTATAATGGTATGCTATAATACAAAACTTATATGCAAATCGAAACATAAATAATAACATGAATAACAATAAATAATTATACAATATAGCACCATACAACCAATGGATTAAGAACAAAATTATTTTATTCAATGTAAAAATTAAGAATAATATACAAATGCACTCATTGAATTACCTCTAGTGATTAGACTTTGTCATCCTATTTAGCATCCACCTCTTATGAATTCAACTAAGTACTTTATCCTATTATATTTCCTAGATAATCCCTTAGATGTACTCGTTAAAAATATATTCTCTTCCTCTAGGAGCTAGGCTTACTAACCATTATATCGTACTTCAGTCCTCTCACTTGCTTGATATCTTAAGTGCTCAACTAGGCTCCAATGAGAGCTATATATTTTATAGATTGAGAAAACTATATAGTAAAAATGTTAAAATAATATAAATATCTTCCTTTGGGCTACTTCCATGTCATTTTATAATTACATGAAGTTGACAAAGTATCACATGGTTATAGATTTCTAATTTTTTATACTTATTTCATCATATTTTATAATTACAAAGTATAGTTAAGATATCACATCACTTTACATATTTTTTCTTTGACTTATACAATAATTCCAAAAGTATTTTGACCTTTTAGAAATATTCTATAATTACTACAATATATGCTCAATTATTTATATTTACTTACCTAATCTTTGTGATAAAAAAATTTACTATGACATTTATACTTTGATTACTAAATTATACTATTACCTTTTAATTTTTATTGTGATCTATTTTTATCACTATATTATTGTGGATACAAAAAGTCTTGAAATACTAGTAGGTTATGTCATATTTTTTTACTTCCATATCACCTTATCAATAAGGACGATTTCAAGAATATTAGCAATGCTCTAGTTAGAATTCATCAATAAGGCATTAAATTCTAGGATGTGAATACAATATATGTGTATAAAAAAATCACTATGAGTAAATGTAAATTAAGATAATGGGTTCAACAATTCGTTATGAAATTATTATATTTTAATATTATAATTACTATCACATTAAATATATGCTAAGATATTAAAAATTAAAAATGATTGATAAAATAAAAAAACATTGTTCATGTCATAAGAAAATATGTAAAGAAAGGTATTATTTTATAGCAAAATAGTCACTTAGAACAAATATTTTCCACTCCAAAATATGAAGACAATATCTCTATTACTCATTAGATGGAAAACACCATCATGTTCATTTGGATAAAATATTTTATAGAACTAAAAATATCCATAGTATAAGAAATTACAATTTATATCTTAAATTAGGGAGTTAAAGTCATGAAGGAATATTGAGAGCTAATTTTTAAAGAAGAGAATATGAAATAGATTGTATTTGACATAACTAAATTGTCTAAATTTTCCTCAAGTTCAAGAATATAGTCTATTTTAAATAAAAGTCGAAGTGGTAATGATATTCTCCATAATATGTTAGGGTTTCTAAGACAACATACTTAAAAATGTAATTTGTATGATATCTATTACAATTTAAGGTTTCTAGAATAATATAAAAGAGTATAAAATAGTTATCCTTTGTACAATAGTAGTTTAAATATAGCATTATTTTTTTTAATGGCTATCCATTACACTTTAAGTTCTTCAAAATAACACAAATTTATGCATGCCAACTACACTTGTTAACAATATAGAAAAATTTAGAGATAGATGAAGACATAAATTTGGTAGAAATAAAAGAGAGGAAGGACATCATATTAGGAACAAAAATAAAATAGAAATCACTAAGATATTAATTTGGGAAGATACACAAAAATACAAATCACAATTATTAAAAATAAGAGAGATTAATCCCATAACTAAGAAAAAATAATGATGATGGGGATGATGTCTTGGAATATTTAGGGTATGAATATGGAAGCAATAGAAGGAGTTATCAAGGAGTTAATATCTTATTATATTATTGAATTTATTTTAATTAAATATATAGAACAAGTAGTAATGAATGTAAGGATGCATTTAGAAAGGTTTACCAAATGAAAAACTATCTAATAGTTTATATTTTGGATGCTTGAAGAGTTATTTTTATGGTCTAGAAAATCATAAATTAGATGGACAATTATTAGAATCATGAACTAGCTGGGTTACTTTACTTTTATAGAAAATATAAAATTATATAGAATTGGGATTCTTAAATGTATATGCTTTAAATATAAAAACTCTTAATACAAATTCTAGATATAAATTATTTCTTTCATGTCAAATTTAATGGTTAATTATAGTTGTGATCTATGGATCATTTAGATGACTTAAATATAGGTATGTTCCTTCAAAATTTAAGGATGGTATTCTTGGTTGATCTAAATGAATGGATATTTTTTATATGACCTCTGTGATGCTAGTAGTATGGGATACTATACATGGTATATTATACATAATAGAAAATATCATATGACATAATGGAAAAAATTAGATATATTTTTGCTACGTAATAGTTGGTCACATATAGCATGTCATGCAGGATTAGATAAACATGCGCTTGAGATGAGCTCTACTCAATATTAACCTTCCAAATCTATTTTGATTTTAGTCTATATGAATCCACGAACAAAATTCCCTCCAAACAATTATGTTATCATAAGAACAAGTAATATATGAAGGATAACATATATATAGGTTTATTCTGTTAGAATAAGTGATTATTCTCTTAAGTTCCACTAGGAGAGACACACTTGAGTTTCGCCTCCTGTATGAGTCGGGTGAACTCTCAGTGTTGTCAATATCAGATTTAATGAGTTGTTGTAATCCAATAGCTCTCAGTGATCAACTTTTCTATTTATACAAAATCGATCTATGGAATAAATCATTCAATTCTGCTCTTTCTTCATATTTTGTGTAATGCTTTGCATGTCTATTTTGGGAAATTCTAACATGGTATTAGAGTAGGATAGATATTGCTAGCATTCTCTCTTGAAAGTTCGAAGAACTGCTTCTTTGGATATTTTGTTGGTTTCTCATTTTTTCTAGGATTTATGTCTTCAATAAGATTTTATATATAGTTTTTTGTTATATATATATTTTTGAAATATATATATGTGGGTTATTATGAATATTATTTGACTTCTTATCATGTTAAAAAGCCAAGGGAAGATTCATTGACTCTTAGTGTAAATATATATATTTTTTAAATTGCCCATAGTGATATACATTAATTTTTTTTCTTAAAAAAAAGGGAAACACATTTTTCAAGCAATTTTTTTTTTTAATTATATATAAAAACCTTTATTGATAGGAATTTTATTTCCTATATTTAGTGTATCTTTTTTTGTAGGAAAAAAAAGGGCTTTGTTCGCTGCCTTATCAATGCTCTCGGAGAAGCACGATTGAGGCTCTCGAATCTTGCATAGAGCACCCAATTTTGGGTGCCAACATCTCTATTTGTGACACCCTCTAATCAATTTCTGAAAGCACGAAATTCGGGCAAAGGAAACACTAATTGCGATTGCATTCAAAACCAAATACGCTTAAGTCCTAGAAATGTAAAGTGCATGAAATGGAAAAGAAACGCATTGGAAGAGACACAAGCAAATGGAGAAGACACAACCCTTTCATTAATATCCCTTGATCTCTGTTACAATGACGTCTCCTCCCTTTTCGGGGGCTAGGAGCGTTAAAAGAATTCGATTACAATCACTCAATGTTCCTCTTTCCACGTGCCCACGATTGCAATGGGTGGGCCAAGATGATGCCGCCGCTGATGTCGATGAGTTCTTAACCTCTGCTGCTTCTCCTGCGAACAAAGAAACAACCAAGATGTTAGTAGCACCTGCTGCAAATGAAAGGTGTTTGTTCTTTAAAATTAACAAAATATGCATGCAAACATTTATCTAAAATAGTAAACAAAATGATTCTAAATAGCCTGAAAACTTGCCAGAAGACAGAAAATGTTACCAATAGGCCATTGCCACTGAGACAATCGGCCAATCTGCTGTCAACTAGAAATCGTCCCTGGGTAGGATGATTTTTGACTGTAAATCATCCCTGGGTGGGACGATTTCTGACTGTAAATCGTCCTTGGGTGGGACGATTTCTTCTGTGTTGCTGCTTTCAACTGGAAATCGTCCCTGGGTAGGACGATTTCTAACTGTAAATCGTCCCTGGGTGGGATGATTTCTTCTGTGTTGGGGAAGCCGAACTGACACGCTCCAATGTCGACTCCCGAGGTCTCCAAAACACCTGAAGACAGGGGGGTTATGTAATTGGGGCCATTTTGGGACGACCCAGATGGTCGGATTCTCCCAATTTGGCCTCTACCCTCGGGAATTTGATATCGCCTCCTGCAAGTTAGTGAAACTACAAAATGACACAAAACATACTAGAATCTGATCAAAGGTTACGAAATTGCAACTATGAATTCACCAAATAGGAAACACAATATGCAGCATGAGAAAATAAACTAGAATGCTTCTGAAATAAAAATTAAGAAAAGTGCGGGGATGCCCAAGTGGGCCTCCCACCGTTGGCACTTGATTTCGGTGCCAATCCACTAGGGATGGGCCCAAAACATCTTAGGATTGGGGGGTCAGCGAATTGGTTGGTTCAGGTGTCCATGTGTTGGATTTGGGTCAGGTTCAAGCTTCCAAAAGCCACCCAACAACCTCCCTTGCAAAAGAGATTGGTGGATGTGGGAAGGTGAACTAAAAGGGATGCAAGTGGGTCTTCAACTCAGCAGCACTTCGTTGCTTGAAAACTCCTTCAACCTGTCTATCTTGGGTGAGAAAAGTCCCACATTTTATAGACCCATGGGGTCTCTTTTGGGAGGGAAGCACAAATGCCATGTGTTGGTCATAGGCGCCATGTGGCAGTCTTGTCTTCCCATGAGGGAGGGGAGTCCTCCATTGACTTGGGATTTCATAACTACCCTTGTGACAGTCCTCAAATGGCCTATTTTCCCACTCACACACGCGTGCGAGGCAGGAGTCATCAACTGACTGTTCTGGGCTGCCACTTGGCCTCATTTGTCTTTTTGCCCGTTAAACTTGGAAATCGTCTCACCCAGGGACGATTTCAGAAATCGTCCCTGGGTGAGACGATTTCAAGTTAGCAATTGTCCCTGGGTGAGATGATTTCAAAAATCGTCCCTGGGTGAGACGATTTAAATTTAGCAATCATCCCTGGGTGAGACGATTACTAGGCAAAGTGTCTAAGTGTGCCAAATTGCATCTTGACCTCACAAAATTGCTATGAAAGTGGTTAAGCCCACTGTTTGACCTCTGAGGGCTGCCCTGGGGGCTGTGTTTGTCAAAGCGATCAGTGTTTGCAGTCACATAATCGGATTGGTGTTGTTTTGGTGTCTACAGATGCCCCTTATTGGGAAGCGTTGCGGGTGATGCAGTGTTGAGCAAAAATAGATAACCAAAGCACTAATGATTAGGGTTTCTTGGTAACCTAACCAACTTTTGATGCCCCAAGTGTGGAAAGGGCATGCATTCTTGAATCCTTGCTTCTAACGAGCTAAGGAATTTGATTTCAAGTATTAACCTATTTTGGTGAGGTGTGACTTGAACTTAGACATTGATCAGTCATGAACAGGCAAAGGGTGTTTTTATCCTCAGGGGGAACCTTGTGTTCATGATTCACGAAATTCCAAGTGTTTGATTGATTTGATTGTTGCTTGTTTACTACCCCAAGTAGGAGCATGATTGTCTTTGTCAATGATTCTTTGAATGCATGTAATTTTCCTTAATTGGGTGTGTGATTGTTGGTTGGTGACTAAGTGTGACTAGCCCCTCAAATAAACGAATCGATGAGGGAATGACCTTCGTGAGAGAAGCGACGAGTCGCTTGACCCAAGATGACTTGTGCAAGGGTGCCTTTAAAGGGTTTACCGTTAAGCGTGTGCAATTTTTCCAACATTTGGACCTATTTTTGTTGGGTGTTAACCCTTTTGGTGATGCCGTAATGAGGTGAAATCATCGAAAATCTAACTTCCCGTGGAGCGGTCCGGCTATTGTAGCCTTCTTGGGGAAGTAGGAGAGCGATAATTTGGACCTCGACATCGATTTTCTTTGCCCGGAGTTTAAGTGCAAGAGCACTTGTGTCCGGAAATGTTTATTGCTGTGTTTTTATGTTGCATGTTTTGTTGTTTTTGTTGTTTTTTTTTTTTTTTTTTTGTGACACCATTTGGGGATTAAATTTTTGAAAATCCGTCTCCCGTGGAGCGGTCCGGCTATGGTAGCCTTCTTAGGGAGTAGGATAGTGATAATTTGTGACCCTGATGTCGATTTGCCATGCCAAGAGTTTAAGTGCAAGAGCACTTGTGTCTGGCAATGTTTATTGCTTTTTGTGTTGTTTTGATTTTCTTATTGTTTTTGAGTGGGCTTTGACCCTTTTGTGACGTCGTTTGGGGATGAAATTGTCGAAAATCCGTCTTCCGGTGGAGCGGTCCGGCTATGGTAGCCTTCTTAGGGAGTAGGATAGCGACAATGTAGACCCTGACATCAGTTTTTCTATGCCAAGAGGTTAAGTGCAAGAGCACTTGTGTTTGGCAATGTTTATTTTGTTGTCTGTTTTTGTTGAATTTTTTTTTATTTTGTGTGACACCATTTGGGGATTAAATTGTCAAAAATCTGTCTTCCCGTGGAGCGGTCCGGCTATGGTAGCCTTCTTAGGGAGTAGGATAGTGATAATTTGTGACCCCGATGTCGATTTGCTATGCCAAGAGGTTAAGTGCAAGAGCACTTGTGTCTGGCAATGTTTATTGTTGTTTGTTGTTTTGATTTTCTTATTGTTTTTGAGTGGGCTTTGACCCATTTGTGACGTCATTTGGGGGTGAAATTGTCAACAATCCATCTTCTCGTGGAGCGGTCCGGCTATGGTAGCCTTCTTAGGGAGTAGGATAGCGACAATGTAGACCCTGACATCAGTTTTGCTATGCCAAGAGTTTAAGTGCAAGAGCACTTGTGTCTGGCAATGTTTATTGCTTTTTGTTTTTGTGTTGCATTTATTTGTTGTTTTTGTTGTTTTGATTTTCTTTGATCTTGTGCATGATGGTTGATGAATATGGATGTTGCATGTTGATTTATTTTGATGGATGCATATGCTATGATGAATGCAAACGGTTTTGATTTATATGTGATATGCAGATATGAAATGGATGAATGGGGTTTGTGATGTTTGGCTATGGCACCAAGGACTGTTTAGAACTCTGTTATTTTGTTTTTAGGTGATTGCTGTGATGCATGGCGTTGTATGTATACATGTGGTTTTTATTTTTTGTATTTTTTTGATGGTATTGTAAGGATGAAAAGTAGCGCAGTTGGTTTAGAAATGTAGCTAAGGTTTTCTGAGACTCAGACGATTTTAACTCACTAGCCATGACTGTACTTTATCTTACAAGACTTTTTGACCAAGGTATGAATCGGACTTGTTTTTGACCCAGTTATTTTTCACATCCTTGTGTGTGCAATTGAGTTCATTTAGTGGTATTTGTTAGGATACCGCCAGTGCCAGATGGGCTTTCAACCGAACCTGTACTGAGGATCACCTAATTAGCTCCATGAATTCCTTTGTTGTATGTACTAAGATTAATCTGCGGTGTAATCCAGGATGCCATAAGTTAGCTCATCCACATGCAAATATTGATCTGTACGCAAGTTAATGTGACAGATATATCATCATGCGGGAGGTTTACTTCTGTTACCCACTGGCTATCAACCAAATTGGTACTGAAGCTTGCCTTATGACCTATAGAATGCTGAGATTTCCAGGGATTCAAGGTCAAATCCCTTCTTTTCTTCAATTGTATTGGGATACTTGCTCATTGTAGTGATGAGATCACTGTTTATTTTGATTTTTTTTTCTTTCGAGCAAGGGATTGGGGTTATGGAGTGACCAAAATCACTGTTGTTTGTGCCTTTTGATGTGTGCACTGTAGTTTGTCAAATTTTGGAGTTTTGACATTTTGCAAATTTTTTGTGTTTTGCACTGTTGAGAACTTTAGGGATTCTTAGGGAATTGGGTAGGGAGGATGCTTGTACTTTTGCCAACTCTCAGCATTCTAGGGGTCATTCGCACAGGGGGATGAGAAATATAACCGTTTCGCTTGTGGTGACCTAGATTATTTTACAGGTTTCGTCTTTCGTTCACACAATTTGAGAATTTTAGTGTTTTGATTTGTGTTGGGATGTTACATAACATGGTGTATTTCAAGTATGACTCTACCTTCATAAAATCTGTCTGACTTGATACATTACATGGCTAAAGAGCAAAATGATGACTAAATCACGAAAGCTTTTGACACATTAAAAGACCACTGACTGTAGTGTGGTAAAAAGCAATGCATGGTGTTTTTGTTGTTTTTGTAAAATGAAACAGTGTGGAACAAGATGGTCTATCAGAGCAATTACAGCCTATGGTGCCTTTGACCTATACGACCACAAATATGCAATGTATGGATGCAATGCTTAATGTAGCTATGTATTTTTGTAATTTTGATGGATTTTTTTTGGTGAAGGTGAATATGAGGTGCGAGAATATGATTTTTTTGATGAATTTGAGTATGCTTAGAATTGAGATGCAAATTTTTGTTATTTTTGATGATTTTTGTTGTTTTGTTTTTTTTAATTTCTTGATTTTTTTTGACCAAGCGATTGCGATAATCATTGGAGATTTTTGGGTTTGACCAAGTGATTGCGATAATCCTTGGAGCTTTTTGGATTGACCAAGAGATTGCGATAATCCTTGGAGCTTTTTGGTGACCAAGAGATTGCGATAATCCTTGGAGCTTTTTGGGTGACAAAGATATTGTGATAATCCTTGGAGCTTTTTGTATTGACCAAGAGATTGCTATAATCCTTGGAGCTTTTTGGGTGACCAAGAGATTGCGATCATCCTTGGAGCTTTTTGGGTGACCAAGAGATTTCGATAATCCTTGGAGCTTTTTGGTTGACCAAGAGATTGCGATAATCCTTGGAGATTTTTGGGTTGACCAAGAGATTGCGATAATCCTTGGAGCTTTTTGTATTGACCAAGAGATTGTGATAATCCTTGGAGCTTTTTGGGTGACCAAGAGATTGTGATCTTTCTTGGAGCTTTTTGGGTGACCAAGAGATTGCGATAATCCTTGGAGCTTTTTGGATTGACCAAGATATTGCTATAATCCTTGGAGCTTTTTGGATTGACCAAGAGATTGCGATAATCCTTGGAGCTTTTTGGATTGACCAAGAGATTGCGATAATCCTTGGAGATTTTTGGGTGACCAAGAGATTGCAATAATCCTTGGAGCATTTTGGGTTTGAATTATGGTTCTTTAGGGGATAGAGGTACCCCCAGCTTGATGGTCTTTGCACTCCGGATCTGGCTCTAGAGGTATGGGCACGAATGGATCTTTCCTAGGTGCAAATTTTGTGAAAAGGAGGGCAGGGTCTTCCCTCGGCACTGCTGTCATGATGGGATCTCGAGGTGGACGATGCTCATATTGAATTTGGATCCATGGATCCAACACTTGGTCCCACCTCACTGGGTCTACATGCCATTCATGCCCTAGCAGTATGCCCATATGTCCCATTAGATCTTCATGAGTTAGAGCGCGGTGATGTCGTCGTGCATGTCTGAGATAGTCCATTTCAGTTTCATCTTCTGAATCGCTTTCATAGATCCAAAATTGTTCATCCTCTTCAAGCATCTGTTGCTTGCGACGTTGAGGACTCTTCCTGTTCCAGTGAATTAATCTGGTCCCATTGCGGTTGTTCCACTCTTAGTGGAGGGACCTGATTCTCTTGAGACTGTGTTATTTCATCTAGAACCTCTAAGGGGAACAATTTTAGAAAGATGTCTGGTAGCCGTTGATGTTCTCTTTGAGAATTAATATCTGAAATTTCACCTCTCTCTAGCAAAGAAGAGGGATTACTGTTGCTGCCAGGGGTGTTTGTTGACCATGGGAGGTATTCTCCCAATGTGTATTACGTATTCAGATTGGCATAAGGACCCAATGCCAATCCCCCCTTGTTGCCTATTTCTAGGCCTTGCATATTTTCAACCAAGATGTCTAATGGCAGGGGATGGTTGAACCCTACCCCTGACTTGTCATATGGCATCTGATATCTTGGTTGGCAAAGGATCCACATCCCTTGCTCATATCTGCCGAGCTCGTATCCATGCTAATTGCATTGGACAAGATATTTTAGGGCAAATTCTGGGTTTGATAGATAATTGATGTTTTCAACAAAAGGCTCTTCATCTGTTTCCTTTTGTTGGCATGGTTCAAGACCATGATCAAAGCCCCCATACACAAAATTTGTCTGGTTCGGTGGGTAGCCTAGAGGGATGATTGTTCCAATGGGAAGGCGAGGTCTTCCCATGTCTTGTACTGACTCTAGTGTGGGGGTTGCCACAACATTTTGCACTAAGTATTCCCCCAGGCCTATACTGGCCATTTCAACAGTGATTGTTGATGATTGGGTGGGAGGAAACGGTAGTCCTTCCTGAGTCCATTCCATGTTTGGTGGTTCAGGAATCTTGGTTTCCGTTGCGTTGGGCGCTTCCTTTGTTGTTATTGTTGAAATTATGGGCAACCTTTCTTCTAAGGGCTTAACCTCTTCCATGATTTGTTTTCCCTTGTCCTTATATTGGACCATGATAGGTGGCATTGATGATGAAGGAGCCGATGATGAAGTATCACCTGGCTAGGATTTTGCCTTGTTGGCCACCAGTGGTGCCTGCGATATTGGACCTTGTTTAGATGGATTTAATTGGAAATCCAAATGCGTTGAAGGGAGGGTCAATTGAGGTATAAATTGTACCGCATTGCAATACTTGAAGGGCTCTAAGTCCATTGGGACTACATGTATTTCTCCTTCATAAGCATACTTCAAGCATCGGTGGGCGATCGAAGGGACACATTTCATATCCCTGATCCAAGGCCGCCCTAGCAGTAAATTATAAGCCATTTCACCTTCTAGCACATGGCACAGTGTAGGTATTGACTTTTTTCCTACCTGGACTGGCAAAATGATTGTACCGACTGTCGAACATATTGCATCATTAAAAGCTCACAGTGTGTACGTGGAGGCTGTGATGTGAGAGGCTGGCAACTTCAAATGCTTTAAGGCTGCAGTGGTTATGATGTTACTGGACGAGCCAGTATCTATCAACACTCTCTTGTATGGAATCCTATTGACCCGCATGATAACGTGTATGGGTGGATCTTCCATGTCATTTGATATCGTTTTGACCTCATCTTCTCTGAATGTGATTGAAAGCACGAGATTCCGGTCAAAGGAAACACCAAGTGCAATTGCATTCAAAGTTAAGCACGCCTAAGTCCTAGGAATGTACATTACATGAAACGAAAAGAGACATGTTGTAAGAGACGCAATCAGATAAAGAAAAATAGCCCTTTCATTAATTTCTTTCGATCTCTGTTACAATAATGCCTCCTCCCTTTTCAGGGGCTAGGAGCGCAAATAAGGTTTGATTACAATCGTTGAATGGTTCCTCCTTCCGCGTGCCCACGATTGCACTGGGCGGGCTAAGATGATGCCGTCGCTGATGTTGATGGGTTCTTCGCCTCTGCTGCTTCTCCTGCAAACAAAGAAATGATCAAGACGTTAGTAGCACCTGTTGCAAATGAAAAGCATTCTCTCTCTAAAACTAACAAAATATGCATACGAATATTTGCCTGAAACCATGAAAACAGTGAATCCAAATTGCTTCAAAATCTGACAGAAGGTAAGAACAGTCACCAGAAGGCCACTTCCACTGAGGCAGCTGGCCAATTCACCTTAAACTGGAATTCGTCCCTGGGCAGGATGAATTCTGACTGTAATTCGTCCCTGGGTGGGACGAATTCTTCTGAATAGGAGAAATCGACCTGTTGCTGCTCCAATGTCGGATCCCGGGACCTGCAAAACTCCTGCAAATAGGGGGGTTAGGTAATTGGGGCCATTTTGGGACGACCCAGATGGTCGGATTTTCCCAATTTGGCCTCCTCCCTCGGGAATTTAACCTTGACACCTGCAAGTTAGCGAAACGATAAAGCAATACAAAACACCCTAAACTCTGACCAAAAGCTACAAAATTGCAATTATAGACTAATCAGACCTAGTAACACAGAATGCAATCTAAAAATTAATCTAAAGTGCTCAAAAACTGAAATTAGAACTTGGGGGTGCGGGGGTGCCCAAGTGGGCCTCCCACCGTTGGCCCTCGATTTTGGAGCCAATCCACCAAGGATGGGCCCAAAACCTTTTAGGATTGGGGGGTCGGCGAATTGGTAGGTTCAGATGTCCATGCGTCGGATTTGAGTAAGGTTCGAGCTTCCAAAGGCCACCCAACAACCTCCCTTGCAAAAGAGATTGATGGATGTAGGAAGGTGAACAAAGGGGGATGCAAATGAGTCTTCGATTCGGCAGCACTTCGTTGCTTGAACACTCCTTCTACCTGCATGTTTTGGGTGAGAAAAGTCCCACCTTTTATAGACCCAAGGGGTCTCTTTTGGGAGGGAAGCACAAAAGCCAAGTGTTGGCCATGGGCGCCATGTGGCAGTCTTGTCTTCCCATGAGGGAGGGGAGTCCTCAATTGACTTGAACTTTGATAAATGCTTTTTGTAACGGTCCTCTAACGGCCCCTCTGTCCACTTACACATGCGTGCAAGGTAGGAGCCCTTAACCGACCGTTACGGGCTGCCACTTGGCACCATTTGCCTTTTTGCCCGTTAAGCTTAGAATTCGTCCCACCCGGGGACGGATTCAGAATCAAATCTCGGGGTGGGACGGATTCTATTTTGAATTCGTCCCTGGGTGAGACGAATACTGGGCAAAGTGTCCAAGTGTGCCAAATTGCTCCTTGACCTTACAAAATTGCTATGAAAGTGGTTAAGACCACTGTTTAACCTCTGAGGGCTGCCCCTGGGGGCTGTGTTTGTCAAAGCGATCGGTGTTTGCGAGTCACATAATCGGATTGGTGTTGTTTTGGTGTCTACAGATGCCCCTTTTTGGGAAGCGCTGCGGGTGACGCGAGTCTTGAGCAAAAATAGATAACCAAAGCACTAATGATTAGGGTTTCTTGGTAACCTAACCAACTTTTGATGCCCCAAGTATGGAAAGGGCATGCATTCTTGAATCCTTGCTTCGACGAGCTAAGGAATTTGATTTCAAGTATTAACCTATTTTGGTGAGGTGTGACTTGAACTCAGACATCGATCAGTCATGAACAAGTGAAGGGCATTTTTATCCTCAGGGGGAACCTTGTGTTCATGATTCACGAAATCTTGAACTTAGACATTGATCAGTCATGAACAAGTGAAGGGCATTTTTATCCTCAGGGGGAACCTTGTGTTCATGATTCACGAAATGCCAAGTGTTTGATTGATTTGATTGTTGCTTGTTTACTGCCCCAAGCAGGAGCGTGATTGTCTTTGTCAATGATTCTTTGAATGCATGTCGTTTTCCTTAATTGGGTGTGTGATTGTTGGTTGGTGACTAAGTGTGACTACCCCCTCAAGCGACGAATCGATGAGGGAATGACCTTCGTGAGAGAAGCGACGAGTCGCTTGACCCAAGATGACTTGTGCAAGGTTGCCTTTAGAGGGTTTACCGTTAAGCGTGTGCAATTTTTCCAACATATGGACCTATTTTTGGTGGGTGTTAACCCTTTTGGTGATGTCATAATGAGGTGAAATCGTCGAAAACCTATTTCCCGTGGAGCGGTCCGGCTATGATAGCCTTCTTGGGGAATTAGGAGAGCGATAATTTGGACCTCGACATCGATTTTCTTTGCCTAGAGGTTAAGTGCGAGAGCACTTGTGTCCGGCAATGTTTTTGTTGTGTTTTTGTTGAATTTTGTCATTGTTTTTGTTGTTTTTGTGACACCATTTGGTGATTGAATTGTCGGCAATCCGTCCTCCCGTGGAGCGGTCCGGCTATGGTAGCCTTCTTCGGGAGTAGGATAGTGACAATGCAAACCCCGACATCAATTTTGCTATGCCAAGAGGTTAAGTGCAAGAGCACTTGTGTCTGGCAATGTTTATTGCTTGTTTTGTGTTGCATTTTTTTTGTTTTTTTTTTTTTTTTTTTTGTGACCTTTGGGGATTTTTTCGTCTTCTGGCGTCGCTTGGTAGCCTTCTTAGGGAGTAGGATAGTACATGTACCCGACTCGATTTTATGAAAGGTTAAGTGAAGGATTGTGTGGCAATGTTTATTGCTTTTTTTTTGTGTTGCATTTATTTGTTGTTTTTGTTGTTTTGATTTTCTTTGATCTTGTGCATGATGGTTGATGAATATGGATGTATGCATGTTGATTTATTTTGATGGATGCATATGCTATGATGAATGCAAATGTTTTGATTTATATGTGATATGCAGATATGAAATGGATGAATGGGGTTTGTGATGTTTGGCTATGGCACCAAGGATTGTTTAGAACTCTGTTATTTTGTTTTTAGGCGATTGTTGTGATGCATGACTTTGTATGTATACATGTGGTTTTTCTTTTTTTGTATTTTTTTTGATGGTATTTGCAAAGATGAAAAGTAGCGCAGTTGGTTTAGAAATGTAGCTAAGGTTTTATGAGACTCAGACGGTTTTAGCTCACTAGCCATGACTGTACTTTATCTTACAAGACTTTTGAACAAGGTATGAATCGGACTTGTTTTTGACCGAGCTATTTCACATCCCTGTGTGTGCAATTGAGTTCATTTAGTGGTATTTGTTAGGATACCGCCAGTTCCGAGTGGGCTTTCAACCGAACTCGTATCGAGGATCACCTAATTAGCTCCACGAATTCCTTTGTTGTATGTACTAAGATTAATCTGCGGTGTAATCCAGGATGCCATAAGCTAGCTCATCCACATGCAAACATTGATCCGTACGCAAGTTAATGTGACGGATATATCGTCATGCGGGAGGTTTACTACATTACCGAATTGGTATTGAAGCTTGCCTTATGACCTACAGAATCTTTGAGAGTTCCAGGGATTCAAGGTCAACTCCCTTCTTTTTTTTTTTCAATTGTATTGGGATACTTGCTCATTGTAGTGATGAGATCACTGTTTATTTTGATTTTTTTTTTTTCTTTTTCTTTTTTTTTGAGCAAGGGATTGGGGATGTTGAGTGACGAAAATCACTGTTGTTTGTGCCTTTTGATGTGTGCACTGTAGTTTGTCAAATTTTTGAGTTTTGACATTTTGCAAATTTTTTGTGTTTTGCAACTATTGAGAACTTTAGGGATTCTTAGGGAATTGGGTAGGGAGGAAGCTTGTCCTTTTGCCAACTCTCGAGCATTCTAGGGGTCATTCGCACAGGGGGATGAGCAAGATAACCGTTTCGCTTGTGGTGACCTAGATTATTTTGCGAGGTTTCGTCTTTCGTTCACACAATTTTGGGAATTTTAGTGTTTTGATTTGTGTTGGGATGTTACGTAACAAGGTGTATTTCAAGTATGACTCTACCTTCGTAAAATCAGTTCGACTTGGTACACTACATGGCTAAAGAGGAAAATGATGACTGAATCATCGAAACTCTTGGTACATTCCCAGGCCACTGACTGTAGTGTGGTAAAAGTTATGCTTGGTGTTTTTGTTGTTTTTGTAACATGAGACAATGCGAAACAAGGTGGACTATCGGAGCTATTGCAACTTATGGTGCCTTTGACCTGTATGACTACAAATATGCAATGTATGGATGCAATGCTTAATGCAGCTATATATTTTTGTATTTTTGATGGATATTTTTTGGTGAAGTTGAAGATGAGGTGCGAGAATATGAATTTTATGATGAATTTGAGTATGCCTAGAATTGAGATGCAAATCTTTGTTGTTTTTGATGATTTTTGTTGTTTTGTTTTTTTGAATTTCTTGAATTTTTTTTGACCAAGCGATTGCGATAATCGTTGGAGCTTTTTGGGTTGACCAAGAGATTGCGATAATCCTTGGAGCTTTTTGTATTGACCAAGAGATTGCGATAATCCTTGGAGCTTTTTGGGTGACCAAGAGATTGCGATAATCCTTGGAGCTTTTTGTATTGACCAAGAGATTGCGATAATCCTTGGAGCTTTTTGGATTGACCAAGAGATTGCGATAATCCTTGGAGCTTTTTGGGTGACCAAGAGATTGCGATAATCCTTGGAGCTTTTTGGGTGACCAAGTTTTTACCAAATTTCGATAATCCTTGGAGATTTTTGGATTGACCAAGAGATTGCGATAATCCTTGGAGCTTTTTGGGTGACCAAGAGATTGTGATAATCCTTGGAGCTTTTTGGGTGACCAAGAGATTGCGATAATCCTTGGAGCTTTTTGGGTTGACCAAGAGATTGCGATAATCCTTGGAGCTTTTTGGATTGACCAAGAGATTGCGATAATCCTTGGAGCTTTTTGGGTGACCAAGAGATTACGATAATCCTTGGAGCTTTTTGGGTGACCAAGAGATTGCGATAATCCTTGGAGCTTTTTGGGTGACCAAGAGATTGCGATAATCCTTGGAGCTTTTTGGGTGACCAAGAGATTGCGATAATCCTTGGAGCTTTTTGGGTGACCAAGAGATTGCGATAATCCTTGGAGCTTTTTGGTTTGGATTATGGTTCTTCAGGGGATAGAGGTACCCCCAGCTTGATGGTCTTTGCACTCCGGATCTGGCTCTAGAGGTATGGGCATGAATGGATCGGCCCTATGCACGGAGATGAGGACAGGGTCCGCCCATGGAACTGATGTTGCTATGATGTCTCTTGGTGGAAGTTGCTCTTTGTGTGCCCAAAGTTGTGGATGTAATGCTTGGTCCCACTGTGGTGGGTTAACGCGCCACTCATGCCCTAGTATTATGTTTATCTGTTGACATGCTTCATCAATGTTTATGGGATGCCGATGCTGTCGCATGTGATTGTTGTGGGCTATGTCTGTTTCATCCTCACCTTCGGACAATGTGTATAGCTCATCAGAATCTGGAGATTCTGAGACATGGAGGACTGCATCATCAGGTAGCCCTATGGTTAAAGGTTGATCCTCTTCGAAAGGAGCCTTATGTAAGTTGGGCCTTGGGAGCTCCAAAATCTTGGCCTCTACCAACTCTAAGTGCTCTAGTGCTTTGCATGTATCGGGAGATTTGAACTCCTCCTCTTTGGTTGGTTCTTGTTGAGGAACTTGGGGCTTATGGAGGGGTGGCCAGATGGCACCCCCATGCCTTGGTAGGGCAGTTCATCCCGCTCTTCTTCGTGCTCCGATTCCTTAGAGGCTTCTTGATGAATTTCTAAGGGTGGCTCATAAGCTTGGGTGGATGTCCGAGGAAGGCACCCGTCATTGGTTATAGGAGCGGCCTCCCATTCATGTCTAGGAGGCGTCGGGGGTGGTGCTTCGGGGAATCGGGAGAGTAGCTTCCCGCTCCTGTCTAGGAGGTGTTGGGGGTAGCTTTTGATGAGGTCGCGATGACCTATCTTCCCCCCATGGGTTGTGCCACTCAAAATATTTTGTCTTATGCATGTGAGGGGTTGGAGTCTTCTCTTGCATAGTGTGTTGGAACAGCTCATCCTTCTAGCACTGAAGGTGCTCTTCGTTAATATGGTACGGTTCCTCTAACGGTAGTCGTTCGAGCTCAAGTTGCGTGAGTTGCTTGAGATGTGTGATATATTCGGCAGATTCTACGATAGTTGGTCCCACCGCCTCATGTCTAGAAGGCCTAGACGCCTCTCTTAGATAAAAATCTTGGTCGTAGTGATCCAAGATCTCTATAGGACACATCCCTCTGTTAGGGGTAGCAGCATTCTCTCGGGGCTTTGGCCTCAGTGAGTGGTCTTGATAGATAGCGGGTGCGAAGGCATATTGCTCTCGCACGGTATATTGCTCTCGAGGAAGGTAGAGGTCTTCCTCGTGCTCTCTTTCATAAGTGAAAAAGGGGTGGACGGAGCTATCTCGCCCTGCCCGAAGAGCCTTGTGCTCTGGATTTGTCTTTGTAGTCCTGGCAACTAGAGGGGGTGAAGGAGGGATAATGTAATCATGTGGTTCCTCCCATCGAACCCTATGTTGACTTAGCACTTCATCGCGCGATGACCGCTCATAGCGAGCATCTAAGGGAGCTCTCATTGCTTCATGTCTAGAAGGCCTAGATGCCTCTTCTAGATATCTATCTCGGTCGTAGTGATCCAAGATCTCTATAGGCGACCTCCCTCTATTGGGGGTAACAACATTCCCTCGAGGCTTTGGCCTCAGTGAGTGTTCCTGATAGATAGCAGGTGCGGAGGCATATTGCTCTCGCATTGTATATTGCTCTCGAGGAAGGTAGAGGTCTTCCTCGTGCTCTCTTTCATAAATGAAAAAGGAACGGGTGGAGTTGGCCCGCCCCGCCTGAGGAGCCTTGTGCTCTGGATTTGTCTTTGTAGTCCTGACAACTAGAGGGGGTGAAGGACGGGTAGTGTAATGATGTGGTTCCTCCCGTCGAACCCTATGTTGACCTAGCGCTTCATCGCGCGGTGACCGCTCATAGCGATCATCTAAGGGAGCTCTCCTATGATTGTACCCCTCATGGAAGGGTGTGTGATGAGTGCTATGTTGAACAGGAGTGCTCCTCGAAGAGGTGTCCCTGTAGTCTCTTTCCTTTAAGGTGTGGAGGGGACTGCATTGTGTGTTAGGTCGCCAAGGTGGTATGACCAAATCCTTGGGATTGTAATGGAGATGACTTGTTCTTCCTTGGATATTCCCCATAGCATCCGCCCGTGATTGGGCTTGGCTATGGGTGAGCACCATGACGATGTCTCTCTAAAAAGCCCTAAAATTGAAAATGAGTCAGATGGGGCCCAAAATTGGTGTGTGCATCCCTCTTATAGTAGATAAGACAAAAATGAAGTTTCAAGTCCTAGCTCTAAATACATTAGGAGATATTGACATCCGAACAGCTCAAAAAGTGCATAGAATTGCGTGTCCAATTTTAAAACCTAATTTCGGGGCACTAGATGATGGAATTTGGCCCCAAAAACTGACTTTTCTGGGCAAATAGAATTCTAGGGAATTATATTTGTTTAAAATTATCCCAACTAACTCCTGTAAAATTTCAAGTCAATCGGAGCTACGGTTGAGAAGTTATGGCCCGGAAAGATGCACTAAAATTTAGGGAAAAATGTAAGATTTCCCATACTTTGTTGGATGGTCCTGCATCACTTATGGGCACATTTGGGGTGCTTTTGGGTTGACCAAAGGGTTCATGGACACCTTTGGGGCATTTTGGAGTGACCAAGCGATTACGGGAATCCTTGGAGCTTTTTGGAGAAAATGACAAAATGCGTAGAATTTTTTATCTTTTTTTTTAATGATTTTTTTTGTCTACACTAAACAGAATTAAACACACACATTCACAAAACCGTGATTATCTCTTTTAAGGATTCTTGGTGTGCCCTAAACTGGTTTAGTGCATTTTGATGTTTTGTTTTGTTTTTGTAGGTTTTGTAGAACGTTTAAATGCATCATGTAGGCTCTTATAACTCCAAAAAGGTCGCCCCTTCAATATACCAACCAGAGCCGATATACCAACCTCTCTATATACCCGCCCTTACGAGAGGGAGACTATAGGTACGTGAGAGCAGAAGGTACGTGGTACATAGGCGGTACGGAAGGGGGATTGTCCTGTTAATGGCACCTACCATAGAAAACTTATCCTCGCGCGCATGGGAATCACCCCAGCTACGCTCGGTCCTGTCTTCGTCGGGATTTACGCCTAACAACAGTTGACAATCGGGAAATGGATGCAAATCAAGCCAAGGTGGTGATTAAATCCACCAATGGTCTTGATCAAGGGCTGGGGTCTTAAGACCAGCTCCTTGGTTTAAAGTTGTCTCGTGATGTGTGTGGGATTCGTTTTATCCAACAAAATGAAACTAGCATACATGACTTTTCCTAATGCAATGCAAGATTAAATGAAAACAATTAACGAAGCAGAAACAGAAACAGAAACAAAAAATTATAACAGAGATCATGAAAATCCCTACCTCTTCTCTGCCTGCTCCTGTTGTCTCTGAATTTCTGCTCTGAAAATCCACAGACAGGAATTCGTCCCTCTGGGAGACGAATTGCAGAACAGAATTCGTCCCACCCAGAGACGAATTTGAATTCGTCTCAAGAGTCGAGCGAATTGCGAGAAAAGGATTCGTCCCTGTCAGAGACGAATAGCAGTCTGCAACAAAAAAAAAAAAGTGTACTGTCAAGCACAAACACAAAAATTTAATCAGTTTCTGTGATTTCAAAACCAGGGAACAGAGTCCCACCGTGATCGCCACTGAAAGCACGAGATTCCGGTCAAAGGAAACACCAAGTGCAATTGCATTCAAAGTTAAGCACGCCTAAGTCCTAGGAATGTACATTACATGAAACGAAAAGAGACATGTTGTAAGAGACGCAATCAGATAAAGAAAAATAGCCCTTTCATTAATTTCTTTCGATCTCTGTTACAATAATGCCTCCTCCCTTTTCAGGGGCTAGGAGCGCAAATAAGGTTTGATTACAATCGTTGAATGGTTCCTCCTTCCGCGTGCCCACGATTGCACTGGGCGGGCTAAGATGATGCCGCCGCTGATGTTGATGGGTTCTTCGCCTCTGCTTCTTCTCCTGCAAACAAAGAAATGATCAAGACGTTAGTAGCACCTGTTGCAAATGAAAAGCATTCTCTCTCTAAAACTAACAAAATATGCATACGAATATTTGCATGAAACCATGAAAATAGTGAATCCAAATTGCTTCAAAATCTGACAGAAGGTAAGAACAGTCACCAGAAGGCCACTGCCACTGAGGCAGCTGGCCAATTCACCTTAAACTGGAATTCGTCCACGGGCGGGACGAATTCGATCGTAATTCGTCCCTGGGTGGGACGAATTCTTCTGAATAGGAGAAATCGACCTGTTGCTGCTCCAATGTCGGATCCCGGGACCTATGAAACTCCTGCAAACAGGGGGGTTAGGTAATTGGGGCCATTTTGGGATGACCCAGATGGTCGGATTTTCCCAATTTGGCCTCCTCCCTCGGGAATTTAACCTTGACACCTGCAAGTTAGCGAAACGATAAAGCAATACAAAACACCCTAAACTCTGACCAAAAGCTACAAAATTGCAATTATAGACTAATCAGACCTAGTAACACAGAATGCAATCTAAAAATTAATCTAAAGTGCTCAAAAACTGAAATTAGAACTTGGGGGTGCGGGGGTGCCCAAGTGGGCCTCCCACCGTTGGCCCTCGATTTTGGAGCCAATCCACCAAGGATGGGCCCAAAACCTTTTAGGATTGGGGGGTCGGCGAATTGGTAGGTTCAGATGTCCATGCGTCGGATTTGAGTAAGGTTCGAGCTTCCAAAGGCCACCCAACAACCTCCCTTGCAAAAGAGATTGATGGATGTAGGAAGGTGAACAAAGGGGGATGCAAATGAGTCTTCGATTCGGCAGCACTTCGTTGCTTGAACACTCCTTCTACCTGCATGTTTTGGGTGAGAAAAGTCCCACCTTTTATAGACCCAAGGGGTCTCTTTTGGGAGGGAAGCACAAAAGCCAAGTGTTGGCCATGGGCGCCATGTGGCAATCTTGTCTTCCCATGAGGGAGGGGAGTCCTCAATTGACTTGAACTTTGATAAATGCTTCTTGTAACGGTCCTCTAACGGCCCCTCTGTCCACTTACACATGCGTGCAAGGTAGGAGCCCTTAACTGACTATTCTGGGCTGCCACTTGGCACCATTTGCCTTTTTTGCCCGTTAAGCTTAGAATTCGTCCCACCCGGGGACGGATTCGAGAGTCAGTCCTGGGGTGGGACGGATTCTATTTTGAATTCGTCCCTGGGTGAGGCGAATACTGGGCAAAGTGTCCAAGTGTGCCAAATTGCTCCTTGACCTCACAAAATTGCTATGAAAGTGGTTAAGACCACTGTTTAACCTCTGAGGGCTGCCCTGGGGGCTGTGTTTGTCAAAGCGATCAGTGTTTGCAGTCACATAATCGGATTGGTGTTGTTTTGGTGTCTACAGTGATGACCGGATCCGTACATTGTTTCACATGTCCCATGAAGGCATTGAAAGAATTTGCCTCGTGGGGTTGTAATTCAATGGCTTTTAAAATGTCCATAAGAGCTTCTCTATGGGGAGTTGATTGTTGAATAAGCTCGTAGATGGACAGCCTAGCCGACGTGGTCCGCAAACTCTGCGTGAGTTTGGTTTGTATCGTGACCTCAGGTCTAAGCAGAGGTAACTACGTTGGGCATTGTTGAGGATGCGATGTTGTCGAAACTTCCTTCGTAGCTACCTCAGGGGCAGCTGTCGGGTACCTTCTGTTCCTTGTTACTATGCTAATCATTCCCACAAATCCCGATGTGGGAAGATCTTGTCGCACCTCGTTAATCCGGAGTGGTTTTGTTTGTGCCTCGTGGGCTGGCAAGGGGTCCTTGAATACCCCCATTTGTTGGTTGTTTGGTGCGATGGGGTTGTCCACAACCAATGTTATGTTGTCGATCAAATCCTGGACTAGGTCTTTGAATTTCCAGCACCCATTCAAGTCATGTCCTCTGCGCCTATGGAATCTACAATACAATTCCTCTCTGTACCCCCTAGGCTTGGGAATGTTAGGGTCTATAATTTGGATTTTTGAAGAGTGACTAAATTTGCCGCTGAAAAGTGGTCAAATAAGGAGTCCCTAGACTCCGCATATGGGGTGAAATTTTGCCTAGGGTGACGCGGGTAATTTTGCTCCTATCTTCTATTATCTCTTTCATAAGCAGGAGGCACTGCCTGGTAGTTAGCCTTTTGAGGCTGCGTTTCTTGCACAGGCATGGGAACATTTATCGCAACTTGGTTGGCTGCAGCGTGTTGTGGTTGCGTTGTCCCAGTTTTAGTGGTTTTATTCCACTCTTTCTTCTTAGGCTTGGAAATTGCGCCTTCGCCTATCTTAATCTCTTCTATGACTCTGGATTGCACCAAAGCTTCTTCTAAGCTGTCGTATTGTCGTAGTAACAATAGACAAGAGATTGATTTTAAGCAACTTTTTGTGAACATTTGTGTGAGATCAGACATAGGAGGACGGTAGCGTAACCTAGAAAGCAAAGCTCTCCATCGATTCCCATACGATGCCATTTTTTCCTCTTCAAATTGCTTGAGGCTCGCTAAATCACTTAGTGATGCCTTCTTCCTTGTGTTGAAGGCAAAGCGTTCAAGAAACGCATCTACTAATTGATCTAAATTGCTTATGCTGTGTTTGGGCGGTTGTGTGAACCAATCCGAGGCAGGGCCTGCGAATGTGGTTATGAATGTTCTAAGCAACAATGAGTCATTATCTTGGATGCCGAAGCATTGGATTAGAAATCGTGTAACGTGTTCCTGTGCGTCCTCTTCACCTTTAAAAACTTCCAATTGAGGAAACTTGAAGTGTTCGGGGTAAAGAGGTGTAGGCACTGAGGGATGCACCGGATTACTACGAAGTAGACATAATGTGGGTTTTTGATGCCCAACAGCTTTTGTCTCCACAGACTCCAAACGCTCCAATAGTGCTTGGTATGCATCGGAAGATTTTATTTCTTCCTCTCTTGTTCGCTCTTGTTGCAAGTTACGATAAACTGGAGGCCTATGGAGGGGTGGCCGAATGGCATCCTTCCTGCATTGATGGGGAGTTTCAACATATTCCTCTTCTGGTTCATACTCCTCGTAAAATTATTGAGGAGTCTCTAGGCGAAACCTATGACCCTGATCAAGCTCTTGCTGAAGGTACCCATCATTGTTTCGGGGAGTTGCCTCCCTCTCGAATCTATGAGGTCTTGGAGGCAGAGCTTTACGAGGTCATGGAGACCTGTCCTGCACCAACGGATTACGCCTCTCATAATGTTTAGCTCTTTGGATGCGAGGGGTTGGCCCCCTCTCAGGTATTTCATAGCGTAACTCATCCGCTTCATGTTGCATGCGCTCTCTATCCAAGCGGTGTCGATACTCTATCTCCTGATGACTTTGTTTAAGCCGCATGATTTGGGCTTGACGGGTGGTATATCTGGCGACAGCTGGGTCAATTTGGTCTACCCTATTTTTCTCAGGAGGTTTGAATGTTTCTTCTATGTGTTTACCTCGAGTTTGCTGGTCTAAGGTTTCAATGGGTCGCTTCCCTCTGTCGAGGTAAGTGGTATGTGCTCGAGGCTCTGGCCTCAAGGGGTGATCATGATATCTTGTTGGTGCGGAAATGCAAGGTTCCCGCATTGTTTGTTTCCCTCGAGGAATGCGATGGCTTTCCTCGTACTCCCTTTCACGGGTGTAAAGGGGGTGGGCGGAGTTAGGTCGCCCTATGTAAGGAGCCCTGCGCTTCGGATTTGGTCTCTCTATTCTGATGATAGGTAAAGAAGGGACGCCATATCCACGTTGCCCCTCCAAATGGACGGTGTGCCTGTCTAGTGCTTCATCACGCGGTGGCAACTCATGCCTAAATTCAAGAGGTGATTCTCTATTTATGTCAAGGTCTACATGTAAGGCATCTTCCCAAAAGGGGCTGCTTTGAATAGGCATACCCCACCGAGGATTTTGAATTGGATTATTTTGTAGGTTAGACCTATAAGGCGATATGACCAACTCCTCAGGACTGAAGTGAAGGCGACTTGTGCCTGCTTTTTGTGTACCTTTCAAAGCTTCTGCCCTTGATTGGGCTTGACTGCGGGTGTACACCATTACGATGCTTCTATGCTATCTAAATAAGTTTTTATCTCGTTTATGATTTTTTTTGTCTACACTAAGTAGAATTAAGCACACACATTCACAAAATCGTGATTATCTCTTTTAAGGATTATTGGTGTGCCCTAAACTGGTTTAGTGCATTTTGGTGTTTTGTTTTGTTTTTGTAGGTTTTGAAGATCGTTTAAATGCATTATGACGGCTCATATAACTCCCAAAATGGTAGCCCCTTCAATATACCAACCAGGCTGATATACCAACTTCTCTATATACCCGCCCTTACGAGAGGTAGACTATAGGTACGTGAGAGTAGAAGGTACGTGGTACGTAGGCGGTACGAAAGGGGGATTGTCTTGTTAATGGCACCTACCATAGAAAACTTATCCTCGTGCACATGGGAATCACCCCAGCAACACTCGGTCTGTCTTCGTCAGGATTTATGCCTAACAACAGTTGACAATCGGGAAATGGATGCAAAGCTAAGCCAAGGTGGTGATGAACCCACCGTTGGTCTTGCTCAAGGGCTGGGGTCTTACGACCAGCTCCTTGGTTTAAAATTGTTGCGTGGAGTGTGTGAGATTCATTTTATTTAGCGAAAATTAAAACAAGCATGAATGATTTTCCCTAAGTAATGCAAGATAAAAATGAAAACATTCAAAGAAACAGAAACAGAAATAGAAATTTTAATAGAGATTATAAAAATCCCTACCTCTTCTCTCGCTCGCTCCGATTTGCTTCGAATTTCTGCTCTGAAAATCCGTAGGCAAGAATTCGTCCCTCTGGGAGACGAATTGCAGAACAGAATTCGTCCCTCCCAGAGATGAATTTGAATTCATCTCAGGATCAGACGAATTGCAAAACAGAATTTGTCCCTGCCAGAGACGAATAGCAGTCTGCTAAAAAAAAAAAAATGTACTTGTCAAGCACAAAACATAAAAATTTAATCAGTTTCTATGATTTTAAACACCAGGGAATAGGGTCCCACCGTGATCGCCACTGAAAGCACGAGATTCCGGGCAAAGGAAACACTAATTGCGATTGCATTCAAAACCAAATACGCTTAAGTCCTAGAAACGTAAAGTGCATGAAATGGAAAAGAAACACATTGGAAGAGACACAAGCAAATGGAGAAGACACAGCCCTTTCATTAATATCCCTTGATCTCTGTTACAATGACGTCTCCTCCATTTTCTGGGGCTAGGATCATTAAAATAATTTGATTACAATCACTCAATGTTCCTCTTTCTGCGTACCCACGATTGCAATGGGCAGGCCAAGATGATGTCGCCGCTGACCCAGGGACGATTTCATAAATCGTCCCTGGGTGAGACGATTTCAAGTTAGCAATCGTCCCTGGGTGAGACGATTTCAGAAATCATCCCTGGGTGAGACGATTTAAATTTAGCAATCGTCCCTGGGTGAGACGATTACTAGGAAAAGTGTCTAAGTGTGCCAAATTGCATCTTGACCTCACACAATTGCTATGAAAGTGGTTAAGCCCACTGTTTGACCTTTGAGGGCTGCCCTGGGGGCTGTGTTTGTCAAAGCGATCAGTGTTTGCAGTCACATAATCGGATTGGTGTTGTTTTGGTGTCTACAATTTCCATATCTCCTTCACTGAAGATCTGTAATATTCACTCTTCATTTTCTTTTACGCTTGGCGTAGCTCTAAATAAAGTCAATTATTATAAAATCCTTTCAATTTTTTTTATTCTTCTGGTGCGCTCTTAGGCCACATAACTTTAGTTGCAAGATAAATGTTTTATACCGTTATATCTTGTGATCTTCCTTGGCATACCTTTTGCTACATCGGTGAACTCTTTAGGATCCCCCTTAAGCAGGGATAGCATTCATTTAATGCCAATTAGTGGATTTTTTCTCGATTGGAAGATTTGCAAATGGCTCTCATTACCTCCTATTTAGTTATCTTTGTCTCTCTTCATTTTGCATCATTTTCTTATGATCTTGAGCTTCATTTATTCTCTAACGAATTATATGTGCAGAGTGTTATTTTCATTTTGCTCAAAGGTGATGCGTCGTGGTGCTGAAGCAAGCAACTAATTTTTTTTAATTCTTATTTTGATATCATTCATTTGCTATATCTTTTAAAAAAAATTATAACAGTCTATATTTTCGTTTATCGCCTCTCCTGTTTTACTTTTGTTCTGCAGGTTACAAAAGTTGAGGCACTACATCTACGAGGAACTATGTCTGTGAGCTTTAAATCTACAAAGTGCTAGATTTGTGCCTTCTTTGAAACTCTAATAGAAAGCACCAGTGATCTTTATCTTCTACGATGCATCAAAGGAAAAACCACTTCTACCTCTCTATTTTGTGGTACCTACCCGAATAATTTTGGGTTTCCTCTTCATGCGGCAGCAAGATCATTCTTTCAGAATTTATCTCTGTTCTTTCTTTTGCTTTAGCATAGTTGCAAATCACATGCACCTTGTTTGAAGTATATCTCTTCTATTTATTTTTTGTCTAAAGATTCTTTGTATTGGTTTTTTATCTATCCCTTCAATTTCAAAGGTAAAAACCATACAAAAATATCCCCTTAGAATTTAGGTATTTCATATTTTATTCTGACTCGATTCTTTTCTAAAGCCTCTTTCTATTTCAGTGGGATTTAGTGAAAAGAGTCATTTGTAACCTAGTAAATGCAAAATTATTTTTTTTGGGGGGGGGGGCATTAGAGGTGCTAATTATTACACCATTGACTATTTTGTCTTTTGAGGGGGGTCCTTTTATCTTTCCAATGTCCTTAATATTTATTCTAGTTCCTTTTTAAGTAACTATAATAATTATTTAAGTGCATAAATTTTGAATATAAGATAAAAGTACTCCCTAAAATTAAAAAGGGAAATCTCAAGTTGTAAAACCTTTTTTTTCTCTCTAAATATTCCCCTTTAAATGCATTTTTTTATCATAATATTTGTTGGTTTTTAAAACACTTCTTTTCAGGTTAATTCATAAGATATAGATAGAAAAAAATTAAAACTTTTGTCAAGCCCTCAAATAGTTTTTTTTGGCTTGTTGTTTGTTTTTAAAATTAAAATATTTTCTATCTATTCTTTTTTTTAATACCAAAAAAAAGTATATTTCTAATTAAGCAATCCTATTCAAAAACTTATAGTTTCTTAATTTTTTCAAGATATTTTGCCTACGTTCCATGTACCAATATATTCCATAAACTTATAGTTTCCCTCAAGTTAGGGTAGGTTTTTGAAAGACTTGGTATACAGGCCTAGCATATATTTTTAAATCACCTTATTTGCAATATTGGATATCTCTATTACTTATAGTTTCGCTCTCGTAAGGGTGATTCATTGAGATATTCCAATATCTATATCTGGTTGATCCTACTTGCATTTCAAGCCAATATTCCAAATATATTTTCTACTCATTACTTAAATTTTCCCTCAAGTAATGGCAGGTAATTGAGAAGAATGATATTGGGCCTGGAAATTGTTTCTAAGATAATTTTAGTATAACAACAATCTATTACTTATAGTTTCCCTCTCGTTAGGGCGGGTAATCTGACGGTTGTGACATTAAAATAAAATTTTACATTCTTCTTTCAATTGTACTAATATAAACTTGAAGTTATAAGGCAAGGTATATTGTTTAAAACTTCAACTTTCTTCACAAAATGAATACAATTGATATTATCACCCCTCATAACTATCACACTTGGAAACCCAAAATTTTAAATCTTATATCTCGAAAAGGGCTCACTCATTTGCTAGAAGAAAAGCAACCTGAATTTGAGAAAGAATATGAAAAATTTGTTCATAAAGGAAATATGTGTGAAACAATGGGTATTATAAGCACTAATGTTCATGAAAGCTTATGGTTTCACATTACAGATTGTAAAAATCCTTATGAAAGTTGAGAAAAATTAAATATTTTTCTTGGTAAATTAGATCAAATAAGATCAATGCAATTAGAGGTAGAATTAACATCTTTATCTCCTGAAGACTTCATCAATATTGTTGACCTTTTCACCAAATTCAAGGAAGTCCTCACTCAATACAAAGGTAGTGGGAAGACTAATATTGAAGAAGAATGTATTTATCTACTTCTTTCTAAACTAAATGGTTTATTTAAAATATTTGCAACCACTTTTCTATATACAAAATATGCTCTTGGTGCAACCTTTAAATACCCTCTTTAGAATAATTTTATGATAGACTAACTAGGGAAGAAATAAAACTTGCATGATATGAAATATCTTCTTCTTCCTCTTCATCAAAAGCCTTACTAGCCTCCACCTCTTATAAATAAAAATTAAAAAAGAAATAAAGGAATCCCATAACTTATACTCACTGCAAAAAGAATGGTCATTTGAAAAAAAATCTAGAAAACATTACAACAACTAGAGTCAGCTATGAAGGATCAAAATATATACAATAAAAAATAGATAGAAAAATCCCTAAATATTCAAGGAAAAACCACCAATTCCTATTCTAATTATTGGGTCCTATATTCTGAAGCAAATCATCACATGACTACTTCAGATGAGTCCTTCTCTTCTATCTCCTCAAGTTCAACATGTAGCATAGAAGTTGGTGACTCTTACTTTATCCTGGTCAAAGGAAAGGGTGACACAATCATTGATGGTGTCTCTATCAATAATGTTCTCTATGTTCTAAAAATTGCCACAAATATCCTCTCCATCTATCAGATTTGCACTTCTGGAAAAGGAAAAACAATTCTCCTCTCACTAATAGGCGTTGAGATAAGAGGCTTTCAAGATCCAAAATCTCTCATAGGCAAAGGAAATATTGATCACAACACTCACCTATTTCACTTCAAAGTATTCAAAAAATTTGAAGGGACCTCCTATTTTGTTGCTCATGGAGATCTTGAAAGCAAAATTTGGCATGAAAGGTTTGGGCATCTCAGTTACAACTACCTAAAAGAATCAAACAACCATGATATGTTAACAGGATTACCTCAAGTCTCCTATATTTATGGAGTATGTATTAGATGTGCTTTTGGAAAGCATCATCAAAATCCTTTCCACCCTAGTGGTTCTCTAAAGGCCTCATCCCCTATAGAGTTAATCCATAGTGACTTGACCGTCTTCCCATAGCCTTCTTTCAAAGGAGAAAAATATGCATTAACCTTCATTGATGATATTTCTAGAAGAACTTGGGTATACTTCCTGAAATACAAGAGTGATGTTCTATCCCACTTCAAAATATTCAAAGCCTTGGTTGAAAATTAGGCCTCTTGCAAAATCAAGCAAATTTGCACAGATAATGGGGGAAAATACTTCAGTAATGAGTTCTCAAATTTTCTATCTAATCATAGAATAATTCATCAATATTTTGTCTCCCATAATCCACAATAAAATGGCATTGTATAGAGTAAGAATAGAACTTTAAAGGAAATGGCCAACTGTATGCTCCACTCAAGGGATCTTCCAAAAGTTTTTTGGGCAAAAAAAATTAATTGTGTAAACTATATTCAAAACCGCACATCTCATAAAGCTCTTGTCCATTTAACACCTGAGGAAGCATGGACTAGCTAGAAACCTGATGTCTCTTTCTTAAAAAAAATTGGGTGTACTTCTTGGGTGCATATTCCAAAGAAGAAAAGGAAGGCTCTAGATAAGAAAGCAAAAAGCTCATATTTATTGGTTACTGTGAGGAAATGAAAGCATACAGGATCCTTGATCCTTCAACTCATGAAGTCCTTTTTCATAGAAATGTTCAATTTGTTGAAATATTCACTCATAAAGATGCTCAACCATCCTCTTCCTTCATTGAGCCTTCTCCTACAGTAGAACCTCAATATAATGAAGAACCAACTTTAGAGGTAAATTTAGAGATTGATGATCAAGATGAGGTGAAAGCACGAGATTCCAAAAATAAAAGGAAAACTATAGCTATGCAATGTAAGACAAAATATAACGCTTTAATCCTATGCCTTTGAAATGCACAAAACAAAGAAAGGAGATAAATCAAAAATGAAAGAAAGATGTATGGAAAGCACAGCCCTTTTTATTCAATTTTCTTATCCTCGGTTACAAAGACGTCTCCTCCATTTTTAGGGGCTAGGAGCATTAAATAGATCTTGGTTACAATTGTGACTTAGTCTTCCTCCTTCCGCATGCCCACATGCAAAATGGGTGGGCCAAAGTGTTGCCGCCGCTGATGTTGATGAGTCCTCGCTTCTTATTGCTCCTCCTGCATTCAAAGAAACAAGAAAGGCATTAGTAGCATCTGCTGCAAATAGGAAAATTTTTGTTCCTTGAAATCAATAAAAGATGTATGCTTAAGACTGACTAAATTGATGCATTAAATGATCCTAAATAAATTGCAAATATTACAGAGGTCAAAAGACATTACCAGAGGGCCATTGCCATTGAAACAGTCGACCAATCTACTTTCAACTGTAATTCATCCTTGGGTAGGACGAATTCTGCTGTTATTCGTCCTCGGGTGGGACGAATTCTACTATGATGAAAATCCGAGTTGACGTTGCTCAAATGTCGAACCTAGGGACCTCCAAAACACCTATAGACAAAGGGGTTAAGTAATTGGGGCCATTTTGGGATGACCTAGATGGTTGGATTCTCCCAATTTGACCTCCATCAACGAGAATTTGATGTTGTTACCTGCAAGTTAGTGAGGGCCACAAAATTGACAAAGCATGATAATATTTGATAAATGTCTTCTGAAATCAAGATTGTAAACTATCTAAACAGCATAGAGTGTAATGTGAAGTGAATAAATTATAGAAAGCAAATTAGAATGAAACTTAAAAGGTGCGGGGTGCCCGAGTGGGCCACCCACCGTTGGAACTTGATTTCGGTGCCAATCCACTAGGGAAGGGCCCAAAATATCATGGGATTGTGGTGTCAGAAAATTGGGGGATTAAGGTGGTCAAATGTTGGGTTTGGGTTTGGATCCACACTTCCAAAAATCCACCTAATAACCTCTCTTGTGAAAGAGATCAATGGATGTGAAAGGGTGAATCAAAAAGGGGTGCAATAGGGTGTTCGATTTGGCAGCACTTCGTTGCTTGAAAATTCCTCCAACCTGTCCTCATTTGGGTGGGAAAGTCCACCATTTTATAGACCCAGGGGGTCTCTTTGGAGAGGCATGCAGGGATGCCATGTGGCGGCCATGCCTTCCCAAGAGGGAGGATATTCCTCCCTGACTTGGGCTTCCATGGTCGCCTTTGTGACAGTCCTCAAACTGCCAACCTACCCACCTACACGCGCATGCTCGACAGGAGGCAATAATTGACTGTCCTCGGCTGCCACTTGGCAGCATTCTTCTTTTTGCCCATTAAACCTGGAATTCGTCCTGACCAAAGACAAATTTAGAATTCATCCCTGGGTGATACAAATCCCTGTTAGTATTCATCCCTAGGTGAGACGAATATTGAGCAAAGTGCCTAAATGTGCCAAATTGCCTTTTGACCTTACAAAATTGCTTTGAAAGTGGTTAGGACCATTGTTTAACCTCTGAGGGCTGCCCTGGGGGATGTGTGTGTCAAAGCGATCAGTGTTTGCAGTCACATAATCAGATTGGTGCTATTTTGGTGTCTACATGAGGAACCTATAACTCCAACTCAAAGTCTTTCCATTCCTTCTACTCCCTCTTCTATGCCAAAATGGGCCTGCACCATTGTTAAAGAAGCTACTCCTTACATCCAAAATCTTCGATCATCCATATTAACCAACTCCATTAGGTACTAGTCTTGTCTATCAGTTTATTTTCTCTAATCCTCAATCCTTCAAAGAAGCAACTGGTATAAAAGAATGGGATGATGCCATGGAAAATGAATTATCTTTATTAATCAAAAATAGAACTTGGGATTTAGTTCCCCTACCTAAATTAAGGAAATTTGTTCATTGTAAATGGATTTACAGAACAAAATATGGACCTAATGGAGAAATTGACAAACACAAAGCTCGCCTAGTAGCCAAAGGTTTCTCTCAAATTGAAGGAATTGATTATGCTGAAACCTTTGCACCAGTTGCAAAAATGAATTTTGTTAGACTAGTTCTTTCTCTAGCTATTTCCAAAAAGTTTCCTATCTTTCAAATGAATGTAAAAAGTGCTTTCTTACATGGGGATTTAAAGGAATAGATATTCATGGAATAACCTATTGGTTTCACTCAAGACTCCTCTCTTGTTTGTAGGCTAAAGAAGTCTCTCTATGGCCTCAAACAAGTTCCTAGAGCTTGGTATGAAAAATGGACTCCTTCCTTCTTTCCTTAGGTTTTTTTCATTGTTAGTTTAACAACACAACCTACATTTAGAGAGATGAAGGAAAAATTACCATACTTGTTCTATATGTTGATGATTTGCTACTCATTGGTAGTGACTTTGCTCACATTCAGACTATAAAAGACTTGCTCTCTAAAAAAATTGATATGGTTGATATGGGTCTAGCACATTACTTCCTTGGGATCCAAATAAATCAAACAAATGTGGGAATTTCATTGTGTCAACAAAAATACACTCTAGATCTTTTTCAAAGGTTTAAAATGACAAATTGTAAACTGTCTCCTACATCTTTCCAGTCTAGAGTTAATCTAAGTGCAAATCTCCTCTATGTGATGCAACTCTATATTGTCAGCTTGTAGGGATTCTATTATACCTTACTCATACTCGTCAAGATATATCATATGTTGTGGGCTTAATATCTAGATTCTCACAACAACCTCATTTCAATCAATGGAAAGCATAAAAAAGGATCCTCCACTACTTGCGAGGAACTACTCACTTTGGGATCTTATATGAGGGAAAATCCATGGATATCATTAGCTACACAAATTTAGATTGGGCAGTTTCAGTAGAATACATATATTCAACTTTTGACTATGTTTTTTTCCTGGTTATTCACCAATTGCTTGCTTATGCAAAAAATAACAAATAGTGGCCTTATCATTTATAGAGGAAAAATATAGGGCAACTGTTTCAGCATGTTAGGAATCTCTTTGGCTTCGTCATATTCTATAAGAATTTAGATTTTCTAATAAAAAACCTATTACACTTTGGTTTGACAATCAGAGCACAATTCATATTGCATGAAGTCCAGTTGAGCATCAGCGCACCAAGCATATTGAGATACACATGTACTTAATTCGATTTCATATTCAAAATAGGAACATATACTTGGACTATATTCCAACTAAAAATCAAGTTGCAAGCATCTTCACCAAGTCATTTCCTTCTTCGTGTTACATACAGTTACGAGAGAAACTTGGAGTATTACAACTACATTGAAACAAAGGTATTTCACATCTCATTTTAATATTGTATTCTTTGGAGGATGGTTATTTCCCATATGGTTTTTTTTATCATCTCTCCCTTACATAATATACATGAGTACCTCATCAGGCCAAGTTGTTGGGACTCATTTTTTTTATTAAGGATAATATTAATCATCCAAAGACATGCCTCGTTATTTCATAAATATGGTTTTTCCCATGTGGTTTTTTCACAATCTCTCATATATATTTTAAATGAGTACCTCATCAGGCCATTTTTACAGGACTCGTATTTTTTTTCTGTATTCAGAGGATAATCTTCACAAACCAAAGACAAGCCAGAGGATAATCTTCACAAACCGAAGACAAGCCTCTTCCTATTTTTTTTTCTGATGAATTTTTTTTTCCCATGTGGTTTTACCATATCATATAAAATCATTGTACATGAGTACCTCATCAAGCCATGTTTCTAGGACTCACTTCTATAATTTACCCCTAGTATCACTTAAGGGGGGTGTTAGAATAAGTGATTATTCTATTAAGTTCCACTAGTATAGAAACACTTGAGTTTCCACTTTTCCATAAGTTAGATGAACTCTTAGTGTTTTCAATATCATATTTGATAAGTTGTTGTAATCCAACGACTCTCAATGATCAACATTGCTATTTATACAAAGTTGATCTATGAAATAAATCAATCAGTTCTACATTTTCTTCATGTTTTTTGTAATGATTTGAATGTCTATTTTGGAAAATTCTAACATATTTCCAAAATATGAAACATCTAAAGAGATAGATGGAGATTTAAAATATCAATTATTTTTTAAATGACTTTAAATAATGGGGAAATTTAAATTTAAGTTTTGGAACTTATATGAGACTATAAAAATAAACATAATGAAATAACATACTTTCATGGAAGGAGAATAATTACTTCTTATTTGCATGGTATATTATAAAGGATGAGTCAAGTTGGGCCCAAAAATCTATGGATATATTATTGAAGAAAGGTGACATAAACACCAAATTTTCTCATGTTATTGCTAAAATAGGCATGCTCTTTTCTCATATAAAAATATTTCAGATGCAAATATAACATGTATTAAGGAATAAGAGTAGATCATACTGAAAATAGTCAATTATTTTATGGAAATTGTATTTAAGTTTTGGAGGATGAGGGTGAGATTTCATAAAAAACTTCATCAATTATCATGCAAAGAAAATAATTTTTTTATAAGAAATATATATATGTAGAACATATTAGATACATTTTTCTCTTTTCATCATAATAAGGCTTATAGATACAATGGATGTCTTCCACACAGAAAAAAAAAAGAGTTATGGGATGACATGTTAGCATTTTCTATGCATATATTTTTACTTAGTGTATAATTAAGATAATTTTACTTGTACTTCTTAGAATATATTTTTGAATATATATGTGGAGTAAGCTACTAATTTATTTTAGTTTTTGCATGTTCTATTGCCTACCTAATATCATCAGGTAGTCCATGGCTAAGAAAATACCATACTTATTATTGACACTATAGAAATATGAGTATAGATCAAGGTCCTATTTATGGTGAATGAACATCTTCATATGTTTTCAATAGAATAGAGTTAAATACAAATAAAAATGAAAGCATGATGAACATCTCCTTGTATGATATTATTCATGATGCACCTAGTGATCCATCATGATGTCTATTTTTTATGAAGAGGTTTAGGACCAAATTTATTAGATGCAATTTGGATATGCAATATAACATGAGAAAAAATAATATATTAGCTTGTTTTTAGGGATATTCATTTATTCTTTTGATCATATATAATTTCCACCAGTCGATTTTATTAAATATTAGAAATATTTGGTCCATAATTTCCAAACCATAAAAGAATTGCCTCCTAGTTTAGCTCTGGTTTTTTGGTTTCACCTCCTAGTTTCTTGTTGGATTTCTCACCAGTTTACCCTAGTCTATTTCATTTTTTGGTTTTTTTATGTAGTTGTTTAGTGGTTAAATATCTTCTAGTTTTTCCCTAGTTTCTCTTTGTAAAAGATTCAAGGATATTTTCAAAACCCTTTCAACCAATCAAAAAAAATATATAATGGGTTCACCAATTCAAGTATGAAATCATTATATTTTAATATTCTATCACATTAAATATATGCTAAGATATTAAAAAGTAACAATGATTGATAAAATAAAAACATTGTTCATGTTACAAGAGAAGACATAAATAAAGGTATTATTTTGTGGTAGAAGGTCACTTAGAACACAAATTTTCCACTCCAAAATATGAAGATAATATTTCTATTTCTCATTAGATGGAAAAAACCATCATGTTCATTTGGATCAAATATTTCATATAACTAAAAATATCCTTAGTATAAAGAATTACAATTTATATCTTAAATTAGGGATTTAAAGTCATGAAGGAATATTGAGAGATAATTTTAAAGTAGAGAGTATGAAATAGATTGTATTTGACATAACTAAATTATCTACATTCTCCTCATGTTCAAGAAGATAATCTATTTTCAATAAAAATGGAAGTGGTGATGACATTCTCCATCATATGTTAGGGTTTTTAAGGCAACATACTTAAAAATGTAATTTGTATGATATCTATTACAATTTAAGGTTTCTAGAATAATATAAAAGAGTATAAAATAGTTATCCTTTGTACAATAGTAGTTTAAATATAGCATTATTATTTTTAATGGTTATCCATTACACTTTAAGTTCTTCAAGATAACACAAATGCATGCATGCCATCTATACTTGTTAACAATATAGAAAAAGTTAGAGATAGATGAAGACATAAATATTTGTCGAAATAAAAGAGAGGAAGGACACCATAGTAGGAAAAAAAAAAATCACTGAGATATTAATTTGGGAAGATACACAAAAATACAAATCACAATTATTAGAAATAAGTGAGATTAATCCCATAACTAAGAAAAAATAATGATGATGGGGATGATGTATTGGAATATTTAGGGTATGACTATGGAAGAAATATAAGTAGTTATCAAGGATTTTATATCTTATAATATTATTGAATTTATTTTAATTAAATATAAAAAACAAGTAGTAATGAATGTAAGGATGCATTTAGAAAGGTTTACCAAATGAAAAATTATCTAATAGTTTATATTTTGGATGCTTGAAGTTTTATTTTGATGGTATAGAAAATCATAAATTAGATGGACAATATTTAGAATCATGAACTAGTTGGGTTACTTTACTTTTATAGAAAATATAAAATTATATAGAATTGGGATTCATAAATGTATATGCTTTAAATATAAAAACTCTTAATACAAATGCTAGATATAAATGATTTCTTTCATGTCAAATTTAATGGTTAATTATAGTTGTGATCTATGGATTATTTAGATGACTTAAATATAGGTATAGTCCTTCAAAATTTAAGGATGGTATTCTTGGTTGATCTAAATGAATGGATATTTTTTATATGACCTTTTGGATGATAGTAGTATAGAATACTATACATGGTATATTATAAATAGTAGAAAATCTCATATGACATAATGGAAAAAATTAGATATATTTTTTCTACCTAATAGTTGGTCACATATAGCATGCCATGCATGATTAAATAAACATCCACTTGAGATAAGCTCTACTCAATATTAGTCTTCCAAATCTATTTTGATTTTAGTCTATATGAATCCAAGAACTAAATTTCCTCCAAACAATTATGTTATCATAAGAAAAAGTAATATTTCAAGGATAACATCTATATAGGTTTATTCAAAATATGAAACATCTAAAGGGATATATGGAGATATAAAATATCAATTTGTTTTTAAATGGTTTTAAATAAAGGGGAAATTTAAATTTAAGTTTTGGAATTTATAGGAGATATAAAATTAACATATTGAAATAACATACTTGCATGGAATGATAATAATTATTTCTTATTATCATGGCATATTATAAAAGGATGAGTCAAGTTAGGCCCAAAAATATATGGATATATTATTGAAGAAAGGTGATAGAAATGCCAAATTTTCTCATGTTATTGCTAAAATAGGCATGCTCTTTTCTCATATCTTTTTTTTTTAGTTGCAAATAGAACATGTATTAAGGAATAAAAGTAGATCATAATGAAACTACTCAAATATTTTATGGAAATTGTATTTAGGATTTTGAGGATGAGGGTGGGATTTCATAAAAAAAATCATCAATTATCATGCAAAGAAAATAAAATTTTGATAATAAATATATATATGTAGAACATATAAGAAATATTTTTCTCTTTTCATCATAATAAGGCTTATAGATACAATGGATTTCGTCCACACACAAAAAAATAAAAAGAGTTATAGGATGACATGTTAACACTTTTTATCCATATATTTGTATTTCTTAGAATATATTTTTAAATATATATGTGGAGTAAGCTAATAATTTATTTTAGATTTTACATGTTCTATTGTCTGCCTAATGTAATCAGGCAGTCCATGGCTAAGAAAATATTATACTCATTATTACAGACACTATGGACATGTGAGCATAGATCAAGGTCCCAATTATGGTTAATGAACATCTTTATATGTTTTTAATAATATAGAGTTAGATACAAATAAAAATTAAAGCATGATGAAAATCTCCTTGGATATTATTCATGATGCACCTATTGATCTATCATGATGTCTATTTTTTATGAAGAGGTGTAGGACCAACTATGGTAGGTGCAATTTGGAGATGCAATATAACATGAGGAAAAAGAAGATATTAACTTGTTTGTAGGGATATTCATTTTTCTCTTTTGATCATATATAATTGCCATGAGTCAATCTTATGAAATATTAGAAAGATTTGGTCCGTAATTTTAAAACCATAAAGAAAATAACTTATCACTAATATATTTTTTCCAATATTATGAAATAAAAAATAGACAAATAGTTTGACCTATGATTTACTTTTCTAATAGATAATTCAATGTGGTTGTTCCAATTATGATTTTTAAGAAAAGTGGGATAATGAGGTTATGGGTTGATTATCAAAATATAAATAAGATCAGAGATAAGGATTACTACCTACTTCATTTCTTATATAAAATATTGAATGAAGTTGTAGGATAGATGTTATAGCCTTCAAGATGGCTACAATGACTACAACTAAGTATCTATTGTAGAAAAGGACCAATCGAAAACAACCTACAACCTTCACCGCTGCATGGAGCACCTTCACTACTCCATTGAGCAAATTGCTTATTAAGGAATATCATTTGGTTGTTAATACACTTGCAACCTTTTAATAATTAATGTATAAAGTGCTTTAACCTTATCTTAAAATTTTTATTTTGTATGATAAAAGCTTCACTCAATATTAAAAATGAATGTCTAGATGAATCAAAGGTGCGTTATTTAAAGTTGGATGATCGCAAAGGATTGTAACTATTTTATATAGCAAGTTGATAAAAATAAAAGTATTTACAAAGTATTTACAAGAAATCGTTGTGGATGATCGCAAAGGATTGTAACTATCCTATACAGCAAGTTGATAAAAATAAAAGTATTTACAAGAAATCCATTGGTTCTCCTGCTCCTACTCTAGGGATTGACGGTCTTTCTTCTGGTTACGTGGATGGCAATCGTTCCTGTAAATCGTTTTCACACAGTGGTAAAAAGCAGGATATGGCGGAGGCCTCCCCTTTCCAAAGTTGATGAAGTGGAGGTTCTTCCTAGGAAATTCATCAAAGAAAAATTGGTAGTGGATGTTTATTCACTGTGGGAAGTTTCTGCTAAGAGTGCTCTTTTACTTAGCCTGCCTCTGATAGAGATTAAGCAATGTACAGTTTGGAGCTCTGTTAAGATGGTTTTAGATTTTTCTGAGGAGATTGTCCAAATGTCTGATAATGTTGTCAATGATATTGATTCAATGTTGTTGAACTTTCTCGGTTCTCTCACTGGTTTTATCGTGTTTTTTTTATGTTAGGGATCTTTGTTTTGTGTTCTTTTGTACTTTCTTCTGTTTACCTTTGTGACAGTTTGCTTTGTAAAAGGTTGTGGAGTCCTTTCAAAACCCTCTTTCCTCTAGTACAAAAAATAAAAAATAAATAAAAATATTTAATATTGGTAATAAGTTTACTAAAGGACCGTTATCGTCCTGTAGTGTCATTTTGGCTCTCGACCTTTTTTCCCCTTTTTTTTCTGGCTAGCGATGGTTTGTTTTAGGCATTGTTGATATCGTTAGGCATGATTTTCTGATTTTTTTCCCTTATGTATGTGGCCTGCTTGTTAGAGAGTAAATTAATTTTGCCAGCGGACATTTAGATGTAACTGTTATTGTCTATTATGTCAATGTTCATTTTGTGGGATATATATATATATGTTTGTATTATGACCAGATAATTTTATAAAATCACATACCCCTCCATAGATCAAGTTTAAGTATGCAGTATTTTGTGTCATATCTCGATATCAACATAAATAGTCTTGTTTGTTTTTCTGTGTATTTTTCTTTTTTTCTTGTGTGTTTCTACATTAAGTTTTTATATTTGACTGTGCTTCAGTCTCCATATAATACTAATATCGTGGCTGATATATATATATATATAAGTTTCAAATATTTAAAAAAATATATATGTACACGGTTTTGCTTATCGAATGCTTTATTCGGGTCAAAATGTTTCACATTGACTTGTTGAAATCTGGAATTTCGGCAGAAAAGCTGTTTGGCGTGTTTAACGTTTCTCAAAATTATCCCATATTGTTACTCGTAGTCGCTTTTAGTCGACTTTGTTGAGACAATGGTCATAATAACAGAAGATGTACTTTCAGGGGTTGGTACCAAACTCATGAAAACCCCAGGGAAGGAAAAATAATGGATATGATAATGTTCGGCCCAAAAATTAGGGCTTTACTAAACATGGGATCTGTTAAATTTTCCTTCATAGTATAGAAATTACGTAGTAGCGATTACCCTGTGGCCTTTAAACTGGAAAGGTAAAGACTTAGAGAACCTCACCTTCGAGAGCACACGAAATCATGGTGTCTTGTCAAGTCGGCATCTAGAAACAGATAGTATCACTAATATTGGATAGAATTTCCACCGACGAAGTCTCTGCGCCAACACTTCATCATCAAATAAATATTCTGTCGTATTATCCACCGAAATACTATGCTTGAAAATACTTTTATCATGCCTTTGAATATTCTGGAAAGCATATGAAACGTGTAAAGTGGCAGAGTTTTCATTGATCGATCTATTCATCATCGAGTTCATCTGTAGTTAGTGCAGCATCTTATATTCGTTTTAGTCGATTCGCTTTATGGCCTAGAAAGCTAAAAGCTGAATTTACGGCTTGCGTGGAGTTCAGGTAAGAACCCTAACCATACTAAGAAAGCGATATTCATGGGTTAGGCAACAGCCCTAAATATATTAAGAAAATGAAATTCACTATTTCACAGTTTATTTCCAGCACAGAAATCTTAAATATTCATTTCGGTGAAGCACAATATGAGCGGAAGCATGTCGACACGGCGCGCAATTGTTTGAAACAGCTGGAGAAGAGTGCTGAGAAAACAAAACAACAATAAATTTATTTTATTTAATGCCTGAATTATCACGTACCTCGGTTATCTTAAGTCCTGACGTTGTCGTTTCAATCCATTAATTGAGATAGACAAACACAATATTAGAGTGAACGTAATCTCGCCGTTAGAATAGGCCATCCACTATGGAATGCGTTCTTTGTTTTGTTCTTTTTGGTTTTATTGGCCCCCTCTAAAGTAATTTTACACAGCGCGCAATTGTCTGAAACAGCTGGAGAAGAGTGATGAGAAAACAAAAACAACCATAAATTTAATTTATTTGATGCCTCAATTATCATGTACGTCGGTTATGTTAGTCCTGACGTTGTCGTTTCAATCTATGAATTGTGATAGACAAACACAATATTAGAGTGAACGTAATCTCGCCGTAAGAATTCGATTTCTGTCCAGCATTTTAATACTAAAAATGTAAGTGAAAATAAAAAAATAAAAAATAAGATCATCTGATTCTGGGTAAGTTTTGGTTTGAAATACTAGTTGACTAATATTTTTTTTTGGTATGTCTTGGTTCGAAATACTAATAGCCTATCTTTTCTGGGTATGCCTTGATTTTTCAAATCAATAAGCTATCTTTTTAAATACACTAGTTGAATCTAGATCTCTTAAAAAATAAACCAAAACCTTAATTGCTGCAGTTATCCCAATAACAACAATTGAATGACCATAACTAACTAATATGAGAAGTTTAAGCAGAATAAATGTAAATGTCCTTACCCATAAAAAGTTTAAATATATATTTCTGTCCAGCATTTTAATATTAAAAATGTAAGTGAAAATGAAAAAAAAAGCTATTAATTGATTTAGATTATGTTTTTATTTATTCCTTATAAAAGTTTATTTAAAAAAATATTTTGAATTAATTATGTATGTTATTTATTTTTCTAGTAGGCTAGTATTTATATGATTTTTGCTATTAATGCATTTAAGAAATGATGTTATTGTGTGAATCTTGTAAAGTAAAATAAATTTAGATATCTTTTTAATGCAATCTTCATCTACACAAAAAGTTTTCTAACCTCGTTATTTGTTTAAGTTTAATATGATTTTGAGTAGGTTAGATAAATTTTAACTTCATTCTTCTAAAATATACTGCATGGCATCGATTGGAACTGGAAGCATTTTCAGAATTAATTTTGAACAACTTAACATAAAGCATATCCTTTTCATTAACTATATTATCTTTTATATTCAATATCTTATCATATTCTTTTCACCTAAAATCAACCTATTATGCCTATAAATATTTTTTAAGGGAACCAACGATGCAAATAAAAAATTGGATATTGTTTAAGAAAAATACGTTACTCCATTTATGCAACAAAATCCAACATATAATCGCAATATCAATCTTCCAAAAACTACTTAATGCTTTAAGGCAACAACCCTAAACATATTAAGAAAATGATAGTCATTATTTCACAGTTTATTTCCATTGCCTTACGGCACAGCAGTAGTAAATTTTATTTCGGTGAAACATAATATGAGCGAACACGTATAGGCTGTTAGAAATATTATCCCAGATTTCATGCCTCCGTCAGACTGCGCTCGCGCAGTTGGGGATCCCGGCAAAAAGGTCTGACATGACATCGCACCTACCCTCTGATAGATGTGACATCTGACAGATCCGATCGCCGCAGAAGTTAATGCCAGTTCGACGATTTAATGCTAGTTCGACGATTGGTCAGAAACCCTAGTTGAGGGCTGTCAGAACCTGTCAGAGGATAAACCCTATCCTCCTCTCCCCGTGGCTATATAAAGCAGTTCGGGTATTTCAGACATGAAGCAGTGCACATAGAGGCAGTTAGTGGAGAAGAAGAGCGAAGAATAGAGCAGAGAAAGGAGAACATTTCAGTGAGCAGAGTGGCTCATCTGATTAATGTCCGAGCAGTCGTCTTGACATTTCTCCACTTAGTTTATCCTGTAGCTTTGTCTGCAGATGATGTTATTTCCTCAGTTGAGGACCTTTGTAACCCTCGTTTCATATAAATAAAGCTTATTGTTTGTTTTAGGCATCTTTAGGGTTTATAGTTAATTTGTGTGTGTTAAAGCTTGCTGCTCTCTGTACAAATCGCCTCAAAGCGATTATGCTTGGGTTCTAATAGTTAGAGCTCAAATTCGAGACTCAGATCACAGTTTCAGTGTTTCTCTCCTCCCATCCAAGAAAGCAGTTGTCGTAGCCGTGCAAACCTTTCGAGCAGAAAATACTGTAGAGCCAAAGTTGGCTAAGTCGGAAGAAGCCTTTCGAGTTCGCTGTCGCAACCCGACTGCAACCGAGATCCGAGCACAGCCCGAGTGCGCAAGCGAAGCGTGAAGTCATCCCATCCGCACTTCGTCGGGCATAGTTTGCACTTTGCCCATATTCCAGGTAAAGTCCGTCGGTGCCCCTGAAGTTTACACTTCGCCCATTTTCAAGCGAAGTCCGTCGGCGCCCCCGACGTCCGCACTCCGCCTTCTCCGAACTTCGCCCGTCCAAACTTCGGCGAAAGTTAGAAAAAAAAATTGAAATTAAATTCTTCAAATTGGTATTAGAGCCACTGATCCCTTGATGCGGAGACCGAAGCAGAATGGCTTCCACTAGCAACAATTTGTAGTTGCAGATCCCGCGCTTCAATGGGAAAAATTACGATTACTGGAGCATCCATATGAAGATCCTATTCGGATCTCAGGAGCTGTGGGAGTTAATCAAGAACGGCTACCCAGAATCGGAAGATGCAGTAGTACTGGCCACCCTCTCTCAAGCAGACAAGGACCTATTGAAAGAGAACAAGAAGAAAGACCAGAAATCCCTATTCTATATCATGCAAGCGATTGAGGAGACCATATTTCCATGGATCGCATCAGCCACCAAGGCAAAACAGGCCTGGGAGATTCTAGTCAGCTCGTACTAGGGCACCAACAAGGTAAATTTGGTGAAACTAAAAATGCTCAGAAGAGAGTTTGAGAACCTGCAGATGAGTGAGTTTGAGTCGATGAGTGACTTCTTCACCCATACAATAGATATCATCAACCATATGTGGTTAAATGGTGAAATTATGCAGAGCCAGAGAATCATGGAGAAGATTATCAGAAGTTTGCTTGCCAAGTTTGACTCGGTTGTGATAACAATCGAAGAGTCAAGGGATATGACAACCCTCTCTATGGATGAACTGATGGGTTCTCTGCAGACACATGAGTAGAGGCTGAGCCACTCAACTCAGTCCTCTCTAGAGCAAGCTTTCAAGGCGTAAGTCTCAGTTCGAGACAACAACAGACAAGACTCCCACCGTAGTGCCTCTAGTTCTCAAGGAGGAAGAGGTAGAAGTAGGCATGGGAGAAGTAACAAGTAAGGAGGGAGATCAAACCCTCATGTCAATGAGACCAGCTGCAACTTTCATCCATAAGGAGGAAGAGGCACTAGCAAAAACTAGCAAGGTAGCTCTCAGCAGAAGGACATGTCAAAGGTCCAATGCTACTACTGTAAAAGGTTCGGCCATTACATATCATAGTGCATAATGAGGATGGCTACAAAGAACCAGTAGTAGGCCCATTACATGGATGAAATTGAAAATGTGGTAGGAGGAAATATTTTGTTGACTTGCAACATTGAGGAGTGCTAGAATAATGTCTGGTACTTAGATAGTGGGTGCAGCAACCACATGACGGGGAACAAGGAGATGTTCTCCCAACTGGATGAAACAGTCCAATCTGAAGTAAATATAGAGAACAATAATAAGGTTCCCATAATGGGGAAAGGAAAAATCCTCATCCACACCAGGCACGACGAACGAAAGCATATATGTGACGTCTACTATGTGCCTGGCCTGAAGCACAACCTGTTGAGCGTTGGACAACTCGTGCAGAAAGGACATACGGTCCAGTTCAAAGACAAAGCTTGCACCATCAGAGACAAGTCATATGGGAAGATTGCTACAGTGGCCATGACGAAGAACAAAATGTTTTCGCTACAGATTCAGAATGAATCATTGATGTCTTTAAGTACAGTTGTGAAGGATGCTACTTGGCTGTGGCATCTCAAATTTGGTCACCTGAGCTTCAATGGCCTGAATCAACTGCACAAGATGCAAATGGTGAGGGTTTTACCCCTGATAGAGCAACCGAACCAAGTTTATGAAGGTTGCCTAGTCGAAAAGTAGCACAAGGATGCATTCCCTGTAGGACATTCTTGGAGAGCATCACGACCATTGGAGCTGGTGCACTCAGACATTTGTAGTCCGATGCAGACCACCACATTTATTGGTAACAAATACTTCCTGACCTTCATTGATGACTTCAGCCGAAATACTTGGATCTATGCCATCAAGTTGAAGTCAAAAGCATTTGCAAGATTCAAGGAGTTCAAGGCTTTGGTGGAGAAATAGAGAGGATATCATATCAAGAATCTTAGGACAGATGGTGGAGGTGAATACATTTCCAATGAATTCCATAACTATTGCAAGCAACACAAAATTCAAAGGCAGTTCACTACCAAATACACACCACAGCCAAATGGCATAGCTGAGAGGAAGAACCGAACCATCATGGAAATGGCACGAAGCATGATGAAGGCGAAGGGATTGTTGCATGAATTTTGGGCAGAGGCTGTAACATGTGCAGTCTACCTGCTGAACAAATGTCCCACCAAAAGCGTGAAGGAAAAAATCCCTCAGGAGGCCTGGAGAGATGTGAAGCCAAGTGTGGCTCACTTACGTGTGTTTGGGTGCATTGCATATTCACATGTTCCAGAAGAGAAGTGGTAGAAGTTGGATGATAGAGCTGAGAAGTGCATTTTCATAGGGTACAATGAGCAAGCAAAGGCTTATACACTGTACAACCCTATGACAAAGAAGCTCATCATCAATCGTGATGTGAAATTTCTTGAAGATCAAGCCTGGAATGGGAAGTCAGAGACTGGCCAGTTAGAGCCAGTAGTAGTATAGTTTTTTGACTTGGAAGAAGGAAATGTGCAACCACCTGCAACTTCCAATATTAATAGCGGTGCCAGTAGTAGCACAGCCACTCCATCTTGATCACCTCCACTTGCAAGTAGAATCCAGAACCTGGCGATGCCAGCGAAGACAAGGAGCTTGCAATAAATCTATGAGGCAACCCAAACCCACATAGATGAAAAGAACTCTGACTTTGCATTCTTTACTGAAGTTGATCCAGTAGAGTTTGAAGACACAAGTCAGAATCAGAAGTGGGTGCAGGCGATGGACGAGGAGATAGCAGCCATTGAAAAGAATGAAACATAGTAGCTGACAGATATTCCAGCAGTGAATAAGACCATTGGTGTCAAATGGGTGTATAAGACAAAGTTCAACGCCCAAGGAGACATTGACAAGCATAAGGCTAGACTGGTGGTGAAGGGTTACAAGTAGAAGTCAGGAATTGATTACCATGAGGTATATGCGCCTGTAGACCGACTTGACACAGTTAGGATGATCCTGGCATTGGCAACCCAACAAGGTTGGAAGATGTACCAGATGGATGTCAAGTCAGCCTTCCTCAATGGAGTGTTTGAGGAATAGGTCTACATAGACTAGCCACCAGGTTACAAAATTGAAGGCCAGGAGGGCAAAGTCCTAAAGCTGAAAAAGGCCCTGTACGGCTTGAAGCAGGTGCCCTGAGCTTGGTACAGCTGGATTGACAACTATTTTTAGGAAAATGGGTTTGTCAAATGCCCATATGAGCACACCCTATACATGAAGACAAATGAAGTAGGTGAGCTCATTATTGTCTGCATGTATGTGGACGATTTGATTTATATTGCAAACAACAATGTCTTGTTCGACCAGTTCAGAACAACCATGAAGAAGGAGTTCAAGATGACAGACTTAGAGGTGATGAAGTACTTTCTCGACATTGAAGTTGACCAATCGGCAGATGGCATCTTAATTTCTCAGGGCAAGTATGTGAAGGATGTCCTAAAGTGGTTCAAGATGGAGGACAGTAAACCTTCCATCACACCTATCGCTACAGGTTTGAAGCTGAGCAAGCCGAATTCAGGGAGGAATGTAGATCCAACCCTGTTCAAGAGGCTAGTTGGTAGTCTGATGTATTTGACTGCAACTCAGCCAGATCTGATGTTCAGAGTTAGTCTGATCAGCAATTTCATGGAGACTCTAAAGGACACACACTAGAAATCAAACAAGAGGATCTTGCGCTATGTCAATGGGACGCAAAACCATGGCCTATTTTACACTAGACAGGGCCAGCTGGAACTAGTCAGCTTCATAGATAGTGACTAGGCTGGCTGCACCAATGATCGAAAGAGCACCTTCGGGTATGCTTTCCATCTTAGATCAGGGGGCAGTCTCATGGCCATCCAAGAAACAACCCATCGTTGCATTGTCCACAATAAAAGCAGAGTACGTCACTACCATCTCAATCGCTTGCCAAGTAGTCTGGTTGAGAAGAGTTCTATGTGAACTACATCATCTGCCCGAAGTAGCAACAACAATATTCTATGACAATAAATTTGCAATCGCGCTCTCCAAGGATCCTGTGTTCCATGACCGAACGAAGCACATCAACATTCATTATCACTTCATCAGAGAGTTGGTGAAGTCTAGAGAAATTCAACTCCAGTTTTGCAAATCAAAGGAGCAGCTGGTAGATATTTTCATGAAGCCTTTGAAGGAGGAAGAATTTAGCAGATTACAAGAGCAGCTTGGAGTCAAAGTGCTCGTGAAATCAGGCTTAAAGGAGGGTGTTAGAAATATTAACGAATATTTCATGCCTCTGCCATACTACACTCCAAAAATGGGTGAATCTGGATTGCGCTCGCGTAGTTGGGGATCCTGAAAAAAAGGTCTTACATGACATCGCACTTACCCTCTGACAGATATGACATCTGACAGATCTGATCACCGCATAAGTTAATGCCAGTTCGGTGATTTAATGCTAGTTCGATGATTGGTCAGAAACCCTAGTTGAGGGCATGTCAGAACCTGTTAGAGGATAAACCCTATCCTCCTCTCCCCGTGGCTATATAAAGAAGTTCGAGTATTTCAGACATGAAGCAGTGCACATAGAGTTAGTTAGTGGAGAAGAAGAGCAGAGAATAGAGTAGAGAAATGAGAACATTTCAGTGAGCAGAGTGGCTCATCTGATTAATGTTTGAGCAGTTGTCTCGACATTTCTCCTCTTAGTTTATCCTGTAGCTTTGTCTGTAGATGATGTTATTTCCTTAGTTGAGGACCTCTGTAACCCTCATTTCATATAAATAAAGTTTGTTGTTTATTTTAGGCATATTTAGGGTTTACAGTTAATTTGTGTGTGTTAAAGCTTGTTGATCTCTATAAAAATCACCTCAAAGCGATTGTGCTCGGGTTCTAATAGGTAGAGCTCAGATCCAAGACTTAGATCACAGTTTCGGTGTTTCTCTCCTCCCAGCAAAGCAAGCAGTTGTTGTAGTCGTGCAAGCCTTTCGAGCAAAAAATACTGTAGAGCCAAAGTTGGCTAAGTTGAAAGAAGCCTTCTGAGTTCACTGTCGTAACCCGACTGCACCCAAGATCCGAGCACAGCCCGAGTGCACAAGCAAAGCGCAAAGTCGTCCCGTCTGCACTTCGTCGGGTGCAGTTTGCAATTCGCCCATATTTTGAGCAAAGTTCATCGGTGCCCCCGAATTTTGTACTTCGCCCATTTTCGGGCGAAGTCCGTCGGCACCCCCGATGTCCACACTCTGCCTTCTCCAAACTTTGCCTGTCCAAACTTCGACGGAAGTTAAAAAAAAAATTGAAATTAAATTCTTCATAGGCACGATGCGCAATCATTTGAAACAGCTGGAGAAGACTGGTGAGAAAAAAAAACAACATTAAATTTACTTTATTTGATGCCTCATTTATGTTAAGTCCCGATGTTCTCATTTCAATCCATAATTGAGATAGATAAACACAATAATATAGTGTACGTAATCTCACCGTAAGAATAGGCCATGCAGAATGAATTCCAGCCAGTGTACATGAATTCCATAAACTAATTTTTTTTTGTGGATGCGTATCATCCAGCCAGTGTACATGAATTCCATAAGAAATTTAAGATTTGTCTATTGATTTGTATGAAGTCATATTTTTTGTGACTCCTTCCTAGTTTTGTTTAGTAGCTTCGAAACTGAAGGAATTAAATAAAATTCCAAATCTAAATCACGTTACGGCAAATACGCTTCACAAATTTTTCAGCGAGGGATGAGCTTCGCAAAAAATACTCCCAAAGTGAAATGAGGGTGGGGGTGGGGGAAGTAACAACTGCAACTGTAGTTGTTACAGCTACTATAACAACTAGGGATAAAATGCCGAAGTAAAACTGCTTCGGAAAATTTCCAAATGAAGCAGCTGCTTCGTACAGTTTGCTTTCGAAGTAAAATCACTTCGGGAATTTTCAAGCCGAAGTGACTGCTTCGGACAGGAAAGCTATGAAGCACGACAGTTTTTGGTAATTGGCAACTTCGGCGAAGTGGCTCCAGGGTCCCACTTTAGGGAGACAAAGTCCCGAAATATTTCATCGGCACAAATAAACAAGTTTTCCTTCTGGATCGAACGGGTGTTTTACCACTTCGGGGCAAACCCTCACTGATGTTCAGCATGGCAGTTTCCTACAATTGGCAGCTTCGGCAAAGTGGCTCTAGGGTCCCACTTCGGGGAGACAAAGTCCTGAAATGCTTCTTCAGCACAAATAAACAAGTTTCCCTTCTGGATCGAATGGGTGTTTTACCACTTCAGGGCAAACCCTCACTGAATTTTGTCTGCATATTTAACAGTACTTCGAGACAGAGAAAAAATACACAGAGACCCCAAATTTTTAGAGTAAATACTTTATATATTTAAATAATGTCAGATTTACAAAGCTTCCTTTTGAAGCGATTACAAATTTACTTGGAGATTGTTGCTCCACTCTCCAATGGTTGGGGGCTACTGCTTTCACTCTTTTGTGACTCTGCTGGTCCAAACCCTAGCTGCTGCGGCTATTCTGTGCTCGTTATTCCTCTCTGCTACTCTGCTCCAACCTCTATCCTCCAACTACACAAAATGGCAAATGGCCCTCTATTTATAGACAGAAGCTGAGGACAAAAGGTGGGATTAAATCACCAACCGGCTGACAAAAAATAAATATCAAAGGGATTTTTCAACCAATTTTTGAGCAACCCCAACTACTCACACGCTTGAAAATTAATGCCTCGATTCTTGCGCTTGATTTCTGCTTTGCCAATTTGAATTTTGAACTGTCGGATTACTTCACGATGAAGCATCTTCGGAGGGCAAATGTTTGCTGCTTCACAGCGAAGCACTTTCAAGAGGCACCTTTTCATTGCTTCGCGGCGAAGTGTTTTTAGGGGGCATGTTAATTTTGCTTCACGACGAAGCACCTTCCAAAGGCAAATTATTAGTGCTTCACGGTGAAGCACTTGTGGGCATGAGATTTGGTTTAATAATATTTCCAACACCCTCCTTTAAACCAAATTTCATGAGTTCTCTAATGCCCAACATATCTTGTAGTCTGGCAAAGTCCTCCTCCTTCAAATATTTTATGAAGATGTTAGCCAGCCGCTCCTTGGACCTGCAAAACTACAACTGTACTTCACCGAATTTCACCAAATCTCTAATGAAATGATACCGGATATCCATGTGCTTTGTTTTGTCATCGAGCACTGGGTTCTTCGAGAGGGCAATGGCAGAGTTATTGTCACAAAATATTGTTGTTGCTGCATCTGACGAATGATGTAGTTCACTCAGAACTCTTCTCAGCTAGACTGCTTGGCAGGCGGCTGAGGTGGCAACAACATACTCTGCCTCTGCTGTAGATAAGGCAACAATTAGCTACTTTTTTGAGGACCAAGAGACAACTCCAGATCCAAAATGGAAAGCATATCCATAAGTGCTCTTCCAGTCATCTATGCTACCAGAACAAATTGCTATCAGTGTAGCCAATTAACTCAAGCTGGTCTTGTATGGCATAGTGAAGTCTGTGGTTCCTCGTGCCATTGACATTGGAAGCACGAGGATACGAAAACAAAAAGGGAAAAACTCCAAGTGCAATGCAAGAACAAAACTAAACTTGATGCTACGAATTAGAATACATAAAATGGAGAAAGCATAAACAAATTGGAACCCAAATGGAATGAAACAACCCTCTTCTTTTATTGATGTATTTCAAATTCGGTTAAAATTCGCTTCCTCCATTTTTAAGGGCGAGGAGCATCAAACTTGTCTCTTGGTCACATCAATGGAAAGCCATCCCTCTTCCACATGCCCACATGTAAGATGGGCGGACCAAACATCGTTGCTACTTGTGTATACGAGTGTTGATTCCTTTTTGCCCCTCCAATGTTTAGACCCTGCGATCAAAGGAACAAGAAACATTTAGTAGCACCTGCGAATAAGACAAAACATGCGATCCTCAAGCCTACAATAAGCGGATGAGAAAATGAATTAAACTATAACTAAAACTTATCCAAATGACATGAAAACTTGACAGGGACATGGAAACATCACCAAGAAGGTATTGCAAAAGAAACAGTCAGGAAATTCTTCACTGATTTGAATTCACTCTGGTACGGGACAGATTCGACTGTAATTCACTCCGGGGTAGAACAAATTCACTTGTAACAAAGCATTGAAGTGATATTGCCCAAAATTTTGCATCTAGGGATCTCCAAACATCCTACAAACTTAGGGTTAGCTAATTTGAGGCATTTTGGGAAGACCCAGATGGTTAGATTTCTCCAATTTGGCCTCCATCAGCAGGATTTTGATGCTGCCACCTGCAATTTAGTGAGGACAACAAAAGCTAAGGACAACAAAAGCGACAAAACATGATAAGATTTGATCAAAGCATTACGAAATTGAAATTACAAGCTATCTAAGAAGCATAAGATGGAATGCAAAATAAACAAGCGACAAAAGAATAATCTACCATGAATCCCCAATCGTTCCTAAAAAGGAAGATTAGGCTCGCAGCAATGTGAGGGCGCTCGGGCCCAATTGTTCTTAAAAAGGAAGATTAGGCTCGCAGCAGTGCGAGGGCACCCGGGCGGGCCACCCATCGTTGTAACCTGATTTCGGCACCAATCCACATGGGATGGGCCCAAAATATCCTATAATGTGTTGTCAGCAAATTGGGTGGGATACTGTGGCCAAATATCGGATTTGGTTCCAGATTTGTGCTTCCAATGACCACCCAATGACCTCTTCTCCAAAAGAGATCATGGATGTGAAAGGCACAATTCAAGGGGGAATAGGTGTGAAATCAAAACGACAGCACTTCGTTGCTCCAAAATGCTCCTTCTTTGTATCTCTTGGGATGAGGAAACTCATCAATTTATAGACCTAGAGGTCTCTTGAGATGAGCATGCAAAGGTGCCACATGGTGGCCATGCCCTTCCAGGGGAGGGAAGATTCCTCCCTGATTAGGGGCTTCATGACTACCCCTGTAACAGCCTCTAACGTTAAAAAATGTTCACCCATGCCCCCATGAACTAAAGGAGGCGTTAGGTGGTAGATCTGAGCTGCCATTTGTCAAGGTTTGACTTTTTACCCTTCAAACCTGGAATTCGTCCCACCTTGGAGCAGATTTTGTATTCGTCCCAGGGGAGGATGGATCCTATTTTGAATTCATCCTAGGGAGGGATGGATTCTAAGCAAAGTGCCTAGAAGGTGCCAAATTGATATTTGACTTCCCAAAACTACTGTGAGAGTGGTTAGGACCACTTTTTAACCTCTGGGGTCTGCTCTTGGGGCTGTGTGTGTCACTGCGATCAGTGTTTGCAGTCACAAAATTGGATTGGTGTTGTTTTGGTGTCTACAGATGCCCCTTTTTGGGATGCACTGTGCATGGCACAGCGTTGAGCAAAAATAGATAACCAAAGCACTAATTATTAGGGTTTCTTAGTAACCTAACCAACTCTTGATTCCCCAAGCATGGAAAGGGCATGCATTCTTGAATATTTTCTTCTGACGAGCGAAGGAACTTAATTCAAGTGTTAACATTTTTCGGTGAGGTGTTACTTGAGCTTGGACATTGATCAGTCATGAATAGGCAAAGGGCGCAACCTTTTGTCTGTGGTAACCTAGAGTTCATGATTCATGAATGCCAAGTGTTTGATCAGCTTGTGATTATTGCTTGTTTACTACCCCAAGCAGGAGCGTGATTGTCTTTGTCAATGATCCTTTGAATGCATGCCATTTTCCATGATTGGGTGTGTGTGTGTTGATTAGTAAGTGTGACTACCCCATCAAGTGACAAATCGATGAGGGAATTACCTTCGTGAGAAAAGCGACGAGTTGCTTGACCTAAGATGACTTAGGTAAGGGTGTCGTCAGATGTTTAGCATTGAATGTGTGTGTAGTTTTTCGACATTTAGACCTATTTTTGGTGGGTGTTAACCCTTTTGGCGACATCGTTTGGGGATGAAATTTTCGAATATCCATCTTCCTATGGAGTAGTCCGACTATGGTAGCCTTCTTAGGGAGTAGGATAGTGAGTATTTGTAACCCCAACGTCGGTTTTGCATACCCGAGATGTCAAATGCAAAAGCACTTTCATCGAGCAAGCTTTATTGCTTGTTTTTGGGTCATTTTGTTCATTTTTTTGTTATTTTTGAATTTTTTGCTCTGAATTCATTCCAGGGTGGGACGAATTCCTATGTAGTATTCATTCCAGGGTGGAACGAGTGCTAACCAGAGTGCTCATTCTATGGAGGAATGCTTATAGGCTCAAAAAGCCTATTTAAAGGCCAAAACTAGGTTTTGGGCTCATTTGCACTTACATTTTCTAGCGATTTGGAGCTCTGAGGAGGAGGAGGTTAATTCTGTGAAGTGAAGTGTTGCCAAAATTTTCTTGCCACCATGAGTGCACAAACCGGATCAAGCGGCGGAGCCAAAGTGAGACCAGTAAGTGCACCTCCTCGTTTGTTTGCATTATGTTTTCAAGTTATTTATTTATTTTGCTCTGGTGTGCTATTTTTCAAATTAAAATGGAAACCCTAAAACGGATCTGAACACAACCAAGACCTAGCTGGCAACTGAACGGAAAACATAGCTAAAAACTTAGGTTAAAATTTTGTTTTTCTTTTTAGTTGGCTGTGTAGAAAATGAAATCCTAGTGTAACTTTATTTTGACAAGATATAATTAACGCCTAAAATTTGCATTCCGTTTTACACTAAGGTAAACCCTAGGTAAAAGAAACATTTTGTATTATGTGATGCTTTTATTATGCGAAAACCCTAGGAACGTAAAACCCTAGTTTTTTAGGTTTAAATGTGTTAGTTTTAAAACGTAGGTGAAAACCCTAGGCTAAAAAATTGTTTAAAATTTTGTTTTGTTTGTGCAGACTTTGTCAGTTTTAAGCTTAGAGTATAGAACCCTAAGACCGACAATTGTTTTTATTATTATTATTATTATTTTTGTTTGTTTTTGAGTTGTACATTTTCATGTAGTGTTGTATATTGATTTTTTTGTGTTGTTTCTTGTGTAGGTTGTGAAGAGCTGGTATCGCGTGCCTATTGCTTTTGCTGAAGCGCATGGGGCACTAACTATGGCTAACTGGGAATGGCTTGATGCTCTTGGGCTCAAGCAGGTGACTCAAATGGAGCCTGTGGTTGGGGATCGGGCCTATATGATGACCTTAATAAACCTATGGGATCCTTGGACCAACACCTTCCATCTCCCAATAGGGGAGATGACGGTGACACTGGACGACGTCTATCGGATTCTACGGATTCCAATAGATGGACTACCGATTAGGATGTTGTCGTGCGACCAGCGGACAATGGTACTGATACAGTGCTTTGGGCACAAGGAGTTGGGCATAGAGAGCCCACTAGAGAGGGTAGAGCTTGACTACCATATTGGTGGCATTCTAGTTCGATGGTGGCTGGAGAAGGGGGAGAGATTATCCAGCTTGGTGGGCAGTTACCTGAGCCCTTAGGTGGTGGCTCTTCACATCGAATGAGGGATAGTGGTACTGAGCAGTCAACATCATCTCGTTGTAGGTGATTGGATGAGGGAGGTGGTAGTAGGCATGATGCGGGGGCTAGTAGCAGCCGCCCTAAGGGGTCCCATAGGACCCACACCATGGGGGGTAGTTCCCGTCGCACCGATCCTGCATGATCACGGTGGCCGACGCCTTAGGCTTGGGATTTTGGATTTTGTTGCGGGGTCAGAGGACCAACTCTTTGTAGCCTACGAGCATTTTTGATGATATATATATATATATATATAAAAAAAAAAAAAAAAAAACGGGCTTTATTTTGTTTATGCACATGTGATGATTTGATTTTATGCATGATGGTTTGATGAATATGGATGTATGCATGTTAATTTATTTTTATGGATGCATATGTTATGATGAATGCAAATGTTTTTTATTTATATGTGATATGCGAAAATGGAATGGATGAATTGAATTTGTGATGTTTGGAGGTCGCACCATAAACTATTCAGAACTATATGGCTTTTTGTCCTAGGCGATTGCTGTGGTGAATAGCTTTGTAGGCCAACTTATCTTTTCTTGTATGTTATTTTTGTATTTTCTGATGGTGAAGTAAAGCTGAGAAGATATTATAGTTGGTTTAGAATGTAGTTAGGTTTTCTAAGATTCGGATGTTTTAACTAACTAGCCAAGGATGTACTTTTATCTGACAAGATTTTGAACAAGGTATGAATCAGACTTGTCTTTGACCAAGTTATTTCACATCCCTGTGTGTGCAATTGAGTTCGTTTGATGTGGCATTTGTCAGGATACCGCCGAGTGCAGGATAGGTTGTCAACCAAACCTGTCTCGAGGATCACCTAATTAGCTCCACTAACTCCTTTGTTGTATTTAGTCGGATTAATCTACGAGTGCAATCTAGGATACCATAAGCTAGCTCATCCACATGCAAACATTGATCTGCACCCAAGTTAATGCGGCAGATATATCGTCATGCGGGAGGTTTGCCACGAGTGACCGATAGGCTATCAACCAAACCGATACTGAGGTTTATCTCATGACCTTCTGAATGCTGAGAGTTCCAAGGATTCAAGTTCAACTCCCTTATTTTCTTCAATTGTATTGGGATACTTGCTCTTTATAGTGATAATAATCACTGTTTATTTTTGTTATATTATTTTTGTTTTTTTTCTTTTGAGCAAGGGATTAGGATGTGGAGTGATGAGAATCACTATTGTTTGTGCCTTTTGATGTATGCACTTTGAGGGTGATGTCAAATTTTTTTTGGAGTTTTGACATGTGCAAATTTTGATGTTTTGCAACTTTTGAGAACTTGGGATTCATGGGGAATTGGGTAGGGAGGATGCTTGTCCTTTTGCCAACTCTCAGCATTCTTTGGGGTCATTCGCACAAGGGGATGAGCAAGATAACCGTTTCGCTTATGGTGACCTGGATTGCTTTGCAGGGTTCATCTTTCGTTCACACAACTTGGGAATGTTTATGTGTTTTAATTTGTGCTGGGATGCTACGTAACAAGGTGTGTTCCAAGTAAAATTCTACCTACGTAAAATCTCTCTGACTTGGTACAGTATGTGGCTAGACAACTAATGACGACTGAATGACAAAAACTCTCGATACATTAGAAGACAACTGACTGTAGTATGGCAGAAATATGGATGGCGTTTTATTCTTGATGGATTGTTTATACAGCGGAGAGATATGGAATGAAGATGGACTTTGCCAAGTAATGACAGTCTATGGTGCCTTGACCTGTATGACCACAAATATGCAAATGTATGGATGCGATGCTTAATGTAGCTATTATTTTTGTGTTTTTGATGGATTGATCTTGGTGAGTATGAAAATGAGATGTAAAAAGAGATTTTTAATTTTGTGATGATTTTGAGCATGCATGGAGATGAGATGCAAGTTTTTGTTATTTTTGATGATTTTATTGTTTTTCTTTTGACCAAGCGATTGTGGGAACCCTTGGAGCTTTTTGGTTTGACCAAGCGATTACGGGAATCCTTGGAGCATTTTGGGATTGACCAAGTGATTGCGGGAATCCTTGGAGCATTTTGGGATTGACCAAGCGATTGCGGGAATCCTTGGAGCATTTTGGGATTGACCAAGCGATTGCGGGAATCCTTGGAGCATTTTGGGATTGGCTGCTCTAGATATGGAATGGTCGCAAATGATTGATGTTCAAGGGTTCGAGTTCTTTGACTCCATCAAGGGAAGCTAGCCGCTAAGTCCTGGGTCCTATCTTGCTATCAATTACATATGGACCTAACCAATTTGCCATGAACTTGTCCCTGAGATGGGACGGCAAACTAGAGTTCTGCTGGTTTTCCTTCAAGACCAAGTCACCAACCTGAAAGTCCCTCAGGTGAACTCTCATGTTGTATGCTTTCTTTAGTCGCTCTTGATAGATACGTAAATGCTCAAGAGCATTAACGCATCATTCATCGAGCAACGTAAGCTGGTCTAACCAGGCCTACCGCGCAGTGTCATCATCGATGAACTCTTGCATTGATATGCGTAGGGAGGGAATTTCCAACTCAAGAGGCATGACGGCCTCGGAGCCATACACAAGCGAAAATAGAGTTGCCCTAGTGGGTGTCCGAATGCTAGTGCGATAAGCCCACAGGGCAAGTGGGATCTGAATGTGCCAATCCTTATGACTGTCTGTGACTATATTTTTAAGGATAGCAACTAGCATTTTGTTTGACGCTTCTGCTTGCCCATTTGCCTATGGATAATAGGGTGTCAAAAAACTGTGCTGAATTTTGTACTTTGTGGTCAAAGCATGCACGTCTTTGTTCTTGAATGACGTCCCATTATCCGAGATTATCTTGGATGGAATACCAAAATGACATATGATGTTATGCAAAATGAACTCCACAATGCGGGGTCCAGTCGTAGAGGTTAGCGAAACCGCTTCCACCCACTTGGTGAAGTACTCTATGGCCGTTATGATAAACGTATGATGACCTGATGACGTAGGGGAGATCTTTTTGATTAGATCTAAGCCCCACTACGAAAATGGCCAAGCCGACTGGATCGGCTACAAGGCCTGGGAAGGCACGTGTGTCAAATTGGCATGATGTTGACACTTCATGCACTTCCTCACATATGCGCAACAATCTCGCTCTAAATATGGCCAATAGTAGCCCATGCAAAGAATGCGCTTGGTGATGGCCATACCACTGAAGTGGCCACCACACGTACCATCGTGCGCTTGGGCGATCGCCCAAGTGGACTCTTGCTGGTCCAAGCACCGAAGGAGGATTCCTTCATAGCTACGATGGTACAAAATGTCTCCTAACAAGACATGCTTTGCCACTTTCTACTTGAATGCTTGTTTGGTAGCATGCGTCAATCCAAGTGGGAGGTTACCTAGCTTTAGGTAGTCCCTTAGGGGTGAATACCAATCCTGCTGATCAGAAGCCTCGACGGTATGAACAGCCAATCCCTCTTGAAGTTCATCCCTAGAAAAAGTTGAGCGGGAAAGAACTTGTAAGAATAGCGTGGTGTTGCTATTAAGGGGAGTAGGGGAGAACAAGGCCCCCCAGTTGGCATGCTTCAAACAGTCATGGATTCGAGAGAACCGATCCTGAGGTGGTTCAATCTGGATCATGTGGATTCTTGGCGTTAAATCAGAGCTTGCACGCTCCATCGTGGATTGTGATAATGTTTTGACTTGAATGGTTGTCATATCACCAGAAAGGTCTTGTGGGATTAGTGACCCCAAAGAGGCCATAGTGTCCACAAAATGATTCGATGACCGAGGGAGTGCCTCGATGTCGTACCATTCAAGCTTTGCCAGGAATTTGTCCACAAGGGCTTTGTAGGCCTATAGAACTGGGCATTTACATTGGAATACCCCTTTGACTTGATTGACGATTAACAGCGAATCACCAAAGATGTTCAACCATTTAATATTCATGGTGAGTGTTGTCTGAAGACCTATGAGCAAGGCTTCATACTCTGCATTATTGTTGGTGCACGGGAAGTCTAATTTAAATGACAAGGGTATTGGAGCCCCTTGCGGTGTGAAGAATACAATTCCTGTGCCACCCCCTTGCTCACATTTAGAACCATCAAAAAATAGGGTTATGTCGGCCTGTGACTCAGGCTCATCAGAATCAGGCGATTTTGAGACATGGAAGACCCCATCATCGGGTAGTTCTATGACCAGAGGCTGATCGTCTTCGATAGGGGCCTCTACTAGTTGATCGGCTATGACCTGTCCTTTGATGGATTTCTATCCAATGAACTCTATGTCAAATTCCATCAACAACATGATCCATTTCTCCGTGCGACTACTATGATAAGTACGACTCATCATGTATCGCAATGGATTCTCCTTAGACACAACATACGTCTTGTTGCTCAGCATGTAGTGGCATAGCTTTTTGGTAGCAAACACCATTGCCAAGTAGAGTTTCTCAATGTATGCATAGTTAAGTTCATAGCTGACTAGGGTGCGGCTAAGATAGTAAGTAGCCTGCTCTTTGTGAAGTTCATTCTTCTGGGCGAGCATGGCGCCCAGTGCCACCTCAGTAGCTGAGATGTATAAGTAGAACGACACTCCTGGTCTAGGTGGTGCCAATACTTGCGACGAAGCCAGGTATTGTTTAATGTCATCAAAGGCTAACTGGCACTCATCATCCCAGTGAAATGCTACCCCTTTATGCAATAATTTGTTCATGGGTCGGCACTTGTCAGATAATTGTGCTATGAAGCGCTTGATCGATGCGACCTTACCCTGTAGACTTCTGAGCTGCTTGATGGTAGTTGGGGGAAGCATTTCAAGGATTGCCTTGACTTTGTTTGGGTCCACCTCGATGCCTCGCTTTGAGACTATGAAACCCAAGAGCTTTCCAGATGTGATGCCAAAAATGCACTTCTTGGGATTCAATCTGACTTTATGCTCCATGAGGCGATCGAGGATCTTGCTTAAGTCATCGAGATGATTTGGGCATAAGAGAGACTTGGCCAACAAATCATCCATGTAATCTTCCAAAGTTTTATGCATGTAATCGTGGAAGATGTACGTCATGGCACGTTGGTAGGTGGCGCCAGCATTTTTAAGGCCAAAAGGCATGACCTTGTAACAAAATGTCCCCCAGGGCATTATGAACGCCATTTTTAGTTGGTCCTCGGGATTGATACGAATCTGATTGTATCCCGAGAAACCATCCATGAGGGATAGCATTTCATGGCCCGCTGTAGCATCTACCAATGCATCGATGCTAGGCAAGGGAAAATCATCCTTAGGACTCGCTTTGTTTAGATCACAAAAATTAGTGCATATGCGAATCCTCCCATCAAGCTTCTTGATGGGCACCATGTTGGATAGCCATGGCGGATAATCCATGCAGATGACAAACTGTGCATCCAACAATTTTTGCAATTCGTATTTGACCATCAAGGCCACTGTTGGGTGCATCTTGCGTAGTTTTTGCTTAACAGGCTTGACTGTCGGATCAAGCATTAAATTATGCGTGACTAGCTACGGATCTAGCCCCGGCATATCTCTGTATGACCATGCAAAAACCTCCTTCTTCTCTTTGAGAAGGGCAATGTAGTCGGCTTGCTCTTCGGGGGATAAGCTTACCCCCAACTTGAGAATCTGTGGATTCATTGGATTTGAGCCGATGTCTACGTCAGTCGTCTCCTCGATCGACATGTGGGATCCATCCTCCAACTGGTGTGGAGTCGGGATCAAATGGATATCATTTGCTGAGTTTAAATCATCGTTAGGAACCTCGGGTCCCTCTTCAGCATGGAAGATATCCTGAGTTGGCCTAGGGGTAAAATGAAGCATTTCACCGAATGGCCAGTACTCATATGGGGATGGAGGGGAATCGACGCGATCCCAGTCTATGGCATCTATGTCTAGATACAATGACTATGCCGGATCGGCCGGATTGTGGATGGGGGCGGTTAAATCAATGGAGATCATGTTGATGGAATGATTTTGGTCTCCATTACCATAGGTGTGGTTCCTCGGACATCTTGGATGCTCTTTATGCTCTGGATCTGGCTCTAGAGGGATGGGCACAAATGGATCGGCCCTATGTGTGGATAGGAAGACAGGGTCTACCCTCGGCACTGATGTCATTATAGGGTCTCGGGGTGGACGGTGCTCATCAAAAACTTGGAGCCATGGATCCAACACTTGGTCCCACCCTACTGGGTCTACGTACCACTCATGCCCTGGTAGTATGCCCATCTATTCAAATATGTCATTAATCTCCAAGGGGCACCGATGCTGCATCTGCCGCATGTGATTAAGATATGCCATTTCTGTTTCATCTTCATAATCACTATCGGAGATCCAAAGGCCTTCATTGGCTCTGACTGCTTGCGGCATTAAAGGCTCGCCTTGCTCAAGAAAATTTATCTGGCCCCACTATGGTTGTTCCACTCTCTGTGGGGGGACCTGATTCTCTTGACGTATCACTGGCTCGGCTGGAGCCTCTAGAGGAAACATTGTCAAAATATTCTCATGATAGGCATCCATAGGAATCACTTGCGAGTGATTGCTATCTGATTCGAAGGGGTCATATGATGTTGGCTCATAGTCTGACTCATCCTCCGAAGATCCTTCTTGACACTATTGATATCCACCCTGAAAGTGGGTCCCCGAACTTTCACCTCTCTCTAGCAAAGGGGGAGGGCGATTGAGGTTACCAAGGGTGGTTGTTGACCATGGGAGATAATCCCCCAATGTGTATGTTGTGTTAGGGTTGGCATATGGATCTGATGCTAATCCACCCTTGTGGCCTATCCTCAGGCCTTGCATGTCTTCGACCAAGATGTCTAAGGGCAAGGGGTGGTTGAACCCTACGCCTGACTTGTCATAAGGCATTTGGTATCTTGGTTGGCAAAGGACATGCACTCCTTGCTCATACCGGCCTAACCCGTATCCATGCCAATTGCATTGGCCAAGATATCTCAGGGTGAAGTCCGGGTTGGATAGATAGTTTACATCCTCTGCAAAAGGCTCTTCGTCTTCGTCCTCTTGCATGCATGGCTCAGTGCCATGATCAAGGCCCCCATACACAAAGTTTGTCTGGTTTGGCGGGTAGCCTAAAGGAACAATTGTACCAATGGGGAGGCGAGGTCTCCCCATGTCTTGCATGGACTCTAGTGCGGGCGTTGCTACAACATTTCACACCAGATACTCCCCCAGGCCCGTATTGGCCATTTCAATAGTGATTGTTGGTGACTGAGGGGGAGGGAACGGAAGCTCTTTCGGACTCCACTCCATGTCGGGTGGGCTAGGAGCCTCCACTTCCATTTTACTAGGCATCTCTTCGGTAGAGATGTTTGAGACTGATTGTGGCGCCTCTTCTAGAGGTCGTGCCTCCTCCAGGGGTTTCTTCCCTTTGTCCTTCTATTTGGCCATGATAGGTGGCATCGTTGATGAAGGACCAACTGATGAAGATGGACCTGGTCGGGGTTTTGGTGGATCTACCTTCGGGGATGCTTGCGAAATCGGACCTTGTCGAGATGGATTCAACTGGAAATCCAAATGCATTGATGGAAGGGTCGATTGCGGCATCAGCTGCACCACATTGTAGTATTTGAAGGGCTCTAAGTCTGCCGGGACCACATGTACCTCCCCTTCAAATGTATACTTTAGACATTGATGAGCTATTGATGGGACACACTTCATGTCCCTGATCCATGGCCGGCCTAACAAGATGTTGTAAGCCATCTCACCTTCCAAAATATGGCACAATGTAGGTATCGTATTTTGTCCTACTTGAATGGGTAGGACGATTGTGCCGATTGTCGAGCATATTGCATCATTAAATGCTCATAGTGTATATGTGGAGGCCGTGATGTGAGATGCCGACAACTTCAAATGTTTCAATGCCACTGTAGTAATGATGTTACTAGACGAGCCAGTGTCTACCAACACCCTCTTATAGGGGATCCCGTTGACCCACGTGATAACGTGCAAGGGTGGATCCGCTATGTCATCAGCCACTAACTTCACTTCATCTTCCCAAAAAGTGATGACTGGCTCGGTGCATCTTTTGACATGCCCCACAAAATTGTTGAAGGAATTCGATTCCTGGGGCTGCAGCTCGATGGCCTTCAGTATCTCCATAAGAGCCTCTCGATGGGGCGTTGATTGTTGAATAAGCTCATATATGGAGAGCCTAGCCGACGTGGTCCATAGACTTTGGGTAAGTCTAGTCCGAATTGTGGCCGCGGGTCTAGGCGAGGGCAGCTGCGTAGGGTTCTGTTGAGGCTGTGACGTTGATGGAACTTCTCTTGTGGCTGTCACGGGAGCAACTCCTGGGTATTTCTTGTTCCTAGTCACTATACTTATCATCCCTACATACCCCTGCATGGGGCAGTTCTGTTGCACCTCATTGATTTGAAGGGGTTTTTCCTGTGCCTCATGGGCAGGCAAGGGGTCTCTAAAAACTCCCATTTGCTGGTTGTTTGGTGCTACGGGGTTGTCTACAACCAATGTCTTGTTGTCAATCAGGTCTTGTATCAAGCCTTTGAATTTCCAACATGCATTAAGGTCATGTCCCTTTCGTCGATGGAATTTACAATACAAGTCCTCCCGGTACCCTTTAGGCTTCGGTGCATTGGGATCTATGGTTTGAATCTCTAGGAGGTTGATCAAATTTGCCACTGACAAGCGGTCAAATAGGGAGTCCCTAGACTCCGTGTAGGGTGTAAACTATCGCCTAGGGCGATGCTGCTGATTTTGCCCCTATTTCTGGTTTTCTCTTTCATAATTGTTAGGGGGAACTGCCTGATAGTTAGCCTTTTGAGGTTGTATTTCTTGTGCAGGCTTAGGAACATTTATAGCAACTTGGTTGACCACGACGGGTTTTTGTTGCGTAGTCCCTATTTTGGTGTTTTTGTTCCATTATTTTTTCTTAGGTTTGGCGATCTCGCCATCCTGTATCTTGATCTCTTCGATGATTTTGGCTTGCGCCAGAGCCTCTTCTAAGGTGGCATATTGTTGTAGCTGCAATAGCACAGAGATCGATCTCAAACAACTTCTTGAAAACATCTATGTAAGGTCGGACATAGGGGGAAGGTAGGGTAGCTTGGAAAGCAGAGTCCTCCATCGATTCCCGTAGGCCACCATAGTCTCTTCCTCATACTGTCTGAGGCTGGCCAAATCACTTAGTGACACCTTCTTCTTGGTGTTGAAGGCGAAGCATTCGAGGAACGCATCCACTAACTAATCCAAGTTGCTGATGCTATGTTTTGGTAACTGGGTGAACCAATCCGAGGCAGGGCCTACGAATGTGGTTATAAAGGTTCTCAGCAACAAAGCATCATTGTCTTGAATGCCAAAGCATTGGCTCAGGAACCTTGTCACATGCTCTTGGGCATCCTCCTCACCTTTAAAGATTGCCAGCTGAGGCAACTTAAAGTGCTCAGGATAAGGGGGTGCAGGCACGGACGGATGCATCGGATGACTACGGAGTTGACGTAACGTGGGCTTTTGGGGCCCAACAGCTTTGGTTTCCATAGACTCCAAATGCTCTAGTAGCGCTTTATATGCATCAGAAGACTTAATCTCTTCCTCTCTAACTTGCTCCCGTTGTGGGTTGTGGGAGACTTGAGGCCTGTGGAGAGGTGGCCGGATAGCAACCCCTCCGCCTTGATAGGGCGTTTTGGCCCGCTCTTCTTCTTGTTCATACTCCTCATAGGCTTCTTGAGGAGTCTCTGGGCGAGACCTATGACCATGAGTGGGTCCCCGTGGAGGGAGCCCGTCATTGTTCCGGGGAGTGGCCTCCCGTTCAGGTCTAAGAGGTCTTGGAGGTAGCGCTTGGTTAGGTCGTGGGGACCTGTCTCGTACCAAGGGGTTACGCCTCTCATATGGTTCTACCCTTTGGGTGCGAGGGGTCGAAACCCTCTCTGGCATGGTGTTATGCAATAGCTCATCTGTTTGGTGCCTAATGTGCTCTTTACTGAGGTGATATAAATGCTCTAGTTGTTGTTGATCTTGCTCAAGCTGCGTAATCTATGCTTGGCAGGCGGCATGTCTGGCGACTTCCAGGTCAATCTATTTCACCATCTTGAGTCTCGAAGGCCTAGATGCCTCTCCCATGCACTTATCTCGATCGCGGTGATCCGAGATCTCTATAGGTCGCTTCCCCCTATCGAGGTTGGCGGCATTTACTCGAGGCTCTAGCCTCGAAGGATGGTTTTGGTAAATAGCAGGTGCGGAGGCGCATGGCTCCCATGCTGTATATTGCTCTTGAGGAAGATAGGGGTCTTCCTCGTTCTCCCTTTCATAAGTGTGAAAGGGGCGGGCGGAGTTGGCTCACCCTGTCAGAGGAGCCTTGTGCTCCGGATTGGTCCTATTGTTTTTGACAGTGAGAGGAGGCAATGAAGGGATGATATAATCTTGAGGCCTCTCCTCATGGACCCTCTGTCGTTCCAGCGCTTCATCGCGTGGTGGCCACTCATATCGAGCTTCTAAGGGAGCCCTTTTATCTATGTTGAGTGCCACGTGTAAGGACTCTTCCCGAAAGGGGCTCGAAAAACCGGGGGTCCCCCCAGGGGGGGTCTTATAATTCCCTCTTTACAGGGGGACCCCGCCCCCCCTCGGGGGGTTGGCCAAGGCGGTATGACTAAGTCCTTAGGGCTGTAGCGGAGGTGACTTGTGCCCCCCCTTGTACACTTTATGTAGCTTCCGCCCTTGATTGGGCTTGGCTACGTGTGTACACCATGGTGGTGCTTTCCTACAAGCTATGTATATTTTATCTCTTTTATGATTTTTTATGCTACACTAAACAGAAATGAGCACACACATACACAAACGGTGATTATCTCGTTTAAAGATTGAGAGTGTGTCCTAAACCTGGTTTAGTGTGTTTTTTATTTTTGTTTTTGTTTTTGAGAGTTTTGAAGAACATTTAAATGCATAATGAAGGCTCATATGACTCCCATAATCGGTCGCCCCTTCGATATACCATTGCTAGGCCGATATACCAACCTCTCTATATACCCGCCCTTACAAGAGGGAAACTATAGGTACGTGAGAGCAGATGGTACGTGGAACATAGGCGGTACGAAAGGGGGATTGTCTTGTTTATGACACCTACCATAGAAGACTTATCCTCGTGTGCTGGGAATCACCCCAGCTACACTCGGTCAGCTTTCATCAGGATTTACGTCGAGCAACAATGACAATCGGGGTAAATGGATGCAAAAATCAAGCCAAGGTGGTGATGAAATCCACCGTTGGTCTTGATCAAGGGCTGGGGTTTTATGACCAACTCCTTGGTTTTTATGATGCCACGTGATGTGTGGGGTTCTTTTTATTTTTGCAAAATGAAACAAGAAAACAACAAAGGAGAACTACTTTCCCTAAGAAAACAAGTAATCTACAAAAAGCAAAAAACTAAAAATAGAAAAAGACAGGAAAAGTTTAGAGTTCTTACCTTGCCCCTGCCCAAATCTGCTGATTCTGAGTTTCTGCCCTGAAACCACACAGACAGAAATTCGTCCCGGGGAGGAATGAATTACAATGCTGAATTCATCACAGGGTCAGGCGGATTCCAATTCATCCCTGGGAAGGACGAATTACAGAACTGTATCCACCTCAGGTTGGAACGAACAGCAGTCCCGTATCCAAAAACTCGATACCTGCAAGCAAAACCACAAAATTTTGATTAGATCTCAGATCTTAAAAATAGAGGACTAGGTCCCACCGTGATCGCCACTAGAAGCACGAGGATACAAAAACAAAAAGGGAAAAACTCCAAGTGCGATGCAAGAACGAAACTAAACTTGATGCTACGAATTAGAATGCATAAAATGGAGAAAGCATAAACAAATTGGAACCCAAATGGAATGAAACAACCCTCTTCTTTTATTGATGTATTTCAAATTCGGTTACAATTCGCTTCCTCCCTTTTTAGGGGTGAGGAGCATCAAACTTGTCTCTTGGTCACATCAATGGAAAGCCATCCCTCTTCCGCATGCCCACATGTAAGATGGGCGGACCAAACGTCGCCACCGCTTGTGTATACGAGTGTTGATTCCTTGCTGCCCCTCCGATGTTTAGACCCTGTGATCAAAGGAACAAGAAACCGTTAGTAGCACCTACGAATAAGACAAAACATGCGATCCTCAAGCCTACAATAAGCAGATGAGAAAATGAATTAAACTGTAACTAAAACTTATCCAAATGACATGAAAACTTGACAGGGACATGGAAACATCACCAAGAAGGTATTGCAAAAGAAATAGTTAGGAAATTCTTCACCGATTTGAATTCACTCCGGGGTGGGACGGATTCGACTGTAATTCGCTCCGGGGTAGAACGAATTCACCTGCAACAAAGCGTCGAAGTGATATTGCCCAAAATGTCGCGTCTAGGGATCTCCAAACGTCCTGCAAACTTGGGGTTAGCTAATTGGAGGCATTTTGGGAAGACCCAGATGGTCAGATTTCCCCAATTTGGCCTCCATCAGTGGGAATTTGATGCTGCCACCTGCAAGTTAGTGAGGACAACAAAAGCGACAAAACATGATAAGATTTGATCAAAGCATTACGAAATTGAAATTACAAGCTATCTAAGCAGCATAAGATGGAATGCAAAATAAACAAGTGACAAAAAGAACAATCTACCATGAATCCCCAATCATTCCTAAAAGGAAGATTAGGCTCACAGTGCGAGGGCGCCCGGGCGGGCCGCCCACCGTTGGAACCTGATTTTGGCACCAATCCACTTGGGATGGGCCCAAAATCTCCTGTAATGTGTTGTCGAAAAATTGGGTGGGATACTGTGGCCAAATGTCGGGTTTGGTTCCGGATTTGTGCTTCCAATGACCACCCAATGACCTCTTCTCCAAAAGAGATCACGGATGTGAAAGGCACAATTCAAGGGGGAATAGGTGTGAAATCAAAACGACAACACTTCGTTGCTCCAAAATGCTCCTTCTTTGTATCTTTTAGGGTGAGGAAACTCATCAATTTATAGACCTGGAGGTCTCTTGGGATGAGCATGCAGAGGTGCCACATGGCGGCCATGCCCTTCCAGGGGAGGGAAGATTCCTCCCTGATTAGGGGCTTCATGACTGCCCCTGTAACAACCTCTAACGCTAGAAAATGCTCACCCATGCCCCCATGAACTGAAGGAGGCGTTAGGTGGCGGATCCGAGCTACCATTTGTCAAGATTTGACTTTTTGCCCATCAAACCTGGAATTCGTCCCACCCTAGAGCGGATTTTGTATTCATCCCAGGGGAGGACGGATCCCATTTTGAATTCGTCCCAAGGAGGGATGGATTCTGAGCAAAGTGCCTAGAAGGTGCCAAATTGATCTCTGACCTCCCAAAACTACTGTGAGAGTGGTTAGGACCATTGTTTAACCTCTGGGGGCTGCCCTTGGGGCTGTGTGTGTCAATGCGATCAGTGTTTACAGTCACATAATCGGATTGGTGTTGTTTTGGTGTCTACAGACATATCGTAGAATTCTCTTGCCTACTTTCCAGTGAGTGTCTTTGGGTGACTCCATAAACCGACTGATTAAACTCATGATAAACATAAAATCTAGCCTAGTTGTAGTCAAGTACATCAGGATTCCAACTAACCTTTTATAGAGAGTTGGATCAACGCTTTTGTTGTTGTCAGTCTTGCTCAACTTCAAACTAGTGGCAACCGAGGTGTTGGCAGGCTTGCTATCATCCATCTTAAAATACTTCAGGACATCCTTAGCATACTTGCCATGAGAAATGAAGATGCCATCTGTTGATTGATCAACTTCAATGCCAAGAAAAAATTTCATCAGCCCCATGTCTATCATTTCAAACTTGGTCTTCATGGCTATTTTGAACTGCGCAAATAGGCTGCTGCTATTGCCAGTATATATAAGATCATCCACATACAAGCAGACAATTATCATCTCCCCTGCTTCATTTGTTTTCAGGTATAGAGTGTGCTCATATGGGCATTTTTGAAATCCATTCTCCTTAAAATAGTCATCAATTTGGCTATACCAATCCCTGGGTGCTTGCTTCAACCCATACAGGGCCTTCTTTAGCTTGAGAACCTTATCTTATTGCCCTTGTATTTCATATCTGGGTGGCTGGTCTATGTAGACCTCTTCTTCCAACACTTCATTTAAGAAAGTGGACTTGACATCCATCTGGTACACACTACAGCATTTCTGAGCTACCAGTGTTAGAATCATTCTGACTATGTCAAATCGGGCTACAGGTGCATACACCTCATGATAGTCAACTCCTGACTTTTTCTTGTAGCCTTTCACCACTAATATGGCTTTATGCTTGTCAACTTCTCCTTGGGTGTTGAACTTCATTTTATACATCCACTTGACCCCAATGGTCTTCTTTCCTCTTTGGAAGATCTGTTAGCTGCCATATCTCATTCTTTGCAATGGTTTCTATCTCCTCATGCATTGCATTTATCCATTTGTGATTCTGAATTTCCTCTTCAAACTCCACTGGATCACACTCTGTAAATAAATCAAAGTTAGAATATTCTTCATATGACTGATTACGGGTTACCTCATAAATGTCTTGCAAGCTTCGAGTCTTCATAGGTGTCCTTAAATTTTGAATTCTGCTTACAAGTGGAGGTGACCGGGATGATGAGGTTGTGCTATTACTGGCACCACTGTTGCTTCTTGAAGGTATAGGTGGCTGCACACTATCTTCCTCCAAGTTTACAAGTTCAACAATTGTTGGTTCAGGCTGACCAATATTTGAATTCCAGTTCCAAGCTTCATCCTCCAAGAACTTCACATCGTGGTTGATGACAAGTTTCTTTGTCATCGAATTGTACAGCCTGTATGCCTTTGCTTGTTCACTGTACCCCATAAAAATGCATTTTTCAGCTTTGTCATCTAGCTTCTATCTTTTCTCATATGGAACATGTGCATATGCAATGCACCCAAAAACACACAAGTGAGCCACACTTGGCTTCAGATTGCTCTAGGCTTCCTCCAAAATTTTGTCCTTCACACTCTTGGTGGGACATCTGTTCAACAGATAAACTACACAACTTACAACTTCTACCCATAACTCATGTGGCAGACTTTTTGTCTTGAGCATGCTCTGTGCCATCTCCATGATAGTTATGTTCTTCCTCTCAGCTACACCATTCTGCTATGGTGTGTATTTGGCAGTCAAATGTCTATGAATTCCATGCTGCTTGCATAAGTTGTTGAATTCATTGGAGATGTATTCTCCTCCACCGTCTATCCTGATAGTTTTCACATAATACCTGCTTTGTTTCTCAACCAGAGCCTTGAACTCATTAAACTTCTCAAATGCATCTAACTTCAGATTAATGAGATAAACCCATGTCTTCTAGATAAAGTTAAGAAATATTTGTTGCCAGCATATGAGCTGGTCTGCATGGGACCACAAATGTCTGAGTGCACCAACTCCAATGGCTGAGATGCTCTCCAAGACTGTCCTACATGGAATGCATCCCTGTGCTACTTAATGACTAGGCAACCTTCACAAACTTGGTTTAGTTTCTCAATAAGGGGTAAACCCTTCACCATTTGCTTCTTATGTAGCAAATTCAGGCCACTGAAACTCAAGTGATCGAGTCTGAGATGCCACAACCAAGTAGCATCCTTCACAACTGCACTTAGAGAAATTAATGATTCATTATGAATTTGCAGCGGAAACATTTTGTTTTTCGTCATGGACACGGTTACGATTTGTCCATACACTTTGTCTCTGATGGTATAGAAACCATATTTAAACTGCACAGTGTGTCCCTTCTGCACAAGCTATCCAACACTCAGTAAGTTGTGTTTCAACCCAGGCACATAATACACATCACAAATTTGTTTTCTTTCATTGTGCTAGGTGTAGATGAGGATTTTTCCTTTCCCCATCATGGGAACCTTGTTGTTGTTCCCCATCTTGACTTCGATCTAGATTGTTTCATCCAGTTGTGAGAACATCTCTCTATTCCTAGTCATGTGGTTGTTGCACCCACTATCAAGATACCAAATGTTTTTCTTGCTCTCCTCCTCAACACTGCAAGTCAGCAGCATATTTCCTCCTATCGCATTTCCGGCTTCATCCGTATAATGGGCTTGTTGTTGATTCTCGTTTGCCATCCTCTTTCTACATTGTGAAATATAATGGCCAAAATTTTTGCAATAATAGCATTGGACCTTAGATTTGTCTTTCTTATGATAAGATCCTCTTTGTTGATTTTTTCCAGTGCCTCTTCCTCCTTGTTGATGAAAGTTGTAGCTGGCCACACTATCATTAGGGTTTGACCTTCCTCCTTGCTTTTTACTTTTCCCATGCCTGCTTCTGCCTCTTCCACCTTGAGAACTAGAGGCACCATGGTGGGAGTCTTGTCTATCGCTGTCTCGAACTGAGACCTGTGCCTTGAAATATTGCTCCAAAGAAGACTGAGTTGAGCGGCTTAGCCTCTGCTCATGTGTCTATAGAGAACCCATGAGTTCATCCACTAAGAGGGTTGTCAAATCCCTTGACTCCTCTATTGCAATTACCATAGAGTCAAATTTTGCTGGCAGACTCCACAAAATTTTCTCCACAATCCTTTGATTCTGCACAATCTCACCATTCAACCACATCTAGTTGATGACACCTGTCGTTCGGGTGAAGAAATCGCTCATCGACATGGACTCACACATCTGTAGTTTCTCAAAATCCCTCCTGAGCATCTGTAGTTTTATCAACTTCGCTTTGTTGGTGCCCTGGTATGAGCTAGCCAAAATATACCAGGCCTGCTTAGCCTTGGTGGTTGATGCAATCCGTGGGAAGATAGTTTCCTCAACCGCTTGCATGATATAGAATAGGGATTTTTGGTCTTTCTTCCAGTTCTCCTTCAGAAGGTCTTTGTCAACTTGGGAGAGGGCGGCCAGTGCTCCTGCGTCTATTGGTTCCAGGTACCCATTCTCAACCAAGTCCCACAAATCCTGATACCTGAAAAGAATTTTCATTTGGATGCTCCAATAATCATAGTTCTTGTCGTTAAATTGCAGGATCTGCAACTATAGGGAATTTTTTTTGGAAGCCATGCTTCAATCATCGCGTCATGACATGACTCTGATAGCAATTTGAAGCAATTAAATAAAATTCCAAATCTAAATCGCGTCACGACAAAGACGCTTTGTAAATTTTTTAGCAAGGGAGGAGCTTCATAGAAAATACTCCCGAAGTAAGCACTTCGGGGGATAAAATGCCGAAGTAAAACTGCTTCGGGAAATTTCCAAGCGAAGTAGCGCTTCACACAGTTTGCTTTCGAAGTAAAATCAATTCAGGAATTTTCAAGCCGAAGTGACTGCTTCGGACAGGAAAGCTGCGAAGCATGGTAGTTTCCGACAATTGGCAGCTTCGACGAAGTGGCTCCAGGGTCCCACTTCGGGGAGACAAAGTCCCGAAATGCTTCTTCGGCACAAATAAACAAGTTTACCTTCTGGATCGAACGGGTGTTTTACCACTTCGGGGTAAACCCTCACTGAAGTTTGTCTGCGGATTTAAAAGTACTTCGAGACAGAGAACAAATACACAGAGACCCCAAATTTTCAGAATAAATATTTTATATATTGAAATAATGCCGGATTTACAAAGCTTCCTTTTGAAGCGATTACAAATTTACTTGGAGACTGCTGCTCCACTCTCCGACGGTTGGGAGATACTGCTTTCACTCTTCTGCGACTCTGCTGGTCGAAACCATAGTTGCCACGACTGTTCTGTGCTCACTATTCCTCTCTGTTGCTCTGCTCCAACCTCTATCCTCCAACTACACAAAATGACAAATGACCCGGTATTTATAGACAGGAGATGAGGACAAAAGGCGAGATTAAATCACCAACCAGTTGACAGAAAATAAATGCCAAAAGGAGTTTTCAACCAATTGCCAAGCAACCCCAACTACTTGCACGCTTGAAAATTAATGCCCCGATTCTCGCGCTTGATTTCCGCTTTGCCAATTTGAATTTCGAACTGCCAGATTACTTCGCGGCAAAGCGTCTTCGGAGGGCAAATGTTTGCTGCGAAAGCACTTTCAATAGACACCTTTTCATTGCTTCGCGGCGAAGTGTTTTTAGGGGGTGTTAATTTTGCTTCGCGGCGAAGCACCTTCCGAAGACAAATTATTAGTGCTTCGGGCGTGAGATTTGGTTTAATAATATTTCCAACAGAAACGTCCAATGTATTGGTGTGTTTGCATCTTATCATATACAATATGACAACTAGCCGACATTGAATGGTACCTGTATATTTACATGAGTTTTGCTAAGAGTAGACTAGAATATTGGTTGTGTAGACGAGACCGCTTTGGATTTTTGTCCAGCATTTTTATACTGGAAATATAATAGGTGAAGATCATCTTTAGATGTGAGGCCTTATGAGAAATAATTAATATATATGTATATATATATAATATGTCGAGGAGGATGTGTTCGAATACGAATTGTAACGAGTCAATAAATAAAATGTGTTGAGGAGGATGTGTTCGAACAGGAATTGTTATGGAGTCACTCGAGATATTTCAAGTGAGTCAACCTTTTCGAATTCAGAATTCTATTTCTTGAGTTTTGGAATAACGAGGAATAGTAATTTAACGCTTCCAATTCATCATTATGTCAAATTAAATGACCATAGCCAGCTAGAGTGAGAAGCTTAAGTGGATTGAAGGTAAATGCCCGTACGGATAATAAGTTCTGTTTAATAATAGTTAGTCCATTTTTAATCTAAGGTTCAAATTCTGGTGTGTATAAGTGTGAGGGTGGGTGTGTGTTTGGCTTTGATTGATAAGTTTAGCTCTCGCCTTTACCAAAGGTCACGCTTGGGATAGGGATGCTCAGTCCATAGGTTTCTTACAATAACCTGTAATTTAAAAAAAAAAAAAAATCATCACAACCACACTATTTTTAATCAGGACAAGAACAAGGTTCAAACCACATGGACTGCTCTCACCAAACATATTCCGACTGCTTTCACCAAACATATTCCGGGTGTGTACCATCATTGTTAGTATGGCCTACACTCAGAAGATTCAAATCAGACTACTACCTTTACAAACAAGCTGACCCCGAGGTTTGAACCTAGGTATCTTCTTCAAGCACTTACCAATCCACCTAGCCTCCCGGACATTCTTTATCAAACTTTATTAAAATAAATTTTGCACTAATTATTTCCTTAAATTTTATTAAAATTATTTATTTTGTAGTTTCTTTTTCTAGATACACTATATCTTTATAATTTTGGCTCCATTAATAATTGATGCACTTAAAAAATAATGTTATTGTTCACAACCTTAAAAAATAAATTTAGCTTTTGACATCCAAACCTATATAAGCCCAAGAATCTTATAGAATTATTGTAATTTTTATTAAAAATTTAATATACTAGGTCTTTAATCAATCATCAAATAATATTTTTCAATATTCCCTATATTAAAGGACCATTTATATTTTTTAATTAATTTAAAACTATCTAATATGAAATTTCATGTTGCCCTAACCTTGATAAAGTTATTTTTTTCTCAACAATTATACTATATCCATTGAAAATATATTCATATTCTACATTTCAAGTTTCCTCAATTTATATATATTTTTTAATTTTCAACCAATATAATACTTATATGATGATGATTCGATCCTATCTTATTTTCAAATTTGATAATGACCCTTTATAGGGTAAAAATATATGGAAATAGAATGATTTTTGGTTAAATTAAAGGAAAGAGGGTTTTGAAACGTGTTTCTAAACCTTGGACATAAAATTCAATGGGAGAAAAACACCAAGCATCAAACACTAAGAACACTAAGAAGCCAACCTCAAAGGAGGTAGCCTATGATAAAAACACCCAGACTGAACTGAGAAGAAGGACTGACACTAAAACAGAATAAAAATAATAAAACCACAAAGCAACCCAAACAAGAATGGGAAATTACACGTAACAGTAAACAAATAGTGGTATTTATTTTTATTAAAAACAAGATTGATCTTCCTATGCACAAAAACCCATTATTGAATCTCTTGGATCAACACCAAGGATAAGAGATTTGCAAGGATCAAGATAGCCCCTAAATCATGAAAGTACAATCCTAAATGTATTTTAAATTCATTACAAACAAAAAGAAACTTAAAACTGCCATTCAAGTTCCTTCCTTTCCTTTTTAATATAATATTCTCTCTACCTAACATAAGCCAAAATAAAAGATCCATCTTAACCTAAAAATGAAGCAGGAGCTAGGGAAAAACTAGGGCATCAGTTGGGTAGCCGAAGAGATTTTTGGTTACTATGGATTTGAAGACAAGATTGTTGCCCCAAGAGGGTCCAATGGGGACACCTCTAGATCCTCTTCTAGAGAGACATAGTTCTTATGCAGATTTGTTAAAGGATAAATCTCCATCAAAGACTGAAGAAGCACAAAAAATTGCATAAAAAATGCTCTTTACGACTGCTAGAAATAGATCAACATCTCAACGAGTTAATGGATGCTTGCCACAGTCAGAATCAAGGCGAAAGATTGTCTTTGAGCAAAGGATGGTTGAAGAAACAATTTTATATAGAGCCAATCATGATTTGATCTGTAAATTCATGGGTATTCGCCCTACCCTAAATTTTTTGCATTCTTGGGTCCAGCAAAACTAGGAGCCTCTTGGTGAGTATTCTTTATGGTTTATTAGCAATGAATATTTTATTGTTAGTTTTTCTTTACTTGCCGATAGAAATAGGGCTTTCGAATCCGAAAAGAGGAATCATGGTCCAGCATGATTATTTGTTCAATCCTGGAGAGTGGTATTTGATCCTCAAATTGAACCCACTGTTGTCCCGGTTTGGATCCGTTTGTATGCACTTCCAATGGAGTTTTGGAGTGAGCAGGTATTGGAAATTATCGATAATTCCCTTGGAAGACATTTGGGTGTTTCCAAAGACACAATAGAAGGAAACACAAATGTTTATGCAAGATTATGTGTGGAAATGGATCTTAGCTAGCCTCTACCGGTAGAGGTGGAACTTGAACTTGTAGGACTATCTTGGATTCAACAACTGGATTATGAGGCATTGCCCTTTAGATGGAGAATTTGCCACAAATATGGGCATTTGTCCTGATCTTGCCCAAATAATATGAACATAAAAATGGAGGCTCCTCTAGGAATGTCAAATATTCCTATGGAGGTTAAGTCAACAAACAACAAAGAACCAACGAATATTTCTCAGGGTAAAGAAGCACAGGGAGATGGTTTTGAACAACCCAAAAGAAGGATAAGGCAAAAGAAAAAAGATGGTAAAGAGCAAACCCAACTCAAGCCCTCCAATACGTATAATATATTTAAGACACTAATGGACCAAGAAGAACAATTCATGGAAGGAGTGGATGAGAATAATGAAAATAATAACATCCATATTCAAGCTCCTCTTTCATCTCCCCCATCATAGAGCAGGTAATTGAGTACAGTGAGTTACCACAGTGCAGGGGCATTGATAGTGCATAACCAAGAGCAGCCAATAATTAAGGATTTCTGCATGGGCATAGCAAAAAATAACAAAGAAAGGCCAACTTTAGGGATAACTCAAGTGGAAAAGAGATCAAAAAATAGCAACTCTCCAGGAGTGGGTAGAAAATCAAAAAAGGAATTGATAGTAGTTCAATGAGACAAACTGATCACTGGAGGATCGGTGAGGCCAATAGATTTTTACTGCTCTCAAGGTAACCAATGATTATACAATCATGGAATGTTAGGGGTTTAAACAGTAGAACCCATCAATCTATTGTTTGAAGACTCTTAGAAAAATATAAAACAGATTTTTTGCTTATCCAGGAGACAAAAATGTTGTTAGATCTTATGTGTAAAAAAGTTAACAGAATTTGGAGGGGTGCTGGTCATATGGAAGTGGCTGCCCAAGTTGCCTTAGGGGGGATAGTTACTCTTTGGAACTCTGTTGAATGGACTTCAATAGAACATATAGATTGGATGTGTGTTATCACATCACATTTTAGAAATAATGTCACAGCTGAACATGTTTTAATCACAAATTTTTATGGGGCTCAAAACCTAGATGGTCAGATGCATCAATGGAAAGTTGTGCATAACATGAGAGTCTCAAGGGAAGATTTATACTTGATTATTGTTGGGGATTTTAATGCTAAATTATCCTCCAGAGATTAGTAAGGGGGAACCCCAATTTTGGACCGGACCAAGGGGATCGACTTATGATTGTCCAAGTCCAGGCATTACACTTGGTGGATATTAAATGCCCTAGAACCAACTATACTTGGACTAGTAAGATGAGGGAGCCACATAGCAGGAAGGTGAAGTTAGACCATTTTTTGGTTTCAAAGGAGGCATTTGTAAAATGGAATATAAAATTTTAGATTTTTGAGGGTCCAATTTTAGATCACTTTCCCATTTTTTTGGAAGGAGGGATCAAGACAGTGCAGCATCACAAACCATTTAAATTTGAAAAATTTTGGTTACAAAAAGAGGAACTTCAAAATAAAATTCCATAGTGGTGGGAAGGTCGCCCAGAATATGGGACAACAATGTTTAGATTCCACAAACAACTTCATTATGTCAAAGATCAACTGAAACAATGGATGCGATCTAACAAGACAGACTTCCAGGTCAAAAGAGCTCCATTGGTGGCCAGATGGGATGAGGTTCAAAAACACTTTAGGGAAGGAACAATTACAGAGCAGCTCAAATAAGGGGATGATGCATTACATAAAGCGGTTGAGGACATTGACAACCAAGAGGAGACCTATTGGAAATAGAGAGCAAGAACCACTTGGTTATTAGAAGGTGATAAAAATACCAAATTTTTCCATCGGATTGCTTGTGCTAGGAGACATATGAACAACATGGAAGCTCTTCAAGATGAGAATGGACACTTCTTTGATACAATTCCAGGTATGCATTTCAATTCAATGGATTATTTTTCTAAACTATTTAAGGAAAGTATGGTGCAAGATGAAGAGGCTCAAAAAGAAGTTATTGTTGTCATACCCTCTATTATATCTGAAGAAGAAAATCAGACCCTACTTAAACCCATTGATAGAGAGGAACTGAAGAATGTAGTCTTTGGAATGAACACCAGAAAAACACCAAGTCCAGATGGCTTTCCAATTGATTTTTTTAGGCCTTTTGGGATAACTTGGAGGAGGATATAATGGCTATTATAGAGAAGTCCAAAGGTAGTAAAAGAATTCTTAAAGCATTAAATAATATTTTCATTACCTTAATTCCAAAAGGGGAGGAGGGGGTACATATTTCAGATTATAGACCTATTGCCTTATGCAATGTCATATATAAAATAATCACAAAGGTAATTGTTGAGTGGCAAAAACCACTTTTACATAACATTATCTCCTCAGAGCAAGGGGGTTTTGTAGAGGGTAGGCAGATATTTGATGGTGTGGTTCTAGCTCAGGAGGCAATCCATTTAATGCAAACATCTGGTAATAGAGGAATGTTCATAAAATTAGATATGTCAAAGGCTTATGATAGGGTGGAGTGGAGATTCTTTTCAAAGATGATGGCAGCCTTTGGTTTCTCTCAGGATTGGATAGAATGGGTCATGAGTTGCGTTTCTACTTTGACATACTCTGTTTTAATCAAGGGTCTTCCATCGCAACCGTTTGGAGCTACTCGAGGCCTTCGTCAAGGAGATCCTTGCTCTCCCTATATTTTTCTCATATTGGCTAAAGGATTGGGTAGACTCATATTGAGGAGAAGACAAGGTTTGCTGATAGGTATCAAGGTGGGTGAGGAAGTTTTGACTCACCTACAGTTTGTGGATGACACAAGATTGGTGGGAGTGGCCAGCTTTAGGGAAGCAAGAATGATTAGATATAAACTTAATGTCTACCTTAGGGCTACAAACCAAGTCATGAATGATAAAAAATCCAAAGTGGTCTTTTTCAATCTTGATCAAAGGCTTCAGGACAAAATTTTAGAGATCTTGGGATTCACAAGGACTTATCTCCCAATGGTATACTTGGGGGTCCCTTTGCATTTTAAAAAACTAAAAATAGATATCTGGACGAATCTTTTGGATTGTATCAAAGATAGAATTAATCATTGGTATCACAAATGGTTAAGCTATGGGGGTAGATTAACTTTTTTACAATCAGTCATTTAGGCCATGCCAATTTATAAATTTTCTATCCTTGCTGCCCCACATACCATATGGAAAGAATTGGATAAGATGGCTAGAAAATTTTTATGGGAAGGAGTAAAAGGAAAGAGGAAATGGGCCTTAGTATGTTGGGATAAAGTAAGTCATCCTAAGGTAAAATGAGGTTTGGGACTGAGAAGATCAAGCTTTGGCTGGAAAGCTTTACTGTAGGTGGATTTCCCAACCAACTTCTTTATTCAGTAGAATATTAACTAGTAAATATTTGGGACATGTAAACCCAAATGAGGTGGGTCATTTCCCTTTGGATGGTAATGGATCCTTAGTGTGGTAGGCTCTCAAGTTAGGATCTCAGGTAGTAAAAGATAGATTATTTTGGAAAGTGGGGAGAGGGGAGAAGGCACGATTTTGGAAAGATTCATGGGATCAATACCCGCCTATCATTGTTGAATTTCCTAAATTGCAACCAACAAAAACAACCATATAAACCAAGGGATGGGTCCAAATTGAAAGTTATTTCAACACTAGTCAGCTGGGGGATTATAAGTTTAAGCAGTTTAAGAAGTTGGATGAGTGGCCAATTTCAATCCCTTCGGATTTGACACCCACCATGACTAAAATCTTGGCAGAAATATTTCTCATAGGTAGAGACGAGGAGGATGAATTAGCTTGGGGCTATGGAAGCCTTGGTGTCTACACAGTGAATTATGGATATGATAAGATCCTTCTAGAGCCTCCTCCTCATACATATCAGGTTGAGGATTGGAGAAATATTTGGCAGTCGAAGGGTTGGCCGAAAGTTAACTTTTTTGCCTAGGAGTTCATGCATAATGGAATTCTTACTTTTGATAATATCAGATGCAGGGGAATAATTGGTCCATCTCAATGTGTTTTATACCACAAGAGTGAGGAAATAGCTGATCACTTGATGTTTGAGTGCCCATTCACGCACCATATTTGGGAGAGATGGTTTTTTATATTATAAAATTCAAGTTAATGGTGATTTTAATCGGATTAATATTTGGGAAATATGGAAGAGGGGTATATTTAAATCTAAAGCTCTTTGTATTGGTTGGGAGCTTGGATTAAACTTTATTTGGTGGTAAGTTTGGTTGGAGAGAAATGCTAGAATTTTTAGAGAAACTTTTTCTTCTTTAGATGGAGTTTGGCAGGTCATTTGGAGCAAAGTCACAAAAACTGTGGTAGTCTATGCTAAAGAGGAAACTCAGGTTGTTATTGGGACAATGGAGAAGGAAGTTGAAGTGCAAGAGGGACAGGACAGAGCTAGTTTGAAACCACCCCCAGAAGGTTGGATTAAAATTAATACTGATGGAGTTGCAAAAGGCAATTCGGGTAGATCTAGAATTGGAGTGGTTTGCCAGAATCATATTGGAACAGTGCTCTATTAGGAACTGCAAGGCTTGGGAAGAGCCACAAACAATGAAGTAGAATCCTTAGCTATCAAATATGCTTCTATTTGGGCAGTAAAACAAGGTCATAGGAGGATAATCCTAGAATCAAATTCTCAAATAATGGTTGGAGCTCTAGATTGCATGAGGAACTTTGCTTTGAAAACATGGAGGTTGAGGATTCTTGTCACTCAAATTAAATAATTATGGATGGAATTAGATGATGTGATTCCAGTTTATGTGAGTAGAGATCTAAATAAAGTGGTAGACTTCCTGGATAATATGGGTACTAAGAAGGAGGTAGGGGTTTAGTGGCACAGTGACATGGCTATTGAGGATGAGATGATTAGGCAGGTTGGTGAGCAAATCCAATGCTTAGCTAATTTGGATAACCATTCCAGAAATACTGTTTAGGAGATTTATGTTTCAATGTAGATCTTCTTTTATAGTTGTAAATAGGTGAACAATCATTGTAGAAATATGGTTTAAGAGATTTGGCTCCAATGCAAATCTTCTTTTACTATTGTAAACATGTGTTCTCTCTGACTAAGGCTGGGAAAAGTCTCATCCCAACTTGTAAATGATATTTGTTTTAATACAAGTTTTTTCAAATTATTTTTCAAAAAAAATATCAAAACATAAGCCAAAATAAATTTCAATAAGAAACCCCATAATTTATTTATAATTACCATAAATGCTTTTACATTCCCAAAACATTAAAATCTTAACATCATTCTCTTTAAATCATAATGAGACCCCATAATATTTATAATAGAACATATGGATTCCACGTCCCTCATTTTATTCCAAAAGTTTCTATTATAAATAATTTCTTCAAAACATAACATTTAACATAACATAAACTTATGTCTACTTTTCAATCAAAACAACCATACACTAGTCAACTCCCATAAAGGAGACTATTCTAATTCATAAACTAGGTCCCTAAAATCACTTATTTCTTATGGTTATAAAAGATATACCATAACAATCACAAAAACAATTCAATAAGTGAAAAATGTTCAATGACATTATAACACTAATCATCCTTTGAAAAAAATTAAAATAATTTCTAATTAACTTAAAAAATAAACAAGCCTTAGAACCACTTAGAAAAATATAAACAATGTTACATAACACACAAACTGATCAATGTAAGATCAAACTACAACATAACATCTTCACCATGCAAAACCATAAACAAGAAGGATGTTACGTTGGTTCCAAATAATGATATAGTTCCAAAGAAAACTTTAGCAAACATACAAATAGTTTTCTTTTTTTTCAACGATCACCCATCTAAGCTTACTATCAAGCTCTAGGACACCATTAATATCAATAATAAACTAGGCATCATTAAACTTAAAAAATAGATCAATGACATACCTATTTTTAGCTAGTGGTCTCTTAAAAGAGGAAAACATAAACATCATACCATAATAAAGTAAAAAGGTACATATTATAAGTTTTGAAACTTATATCATTCATTGAGAATAAAACAATCGATAACATTTCATAACTCAAGCAATATCAAGCACCCAACATGATTTAATCACTACCACCTTCACAGATAAGGTAATATAAATGGTTTACTTCTCATTAATATATGCACTCATAACTACTAGAACATAAAGAGAGTTACAATAATAATAATTCAAAAGCTTTTGTAAAAGATAAACTTGTAGTCTATTTCTTGCTAAGGCCAATTTCTAAAAATAATTCCATTGGAAGTTCGATGCAAAGAAAGCTAAGGGATAAAATGAAATCCAAATAGATTACATTTATATTGAAAGCAATCATATCTAATCCAGTCAATGACTATAACGTGCAATGAATTTAAAGGTATGGAAGGAATATTTATTAGAGAACAAAGAATTTTTAGATCACCTGGTTCACATAGGAAAGGTATTTTAAAAGATCAAATTTTTAATGAACTCTATTTGAAACTACCTTAACAAGGTCTCAAGCATTCAAAATCTACCTAAACTCCTCTAAATTTATAGTGAACCTCTGGTGATGATGTTGAGCTCACTATTCACTCATCTTGGTCTTTCTTTGCTCCAAATGTACCGATCCTCCTCTGCTCTATGGTCCATTATTTTTTTGCATGTCCCCCACGTTTCTTTTTTCAAGAACTTCCCTCAAGAAATGAAAACTACCACTTCCTTCCAAAACTATTTTTGAGCCATGTTAACCTCCATTCTTTGTTTCTCATGGTCAATGAAGAGTTCATATAAAGCAACTATAATACCACTCACCCTCTACATCCATGAAGCAAGGTAACAAAGTGCTCCTCAAGCAGTAATATATAATACAAAAAATTTAGAAATAAAATGTTTATTTCCAAATAAAAATTAATATCATTAGCTATTATAAGGAACTAGCCAAGGAATTAACTAAAGAAGAGGTAATAAGTTCTCCTACTCAAGGAGCCTAGAAAAAAATATCAAGGTATGTAAAATATATCCAACACAAAGAGCATGATCTTCATTGCAAAAAGAAAGCTATTCTAAGAAATATCATTTCTCTAAGCACCCTTTTAAACAATGCAAGAAATATATTTATTAATTAAATGTACAATAATCAAGCAATTATATGCCAAGCAAAAACATGGAAGATCTTTTCATGATAATATTTTTTTGGGTTATCCACTTCCACTCCATCAACTCCGTTGTTTTCTTTCTTTTAAAATAACCTCCCTATCGATGGTTTATTTCCCACATGCAAAACATGATATGCATCTACATGAGAGGAAAGTATATCTTCCTTAGATATATCATCTTTAAAATCACATTTCTCTTTTTGCATCTTGTTCTCAATGGTTAATCCTTTCCTTCCACCCATGAAAGTAATTGTTCTTACAAAAACGCAAATCTATTAGTAGCATCATATTCTTACATAAAGTAATAGTGTACAATAACTTATCATCTCATAGACATATATTTCATCATTACAAAAATATATCAATGAATAAGTCCATCATATGAAACTATTACTTTTATAATTTTTTTGCCATGATTATAGGTAGTTATGGTTGAAGAGTCATACATTGATTATGATACATCCCGAGTAGATGTAGATATTGGTGCAATAAAATAAAGGATTTGAATACGTTTGAATGAACATTTAGTACCAAAACAATGTTTTTTATATTTTTTTATCTATTTATGATATAATTGTAAGATTAACCTGAATAAAGTTATGTTTATTCGTGTAGCTATGGAATATGTGTGGATAGCATATCATCAAATGTAAATTATAAATGTAGTATGGATTCATGTTTATATTATATATATAAGAATAAAACAAGTGTTACTTTATTGGATTGTTATGGAGAGTGATAATAAAGCATAGACATCTTGCCAACAATTATTTTTGGTGTGATTAAAATGGATAAAAGTTTTCTATGTTTTAATTTATGCATGAAAAATAGTTGGATATGAGAAGTAAGTTTTTGGACTCTATGTGTACTCTATATACATATATCCATGATTTAGTGAGATGTAATAATACGTTATGCCTTAGAAATATCCATGGTTGTAGTAAAATTGACTATGCTATGCTTTCTAGGAGCCCTATAATCTAGCCATAATTAAATAACTAATTCCACATTGTGGATTTAAGATAAATTCCTTTACATCCAAATAAGTTTAATGGAATTGATCCAATTGGATATGCCATCATAAGGTGGCAAAATTTGGAATAAAATACCTCACCATCCTCCTTGCACCTTCGAAAGAATATGTTTTTGATAAGGGTAATAAAAGGGTTTTAAAATGGTCCCTTACCCTTTTTCATAGAGGCTTGAGAGACTAAATACTAAAAATGGAGTAATACCACCATCTATTCCAAGAACTACAATGAAAAAAAAATGTAGTCCAAAAACTAGATCTGAGACACAAACCAACCATAATACAAAAATCTTGCTAACCACAAAATAAAAAACAAGAGCATTCTAACTATCTTAAATAAAAAATAAAATTTAAGTTATCCACATGCATCTTTATGGATGAGTTTAGAAATTTACATGTTTACCTAAGTTTCATGGATTTTTTATAGAGTTTAGTTCAATCCTTGTGAGAATTATAGCCTTATAATGGACCAAATGAAATTTCTTTTTTTAATATTTCTAATTTATATTAACCCAACTTTGAAAGGACTACTCATAATTTTATTAAATCCTTGGCATTAACTATGTGGTGCCAAAATTTGACCCTCATTCCATAATCTACTAAAAACAAGATGATATAAATATGTTATGCCAAAACCAATCCCTCGAGGTGGCATAAATATAGTAAGGGTTGTTGTAAAGCCTATAAGTGTCATTTATTCAATTACTAGTGATGTTTATGAAGAGACTCTTATTGATGCTAAGAATCAATATTGATACCAGAAGAGTAATGGTGTTAGGATTAAGTAGGGATTGGCACTAGGGGTAGATGAATCACCAGCATTACATTGAATATATCACCACAAATACCAACTTTCATGCCATGACTAGTCAAAGTCATTATTGGATATTATGTCATCGCTTGAATTTTAGAATATTGTCTTGTTAATGATGTATCTACTATTTCATAATGTTTAAAAAACATAAGTACTTAGAGATAACAAAATATATGTAAAACACTATGAATAAAAATATTAAATTCTATTCTTGATATTCATTTTGAGTCTCTCCAAGTTTAGCTAGTAAGTTTCCTTAGTCTCTCATTGGTATGTTCTCCATTGATTGGCCCTCGATTATTTAACTTATCTATGTGATCCCTTTTTATCATTAGTTATTGTGGATTTAGTGTCATCGCCCTCATCATCCTTGACCCCTTTCATCATATTGCCACCTATCTTATCCATCCTAAATCCCTTACCCCAAACCTACCACCTATCATATTGACCTTGGATCCCTTACCCAACTCAACATTACCACCTACCAGTTCTATTATTACCCATATACCCACCCTTCCCTTGGTACCTATCACCCCTATCCCTATTCTGTTACAATTTTTTCCAAACATTCCATTCTATTTGCCCACCCCTACCCCTCCATCACCTGTCCACCATCCACTGTGGTTTTATTTTTGTCAAACCACTACATCAGACCCCTCCATGCCTTGATGGATTTTACCACTACATTTGGATCCTTGCATTTGAATTATTTCCAAAATTATTGGTTCACTAACCTATGGTTTATTCATTTTTGGGATGATCATTTTATCGATAGTGAATTTGATCCGATTTAGCCTTGGGTGTACCTTTCCCACACCTTGATCACTTTACATGGTAGAGCTAATTATTCCCAAGATGCTAATATCTTTGATGATAATTTTGGGTAGGATCATCCATGGGAGTCCCTTCTCCATAGCATGATTTTATTGCATGGTAGAGATCATGCCTCCAATATTGATAACATCAATAATATTTAATGGCTCTCGAATCATATCATCTGCAAAAGCTTCAACATGCATTCCATTCAAGCCCCTCTTGGCTTATTTATTCCACAAAATTACAAAGAGTCTTCTAAGGATTCCTATCACCATCTCTTCCAAAGTTCTTTGGCCTCCCATATATTTATAAGTAATCCTATCCATAGATTTTTCCCTTGATAGTTGATAATGGCCACCTTGCAGCCTAAAATCTTACCTCTATTGAGTGGTCTAATCATATTAATGAAATTCTATTACCTATGCATACTCAATGAATAAATCCCACACTCTTACCTAGATAATACCTAAAACACTCTTTATAAATATGAACTCTTCCTTTGACTAGCTAGGCTTACTAGTCCTTATTTCTTTATGTGAATTTAGCATTCCTGCTTGATTTCTCAAATGATTTTTCTCCCATGAGTCAACTCTTTACAATTTATAGGCTCATGGGAGCTAGATAATTTATGGATGAAAATATCTAGATTTAAATTGTAAAATATTTTAAATGTCTCATATTGGAAATTTTCCATTAATTTTTGTAACTACATAAAATTATTGAAGTTTAGAGATTTCATTTGTATATTGCATAGTACTTTGAAATGAATATTGGAATTATATATTCTACAAGTCCTACAAGATATACTCAACCATTAAAAGAATATATTTCAATATATCTTGACTCCATGACAAATATATATTGTATTATGACTTTTGACACTTTTACGTTTTTCTATGACCTTTTGATGTGGGAGCATCCTAATAATATTTGAAAAATTGATAGTTGAGGAAATAAAAAGCCAACAATTCACCTATTGGGCAAATATAATTATAATTTGTATGTTTTTGTCTAAGTGTTGAAGAACACAAGCTTATACTGAGAGGGGATGTGAACAATATAAGACCACTTTTTGCTTTTCTTTCCCAAACAATATTTTCCAATATTATCAATGGAAATATAAACTATACTAATCAAAGCAATGCACAAATAATCACACACAATAGAGACAGTATTTTAACAAGGTTCATCCAATGTGGGCTACGTCCATGGAGAAAATATTTTACTAAAATTTTCTCAAAAAATATCTTGGGAATCCTTCCTTATTACAATATCTATGGACCTCTATCCAAAGGAGATACCAATCCCCTAATCAATTTTGTGGATACCTATCCATAGAAAAACTCTTTCCCATTTGTTGGTGCATAGATCACTATCCATAGGAGAACTCTTTCTTATATACTCTGGTTAGTTATCCTTTAGAATAATACTGCCTCCATTGCACTTGCTTGTGGATCCCTCTCCATAGAAGACCTATGTACTCACTCAAAAGACTTATATCCTCACTTCCCTGGCTAATGGATCTCTATCCATTAGAGACTACTATCCTCTACTATGTCACATCCAAATATTACTCTTAGCTCAACTCAATGTCTATCTATAATTTAAACTAAACAATATCCTTAGGTCTAGCACAAATTTTCTCACTCTCTATCTCAAATCTGCACTAAACACTATCATTCGGTCTTGCACAAATTTGCTCAATCTCTATCTCAAATATGCACTAATAACTACCCTTCAGTCTACCACAAATATGCTCAATATCTATCTCAAATCTACACTAAACATTGTCCTTAGGTCTAGCACAAATATGCTCAATCTATATCTCAAATCTATACTAAAAACTATCCTTTGGTCTAGCACAAATTTAGTCAATCTCTATCTCAAATATATCTTCAAACATTAACACAAAGCTTGACTCAATCACAAATAAAATCTGCTAGATCTTCTCCAAGCCTTAACTCAAATATTGAACAAATCAATCAATCAAATCTGCTCACAAGTCTTCTCAAATACTTTCCTCAAATTTTTCCACAAGTCCACTCAATAACTTACTCAATATGCTCTCAAGTCTTCACTAATACTTATCTCAAATATTTCCAACAAGTCCACCCTAGAACTTTCTCAATCTATTCTCAATTATTCACAAAGACTTATCTCAAATTTGTCCAACAAGTCCTCCCTAAAACTTGTCTACTTTGCTCAAAAAATCTTCACCAAGACTTTTCTTAAATCTATCCAAAAATTCCTCCATAGAACTTGTCTAATCTGCTCAACAAGTCTTCACCAAGACTTGTCTCAAATATGCTTGTAAGCTTCCACAAAATATCACACAAATCTATCCTTAAGTCCCCTCTAGGACTTACTCAATTTTGTCCACTATCTTTCACAAAAGCTTATTCAAATCAATTGCAAAACTTACATACACAACTTAGATTAATATTTTCATAAAACCTCTTCAATCACACAAACAAGTTTCACTCAGAAACTTTTTTAACCATAGAAACGTATAGAGAATGGTAAGAGACTCAATATGTTTCACACTCACAAATCGCTCTATTAATTTCAAACTCACTTTCAAATCAATTCAAAAATAAAGAACAAATTATTTCACATAAATTGAACTATCACTCCAATGATTCAATCACTAATTCTCAATCAACTTCACTCAAAGCATCCACTCAATGAAACACAATTTGTTTACAAATTCTAACCAAGTGTTTCACATAATATCCATAAACTCACACTATGCAACTCAAACCTTGACTCAATATGATTCCATTTTCACATAACAATGATACTCATGTTCTTTCATAAAACCTAGTTGACATAACAATGATACTCATGATCTTTCACAAGCCCTAATCATGCAAATGAAGGCTCACTCAAATATTTCCAACAATTCTTATAAAAAAATCTCACATAACAATGATAATCAAGTTTTTTTACAAGCCCTAACCATGCACATGAATGCTCACTCAATTATTTCCAAAAATGCTTATCAAATAATCCTTATCACTCCAACTTTGCATTTCACAACTTCAATCAACAATATTTTACTCACAAGGGATATGTGCCCATACCTTTTGTTTGATGGAGATATGTCTTTGAAAACCTATCTCAATCACAATCAAATTATCTTTGCTATTCTTAAGGTTAGATTGAAACAATTTATTTCAAAATCTCCTCTCAAATATTTCCTTCAATAATTATCTCACCATACAAAAATATTAGCTCTCAAGTACACCTTATAATCTCCAAACTTCACAAAAATAATATTCAAATCATGACCAATCAAAACTTCTTTAAAACACTTTATAAATCCAATTTTCACACTTATCAAAAATAAAATTAATTCCTTTGGTTAACCCTTTTAACTTCAATCTTAAAACAATAATATTGAACACAATTAATTTCCTTTCAAGCACCTTATATCTCCAATATCTATTTTAATGCTAAGTAAAAAATTAAAATATTTAAATTCCCGTATGACTCCCTATCTCTAATATTATCAAGAATTAATCAAAGTACCATCAATAATTCAAGTGGCCCCTTATCACAAATTACACCTTGGAAAAAATAAAATAACCACTTACCTTATACAATGACCAACATTTAAAAATAATGCCCTCATAACTGCACTCGACTCGAACCTGCTACCAATCATCACTGCGATGCCTAGGCCCTACATCTTGGCTATCGTTGGGCCACACACCCAAGACAAAACCAAAGGCACATGATGTACCTTCTACCTTGCTCTTCGGTACCTTGCAAAAAATGAATGAAAAACCTTTGCCACACACAAAATGAAGAGGACGCAAATCAAACCCCTGACTTGTCTTGCAAAAACACCTTAACCAGTCATCGATCACCACTTGCGCTACCAAGCACTTGGTGAGATTTTTAATGCTCCAATTTGTCTTATACAAGGTCTTCCCTTTTTATTTTTAGCACATGCAAATATTTCTCTCTTCTCTTTGGTGCACAATTTAATTTTTCTCTTTTAAGGCTTCGAAAATGCATGGATGGTTTGAAATAAAAAATATTTCTTCCTTTTATATTCTTTGCAAAGTATTCCAAAATTTTGGTGCTTTCTAAGTCAAATTTTTTATTTGAATTTTAATCTTAGACTTATGGTGCCTTTTATATTTATTTAAATTAAAATTTTAACCTATGGTTAAAATATTTTAATATAAAAAAATTAAATAATAACCTTCACATTATGTAAAATGGGTCTTTTGAGTATTTATATTTTAAAAACTCCTTGGACCTCATTTTTATTCACTTCAACCTTTACCATGGGATATTATAATATTAAATATTATAATAGTATTATGCCCTTTTAAACCCACTTCTCCTTCCTTTTAATATTTTAGTCCGCTTTAGGCATATAATATTAAAATTAATATTATATCCTATTTATTTTAACCTCTTCCTTGCCTTTCAGAAAAAACACCTAATGATAGTAATGATGACTAAAATTGAACATCAATCACTAATTCTCAATCAACTTCACTCAAAGCATCTGCTCAATGCAATACAATTTGTTTACAACTCCTATCCAAGTGTTTCACAAAACTTCCATCAACTCACACTATGGAACTCAAACCTTGACTCAAGATGATTCCAGTTTTCACATAACAATGATACTCATGTTCTTTTACAAATCCTAGTTCACATAACAATCATACTCATGATCTTTCACAAGCCCTAATAATGCACATGAAGGCTCACTCAAATATTTCTAATCAAACAATATCACATAACAATGATACTCATGGTATTTCACAAGCCCTAATCATGCACATGAGTGCTCACTCAATTATTTCTAATAATGCTTATCAAACAATCATTTTCAATCCAAATTTACATTTCACAACTTCAATCAACAATATTGTACTCAAAAGGAATATGTGTCCATACCTTTTGTTTTATGGAGATATGTCTTCAATAAATTGTCTCAATCACAATCAAATTCTCTGTGCTATTCTTAAGGTTAGATAGAAATAATTTACCTCAAAATATCCACTAAAATGTTTCCTTCAATAACTATCTCACCATAAAAAAATATTAGCTCTCAATGACACCTTATAATCTCCAAACTTCACAAAAATAATGTTTAAATCATGACCAATCAAAACTTATTTAAAACACTTTATAAATCCAATTTTCACACTTATCAAAAATAAAATTGATTCCTTTGGTTAAACCTTTTAACTCCAATATTTAAACAATAATATTAAACACAATTAATTCTATTTCAAACACCTTATATCTCCAAACTCTATTTTAAAGCTAAGTAAAAAATTAAAATATTTAAACTCCCTTATGACTCCCTATCTCTAACCTTAGCAAGAATTAATCAAGGCACCATCAACAATTTATGTGACCCCTATCATAAATCACACCTTGGAAAAAATAAATTAACCACTTACCTTAGATGATGGCCAACATTTAAAGATAATGCCTCACAACTGTGCTCGACTCGAATCCGTGACCAACCATCGCTACAATGCCTAAGCCCTATGGATTGGCTACCGTTGGGTTGCACACCCAAGACAAAACCAAAGGTACATGATGCACCTTATACCTTGCTCTTTTGTGTCTTCCAAAAAATGAATGAAAAACCTTTGCCACACACAAAATGAAGGGGACGTGAATCGAACCGTTGATCTGTCTTGCACAAACACCTTAACTAGCAATCGATCACCACTTACGCTACCAAGAACTTGGTGAGATTTGTAATGCTCCACTTTTTCTTATACAAGGTCTGCCATTTTTATTTTTAACACATGCAAATCTTTCTCTCTTCTCTTCAGCGCACAATTTTCATTTTCTCTTTAGGGATTCAAAAATGCATGGATGGTTTGAAATAAAAAATATTTCCTCCTTTGATATCCTTTGCAAATTATTCCAAAACGTCAGCACTGTCCAATTTAAATTTTTAATTCAAATTTTAAACTTAGACTTATGGCACCTTTTATATTTATTTAAATTAAATTTGTAATCTATGGTTAAAATATTTTAATTTAAATAAATTAAATAATAACCTTCACATTCTATCATATGGGTCTTTTGAGAATTTATATTTTAAAGACTCCTTGGACCTCATTTTTCTTCACTTCATCCTTTACCCCGAAATATTATAATATTATTGTCCTTTTAAACCAGCTTCTCCTTCCTTTTAATATTTTAGGCCGTTTTAAGAATATAATATTAAAATTAGTATTATATCATATTTCTTTTAACCTCTTCCTTGCATTTTGGAAAACCCACCTGATGACATTAATTATGACTAAAATTGAACATAAATCGCTAATTCTCAATCAAATTAACTCAAAGCATCCACTCAATGAAACACGATTTGTTTACAAATCCTAACCAAGTGTTTCACAAAACTTCCATCAACTCACACTATGGAACTCAAACCTTGACTCAAGATGATTCCAGTTTTCACATAACAATGATACTCATGTTCTTTCACAAATCCTAGTTCACATAACAATGATACTCATGATATTTCACGAGCCCTAATCATACACATGAAGGCTCACTCAAATATTTCCAGCAATGCTTATCAAACAATCTCACATAACAATGATACTCATGTTCTTTCACAAGCCCTAATCATGCACATGAATGCTCACTCATTTTTTTCAAACAATACTTATCAAACAATCCTTTTCACTCCAAATTTGGATTTCACAACTTCAATAAACAATATTCTACTCACAAGGAAGATGTGCCCATACCTTTTGTTTGATGGAGATATATATTCAAAAACCTGTCTCAATCATAATCAAATTCTCTTTGCTATTATTAAGGTTAGATAGCAACAATTTATTTCAAAATCTCCACTCAAATATTTCCATCAATAATTATCTCACCATACAAAAATATTGCCTATCAAGTACACCTTATAATCTCCAAACTTCACAAAAATAATATTCAAATCATGACCAATCAAAACTTCTTTAAAACACTTTATAAATAAAATCTTCCCACTTATAAAAAATAAAATTGATTCCTTTGGTTAAACCTTTTAACTCCAATCTTCAAACAATAATATTCAACACAATTAATTTCATTTCAAACACATTATATATCCAATATCTATTTTAATGCTAAGTAAAGAGTTAAAATATTTAAACTCCCTTCTAACTCCCTATCTCTAACCTTACCAAGAATTAATCAAAGCACCATCAATAGTTCACATGGCCCCTATCACAAATCACACCTTGGCAAAAATAAAGTAACCACTTACCCTAGACGATGGCCAACATTTAAAAATAATTCCCTCATGATTATGCTTGAATCGAACCCGTGACGAACCGTCGCTGCAATACCTAAGCCCTATGACTTGGATTCCATTGGGCTATATGCCCAAGATAAAACCAGATGCACACAATGCAATTTCTATCTTGCTCTCCAGTGCCTTCCAAAAAATGAACTAAAAATATTTGCCACACAAAAAAAAAGGATATGAATCGAACCCCTGATCTATATTGCACAAACACCTTAACCAACTGCCACTTGTGCTCCCAAGCACTTGGTGAGATTTTTAATGCTCCACTTTTTCTTATACAAGGTCTGCCCTTTTTATTTTTAACACATGCAAATCTTTCTCTTCTCTTCGGTGCACTATTTTAATTTTATCTTTAGGGCTTCGAAAATTCATGTATGGTTTGAAATAAAAAATATTTCCTTATTTTATATCCTTTACAAAGTATTCCAAAATGTCGATGTTTTCCAATTCGAATTTTAAACTTAGATTTATAACACCTATTATATTTATTTAAATTAAAATTAATAGTATATCCTATTTCTTTTAACCTCTTACTTACCTTTTTAAAAAACCACCCGATGATAGTAATGACGACTAAACTTGAACATCAATTTCTTGACATCAATTACAATAAAAATTGCTCATATTTATAACAATCTCCCCCTTTTTAATTAGTGATAACCCTTTTTCCTTTTACCATTTCTTTTTTCTTTTTCAGTTTTGATCCCCTTGAGAAACTACTCCCCCTAACTGAATGCTCTCCCCCTAACTCAAATCTCTCCCCCTTTGACATCAATGGCAAAGGGCCACCTTTGGGTCTTGGGGCTAAGAATGAGACTCTTAGCTTAGCCCCTCCCCCACCTCATCTCTTGTGGTGGTTAATTTTTGGGTGGGAATATCTCTACTCCCAACATACACTGCTCTTTACCTTTGTCCACCTTCTTTCTCAACTAATCCTTCTGATTTTTCTGAATATTCCTATTCCTACTTGTCTCCAGAAATTTTTCTCTACACCACTTAGTCATACACCCAAAATTAATGCACTTATGAAACTTAATATTATGGTTCCTTGAAGGTACAAATATCTTGTAGTTCCTCCTAGTGAAGCCATATCCATTCCTGTCATGAACCCTGCAATTAACTACCTTATGACCAAACTGATTACAAGAGTAGTAATACCCTTGAAAGAGATGTTCATTTCTAAAATTTCTATTGGTGAAAAAATATCCATGTATTTCATGTGTCCTGCACTACGAAGCTTTGTGGCCAAACCTGTGGCATGAGAATCAATTCCCATTAAATAAACCTTGTCTTGACCCCATTGATCTCTTGGTCACTTCTACCCTGTGTTGTTTCTTGTTCCATTTGTTCCTCATTTGTGCATTTTTCCTTTCCTTATTGAAATTCCTATTGTAAAAATTATCCTTAGAAGTCTCACTTTATATTTCACTCTCTTATTATGAAGTTTCTTCTTCTTTGGAGCTTGAGATTGACTCCTCTCCTAGTCCTCTATATTCTTCTTCAAAACTAAGTCTAGTTTTTTTTTTATGAAGATATTTTTACCTTGATAATCTTATCCAAGTTATTTGAGCTTCTCCAAAACCTATGTAGGTTTTCTTTAGGATATTTTACTTTCTTCCTTAGTGAATATACTTCATGATCTATCCTTTCACATTCTAAAACCTTTGTTTCTAACTTCTCTTTAAATATCATTGTCGTAGCTATTGAGTTGGTTAGATATTGAATAAGCTTTCCTTTTTCTTCATCACATATTGAAATTGAATCTTGAGTTTTAAGTTCTACTTTATTACCTTTCTTAATGCTTTGAGATCATAAATAAGCTCACCCTCAAGATCAAATTATCCTTCTTCTTCATTTTCTATTTTTTTCTCTATTATGTTGTCTTCAAGATCATCTTTATTCTTTTTTTATTCCTTTCCACTAGAAGCACTTATTTATTATTCTATTGAAATAATAAGCCTTTCTTCTTTTGGAACTTCAACAGTACCTTCATATTCATCTTCAATAAAATTGAACCCATTTCTTGTACAACTATCTTCAAGATGACCGAAGTTTCCACACCTAAAACATTTGAGAATTATTGGTTCCCTTTTTACCTTTTTCTTATCATCTTCTTTTTCTATTGGTAGAAATAGAATTTATTCTTTTTCATTATCTAAGTACCTGTCATCACTATCATTTGAACTCTTGATTGCCTTATCTGCATAAAAAACTCTTCATAAGCCTTTGTAAAAACTTCGTTCCTTGCTTACCTTGTCCATCCCTATTTTTTTTATACCTGTATTTTCCTGTTTCCATGTTATTATGATCCTGTTTCTCATCACCACTATTATTTATAGCTTCTGGATAATCATATGCATAGTGACAATATTTACCATATTTGAAACACTTAACTAAATGTGTACCTTTGTGCTTTCTTGTATCCTTATTTATTCTACCATAGTTTACTTCTTCATCACTGGATGACTCATTACTTGAATCCGACTTCTTACCCTTTGTCATCTTTGTAACTTTGAAGGCTGCTTATTTCTGAGGAATATACTCCTTTTTTATTCTCATTTCAAAAGTTGTGAGAGTTCCATGTAACTCATCCCTTGTCAAAGTTTTTATATCTCTTGTTTCTTCTATGGCTGAAATTTTTCACTATACCTCTTAGGAAGTGATCTTAAAACCTTTTGATATACATCTGATTCTTCCACTTTAAACCCAAGTCCTTGTATGGATTTAACAACCTCATCCACACAAAGTAGTTATGTATCAATGTTTTACTCATCCTTGATTTCTAGGTCTTCAAATTTTTTCTTGTGATTTTGTAATTTTGCCATATTGACCTTTTTGTCTCCCTCATATATATTTTTTAGCTTATCCCAAATATCTTTTGTTGATGTGCAATGCATAAATTTTACAAAATTTTATTCTTGTAAACCATTTAATATTTCATTCATTACATTTGAGTTATTCAATTGTAGGAGCTTACCATATTTATTTATAGGTGGAGTATGTGGCGGTATATACCCATCCTCAATTTCCTAGCATATATCATTTCCTAGTACCATTAGGTAAACATTAATTCTTACACTTCAAAATGCATAATTATTCCCATCGAATAATGGTGCCTTATTTCCTAAAGATCCACTCTGAGAATCCATATGTATTCCTGTAAGCTTTTCCTTCAAGTTAAAATATTTCGAAGGAACCCGCTATGATACCAATTGAAGAACACAAGATGGGACTGATAGGGGGATGAATAGTATAAGATCACATTTTACTTGTCTTTACCAAAAAATATTATCCAATATTATCAATGGTAATATAAATTACAGTAATCAAAGAAATACACAAATTATCACACAATAGAGACACTGATTTAACGTGGTTCATCCAATGTGGGCTGCATCCACGGAGAAAATATTTGAATAAAATTTTCTCAACAAATATCTTTGGAATCCTTACCTATTATAATGTTTATGGACCTCTATCGAAAGAAGACACCAATCCTCTAATCAATTTTATGGATACCTATCCACAAGAGAACTCTTTCCCCTTTGTTGGTTTATGGATTTGTATCCACAGGATAACTCCTTATCCTCTACTCTGGTTGGTGATCCTCTAGAAGACTACTACCTCCACTAAATTCACATGTGGATATTTTTCCACAGAAGACCTATGTCCTCACTTAGAATACTTCTATCCTCACTACCATGACTAATGGATCCCTATTAGCTGGATACTAATGTCCTCTACTCTATCACCTCCAAAGCTTACTCTAAGCTTTTCTCAATCTCTATCTCAAATCTACACTAAAAATTTTCCTTCAGTATAGCACAAATCTACTCAATATTTGTCTCAATTCTACACTAAACACTATCCTTTTTTATAGCACAAATCCACTCATTCTCTATCTCAAATATACACCAAACGCTATCCTTCAATATAGCACAAATATACTTAATCTCTATCTCAAATATGCACTAAACACTATCCTTCGGTCTAGCACAAATATGCTCAATATCTATCTCAAATATGAACTAAACATTATCCTTCGGTCTAGCATAAATATGCTCAATATCTATCTTAAATTTGCACTAAAAATTATCCTTTGGTCTAGCACAAATTTGCTCAATATCTATCTCAAATTTCTCCACAAGCCTTAACACAAAGCTTGACTCAATCACAAATCAACTCTTCTATATCTACTCCAATCCTTAACTCAAAGCTTGAATAAATCAATCAATCAACTCTGATCACATGTCTTCTCAAATACTTACCTTAAATTTGTCCACAACTCCACTCAAGAACATGCTCTGTCTGCTCTCAAGTCTTCATTAATACTTATCTCAAATCTATCCAACAAGTCCACCCTAGAAATTTCTCTATCTTCTCTCAAGTCTTCACCAATACTTGTCTCAAATATATCAAAAAATTCCTCCCTAGAACTTGTCCAATCTACTCAACAAGTCTTCACCAAGACTTATCTCAAATTTATCCAACAAGTCCTCCCTAGTACTTGTATAATATGCTCAAAAAGTCTTCACCAAGACTTGTTCAAATATGCTTGTAAGCTTCCATAAAAACTCACATGAATCTATCCTTAAGTCCCCTCTAGGACTTACTCAATTTTTTCCACTAGATTTCAGAAAATCTTATTCAAAACAATTACAAAACTTACATACACAACTCAACTTAATCTCTTTAGAAAATATCTTCAATCACACAAACAAGTTTCACTCAGAATCTTGTTTAACCATAGAAACATATAGATAATAGTAAGAGACTCAATATGTTTCACACTCACAAATCACTCTATTACTTTTAAACTCACTTTCAAATCAATTCAAAAATAGAGAACAATTTGTTTCACATAAACTGAACTATCACTCCAATTCTTTGAATCACTAATGCTCAATCAACTTCACTCAAAGCATCAACTCAATGAAACACAATTTTTTTACAAACCCTAACCAAGCATTTTACAAAACATCCATCAACTCACACTATGGAACTCAAACCTTGACTCAATATAATTCTATTTTTTACATAACAATGATACTCATGTTCTTTCACAAATCCTATTTCACATAATAATGATACTAATGATATTTCACAAGCCTTAATTATGCACATGAAGGCTCACTCAAATATTTCCAATAATTCTTATCAAAAAATCTCACATAACAATGATACTCATGTTCTTTCACAAGCCCTAACCATACACATGAATGGTCACTCAATTATTTCCAACAATACTTATCAAACAATCATTTTCACTCCAACTTTACATTTCACAACTTCAATCAACAATATTTTACTCACAAGGGAGATGTTCCCATACCTTTTTTTTTATGGAGATATATCTTCAAAAACCTGTATCAATAACAATTAAATTCTCTTTGCTATTATTAAGGTTAGATAGCAACAATTTATTTCAAAATATTCACTCAAATATTTCCTTCAATAATTATCTCACCATACAAAAATATTAGCTCTCAAGTACACCTTATAATCTCCAAACTTCACAAAAATAATATTCAAATCATGACCAATAAAAAATTCTTTAAAACACTTTATAAATCCAATTTTCACACTTATCAAAAATAAAATTAATTCCTTTGGTTAACCCTTTTAACTCCAATATTCAAACAATAATATTCAACACAATTAATTTCCTTTCAAACACCTTATATCTCCAATCTCTATTTTAATGCTAAGTAAAAAAATAAAATATTTAAAATCCCTTATGACTACCTATCTCTATCTTAGAAAGAATTAATCAAAGCACCATCAATAATTCATGTAGACCCCTATCACAAATCACACCTTGACAAAAATAAATTAACCACATACCTTATATAATGGTCAACATTTAAAAATAATGCCCTCATGACTGTAGTCGACTTGAACTTGTGACCAACTATAACTTCGGTGCCTAAGCCCTATGACTTGGCTGCCATTGGGCCACACACCAAAGACAAAACCAAAGGTGCATGATGCACCTTTTACCTTGATCTCCGGTGCCTTCTGAAAATGAACAAAAAAACTTTACCACACACAAAATGAAGGGGACACAAATCAAACCCCTGACCTATCTTGCTCAAACACCTTAACCAGTCATCGATCACCACTTACGCTACCAAGTGTTTGTTGAGATTTTTAATACTCCACTTTGTCTTATATAAGGTCTGCCCTTTTATTTTTAACACATGCAAATATTTCTCTCTTATCTTCAGTGCACGATTTTTTTTTTCTGTTTAGGGCTTTGAAACTGCATTGATGGTTTGAAATAAAAAATATTTTCTCCTTTTATATCCTTTGTAAAGTATTCCAAAATTTCTGCACTTTCCAATTCGAATTTTAATTTGAATTTTAAACTTAGACTTATGATGCCTTTTATATTTATTTAAATTAAAATTTTAAGCTATGGTTAAAATATTTTAATTTAAACAAATTAAATAATAACCTTCACATTTTTTCAAATGGGTCTTTTGAGGATTTATATTTTAAAGACTCCTTCGTCCTCGTTTTTATTCACTTCAACCTCTAGCCTAGAACATTATAATATTAAATATTATAATATTATTATGTCCTTTTAAACCTACTTCTCCTTCCTTTTAATATTTTAGGCTTCTTTAGGCATATAATATTAAAATTAATATTATATCCTATTTCTTTTAACCTCTTCCTTACCATTTTGAAAAACCACCCGATGACAGTAATGATGACTAAACTTGAACATCAATTTCTTGACATCAATTACAACAAAATTTGCTCATATTTCCAACAAGAGTAGGCTGGTGAAAATATGAACAAGAGGTCTTGAATTTACTTTTTAATTCCAATAAATAAATAAAACCTTCTTTATCCAATTACCCTTGTGGTACTTGTTGATGTAAATTATATATATATATATTTGGTAAGTGTGCCAAAAATACAAGAGGCAAGGAATATCATAAATACTTAGTCAAATAGAATAATTAGGTAACTAAGGATGCCACATGGATTAATGCATCTGAGATTACCAAATATGGGGTTCAAATTGAAGACTTGCTAAATGCTTATGAACCATTTCTTCTACCTAATGAGTATGATGCGAGAGCATCCTGACAATATCTAAAATATGAATAATTGTGGAAACAAAAAGCTAATAGTTCACATATTGTGCAACTAAAATTATAATTGTATGCTTTTGTCTAAGAGTAGTTTTGTAAAGGTAGAAGAAAGATATCTCGAAATAGCTTTGTAATTGTAATAAATAAATAAAATCTTCTTTATCCAGTTGCCCTTGTGGTATTTACTGATGTAAATTACATATTTAGTATTGTGATTGTTTTGTTGTTTTTCTATGCACATAATTCTAAAGAATATTACAATCTAGGAAATAATAATAATGGTGTTGGTTTTATAACCATAGAATCCCATTAAGCGAGAGAAGGATGAAATGCAGTGAAGGCATATACTAGCAAGAAAAGAATGTAGAGCCATAGAAATAACTTTTGATGGGTAAGAACATCGTTCAAGATACTAAATTGGATTAAATAATTGAGAATTTTCTTTCAAGCTATAATGCAAAGGATTTTATAATGCATAGAGAAGTTGATGCTCATTTTGGAACCAAACTAGGAATGAAAAAAATTGGATGCAATAATTTACAAAATAATTGTTTATCTCACAAGGTTCAATTCCACTTTGGCATTTTGAGGAGGAAGTAAACCATACAATTTTATCAAGAGGAATACGTAGTTAGGTTTAGGGTTGAAATAATACAATTTGTACCAATATTGTATGATTTTTTGAATTGAACAATCACCCAATTATGGTACGATTGCTTGGATCGCCCAATTACCTAGATGTAGCAATTATCAAAGTTGTACTATTACTAATAGTATTGTATAGTTGCCTATATCATATGGTTTCCTCAAATGAATGGTTGCTTGAGTTGTATGATTGTTGATAGGATTATACAGTTGCCTAGATTGAATGGTTGCTTGAGTTGTATGATTATTTATAGGATTGTATGGTTTCCTAGATTGAATGATTATTGTTTGGATTGTATAGTTGTCAAGCTATTATACAATTACTGAGTTGAATGGTTGGAAAATCTATTGTACATGTTAGAGTTAGAGCATATTACATCATTTGGGTCATGTATGTGTACCATATTTGGTACATAGTTAGAGTAGGAAATTAATTTTGGGGGATGTTAGCTACTTACTTTAAGAAATAAATTAAATGCACAAGTGTCAATGTGCAAGGTGTTCCCTTGTACAGCTAGGAAGAGTTTTGGCCAAAGAATCTATCTTCCTATATAAAGGGCCTCATAGTGATATATTAGATAGAAATTACATATCAAGCATATCAAGTTTTGTAGTAGATAGTGGTAGAAATACTATATGGAGTATAATGTAGTTATTTATCTTATATTAATGGAGTGATCATCACCTCCATATAGAATTGTATTTTTTCAACTTTCTATTTATATTATATTTTAGTCATATTGCAGAATTACTTTCTTTTATGTTTTTTATAACTTATTAGGACCTGTGATAGATCTCTCCCACTGTAGATATCCTCAAAATATAATAGTGGTATAATATCTATGGTGAATTTAAATAGGAATATGGATAGTTATCATTGCTATTATTGACCTGTATCTTTGCAAACTAGATCTTACATTGTGCACTATTGCATGCAAACATTGCCATTAGGAATCGATTAATAAAAAAATCATAGTAGTCAATAGGATTAGAGTATTTCCATAGAGTTGCAAAAAAATGGATGAAGACTAGGACTCAACATTTATTCTACTAGTTTGATGATCAACTAGTGAATATTATTTCATTCCAGTTTCTAACAACTTTTTGTAGAAAAAAAAATATTCAAAAAAATGCTGGGAAGCTTCGTACAAGAGATTTAGGAAAAATATATTCTTAGAATCATTCCAACACTTACATAACTAAAGAGAAGACTAAATATTTCAAATACCTAAAAAAAAATCAAATTACAAGAGTTGCAATCTTGTAGGCTAAAAAAGTGTAGAAAATGCTACAGTTGCCTTATAGCAAACTCAAGGAAAAAAAGACTCCAGAAGATGAGTCAAGGAGAAGATAGGATATTTGTGATCTCCATCAATATCTATAGAGTGCAGAAGAGGAAAATACCACAAAATATTTGATCCAAAAGAAAAAAAAATCTACAGAAGCTTTGACCCCAAAGAAGAAAAGTCCATAGAAGCCTTGATCTAGAAAAGGTCATAGAATCCTTAATTTTGAAGAAGACTTCAGAGAAGAATTCCTTATTCAAAATAAAAGTTCTTGATTTATAAGAAGACTCTATAGAAGAGTTCCTAAAGAAGACTCCATGAAATAGGAGATTGGTGATATCCATTAAAGCCTACAAATTACAGAAGAAAAGGACTAGCAAAGGTCCAGAATCTAGAAGTAATAGATTTTAGAGATTCGAGAAGAAGATATCATCACCAACACTTCCAAAATAATAAGGTTGAATAAAAAGGTTTCATTTGGAAGACCATAGAAGTTGCAATATAGAAGACCTTGTAGATTTCTAAAGGAGAAACAAGAAGGCTTGGAGACCCTTACTAAAAATATCATAGAAGCATCATCAAAAGAGTTACTAGAAGAACTCATTGGAGAAAACCACTACCAAGGAGAAGATCCTGATAGTGAAGAACTTGGGACAATTTTTGCCATCCAACAAAAATCCCAAGAGAAGAAGAATTTGGAAAGGAGTGCCAAATATAGAAGAAGAATCCAGTGAAGACCTCAAGACATTTAGAATATTAAGGAGAAGAAGATCCTATTTGAATTCAAAATTTGACAAGAATATTGAAGGAATATTTAGATAAAATCCAAGATATTTGGAGGTTACATCTCATCGCAATAATTCATAATTTAGAGATAAGAGTCCTCTAAATATATAGAAAAAAAAATATTACTAGAAGGATCAAGGCAACAAACCTGAGGCTCAATATAGAAAGTTCAAGACCATGGTTTGGTGAAGCAAGAAGCTATTACGGATAAACAACAAGAAGTTGTGAATTCATCCATTACAAGGCAACAACTTGGTGAATCAAAATACCAAGATCTACATATACTACAAAAGACATTAAAGGTAAGCAACTAGGGTGCAATTAGTTGAACTTAAAATTAGGTTTCATTATCAAATTCTATTAAGCACCGTATTTGGATTAAATTTGCAAGAAGGGCTCATATTATAGCCTTCAATAAAGTTAAAAAAGGAGAATTCATTTTAATAAATATTTGCACATTAAATGGGAGTTGGATATTTTTTGAAAGAAAGAAAATTATCACCTACCTATTATATATCTGGAAAGAAAGAAGACTACATCCTACAATATTTATTGTAGTGAAAATTACAAGATATTCATTCAGGGTTCTTTACAGATTACTCTTAAAATTTGTAGATATTATTAAGTGCATTAGAATTCATTTTGAGAGTTTATTGACAATATCAATAAGGTGAGATTATTATTACCATTAAAAGTGCATTATTAATCCATTAAGCACTATGCTAGTTGATATTTAACTAGTTACTCTTAATTAGTTTGTGTTGCTAAAGGTACAAAACTAGCACAAAATCTATAGCATTTTGTGGCAAAAATAATCCACTAGTACAAGTCAAAATGTGGAGAAGGAAGACATCATGAAAGTCCCTAAAAGAAGCCTCAAATCAAGACTTGGTGAGTCTCAAGATTCAAGGAAAATATAAGGGCTTAATTTAAGTGCAAAGTGCAAAAATCCTTACTTTAAAATTAGCATTATCTTGGATTAACTCTCATTAAATTATCCAAGGAAGAAAGGAGTTTCTCATAAAAATAAAAAAAGGGTATTTCAAAAAGGTCCTTCATATTAGTGCAAATAATACTTTTACAAATTACCTCTTTTGTTACTTCAAAAGGACAAGCATTTCTCTTTACAAGAAGCAACACGACCATCATATTCAACATGTTATAGGATAAAGTTCAAGCAAGAGAAAAGAGCCATAAAAGATCTCATACTTCACATAAATCAAAGTGTTTAAAAACACCATTTCTCCACATCCAATCCAACCCTAGAAGCAAGCATGTCACTTGCAATATTTGAGCAATTACAAGAGGCTATTATCATTCAAACTTATGTGGAGAAAGAATAACATACATAAGAAGATCATCTATGTTAGATAGTACTATTGAGCTAAGCACAAGGGGTTATTACAAAAGCTACAAAACAACACCATAAATTGGTTGTTACAAAATATACAACATACTACAAGCATCAAGGTATAAATGGAAAAGTACTATACCCAAGGCCATTACTTGGAGAGAATGACCACCAAATAGAAGAACAAGATTCTACCATAGGACCACAATTAGGAGAACCATAGAACCATGGATTATTATAGTTGTAAGAATTTCACAATAATAGATATGCAAAAAATTACAAAATATGAAGAGAAGAGTGGAACTGATTGATTTATTCCAAGTATCAACTCTATATAAATAGCAAAGTTGATCATTGAGAGCCATTGGATTAAAAAAACTCATCATAACTGATGAAGACACCATTGATATTTCTCCTAACACATGGAGGAGTGGAAACTCAAGTGTTTATCCTAGTGAAACTTAAGAGAATATTTTCTTATTGTAACACCCCCTTAAGTATACTAGGGGTAAATCATACAAATGAGTCATGGCAACAAGGCCTATTGCGGTACTCATGTACAAAGACTTATTTTTGAAGAGATGGTAAAACCCAATGGGTCCTAGAAATTTTTTTAAGAGATTGTTCTCTTTATGCAATAAAGAAATATGAGTCCCGACAACTTGTCCTGATTAGGTACTCATTTACATAATATAGTTGGTGAAAAAAACCCTATGGGAAAAAACCAACTATGAGAGGCATGTCTTCATATGGTGAATATTTTCCTCTTAATACAAGAAATAAATATGAGTCCCAAAAAAATGGCCTAATTAGGTACTCATTTACATAATATTATTGGTGAAAAAACCCCTTTGGGGAAAAACCAACAATTAGAGGTATGTCTTCATATGGCGAATATTGTCCTCTTATTACAAGAAAGAAATATGAGTCCCAACAACTTTGGCCTGATTAGGTACTCATATACAATAAATAGTTGGTGAAAAAACCCTTGTGGGAAAAAACCAACTATTAGAAGAAGAGAGGCTTGTCTTCATATGGCAAAGATTGTCCTCATAAATCCAATCAATGCAGTTGAATAACTCTAATCTTATATCTCAACTGAAGGTAGTGTGGATAAGGAAATGACTTGGTGAAGATATCTATAATTTATTCCTTAGTTGGAATATATTCCAAGTGTATTCCGCCTTGTATTCTGTCTCTGTAGAATATAGGGCTACCACTTGTTATTTCTTGCATAACCAAGCTATTGGTAAGGAACCAAGGCAAAATATATAGCCTGATGTGGAACATATATCTTCTACTAAACCTGCCCAATCTAAATCTATGTAGCCAATGAAATCCAAGGAATTTTCCTTGTAGAAGATCCCAAAATGAGTAGTGCATTACAAGCAACGGAGTATTCTTTTTTCTGCCTGCCAATAACTGAAGTGAGGCTAATGAGAGAATATGGATATGAGGCCAACAACATATGATATATTTGGGTGAGTATGAGTAAGGTATAGCAAAATTCCTATAATTTGGAGGTATAAAGTGACATCACAAGGAGGGGATGAGCAGGAAGTACTAATATTAATTACAGATTGAAAGGGGTTAGGATAAGGTTTGCAATTTATAATTTTGAATCTTTGTAGAAGATCTAGAGTGTACTTTTATTGGCACAAAGAAATACCTTCATCTTTTTGACTTATTTGGATTCCAAAAAAGTAATCAGCTTTACCTAGATCAGCCACTTCAATTTTTTTAGAGACAAAGTATTTTATAGTCTGAATGTGTGTCAAGTTACTACCAATGAGAAGAATATCATCAAAATATAGAATAATAATGGTGATGTTGCCTTCATTTCTCCAAATGTAAACTTGTTGGCATTTTTGCCACATTTATTTGATCATTGATTATTCATGCATTAGCTGTTGAAATTCTAACTCCTCTACAGGTTTTGATGCAAAAAATGCCTAAGTCCGAAAGTTGTCGCGAAATCGCGACAAAAAATAGCATGGAGAGCCAAAGTTGAAAACCGTCGCGATATCGCGACATGTCGCAAAATCGCGGGTCGGATGAGGAGAGAGAAAACAAACGCAAAATTGTCACGATTTCGTGACGTGTCGAAAAATCGTGGTCAGCGTAGTCAACGGCAGCAGGGGCAAAACCGTCGCGATATCGCGACGTGTTAGATTTTCGCGGTCAAAATGGTCAACGGAGGGCAGAGCGACAAAGTTGTCGCGAAATCGCGGCATCTCATTTTCATGGCTTGCGACGGCTAGGAGGCATAAGGTTAGAAACTGTCGTGAAATCGTGACAAAACCAAGCCAAGGGCGATGAGACTCAAAGTTGTCGTGAAATCGTGACACAATATGGCACAAGGCACATAAGGCAAAAGACGTCGCAAAATCGTGACACGTCGCATTTTCGCGGCGTGGGTGGACAGAAAAGGCTCAAGGTGTAAAATGGTCACGATTTCGTGCCAGTTGAATGATGAAGCCAAGCTAAGCAAAGAATGTAGCGAAATCGCTACATGTTCCATGGTCGCGGTTCAGGTGAAGGAAAAGAGTCTAAGGCAGAAAACCGTAGCGATATCGTGACACTTTTGAGAAAGAGTCCAAGCAAGACGAAGACGTCACGAAATCATGATAGAAAGTGGGAACAGTGGAGATGCAGAAACTGGGATTTCATGACAATAAAGAGAGCGAAGGCAAAAATGGTAGCGATTTCATGACACATTGTTGAAGAAAGACTAAGTGCAAAGAAATGTAGCGAAATCGTGCAGTGTTCCATTTTCGCGGTTGGCGAACAACAAAGTCCAAAGAAATAGAAGTTGTAGCGAAATCGCAACATGGTTGATTTTCACGGTTCGAAAGCGATAGAAGCGTACGGAGCAGAAAGACGTCACGATTTCGTGACCTATCGCGTTTTCGTGACCTGTTACAGTTTCGCGCCAGAAAGCGGTTCAAACGGCCCGATGCAGTTTTGTGAGTTTCGATGATTCAAAGCGCTCCAGAATTAAATGTGTTGCTGCTTTTCGATGCGGTCAAGGTAGAAGAACGTGCCCAAGCTACCAGAATTGAAGATTTCCATTATTCGAAGCTGCTGTTCATGATTTTTCTAACGGTTTCATGCATATTTCCAAGAACAACAATTTAATGAAGACGACCGACTCCTCCTTATGGCATTTAATTTCTGGTTGTTCCGAGGTTGTTTAAGGATATCATCTCCTTGTTTTCGTTGCATAATTTGTAGATCTCGAGGAGGTCCGTTTCAAATTTTTAATGCTGCAAAGAGGCAAGACCTCTATATAAATCAATGTAAATCTCAAGAACAAGTATCGGGAGTTTGAGAGATACTTTTGCTGAAAGCTTTTCAAGTACTTTGCATGAATATAAGACATTTGGCTCTCTGGTTTCGCAAGCAATTTTCTGTGTATTTTCCCTTATGTATTCTGCATTCCTAATTTGTGCTCGCATTTCTTATTTTTTGCTTAGTTTTAATTTTGTATTGAGTTTTAACATTTGCTAGTAAGGGAGTGAGTTCTGGAATGTTATTTTGGAGGTCATCTGTGCAAGGTTGTGAGTGGATCACGTCATTGTCTTATGTTATTTGTTGTTTGCGTACTTAGAGTTATCTGCTGTTGTTCTTTCCCGATCAGATAAATTCGGCCTACGGCCATATTTCCCGTTTCTTTCTGCATCTTTACAATTCCTTTCCTGTAACTTTGATCTAAAAACAAACTTAGAATAGTAAGGGAACCAGCCCACTCTGGAGATTGGTGCACGGGAGACATTTCTTTCTCCCAGCCTTTCAATGTTGGCCGGGTCTAGGGTGCATTTTCTATAAAATCCTTTCCTGTGGCAGATTCGTGACCAACGAGTTTTTGGCACGCCGGTGGGACAGACTTCTTCTGTCTCAGAAAGATCCCATAGTATTGAAGGTTTAATGTTCGCCTTCATGCCGTAAAGTTAGAACATTTGGTGACTCTGCAGTACTCAGAAATCTGTGAACGTGGATGCGAGTGAAAGTTGTACTTCATGATCACGAGATCACAGTCTAAAAAAGTTGGAGATCTTGTCGAGTTTTTTGAACTTGACAGCACAAGAAGTGGTGAGCATTCTAGGTTGGTTTCCCCATCGCTTGCATCATCTGCCATATCCACACAAATCCCTGGTATTGTTACTAGTTTTCCATCTTCTCAGTTACATACACTAGTTCCAATGGCCCAGTATCCTCCACCTAGGCAGTTTTCAGCTTGGAACAGCTCAGGGGCCTTGAATCTGCAGGCTCAAAATCTAGTTCCCCAGGCTGCCTTGAAGGCATTGCCAACTTATGATGGTACGGGAAAGACTGCATACGAACATATTCATGATGTAGCTTCTCTGGAAGCCATTCACGACATAACAGATGAAGATGTAATGGTGAAGTTACTAGTGTTATCTTTGAGAGGAAAATTGTTGTACTGGTATAGATCTCTGCAACCAGGCACTATTGCATCCTGGGATCAGCTAGGAGAACTGTTAGTTAAGAATTTTCATGAACAGGCTGACCCATTTTCATTGTTGCACCAGTTTAATGCAATCCAGAGGCATCCGCAGGAGGCAATAGCAGATTTTAATGTTCGCTTCACCAGGAGCTGGCAGCGAGTGCCTGAAGGACTTCGCCCTACCCCTGAGCAAGCTACGTTTTACTACCTTCGAGCGTTCAATACAGATATTGGCTTGGCGATCAGGCAGTCCAATGTGATGACTTTCTCGGAACTATTCGAGCAAGCACAGAAGGCGGAGGCAGACTTGATTGCAATCGGCAGGCTTCCCCCAAAGGTAGCAATGCCCATTCTTCTTGATATTCCACAACATTTATATCCTAGTTCTTTTTCGCAATCTATGTCTTCTATGTACCCTGTCCCATCATGGAATTCTAGTGCACCTCAAATTGCACCTATCCCAGCTCCTCAGCTGTCTACTTCAGCAAATCTCGGTTCCTGCACCCAGCATTCTGCCATTCCCTGCTTCCACCTCATTTCCAGCATTACCGGCACCACCAGCACCTTTGCCCTTACCAGCACCTCCTGCAACTGTAAACCTTGATCCTTATACAACACTCTTGCAAGAGGTAAAATCTGCCAATTCTGCAATAAGAGCAATGGGTAATAAGATCACGCTTATTGAAAGGAAGCAAGCTGAGCGAGATTTCCAGCCAAGGAGATTTCAACCCCCTCCAATTACTAGAGACCAAGCTGCTTCAACAAGCAAAGCACACGAGAAAAGCCTATTGCTTTGGTAAATGAAGATGCAGTCCTTGCTGAAAGAACATATTGGTGTTCGACATGCAATGATCCCCATGGAGAAGACACCTGCATGGTCCATCTGAATTATGTGCAGACATTGGCTGCTAGTTCTTCAGGAGGGCAAGTCAATATGATCTACGAGGCGAGGCCATAGCTTAATGACTCCATTGGAAGAGCAAGTTTCAGTTCTCACAAGGACTGGAAAGAAGTTTGTTACAGTAGATCCTGCTGAGTTAGAACCGTTAAAAGTGCCAGCTGATTTGAAGAAGCCGGTGAAAGCTCCTGTGCCAGTTTCAAAGCTTGATGCGCCTATTTTGCCGAAAGATCCTGTTTCCCATAGAGTTCAAGAAAAGGCTGCAACTGCACAGGCAAGATCAGAAGCAGAAGAGCAAGCTAGAGAAAAGTTGAAGTATCCTTCATTGACGAAGAGGCTAAGAGTGGAAGCCACTCAGCAGTATCAGAGCAGATATGAACATCCTGTTGAAAAGAAGGAATCTGCTGCGGTTGCATACAACATTGTCGAAGAACTGAAGAAGACCCCGACTAAGGTTAGTCTTTACGATGCATTGCAGTTGCATGGGCAGGTAGATTTATTGCAAGAATCTTTAAAATCTATGAAGGATAGTGAGAAAGGTCCTACTCAGACAATTTATGCTCAAGCCTTAACCACTTCTATCCATTGGTAAAAATAGACCACCCCGATTTTATCTATCACTGCAAATAGAGGGTTGGATCGTGCATAATTGCATGATCGACTCTGGAAGCTGCTACAAGTTGTCATGCCAAAGGCGGTTTGCGAGGTTATGGGTATGGAATACACATGAAGTAGCCCTAGAGTTTTGCGGTTAGATGGCACTCCTATAAAAATGGTGGGTGTAATCAAGGATGTCCCAATTGTTTTGCATACTATGCCTCGGATTACAGTCATTCAAGAGATTGTTGTGGTAGATTTAGAACCCTATTTTAGTATGTGCTTATCCGGAGAGTTTACTGCAAAGTTGGGAGGTTACCTTGCACTTGGATTATTCCCACTTAGAAATCCCTTTCAAAGGTAAAAGGCTCAGGATTTAGAATGAAAAACCTTCCTCTTTTCATATAGAGAAAGTTGGAAGAAGCGAAAAAAAACATGCGATCTGTTAACATGCTAACTGAAGAGTTAGAGGGTTCTGATTTGATGCATGAGGTTTTAGATGAGCTCCAGTTGGACGATCGGTTTTCCATGCTTGATTTCAATGCTATGCTGGAGACCGAAATCAGTTGTTATTCCATCACAAGACCCGAGGGTGGCACAAGGCAGGTATTTCCTAACCAAGATGATCAGAGCTCTGTTACAGATCAACTATGGAAGTTATATTTCGATGGGGCTAGATGCAAAAACGGTGCAGGAGCAGGTATTGTTTTGATTTCTCCTTCCGGTTTACAAAGAACATATTCATACCGTCTTACTTGGAATTGTACTAACAATGTTGTCGAGTACGAAGCATTATGCTTAGGCTTGAAAAAGGCAAGAAAGTTGGGAATCGAACAGACTCAGATTTTTGGTGATTTTGAGCTTATTGTAAACCAAGTAACAAACAGGTGTATTTCTAAGCGACATTATCTCAAAGCATACCGCAACCAAGTTTGGGACCTGTTTGAGTTTTTCACAGCTCTGAATATTCAAGCCATTTCTCGAGAGCTGAATAAGCATGCAGATCTTCTAGCATCTCTTGGAGCCAATTTTTCTCCTATTGAGCAGGTAGTGAAGAAACCAAAGACAGTAAGGATGGTGTACAGGCCAAGTGTCCCAGACAAGGATACTTTCTGGCAAGTCTTCGAGGATGATGAGCAAATTGTTAACTTTTTGATTCAAGAAGCTGCCACTATCAAAGGGAGAACCTTGGAGCACGAAGAAGCTGAAGGTCTAATTCAGTTATGGAATAATCACATTCCGAAGGGTCTTATAACTCTAGAAAGTTTGTTTGATCAGCATGATCGGTCCAAGAAACATCGGATTGAGATTGATAAAAAGAGTACATGGAGTTGCAATTGGAACCCAATAAGGTCATTAAGATTGGGACTGATTCTACTCCTGATGAACTGCAAGAAATCAGGCAACTGTGTCAAGAATTTTTTGATATTGTGGCTTGGAGTTATGAAGATCTGAAAGGATATGATAAACAGATTATTCAACATACTATTGAGTTGGAAGAAGGAGTCAGACCCTTCAGCAAAAGCAACGACCAGTAAATCCAAATATTGAGACTCTAATGAGGGCCGAGCTTGTGAAAATGCTGCAAGCCAAAATTATATATCCAGTTAAGCACTCGACTTGGGTTGCTAATCTGGTTCCGGTTCGAAAGAAGAATGGAGACATACGATTGTGTGTAGATTTTTGGAATCTGAACCGTGCATCTCTGAAAGATCATTATCCCTTGCCTCGTATAGATCAAATACTGCATGTTGTGGCTGGGGCTCAGCGTTTTTCACTATTGGATGGATTCTTTGGATATAACCAGATTTGGGTTAGAGATGAGGACCAGTACAAGACAACATTCACAACTAAGTGGGGCACTTTTGCTTATCAGCGAATGCCTTTTGGACTATCAAATGCTGGGGCTACATTCTAGAGAGCCATGGACATTGCATTCGAGGAACTCTTGAACAAGATTATTGTTATTTATCTTGATGATATGACTATCTTTTCACATAGACGGGAAGATCACTGTTCTCATCTGAGGCAAATTTTTGGAAAATGCGAGAGAGTTTGGTATTTCCATTAATCCAAAGAAGTCGGTGTTTGCAGTGAAGGAAGGTAAACTCTTGGGGCATGTTATTTCAGAAGATGGTTTGGCAATAGATCCAGCTCGAGTTGAAGCATTGAAGAAACTATCACTCCCTACCAATAAAAAGGAGCTGCAGTCTTTCTTTGGACAGATTAATTTTATCAGGAAGTTCATTTCTGATTTTGCCCAGGTTGTTAAACCTATGACTGAGTTGTTGAAGAAGGATGCAGAACTTTAAATGGACAACTCAAAGGAAAGAGGCATTCCAGGAAATTAAGGATAGAATAGCGCAGGCTCCTGTACTAATTAATCCTGATTATTCAAAAGATTTCATTTTGTATGCAGTTGGGGAAGATGAAAGCTATGCCGTAGTACTCACACAGAAAGGGGATGATGGGAATGAAAGGCCCATTGCTTTCCTTAGTCAGGTTATTTTACCTCATGAGGCAAAGTATAATTTCATTGAAAAATAGGTGTATGTTGTCATGAAGTCTCTTAAAAAATTCAAGCATTTCATATCTCAGAGTAGAACAGTTGTCTATGTTATACATCCTGATGTAAGAAATTTCATCATTCAAGGAGAGATGGGTGATAAACACGCTGGTTGGGTCACCAAGATCCAAGAATTTGATGTTGAGATTCATCCGACCAAGCTAGTGCGTGGTAAGGCTTTATGCCAGCACTTAGCAAAGATGGCAGCATCTGAGTATAGTTGAATATCAAGCAGATGATCTTGCTAGTGATGACAATCCGATGAACCTCTTAGTTCAGGAACAAGATTGGGCAGATGACCTCATTGATTACTTCACAACTGGTAAATGCCCTTCACAGTTAAATGCCTCACAACGGAGAAGATTTCATCTGCAAGCTCTTAGGTATGTTTTACTGCCAGAAGGATTGTTTTTTAAGAATATTGATGGCGTTCTTTTAAGGTGTGTCAAGGAATCAGAGAAGGCTAGACTCCTGGAGGAGTTTCATTACGGCATATCAGGAGGACACTATGCGGGTAGACCGATGGCTTTAAAAATAATTTGAGCTGGTTACTATTGGCCAACCTTGTTCACGAGATGCTTTCAGGATTGCCCAAGCATGTGACAAATGTCAGAGGTATACGGGAAGAGTTAGGAATGCATCATTGCCTTTGCATCCAATTCAGGTTGAAGCACCTTTTCAGCAGTGGGGGTTGGACTTTATTGGGATTATTGATCCAAATTCTTCAGCTGGACACAGGTATATTTTGACAACTACAGATTATTTTACGAGGTGGTCTGAAGCTATTCCAACCAAGGTTGCAAATCAGAGTGTGGTGATTTCTTTCATTGAAGGGCTGATTACACGCTTTGGCATTCCTGATGCTATTATTACAGATAATGGGACTCCATTTATTGGAGCTGAGTTAGCTGAGTTTGCAAACAAGTATGGTGTTTTCTTGAAAACATCCTCTAACTATTATCCTCGGGGAAATGGCTTGGCAGAGTCCACAAATAAAAATTTGCTCCAGATTTTAAAGAGGTCTTTGGGGGATAACAAGAGATCATGGCACCTTCTACTTGAATCAAGCTTTATGGGCAGATAGGATTTCAATCAAGAAGTCTATCAAGACTTCACCATATGCCCTGGTTTATGGAAAAGAGGCAAGGTTGCCTGTTCATCTAGAGTTGCCAGTATTGCAGCAGTTGCAGGAATTTCAGGATGATGAAACAGATATAGATTCCTTGGATATGCGGTTGGCTCAGTTGTTACAGTTGGAAGAGCAACGTTCTTTGGCATATGAAGAGTTTGCTAAGCACACACAGGTTATTTCAAAGTGGTTCCATAAAAATTCTGCAGATCGTCCACTTAAGGTGGGTGATTTGGTCCTGAAATGGAATGAAAACAAAGCCAAGCCTGGGAATCACAAGAAGTTTGATGCTCTGTGGGAGGGTCCCTTCCGCATTATCAGTCTTTGGTGCAGCAAATTCATTTTATCTGGAAGACTTGGATGGCAGCCCACTTCCTATTTCAGTGAACGGCTTTCATCTGAAAGCCTACACTTCATGAATTGTCAGTCCAGTATCACCTTGTATATAGTAAAAAAAAAAAAGAAAAGAAAAAAAAAAAAAGTATTGTTTTCATTTGTCCACTTCGGCTCTTTTTGCATGCGAGCCGTAGGTGCCTATTTTTTTCTTTTTTCTTCTCCTTTCCCAGCAGTTAGTGGCTTCCTATCAATTTCTTCCTTCCCCTTCCCTTTTTCTTCCCTTCCCTTCTTCATTTTCCTCCTTCTTCTACTTCCCTTTCTTCTATAGTAAAAAAAAAGCCACTGCTGTTGTTTCTTTTCCCCTTTCCTATTATTCCAGCTTCTTCTTATCCATTTCTTCTAAGTTCTCTATCATTTAGCATTAGTTTATCCACGGTTCACACCCTTTTTCATCATTTATTCCACTTCCATTCCATTAGTTCATTTACTTCCATTCCCCTTCCATCGCAGCTGGTAGCACAGAAGCATTATGTTACTGTCTACTACATCACTCCTCCACTTCACCATTCCATCATATCACTATTCCATTTGCATTTCACCACCTACGCATCCGTAGGATCTCATTCCATTCATTTCCATTCCATAATCAGTTGAGCCAAATGCAGATTCTTTAAGTTTCAGTTATTCAGCAAAAGTTGTTGCAGCAGTCCATCGAGATGAACCCCAGCAGCTAGCTTTCTGTTCTAAGTTTTCATGACTCTGTTGCCCAATGGATTCAGGCCTGGGATTCTTGCATACAACAGAACTGTATACCCCGTGAGCCGCCAAGAATGTTGGCATTTTTGCCACATTTATTTTGATTATTGATTATTCATGCATAAGCTATTGAAATTCTAACTCCTCTACAGGTTTTGATGCAAAAAATGACTAAGTCCGAAAGTTGTCACGAAATCGTGACAAAAAATAGCATGGAGAGCCAAAGTTGAAAACCGTCGCGATATCGCGACATGTCGTAATATCGCGGGTCGGATGAGGAGAGAGAAAACAAATGCAAAATTGTCGCGATTTCGTGACGTGTCAAAAAATCGTGGTCAGCGCAGTCAACGGCAGCAGGGGGGCAAAACCGTCGCGATATCGCGACGTGTTAGATTTTCACGGTCAAAATGGTCAACGGAGGGCAGAGCGACAAAGTTGTAGCGAAATCAAGTTAGAAACAAAAACAAATCATGACAAAACCAAGCCAAGGGCGATGAGACTCAAAGTTGTCATGAAATCATGACACAATATGGCACAAGGCACATAAAGCAAAAGACGTCGCGAAATCACGACACGTGTTTTTGCGGGATGGGTGAATAGAAAGGCTCAAGTTAAGAAATGGTCGTGATTTCACGCCAGTTGAATGATAAGCTCAGCTAAGAAAATAATTGTAGTGAAATCACTACATGTTCCATGGTCGCGGTTTAGGTGAAGAAAAAGAGTCTAAGGCAGAAAACCGTAGCGATATCGCTACACTTTTGAGAAAACGTCCAAGCAAGCCGAATACGTCACAAAATCGCAAAAGAAAGTGGGAATAGTGGAGCATGCATGTAAACGTCATGATTTAACGATGCAATGAGCAAGGAGAGTCGAAGGCACAAAACTTGTAGCAATTTTGCGACACATTGTTGGCGAAAGACTAAGTGCAAGGAAATGTAGCAAAATCGCGTAGTGTTCCATTTTCGCGGTTGACGAACAACAAAGTCCAAAGAAACAGAAGTTGTAGTGAAATCGCTACATGGTGGGTTTTCATGGTCCGAAAGTGACAGAAGCGTATGGAACAGAAAGACGTAGCGATTTCGTGACCTGTCGCATTTTCGCGACCTATTACAGTTTCGCGCCAGAAAGCGGTTTAAACGGCCCGATGCAGTTTTGTGAGTTTCGATGATTCAAAGCGCTCCAGAATTAAATGTGTTGCTACTTTCTGATGCGGTCAAGGTAGAAGAACGCGCCCAAGCTACCAGAATTGAAGATTTCCATTATTCGAAGCTGCTGTTCACGATTTTTCTAACGGTTTCATGCATATTTCCAAGAACAACAATTTAATGAAGACGATCGACTCCTCCTTATGGCATTTAATTTTTGATTGTTCCGAGGCTGTTTAAGGATATCATCTCCTTGTTTCCATTGCATAATTTGTAGATCTCGAGGAGGTCCGTTTCATATTTTTAATGCTGCAAAGAGGCAAGACCTCTATATAAATCAATGTAAATCTCAAGAACAAGTATCGGGAGTTTGAGAGATACTTTTGCTTAAAGCTTTTCAAGTACTTTGCATGAATATAAGACATTCGGCTCTCTGGTTTCGCAAGCAATTTTCTGTGTATTTTCCCTTCTGTATTCTGCATTCCTAATTTGTGCTCGCATTTCTTATTTGTTGCTTAGTTTTAATTTTGTATTGAGTTTTAACATTTGCTAGTAAGGGAGTGAGTTCTGGAATGTTATTTTGGAGGTCATCTATGCAAGGTTGTGAGTGGATCACGTCATTGTCTTCTATTATTTGTTGTTTGCGTACTTAGAGTTATCTGCTATTGTTCTTTCTCGATCAGATAAATTCGGCCTACGACCATATTTCTCGTTTCTTTCTGCATCTTTACAATTCCTTTCCTGTAACTTTGATCTAAAAACAAACTTAGAATAGTAAGGGAACCAGCCCACTCTGGAGATTGGTCTAGGAGACATTTCTTTCTCCCAGCCTTTCAATGTTGGCCGGGTCTAGGGTGCATTTTTCTATAAAATCCTTTCCTGTGGCAGATTCGTGACCAACAAAGCTGTATTATCATAATCACAATGAGAAAAACTTGTTGAAATATGGAAGGAGTCCATATTTTCATACCAAGCTTTAGGGGCTTATTTGAGGCCATAGAGAGGCTTTTTAAGCCTACAAACCATACAATATTCTTGATAAAAACTAGCAAGTTGTTCCATGAATATTTATTCCTTTAAATATCCATGTAAGAAAGCACATTTTACATCCATTTGATAGATAAGCCACTTATGGGAAGAAACTAGGGCAAGAACCAATCTTAAAGAATCCATTTTAGCAACTGGAGCAAAGGTTTTTGCATAATCTATACCTTCAACTTGAGAAAAACCTTGGGCCACTAGATGAGCCTTGTGTTTGTCTATTTCTCCATTAGGCCCATATTTAGTTTTGAAGATCCATTTACAATGAACTAATTTCCTTCCTTTAGGTAAGGGAACTAAATCGTAAGTCTCATTTTTGATCAAGGAAAAAAATTCATTTTCCATGGCATCATCCCATTATTTTATACCTGAGGCTTCTTTGAAGTATTGAGGATCAAAGGAAATAGACTGACATACAAGACTAGTGCCTGTGGGGTTAGATGATCTGGTTGAAGGAAGATTTTGGATGTAAGGAGTAGCTTCTTTAACAATGGTGCAGGCCCATTTTGGCATAGAGGAAGGAGTTGAATGAGTTGAAATACTTATAGATGTATATACAAGTTCCTCATCTTGATTATCACTAACCAAGTTAACTTCAAGGGTTGGCTCTTCATAATATTGAGGTTCTAGGTTCTACTATAGGAGAACGCTCAGTGGAGGAAGAGGGCTTTTGAGGATATTTTTGAGGGAATGATTCATAAAATTGGACATTCCTATGAAATAAGACATCATGAGTTGAGGGATCAAGAAGCCAGTATGCTTTCAATTCTTCATAATAACCAAAAAATATGAGCTTTTTACTTTTCTTATCAAGAGCCTTCCTTTTCTTCTTTGGGATATGAGCCCAAGCAATACACCCAAAAATATTGAAATATGAAACATCTGGTTTTAATCTAGACCATGCTTCTTCAGGACTTAAATGGTCAAGAGCTTTACGAGGTGTACGATTTTGAATATAATTTGCACAATTAATAGCTTCTACCAAAAAAAAAATTGGAAGATCTCTTGAATTGAGCATACAATTAGCCATATCTTCTAATTTATAGTTTTTCCTTTCTACAATACAATTTTGTTGAGGATTATGGGAGACAGAATGTTTATGTATTATACCATGACTTGAAATAAATATGGAGAACTTATTACTGCAGTATTCCCCCCATTATCCATGTGAATCTTCTCGATTTTGCAAGATGTCTAATTTTTAACTAAGGATTTAAAAACTTTAAAGTGGGATAACACATCACTTTTATATTTCAGGAAGTAGACCTAGGAAACTCTATAGAAATTATCAATAAATGTAAGAGCATACTTTGCTCCTTTGAAATATGGTTCAGGAAAGGTCATTAAGTCACTATGGATTAAATCTAGAGGGGATGAGGCTTTTAGATAACTACTTGGGTGGAAATGATTTTGATGTTGCTTTCCAATAGCACATCCAGGACAAAATCCATCACTAAAAGAGACTTGGGGTAATCCTGTAACCATATCATGGGTGCACAAATCCTTTAGGTAGTTGCAATTAATATGACCAAACCTTTCATGCCATATTTGAATTTCAATATCACTATAAGCCACAAAACAGGAGGCTCCTTCTGGATTTTGAAATCCTTTGAAGTGAAAAATATGAGAGTTATGATCAATATTCCCTTTGGCTATAAGAGCATGAGGGTCTTGAAAATTTCTTATCTCAACTCCTATTGCGGAGAAGATAACAATTTTCCCATTTCTAGAAGTACAAATCTAATAGACAGAAAGGATATTGGTGGCAATGTTTGTAACATAGAGAACATTTTTTATAGAGCAACCGTCAATGGTTATATCCCATTTTCCTTTGACAAGGATTAAGGGAGAGTCACCTACTTCTATGGTACAAGTAGAGATAGTGGAGATAGAAGAGAAATACTTGTCTAAAGCAGTCATGTGATGAGTTGCTCAAAAATATAGGACCTAGTAATTAGAGGAAGAATTGAAGGTTTTTTCTTGAACATTAAGGGATTTTCCTATTTATTTTTTATTTTTTGTATTTTGATCCTTCATAGCTACCTCTAGTTTCTATAATATTTTCGAGCATTTGTTAGAAGAGTGACCATTCTTTTTGCAATGAGTACAGGTTATGGGAGTTTTTTCCTTCTTTTTGAATTTTTATTTAGAAGAGGTGGAGGCTACTAAGGCTTTTGAAGAAGAGGAAGAAGAAGATATTTCATATCTAGCAAGTTTGGTTTCTTCCCTAGTTGATCTCTCATAGAAATTCTTCAAAAGAGGGCATTTTAAAGGTTGCACCAAGAGCATATTTGGTAGATATAAAGTTGGTAGCAAAAATTTGAAAAAATACCATTTAGCTTGGAAAGGATTAGATAAATGCATTCTTCTTCAGTATTAGTCTTCCCACTACCTTTGTATTGAGTGAGGACTTCTTTGAACATAGTGAGGAATTCAACAATACTACTAAAATATTCAGGGGACAAAGAAGTTAGTTCGGCTTCTAGTTGCATTGATCTAATCTGATCTACTTTCCAAAACAAGGCCTTCAGTTCTCCCAAATTTCATGAGGATTTTTGCAATCTGTAATATGAAACCACACACTTTCTTGAACATTAGAGCTAATAATACCCATTTTTTCGTGCATTTTTCCCTTATGAACAAATATTTCATATTCTTTATCAAATTTTAGTTTCTTTTCTTCTAACAAATGAGTAAGACCTTTTTGAGAGATAAGATTTAAAATTTTAGTTTTGCAAGTGTGAAAGTTATGAAGGGTGAGAGGTTCAATTGAATTCATAATTTTAAGCACAATATAAAATTGAATTTTTAATTAACCGATAAATCCCCCTTTAGAAATTCAATTAATTGATTAATGCAATTGTTACAAGGAAAAGATACGAATCTTTTCAATATTATAAAACTCAATACACCCACCCTAATGAGAGGGAAACTATAAGTATAATGAGGTTGTAATATTGTTTGCTTTAGAGTGTCAAATCCTCTTACTTCCTCACAATACCCACCCTTACTTAAGAGAAACTGTAAGTATAGAGAAGAATTTGTCAAGGGTGTTTGGCTTGAAATGCAGAGATATCAACCAGATTAAATTGGGTGTTCTCAATACTTGCCCTTACGAGAGGAAAACTATCAGTGAGAGAGAGACCCAAAATAAAGAGCAATATTAAAAAATATTTTCCAGGATTTTATACCAAGTGCCTTCAAAAATTTGCACTTCCTTGAGGGAAACTATAAGTTTTTAATGGTTTTTGAACATGGAACATAGGCAAATATTTTAGGGAAGATAAGTTAAACCTTAGATTTATGAATTCTTTAAGTGCAAAAAAAAATTTAGTGGTTCTCAAATAAAATTTAATTTTAATAACAAATATTAAGAGAATAATTATAGCACCCTTAGAGAAAATAATTTGAAAAATATCTATCTGAAAGAAAACAAATAAATAAGATTAGAGAACAATTAAAAAAAAACTAGAACTTCTTGATAAGTTTTATTATTTAGATAAAATAATGAGAAGATAGTTTTTGTTAATAATTTTGATAAACAAATTAGGTTGTAATTTTTAAATAGAGAGTGTATGCTAAAAATATATATTAAGTATTACACCTCTATTAACTTGAAAACCTAAAAAAGACTTTGAGGAAGAGATAGAAAAAAAAAAACAACCCTCCCTTCAAGAGACACCAATGTGCATATGGTTGCACATAAAACCCCCCAAAAAAAAAAAATTATATTAAGGTTACAATAGACTACAACTTTTAAAAGAAACTTTGAGAAGGAGTCAATATTTTACTTCAAAATTGAAGTGAAAATAACCTTACAAAAAAGAGGAGGAAGAACAAAATAAATCATGCATCTACTGAGAAATCAGAAGCACCCTGAAGTTAGTTTGACTTCTATTTGCACTGATCTCATCTGATATACTTTCCCAAACAAGGACTTCAGTTTATCCCAACTTTCATCAGGATTTTTACAATATGTAATATGAAACCATAAACTTTCATGAACATTAGAGCTAATAATACCCATTGTTTCGTGCATTTTTCCCTTATGAACAAATATTTCATATTATTTATCAAATTATGGTTGCTTTTATTCTAACAAATGAGTACGAACTTTTTGAGAGATAAGATTTAAAATTTTAGGAAAAGACTCCCATAACCTATACTCACTGTAAAAATAATGGTCACTCTGCTAACAACTGCTAGAAAAAATTACAACAACTAGAGGCAGCTATGAAGGATCAAAATACATAAAATAAAAATCAAATAGGAAAAACCCTTAATGTTCAAGGAAAAACCTCCAATTCTTCCTCTAATTACTGGGTCCTAGATTTTGGAGCAACTCATCACATGACTAATTCAAAAAATTATTTCTCTTCTATATCCACTAGCTCTACTTGTAGCATAGAAGTAGGTGAATCTTCCTTCATCCCTATCAAATGAAAAGGGGATATAACCATTGATGGTGGCTCTATAAACAATGTTCTCTATGTTCTAGACATTGCCACCAATCTCCTCTCTGTCTATCAAATTTGTACTTTTGGAAATGGGAAAAATGTTCTCTTCTCCCCAACAAGAGTTGAGATAAGAAATTTTCAAGACTCTCATTCTCTTATAGCCAAAGGGAATATTGATCATAACTCGCATATTTTTCACTTCAAAGTTTTTCAAAATATAGAAGGAGACTCCTATTTTGTGGCTCATAGTGATCTTGAAATTCAAATATGGCATGAAAGGTTTTATCATATTAATTACAACTACCTAAGGATTTGTGCACCCATGATATGGTTATAGGATTATGCCAAATATTTTCTAGTGATGGAGTTTGTCCTAGATATGCTCTTGGAAAGCAACATCAAGATCCTTTCCACCCAAGTAGTTCTCTAAAAGCCTCATCCCCTCTAGATTTAATCCATAGTGACTTAATGACCTTTCTTGAATCATATTTCAAAGGATCAATGTATGCTCTTACCTTTATTGATGATTTCTCTAGAAGATCCTGGGTCTACTTCTTGAAATATAAAAGTTATGTGTTATCCCACTTTAAATTTTTTAAAGCCTTAGTTAAAAATCAAGCATCTTGCAAAATCAAGAAGATTCACACTGTTAATGGGGGGAATACTACAGTAATGAGTTCTCCATATTTATTTCAAGTCATGGTATAATACATCAACATTATATCTCCTATAATCCTCAATAAAATGGTATTATAGAAAGGAACAACTGGACATTAAAAGAGTTGGCTAATTGTATGCTCCATTCAAGAGATCTTCCAAAACTTTTTTGGGCATAAGCTATTAATTGTGCAAATTATATTCAAAATCATACACCTCATAAATATATTGACTATTTAAATCCTGAAGAAGCATGGTCTGGATTAAAACCAGATGTTTCCTATTTAAATATTTTTGGGTGTACTGCTTGGGCTCACATCCCAAAGAAGAAAATGAAGACTCTTGATAAAAAAGCAAAAAGCTCATCTTTTTTGGTTATTATGAATAATTGAAAGCATAAAGGCTTCTTGATCCCTCAAATCAGGAGGTCTTCTTTCATAGGAATTTCTAATTTGATGAAACATTCCCTCAAAAGGATCCTCAAAAGCCCAATTCCTCCATTGAACCTTATCCTATAGCACAACCTCAATATTATGAATATCCAACCCTTGAAGTTAACTTGGTTATTGATAATCAATATGAGGAACTTGTAACTCCATATCAATGTATTTCAACTCCTTCAACTTCTTACATCCAAAATATTTCTTCAATAAGATCATCCAACCCCATAGGCACTAGTCTTGTATGTCAGTCTATTTTATCTGATCCTCAATCCTTCAAAGAAGCCTCAGGTGTAAAAGAATGTGATGATGTCATGGAAAATGAATTTTCTTCCTTTATAAAAAATGATACTTGGGGTTTAGTTCCCTTACCTAAAGGAAGGAAATTAGTTCATTGTAAATGAATTTTTAAAACTAAATATGGGTTTAATGGAGAGAAAGATAAACATAAGGCTCGTCAAGTTGCAAAAGGTTTTTCTCAAGTTGACAGCATAGATTATGCATAAACCTTTGCTCCAGTTTCTAATATGTATTCTATAAGATTGGTTCTTGCCCTAGCTGCTTCCCATAAGTGGCATGTCTATCAAATGGATATAAAATGTGTTTTATTACATGGATATTTAAAGGAAGAAATATTCATGGAACAACCTGCTGGTTTTACTCAAGACTCCTCTATGGTTAGTAGGCTTAAAAAGTCTCTCTATGACCTCAAACAAAAACCTAGATCTTGGTATGAAAATAAGGAATCCTTCCTTCTTTAAATAGTTTTTTCTCATTATGAGTCTGATAATATAGTTTACATTTGGAGAAATTAAGAAAAAATCACCACTCGTGTTCTATATATTGATGATCTTCTTCTCACTAGTAGTAACTTGACTCACATTCAGACTATAAAAGACTCTCTCTTTGAAAAAATTGAAATGGTTGATCTAGGTAAAGCTCATTACTTCCTTGGAATCCAAATAAGCCAAAAAAGTGAGGGGTATTTCTTTGTGCCAATAAAAGTACACTCTAGGTCTTCTACAAAGATTCAAAATGACATATTGTAATCCTTCTCCTACCCACTTTCAATCTGGCATTAATATTAGTACTTCCTGCTCATCCCCTCCTTGTGATGCCACTCTATACCATAAAATTATAGGAATTTTGATATACCTTACTCATAATCGCCCAAATATATCATATTTTGTTGGCCTCATATCCATATTCTCTCATTAGCCTCACTTCAGTCATTGGTAGGTAGCAAAAATAATTCTCTGTTACTTGTAGGGAACTACTCATTTTGGGATCTTCTACAAGGAAAATTCCATGGATATGATTGGCTACATAGATTTAGATTGGGTAGGTTCAATAGAAGATAAATGTTCCATATCAAGATATGTATTTTGCCTTGGTTCCTCACCAATAGCTTGGTTATGCAAGAAATAACAAGTGGTTGCCCTATCTTCTACAGAGGCAGAATACAGGGCATAAGTTTTGGCTATTTAGGAAGCTCTTTGTCTTCATAAAATTTTAAGAGAATTTGGTTTCACACATGATCATCCTATAACTCTTTGGTGTGACAATCGGAGCACAATTTATATTCCACACAATTTAGTTGAACATCAGCGAACCAAGAACAATGAGATACACATGCACTTCATAAGGTAGCATATTAAGAATGGGGACATACACTTGGAATATATTCCAACTGAGGAACAATACTACTAAAATATTTAGTGGACAAAAAAGTTATTTTGGCTTCTAGTTGCATTGAATGTTAGAGACAAAGGTTATTCACATATATTTTTTTAAACAAACATCAAATTAGAGATACTCATTGGGGCCACTATAAGTGGTTGTGCCAATGAAGGTAAGGGGCTATGAAAAGGATGCGTGCCAAATAATATTTGGATAACGAGTTAATATCATAGTGCCTCTCTAAGAGGTAAAACCATTATTTTAAAAAAACAAGGGCGGATATTTCAAAAAAAATTGTTCTTATTTTAAAGGAGAGCTCTGAAAAAATTCATAAGATTACCCTAAAAAAAATAGTAGTATATTTTAAAAAACAATACATATATTAGCAATGATAAGGATTTTTTTGAATAAAAATGGATTAAATTGACTATTGAATAAATTTAAGCAAATTAGTCAAAAAAAATATCCAAAGAAATGAACCAGATGCTATAACCTTCAAGAGAAAATGCAAGCAAAATCTCTCCTGCTCTGGTACCATGTAAGAATTTCACAATAATAGATATGCAGAACATTACAAAATATGAAGAGAAGAGTGGAACTGATTTATTTATTACAAGGATCAACTTTGTATAAATAGCATAGTTGATCATTGAGAGTCATTATATTACAACAACTCATCATACCTGATGAAGACACCACTAAGAGTTATCCTGACACATGGAGGAGTGGAAACTCAAGTGTCTATCCTAGTGGAACTTAAGAGAACATTCTTTTATTCTAACAATAGTTGAAGCCACCCATTATCCTAATCAAGATAACATGCAAAATAAGAAGAGAATACACTTGCATTCCAATAAATATAGAAATCTCACAAACAATACAAAGATATAAGTAAATATAGGGTTACAATGCTTATCCTTGGAGTTTTCAAAGAAAGGATTACATGCACAAGCCTTGAGTGCCACTTGGCACACGAGTTCTAAGCACCCCAATTTTTTTTTAATAATCTAGAAATCACCTAAAAATGAGTTACAAATATTTGGGAGGTTACCACAAAACTTATCATTGCATAAAGGTAGGTTTGAATATCAACATGTATTCAATAATGCTCAAATGACACTTGTCCACAATATACAAGGAAACAGTCCTATTTAAGGCACCCATTTTTGAGGAGAAAAAAAAAGGTAAAAGGAAATTCAAGCATTAAATGGTGTGAATCACAATCATATGGAGGAGGCTAATTCAATCCTATACACCATTCAAAGGTGTAAGCCTACATTAAAGTAGTTTTCATAGACCAACCATACTAGTGTTCCATTTTGGAGGATATTCAATGCAAGCCAAACATTCTTTAAGAAGAAGATCAATGCTATTCCTATGGGAAGAAGCGCTACTCAATGGAGAAACCAGTGTTGGTCAAATAAGGTATTAACTGCCCATGCGTACCACATACGAGAAGGTTTCAATCAGACACCACACAAAATCAAAGGAAGATAATCTAGAGGGATTGTTAAGGTAAAATATGATATTACTTATTGCTTGCTATAAACTATAGTTACATTGGAGTTATAAGGGTACATTATATTTACTATTGTAATCATCCATTTAAACATTAGTAATATATTAAGCAATAAAATTTCAAGAATATTTATATTTGCAAATAATAAAGTAGGAGGAATAAGGATTTCAACTTGGAAATTATATATCTATTATTGCAAATATTATTGTTTTCGAATATTCCAAATTAGGGAGTTATAAAGAATATTGTAGAAAGTATAATATTGGAATTTAGAAACATTAAATATCAAATATCAAAGGTTATAAAAGGAGGTTCATTAAGGAATATCAAGAGTTGGAAATTAATTTGTATACTTGTCTCAAAACTATATTAAAGGTACAAAATAAATTCAACTAATATAACTTCATCAAATTAGAAAGTTCTTAAGTTCAATAGGACTAATAATTTATAATATAAGTTTATGTTTTCTATTTACAAAACATTACAAAATAAACCCAAAATTGAACTACTACTATCAAAAATAACTTTATTGATCATATAACATATCCAAAAACACTAGGGAGTCATTACATATTCTACAAAACTTGATAATAATATCATTCATAAAAAATTATCAAGTACTTAATCTATTTGGGAGTCATAAGGTTTCTACAAAATAAAACTTCTAAAAATATTTTATTATATCAAATTCACATATCTTAACTAGGGAGATATAAGGAAGACTACAAAATGAAAGCTCTATAAATCTCATATATGCTAAAATAGGGAGTTATAAGGTAGACCACTTAGAAAATTATATCTATAAATGTACAAGCACTTTTTACTCTAATCCAAGGAACTGAGAGAAATATCTACCTCAAGTAATATAGTGAACAATGATATGAACAATACTATCAGAAGAGAAGAGCAAGTGTCATAAAAAATAGAATCAAGAATTCACTTATAAATTCTAAAGGAAACTTATATCCTACTTAAAAAAGGATACATAGTGAAGCCTTAAAAGATAGATTTGAAACAATGGAGCATTATCTACATGCTTGAATCATTGAAGCAATAGATAATGGAAAGAATGACATTCAAATTCCTTTAGAATATGGAAGCATACTATACATGGCACTACTTACATTCAAATGTTATAAGGATGAAAATGTGGAACATAGAGGTTTGATAGAATTACTTAAACTAAATAAAAAAATGGATGAGTCATCACTAGAAAATATATTTTAATCCTAATGCAGTATTAGTACTTCAAGTTCTACTAACTGAAAATATTATAATAATGCTCTAAGTGTATGTTTAGAAGATTTTATACAATATACAAAGAATGATGACAAGGATAAAAGAAAATGTTTAATACTCTTGCAAGAATAAGGTGATAACACATCCACCTATGAAAGTAATAACTCCAATAAATAAGAAGAAGAATAAGGAGAACCAATTAAAGGAAGTGTACAGTGCAATGTGAATTCAATAAGAAAACAAAGGACCACGTCAAGTTGAAGAACATATAAAGACAAAGATCTGTATTTAGGATTGAAATATTCAATACCCAAATAATGTAATACATGGGGGTGTTAGAGTTAGAGCATATTACATCATTTGGATCATGTAAATATACCACCTTTGGTACATAGTTAGAGTATGAGATTACTTTAGGGTGAATTTAGATACTTACTTCAAGCAATGTAATAAATGCATAAGTGTCAATGTGTAGGTTGCAATATGCAAGGTGTCCCCTTGTACAACTAGGTAGAGTGTTGAGCAAGGAATCTCTCTTCCTATATAAAGGTCTCATAGTGATAGATTAGAAATCAATTACATATCAAGTGTATTGTAGTATATAGTGGTAAAACTCATGTATGAAGTACAATGTAGTTCTTTATCTTATATTAGTAGAGTGACCATCACCTCCATACTGCATTGTATTTTTTCCAATTTCAGTAATATTACAGAATTAATTTTTTTTATATTTTTTACATATTATTAGGACTTGTGACATATCTCTCCCACTGTAGATATTCTCAAAATTTAATAGTACAATTATCACATTGAATTATTTGCAAAAGTGAATGATTGTTCATTTGATCATACGATTGTATTTTTGATAACCAAATTGTATGGTTGTTAATTACCAAATTATGGAAGAAGAAAACATTAATTTGATCATATTGCATCACCTTTTTCTATTACTATATTCTTATTGTAATACATTTATACAAATATTTATTTATAATATAATTAGTCCTTAATTGTTATTTCCATGTAATTCACCATATTGTAGTCATCCTAAACACACTATTATAACATAGCATTTATTAACAAGCTATTCAATATTATATTATAAATACTTATTATGCTATTCTATATTCAAATATTATGATAAAAAAGTTATATTGATACTTTAGGACTTCCTAATTTCTACTTTAAGGTTAGTGTAGACACCAAAACAACACCAATATGATTATGTGATGACAAGCACTAATCGAATTGACATACATAGCCCCTAGGGCAGCCCCCAAAGGTTAAATAGTGGTCCTAACCACTCCCACAATAGTTTTGGAAGGTCAGAGGTCAATTTGGCACCTTTCAGAAACTCTGCTCCCTACTCGTTCCACCTTGGGAAGATTACAAACTGGTATTCGTCCCACCCTGGGACAATTAGCAGCATTTGCTCTAGGGTGGGGCAAATAGCAGGTTTGATGGGCAAAAGGTCAAACCTTGAAAAATGGCAGCTCATATCCGCCACTCAACTCCACCTTCAATGCATGGGAGTGCGAGTGAGTGTTTTTTAGCTCAAATAGGCAGTCATAGAGGCAGTCATGGAGCCCTTAATCAAGGAGGAATCTTCTCTCCCCTGACAAGGCATGATGGCCAAGTGGCGCCTCTACATGCTCATTCACAAGAGACCATCACATCTATAAAATGGTGAGTCTTCTCGCCAAAAATAAACAATAGATTAGGAGAATTTGGAGCAATGGAGTGTTGTCAAATTACATCCTCATCCCTCACTTGGGCTTCTTACATCCTTGATCTCTCTTTTGGAAGGGATGTTATTGGGTGAACATTAGAAGCGCAATACGGACCTAGAACCAAAACATTTGGCCACAATACCCCACCCAATTTGCTGAAAAAATCCCCTAGGAGGTTTTGGAACTATCCCAAGTGTATTTGTGTCAAAACCAATCCCCAAACGGTGGGCATCCTGCACCGGGCGTCCCCCGCACTACTGCAGTCCTAATCACCCCACCCTGGAGCGATAAGAAATATGTAGAAAATTTCTCTACTATTTATTTTGCATCTTATCTTATGTCATTCATATATGCTGCCATTCAAATTTAATGCCATTATGATGAGTTTTTACTATGTTTTCATTGTTTTTCGCCTTCACTAACATACAATGAGCATCATCCGATACAGGGCGATCGGGGAAAAATATGTAGAATACGACCTTCTGGGTCGTCTCAAAAGGCCCTATTTTTCCTAACCCCAACTTTGTAGGTGTTTTTAGGCCTCTGGATGGGAAATTTAGAATGTTGCTTTTTGAAATTTTATGACAATCCTAATCATCCCACCCCGGAGCGATTAGAAATCTACAATAGATTTATCGAATGTTCCTTTTGTAGTGTATTCTTGATAGTGTTTGCATGCTTCTATCAAAATTTCATCTTATTCTGACATGTTTTGATTACCATTTTAATTATTTCATGCATGCATTAACTAGAGGCCTTAGGGATTGCATATTTCCCTCCATTCGTAGGTGCTACTAATCATTTGCTATTTCTTTGAACATAGGATCTTGACACAAAAGGGGAAACAAGGAATGACAGATGCATTCATGCAAGCGACGGTGATGTTTGGCCCGCCCATTTCAAATGTGGGCACATGAAATATCCCGAAGGGAAGCATACCATCCGTGGTGTAAGAAAGCTATATCTAACGCTCCTAGCTCCTAAAAAGGAAGGAGATGTATTGTAACCTAGTATCAAAGAAAAATTAATAAAAATAAGGGTTGCACTTTACATTTTCTTTATATCTCATTTCACTTCGATTTTTTCCCCCTTTTCATGCACTTTAGTCCTTTGTTCGTTTGTAGGACTTAGCATTTCATATGCTTTCATTTGCACCACACCTGGTATGCCTATGGGATTTCGTATCCTCATGCTTTCAATGGCGATCATGGTGAGACCCTGTACCTTGATTTTGGGATCAAATTTTTGATCAAAATTATGTGTTTTTCTTTTAGCTGTTAATCCTTCAAGCACTAGACTACTACTCGTGCCACCCTGTGACGAATACAGACTGGAATTCATGCCACCTTGGGATGAATAAGGCATTCGTACCACCCTGTTATGAATACATATTTTCTATTCATCCCACCCCAGGAATATTAGCTCTCTATGCAGTTTTGAGCAGAAACTCAGGGGCATCTGGTGTGGGCAGAGAAGAGGTAGGTTGTCTGAACACTCTATAATTTTTTGTCTCTATTTCTATGATTTTTCTATTTCTTTACTTGCATAGGAAATTTTATTGCATGTTTCCTTTCTTTGCACAAGTAAAAAGAACCACACACACCATGAGATAATCTAAACATCAAGGCGTTGGTCATAAAACCCCAACACTTGATCAAGACCAACGGTGGATTTCATCACCACCTTGGCTTGAATTTTGCATACATAACCCCGATCACTACTATTGCTAGATGTAAATCCTGATGAAAGTTGATGAAGTGTAGCTAGGGTGATTCCCAATACATAAGGATAAGTCTTATATGGTAGGTGTCAAAAATAGAGCGATTCCCATTCCATACTGCCTATGTTCCACGTACTATTCTACTCTCGCATACCAATAGTTTCCATCACGTAAGGGTGGGTATATTGAGAGGTTCGGTATAATGTCCTGGTAGTGGTATATTGAAGGCCATTTTGGGAGACATAAGAGCCCTCATATCGCATATACAACAAAATTTTATTTACAAATCTTTCAAAACAAAAATCAAAACATACTAAACCAGATCTAGGGCACACCTCTAATCTATAAATGGGATAATCACTTATTTGTTTGTGTGGCTCCTATTTGTTTAGTGTAGCATAAAAAATCGTAAAGAAAATAAAAACGTACACATATTTTAGAGAAACACCACCATGGTGTACACCCGTAGCCAAGCTGAATCATGAGCAGAAGCTGCAGAAAGTGTACAAGGGGGCACAAGTCACCTCCGCTATAGCCCCAAGGACTTGGTCATACCACCTTGGTGGCCTAGCCCATAAAATAGTCCACATCATACCATGACAGAATGGGACTATAGAGGCACCCCTTTGAGAGGCACTCTCATTCAACATAGACCCTTTCAAGAGGAGTCCATACATGTGGCACTCAACATAGATGGGAGGGCTCCCTTAGACACTCGTTATGAGTGGCCACCATGTGATGAAGTGCTATAACAACATAGGATCCATAAGGAAGGGCCACATGATTACATCATCCCTCCACTACCCCTTATTACTGTCAGAAATAATAGGCCAAATCCAAAGCACAAGGCTCTTCAGACAGGGTGAGCCAACTCTGCCTGCCCCTTTCACATATATGAAAGGGAGCATGAGGAAGACCACTACATTCCTTAAGAGCAATACATAGTGTGTGAAAAATGCACTTTTGCGCTTGCTATTTATTAGGATCACCCACTAAGGCCAGAGCCTCATGTGAATGTCACTAACCTCGACAGAGGGAAGTGACCTATAGAGATATCGGATGACCATGACCAAGATAGATGTGTAGGGGAGGCATCTAGGCCTCCTATACTCAAGATAGTGGAATAAATTGACTTGGAATTTGCTAAACATGTCATCCATCGAGCGTAAATCATACAACTTGAGCAAGACCAACAATAGTTAGAGCACCTATACCGCCTTAGAAAAGAGTGCATTCGACATCATACAGATGAGTTGCTCTAGAACACTATGCCTAAGAGGGTCCCAACCCCTTGCATGCATAGGATATATTTGTATGAGAGGCACAACCTCTTGGTGCGAGATAGATCTCCACAACCTTATCAAATGTTACCTCCAAGACCTCCTAGACCTGAGTGGGAGACCACCCCTAGAGCCAATTATGGGCACCCTCCATGGGCACCCACCCATGTTTATAGGTCATGCCCAAGAACTCCTCAAGAAGCCTATGAGGAATTTGAGAAAGAAGAAGATTGAACTGAAACGCCCTACCAAGGTAGGGGGGTGCTACCTGGATACCCCTCCATAGGCCTCAATTTCCTCATAATTCGCAACGGGAACAAACTAAGGAGGAAGAGATCAAATATTTCGATGCATACAAAGTGCTACTAGAGCGCTTAGAGTCTATGGAGACCAAGACTTTTGGGCCCCAAAATCCCACTTTATGCCAGCTCCACAGTCACCCTATGCATCCTTCAGTGCCTACACCCCCATACCCTAAACACTTTAAAATGCCTCAATTGGTAATATTTAGAGGGGATGAGGATGCCAAAGAGCACATGACAAGATTCTTGAGCCAATGCTTTGGCATTTAGGACAATGATGTTTTTCTTCTCCAAAAATTTATAACTACGTTCACAGGCCCTACCTCGGATTAGTTTACCTTGTTTTCGAAGCATAGCATCAACAACCTGGACCAGCTAGTGGACACGTTCCTTGAACGTTTCACCTTCAATACCAAGAAGAAGGCATAATTAAGTGACCTAGCTAACCTCAGGTAGTATGAGGAGGATACCATGGTGGCCTATGGAAATCGGTGGAGAACGTTGCTTTCAAAGCTTCCTTACCTCCCTCCCATGGCCAATCTGACCCAAATGTTCTCAAAAAGTTGCCTAAGATTGATCTCCATGCTATTGCAGCTGTAGAAATATGCCACTCTCGAGGAAGCCCTAGCACAATCCAGAATCATAGAGGAGATCAAGATACAGGATGGTGAGATTGCCAAGCCACGAAAGAAAGTGGTCCAAAAATGCCAAAAATGGGTCAATGCAACTAAAACCCGTCGTGGTCAATCAGGTTGCTATAAACATACCTAAGCCTACCCAAGAAACATAGCCCCCAAAGGCTAATTACTAGGCAGTTCCTCTTGACACCTATGAAAAGGAAAATCATAGGCAAGAGCAAAATTAGCAACGTCACCCTAGGCGACAATTCACACCCTTCATAGAGTCTAAAGAATCCTTGTTTGACTACTTGTCCATGGAAAACCTGATAAACCTACCAGAAATTTGACCCATATATTTCACTGATAGAAAGGACATGACCTTTATGCATGTTGGAATTTCAAAAGCTTTGTGCAAGACCTAATAGACAACAAAATGCTAGCGGTGGATAATATTGTAGCACCAAACAACCAATAGATGGAGGTCTTCAAAGACACCCTACCTACCCATGATGCATAGGTAAAGACTCTACAAGTCAATGAGGTGACACAGAACTACCCCATGTAGGGGTATGTAGGGATGATAAGCATAGTGACTCGAAACAAGAGGTACCCAAGCATAGTTGCCCCCGTAGTAGCTACAACAGAGGTTCCATCAATGTCACAACCTCAACAACACCCTACACAACCTCCCCCACCTAGACCAGTGGCAATGATTTGGACTAAACATACCCAAAGTTTAAGGACCACGTCGGCTAGGCTCTCCATTTACAAGCTCATCCAACAATCACCACCCCATCGGGAGGCTCTAATGGAGATATTAAAATCCATCGAGCTGTAGCCCCACGAAGCAAACTCTTTCAAAAACATTGTGGGACATGTAAAATTATGTATAGAACCAACCATCACCTTTAGAGAATATGAACTAAAATCAGTGACTGGTGATATGGCGAATCCACCCATGCACATCATTGTGTGGGTCAACGGGATTCCATTTAAGAAGGTGTTGGTGGACAATGGCTCGTCTAGCAATATAATCACAATAGTGGCATTGAAGCACCTGAAGTTGCTAGTATCTCACATTGTGGCCTCCACCTATACTCTTTGAGCATTCAATGATGCAATATGCTTGATGGTTGGCACAATTGTCCTGCCCATCCAAGTGGGACAAAAGACTATTCCTACATTGTGTGACATACTGGAAGATGAGATGGCCTACAATATTTTACTGGGTCGGCCTTGGATTAGGGACATGAAGTGTGTCCCTTTGATATCCCATCAATGCCTAAAGTACACATACGAAGGGCACGTGCATGTGGTCCTGATAGACTTAGAGCCCTTCAAGCATTGCAATGCAGTGCATATGATGCCACAATAGACCCTTCCATAGATACATTTGGAATTTCAATTGAATCTTTCCAAACATGGTCTGATTTCTCATACATCCCCGCTATTAAGTACCTCAAATACCCAGTTGGGTCCATCTTCATTGTTTGGTCCTTCAAAAATAATTCCACCTACGATGGCCACACCGAAGGACAATGAGAAGAAACCCATGGAAGAGGCATCACCATCACTCTCAACCATCTCTATCGAAGAGGTGCCTAGCCAAATGGAATTCGAGGCACGTAGTTCACCCAAAATGGAGTGGACTCAGGAAGAACTCCCATTACCTCCCCATCAACTACCAAAAATCATAGTTGAGATGGCTAATATGGGCCTAGGGGAGTATCTAGTGCATAACATTATAGCATCACCCACTCTTGAGTCCATGCAGGACATGGGGAGACCTTGCCTCCCCATCGGCACTATTGTCCCTTTGGGCTACCCACCAAACCAAATTTTTTTTGAATATGGGGGCCTTAATAATGACATTTAACCTTACCTGCAAGAGGAAGAGGATGAAGAGCCCTTTTCTGAGAATGTCAACTATCTGTCCAACCTGGACTTTGCTTTAAAATACCTTGGTCAATGTAATTTGCATGGATATGGGTTAGGAAGATATGAACAAGGGGTGTGCGTTCTTTGTCAACCAAGATATCAGATGTCGTACGACAAATCAGGAGTAGGGTTCAACCACCCTTTGCCCCTTGAAATATTGGTAGATAACATGCAAGGCCTAGGGATAGGCAACAAGGATGGGTTGGCACAAGACCCATATGCCAATCCTAACACAACGTACACATTGGAGGATTATCTCCCATTGTTAACAACCAACCTTGTTGACCTCAGCAACCCTTTCCCTTCGGTCAAGAAAGGATAAAGTTCAAGGACTCACCTACAAGAAGGATATAGTCAAGGTCAAGAAGGATCTTCAGAAGATGAGTCAGAGTATGAGGTAGCACCTTGGGACCCTTTTGAGTCTGATAGAAATCACTCGCAAGTGATGCCCATAGATGATTATCAGGAGGAATTCATGGTGATGTTCCCCTTGAATGCTCCAATCGAGCAAATGCCACCTCAAGAGAATCAGGTCCTCCCGTAGAGAGCAGAACAACCCCGATGGGACAAAATTAACTTGCTCGAGAAGAACGAGCCTCACATACCACAAAAAACTGTCGAAGCCAATGAAGGCCTATGGATATATGATAGTGATTATGAAGATGAGACTGAGGTGGCATATCTCAATCATATGCGATAGTAGAAATACCCCATGGATATTGATGACATGTTTGAATAGCTAAACATGGGGCCAAGGCATAGGTGGCACCTAAACCAAGCATAGCTGGACCAACTACTGCACCCACCACTTCAGGCATACAAAGAGCACCTTCCACCCAGAGAACTTATAGAGCCATCAGTGCCAAGGGTAGACCCTATCCTTTTATCCACACATAGGGCTGATCCATTTGTGCCAATACCCACAGAGCCAGATCCGAAGCACAAAGATCACCAAGGATGTCCGAGTCACCACCCGCACGGTAATGGAGACCAAATTTGCTTCATCAACATGATATCCATTGACTTAACCACTCCCATATGCAATCCAGCCAATCCAACATAACCATTGTATCTAAACCTAGATGCCATAGACTAGGATCATGCTAACTCACCACCATCCCCATAAGAGTACTGGCCTTGAGATGAGATGCTTCATTTCACCCCAATACTAACTCAGGATATCTTCCATGCTGAAGAGGAACCTGATGTTCCAAACATAGATCTATATTCAAAAATTAATATCCACTTGATCCCAACTCCACACCAGTTGGAGAACGAGTCCCACATGTTAGTCAAAGAGATGACTAATGTAGACATTGGCTCTGATATAATGAATCTACAAATCATTAAGCTAGGGGTAAGTCTATCCCTTGAAGAGAAAGTCAATTACATTGCCCTTATCAAATAGAAGGAGCTTTTTACATGGTCCTACAAAGACATGTCGGGGCTAGACCTGCAACTAGTCATGCATAATCTAATGCTTGATTCGATAGTCAAGCCAGTAAAGCAAAAACTATGTAAGATGCACCCAACACTAGCCTTAATGGTCAAAGACAAGCTACAAAAGCTTTTGGATGCATAGTTTGTCATCTGTGTGGATTACCCACCATGGTTGTCCAACATGGTACCTGTCAAGAAGCCCGATGGGAGGATTCGCATATGCACCAATTTTTGAGATCTAAACAAAGCAAGTCCCAAGGATGATTTCCCATTGCCTAGCATTGATGCATTGGTAGATGCTGCAATAGGCCATGAAATGCTTTCCATCATGGATGGTTTCTCGGGATACAACCAGATTTGTATCAATCCTGATAATCAACTCAAAACGGTGTTCATAATGCCTTGGGGGACATTTTCTTATAAGGTCATGCCCTTTGGCATTAAAAATGCTGGCACCACCTACCAACGTGCTATGACATACATCTTCCATGATCACATGCATAAAACTTTGGAAGACTATATGGATGATCTATTGGCCAAATCTCTTTTGTGTCCAGATCATCTCGATGACCTAAGCAAGATCCTTGATCGCCTCATCAAACATAAAGTCAGACTAAACCCCAAGAAGTACATATTTGGCATCACATCTAGAAAAATCTTGGGTTTCATAGTATCAAAATGGGGAATCGAGGTAGATCCAAACAAAGTCAAGGCAATCCTTGAAATGCTTCCCCCAACCACCATCAAGCAACTCAGAAGCTTACAGGGAAAGGTCATGTCAATCAAGCACTTCATAGCGTAGCTATCTGACAAGTGCTAACCCATGAATAGATTATTACACAAGGGAGTAGCATTTCACTGGGATGACGAGTGCCAGTCCTCCTTCGATGACATTAAACAATACTTGGATTTGTTGCCAGTATTGGCACCACCTAGACCAGGAGTGTCATTCTATTTGTACATCTCAGTTACTGATGTAGCACTGGATGCCATAGTAGCCTAGAAAAATGAATTACATAAAGAACAGGCTAATTATTATCTTAGTTGCACCCTGGTCAGTTATGAACTTAACTATGCATACGTTGAGAAGCTATGATTAGCAGTAGTATTTGCTACCAAAAATCTATGCCATTACATGTTGAGCAATACGTTGTATGTTTTGTCTAAGGAGAATCCATTATGATACATGATGAGTCATACTTATCATAGTAGCCACACAATGAAATTGATCATGTTGTTGATGGAGTTTGATATCAAATTCATTGGATAGAAGTCCATCAAAGGTCAAGTCATCGCAAATCAACTAGCAGAGGCTCCTCTCGAATATGATAAACCTCTGATCATAGAGCTACCCGATGAAGGGGTCTTCCATGTCTCAGAATCGCCAGATTATGATGAGCCTAAGTCATAGGTTGACATAACCCTATTTTTTGATGGTTCTAAATGTGAGCAAGGGGGTGGTATGGGAATTGTATTCTTCACACCACAAGGGGCTCCAATACCTCTATCATTTAAACTTAATTTCCCATTCACCACTAACAATGTTGAATATGAAGCCTTGCTCATAGGTCTTCAGACAACCATCACCATGAAAATCAAATGCTTGAACATATTTTGTGATTCGTTGTTAATTGTCAACCAAGTAAAAGGGGTATTCCAATGTAAATGCCCAATTCTGTAGGCCTGCAAATCCCTTAAGGATAAATCCCTAGAAAAACTTGAATGGTATGACATCGAGGTACTTCCTCAATCATTGAATAATTTTGTGGACACTATGGCCTCCTTGGGGTCACTAATCCCACAAGACCCTTCTAGTGAGATGACAACCATTCAAGTCAAAACACTATCACAATCCATGATGGAGTGCACAAGCTCTGACATAATTCCAGGAATCCACTTGATCTAGATTGAACCATATCAGGATAGGTTCACTCGAATCCATGATGGCCTGAATCATGCCAACTAGGGATCCTTGTTCTCCCTTATTTCCATTAATAGCAACACTACGCTATTCTTACAAGTTTTTTTCTGCTCACCTTTTTCTAGGGATGACCTGTAAGAGGGATGGGTAGTTCATACCATCGAGTTTTCTGATCAGTAGGATTGGTACACACCCATAATAGACTACCTCAAGCTAGGTAACCTCCCAGTTGGATTGACACACGTCGCAAAAATATCATTCAAATAGGAAGTAGAAAAACATGTCTTGCTAGGAAACATTTTGTATCATTGGAGCTACGAAGGGATCCTCCTCCATTGCTTGGACCAGCAAGAGTCCGCTTGGGTGATCACCCAAGTATATAATGGTACATGCGCTGGCCACTTCAACGATATGGCCATATTAAAGTGCATTCTCTGCATGGGCTATTATTGGTCATATTTAGAGTGAGATTGTTGTGCGTATGTAAGGAAGTGCATGAAATTTCAACACCATGCTAATTTGACACACGTACCTTCTCAGGCCTTGCAACTGATCCAATCGACTTGGCCATTTTTGTAGTGGGGCTTATATCTAATCGAAAATATCTCCCTTGCATTGTCAGGTCGTCACACGTTTATCATAACGACCATAGAGTACTTAACCAAGTGGGTGGAAGCAATTCCGCTTACCTCTATGACTGGACCCCACATTGTGGATTTTATTTTGCATAACATCATATGTCATTTTGGTATTCCATCCAAGATCATCTCGGATAATGGGCCATCATTTAAGAACAAAGATGTGCGTGCTTTGACAACAAAGTACAAAATTTAGCACTATTTTTTGACACCTTATTATTCGTAGGAAAATGGGCAAGCAAAGGTGTTAAACAAAATGCTAGCTACCATCCTTAAAAATATGATCATAGATAGTCATAAGGATTGGCACATTCAAATCTCGCTTGCCTTGTGGGCTTATGGCACCAGCATTCAGATGCCCACTAGGGAAACTCTATTTTTACTGGTGTATGGCTTCGAGGTAGTCATCCCTCTCGAGTAAAAAATACCTTCCCTACACATATCAATACAAGAGTTCATTAATGATGACACTACACGGCAGACCCAGTTAGACCAGCTTGCGTTGCTCGACGAATGATGCATCAATGCTCTCGAGCATTTGCGTATCTATCAAGAGTGACTTAAGAAAGCATACAACATGAAAGTTCACTTGAGGGACTTTCAAGTTGATGACTTGGCCTTAAAAGAGAACCAACAAAATTCTAACTTGCCGCCCCATCTAAGGAACAAGTTCATGGCAAACTGGCTAGGTCCCTATATAATTGATAGTAAAATAGGACGTGGAACATACTGGCTCACCTCTATTGAAGGAATCAAGGAACTAGAACCCTTAAACATTAGTCATTTGAGGCCATTCCACATTTAGAGAGCCATAGCCCACCCCAAAATCTCCAAGGATTCTCACAATCACTTGGTCAACCTAAAAAGCTCCAAGGATTCCCACAATCACTTGGTCAACCTAAAAATGCCCCAAAGGTATCAATAATCCCTTTGGTAAAACCAAAAGCTCCAAGGATTCCTACAATCGCTTGGTCAAACCCCAAAATATCCCAAGGATTACCATCATCGCTTGGTCAACCAAAAATGCCCCAAAGATGCACATAATCCCTTTGGTCAAACCAGATGCTCCAAGGATTACCACAATCGCTTGGTCAACCTAAAACACCCCAAATGTAACCATAATCCCTTTGGTCAAACCACAAAGCTCAAAGGATTCCCACAATCGCTTGGTCAAACCCCAAAATGCCCCAATGATTCCCATCATTGCTTGGTCAACCCAAAATGCCCCAAAGGTGCACATAATCCCTTTGGTCAAACCAAACACTCCAAGGATTCCCATCATCGCTTGGTCAACCCCAAAAGCTCCAAGGATCCCATAATCTCTTGGTCAACCCCAAAAGCTACAAGGATCCCATAATCGCTTGGTCAACCTAAAATGCCCCAAAGGTATCCATAAACTCTTTGGTCAAACCAAAAGCTCCAAGGGTTCCCACAATCCCTTGGTCAAAAACAAATATTCAAAAACAAACAAAAACAAAAGATAATAAAAAATAACAAAAAAAAAATTGCATCTCACTTCCATGCATACTCTTAAAAATCAAAACACAAAAATATAATAAACTGCATTAGGCATCGCATCCATTCATGGCATAGTTTCTGGTCATACATGTCATAAGAACCATGGACTATAATTGCTAGGCAATTCCATCACTTTCCACATTCAGTCCATTTTGTAAACACATCCATCCATAATAACGCCATCCACATTTTTTTATAATAGTCAGTTGTATGCTAATGTCTTTAGGGTTTTTTTTCATTCAGTTGTCTTTAGATTTCTGGTCAAATGTTGTACGAAGTCAGAAATATTTTACAAAGGTAGATTTTTACTTGGATCACGCCTCGTTACGTAGCATCCCAACACAAGTTAAAACACATAAAAATTCCCAAGTTGTGTGAACACAATAGAAACCTAAAAAGCAGTCTAGGGTACCATGGGTGAAAGGTTAGCCTGCTCACCCCCCTATGCAAATGGTTTGAAAATGTTAAAAATTGACAAAAGGACAAGCTCTTCCCCATCCAATTCCCCACAATAAATAGTGGTTAAAATCCACAATCAAAAAACCCCAAACACTTTTGATCCTCGAAGTCGTAAGGATTTGTACTACACACCCATGACAAGGATGAGTAGTCATCTCGAAGGCCTAAAATATCAATGCCATTACATAATAATATCTCCAATCACATTTGGTCCCCAAAGTCGTAAGGATTCGTACTACATGCCCCTCCCAAGGATGGGTAGTCATCCCCAAGGCCTAAAAGATAAATTCCATTACATAATTAGATCTCCAATCACCTTTGGTCCCCAAAGTCATAAGGATTCATACTACATGCCCCTGACAAGGATGGGTAGTCATCCCCAAGGCCTAAAATATCAATACCATTACATAATAAGATCCCAAATCACCTTTGGTCCCCAAAGTCGTAAGGATTCGTACTACACGTCCCTAAACAGGATGGGTAGTCATCCCCAAAGCCAAAAGGGATCAATTTCATTCGTAAGCCAAAAACCTAAGCTCAACTTTGAAACCTAAAAATGCAAAATCAAGTAACATTGGTTATCACCACTATTCAAACCCCTTGCTCAAAAATAAAAACAAAAGAGAAAAATAAATAGTGATTTTTATCACTATGTATGAGAGCAAGTATCCCAACAAGTTGAGAAATCGAAAGACGCCTGAGCTTGAATCCCTGGAATTCTCACCATTCAAAAAATCATCTAGGTGATCCTCATTACGGGTTTGGTGAACAACCTATCTGGCAATGGCGGTATCCTAAACGCATGACAATATGTCTATCACATTAGCTTTGCATGTGAGCAGACCAATGTTTGCATGTGGATGAGCTAGCTTATGGTACCTTAGATTGTCCTATGGATTAATATTACTAAATACAAAAAAGGATTTAGTGGAGCTAATTAGGTGATTCTCAATATAGGTTTGGTGGAAAGTCTACCTAGCATTGGTGGTATCCTGACAAATACCACATAAACAAATTCAATCGCACACACAGGGATGTGACATAACTTGGTCAAACTCAAGTCTAATTCGTACCTTGTTCAAAAGTCTTGTGAGATAAATGTACAGTTTTGGCTAGTTAGTTAAAACATCTGAATCTCAAAAAAACCTTAAACTACATTCTAGAACATCTGTGGTACATTCCATTCTTACATCACCATCAGAAAATATAAATAAAAAAAATATACACATGCAAAGTCATCACATAGTATAGAAAGCCAATAAATCCTGTACAATCTATGGTGCCACTGACAAGTTATCAACAAATAATTCCATCCATTCCATATGCATACTTTATATAATTAGAAACATCACATTCATAATAACACATGCATACATTAACGTAAATAAGTGTGCATAAAAGTAATAATAAATCAAGACAAGTGTATAACCAAAAAGAAAGTCATGTATATATATCACCAAAATGCTCGCAGGCTACAATAAGTTGGTCCTCTGACCTCACAAAAATATCAAAAACTCAAAAACCCCAAGACTAGGGAGTTAGCCACCGTGATCACACAGGATCGGTGTGACTAGAACTACCCCCAGTGGTGTGGGTCCTATGGGACCTCTCAGGGCGGTTACTGTTAGCCATCGCATCACACCCACTAGCACTACCCTCACCCACTTGCCTACGATGAGAGGAAGCAGACTGCTCAGTCTCACTGTCTCTCATTCAGCATGAAGATCCACCTCCAGTGAGCTCAGGTAACTACCCACCGAGGAAGATAATCTCTACCTATAAATCTAATCGATGCCGGACCCAATCCACCTCCCATCGATGGTATGTAGCCAATGCATCATCATGCTGTACCAACTGAGTCCATAGGAGATACCTCTCCTACAAAGCATCTGTGTCCCCATCCCACTAGCGGTACGTAGCCAATGTGTTCTCCTACTCTGCCAACTGAGTCCGTAGGAGATCCCTCTCTTGTAGAACCTCCCCATGCTCCTCATATCATCTCTATAGTAGATCATCCAATCATGCTATCTTAGTGCGATACCTAGCCTCCATGTCGCCTAGGACTGCTCGAGGAATAGGCATCTCCAGGATGGCGAGATGCTCTAGCACAGATTGCTCTAGAACGTCCTATATATTTGACTACTCTGGAACCCCTAGGTCATCCCCAGTCAAGTCATCAACCTTGACCATATCTGCATCATCGAGTGGAGCTCCCAAACCCTCCCTCGATGCATTTGATCCTCAACACCTACTATTGTCGCATCCATGCCTCCTAGAGGCCCCTCACCCTGCCATCATCGCATCGTACACCATTGGTCATACTCTACAATCACCTCGACATTTTCCACGTTGGGGAAATCAATCACTGCATTCGACTCCTCACCCAATGGCTCAATGATCGGCCAAGCCAGAGTCCTCTCGTAACCCTGACACTGATAGATCAAAGGCTCACCAAGAAATCCCTAGTGAACCCTAAACTATCGAGTCACCCATATGTATGGTAAGTACTCTTGCTTGGTCCCGTATCGCCTGATCAGTCACCTCCCCCTGCACACCTGCTGGTGCCACTTCCCAACCTTAGGCTAGGCTAGACAATCTCGTTATGGATGCAAGAACACCTCCCCTAGAGCAAGACGTGAGAAGGCATCGACATAGTTCCCTACTGATAAAATGTGAACTAGGTAGAGCATTGTATAGAGTAGATTTATAGGGTTACATTAGGCTCAGATTAGCCCACAAGAAATGCAGTTGGCAAATAACAAATGTACCCTAAATAGCCCAACCTAACCAAATGCTAATAATATAACAATAATACTAATAATGTAATAACAACATATAGCCTGTAATAGAGATACGCTAACACCTATGACACCTACCCACCATCGACTCTGCCCCTGCTCCTCTGACCTCCACCATAGAGTAACATACCCAATCTCCCTATCCACCATCTCTGCTCGGGTGGTCCAAGGTAATCCCTATGGCCACTCCACAACTATGTGCTGCCACCTCCAGTACTACAATAGGTAGCTGCATCCAATCCCCTTTCACCTTCGGTAATGGACCTCATACAACTCATCATAAAGATGTTCTAGTAAGGTCTGACCCCACCTCATAATCAGTGGTGCTAATATCGGACACTCCACAAGTCTAAAAACCACCTCAAGTAGGTTCTAAGGGAACCTCGCACCTAAGGAGTCTAGAAGTAGCATGTTGGAGATGAGAGTCATGAGCAGTGCATGCCTCACTCCCAATACGCCCTTCTCCAGCCACCATCACACCAAAATATCACCAATCAAGCAGTCCCCAACTACCCTCTCCATCGCCTCATCCACCCCCATCTCCTCCGCATGCCCAAAGCACTGTGTTAGCACCTCCATCTGCTGATCATAAGGAGTAGTCCGAATGGGCAGCCCATCTATCGAAATCCATAGAATTTGATAAACGTCCTCCAGAGTCACTATCATCTCCCCTATTGGGAGATGAAAGGTATTGGTGCGGGGATACCACAAATTTATTGGGGCAGTTACATATGCTTGATCCCCCACCACAGGCTCTAACCGAGTCACCTGCTTGAGCCCAAGGGCATCAAGCCACTCCCAGTACGCCATAGTCAGTGCCTCTCGTGCTTCAGAAAATACCATCGACTGACAGTACCGACTCTTCACCACCTACAAAACAAACACAAAAACATTAAAACATGACAACAAAAATAAACTGTACAAGCAATATTAACAAAATGTATAGCAAAAACATTCTAAAATTCAAATAAACTATACAAACACAAAAAAAAAACACTGTACAAAAAAAAAAATTACAAAATCATAAACTAGGGTTTTTAACCTTATTTTGAATAAAAAAACAAACAAATCACAAAAATTTTCAACCTAGGGTTTCTAACCTTAGTTTAAACTAAAAACAAAAAAAAATCTAGCAAAACAAAGTACAGAAAAACTGTACAGTAAAAGTACAGATCATCAAATAAAACTGTACAGAACTAAAACACATATACAACAATGTATACAAACTGTACAAAAAAAATATTTAATAAACTATACAAAAACATTAACAAAATGTACAGTACAAACATTAAAAAAAAATCAATAAACAACGCAAAATAAAACAAAATTTTAACCTAGGGTTTTTTAACTCTAGTTTAAACAAAAAACAAAATAAACGCAAATTTTTTTAACCTAGGGTTTTTAACTCTAGTTTAGACAAAAAACAAAAAAACAAAATCAAAACAACAAATTTTTTAACCTAGGGTTTTTAACTTTAGTTTAAACTAAAAAACAAAAAACAAAATAACAACAACATTTTAACCTAGGGTTTTAAAACTCTAGTTTAAACTAAAAATGAAAACAAATTCTTTAACCTAGGGTTTTCAACTCTAGTTTAAACTAAAAAACAAAAAACAAAAATAAAAAAACAAAATGAAAACAACAAATTATTTAACCTAGGGTTTTTAACTCTAGTTTAAACTAAAAAACAAAAAACAAAATAAAAACAATTTTTTACAAAAAACTAGGGTTTTGATCTTAGTTTAAAAATAACGCAACAAAATACAAATACAGAACAATTAAACTAGGGTTTTGATCTTAGTTTAAACGGAAAAACAAAATATCAAATAAATTACAGTTTTGAACTGTAAAATAAAAACAACAAAATAAATCTTAGCAGCACCTACCGGTCTTGCCTCGGCTCCACCACTCGACGATTCGGTCTGTCCACTCATGGTATCGATGAAATCTTGCCAGCGCTCCGCTACGTAGACTTGAACTCCTCCTCACAGCTCCAAATCACCAACCCTGGGATGAGTGCTCTAGTTAGCACTTGTCCCATCCTGGGATGATTAAAAAACTAGTATTCATCCCACCCTGAAACGATTACAGAGCAAGAAAATCAAAAACAACAAAAACTGCACCCAAGATGCACCAAAAACAACAATAAAATTGCTGAACAAAGGGGCCTTTGTGCCTATGATTATTGGCATCCAAAACCGATGTTGGGGTCCCAAATTGTCACTATCCTACTCCCTAAGAAGGCTACCATAGCCGGACCACTCCGTGGGAGGATGGATTTTTGACAATTTCATCCCAAAAGGCGTCAAAAAGGGTCAAAGCCCACCCAAAAACAATAATAAAATTGTTGAACAAAGGGGCCATTGCACTTGTGATTCATGGCATCCAAAACCAATGTTGCAGTCACAAATACTCACTATTCTACTCCCTAATAAGGCTACCATAGCCAGAACGCTCCACGGGAGAAAGGATTATCGAGAATTTCATCCCCAAAAGGAACCACAAAAAAGGGTCCAAACCCACCCAAAAACAACAATAACATTTCCAAACAAAGGCACATTTGCGCATGACATTGTTGGCATACAAAACTGACATCAAGGCCACAAATTATCAATATCCTACTCCCTAAGAAGGCTACCATAGCCGGACCACTCCACGGGAAGGCGAATTTTTGACAATTTTAGCCCCAAAATGCATCACAAAAAGGGTTAAAACCCACCAAAAATATGTCAGATTATTGGGAAACTGCATAAGCATTCAACAAAAAATAATTGAAGGCACCATTACAAAAGTCATCTTGGGTCAAGAGACTCATCGCTTTTCTCATTTCGGTCATTCCCTCATCGATTCGTCGATTGATGGGGTAGTCACACTTAGTCACCAACAAAAAAATACACACCCAATCAAGGAAATGGCATGCATTCAAAGAATCATTGACAAAGACAATCATGCTCCTGCTTGGGCAGAAAACAAGCAATTATCACAAGCTGATCAAACACTTGGTATTCTAGAATCATGAACTCAAGGTTTCCATGGACAAAAGGTTGCACCCTTTGCCTATTCATGACTGAACAATGTCCAAGATCAAGTAACACCTCATCGAAAAATGTTAACACTTGAATTAAGCTCCTTAGCTCGTCAGAAGCAAGGATTCAAGAATGTGTGCCCTTTCCATACTTGGGGCATCAAAAGTTGGTTAGGTTACTAAGAAACCCTAATAATTAGTGCTTTGGTTATCTATTTTTGCTTAGCACTGCACCATGCATAGTGCATCCCAAAAAGGGGCATCTGTAGACACCAAAATAACACCAATCCGATTATGTGATGACAAGCACTGATCGAATTGACATACATAGCCCTTAGGGCAGCCCCTAGAGGTTAAAAAGTGGTCCTAACCACTCCCACAACATTTTTAGAAGGTCAAAAGTCAATTTGACACCTTTCAGGCACTCTGCTCGCTACTCATTCCACCTTGGGACGATTACAAACTGGTATTCGTCCCACCTCGGGACGATTAGCAGCATTCACTCCAGGGTGGGGCGAATAGCAGGTTTGATAGGAAAAAGGTCAAAACTTGAAAAATGGTAGCTCAGATCCTCCACTCAACTCCACCTTAAATGCATGGGAGTGCGAGTGAGCATTTTTGAGCTCAAAGAGGCAGTCATGGAGCCCTTAATCAGGGAGGAATCTTCTCTCCCCTAAAAAGGCATGATGGCCAAGTGGTGCCTCTGCATGCTCATTCACAAGAGACCCTCAAGTCTATAAAATGGTGAGTCTTCTCACCCCAAAGAAACAACAGAGCAAGAGCATTTGGAGGAACGGAGTGCTACCAAATTACATCCTCATCCCTCACTTGTGCTTCTTACATCCTTGATCTCTCTTTTGGAAGGGAGGTTATTGGGTGAACATTGGAAACACAATCCAGACCTAGAACCAAAACATTTGGCCACAATACCCCATACAATTTGCCAACATAACCCCCTAGGAGGTTTTGGATCCATCCCAAGTGGATTGGTGTCAAAACCAAGCCCCAAATGGTGGGCATATTGCCCCTGGGTGCCCCCTGCACTACTGCAGTCCTAATCGCCCCCCTGGAGTGATTAGAAATCTGTAGGATATTTCTCTACTATTTATTTTGCATTTTATATTATGTCATTCATATATGCTGCCATTCAAATTTCATGCCATTCTGATGAGTTTTGACTGTGTTTTCATTATTTTTTGCCTTCATTATCATACAGGGATCATCACCAGTACAGGATGATCAAAGCTGAATATGTAGAATCCAAACTTCTGGGTCATCTCAAAATGCCCTATTTTGCCTAACCCTAACTTTTCAGGTGTTTTGGAGGCCTCTAGATGGGACATTTAGGAGGTTGCTTTTTGACATTTTATGATAGTCCTAATCGTCCCACCCCGGAGCGATTAGAAATCTACAGTAGATTTATCAACTGTTCCTTTTGCAGTGTGTTCCTAATAGTGTTTGTATACTTTTATCAAAATTTCATCTTATTATGACATGTTTTGATTACCGTTTTAGTTATTTCATGCATGCATTAACCGAAGGCCTTGGGGATTGCATATTTCACTCCATCCACAAGTGCTACTAATATTTTTTTGTTCCTTTGAACATAGGATATCGACACCAGAGGGACATCAAGGAACGATAGATGCATTCATGCAAGCGGCAATGACGTTTGGCCTGCCCATTTCAAATGTGGGCATGCGGAATATCTCGAAGGGAAGCGTATCATCCGTGGTGTAACAAAGATATAACTAATGCTCCTAGATCCTAAAAAGGAAGGAGACATATTGTAACCTGGTATCAAAGCAAAATTAATAAAAATAAGGGCTGCACTTTATATTTGCTTTATATCTCATTTCAGTTCATTTGTTTTCCCCTTTTCATGCACTTTAGTCCTTTGTTCATTTGTAGGACTTAGCATTTTGTATGCTTTCATTTTCACCACACCCGGTATGCCTATGGGATTCTGTATCCTCGTGCTTTTAGTTAGAGTATGTTTTAAATATTTTGAAGGATGAAATTGAAAGCATGAGATTCCGGAAGCTTTAGAAAGGAAAAACTACTTCGATGCATTCAAATCAAAATAACGCTTAAGTCCTAAAACATGAAGTGCATTAAACGAAAGAGGCAAATCGATTGAAACCAGTTACAAGAATTTAGAGAGAAGTCACAGCCCTTTTATTAAACTCTTTAACCACGGTTACAAAATTGCCTCCTCCCTTTTTAGGGGCTAGGAGCGTTAAATGGATTTGGTTACAATCTTGATCATTGATCCCTCTTCCGCATGCCCACGTTTGAAATGGGCGGGCCAGAATGTTGCCGCCGCTTATGCCGATGAATCCTCACTTCTTGTTGCTCCTCCTGCAATCAAAGAAACAAACAAGGCGTTAGTAGCACCTGTGACAAAAAGGAAAGTTCGTTCTGTGAAATCGCCAAAAGATGCATGCAAAAGATTGTCAAATACAGTGAATAAAATGGATCTAAGTCACCTGCAAATTTGACAGAGGTCAGAAGACATTACCAGAGGGCCACTGCCATTGAAACAGTCGGCCAATCTGCCTTCACCTGGAATTCGTCCCTGGGCAGGACGAATTCTGACTGCTATTCGTCCCTGGGTGGGACGAATTCGACTGTGTTGGAAAAGCCGAAGTGATACTGCTCCAATGTCGACTCCCGAGACCTCCAAAACACCTGCAAATAGAGGGGTTAGGTAATTGGGGCCATTTTGGGATGACCCAGATGGTCGGATTCTCCCAATTTGGCCTCCATCCTCGGGAATTCGATATCGCCACCTGCAAGTTAGTAGGACAACAAAGCGACAAAAGGCATGATAAAATCTGATCAAAATGTTATGGAATTGAAGCTATGAGTTCACTAAATAGAATAACACAATATGCAACATGAACCAATAATCTAGAATGCTTTAGAATAAAACTTAGAAAATGCGGGGGTGCCCAAGTGGGCCTCCCACCGTTGGCACTTGATTTCGGCGCCAATCCACTAGGGATGGGCCCAAAACCTCTTAGGATTGTGGTGTCTGCAAATTGGTGGTGTAAGGTGGTCAAATGTTGGATTTGGGTTGGATCCACGCTTCCAAAAGCCACCCAATAACCTCCCTTGCGAAAGAGATTAGTGGATGTGAGAAGGTGAATCAAAAAGATGCAAATGGGTGTTCAATTGGACAACACTTCGTTGCTTGAAATCGCCTCCAATCTATCTTTTTGGGTGAGAAAATTCCACCATTTTATAGACCCATGGGGTCTCTTTTGAGAGGGATGCATAAGCGCCATGTGTTGGTCATAGGTGCCATGTGGCGGTCATGTCTTCCCATGAGGGAGGGGAGTCCTCCATGACTTGGGCTTTCATAATTGCCCTTGTGACAGTCCTCTAACGGCCCATCTGCCCACCCACACACGCGTGCGAGGCAGGAGTCATCAACTGACTGTCCTTGGCTGCCACTTGGCGCCATTCTTCTTTTTGCCCGTTAAACTTGGAATTCGTCCTGACCAGGGACGATTTCAGAATTCGTCCCTGGGTGAGACGAATCCCAGTTAGTATTCGTCCCTGGGTGAGACGAATACTGAGCAAAGTGTCTAAATGTACCAAATTGCTTCTTGACCTTACAAAATTGCTATGAAAGTGGTTAAGACCACTGTTTAACCTCTGAGGGCTGCCCTGGGGGCTGTGTTTGTCAAAGCGATCAGTGTTTGCAGTCACATAATCGGATTGGTGCTGTTTTGGTGTCTACAGATGCCCCTTTTTGGGATGCGCTGTGCATGGCGCAGTGCCGAGCAAAAAAATAGATAGCCAAAGCACTAATGATTAGGGTTTCTTGGTAACCTAACCAACTTTTGATGCCCCAAGCATGGAAAGGGCATGCATTCTTGAATCCTTGCTTCTGACGAGCTAAGGAATTTGATTTCAAGTATTAACCTATTTTGGTGAGGTGTGACTTGAGCTTGGACATTGATCAGTCATGATTAGGCAAAGGGCGCAACCTTTTGTCCACAGGGGAACCTTGTGTTCATGATTCATGAATGCCAAGCGTTTGATCAATTTGATTGTTGCTTGTTTACTGCCCCAAGCAGGAGCGTAATTGTCTTTGTCAATGATTCTTTGAATGCATGTCGTTTTCCTTAATTGGGTGTGTGATTGTTGATTGGTGAGTAAGTGTGACTACCCCCTCAAGCGACGAATCGATGAGGGAATGACCTTCGTGAGAAAAGCGACGAGTCGCTTGACCCAAGATGACTTGTGCAAGGGTGCCTTTAGATGGTTTATCGTTAAGCATGTGCAATTTTTCCAACATTTGGACCTGTTTTTGGTGGGTGTTGACCCTTTTTGCGACGCTATTTGGAGCTGAAATTGGCAAAAATCCGTCTTCCCATGGAGCGGTCCGGCTAAGATAGCCTTCTTAGGGAGTAGGATGATGACAATTTGTGACCCCAACGTCTATTTTGTATGCCCGGGATGTCAAGTGCAACAGCACTCACATCGGGCAAATTTAGTGTCTGTTTTTAGTGCATTTTTTATCATTTTTTGATGTTTTTGAATTTTTTGGCCTGAATTCGTCCCAGGGTGGGACGAATTCTAGCAGTAGAATTCATCCCTGGGTGGGACGAGCGCTAACCAGAGTGCTCATCCCAGTCAAGGATGAATTCCAGCTCAAAGGCCTATTTAAGGGCCAAAACTTGAATTTGGGCTCATTTGTGTCAAATTTTTCTTGCGATTTTGGAGCTCTGGGAGGAGGAGGTAAATTCGCGAAGCGAAGCGCTGCTGAAATTTTCCTTGCCATCATGAGTGCACAAACTGGTTCGAGCGGCGGAGCCGAAGCGAGACCTGTAAGTGCTCCCTAGAGTTTATTTTTGTTTTTTAAAGCTGTAAGTGTGTTTTTCTGTACATTTTTTTTTCTATGATTTTAATTAATTTTTTTTTTGAATTATTTTCTTTTGTAGGTTGTTAGGAGCCGGTACCGTGTACCTGCTACTTTTACTGAGGCATGGGGGGCACTGACTGATGATGACTGGGAATGGCTTGATGCCCTTGGGCTCAAGCAGGTGGCTCGACTGGAGCCTGTGGTCCCGGATCAGGCCTATCTGACGGCCCTGATCAAACTTTGGGATCCGCGGACCAACACCTTCCATCTCCCGACAGGGGAGATGACTGTGACTCTGGAGGATGTCTATCGGCTGCTTCAGATTTCGATAGATGGACTGCCTATTAGGACATCGTCGTTTGATCAGCGGACTGCTGTACTTACGAGATGCTTCGGGCATGGGGAGCGGCTGGGTGTAGAGAACCCAGTGGAGACAACCGAGGTGGACTGCCAGGCTGGCGAGATTTTGGTTGGATGGTGGCAGGAGAGGGGGTGTTAGGAGTGAGGCACGCATTCTTGATGGGCCTCATTTCTAACATGCTTTTACCTGACTCGTCGAGCACGAGGTTCCCGTGGAACCTGCTGGATTTGGTGTGGCAGTTGGTAGAGTGCCCGATAGAGGCACCGCTGATCTTGAGATGGGGACAGACATTGTTGGCACAGCTCTACGGGGAGTTGTATGGGGTCCACTGTCGGCAGTAGAAGGGGGTCAGCTATAGTTATCTATTGCAGTGCTGGGGTTGGCAGCACATATCTATTGAGAGGCCAACCGGGTTACCATGGATGACTCGGGCGGTGATGGAGGACAAGGAGATAGGTTACGTAGTTCTGTGGCGGCGGTCTACGGAGCAGGGGTAGAGTCGACGATGGGCAGGTGTCGTAGAGCACTATACTGATGCCTTCTCTTGGCTCACTCTAGGGGAGGTGGTTTGGCAGCCTTATCGAGACTGTCCAGCCTGGCCGGAGGCTGGAGAGTGGCTCCGACGTGTACGTAGGGAGCGGTGGTTGATCGGGCGGCACGGGACCGAGCATGAGTTATTCTCATACATCCGAGTTACACGATAGTTTGGGGTGCGCCAGGGGTTTCCTGGTGAGCCCGTGGTCTATCGACATCGGGGAGATGAGAGGTCTCTAGATCGACCGGCCATCGTGCCACTAGGCGAGGAGTCAGATGCGGTGATTGACGTCCCGGACGTGGATGACGTCGGGACTACCACTGAGTATGACTCGTGGTGGGTACTACGACGATGGAGAGGAGAGGGGCCACTGGGAGGCACGGAGGCGGTAGTGGAGGGTGCTGAGACAGCAGGGGATGATTGGGGAGTTCCATTGGATGACGCGGACATGGTTGAGGTGGGGGATGAGGATGTAGAGGTGGGAGTTCCGGATCAGCTGGACATGCAGGACATGGAGGAGCAGTGGGAGCCAGAGCAGGCTGCTATTTTCGGAGGGTCCTATACTTTAGGTGGATACAGAGGAGATGGAGTCTGGGATACGTGTTGAGAATGCATGACTGACAGAGCTGCTATGGATTCGGGATCTGGAGCTGGGGGACGCGCTGCGGGAGAGGGATCTCCTACGGGCTCAGCTAGCAGAGCGGGATAGGGTTTTGGCATAGCATGATGATGCAGTATCTTACTATCATCGATGGGAGGCAGAGTGGTTTCGACATCGGCTAGATTTGGAGAGGGAGGTCATCCGCCTTGGTGGGCGGCTACCTGAGCCCTCGAGAAGTGGATCTTCACGTCGGACGAGGGATAGTGCGACTGAGCAGTCAGCATCATCTCGTCGTAGGCGATTAGATGAGGGAGGCGGTAGTAGGCGTGATGCGGGGGCTAGTAGTAGCCGCCCTATAGGGTCCCATAGGACCCACACCACGGGGGGTAGTTCCCGTCGCACCGATCCTGCGTGATCATGGTGGTCGACGCCTTAGGTTGGGTTTTGTTATATGATTGCGAGGTCTGAGGACCAGTTTTGTAGCCTACGGGCATTTTTTTTGACAATATATATATATATAATATATATATATATACCGATTTTATTTTGGTTATGTACATGTGATGGTTTGATCTTTATGCATTATAGCTGATGACTATGGATGTATGCATGTTTATTTATTTTTGGATGCGTATGTTATGATGAATGCAAATGTTTTTGATTTTATATGTGATATGCAAAAATGAAATGGATGAATGGGATTTGTGATGTTTGGCTATGGCACCATAGACTGTTTAGAACTCTGTTATGTTGTTTTTGGGTGATTGCTGTGATACATTACTTTGTATGTATACATGTGGTTTTTCTTTTTTTGTATTTTCTAATGGTATTGTAAGGATGAAAAATCTTGCAGTTGGTTCAGAAATGTAGCTAAGGTTTTCTGAGACTCAGACAGTTCTAACTCACTAGCCACGACTGTATTTTATCTCATAAGACTTTTGAACAAGGTATGAATCAGACTTGTTTTTGACCAAGCTATTTCACATCCCTGTGTGTGCAATTGAGTTCATTTTTGTGGTATTTGTCAGGATACCGCCGATGCCGATGGGCTTTCAACCGAACTCGTACTGAGGATCACCTAATTAGCTCCACTAACTCCTTTGTTGTATTTAGTTAGATTAATCTACGGTGTTATCCAGGATGCCATAAGCTAGCTCATCCACATGCAAACATTGATCTGTACGCAAGTTAATGTGACAGATATATCGTCATGCGAGAAGTTTACCGCCAGTTACCGATAGGCTATCAACCAAACCGGTACTGAGGCTTGCCTCATGACCTATTAGAATGCTGAGAGTTCCAGGGATTCAAGTTCAACTCCCTTCTTTTCTTCAATTGTATTGGGATACTTGCTCGTTTGTAGTGATAAGATCACTTATTTTTTTATTTTTTTTTTTTTGAGCAAGGGATTGGGGATATGGAGTGATGAAAATCACTATTGTTTGTGTCGTTTGATGTGTGCACTGTAGTATGTCAAATTTTGGAGTTTTGACGTTTTGCAAATTTTTGATGTTTTGCAACTATTGAGAACTTAGGGATTCTTAGGGAATTGGGTAGGGAGGATGCTTGTCCTTTTGCCAACTCTCAGCATTCTTGGGGTCATTCGCACAGGGGGATGAGCAAGATAGCCATTTCGCTTATGGTGACCTGGATTACTGTGCAGGTTTCATCTTTCATTCACACAACTTAGGAATTGTTTTATGTGTTTTAGTTTGTGTTGGGATGTTACGTAACAAGGTGTATTTCAAGTGTAACTCTACCTTCGTAAAATCTGTTTGACTCGATACATTACATGGCTAAAGAGCAAAATGATGACTGAATCATGAAAAACTCTTGATACATTAAAAGACCACTAACTCTAGTGTGGTAAAAGCAATGCATGGTGTTTTTGTTGTTTTTGTAAAATGGAACAGTGTGGAACAAGATGGATTAGCAGAGCAATTACAGCCTATGGTGCCTTTGACCTATATGACCACAAGTATGCAATGTATGGATGCAATGTTTTTATGTTCAATGTATTTTTGTATTTTTGATGGATTGATTTTTGTGAATATGAAGATGAGATGCGAGGAAAATTCTCGATTGATGAATTTGAGCATGCCTAGAAATGAGATGCAAATTTTTGTTGTTTTTGATGATTTTTGTTGTTTTTTGAATTTTCTTGATTTTTGACCAAGCGATTGTGATAATCCTTGGAGCATTTTGGGATTGACCAAGCGATTGCAAGAATCCTTGGAGCCTTTTGGGATTGACCAAGCGATTGTGATAATCCTTGGAGCATTTTGGGATTGACCAAGCGATTGCAAGAATCCTTGGAGCCTTTGGGGTGACCAAGTGATTGCGATAATCCTTGGAGCATTTTGGGGTGACCAAGTGATTGCAATAATCCTTGGAGCTTTTGGGGTGACCAAGTGATTGCGATAATCCTTGGAGCATTTTGGGGTGACCAAGTGATTGCGATAATCCTTGGAGCATTTTTGGGATTTGACCAAGTGATTGCGATAATCCTTGGAGCATTTTTGGGATTTGACCAAGCGATTGCGATAATCCTTGGAGCATTTTTGGGATTGACCAAGCGATTTCGATAATCCTTGGAGCATTTTTGGGATATGGCTCTCTTAGATATGAAATGGTCGTAAATGACTGATATTCAAGGGTTCTGTTTCCTTGATACCGTCGAGAGAAGCTAGCCGGTACGTCCCGGGTCCTATTTTGCTATCAATGACATATGGACCTAACCAATTTGCCGTGAACTTGTCCCTTAGGTGGGACGGCAAATTAGAGTTCTATTGGTTTTCCTTCAAAACCAAATCACCAACCCGAAAGTCCCTTAGGTGAACTTTCATGTTGTAAGCTTTCTTAAGCCGCTCTTGATAGATACGTAAGTGCTCGAGAGCATTAACGCGTCGTTCGTCAAGCAACGTAAGTTGGTCTAACCGGGCCTGTCGTGCAGTGTCATCATCGATGAACTCCTGCATTGATATGCGGAGGGAAGGAATTTCCAACTCGAGAGGCATTACTGCCTCTGAGCCATACACGAGCAAAAATGGAGTTGCCCCAGTTGGCGTCCGAATGCTAGTGCGATAAGCCCAAAGGGCAAGTGGGATTTGTATGTGCCAATCCTTATGACTGTCTGCGACCATCTTTTTAAGGATGGCAACTAGCATTTTGTTTGACGCCTCTGCTTGCCCATTTGCCTGCGGATAATAGGGTGTCAAAAAACTGTGCTGAATTTTGTACTTTGTGGTCAAAGCACGCACGTCTTTGTTCTTGAATGATGGCCCATTATCCGAGATTATTTTGGATGGAATACCAAAATGACATATGATGTTATGCAAAATGAACTCCACAATGCGGGGTCCTTTCGTAGAGGTTAACGGAATTGCTTCCACCCATTTGGTAAAATACTCTGTGGCCGTTATGATAAACGTGTGATGGCCTGACGATGCAGGGGAGATCTTTCCAATTAGATCGAAGCCCCATTGCAAAAATGGCCAAGCAGACTGGACTGTCTGCAAGTCCTGGGAAGGTACGTGCATCAAATTGGCATGATGTTGACACTTCACGCACTTCTTGACATATGCGCAACAATCTCGCTCTAAATATGGCCAATAATATCCCATGCGAAGAATGCGCTTTGCAATGGCCATACCACTAAAGTGGCCACCACATGTACCGTCGTGCGCTTGGGCGATTGCCCAAGTGGACTCTTGCTCGGTCCAAGCAACGAAGAAGAATTCCTTCATAGCTGCGACGATACAAAATGTCTCCTATCAAGACATACTTAGCCGCTTTCTGCTTGAATGTTCGTTTTGCGACGTGCGTCAATCCAAGGGGAAGATTACCTAACTTGAGGTAGTCTCTAATGTGTAAATACCAGTCCTGTTGATCGAAAACCTCGACAGTATGAACAACCAATCCCTTTTGAAGTTCTTCCCTAACAAACGCTGAATGGGATAGAACTTGTAAGAATAGCGTTGTGTTGCTATTAATGGGAGTAGGGGAAAACAAGGACCCCCAGTTGGCACGTGTCAGACGATCTCGGATTCGAAAGAACTTATCCGAGGATGGTTCAATCTGGATCATGTGGATTCCTGGCGTCAAGTCTGAGCTTGCACGCTCCATCATGGATTGCGATAAGGTTTTGACTTGAATGGTTGTCATATCACCGGAAAGGTCTTGCGGAATTAGTGACCCCAAGGAGGCCATTGTGTCCGCAAAATGATTCGATGATCGAGGGAGTGCCTCGATGTCATACCACTCAAGTTTTGCCAGGAATTTGTCCACAAGGGCTTTATAAGCCTGCAAAACTGGGCATTTGCATTTATATACCCCTTTGACTTGATTGACTATTAACAGCGAATCACCAAAGATGTTCAGTCGTTTGATGTTCATGGCGATTGTTGTCTCGAAGACCTAGGAGCAAGGCTTCATATTTCGCATTATTGTTGGTGCACTGGAAGTTTAATTTAAATGACAGGGGCATTGGAGCACCCTCGCGGTGTGAAGAATACAATTCCCGTGCCACCACCTTGCTCACATTTAGAACCATCGAAGAATAGGGTTATGTCGGCCTCGTGACTCGGGCTCATCAGAATCCGGCGATTCTGAGACATGGAAGACCCCATCATCGGGTAGTTCTATGACTAGAGGCTGATCGTCTTCAAGAGGAGCCTCTGCTAGTTGATCGGCTATGACTTGTCCTTTGATAGATTTTTGTCCAATAAATTCAATGTCAAATTTCGTCAACAACATGATCCATTTCGTCGTGCGACTACTATGATAAGTACGACTCATCATGTATCGCAATGGATTCTCCTTAGACACAACATACGTAGTGTTGCTCAGCATGTAGTGGCATAGCTTTTTGGTAGCAAACACCACTGCCAAGCAGAGTTTCTCAACGTATGCATAGTTAAGTTCATAACTGACCAGGGTGCGGCTAAGATAGTAAGTAGCCTGTTCCTTGTGAAGTTCATTCTTTTGGGCTAACATGGCGCCCAGTGCCACCTCAGTAGCTGAGATGTATAAGTAGAATGGCACTCCTGGTCTAGGTGGTGCCAATACTGGTGGCGAAGCCAGGTATTGTTTGATTTCGTCAAAGGCTGACTGGCACTCGTCATCCCAATGAAATGTAACCCCCTTGTGCAATAATTTGTTCATGGGTCGGCACTTGTCAGATAATTGCGCTATGAAGCGTTTAATCGACGCGACCTTTCCTTGCAGACTTCTGAGCTGCTTGATGGTAGTTGGGGGAACCATTTCAAGGATTGCCTTGACTTTCTGTGGGTCCACCTCGATTCCTCGTTTTGAGACTATGAAACCCAAGAGTTTTCCAGATGTGACGCCAAATACGCACTTCTTGGGATTTAGTCTAACCTTATGCTCTATGAGGCGATCGAGGATCTTGCTTAAGTCACCGAGATGATCTGAGCGCAAAAGAGACTTGGCTAACAAATCATCCATGTAATCTTCCAAAGTTTTATGCATGTAATCATGGAAGATGTACGTCATGGCACGTTGGTAGGTGGCGCCAGAATTTTTAAGGCCAAAAGGCATGACCTTATAACAAAATGTCCCCCAAGGCGTTGTGAACGCCGTTTTGAGTTGGTCCTCAGGATTGATACGAATCTGATTGTATCCCGAGAAACCATCCATGAGGGATAGCATTTCGTGACCTGTTGTAGCGTCTACCAATGCGTCGATGCTTGGCAATGGGAAATCATCCTTAGGACTCGCTTTGTTTAGATCTCAAAAATCAGTGCATATGCGAATCCTCCCGTCGGGATTTTTGATGGGAACCATGTTGGACAACCATGGCGGATAATCCACGCAGATGACAAACTGTGCATCCAACAACTTTTGCAATTCATCTTTGACCATCAAGGCCACTGTTGGGTGCATCTTACGTAGTTTTTGCTTTACAGGCTTGATTGTCGGATCAAGCGTTAAATTATGCGTGACTAGCTACGGGTCTAGTCCTGGCATATCCTTGTACGACCATGCAAAAACCTCCTTCTTCTCTTTGAGAAGGGCAATGTAGTCGGCTTGCTCTTCGGGGGAAAGACTTACCCCCAGCTTGAGAATCTATGGATTCATTGGATCTGTGCCGATATCTACGTCAGTCGTCTCCTCGACTGACATGTGGGATCCGTCTTCCAACTGATGTGGAGTCGGGATCAAATGGATATCATTAGCTGAATTTAGATCTGCGTTGGGAACCTCGGGTTCCTCTTCAGCTTGAAAAATATCCTGAGTTGTCCTTGGGGTAAAATGGGGCATTTCACCGAAAGGCCAATACTCTGATGGGGAGAGCGGTGAATTGACGTGATCCCAGTCGATGGCATCTATGTCTAGATGCAATGACCTTGCTGGATCGGCCGGATTGCGAATGGGTGCGGTCAAGTCAATGGAGATCATGTGGATGAAATGAGTTTGGTCTCCATTACCATGAGTGTTATAAGTCGAACATTCTGGATGCTCCCTATGCTCTGGATCTGGTTCTGTAGGGACGGGTATGAACGGATCGGCCCTATGTGTTGGTAGGAAGACGGGGTCTTCCCTCGGTACTGATGTCATGATAGGGTCTCATGGTGGACGGTGTTCATCTTGAATTTGGAGCCATGGATCCAACACTTGGTCCCACCTTGCTGGGTCTACCCACCATTCATGCCCTAACCTTATGCCCATCTGTCCCATTAGATCTTCATGAGTTAAAGGGCGATTATTCCGTCATGCATGTCTGAGATAGATCATCTCAGTCTCATCTTCTGAATCACTTTCGGAGATCCAAAAATGTTCATTCTCTTCAACAACTGTTACTTGCGACATTGAGGGTTCCCCTTGTTCCAGCAAGTTAATCTGGTCCCATTGCGGTTGTTCCACTCTTGGTGGAGGGGCCTGATTCTCTTGACACTGTATTGACTCGACTGGAACCTCTAAGGGGAACAACTTCAAAAAGATGTCCGGACATCGTTGATGTTCTCTTTGGGGATTAATGTCCGAACTTTCACCTCTCTCTAGCAAAGGAGAGGGATTACTATTGTTGCCAAGGGTGTTTGTTGACCATGGGAGGTAATCTCCCAATGTATATTCTGTATTTGGGTTGGCATAAAGATCTGGTGCCAATCCCCCCTTGTTGCCTATTTCTAGGCCTTGCATATTTTCTACCAAGATGTCTAAGGGCAGGGGGTGGTTGAACCCTACTCCTGACTTATCATATGGCATCTGATATCTTGGTTGGCAAAGGACACGCATCCCTTGCTCATATCTGCCTAGCCCATATCCATGCCAATTGCATTGGCCGAGATATCTGAGAGCAAAATCTGGGTTTGACAGATAATTGATATTTTCAGCAAAAGGCTCTTCGTCTTCGTCCTTTTGCTTGCATGGTTCAAGACCATGATCAAGGCCCCCATACACAAAATTTGTCTGGTTTGGAGGGTAACCTAGAGGAACAACTATTCCTATGGGAAGGCGGGGTCTCCCCATGTCCTGTACTGATTCCAATTCGGGCGTTGCCACAACATTCTGCACTAAATACTCCCCAGGCCCGTACTGGCCATTTCAACAGTGATTGTTGTTGCTTGGGAGGGAGGGAACGGTAGTCCTTCCTGAGTCCATTCCATGTTTGGTGGTTTAGGAGTCTCAGCTTCCGTTGTGCTAGGTGTTTCCTCTGTTGATACCGTTGAAATTGTTGGCAACCCCTCTTCTAGGGGCTGAGCCTCTTCCATGATCTGTTTTCCCTTGTCCTTCTATTTAGCCATGACAGGTGGCATTGGTAGTGAAGGAGCAGATGATGAAGACTCACTTGGCTGGGATTTTGATGATTTGGTCGCCAGTGGTGCCTACGGTATTGGACCCTATTTAGATGGATTTAACTGGAAATCCAAATGCGTTGAAGGGAGGGTCGATTGAGGCATTAATTGTACCGCATTGCAATACTTGAAGGGTTCTAAGTCCATCGGGACTACATGTATTTCCCCTTCAAATGCATACTTTAAGCACTGGTGAGCGATCGAAGGGACACACTTCATGTCCCTGATCCAAGGCCGCCCTAGCAATATATTGTAAGCCATCTCGCCTTCCAACACATGGCACAATGTAGGTATTGTCTTTTGTCCTACTTGGACAGGCAGAACAACTGTGTCGACTGTCGAGCATATTGCATCATTGAAAGCTCGCAGTGTGTACGTGGAGGCTGTGATATGAGAGGCTGGTAGCTTCAAATGTTTTAAGGCCGTAGTGGTAATGATGTTACTGGATGAGCCAGTATCTACCAACACTCTCTTGTACGGGATCCCGTTGACCCGCGCGATAACGTGCAGGGGTGGATCTGCCATGTCATTCGATATTGTTTTGACTTCATCTTCTCTGAAGGTAATGACCGGCTCCGTACATCGTTTCACATGTCCCACGAAGTTGTTGAAAGAATTTGCTTCGTGAGGTTGTAATTCGATGGCTTTTAAAATTTCCATAAGAGCTTCCCTATGGGGTGTTGACTGTTGAATAAGCTCGTAAATGGAAAGCCTAGCCGATGTGGTCCGCAAACTCTGCATGAGTTTGGTCCGTATCGTGACCTCGGGTCTAGGCGGAGGCAACTGCACAGGGCGTTGTTGAGGCTGCGATGTTGTTGGAACTTCCCTTGTAGCTACCTCGGGGGCAACTGCTGGGTACCTTTTGTTCCTGGTCACTATGCTGATCATTCCCACAAATCCGTGCATGGGAAGATTCTATCGCACCTCATTAATCTGGAGAGGTTTTTCCTGTGCCTCGTGAGCAGGCAAAGGGTCCTTGAATACCCCCATTTGTTGATTATTTGGCGCTATGGGGTTGTCCACGGCCAATGTTTTATTGTCGATCAAATCTTGGATTAATCCTTTGAATTTCTAGCATCCATTTAAGTCATGTCCCCTACGCCTATGGAATCTACAATACAATTCCTCTCTGTATCCTTTAGGCTTGGGAGCGTTAGGGTCTACAGTTTGGATCTCTGGCAGGGTGACTAAATTTGCCGCTGACAAGCGGTCAAATAAGGAGTCCCTGGACTCCGTATAAGGGGTGAATTGTCGCCTAGGGCGACGCTGCTGATTCTGCTCCTGTCTTGTATTTTCTCTTTCATAACTAGGAGGCACTGCCTGGTAATTAGCCTTTTGGGGCTGCATTTCTTGCACAGACTTGGGGACATTTATCGCAACTTGGTTAACCGCAACGGGTTGTGATTGCATATTCCCAGTCTTAGTGGTCTTATTCCACTCTTTCTTTTTAGGCTTGGCGATTGCGCCTTCGCCTATCTTGATCTCTTCTATGACTCTGGCTTGCGCCGGAGCTTCTTCTAAACTGTCGTATTGTTGCAAGCAGCAATAGACCAGAGATTGATTTTAAGCAACTCCGTGCAAACATCTATGTGAGATCAGACATAGGGGGACGGTAGGGTAGCTTAGAAAGCAAAGCCCTCCATCGGTTCCCGTATGCCGCCATTGTTTCTTCCTCATATTGCCTGAGGCTGGCCAGATCACTCAATGATGCCTTCTTCCTTGTGTTGAAAGCAAAGCGTTCAAGAAATGCATCTACTAATTGATCTAGGTTGTTTATGCTGTGTTTTGGTAATTGTGTGAACCAATCCGAGGCAGGACCTACGAATGTGGTTATGAATGTCCTAAGCAACAATGCGTCATTATCTTGGATGCCGAAGCATTGACTCAGGAACCTTGTGACATGTTCTTGTGCGTCCTCTTCACCTTTAAAGACCGCCAATTGAGGCAACTTGAAATGTTCGGGGTAAAGAGGTGTGGGCACTGAGGGATGCACTGGATGACTACGGAGTTGACGTAATGTGGGTTTTTGATGCCCAGCAGCTTTTGTCTCCACGGACTCCAAACGCTCTAATAGCGCTTTGTATGCATCTGAAGATTTTATTTCTTCCTCTTTTGTTTGCTCCCGTTGTGAGTTATGGGAGACTGGAGGCCTATGGAGGGGTGGCCGAATGGCAGCCCTCCCGCCTTGATGGGGCATTTTGGCCCATTCTATTTCTGGTTCATACTCCTCATAAACTTCTTGAGGAGTCTCTGGGCGAGACCTATGACCCTGATTGAGTCCCCGCTGAGGGTACCCATCATTGTTTCGGGGAGTGGCCTCCCTCTCGGGTCTATAAGGTCTCGGAGGCAAAGCTTGACGAGGTCGTGGAGACCTGTCCTGCACCAAAGGGTTGTGCCTCACATATTGTTCTGCTCTTTGGGTGCGAGGGGTTGGCACCCTCTCAGGTAGTTTATAGCACAACTCATCCACTTCGCGTTGCATGCGCTCTTTATTCAGGTGGTATAGGTACTCTAACTCCTGATGACCTTGTTCAAGCCACGTGATTTGGGCTTGACGAGCGGCATGTCTGGCGACTATCTGGGTCAATTTGGTCCGCCCTCTTTTGCTCAGGAGGCTTGAATGTTTCTTCTATGTATTTGCCTTGATCTTGATGATCTAAAATTTCAATGGGTCGCTTCCCTCTATCGAGGTAGGCGGTGTTGACTTGAGGCTCTGGCCTCGATGTGTGTCCGTTGTATCTAGCAGGCATGAAAATGCAAGGCTCTCGCGCTGTATGTTGTTCTCGAGAAATGCGATGATCTTCCTCGTACTCCCTTTCATGGGTGTGAAAGGGGCGGGCGGAGTTAGCTCGCCCTGTGTGAAGAGCCCTACGCTCTAGGTTTTGTCTTTCAGTTCTAATGGGAGGTAAAGAAGAGATGCCATATTCACGTTGTCTCTCCAAATGGACAGTGTGCCTCTCTAGCGCTTCATCGCGCTATGGCCACTCATGTCTAACCTCAAAAGGTGATTCTCTATTTACGTCAAGGTCTACATGTAAAGCGTCTTCCCGAAAGGGGCTGTTTTGAATGGGCATACCCCACCGAGGGGGATCCCAATAATTCTTTTTTGATGTGGTCTGACGTGGACCTTCTTGTGGGCCAGACCGCCAAGGGGGTATGACTAAGTCCTCAGGACTAAAGCGAAGGTGACTTGTGCCTGCTTCTTGTGTACCTTCCGGAGCTTCTGCCCTTGATTGGGCTTGGCTACGGGTGTACACCATTGTGGTGCTTCTCTACTATCTAAGCAGATTTTTATCTCGTTTATGATGATTTTTCTTTTTGTCTACACTAAGCAGAAATGAACACACACATACACAAACAGTGATTATCTCTTTTAAGGATTAATGGTGTGTCCTAAACTGGTTTAGTGCATTTTGATGTTTTGTTTTGTTTTTGAATGTTTTTGAAGAACGTTTAAATGCATAATGAGGGCTCATATAACTCCCAAAATGGTCGCCCCTTCAATATACCAACCAGCCCGATATACCAACCTCTCTATATACCCGCCCTTACGAGAGGGAGACTATAGGTACGTGAGAGCAGATGGTACGTGGTACGTAGGCGGTACGGAAGGGGGATTGTCCTGTTAATGGCACCTACCATAGAAGACTTATCCTCGCGCGCATGGGAATCACCCCAGCGACACTCGGTCAGCTTTCGTCAAGATTTACGCCTAACAACAGTGACAATCGGGGAAATGGATGCAAAGCTAAGCCAAGGTGGTGATGAACCCACCGTTGGTCTTGCTCAAGGGCTGGGGTCTTACGACCAGCTCCTTGGTTTAATTTACCACGTGATGTGTGTGGGATTCATTTTATTTAGCGAAAATGAAACAAGCATAAATGACTTTCCCTAAGCAAGCAGGATAAACTGAAAACAATCCAAAGAAACAGAAACAGAAACAAAAAAATTTAACAGAGATTATAAAAATCCCTACCTCTTCTCTGCCCGGACCAGTTGCTTCTGACCTTCTGTTCTGAAAATTCATAGGCAAGAATTCGTCCCTCTGTGAGACGAATTACAGAACAGAATTCGTCCCCGCCAGAGACGAATTTAAAATTCGTCTCAGGGTCAGACGAATTACGATCAGTATTCGTCGCAGTCAGAGACGAATAACAATGCTTTAAAAAACTTGTACCTGTCAAGCACAAAACACAAAAAGGATCAGTTATTTGATCTTAAAACCAGGGGACAGGGTCCCACCATGATCGCCACTGAAAGCATGAGATTTCGGAAGCTTTTAGAAAGGAAAAACTACTTCGATGCATTCAAATCAAAATAACGCTTAAGTCCTAAAACATGAAGTGCATTAAACGAAAGAGGCAAATCGATTGAAAGCAGTTACAAGAATTTAGAGAAGTCACAGCCCTTTTATTAAACTCTTTAACCATGGTTACAAAATTGCCTCCTCCCTTTTTAGGGGCTAGGAGCGTTAAATGGATTTGGTTACAATCTTGATCATTGATCCCTCTTTCGCATGCCCACGTTTGAAATGGGCGGGCCAGAATGTTGCCGCCGCTTATGCCAATGAATCCTCACTTCTTGTTGCTCCTCCTGCAATCAAAGAAACAAACAAGGCGTTAGTAGCACCTGTGACAAAAAGGAAAGTTCGTTCTTTGAAATCGCCAAAAGATGCATGCAAAAGATTGTCAAATACAGTGAATAAAATGGATCTAAGTCACCTGCAAATTTGACAGAGGTCAGAAGACATTACCAGAGGGCCACTGCCATTGAAACAGTTGGCCAATCTGCCTTCACCTGGAATTCGTCCCTGGGCAGGACGAATTTTGACTGCTATTCGTCCCTGGGTGGGACGAATTCGATTGTGTTGGAAAAGCCGAAGTGATACTGCTCCAATGTCGACTCTCGAGACCTCCAAAACACCTGCAAATAGAGGGGTTAGGTAATTGGGGCCATTTTGGGACGACCCAGATGGTCGGATTCTCCCAATTTGGCCTCCATCCTCGAGAATTCGATATCGCCACCTGCAAGTTAGTAGGACAACAAAGCGACAAAAGGCATGATAAAATCTGATCAAAATGTTATGGAATTGAAGCTATGAGTTCACTAAATAGAATAACACAATATGCAACATGAACCAATAATCTAGAATGCTTTAGAATAAAACTTAGAAAATGCGGGGGTGCCCAAGTGGGCCTCCCACCGTTGGCACTTGATTTCGGCGCCAATCCACTAGGGATGGGCCCAAAACCTCTTAGGATTGGGGTGTCTGCAAATTGGTGGTGTAAGGTGGTCAAATGTTGGATTTGGGTTGGATCCACGCTTCCAAAAGCCACCCAATAACCTCCCTTGCGAAAGAGATTAGTGGATGTGAGAAGGTGAATCAAAAAGATGCAAATGGGTGTTCAATTGGACAGCACTTCGTTGCTTGAAATCGCCTCCAATCTATATTTTTGGGTGAGAAAATTCCACCATTTTATAGACCCATGGGGTCTCTTTTGAGAGGGATGCATAAGCGCCATGTGTTGGTCATAGGTGCCATGTGGTGGTCATGTCTTCCCATGAGGGAGGGGAGTCCTCCATGACTTGGGCTTTCATAACTGCCCTTGTGACAGTCCTCTAACGGCCCATCTGCCCACCCACACACGCGTGCGAGGCAGGAGTCATCAACTGACTGTCCTTGGCTGCCACTTGGCGCCATTCTTCTTTTTGCCCGTTAAACTTGGAATTCGTCCTGACCAGGGACGATTTCAGAATTCGTCCCTGGGTGAGACGAATCCCAGTTAGTATTCGTCCCTGGGTGAGATGAATACTGAGCAAAGTGTCTAAATGTACCAAATTGCTTCTTGACCTTACAAAATTGCTATGAAAGTGGTTAAGACCACTGTTTAACCTCTGAGGGCTGCCCTGGGGGCTGTGTTTGTCAAAGCGATCAGTGTTTGCAGTCACATAATCGGATTGGTGCTGTTTTGGTGTCTACAGAAATAAATTAATATTATCATGCTAATCCCTTTGCATGCTTAGTGTTCCATGTAGCTTCTCAATCTTTTAGATATGATTATCACATATTACTATGATTTGATAAGGGATCATCCAAGATGGTAGAAAATTATTATGTTCTCTCTTCTTGTGGTGCATAACATACACCATCACCAAATCATTGACCTCAAAGGGAAACCATTTAATTATTTTTTCCCAATATCTATTTTCTTTCATATTTTTTGGGTAATGTTGTCTTTCACTGCTTTCTCTATTTCATCCAACTAGTGCAATATTACGATATGGTCATCTAATATATCAATTTTATTCTTGTAATTATTTATCAACAATGATAAGGTTGTACATCATATTCAATAGGAAGAACATGATTGATATTATATATGATATGAAAAGGATAATACCCTATAAATAAATTAGTTATAATAACATAAACCCACAATGCTATGTGGATCCTATCATTATATGTATTGATTTATAAGGTTTAATTGTTTGTAAATATATAACAAAAAACATGATTAGTTCACTCTACTTTATACTTACTACCTAGATTTTATGCAATTGCCTTCCTATACCTCATGGAAAATTGAGTTTCCAAGCCTTTTATAATTTATTTATAAAGTGGAAAACCTAGTTTGAAGTAATATCCAATGAATAATTTGTGTAGATGTATAATACAACCTCCTCCTCTTTCCCTCACTTTATAGTATTAGCATCCACTCATTTAAACAAGTAATCTATCAATTGGATGCAACTCCCATTAAAATAACAAAATATTACATTGGCCTCATTACAATGTTGACAAGATAATTAAAGCATATCAACTTGCCTTTTTATAAAAGATATTCTTCTTTTTTATTTCTATAAAAAATATTCACCATATTCATTAAACAGATAAGTTTTTGCAATCAATTCCTTGATATTATTTTTAATAAAATATAAAATCTCACTCAGATAATTTTCGTCCTAAGATTTAAATTTTATCAAGATAAAATTCAACACCACAAATGGCTAAAATATTTGCTACCTAATTTCCATATCTATAATTATATTATTTATAACAACCTAAATGTTTTTGAATAACTCTTTTTAGGGGCCATGTTCATGCCCTAATATTTCAAGATATCATTTTCATCATAAATTTTTATTTTTATTTGTGGGTTTAGCCCCACATTTTGTTAACACTTAAAATATTTAATTTTATTTTCCCATATCAATATGCCTTTGAGTTTCTTTTTCTCTTTGTTTTTGGTTTCTAGGATATTTTTTCATTCCCATAAACACTTCCACATTCATCAATCTAATCATCTCACATGACTAATAGTAGGACATATAATCTACAAATGTTTCTTTCTCTAAAGGATGGAAAGTACAAAGAATAACATCACAAGCACATTGCTATTTATATCCTTGAAAACCTTGAAGTGCAAGGACATTCTTCCATAGCAATCACCTTCTTATGCAACCTAATTTTTTCAAAATTTCTATGGATTACTCCCAATCTCATTTCTTTATTATGCTACTTTGAAACCCTAAAGTAAAAGGGATAACCTCTACACCACTTTTATTTTTATTATCATGAGATGATTCTATACTATTTAAGAAAAATGAAGATGATATACCTAGAATAAACTTGATCTCTTCTGCCATATTTGTTTTTGAATTTTCCTCCACATATTTCTTTGCATCCCTAATTATTTTTTAACATGAACTTGCACATTGAACTTTCTCACCCCTCATATCCATCTTTATTTCTTTTAATAGTTGATCCACATGATCTATGATGGCCTTTTTCATATGATGTTATTGATAAGATTTCCTTACCTCTTTTTTAAAATTTGGAATACCCTTGATTTGATCGAGCTTCTATTATAATATGATTTTCTTACTTTGCTTTGAAGTTTATGTCCTGACCAATTTTTTTGTGTCTTTCTTCATAGTTTTACTTTGTAATTTATTACCATGTTTCTAGTCTCATAATAATTATGGCATCAAAATATAGTTTTTTCAATTAGTTTACATAGGTTCTTATGAGGGGTCTCAACCCCCTCATACTGAGTGGGGTTTGAACCATAGATCTCTCAAAGAGAGGCCAATACTCTTACAACTTCAATAAGCTTACAATTTTTTCAATGAGTTTACATAGGTTTTTATGAGGGATCTTGGTCCCCTCATACTGAGTGGGGTTTGAACCTTGGACCTCTCAAAGATATGCTAAAGCCCTTACCACTACAGTAACCTTACAAATTTGCTCTTATGCATGTATTTTTACTTAATATATACTTAATATTATTTTACTTTTATTTATTAGAATATATCTTTAAATATATGTGGAGTAAGATACTTATTTATTTTTAGCTTTCACAAGTCTATGAATGGTTCTATTGTCTACCTAATATCATTAGGTACTCTATGGTTAAGAAAAACCAATACTTATTATTACTCACATGATGATATATGACCACAGGTCAAGATCTAAATTATTTAAGGATAAACATGGTTTCCTAACCTCAAGAGTTGAATTCAATAAAGAGAGAAAAATATAGTGAATGAAAATCTCTATATTTTTCAATACAAGTGAGCTCCATACAGAGAAAGAAGAAATCATGATGGATATATCCTTGGATAAAGTTCTTCCTAATGCACGTAGTGATCCATCATAATGTCTAGTTTTCTATGGAAGAGATGTAGAACCAACTATGATTGGTGCACTTTGGAAATGCAATATAAGAGGAGGAATAAGAGGATCACTTTTAGCTTATTTGTACAGATATTTATTTTTCTCTTTCGATTTTAAAGAGTTTTGATGAGTCAATTTTGTGAAATATTAGAAATGTTAATCAATAATATTAAATCCATGAATTAAATACCTTATCACATTAATCTATTTTTCTAATAGTATGAAGTAAGAAATAGATAAATAGTTTGACGTAGGCTTCATTTGTTTTTTGATTAGATAAAAGAAGGGGTTTTGAAAGGATCCCCAAACCTCAATACTTATGGAGTGGAGAAAGTATATGGAGTAGAGAAATGTCAAGGAAAGAATCCAAATATTTCTTTAAAAAGAACACAAACCAAAAGGAAAGCATACAATTTTCTAAAAGGTAGCCCCATATAATACATAAACATTGGGAATAAACCACCAAATAGAACTAATTAGAAAGCAAAAAGGCCTTACAAAAAATGTCCATGGCCTATGGGGGAAGACACAGGTCTCCCAAACACTAAGGAGAACTTTAATCCTTATGTTGATTAACCTTTCCCTAAGTATCATTGATAAAGGTGATCACCACCTTAAGTGATCCTAGTAGTGCCTAATACTTTTCATCAAGCATCTTTGTGAATGGTTGAACACCAAGGGAATTAGGAACCAAGGCAATAGGTATCTCCATTGCAACATTATAATCCTATGATTATTTAAACATTTTTAGGACTAGGATACTTTCCTCTGAATCCAATATATCTACCAAAATTGATGAATCCTCAATTTTAGAAACTTTCTCAGATAGACACTTTGAGCACCGTGCTTGACCACCCCTAGAATCGCTACAAGCCAGTTTCGATTTATTTGATGACCACACCTTTTTCTATTTTTACAAAGAAGAGGGGTCGTAAACTCTCCATCATCCAACTCAGAGGACTCACCAAAGAATTTGAAAGTCATCAGCCGAGGCTTAAGGGTTGGGGGAATTTTCTAGAATTCAATTTTACCTAAGGCCTCTTCCACAATAATTCCTTTTAAATTTACCACATGGCTTCATTTTTTTAATGAATAACTCAAAGTGATTATTTAAATTGTCATTTTCAAGAAGAATGAAATAACAAGGGTATGAGATAATTATCAAAATATAAACAAGGTTATAAAGAAGGATCGTTACCTACGTCTTGTTTTATATCAATTCTTGGATGAAGGTGTAGGATAGGGGCTATAGCCTTATATAGGTCTATAATGACTATAACTAGGTATATACTATAAAAATGGTCCAATTAAAGATAACCTTCATCACTCCATGGAGTATATTATCCATTTAGTGATACAATTTGGTTGTTAATGCATCTTCAACCTTGTAATAATTAATGAATAAGGTGTTTTAACCTTATGTTAGAAAATTTATAATTATTTTTCTTAGATGATTTGTATGATGAAGACTTCACCTAATCTTGAATATTGAATCCTTGGATGAATCAAAAGTGCCTTATCGAGAGTTGTGTGTCCTTACAATCTATATAGCATGTGGAGAAGCTTATAGCATGTGGACAAAGAAGCTTGGTAGAGAAGGTTTCCAACCTGCTAATGTTCTCATTATTGAAGGACCATTATTGTCATGTAGTTGCGCCATTTTTGGCTCTCTTGGCCTTTAACCCAATTTTTGTTGGCCATGGTTTGCTTTAGGCAGTCATTAATATGTGATTTTTATTTTTATTTTTATTTATTTTTCCCTTTATGCACATGGCCTGCGTGTTGCAAAGTAATTTAATTTTTCCAGTGGATAATAGTATGTATGTCTTATTCTCTTATTCTTTAGACAATAAGGTGTACTGTCCCAATGCCATTGTCTAGATAATAAGATGTATTGTGCCGAGGTTCAGCCAGTGTATTGTCCAGAGCCAGGAGTGACCAGATAATTTCATGCAATCAATGCTCTACAATGTGCACTAACACTATAAATACAATAATTCAGTCACTGCTCTAGAATTTGCAGTAACACTATATATACCCCTTCATGGGTCTAGCTTAAGCATACAGATTTTTGTGTTATATCTCGATATCAACGTAAATTGTTTTCTTGGTTTGCTGTGTCATACAGCTGATATCGTAGCTGTCGCGCGCACATATATATACCATACGTTTAAATAATTAAAAATCAAAACATGTACACGGTTTTACTTTCAAGATTTTTTTTCTCTCGTCGTACGTTCACCGTAACGGTTTTACTTTCAAGATTTTTTTTCCCTCGTCGTACGTTCCCTTATAGAAACTACGTAGTAGGAGAACCTCACCGTCGAGAGCACATGAAATCATGCTGTCCTGTCCAGTCCTCATCCAGAAACAAAATATTGTATTTACATAAGAGTTTTGCTCGGTGTCGATTGGTTTAAACATATATTGCTTTGTGCATACAACACGGATATCACTTTGGATTCCTGTCCAGATTTTGTATACTAAAAATGTAAGTGGGAAAAAAAATAAAAAATAAAGATCATTTGGTTCTTTACGTGTGGTTCCGTACGAGAAGTAATATACATTCATTTAAAAATTATCTAGGAGGACGTGTAGTCTCATGGAACAGGACATGTAACGAGTTACGCAAGATTTTTCAACTGGCTCGACAATTTTTTCGAATTCCGAACTCAATTTCTCCGGTTTTGGCATTTTTTGCATTCTTTATTTGTGAAGAAAGAAGGAATAATAATTTAACTCTTCTAGTTCATCATTACGTCAAATTAAATGACCATAGTCAATTTGTTTCTTATAATTAAGTTGAAAGCTAGGTTTTTGAAATGGCACGGATCCTTTTATATTTTTTAACTAATAACACCAGTCCTCAAACCATTTTTAATAGGGTTATAGAATTTTGGTTATTTTTTACATTTTTAAACATTTTTAACTTATTTAAAATTATTATTTTAATTTCAGAATATATTCGATATATTTTTTGGACTTTATCAAAAGTTTAAAAAGAATGCAAACCTTCTCTATAGATCATTGATCTTCCTCCAATCCAAATGGTTGTCAGATCATATCAGTTACAAATCCTTAATATAAGTATTCGAATGAATTCGCTACAATAATATGATTATACACATGCTCTTCCTTAAATAAGGATTTATCTATGATGTTTTTCTATTGTGTAACCTTCACACACTTCTACATTAGGCACTTCATGGACTATTCTGATGGGGGGACACAAAATCACTCATACCAAAATTTTCAAAATGCACATTCATTAACTTGGAAAAAGAGATTACAATGCTAGCCCGCAGGCTTAGCTTTCTATTTTCTAATGCAGGCTGCCTCACGTTCGGTGATCTGCCTGCACTCCCAGGAAGAAAACCTTCTTCCCAATCTCAACTCCTCTACTTCCCCCCTGGAAGAAAAACATACCCAGACAGGTCCAGAGTGGGCCTCTTGCCTCCAACTCTACAACACTGCCTTGGCAGTTTTTCGACCCCTTCTACATGCCTATGCTTCTCCTTTTAAAACCCCTCTAGGTTTCTTTTGAGGTCCCGACCCTCTAGGCCATTAATGACCCCCCTAGAAGAATACATCTTTTGAATCTCAAAAATCGGCTCTTCCTTGCCTTCGATGACTAAACCTTCACATATTTTACTTTATCTGGCAACTGCCATTGGGGTAGCCACGAAAACTCGCATTGATGAGCTGCTTGATTGTCTTTGGCCTTGGATGCAACAGTTGAGTGGTCGCCATGCTCAACAAGCTTATCGGGCAAGAAATCCAGCTTTAATGAGGCCTTTGACTGCCTTAGGAAACACCGTCTAGGGACGTGTGTCTTTTCCTCCTCGTTGCTTTTCTTCTTCATCAGGTCGCGATATTGCGACATGTCACAATATCGTGACATTTCTCTTCCCTGCTGCCTTTCCTCTTAGTCGGGTCATGATATCGCGACATTTTTCTTTCACCGCCATCTTCTTCTCCTTCGGGTCGTGAAATCGTGACATGTCGTGATACCGTGACATCTTCTCCTTCTGGCTCATCTTTCTCCTGTCGGGTCATGAAATCGTGACATGTCACGAAATTACGACATCTTTGCTCACTACTTCCTTCTCACCTCTTTAGGTCGCGATATCGCGACATGTCACAATATCGCGACATGTCACAATATCGTGACATCTTTGCTCTCTGCTCTCTCCCTCTACTTTCGGGTCACCAAATCGTGACAACTTTGTATTTTCACCTTCGCTATCTGCTTCGGGTCATGAAATCGTGACGTGTCGCGATAGCGCGACATCTTTGTCCTTCTGCTCTCTCTCTTCGCTTTTTGGGTCGCAAAATCATGACATGTCACGATATTGCAACAACTTGCCTTCTACTCTCGCTCTCTACTTCGGGTCGTGAAATTACAACATGTCGCAATATCATGACTATTTTCTTCCTTGCTTCCTTTTTTGCTCCTTCGGTCGCGATCTCGCAACATGTCGTAAAATCGTGACATTTTCTCCATTGGTCCTTCCTTGTCTACTTTCGGTCGCGATCTCGTGACATGTCATGAAATCGTGACATTTTTTTTTCTTAGACGCCTTCTCCTTCCTTCCTGAGTCATGAAAATGCGACATGTCGCGATATCGCGACACTCTTTTCTATCGCGATATCATGACAATATTTTCTGTCGTGATATCGCAACATCAAGGCAAACACTTAGAATTTTTTTGTTGGTGCAAGATTGCTCTGCTACCTCCGGATGCTCCTGCATCAGACAACCGGGGTGGATTGAGAAGTGACCTTCACTTTTGTACTGTTCTGCATTGTGCAGGATCCATTTCTTCTTCTTCATCTGATGGATCATCAACTCCATCTTCACCACAGTCTTCTCTCCTTGGCTCAACCCCTCTTTGCAACTCCTCTTGCAGGGCTCGCACTTGCCTCTGCAAAGCTCTAAAATCTTCTTCAGGTACCACCACCATGATTTCTTCATGGAGGCATTCTTCTTCGCTCTCTTCTCTCAACCCTTCAATAGATCCTGGTGTAAACTGCCTCACGTTCGGTGATCTATTTACACACTCAGGAACTTTATGCTCTTCCATAGATCCTGGTGCAAACTGCCTCAAGTTTGGCGATCTATTTGCACACTCAGAAACTCTATGCTATTTCATAGATCCTGGTGTAAACTACCTTATGTTCGATGATCTTTTTACACACTCAAGAACTCCCGCTCTGATACCACTGATGGGGGGACACAAAATCACTCATACCAAAATTTTCAAAATGCACATTCATTAACTTGGAAAAAGAGATTACAATGCTAGCCCACAGGCTTAGCTTTCTATTTTCTAATGTAGGCTACCTTACGTTCGACGATCTGCCTTTGCAATCCTAGGAAGAAAACCTTCTTCCCAATCTCAACTCCTCTACTTCCCCCATGAAAGAAAAACATACCCAGACATGTCTAGAGTGGGCCTCTTGCCTCCAACTTTGCAACACTGCCTCGACAGTTTTTTGACCCCTTCTACATGCCTATGCTTCTCCTTTTAAAACCCCTCTGGGTTTCTTTCGAGGTCCCGACCCTCTAGGCCATTAATGACCCCCTTAGAAGAATACATCTTTTGAATCTAAAAAATTGGCTCTTCCTTGCCTTCGATAACTAAACCTTCACATATTTTACTTTATCTGGAAACTGCCATCGGGGTAGCCACAAAAACTTGTATTGATGAGTTGTCTGATCGTCTCTGACCTCTGGACGCAATAGTCGAGTGGCCGCCATGCTCAACAAGCATACCGGGCAATAAATTTGGCTTTAATAAGGCCTTTGACTACCTCGAGAAACACCGTCTAGGGATGCGTGTCTTTTCCTCGTTGCTTTTCTTCTTCATCGGATCACGATATCGCAACATGTCATGATATCAAGACATTTCTCTTCCCTCCTGCCTTTCCTCTTAGTCGGGTCGTGATATTGTGACATTTTTCTTTCACCATCGTCCTTCTCCTTTGGGTCACGAAATCGTGACATGTCACGATATCGCGACATCTTCTCCTTTTGGCTCCTCTTTCTCCTCTCGGGTCACAAAATCATGACATCTTTGCTCACTACTTCCTTCTCACCTCTTTGGGTCACGAAATCGTGACATGTCGCAATATCGCGATATCTTTGCTCTTTGCTCTCTCCCTCTGCTTTCGGGTTGCCAAATAGTGACAACTTTGCATTTTTGCCTTCACTCTCTACTTCAGGTCATGAAATCATGATGTGTCACGATATCGTGACATCTTTGTCCTTCTGCTTTCTCTCTTCGCTTCTTGGATTGTGAAATTGTGACATATCGTGATATCGTGATAGCTTGCCTTCTGCTCTCGCTCTCTGCTTCGGGTCACGAAATCATGACATGTCGCGATATCGTGATAGTTTTCTTCCTTGCTTCCTTTTCTACTCCTTCGGTCGCGATTTCACAACATGTCATGAAATCGTGACATTTTCTCTGCTGGTCCTTCCTTGTCTGCTTTCGATCGCGATCTCGTGACATGTCGCGAAAACCCAACATTTTTTTTTCTTGGACATCTTCTCCTTCCTTCCTGAGTCGTGAAAACGTGACATGTTGTGATAACACGACATGTCGTGATATTGCGACACTCTTTTCTGTCATGATATCGCGACGTCAAGGCAAACATTTAGAATTTTTTTTGTTGGTGCAAGATTGCTCTACTGCCTCCGAATGCTCCTGCATCATATTCTCTTAGAATTTAATAAATTTAAGGTTAAAAATTTAGGTCACCATACTATTGGTGTCCTAATTAGTTGTTACCCTTAGTAGATGCATGACACAAATTGTTCGCTTCTCAAATATTCAAAAGATATTCTATTATTTTTATACGTACAACAACTACTACTTGATTTCAATTTTCTTTGTTATAGATGATATGGTCCTTATTCTCAAATATTACTTTGTAGTTTTTCTATACAAGTTGCATTAAGTCTCATATGAAGCAAGTATTTTAGATATTTTTTCTTCCATATTTGGTGTTAATTTATAAAGTTCATTTTTTTTCAATCTCTAATGCTTTGCTATCTCTAAATTTTACCTTGCTCTTAGATAATTCATTCAACTCTACAAACAAATCATTATTACTCATATAATAAATTTTACCTTGCTCTTATATAATTCTTTAATAAAATCAAATCAAATCATCAAGCTTTGCACTTCTATAATATCTAGTCACTAAGATATGATACTAGTATGTGAGATGTGGTGGTACTCTAGAAAAATATTAGCAAAACATAGAGATGAGAAAATAAATAAAAATTAAAATTACATATAAACCTTCCAATAACTACTTCATTAGTCATCAAATACATACATTCTTGCTTCAACATAATTTATTATACTTATATATACAAAGAGATACTTTTTAGTTATCTCAAGAGTACCTTGGTGCTTCATATTCTCTCGGGTGAGAATATTTATTTTTTCCATTTTATTCTTTTTAATTTAATTCTATTTCCATCATATTCTTACTTTTATCTTATTCTTATTGTGCTATGTATTTTCTCTTATTTAGTATAATAAGTTCTAACATATACATGAAGTAAGCATGATTTGTAACAATGGCAAACTACTTACCCTAGATATTATTACTAAACATTTTTATTGTAACGATTATAGCTGTTACCTCTTTTCTATGATTCATAATTCACTTCAATACTGGTCATTTTCCTTCGACCAATGTAAAATTGATGATCTTATTTATTATTATATTGATGACTAATCATTTTGTTAGATGTAACTTTGAAGGTGATAAATACATTTCTCTAATATATATAGCTATAGTTATCAAGGTATATTTAAATTTCTTAAACGCTACATTTGATTCTAACCTAAATAATTTATTTTTTAAGAATATTATTAATGGTAATGTAATATTCAACAAATTATTTGTGAATCATATGTAATATCCCACATGACCTAAGAATGATTACAATTTTCTCTTAGTGGTGGTAAATAAAAATATCCTATTTTTTTTTATCCTTCTTTGAATTACTAGCAATCCTTTGCTAAGAGACCAATATCCCAATAAGACTAAGACACCTTTTATGCATCCACACCCATAGTTTTCAATATTTATCCAATTCTATTTTTGTACCTAATCACTCCAATTTATAAAGAAAAAATACGAAGTACATCTATTACAACTTACTATTGTTTGAGATTACAACTCTAGGAAGCACATCTATGTTAGGAATATAGCTAGTACTTGGTTGTTGAGATGTATATAAAATTACATTGAACCTTCATAATTCTTCAAGTGAAGACATAGATACATAATTTCCCAATGATGATGGAACATTTGAGATCCACGTCCTATGGAAGCAGTGATGGTAGGAGTAAAATCGATGAAATTAATATTTGATGCAATAGGGCCTAAAGTGGTTTGATTAGAATTTATATTTGTCTAACTAGTGCTTATATTTATTTAATTATTATTTACATTTTAGTGGCTATAAGGACCATAGGGTGAATGAAGTTGTTGGGGGATCTAAGAGTGAATATTCACCATGAAATTATTTTCATTACTGTTAGTATCACTAATGATATTGGATATAACATACCTATGTCCATGTATTAATAGTTCTTAAAGGTTATACTTTTTAGGGAGTCATGGTGAGGCATTAAGGAATGCAATTCCTCTTCATCCTCACAATTTTACGGTTCCCTAAGGGATTTTATTCTTCAAAATTAGTTTCCAAAATGGGATGGTTAGAGGCCACTTGATGTGCACATCTATGAAGGTTATAATATATTTTAGCCATTGCTTAGGGATAATAAAATTCAATTAACTAATATTTTATTTTAAGATTTTAATCAATGAAGAAGAAGAAGAAGAAGAAGAAGAACAAGTTTTAACTCCTTATATTGACTTCTTTTGATATAACAATTTGATAAATATATCTATATACTTGATGGTATCAATATGCCTAATCAATATTGATATACCCATCAGTATGTTAGAGAAAAATTGTATGTAGGATCATAATGATACATAGAAGTATCCACTAGGTACATGACCCAAGATGGTATGTGAGAGGTAATAACAATCCTTCTTATGAATCACATTATTCCATAATAATATACTCCTCAAGAGTCTTAAAAGTATGTTGATATTATATTTGGGAGGTTGGCATCCTAGGTTCACAATATACCCATTAGACTTAATATTCATACAATGGTTATTCAAAGGGTCCCAAAAACCCTTAATAAGACTGGCCCTTGGTTAGTTTCTTATTAATATTGATTAATGTTATCTATACGAACCCCATAAGGTTATTTAGTCTTGATTAAGGTATGTGAAAGCATGAGATTCTGGGCAAAGGAAACACTAATTGCGATGCAACCAAAATCAAATGCGCTTAAGTCCTAGAAATGTAAAATGCATGAAACGAAAGAGACGCATTAAAACGAGATACAAGCAAATGGAGAAAACACAGCCCTTTCATTAAAATTTCTTGATCTCTGTTACAATGACGCCTCCTCCCTTTTCAGGGGCTAGGAGCGTTAAAAGAATTTGACTACAATCGAGACTTAAGGTTCCTCTTTCCGCGTGCCCACGATTGAAATGGACGGGCCAAGATGCTGCCGTCGCTGATGTCGATGAGTCTTTGACCTCTGCTGCTCTTCCTACGAACAAAGAAACAACGAAGATGTCAGTAGCACCTGTCGCAAATGGAAAGTGTTTGTTCTCTAAAATTAACGAAATATGCATGTAAACATTTTCCTGAAACGGTAAATACAGTGAGTCCAAATGGCTTGAAATCTTGACAGAAGACAGAAAAAGTTACCAGAAGGCCATTGCCACTGAGACAACTGGCCAATCTGCCTTCAACTGGAATTCGTCCCTGGGCAGGACGAATTCTGACTGCAATTCGTCCCTGGGTGGGACGAATTCTTCTGTGTTGAAGAAGCCGACCTACTCGCTGCTCCAATGTCGATTCCCGAGACCTACAAAACGCCTCGCAAACAAAGGGGTTATGTAATTGGGGCCATTTTGGGACGACCCAGATGGTCGGATTCTCCCAATTTGGCCTCTACCCTCGGGAATTTGATCTCGCCACCTGCAAGTTAGTGAAACAACAAAGCGACACAAAACATACTAGAATCGATCAAAAGTTATGAACTTGCAGCTATGAGTTAACCAAACATGATAACACAAAATGCAACCTGAAAAAGTAATCTAGAATGCTCTAAAACTTAGAAAGTGCGGGGGTGCCCAAGTGGGCCTCCCACCGTTGGCACTTGATTTCGGCGCCAATCCACTAGGGATGGGCCCAAAACCTCTTAGGATTGGGGGGTCGGCGAATTGGTTGGTTCAGGTGTCCATGTGTTGGATTTGGGTCAGGTTCAAGCTTCCAAAAGCCACCCAACAACCTCCCTTGCAAAAGAGATTGGTGGATGCGAGAAGGTGAACCAAAAGGGATGCAAGTGGGTCTTCAACTCGGCAGCACTTCGTTGCTTGAAATCTCCTTTAACCTCCATCCCTTTGGGTGAGAAAAGTCCCACCTTTTATAGACCCATGGGGTCTCTTTTGAGAGGGAAGCACAAATGCCATGTGTTGGTCATAGGTGCCATGTGGCAGTCATGTCTTCCCATGAGGGAGGGGAGTCCTCCATTGACTTGGGCTCTCATAATCGCCCTTGTGACAGTCTCTCTAACGGCCTATCTGTCCACCCACACACGCGTGCGAGGCGAGAGTCATCAATCGACCGTCCTGGGCTGCCACTTGGCGCCATTCTTCTTTTTGCCCGTTAAACTTGGAATTCGTCCCTGGGTGAGACGAATTTAGAATTCGTCCCTGGGTGAGACGAATTCCAGCTTAGAATTCGTCCCTGGGTGAGACGAATAGTGAGCAAAGTGTCTAAATGTGCCAAATTGCCTTCTTGACCTTACAAAATTGCTATGAAAGTGGTTAGGACCACTGTTTGACCTCCGAGGGCTGCCCTGGGGGCTGTGTTTGTCAAAGCGATCAGTGTTTGCAGTCACATAATCGGATTGGTGCTGTTTTGGTGTCTACAGATGCCCCTTTTTGGGAGGCGCTGTGCATGGCGCAGCGTCGAGCAAAAATAGATAACCAAAGCACTAATGATTAGGGTTTCTTGGTAACCTAACCAACTTTTGATGCCCCAAGCATGGAAAGGGCATGCATTCTTGAATCCTTGCTTCTGACGAGCTAAGGAATTTGATTTCAAGTATTAACCTGTTTTGGTGAGGTGTGACTTGAACTTAGACATTGATCAGTCATGAATAGGCGAAGGGCGTTTTATCCTCAGGGGAAACCTTGTGTTCATGATTCACGAAATGCCAAGTGTTTGATTGATTTGATTGTTGCTTGTTTATCGCCCCAAGCAGGAGCGTGATTGTCTTTGTCAATGATTCTTTGAATGCATGTCGTTTTCCTTAATTGGGTGTGTGATTGTTGATTGGTGACTAAGTGTGACTACCCCCTCAAGCGACGAATCGATGAGGGAATGACCTTCGTGAGAGAAGCGACGAGTCGCTTGACCCAAGATGACTTGTGCAAGGGTGCCTTTAGAGGGTTTACCGTTAAGCATGTGCAATTTTTCCAACATTTGGACCTATTTTTGGTGGGTGTTAACCCTTTTGGTGATGCCGTAATGAGGTGAAATCATCGAAAATCTAACTTCCCGTGGAGCGGTCCGGCTATGATAGCCTTCTTGGGGAAGTAGGAGAGTGATAATTTGAACCCCGACATCGATTTTCTATGCCAAGAGGTTAAGTGCAAGAGCACTTGTGTCCGGCAATGTTTATTGCTTTGTTTTTGTGTTGCATTGTTTTGTTGTTTTTGTTGTTTTTTTTTTGTGACACCATTTGGGGATTAAATTGTCGAAAATCCGTCCTCCCGTGGAGCGGTCCGGCTATGGTAGCCTTCTTAGGGAGTAGGATAGTGATAATTTTAGGACCCCGCAGTCGAATTTTGCTATGCCAAGAGGTTAAGTGCAAGAGCACTTGTGTCTGGCAATGTTTATTGCTTTTTGTGTTGTTTTGATTTTCTTGTTGTTTTTGAGTGGGCTTTGACCCTTTTGTGACGTCGTTTGGGGATGAAATTGTCGAAAATCCGTCTTCCCGTGGAGCGGTCCGGCTATGGTAGCCTTCTTAGGGAGTAGGATAGCGACAATGTAGACCCTGACATCAGTTTTTCTATGCCAAGAGGTTAAGTGCAAGAGCACTTGTGTCTGGCAATGTTTATTGCTTTTTGTTTTTGTGTTGCATTTATTTGTTGTTTTTGTTGTTTTGATTTTCTTTGATCTTGTGCATGATGGTTGATGAATATGGATGTATGCATGTTGATTTATTTTGATGGATGCATATGCTATGATGAATGCAAATGTTTTTGATTTATATGTGATATGCAGATATGAAATGGATGAATGGGGTTTGTGATGTTTGGCTATGGCACCAAGGACTGTTTAGAACTCTGTTATTTTGTTTTTAGGCGATTGCTGTGATGCATGACTTTGTATGTATACATGTGGTTTTTCTTTTTTTGTATTTTTTTGATGGTATTGTAAGGATGAAAAGTAGCGCAGTTGGTTTAGAAATGTAGCTAAGGTTTTCTGAGACTCAGACGGTTTTAACTCACTAGCCATGACTGTACTTTGTCTTACAAGACTTTTGAACAAGGTATGAATCAGACTTGTTTTTGACCAAGCTATTTCACATCCCCGTGTGTGCAATTGAGTTCATTTATGTGGTATTTGTCAGGATACCGCCAGTGCCAGATGGGCTTTCAACCGAACCTGTATTGAGGATCACCTAATTAGCTCCACTAACTCCTTTGTTGTATTTAGTTAGATTAATCTGCGGTGTTATCCAGGATGCCATAAGCTAGCTCATCCACATGCAAACATTGATTTGTACGCAAGTTAATGTGACAGATATATCGTCATGCGAGAGGTTTACCGCCAGTTACCGATAGGCTATCAACCAAACCGGTACTGAGGCTTGCCTTATGACCTTTTAGAATGCTGAGAGTTCCAGGGATTCAAGTTCAACTCCCTTCTTTTCTTCAATTGTATTGGGATACTTGCTCGTTTGTAGTGATAAGATCACTGTTTATTTTGATTTGTTTTTCTTTTGAGCAAGGGATTGGGGATATGGAGTGATGAAAATCACTATCGTTTGTGCCCTTTGATGTGTGCACTGTAGGATGTCAAATATTTGAGTTTTGACATTTTGCAAATTTTTGATGTTTTGCAACTATTGAGAACTTAGGGATTCTTAGGGAATTGGGTAGGGAGGATGCTTGTCCTTTTGCCAACTCTCAGCATTCTTGGGGTCATTCGCACAGGGGGATGAGCAAGATAACCGTTTCGCTTGTGGTGACCTGGATTACCATGCAGGTTTCATCTTTCGTTCACACAACTTGGGAATTGTTTTATGTGTTTTAATTTGTGTTGGGATGTTACGTAACAAGGTGTATTTCAAGTATGACTCTACCTTCGTAAAATCTGTTCGACTTGATACATTACATGGCTAAAGAGGAAAATGATGACTGAATCACCGAAACTCTTGGTACATTTAAAGACCACCGACCGTAGTGTGGTAAAAGTTATGCATGGTGTTTTTGTTGTTTTTGTAAAATGGAACTATGCGGAACAAGATGGACTAGCAGAGCAATTGCAGCCTATGGTGCCTTTGACCTATACAACCACAAATATGCAATGTATGGATGCAATGCTTAATGCAGCTACATATTTTTGTATTTTTGATGGATTGATTTTGTGAATATGAATATGCGGTGCGAGAAGAGCTCTCTATTGATGAATTTGATTATGCCTAGAAATGAGATGCAAATTTTTGTTGTTTTTGATTGTTTTTTATTTTTGACCAAGTGGTTGTGGACATCATTGGAGACTTTTGGTGACCAAGTGATTGCGATAATCCTTGGAGCTTTTTAGGTTTTGACCAAGAAATTGTGAAAATCCTTGGAGCTTTTTGGGTGACCAAGAATTTGTGATAATCCTTGGAGCTTTTTAGGTGACCAAGAGATTGCGATAATCCTTGGAGCTTTTTGGGTGACCAAGAGATTGCGATAATCCTTGGAGCTTTTTGGGTGACCAAGAGATTGCGATAATCCTTGGAGCTTTTTGGGTTGACCAAGTGATTGCGATAATCCTTGGAGCTTTTTGGGTGACCAAGTGATTGCGATAATCCTTGGAGCTTTTGGGGTGACCAAGTGATTGCGATAATCCTTGGAGCTTTTTGGGTGACCAAGTGATTGCGATAATCCTTGGAGCTTTTTGGGTGACCAAGTGATTGCGATAATCCTTGGAGCTTTTTGGGGTGACCAAGTGATTGCGATAATCCTTGGAGCATTTTGGGTTTGAATTATGGTTCTTTAGGGGATAGAGGTACCCCCAGCTTGATGGTCTTTGCACTCCGGATCTGGCTCTAGAGGTATGGGCATGAATGGATCGGCCCTATGCACGGAGATGAGGACAGGGTCCGCCCGCGGCATTGATGTTGCTATGATGTCTCTTTGTGGAAGTTGCTCTTTGTGTGCCCAACGTGGCGGATGTAATGCTTGGTCCCACTGTGGTGAGTTAACGCGCCACTCATGCCCTAGTATTATGTTTATCTCTTGACATGCTTCCTCAAATTTTATGGGATGCCGATGCTGTCTTATGTGATTGTTGTGGGCTATCTCTGTTTCATCTTCACTTTCAACTAGTGAGTACAGCTCATCAGAATCCAGAGATTCTGAGACATGGAGGACTACATCATCAGGTAGCCCTATGGTTAAAGGTTGATCCTCTTTGAAAGGAGCTTCATGTAAGTTGGGCCTTGGGAGCTCCAAAATCTTGGTCTCTACCGACTCTAAGTGCTCTAGCACTTTGCATGTATCGGGAGATTGGAACTCCTCCTCTTTGGTTGGTTCTTGTGGAGGAACTTGGGGCCTATGGAGGGGTGGCCCGATGGCACCCCCATGCCTTGGTAGGGCTTTTCATCCCGCTCTTCTTCTTGCTCCGATTCCTTAGAGGCTTCTTGATGACTTTCTAAGGGTGGCCCACGAACCTGAGTGGGTTCCTGAGGAAGGCACCCATCATTGGTTATAGGAGCGGCCTCCCGCTCATGTCTAGGAGGCGTCAGGGGTGGTGCTTCAAGAATCAAGAGTGTAGCCTCCTGATCCTATCTAGAAGGTGTTGGGGGTAGCGTTTGATGAGGTCGCGATGACCTGTCTTGCCCCCATGGGTTATGCCCCTCAAAATGTTTTGTCTTATGCGTGTGAGGGGTTGGAGTCTTCTCCGATAGTTTATAGCACAACTCATCCATTTCGCATTGCATGCGCTCTCTATCCAAGCGGTGTCGATACTCCATCTCCTGATGACTTTGTTTAAGCTACGTAATTCGAGCTTGGCGGGTGGCATGTCTGGCGACTGTCGGGTCAATTTGGTCTACCCTATTTTGCTTAGGAGGTTCGAATGTTTCTCCTATGTGTTTGCCTCGATCTTGATGATCTAAAATTTCAATGGGTCGCTTCCCTCTATCGAGGTAGGCGGCATGTACTTGAGGCTCTGGTCTTGATGGATGACTATTATATCTAGTAGGTGTGGAAACACAAGGCTCCCGCACTGTTTGTTGTCCTCGAGGAATGCGATGGCTTTCCTCGTACTCCCTTTCATGTTGGCTCTCCTGCATAGTGTGTTGGAACAACTCATCCTTCTGGCACTGAAGGTGCTCTTTATTTAGAAGATACCATTTCTCTGACTGTTGTCGTTCTAGCTCAAGTTGCGTGCGTCGCATCCGACATGCGATGTGCTCGACAGATTCTAAGATAGTTGGTCTTGTCGCCTCATGTCTAGAAGGCCTAGATGCCTCTTTTAGATATTTTCGATCGTAGTGATCCAATATCTCTATAGGTGACCTCCCTTTGTTGGGGGTAGCGGCATTCCCTCGGGGCTTTGGCCTCAGTGAGTGGTCCTGATAGATAGCAGGTGCGGAGGCGTGTTGCTCCCATGATGTGTATTGTTTTTGAGGAAGGTAAGGGTTTTCCTCATGCTCTCTTTCATAAGTTAGAAAGGGATGGATGGAGCTAGCTCGCCCTACCTGAAGAGCCTTGTGCTCTGGATTTGTCCTTGTAGTCCTGACAACTAGAGGGGGTGAAGGAGGGATAGTGTAATCATGTGGTTCCTCATGTCGAACCCTATGTTGACCTAGCGCTTCATCGCGCGATGACCGCTCATAGCGAGCATCTAAGGGAGCTCTCCTACGACTGTACCCCTCATGGAAGGGTGTGTGTTGAATGCTATGCTGAATAGGAGTGCTCCTCGAAGAGGTGTCCCTGTAGTCCCTTTCCTTTAAGGTGTGGAGGGGACTGCCTTGTATGTTAGGTCGCCAAGGTGGTATGACCAAATCCTTGGGATTGTAACGGAGATGACTCGTTCTTCCTTGGATATTCCCCACAGCATCCGCCCGTGATTGGGCTTGGCTATGGGTGATCACCATGACGATGTCTCTCTAAAAACCCTAAAAATTGAAATGAGTCAGATGGGGCCCAAAATCGGTGTGCGCATCCCTCTTATAGTAGATAAGACAAAAATGAAGTTTCAAGTCCTAGCTCTGAATACATTAGGAGATATTGACATCCGAACAGCTCAAAAAGTGCAAAAAAATGCGTGCCCAATTTTAAAACCTAATTTTGGGGCACTAGATGATGGAATTTGGCCCCGAAAACTGACTTTTTTGGGCAAATAGGATTCTAGGGATCATATTTGTTTAAAATTATCCCAACTAACTCCCTGTAAAATTTCGAGTCAATCGGAGCTACGGTTGAGAAGTTATGGCCCCGACAAGATGCACTAAAATTTAGGGAAAAATATAAGATTTCCCATATTTTGTTGGATGGTCCTGCATCACTTATGGGCACATTTGGGGTGATTTTGGGTTGACCAAAGGGTTCATGGACACCTTTGGGGCATTTTGGAGTGACCAAGCGATTACGGGAATCCTTGGAGCTTTTGGAGAAAATGACAAAATGCGTAGATTTTTATCTTTTGTTTATGATGATTTTTTTTTTTTGTCTACACTAAGCAGAAATGAACACACACATACACAAACCGTGATTATCTCTTTTAAGGGTTTAAATAGTGTGTCCTAAACTGGTTTAGTGCATTTTGATGTTTTGTTTTGTTTTTGTAGGTTTTGAAGAACGTTTAAATGCATTATGACGGCTCATATAACTCCCAAAACGGTCGCCCCTTCAATATACCAACCAGGCCGATATACCAACCTCTCTATATACCCGCCCTTACGAGAGGGAGACTATAGGTACGTGAGAGCAGAAGGTACGTGGTACGTAGGCGGTACGAAAGGGGGATTGTCCTGTTAATGGCACCTACCATAGAAAACTTATCCTCGCGCGCATGGGAATCACCCCAATGACACTCGGTCAGCTTTCGTCAGGATTTACGCCTAACAACAGCTGACAATCGGGAAATGGATGCAAAGCTAAGCCAAGGTGGTGATGAACCCACCGTTGGTCTTGCTCAAGGGCTGGGGTCTTACGACCAGCTCCTTGGTTTAAAATTATTGCGTGAAGTGTGTGGGATTCATTTTATTTAGCGAAAATGAAACAAGCATAAATGACTTTCCCTAAGCAATGCAAGATAAAATGAAAACAATTAAAGAAACAGAAATAGAAACAAAAATTTTAACAGAGATTATAAAAATCCCTACCTCTTCTCTACCTGGACCGGTTGCTTCTGAATTTCTTTTGAAAAGTTGCAGACAGAAATTCGTCCCTTGGTGAGACGAATTACAGAACAGAATTCGTCCCTCCCAGAGACGAATTTGAATTCGTCCCAGGGTCAGACGAATTGCAGAAAAGAATTCGTCCCTGCCAGAGACGAATAGCAGTCTGCAACAAAAAAATGTACCTGTCAAGCACAAAACACAAAAATTTAATCAGTTTCTGTGATTTTAAAAATAGGGGACAGGGTCCCACCGTGATCGCCACTGAAAGCACGAGATTTCGGGCAAAGGAAACACTAATTGCGATGCAACCAAAATCAAATGCGCTTAAGTCCTAGAAATGTAAAGTGCATGAAAGGAAAGAAACGCATTGGAAGAGACACAAGAAAATGGAGAAAACACAGCCCTTTCATTAAAATTTCTTGATCTCTGTTACAATGACGCCTCCTCCCTTTTCAGGGGCTAGGAGCGTTAAAAGAATTTGATTACAATCACTTAATGTTCCTCTTTCCGCGTGCCCACGATTGAAATGGACGGGCCAAGACGCTGTCGTCGCTGATGTCGATGAGTCTTTGACCTCTCGCTGCTTCTCCTGCGAACAAAGAAACAATCAAGATGTCGGTAGCACCTGCCGCAAATGAAAAGTGTTGGTTCTCTAAAATTAACGAAATATGCATGTAAACATTTGCCTGAAACGGTAAATACAATGAGTCCAAATGGCTTGAAATCTTGACGAAAGACAGAAAAAGTTACCAAAAGGCCATTGCCACTGAGACAGCTAGCCAATCTGCCTTCAACCGGAATTCGTCCCTGGGCAGGACGAATTTCGACTGCAATTCGTCCCCGGGTGGGACGAATTCTTCCGTGTTGAAGAAGCCGACCCGTCGTCTGCTCCAATGTCGATTCCCGAGACCTGCAAAACGCCTCGCAAACAAAGGGGTTATGTAATTGGGGCCATTTTGGGACGACCCAGATGGTCGGATTCTCCCAATTTGGCCTCTACCCTCGGGAATTTGATCTCGCCACCCGCAAGTTAGTGAAACAACAAAGCGACACAAAACATACTAGAATCCGATCAAAAGTTATGAACTTGCAGCTATGAGTTAACCAAACATGATAACACAAAATGCAACCTGAAAAAGTAATCTAGAATGCTCTAAAACTTAGAAAGTGCGGGGGTGCCCAAGTGGGCCTCCCACCGTTGGCACTTGATTTCGGCGCCAATCCACTAGGGATGGGCCCAAAACCTCTTAGGATTGGGGGGTCGGCGAATTGGTTGGTTCAGGTGTCCATGTGTTGGATTTGGGTCAGGTTCAAGCTTCCAAAAGCCACCCAACAACCTCCCTTGCAAAAGAGATTGGTGGATGCGAGAAGGTGAACCAAAAGGGATGCAAGTGGGTCTTCAACTCGGCAAGCACTTCGTTGCTTGAAATCTCCTTCAACCTCGTATCATTTTGGGTGAGAAAAGTCCCACCTTTTATAGACCCATGGGGTCTCTTTTGAGAGGGAAGCACAAATGCCATGTGTTGGTCATAGGTGCCATGTGGCGACTCATGTCTTCCCATGAGGGAGGGGAGTCCTCCATTGACTTGGGCTTTCATAATCGCCCTTGTGACAGCTCCTCTAACGGCCTATCTGTCCACCCACACACGCGTGCGAGGCGGGAGTCATCAACTGACTGTCCTGGGCTGCCACTTGGCGCCATTCTTCTTTTTGCCCGTTAAACTTGGAATTCGTCCCACCCAGGGACGAATTTAGAATTCGTCCCTGGGTGAGACGGATTCCAATTTGAATTCATCCCAGGGTGGGACGAATTTGGAGTAGGTTGTCCAAAGGTGCCAAATTGGTTTCTGACCTTACAAAATTGCTATGGAAGTGGTTAGGACCACTGTTTGACCTCTGAGGGCTGCCCTGGGGGCTGTGTTTGTCAAAGCGATCAGTGTTTGCAGTCACATTATCGGATTGGTGCTGTTTTGGTGTCTACAGTATGACTAATTTTATCTTGATTAAAATATTGATTAAGGTAAAAGGGGTCTTGGGAAGCATGGTGGTGTTCATATCAGGTTCACTAAAATATTTGAAAATGAGAGAGGAGGAAAGGGTCCAACTAAGGGGACCCTTTGTTCTTTTATCCTTCTCACTTCATTGGATTAGGGGATATGGGAGTATGAAGATACTAATAACTAGTTTGTTGTATTAATTTCATGAACACCCATGTTTTTCAAAGAAAACTAAGGTTCCTTTTAAAATACCCCACTTTGGTGCCTAACCTAACCTTAATACTATAAAATTAAATTGCAATGAATTCATACAATGAATGCAGACATACACACCTAATACTAATATGGTATTTTAATTTTAATTATAAAGTAGAAATATATACTTTTCCTTTTTAAGAGTACTAGGGCTCGAGGAAAAATGCATTAAAAAAGCTATCTTAAAATATAAGCTATATATTTTTCAAATTTAATACCTAAAGTAGAACAATAAAATATCCTTTATTATGTAATTAAACTACACTAAGATTCCTTTAAGTTTATCTTCAATAAATAAATATAAAATAGGAACAAAACAAAAAAACCAATAAACTAATGTAATGTCATAGAAAGGAAATAGAGAACCAAGGAGTACGAAATCCTGATTCTACCTCCACGATAAAATTGCTACCTATGTTGCACAAGCATTATCAACTATTTTGGTTCTTGGTGATGCTTTCATAAAATCTATAAAATTATACACAAAATAGAAAGAATTAGTGTAGAGTGGTATATCCAATTAGGATGAAGATAAAGTGTCCTCCATTAGTATGACCAGGTCCCTATTTTAAACTAAATAAAGTGATAAATTGATGAAAATGATATAAAATATCTATTGAAGGTAAAATAGTAAAACCAGTACCTAGTTACAAGTATTGTCATCACTTTTCCCTCCAATGCTAATACCCTATGTAAAATAGAGAGAAAAAGTGTTTCCTATTTTTATAAGGTGATCCTTTTGATTTTGAGATCAAAACAAAGATAGAAAAATAAAATATCAGAAGAGTTAGGATCTTAAGATAAAGGGTACTACCCTAGAAGATTAGACACCCAACTATGACTTCAAATGATAGTAATAAACTTGTTTAAAATTATATCAACTATCACAAGTAAAGGTGTAGTGTATATACAATATGGGAGCACAATGTTAAACTAGGTGGAATAATGCAAAATAAAATATTATCTAAGTATGAAAAGATATAAGATGCAACATATAGTCACAAAATTTAGAAAAATATAAATAGTATTAGAGAGAATAGAAATGATAAAAAAAGTTAAAAAGCAAGAGGAAAAGAAAAATTGCACAATCCAAGATGATGATTTATTTTTACCTTTATCGTAGATTTATATTGACCTCCTCCCTATGCTTAATTTTTGATATTGGATGATGCCCACTAATATATTTACTTGAGAACATGGGATATTGCTTAGATTCTTGCCAAATGCTTATGGTGTACTTGCTTGGGGATAAGGAACATGTTCTCGGGTATTTTCTAAGTATTTACAATGTTGAGTCAAAAGTTTAGTATAATCTAAGTGAGAAAGATGGAGGAAGCCAAGATTCTAGAGGAAAACTAACATAGTTTCAGTACATTAAATTATTTTATGAGAAGACCATACAAAGGCTTGAATTTATAAAAAATCATGGTATTTGGGAGAGGAGAGATGTAATCGAAAATGAAAATATGGAGACAAACATCATAGATAAAAATTATGTGAAGGTGGTCAAAGGGATGAAGAGAAATGACCATGGAAATGGAATATCTTGGGCTTCAAGTTTTTCTAGTAAAGAAAATTGATCAATAGGTGTGGGTGTCTCATCCATGGTTGGTATCTTGATAGATATAACGGGCACATATCTAAGACTATGGTAGGTGGAAGTCAAAATTTATACTTATTTAAAACTTTAGTAGGTGTGAGTCAAAAGTGCTACCTAGAAAAAAGTATGTTCAATTCCTTTGAATCAACACTATTTTTAAATGACCATTAAAGATGAAATTTGGGGGTATGGGGTGGAAGGTTAAACAATCAATGCTTGTGAAAGCATTTCCTAAGTGGCAGAAGCACTATCAATGCTTTTTATTCTTAATCAATACTTTTTATTAGGAGTAAAGTTTGAATAGGAAGATAATATGGCTAGCTTCATGGATTGTAGGACTAACTAATGAGGGTCCTGGTGGATTTTACAATTAGTCAAATGTGCAAAATTAGATGTCTATAATTATTTATAAACATATTTATTGTAGAGATGACAACTAATATCTCATTTCCCATGATTTGTAATTCACTTTAATATTGGTAATTTATCTTCTACTAATGCAATTTACATGATCTTGTTTATTATTATATTGATGTCTCAAAATTCTTCCAATAATTATATCATATTCACATATGAAGGTGATAGATACCTTAATTTAGTCTATATTCATCAAAATAGAAGTAGTTATCATGGTGTACTTAAATTATTCAAATTCTATCTTTGATTCTTGTCTAAATTATTCTTTCTTTAAGAACATTATCAATGATAATGCAATATCTAATAAATTCTTCATGTATCATTTGCAGTATCCCATATGGCCTAAGATTAATCATAAATTTCTTTTGTTGGTGGTGAATAAAAATTCCCTTATTTTTATGACTTTCTTTGAATTAGTTGCAATACATTTCTAGGAAACCATATGTCCCATTAAGACACATTTTATGCATCCAAACATATAGTTTTTAATATTGATTGAAATATTTTCCATATGCAACTACTCAAATACGTCAAGACAAAATAGGTCACCCAATATCTTTTAATAGATATATAAATCATTTTAAAATATATGTTAAAGTTTTCCAACATATTGTTAAAATACCATATTCATTAATAATTGGGAGGTTGCACACATATTACACAACCAAATAATATCGCTTTATAGGCAATACATGTCATGGAGTGGTGAAGGTTATGTTCAATTGATCATTTTATATAATGTGAATCTAGTTGTGGCCACTATAGCTATCTATACAGCTATATAATTTTCTACTTACAATTTCATCTACGATTTAATATAAGGAAGGAAGTACATATTGATCCTTCTTTATATCCCTATTTATATTTTTATAATAAAAATAGAACTTCATTTTTCCCTTCTTCTTTGTAATGATGTATGGAGACAACCACTTGAAATTATGCTTAAAAAATGAAGTCTAAATAAAACTATTTGTTTGATTTTTTTTATTCTATTATAAAAATTAGGTTCATTTGACTAGGCATTGTCATCATAGGTTTAGTAGTATCAACCAATTCTATCTAATATCTCAAACAATCAACTTGTTAAAACTCTTTTTATTCAAAATATAACACATGAATATCCTTTAAACAAAGTTAAAACAAGTCCTCTCTTTCCTCCCCCACTATTTGATATCCAAAGTGTAAGTACTATAGCTAGTACTTCACCCTTTATTTACAAAACTAGACATCATGAAGGAACAATATGATTGTCTAGAAGAATATCATAGAATGAGACATCTATGATTCTTTCTTCTTTTTTGGTACCAAATCACTAGTATGAGAATTTACATGAGCATATACATTGATTTTGATATTATCTCTTTGTTGACCTTAATATTTGAGGTTGAGGAACCATGTGTATCCTCATTCAATTAAGACATTGAAATTTGGTCATATATTCAATATATAAGTAATTATGAATATGGTATTTTTTTTACCATGGATTACCTCATAAGATTAGGTAAGAAACTAAACCATCCTTTATAACTTAAAATATTCCATATAAAAAACTCCTATGATTAAAATTACATCATCAATAACTTCTCCTTATTTATTTATTTACCCTTTATTTAAAGATCTAATATTAAGGATAGAATGATGATCTGTATATAAATACTTATTTTTTTATATTAAATTAAAGAGAGGGTTTTGAAAGGGTCCCCACCGTTAGAATAAGTGAATATTCTCTTAAGTTCACTAGGATACACACTTGAGTTTCCACTCCTCCATGTGTCAGGATAACTCTAGGTTGTGTCTTCATCAGGTTTGATGAGTTGTTGTAATCTAACGGCTCTCAATGATCAACTCTACTATTTATACAGAGTTTATCCTAGAGATAAATCAATCAGTTCCACTCTTCTCTTCATATTTTATGTAATACTTTGCATATCTATTATTGTGAAATTCTAACATGGTACCAGAGTAGGATAGATTTTGCTAGTATTCTCTCTTGAAGGTTCTAGGATATGATTCTTTACTTTGGATATTTTTTTTGACTATCTAAACTTCAAAAGTTTTCTTTAAGTCTCCTTTTATCCATTGTAATTTTTTTTCTCTCTTTCAGCATATATTTTTTTATGTTGAATACTTTTGAATTCTTGAGGAAATTTTTAAGAAAAATAGCTATTTCCTTTATTTAAACACAATTACCCTGTGTGTAGGCATTTCTCTCACCCTTCAAATCTAAGGAAAATAGCATTTTTTCTTTATTTATTTTTCCTCTCGATGCATTATTGTTGGAAATCGTATTCTAAACTTCTAGTTATTATTTTCCACTTTTAAAGGAAATAAAATAACTCAAGTTTTTTTAGAGATTGAGTAGAGTTTATATTTATTAGTGAGTTTTTAATTAAACCTCACTTTTACTCTACGTTCAATATCCTCTCAACGATCGCTTTTCTAGACATTGAGAGAACTACCTCTCCTTGACGTCATTCTAATCATTGAGAATTTGTGGTACGGGGACTCCCGATCGAACTGGAGATTGGTCCTTTTTTTTGGGCCTCTAGGCTCTAGTGCTCTCTCATAGACTGTTGGCCTCCTTCGATCTAGACTAATATTTTCTAGTCATTGGAGCTGCCTCTCTACTTGGCGTCATCCTCTTAACTCTCGTTCACACTCAAATAAGATCCGACGCACTCCAGTCTCGCTCAACGATGCTCTTTCATTGAAGGGTATATATATTTCATCCTTTCAAAACTTTTACACATATTTCGAGTTTCTAAGATAATATTACTTTTATGCATATTTCACTTCTCATTTTTAGCTCAAAGTTCTACAGGTTCTTCTACTTTCGAAGCACTCTTTGAGGCTTCTCTCGGTTTTACTCAGTAGACAAATATCTAACAACTTTTTGCAGGTTTCGTTTATTTTTGAATGCTTTCTCAAAATATTTAAATATAAGGAAGTATTGTAGACCGCCATTTTTTCATTGCTGCCTCCTTTACTTTATAAATACTACAGGTTATTTCAATATCAAAGGTGATCTTTGATGCTGTCAGTTTTAGGCAGCAACAATCTAACATTTTTTGCAGGGAAATATATTATTAAAAAAATGTCCTCTTGACAAAGTTTTTTTCCTTTAGATATATATTTTCTACAGCGTACGTGAAAGAGAGCTTCGTTGGTGAGTTTCGGGAAGCATCGCTGGTGAGCTTCACTGGTAAAGGGATTTCCTCTTTGTAACCCATTTTCTGTAGGTCTAAGATCCATGCAATGCCAATATCTCTATGAAGCCTTTGGAAGATAATTGTCGAACTCCTGTTCAACTGATTTCCCCTCTTACTATTTCGAAAAAGAGTTTATATATTTTTTCTCGCATTTATTTAAGGTGGATATCGATTAACGCGAGCTCCTTTGTCTTTGTTCTTTTGGTTGCCCTCCTTTTTGGGTCACCCATTTACAACATAGACATAATTTGTATTAAATATATAAAATATTCCTTTAGGGGGGCTCTAGAGTGCATATTTTTGCACTCTTATGTGCAGAGGGGGGTGTTTACTTTCCAATATTTTCTTTGCATAATATCTCCCACTAGTATATTAGATTAGATATCTAAAAGTTCATTTCATTTCTAAAGGTTAATTTCAATTTCAAATTAAAATAATTGTTTGATTTTTCAAAAGGAATATACTCAATAGTATATTAGATTAGAAAACTAATAATTCTTTTCATTCATTTATAAAAAAATTATTTACAACATTTGGGTTATAAAGTTAATTTCCTTTCCAGATTACATATATAAAAATTGTTTTATTTTTTCAAAGGAAATTATCATTTTTGGTATTTATTCAAAAAATTATTTATAAACAAATATGTTAAATATTGATATATTCAAAACTTAATTGCTTTTATATTACATATCTAAATAATTGTTTTAAGTTTTGTTTAAGCAATATATTAAAAAGTTTCAAAACTTCCTTTCTTTTTCCATAAATATCTTTTGTCTACGTTCCATGTATCAAGGTCCTAAAAACTTATAGTCTCCCTCACATAAGGGCGGGTTTTTTGGAAACTTGGTATAATGGCCTGACAAATATTTTCTTATCAAAAATTTTACTTTGGACATCTCTCAACTTATAGTCTCCCTCTCGTAAGGGCGGGTTGTTGAGATCACCTTTCAAACTTTTTGCCCCCCATGCATTTCAAACCAAAAAACTTCTTATGCTCACAATACTTATAGTTTCCCTCAAGTAAGGGTGGGTACTATGATCCATTGAAGATTTGGCAATCTAAATCAAAAAATCATAGGCCTCTTTATACTTATAGTTTCCCTCTAGTAAGGGCGGGTATATTTGAGTTACCTATTTTTGAACAAGCTTCATTTTCCTCTTTATCTTCCTTTTTAGAAATTTTAAAGGGGGGTATATTAATTATCTTAAAATCCTCATAAATGAATTCAATTGAGCCTCTCACCCCTCATAATTTTCACACTTGGAAACCTAAAATTCTAAATCTCATCTCTCAAAAAGGTCTTACTCATTTATTAGAAGAAAATCAACCAAAATTTGATAAAGAATATGAAATATTTGTTCATAAAGGGAAAATGCATGAAACTATGGGTATTATTAGCACAAATGTTCATGAAAGCTTGTGGTTTCATATTACAGATTGCAAAACTCCTCATGAAATTTGGGAGAAATTAAAAACCCTGTTTGGAAAATTAGATCAGATGAGATCAATGCAACTAGAAGTTGAATTAACTTCTTTATCTCCTAAATATTTTAGTAGTATTATTGATTTCCTCACTAAGTTCAAAGAAATCCTCACTCAATATAAAGGTAGTGGGAAGACTAAGTCAGAAGAAGAATTTATTTATCTAATCCTTTCAAAACTAAATGGTGTTTTTCAAATATTTGTAACCACCTTCATATATACTAAATATGCTCTTGGTGCAACCTTTAAAATGCCCTCTTTAGAATAATTTTTTGATATATTAACTAGGGAAGAGACAAAACTTGCTAGATATGAAAACTCTTCTTCAAAATCCTTAGTAGCCTCCACATCCTCCAAAGAAAAATTCAAAAAGAAGGAAAAGACTCCCATTACCTGTACCCACTATAAAAATAATGGTCACTCTGCTAACAAATATTGGAAAATATTACAACAACTAGAGGAAACCATAAAATATCAAAAGATAGAAAATAATAAGAAAATAGGAAAAGCCCTTAATGTTCAAGGAAAAACCTCCAAATATTCCTCTAATTATTGGGTCCTAGATTCTGGAGCAACTCATCACATGTCTACTTTAGATAAGTCTTTCTCTTCTATCTCCTCTAGCTCTACTCATAGCATAGAAGTAGGAGACTCTTCCTTCATTCCTATCAAAGGGAAAGGGAATATAACCATTGATGGTGGATCTATAAACAATGTTCTCTATGTTCCAGACATTGCCACCAATCTCCTATCCATTTATCAAATTTGTACTTCTAGAAATGAGAAAATTGTTCTCTTCTCCCCAACAAGTTTTGAGATAAGAGATTTTCAACCCCATCATTCGCTTATAGCAAAAGGGGATATTGATCATAAATCTCATCTTTTTTACTTCAAAAGCTTTCAAAATCTAGAAGGAGCCTCCTATTTTGTGGCTCATAGTAATATTGAAAGTCAAATTTGGCATGAAATGTTTGGTCATATTAATTATAACTACCTAAAGGATTTACACACCCATAATGTGCTTAAAGGATTACCCCAAGTATCTTATAGTAATGGGGTTTGCTTTGGATGTACTATTGGAAAGAAGCATCAATATCCTTTCCACCCAAGTAGCTCTATAAAATCCCCATCCCCTCTATATTTAATCCATAGTGACTTAATGACCTTTCCTGAAACTTATTTTAAGAGAGAAAAGTATGTTCTTACCTTTATTGATGATTTTTCTAGATGGTCATGGGTCTACTTTCTCAAATATAAAAGTGATGTGTTATCCCACTTTAAAATCTGTAAAGCCTTAGTTGAAAATCAGGCTTCTTGCAAAATAAATAAGTTTTGAACTGATAATGGGGGAGAATACTACAGTAATGAGTTCTCCATATTTATTTCTAATCATGGTATAATTCATCAACAATATGTCTTCCATAATACTCAACAAAATGGTATTGCAAAAAGGAAAAACCAGACATTAAAATAGATGGCTAATTGTATGCTCCATTTAAGAGATCTTCCAAAAGTTTTTTGGGCAGAGGCTATTAACTGTGCAAATTATATTCAAAATTACACACCTCAAAAATCCCTTGACCAAATAAACCCTAAAGAAGTATGGTCTAGATTATAACCAGATGTTTCCAATTTCAATATTTTTGGATGTATATCTTGGGCTCACATTCCAAATAAGAAAAGGAAGGCTCTTGATAAGAAAAGTAGAAAACTCATATTTATCGGTTATTATGAAGAATTGAAAGCATATATACTTCTTTATCCCTCAAATAATGAGGTATTATTTCATAGGAATGTCCAATTTGATGAAACATTCCCTAGAAAAGAACCCCCAAAGGACTCTTCCTCCATTGAACCTTCTCGTATAGTGAAACCTCAATATTATGAAGAACCAACCCTTGAATTTAATTTTATTATTGATAATCAAGATGAATATCCTCTAACTCCTTCTCAAATTCTTTCAACTCCTTCAAATCCCTCTTCTATGCCAAAATGGGCCCACACAATTTTTAAAGAAGCTACTCCCTACATTTAAAATCTTCCCTCAAACAGATCAGCCAACCGTATAGGTTCTAGTCTTGTATGTAAATCCATTTCCTCTGACCCTCAATCCTTCAAAGAAGCCTTAGGTATAAAATAATGGGAAGATGCCATGGATAACAAATTTTCTTCCTTGATAAAAAAAAAATACTTGGGATTTATTTCCCTTACCTAAGGGAAGAAAATTAGTTAGATGTAAGTGGATCTTCAAAACAAAATATGGAAAAAATGGGTAAATAGATAAATACAAGGCTCGCCTTGTATCCAAAGGTTTTTCTCAAATAGAGGGTATTGATTATAAAAAAACCTTTGCTCATGTTGCTAAAATGGATTCTGTGAGATTAGTTCTTGCTCTGGCCACTTTCCATAAATGGCCAGTCTACCAAATGGATGTAAAAAGTGCCTTATTACATAAAAATTTAAAAGAATAAATATTCATGGAACAGCCCGCTAGTTTTAGTCAAGACTCCTCTCTTGTTTGTCAGCTTAAAAAATCTCTATATGGCCTCAAACAAGACCCTAGATCTTGATATGAAAATATGGAATCCTTCCTCATTTCAGTAGGATTTTCTCATTGTGAGTCTAATAATACAGTTTACATTTGGATAAGTAAAGGAAATATCACCATTCTTGTGTAGACACCAAAACAGCACCAATCCGATTATGTGACTACAAACACTGATCGCTTTGACAAATAAAGCCCCCAGGGCAGCCCTCAAAGGTTAAACAGTGGTCTTAACCACTTTCATAGCAATTTTGTAAGGTCAAGAAGCAATTTGGAACACCTGGACACTTTGCCCAGTATTCGTCTCACCTAGGGATGAATTTAAAATAGAATTCGTCCCACCCCAGGACGAATTCTGAATTCGTCCCCGGGTGGGACGAATTCTAAGCTTAACGGGCAAAAAGACAAATGGTGCCAAGTGGCAACCCAAAACAGTCAGTTAATGACTCCTACCTTGCATGCGTGTGTAGGTGGACAGAGGGGCCGTTAGAATACTGTCACAAAAGGCATTTATCAAAGCTCAAGTCAATGGAGGACTCCCCTCCCTCATGGGAAGACAAGACTGCCACATGGCGCCTATGGCCAACACATGGCATTTGTGCTTCCCTCCCAAAAGAGACCCCATGGGTCTATAAAAGGTGGGACTTTTCTCACCCAAAAAACACAGGTTGAAGGAGTTTTCAAGCAACAAAGTGCTACCGAGTTGAAGACCCACTTGCATCCCTTTTGGTTCACCTTCCCACATCCACCAATCTATTTTGCAAGGGAGGTTGTTGGGTAGCCTTTGGAAGCTCGAACCTAACCCAAATCCAACACATGGACACCTGAACCAACCAATTCGCCGACCCCCCAATCCTAAGAGGTTTTGGGCCCATCCCTGGTGGATTGGCTCCAAAATCAAGTGCCAACGGTGGGAGGCCCACTTGGGCACCCCCGCACCTCCCAAGTCCTATTTTAAGTTTTAGAGCATTTTAGATTACTTTTTAGCTTGCATTTTGTGTTATTAGGTTTGATTAACCCATAGCTGCAATTTTGTAACTTTTGGTCAGATTCTAGTATGTTTTGTGTTGCTTTGTTGTTTCGCAGACTTGTAGGTGTTGAGGTCAAATTCTCGAGGGTGGAGGCCAAATTGGGAGAATCCGACCATCTGGGTCGTACCAAAATGGCCCCAATTACATAACCCCCCTATTTGCAGGCGTTTTACAGGTCTCGGGATCCGACATTGGAGCAGCAGCAGGTCGGTTTCTTCAACACAGAAGAATTCGTCCCACCCAGGGATGAATTGCAGTCAGAATTCGTCCTGCCCAGGGATGAATTCTAGTTAAAGGTAGATTGGCCAGTTGTCTCAGTGGCAGTGGCCTTCTGGTAACTTTTCCTATCTTCTGTCAAGTTTTGAAGCCATTTGGACTCACTGTATTCACTGTTTCAGGCAAATGTTTACATGCATATTTTGTTAGTTTTAGAGAACAAACACTTTTCATTTGTGGCAGATTCTACTGACATCTTGGTTGTTTCTTTGTTCGCAGGAGAAGCAGCGGAGGTTAAGAACTCATCGACATCAGCGGCGGCATCATCTTGGCCCGCCCATTGCAATCGTGGGCACGCGGAAGGAGGAATACTAAGTCACACATTGTAACAAAGATAAATTTTACGCTCCTAGACCCTAAAAAGGGAGGAGACGTCTATGTAACCGAGGATAAGATATTTGAATAAAGAGGGCTGTGATTTCTTTACATCTTTTCTTTCCATTTCAAATTGTCTCCTTTCTTCGTTTTTATGCATAAGGTTAAAGCGTTACATTTCGTCTTATGTTGCATAATTAGTGCTCCCTCTGCCCGAAATCTCGTGCTTTCATCTTGTTCTTTATGTTGATGGTCTCCTTCTAACTGGTAGTAACCTCACTCACATTCAGAATATAAAAGACTCCGTCTCTAAGAAATTTGAAATGGCTTATCTAGGTCTAGCTCATTTTTTCCTTGGGATTCAAATAAAAAAAAATAAAGCAGGGATCACTTTATATCAATAAAAGTACACTCAAGATATCCTTAAAAAGTTTCAAATGATAGATTGTAAGCCTTCTCCCACCCCATTTCAATCTGGCATTCATCTCAGTACTTACTAGTCATCCCATCCTAATGATTCTACTCTATACTGTCATCTTATAGGCAGTTTGTTATACCTCACTCATACTAGCCCAAATATCTCATATGTTGTTGGGCTCATATCCATGTTTTGTCATAACCCTCATTTTAGTCACTGGCAAGTAGCTAAAAGAAATATTTTTTATTTGTAGGGTACTACAAATATTGGGCTCACCTATAGAGGAGACTCCATGGATATCATTGGATTTATAGATTTAGATTAGGCAGGATCAGTAGATGACAAATATTCTACCTTTGGATATGTTTTTTGCCTTAGCTCTTCACTAGTGTTTGGTTATGTAAGAAATAATAGATGGTAGTATTATCTTCTACAGAGACAGAATACAGAGCAACAGTTACAGCCAATCAGGAAGCCCTATGGCTTCATCAAATTCTCAAATAATTTGGTTTTTTTCAAGAAGTGCCTATAACTCTATGGTGTGAAAATCAAAGCATAGTTCATATTGCACGCAATCCATTTGAACATCAACACACCAAACACATTGGGATCCACATGCAGTTCATTAGGAAATACATTTAGAACGGGGATATACTTTTGGAATATATTCCAATAGAGAATCAGCTTGCAAACATCTTCACCAAGTCAATTTCCTTCTCCATGATACCTTCAGTTGGGAGAGAAACTTGGAGTGTTAAAATTACATTGACAAAGAGGTCTTCCACCTCTCTTTATATTGTACATGAGTACCTAATCAAGAATTCTTTTCGGGACTCATATTTTACTTATTAAAGAGGACAATATTCACTATCCGAAGATAAGCTTCTTTCATATTTCTTTGGTTTTTATTGGTGTTTTTTCCCACAGGGTTTTTACCATCATTTCAAAATAAAGAGGTGATAGTTTTTTTTTTCCACAGGGGTTTTTTCCACCAACTATCTATGTTGTACATGAGTACCTAATCAAGCCTCGTTACCAAGACTCAGGGGAACTCTAAGGTGTATCTTCATCAGGTTTTATGAGTTTTTGTAATCTAACGACTCTTAATGATCAACTCTACTATTTATACAAAGTTGATCCTAGAGATAAATTAATAAGTTCCACTCTTATCTTCATATTTTGTGTAATACTTTGCATATCTATTATTGTGAAATTCTAACACCCACAACCTTATACATACAACCAAAATCTCAACCATAATGATAATATCCAAAATATTATACCTATTAGGAATAATTGAGAGAGTTAAATTCGTAATAACCATAATGATTCCAAAGAGAACTTAGAAAAGCACAACACTTTGAAGGTAAAACAAACTCTAACAAATTCTAGTCAAAGGGAAAAATGAGACCGAACACCCCTTCCAACGAGATCCAAAGGGATGTCTGACTCCTCCTTACAAAAACAAAGCATCATGAGCCTCTTTCCTAGCAAGGGAGACTATGTCATTTGGGACATCATTTTTCCACACCAAAAAAAAAGCATAGTGGACACCATGGTTGTTAGTATATCGGCCAATACATTCCCCTCATAGAACACATGGTGAATTTTCATCTATTCAAAAGCATACATCAATATCCTAGATTCAGAAATAAGATTAAGAATGTTCTAGCTAAGTGTACACTCCCCTTTGAGCAACTTGATTATGTTCAATGAGTCACCTTCGATTTCTATATTTTGACATCTAGCATCCACTAACAATTTCATCCCCATATAATTTGTGCAAGCCTCTATGAAGTATGAAGATTGGGAATCAAGGGGTTCAACAAATACCATGAGGATGTCACCATTCTCGTTTTGCACATTGTCGCCTGCTCCAGCCTTATCGGGGTTACCCTTTGAGGCCCCATCGAAGTTGAGTTTCAGCCAATTGATATATATTTTATCATTATATTGGTAACATCCCCACATTCTACCAAGAAATTAGGAGTGAAGGTACCTTTGTATAGGAATTCAACTTGTAGAGTGTATGGATTGACCTTTATATAAAATTCTAAGACTTCATACCTCTTCCTTCATTTAGAACTAATTCCATTATCCAATTTCATTCACTTCTCCAATGATAATGCAACCAACTACTAATATATCATGTTGGAAGTCTAATTTGATAGGTCCTCGATAATTGAGTATGGTGCATGGCTTGTTGAGACTAGAAAATATTGAAAATCTACTTTTCTTCTTCTTTGCATTTTGTTCTCTTCTTTCTTATTTTTATACTCTTTTTTATTTATTAGGATTATATCCTAAAATCACTCCATTATCATGGTGTCATGTTCCTCTCCATTATGTCAAACAATAGAAAAAATATTAAATAGATAATTATCTTTCTTATTGTTTTTATACCTATTGTGGAATTTTATCTTATAATATCCTTTATTCTTGCATTCATATCAAATTGAGTGCAAAAAATTCTTCAAATAATTCTTATCTTTAAACAAGAAACATTGAGTTTCTATTTGCTTTCCTTATAAAGTACTAGTGGTGGGATGCCCCAAAATTTTAATACCATATTAAACACCATTGACAAAGTGGAAGGATATGGTTGGCTTATTGTTGTTATTATTTTTACTAATTAAAAAGCCTATTGTGGAGCTACTAATGTAACTAGTCTTGGTTGTATTGTTTCCTTCTCTAATATGTTCTCATGTTACTTCTTAATATTTTATGCTTATTGAATGGTTGGTGGTTGCTCATATTTTATAAGTGGCTTGATCATTGTCTTAAATACAATTATAGAATGTTTATAGATCATACCATAAACTCTAGACATTAGGCCATTGGGTATGTTTTCCTTACAAATTGAGTCCTTGACCTTCCTTTGAATATCTTGCATTCATGCATAATTATCATAAGCTTTCTTCTTAGATTCCTAAACTAGATTTATTATCTCAATCATTGAGGTAGAGTATTTTTGTTATGGAATATGCTCAGTCATGCAATTGATAATTCAGTCTATTGAATATATGATATTATTCTATTACATAATATAACCCATTTGTTTTATAATATGTAAAAAATATGAATCTACAAAGGACCATAGTATAAATCAGAATAAAAAACTATAATATGATAATTACTTAGTTTTAAAAATATCACCAATATTTATAACTATTGAGCAATCTTCAACAATCCCTAATACCCAAGGAATAATGAAAATGACCCACAAGAAATTTATTAGCTATATATATCATTTTAAAATAACTCCAATGAATATGATTTAGCACAATGTGAATTATATAGTTACCATGATCGGAATAATTTATCATCAAAAAATTAAAATTATCAAAATTAAAGTTTAATGGTACTACTTTATAAATATCCAAAGAGTAAAAGCAAAACTACTAAAGGGGTTAAGATATAATTACTATAATACACCAAAAAGAATTATCGTAACAATAAAACCAAAAGTTATGATCCTTAGCATGAATATGATATCTTCATAGGACCATTTATTGCTATCATATTTTTCTCTTATTCATAGACTTAAAATGATAATGGTATGCTATAATACAAAACTTATATGCATTTGAAAAAATAAAAAATTACATGAATAAAAATAAATAATTGTACAATATAGGACCATAAGGCCAATGGATTAAGAAAAAAAGAATTTTATTCAATATACTAATTAATAATAATATACAAATGCACTCATTGAATTACCTATAGTGATTAGTCTTGGTCATCCTATTAAGAATCCACCTCTTATGAAGTAAACTAACTACTCTATCCCATTATCTTCCTAGATAATCCCTTAGATGTACTCCTTAAAAATATGTTCTCTTCCTCTAGGTAACTAGGCTTACTAACCATTATTTATTTACTTCAGTCCTCCCACTTTCTTGATATCTTAAGTGATCAACTAGGCTCCAATGGGATCTATATATTTTATAGATTGAGAAAACTATATGGGAAAAATGTTAAAACAATATAAATATCTTCCTTTGGACTACTTCCATGTCATTTTGTACTTACATGAAATTGAGAAAGTATCACAGGGTTATAGTTTTCTAATTTTTAGACTTATTTCATCATATTTTATAATTACAAAGTATAGTTAAGATATCATATCACTTTACATATTTTCCCTTCAACTTACAAAATGATTCCAAAAGTATTTTGACCTTTTAGAAACATTCTATAATTACTATAAGATATGCTCAATTATTTAGAGTTAATTACCTAATATTTGTAATAAAGAAATTTTCTATGAAACATATACTTGATTACTAAATTAAAATATTATATTTAAATTTTTATTTTGATGTATTTTTATCACTATATTATTATGGATACAAAAAATGTTGAAATACTAGTAGGTTATGTCATGTTATTTACTTCCATATCACCTTACCAATAAGGATGATTTGAAGAATATTGGTAATGCTCTAGGTAGACTTCATCAATAAGGCATTGAATTCTAGGATGTAAATGTGAGATATGTGTATGAAAAAATCACTATGTGGAAATATAAATTAAGATAATGGGTTCAACAATTCAGCTATGAAATCATTGTATTTTAATTTTTATAATTACCATCACATTAAATATATGCTAGGATATTAAAAAGTAAAAATGATTGATAAAATAAAAACATTGATCATGTTACAAGAGAAGACACAAAGAAAGGTATTATTTGATAGTAGAAGGTCACTTAGAACAAGGATTTCCAACTCCTAAATATGAATATAATATATCTACTCCTCATTATATGGAAAACACCGTCATGTTATTTTGGATAAAATGTTTTATAAAACTAAAAATATCTATAGAATAAGGAATTACAATTTATATGTTAAATTAGGGAGTTAAAGTCATGAAGGTATATTGAGATCTAATTTTAAAGTAGAGAGTATGAAATAGATTGTATTTGATATAATTAAATTATCTATATTTTCCTCAAGTTAAAGAAGATAATCTATTTTTAATAAAAATAAAAGTGGTAATGACATTCTCCTTCATATGTTAGGGTTTCTAAGGCAACGTACTCAAAATTGTAATCTATATGATATCTATTATAGTTTAGGGTTTCTGGAATAATATAAAAAAGTATAAAAAGTTATCCTTTGTACAGTAGTTTAAATATAACATTATTATTTTTAATGGTTATTCATTAAACTTTAAATTTTTCAAGATAACACAAATGTATGCATACCAACTCAACTTGTTAACAAAATAGAAAAAGTAAGATATAGATGAAGACATTTTCATTACAGTTTAATTTTTTCAAGATAACACAAATGTATGCATGCCAACTCAACTTGTTAACAAAATAGAAAAAGTAAGAAATAAATGAAGACAAATATTGGTAGAAAAAAATGAAGAGGGGAAGGACATCATAGTAGGAAAAAAAATAAAAGAAAAAATACCAAGATATTAATTTGGAAAGATATACAAAAATAAATATCACAATTATTAAAAATAAGTGAAACTAATCTCATAACTAAGAATAAATAATGATGATGGAGATGATGTCTTGAAAAATTTAGGGTATGATTATGGAATCAAAAGAAGGAGTTATTATATTATTAAATATATTTTAATTAAATATACAAAACAAGTAGTGATGATTGTAAGGATACATTTAGAAAGGTTTACCAAATGAAAAACTATCTAATAGTTTATTTTTTGGATGCTTCAAGAGTTATTTTGATGGTCTAGAAAATCATAAATTAGATGGACCATTGTTAGAATCATGAAGTAGTTGGGTTACTTTACCTTTATATAAAATATAAAATTATATAGAATTGGGATCATAAATACAAATGCTTGATATAAATGAGTTATTTCATGTCAAATTTAATGGTTAATTATAGTTTTGATCTACTGATTATTTAGATGACTTAAATATAGGTATATTCCTTCAAAATTTAACGATGGTATTCTTGGTTGATCTAAATTAATGGATATTTTTTATGTCGCCTTTGGGATGCTAGTAGCATAGGATAATATACATGGTATATTATACATAGTAGAAAATCTCATATAACATAATGGAAAAAATTATATAGATTTGTGTTACCTAATAGTTGGTCACATATAGCATGTCATGCAGGATTAGATAAACATCCACTTTAGATGAGCTCTACTCAATAATAATCTTTCAAATTTATTTTAATTTTAGTCTATATGAATCCAAGAATTAAATTTCCTCCAAACAATTATGTTATCATAAGAACAAGTAAAATTTGAAGGATAACATATATATATATAGGTTTATTCAAAATATGAAACATATAAAGGGATAGATGGAAATCTAAAATATCAATTTATTTTAAAATGGTTTTAAATAATGGGGAAATAGAAATTTAAGTTTTGAAATTTATAGGAGACTATAAAAATTAACATATTTAAATAACATACTTGCATGGAAGGAGAATAATTGCTTCTTATTATCATGGCATATTATAAAAGGATGAGTCAACTTGGGCCCAAAAATCTAGGATATATTATTGAAGAAAGATGATAAAAAAACCAAATTTTCTCATGTTATTGCTAAAATAGACATGTTCTTTTCTCATATAAAAATATTTCAGCTGCAAATAGAACATGTATTAAGAAATAAGACTAGATCATAAAGAAACTACTCAATTATTTTATGGAAATTGTATTTAGGATTTGAAGGATGAGGGTGAGATTTCATGAACATATTCATCAATCATCATGCAAAGAAAATAAAATATTGATAAGAAATATATATGTAGAACATATAAGATATATTTTTCTCTTTTTATCATAATAAAGCTTATAGATACAATGGATTTCCTCCACACACACATATAAAAGAATGAGTTATAGGATGACATTTTAGCACTTTTTATGAATATATTTTTACTTACTGTATAATTAAGATAATTTTACTTGTACTTCTTAGAATACATCTTTAAATATATATGTGAAGTAAGCTACTAATTTATTTTATCTTTTGTATGTTCTATTGCCTACCTAATGCCATCAGGTAGTCCATGGCTAAGAAAATACCATACTCATACACTATGGGCATATGAGCATAGGTCAAGGTCCCAATTATGGTGAATGAACATCTTCATATGTTTTCAATAGTATAGAGTTAGATACAAATAAAAATGAAAGCATGATGGACATTTTCCTGTATGATAGTATTCATGATGCACTTGTTGATCCATCATGATGTTTATTTTTTATGAAGAGGTGTAGGACCAACTATGGTAGGTGCAATGTGGAGATGCAATATGACATGATAAAAAGAGGATATTAGCTTGTTTGTAGGGATATTCATTTTTATGTTTTGATCATTTATAATTATCACAAGTCTATTTTATGAAATATTAGAAATATTTGATCCATAATTTTAAAACCATAAAAGGAAATACCTTATCACTAATCTATTTTTTCAATATTATAAAATAAAAAATAGACAAATAATTTGATTTATGATTCATTTTTCTAATGAATAACTCAATATAGTTGTTCCAATTATCATTTTCAAGAAGAGTGGGATAATGAGGTTAAGGTTTGATTATGAAAATCTAAATAAGGTTAGAGAGAAGGATTACTACCTAGTTCTTTTTTTATATCAAATATTGGATGAAGTTGTAGGATAGATGCTATAGATTTCAAGATGGCCATAATGACTACAACTAAGTACATATTGTAGAAAAGGACCAATAAAAAACAACCATTACCGCTGTATGGAGCACCTTCACTAATGCATTGAGCAAACTGCCCATTAAGTAATAATACCATTTGGTTGTAAATGCACTTATTAATAAAATATTTTAACCTTATCTTATAAATTTTATAAATACATTTATTATTAAAATATTTTAACCTTATTTTATTAAGATGTTTTGTATGATAAAAGCTTCACTCAATCTTAAAAAATTTAATGCCTGGATTAAATTGCAAAGGATTGTAACTATTCCACATAGCAAGTTGATAAAAATAGATGTATTTAATATTGGTAAACATAAGGGTCTTACCCCCTAATGTTCTAATTACTAAAGGACCATTATCATCATGTAGTTTGTGATTTTGGCTCTCTTGACCTGACCGTTTTCCCATTTTTTTAGCTAGCGATGGTTTGTTTTAGGCATATATTTAGGAATGATTTTCTGATTTTTTTCATGTATTTGTTATCCCCCAATGTTCAGTTTGTGGGATATATGGTTGTATTATGACCACATAATATATATGTCAATTACATTATAAATACCCCTCCATAAATCAAGTTTAAGTATGCAGCATTTTGTCATATCTCGATATCAACATAAATAGTCTTGCCGGTTTGCTGTGTATTTTTCCGTTTTTTTTCTTGTGTGTTTCTGTATTATGTTTTTTATATTTGACTGTGCTTCAGTCTCCATATAATGATGATATCGTGGCTGATATATATATTATATCAGCCACGATATCATCATTATATGGAGACTGAAGCACAATCAAATATATTGTGCTTCAGTCTCCATATAATGATGATATCGTGGCTGATATAATATATATATCAGCCACGATATCATCATTATATGGAGACTGAAGCACAATATATTTGATTGTGCTTCAGTCTCCATATAATGATATATATATATAAAGTTTTTATGTTTGACTGTGCTTCAGTCTTCATATAATAATGATTTTTTTGATATATATGAAAGTATTAAATATTAAAAAAATAAAACATGTATATGGTTCTTTTTTCAATGTAAAGGTTTAGTTTATTAATTTAAAAATATAAGTTTTAAAAAAAATTGGATAGGTATAATTAATATTTAGTTACATTAACAATTTGAACTAGGAAGTGGTTACTCAAAACAATAAAAACAAGGTTTACAAAAAAAAACTAAATCCGCACCAAAAAAACACATTAAATCATAGTTTTGCGTATCGAATGCTGGTAAAAATGTTTCACTATTGACTTGTTTGAAATCTAGAATTTCCTAAGAGAGCTGTTTGCCTTGCTTAACGTGTCTTAAAATTATCCCATATTGTTGCTCGTAGTCGCTTTTAGTTTACTTTGTTGAGACCATGGTCATAATAAGAGAGGATGTACTTTGAGCGGTTGGTACCAAACTCAAGAAAACCGCACGGAAGGAAAAAAAAAATGGATATGATAATGTTCGGCCAAAAAATTAGGGCTTTACTAAACATTGGATCTGTTAAATTTTCCTTCCATATCAATGTATGTGTATCCATAGCAATCTTTCTCACCCCACAAAATTGACGGATTAAAACACAAAAATCTGTTTGACATGACCCAAGCATGTTAATGCACTTGCAACCTTTTAATATTTAATGAATAAAGTGTTTTAACCTTAGAGAAACTACGTAGTAGCGATTACCCTGTGGCCTTTAAACAGGAAGGCTAAAGACATAGAGAACCTCACCGTCGAGAGCACACGAAATCATGGTGTCTTGTCAAGTCCGCACTAGAAACAGAACATAACTAATATTGGATAGACATTACACCGACGAAGTCTCTGCGACAACATTTCATTATCAAATCAATATTCTGTCGTATTTTGGTCCATAACATTGGTTGATTGTGGAGGACATCGTGCATCCAGCGAAATACTATGCTTGAAAAGACTTTTATCATGCCTTTGAATTCTGGAACGCATATGAAACGTTTAAAGTGGCAGAGTTTTGATTAATCGATCTATTCATCATCGGATTCATCTGTAGTTAGTGCAGCATCTTATATTCATTTTAGTCCATTCGCTTTATGGACTACAAAGCTAAAAGCTGAATTTACGGCTTGCGTGGAGGTTAGGCAAGAGCCCTAACCATACTAATAAAGCGATATTCATAGGTTAGGCAACAGCCCTAAATATATTAAGAAAATGATATTCACTATTTCACAGTTTATTTCCAGCACAGCAATCTTAAATTTTCATTTCGGTGAAGCACAATATGAGCGGAAGCATGTGGACACGGCGCGCAATTGTTTGAAACAGCTGGAGAAGGGTGCTGAGAAAACAAAACAACAATAAATTTATTTTATTTGATTCCTCGTTATGTTAAGTCCTGACGTTGTCGTTTCAATCTATTAATTGAGATAGACAAACACAATATTAGAGTGAACGTAATATGGCCGTATGGCCGTAAGAATAGGCCATGCACTATGGAAAGCGTTCTTTGTTTTGTTCTTTTTGTTTTGCTGGCCCCTTTAAAGCAAATTATTATTATTATTTTTTTCGAGAATCCCATTTTTGCCTTTAACATCTGTATTTATTTGTAATGTTTTAGGATTTGATAAGATAAAAGAAGTAGCAATTCAAATGACACGCACCCAATTATTAAATGTATTAATATTCTTGAATGTAATATCATCATGATTATAATGAAAATGATCCTCCCTCTTCTATTTTGTTAGCAGTTTTGAGTTTGGGTATCTTTCTTATGTAAATGGCTGTTGTTCGTTTGGTTCTTTATTTTTGGTTGTTTTTTTTTGCACGTTTTCTTTTCAACAATTGATCTCAGAGCCTGATATGAAAGCTCAGAGTCAGTATTGATGTTAGGATTCCCAAGCACTTGCAAAGTGACGTAGAAGAATGTTGGAGCAATGAGCAAGACTCTACATTTGGAATGTGAAAGCTTAGAGTTGGTTTTGATGCTAGGAGTCCCAAGCACTTGCAAAGTAGCTTAGGGGAATATTGGAGCAATGAACAAGATTCCACATTTGGATCGTAAGATTGTAGGCTGGTTCAATAAGGAACCAAAAATTCCAAATTGGTTCATACATTTAATAGGATGTGAGAGCTTAAGTAATCAAAAAATGAAAAACAAAAGATAGAAGAGAAAGAGTAGTAACAAGAGTATACCCAAAGGAAAAGGGGGAGAGATGAAAAAGCAAAAATTGAAAGAATGTTTTCATGTTCTTGCGGTTAAAACTGGTTGTGGGTGTTTTAATGTCCTCTTTTTGTAGTGAGACTATGTTTAAATTCTGTAGTTTGGCATATTCATTTTGCATCTTCGTTGAGTGAGTGAATTTGTTATAAATTGCATGTGAATGTTTTTTCTAATTTGGTGAATGAATTTGCTGAAATTCATTATGGGGTGTCAATTAGCAAAGACACCATTTCCTTACATGTTGCAGAATGAATTTGTTGAAAATAAATTTGTTAAAATTTATTTTGGGGTTTCAGCTAGAGACATCATTTTCTTGTGTGATGCACTTGGAATGTTAGACATATCATGACCAGAAAAATATGGTGGATGTTGGAGTTTGAAAGCATGGAGAAAGTTTTATTTGAGAAGATATGAAAACATTGGAATATTACACAGTAAGGGGGAGATTGTTAGAGAATATTAATTAATTGTTGTATTTGTAATGCTTAAGAATTTGATAAGATAAGAGAAGCATCAATTAGGTGCTCAAGCAATAAGTAACTAGTTAGGTTTTCATTATATAAACCACATCTAACTATTTTGTACTCTTACTAAATATAATATTATCATCATTATCATAATAAAATGATCCTTCCTCTCATATTTTGTTAGCAGTATTAAGTTTGGGTATCTTGCTTATGTAAATGGTTGTTATTCGCTTGGTGCTCTATTTTTTGTTGCTATGTTTTGCAGGTCTTGTTTTCAACAATTGGAATCAAAGCCTAATGTGAAAGCTTATATTTGGTGTTGATGATAGGATTCCCAAGCACTTACAAAGTGGCTTAGAAGAATGTTGGAGAAATGGGCAAGAATATACATTTGGAATGTGAAAGCTCAAAGTTGGTATTGATGTTAGGAGTCCCACGCACTTGTAAAGTGGCTTAGGGGAATGTTGGAGCAATGAGTAAGATTCTACATTTGGATCATAAGATCATAGGCTAGTTCAATGAGGAATCATAAAAACCTAATTAGTTCATACATTTAATAGGGTGTGAGAGATTAATTAATAAAAAAAATTAAAAAGCAAAAGATATAAGAGAAATAGTAGCAACAAGAATATATCCAAAGGAAAAAGGGGGAGTGATGAAAAAAAAACAAAAAAAATCGAAAGAATGCTTCCATGTTTGTGTGGTTAAAACTGTTGTGGATTTGTTAATGTTCTCTTTTTGTAGTGAGACTATGTTCAAAGTCTCTAGTTTGGAATATTCATTCTATGTCTTCGTTAAGTGAGTAAATTTGTTAGAAATTGCATGTTAATGTTGTTTCTAATTTGGTGAATGAATTTGTTGAAATTCATTTTGAGGTGTCAATCAACAAAGACACCATTTCCTTACTTGATGCAGAATGAATTTGTTGAAAATGAATTTGTTAAAATTCATTTTGGGGTGTCAATTAGAGACACTATTTCCTTGTGTGATGCACTTGGAATGTTGGAGGACACATCATGACTAGAAAAATAGGGTGGATGTTGTAGTTTGAAAGCATGGAGAAAGTTTTGTTTGAGAAATTATAAAAATATTCGAACCTTACACTTTAAGGGTAATATTGCTAGCGAATATTAATTAATTATTTTATTTGTAATGTTTAAGTATTTGATAAGATGAAAGAAGCAGATGTTAGATGCTCAAGCGATAGATAACAAATTAGATTTTAATTATAAAAACTGCATCTAACTATTTTATACTCTTACTAAATGTAATATCATCATCATGATCATAGCGAAAATGTTCCTTCTTCCTCTGTTTTGTTAATAGTATTGAGTTTGGGTATCTTGCTTATGTAAATGGTTGTTGTTCGTTTGGTGCTCTATTTTTTGTTGCTTTATTTTGTAGGTTTTGTTTTTAACAATTGGTATCAAAAGCCTGATGTGAAAGCTCAAATTTGGTATTGATGCTAGGATTGCTAAGTACTTGTAAAGTGGTTTAGGAGAATGTTGGATCAATTAGAAAGACTCTACATTTGGAATGTGAAAGGTCAGAGTTGGTTTTGATGCTAGGTGTCCCAAGAACTTGCAAAGTGGCTTAGGGGAATGTTGGAGCAATGAACAAGATTCCACATTTGGATCATAGGATCTTCGGTTGGTTGAATGAGGAACCAAAAACTCCTAATTGAGTCATACATTTAATAAGGGGTGAGAACTTAAGTAATAAAAAAACAAAAAAATAAAAGATGAAATAGAAAGAGCAGCAACAAGAGTATACCCAAAGGAAAAAGGGGGAGTGATGAAAAATAAAGTAAAAACAAAAAAACAAAAAAAATTGAAAGAATGCTTCCACGTTCATGCGGGTAAAACTGGTTGTGGATTTTTTCATGTCCTGTTTTTGTAGTGAGACTATGTTCAAAGTATCTAGTTTGACATATTCATTCTACATCTTCGTTATGTGAGTGAATTTTCTAAAAATTGCATGTGAATGTTGTTTCTAATTTGGTGAATGAATTTGTTGAAATTCATTTTGGGTGTCAATCAGTAGAGACATCATTTCCTTACATGTAGTTGAATACATTTATAGAAAATGAATTTGTTAAAATTCATTTTGGGGTGTCATCCACACATCATTTCCTTGTGTGATGCACTTGGAATGTTAGAGGACACATCATGACCAGAAAAATATGGTGGATGTTGCAGTTTGAAAGCATGGAGAAAGTTTTGTTTGAAAAATTACAGAAACATTGGAACCTTAAGCATTAAAGGGTAGATTGTTGGAGAATATTAATTAATTGTTTTATTTGTAATGCTTAAAGATTTGATAAGATAAAAGAAGTAGCAGTTAGATACTCAAGCAACATGCAACCAACTAGTTTTTTTGTTATAAAAGCTCTTATTAAATGTATCAATATTCTTGAATGTAATATCATCATCATGATCATAATAAAAATGATCCTTCCTCCTCAATTTTATTAACAATATTAAATTTGAATATCTTACTTATGTAAATAAGTATTTTTTATTTGTTTGATACTTTATTTTTAATTGCTTTGTTTTGGAGTTCCTATTTTGAACAATATCATCCAACCAGTAGATGAATTCCATAAGAAATTTAAAACTTATCACATTTGTCTATGGTGTATTACTATGAAATCGTCCTTGTCATGACCCCTGGCTAGTATTGTCTAGTAGATTCTAAGCTTCTAAAATATTAATGTGTTTGCACCATAATTTTACATACTACCTACATATTTTTAGCATGTGCGGAGTGGTGTATATATATATTCTTTCTAGCATTATATGGATGGTTTTGGATTTCTGTCTAGCATTTTAATACTAAAAATGTAAGTGAACATGAGAAAAATGTTAATATTATTTTATTTTAAATACGTTTTGGTTTGTATAATTAATTGGCCTATTTTTTTTTTATATATTTTAGTTTGAAATATTAATAGCTTAATCCTTTTAAACACGTGATAGTTTAAATTTTTTAAAAACATGATAGTTTAAACCTAGATCTCAAGAAAAATAACCTAAAACCATAACTATTACACTTTACCAACAAAAATAATTGAAACTAGGGTGAGAAGTTTAAGTAAAATAAATGTAAATGTCCTTACAAATTATAAGTTTTAAATATATATAAGCTTAAAAAAATCTTTGGAGACGGTTTTTATTAGAATATTAAAAGATTTGTTATTAATGGATTTAAATTATATTTTTATTTATTTCTTATAAAAGTTTATTAAAACAATATTTTGAATTAATTATTTACGTTGTTTCCTTTTCTAGTAAGCTAGTATTTATATGATTTTGGCTCTATTACTAATTGATACATTTAAGAAATGATGTTATTGTGTGAATCTGTAATGTAAAATACATCTAGATATTTTTTTAATACAATCTTCATTTGTATAAGAAAATGAAGTTATTTGTTTAAGTTTAATATGATTTTGAGTAGATTATATAAATTTTAACTTCATTTTCTAAAAAATTGTTTAATTTTAATATGATTTTGAGTAGATTATATAAATTTTAACTTCATTTTCTAAAAAATTGTTTAATTCTAATATGATTTTGAGTAGATTATATAAATTTTAACTTCATTCTTCTAAAAAAATGCATGATTTCCTTTGAAACGGGAAGTATTTTCAGAATTGATTTTGAAGAATCCAACTTTTTGATGTTTTCCAACTTAACATGAACCGAAGCATATCCTTTTCATTAACTATATTATCATTTATATTTAAGATCTTATCATATTCTTTTCACCTAAGACTTCCTATCATCAACCTATCATCAACATTATGCCTATAGGGAACCAACGATGCAAATAAAAATTTGGATATGATTGTTTGATTTGTTTATGAAAAATACGTTGCTCCATTTATGCAACAAATTCCAACATATAATCGCAATATCAATCTTCCAAAAACTACTTGATGCTTATGATAGTCAACAGCCCTAGCCCTAAACATATTAAGAAAATGATAGTCATTATTTCACATTCCATTGCCTTACGGCACAGCAGTCGTAAATTTTTATTTCGGTGAAGCACAATATGAGTGAACTCGTATAGGCACTGCGCGCAATCGTTTGAAACAGCTGGAGAAGAGTGCTGAGAAAACAAAACAACAATAAATTTATTTTATTTATCACGTACATCCGTAATGTTAAGTCCAGAGGTTGGATTGGATGTTAAGTCCTGACGTTGTCGTTTCAATCCATGAATTGAGATAGACAAACACAATATTAGAGTGAACGTAATCTCACCGTAAGAATAGGCCATGCAGAATGAAAAGTGTTTTTTTTTTTTTTTCCTTTTGTTTTTGTTTTTCTTTTCCTTTAAATTTTTATTTATTTTTGTTGATGTGTATCATCCAGCCAGTGAACATGAATTCTATAAGAAATTTAAGATTTGTCTATGGCTTTGTATGAAGTCGTCTTTGTCGTGATTCCTGCGTAGTTTTGTTTATCAGCTTCGAAAAGTCTAAAATAAAATATTGGTGTGTTTGCATCTTTATCATATACAATATGGCAAGAGTTTTGCTACGTGTAGCCTAGACGAGACCGCTTTGGATTTTTGTCCAGAATTTTTCTACTAAAAATGTAATAGGTGAAGATCATCTTTAGAGGCGAGGCCTTATGAGAAGTAATTAATATATATGTATATATATAATTTGTTGAGGAGAATGTTTCCGAACACGAATTGCAATGAGTTACTCAATAGCAATATAATATCAATATCAATATAAATATTATATTATATGTTATGTGTTGAGGAGGATTTGTTCGAAGAGGAATTGAAATGGAGTCACTCAATATATTTCAAGTGAGTCAGCAACCTTTTCAATTTCTTGAGTTTTGGCATTTCTCGATTTTCTTATTTGTGACGAAACGAGGAATAATAACTTAACGCCTCTAATTCATCATTATGTCAAATTATATGACCATAGTCAACCAGAGTGAGAAGCTTAAGTGGATTATATGTACATTATTATTGAGTGTGGTTTTATCGGTGATGTGATCCGGATTTAATCTGGACTATATATACTGTTCTTAATTCATCATCATATGTGTCACTTAAAATCCCTCTCTTCGTGATAAATAAGACATATTTGCACATAGTTATCATTAAAAGTTATAATATTTTATGCCTTCCATTCTATTTAGGATGGATTATGGAATAGGATTAAGTATAATGTGTATTCTCACATGATAATATTTTCATTTAGTTTTGGAATTTATGAGCAATTTATTTAATTACATAGAAAGTTTTCTTCATAATGAGGATTTCCTTCTTTAAATATTTTGTCTAAATTTCTTTCACATATGTTTTTATTTACATTATATAGAGTTAACCTTGGTGGATTTATGAATATTATTATTACATAAAACATAATTTATTTTCTTCTTCTTATCAAACTAATACCTTTCATTTGTTCCTACTTTATTTTTTTTAAGCGAAAAATCCCTTGTGGAGCTGCCTTGATCTGAAAGACCACGAACAGGGGGTTCTACACCGTTAAAGTCACCTGGGGCCGACCCTTCCTGCACCAACATTATCAATTGGATTTTGGATACCCAATTCAACTTTTTGGTAGGGTAGAGATTTGAACTTGGGACCTCCCTTGGAGGATTGCCCTCTCCTCTCCAACTCACCTACAACACCTAGGTTTCATTTGTTCCTACTTTATAAAAAATACTAGGTTCAAAATTGAGTAGGGATAAATGGCTTAAGTGACCTTCTTATTGATATTATCACAATGAAACTGAAAGTGGGGGGTGAATCAGTGTAGCTAAAAATCTGATCTACAATTCTTAAAACTGAAGCAAAGAGAACTAGAAAACAGATAAAGCAATAATCACAAGAGAGCACACCACAACACACAATGTAACGAGGTTCACCAATTTGGCTACTCCTCAAAAATGACTGCTTGGACTTCAATCCAAATCCAGCCTTTGCAAAACACCAATTTTACAAACACTTTACCAGCACCCACTGGAAGGAGCACCAACCCCTTGTTTTTCTACTGCAACAAATAGGAGCACCAACCCCTAATGCCAAGCACCAACATGGACTGCAATTCTGATTTAATTCAATGACATAAGAATGCCTTCACTATTTACATGACCCTGACTGGTCTGCAATTAATTAAACTTGATTAAACTCTGCACACTCTCACGACTCTGCTTATCTCTCTCTCGACCCTCTTCTAACCCTCTTTACGCAGTAAATTCTCACTTACAGTAGCAACTTTTTTCTTCATACAGACATGCTTTTATAACATATAAGTCTCTATTTTTAGCTTCCATATTTACGCATGCAACCCGTAACTATTCTTTTAATATTCTCTTCTGCCACTTGTCAACTGTAACTCCTATATTTATAGAGTGTGCATTATTATGTTACATGCAACGTATATCTCTACCATGACTATACAAATTCATTTATGTGCATGCATGTATTTTACGATTCTATTAATGCGACTGTTTGATTTACTCCAGTTAACTCCAATTCTTAAAAAGCTGCATGATTGCATCTGTAACTATCGCATTTACTCCAGTTACATCTTCTTATTTTGGCTACATTCTTTTCCTCTACAACTGCCCCTTTAATTGTTGTTCTATTCTAGTTAATTGTCTGTTATCGTGCTGTTGCGACCTGTCACAAAATCATGAAACTTTTGCATCTTTCTGCCCTTCTCACCTTTTACCTGTGAAAATACAACATGTCACGAAATCATGACAGTTTCCACCTCCTTGTCCACTTCTTTGCTTGCACTCATGAAAACTAGACATGTCACAAAATTGCCACACTTTCACCTTCTTGCTACTCTTCTTGGCTTGCTCTAGCGAAAAATAGACATGTCATGAAATCATGACACTTTCACCTTCTCGCTACTCTTCTTTGCTTGCTCTAGTGAAAACTAGACATGTCACAAAATCGTGACACTTTCACCTTCTCGCTACTCTTCTTGGCTTGCTCTAGCGAAAACCAGACATGTCACGAAATCATGACACTTTCACCTTGTGCCTTTTCTTCCTTTCGCCCGTGAAAATGGAACATGTCACGAAATCGTGACATCTTTCGCTGCCTTGTGCCTTTTCTGTCTTTGGCCAGCGAAAATGGAACATGTCACGAAATCATGACATCTTTCTCTTCCTTCTGCCTTTTCTTCCTTCCACCCGTGAAAACGAAACATGTCGCAAAATTGTGACACTTTTGCTACCTTGTGCCTTTTCTGTCTTTGGCTAGCGAAAATGGAACATGTCACGAAATCGTGACATCTTTCTCTTCCTTGCCCTTCTCTTCGACCCTATCATGAAAACATGACACTTTCTCTCCTTGGCACTTTCTCTTCGATCCTATCACAAAATCGTGACACTTTCTCTCCTTGGCACTTTCTCTTCGATCCTATCGTGAAATCGTGACACTTTCTCTCCTTGGCACTTTCTCTTCAATCATGTCACGAAATCGTGACACTTTCTCTCCTTGGCACTTTCTCTTCGATCATGTCGCGAAATCGTGACACTTTCTCTCCTTGGCACTTTCTCTTCGATCATGTCACGAAATCGTGATAGTTTTCTTTGCCTGTGCCTCTTCTTCAAACATGTCATGAAATCGTGATAGTTTTTCTACTTGCCTCCTTCTCTACCAACATGTCATGAAATCATGACAATTTTCCTTGTGCCTTCTCTCTCCTCGGCCATGTCGTGAAATCGTGACAATTTTGCTTGTGCCTTCTCTCTCCTTGTTCATGTCATGAAATCGCAACAATTTTGCTTGTGCCTTCTCTCTCCTTGTTCATGTCATGAAATCGTGACAATTTTGCTTGTGCCTTCTCTCTCCTCGTTCATGTCGTGAAATCATGACAATTTTGCTTGTGCATTCTCTCTCCTCGTTCATGTCACGAAATCATGATGTTTTTCTTTCTGCCTTCTTTTTTCTCAACCTATCGTGATATCGCGACAAAAAACATGTCGCGATATCATGACAATTTTCTTACTTGTCTTTTTCTTTCATTTTATGAATCTGGGCCACTTCTGTCTTCTTGGAAATTCACTGTACATGTTCTAACTAACCTCTGAACTCCTGTACACTGCATCAACTGCATCAAATGATCTATTTGTGTGTGTTGACAACAATGACAATACTTTTGCTGCACCTTGCTCAACAATCTCCCCCTTTGGAATTGTTGGCAACACTCATGCACTCTCCTGTAAGTCTTCTCCTCCTTTGACAATAATACCAAAGGGCTACTACAGACTCTCCCTGAGTCTATGCACAACATTCTCAGATACACTTTGTTATAGTTAGCAAAAATCATGAATATGAGCAAAACTATAAACATTGGCATAAATACTCCCCCTAAGAATGTGATCCCAATGGATAGTCAGTTCTTGGGAAATGTGACTACTCCCAACTTACTCCGAAGGTACTCAAAAACTTTCTTTGGCAATGGTTTTGTGAATATATCTGCTACTTGCTCTGTAGTCGGAACAAAATCCAATTTGACCTCACCTTCTGCAACTTTATCCTTCAAGAAGTGATACCGGATTGCAATATGTTTGGTTTGAGAATGCATAACCAAATTCTTTAATATGTTTATAGCACTGGTGTTATCACATTTAATTGAAATTGGCTCTTTGAAGTGAATACCAAGATCTTTCAGTGTTTGTCTCATCTATAATATCTATGTACAACATGTTGCTGCAATGTATTCTGCCTTTGCTATGGATAGAGAGACTGATTCTTGTTTCTTGCTGTGCCATGCTACTAGCCTGCCTCCAAGATAAAATGCTTCTCCACTGGTACTCTTTCTGTCATCAATACATCCTGCCCAATCTGCATCAGAATATGCAATAAGAGTGAAGTCCTTACCTTTTGGGTACCACAACCCATACTCCATAGTACCCTTGAGGTACCTAAAAGTCCTCTTTACAGCTATCACATGAGACTCTTTGCGACTAGCCTAAAATCTTGCTAACATGCATACTGCCTGTAATATATCTGGTCTAGTGGCTGTCAAATACAACAGGCTTCCAATCATAGACCTATACATGGTTTGATCTACATCTCGAGATTTGTCATCCTTGCTCAACTTGCAACTTGTTGTCATGGGAGTGCTGATAGGTTTACTATCCTCCATTGTGAACTTTTTTAGCATTTCTTTCACATATTTTAGTTGAGAGATAAAAATGCCCTTTTCACTTTGATTGACTTGTAGCTCGAGGAAATAAGAAAGTTCACCAATCATTGACATCTCAAATTTTGTCTTCATTTTATTTGCTATGTCTCTATAATATTCATCCATGCTGCTGCCAAATATTATATCATCTAGATAAACAACAAGTATAATAATATGGCCATTCTCTATTTTGATATATAAATTGTTGTCCACCATACATTTCTTGAACCCCTGTTTAATAAGATAGTTATCCAGCCTTGCATATGATGCTCTGGGTGCCTGTTTCAGACCATACAACGCTTTCTTTAACCCTGCAAACAAAATCGAGATTGTCACCGAGTTGGAAGCCATCTGGCTGTTCAATGTAAACCTCTTCTTCCAGTTTTCCATTTAGAAATGCTGATTTTACATCCATTTGATATACTTTGAAATTTTTATGGACTACTAAAGCCAAAAACATTCTGATTGCCTCTAGTTTGGCTACTGGTGCAAATGTTTCCTCAAAATCAATGCCTTCAACCTGAGCATAGCCTTTACAGACCAATATTGCCTTATTTTTGACAACCTGTCCGTATTAATTTAATTTATTTCAAAAAATCCATTTAGTACTGATTATGTTTTTATTTGCTGGCCGTGGTACTAATTCCCAGGTTTTATTTTTCTCAATCTGATCTATTTCTTCATTAATTTCTTTCATCCAACTTTCATCTATGCTTGCTTCAACAATATTTTTGGGTTCTATGCTGGATAATAGAGAGTAGTTCCGTATTACTGCTCTTCTTGTCTGAATACTAACTATTGGGTCCCCAATAATCTATTCTCTAGGATGTTTTTTCTGCCAATTGCCTATTTTGAATTTCTTGTTCTCTTCTTCTTCTGAGTCAATTCTTAAATCAGCTAGGTCAATTTTTTGATTTTCTTTTGTTTCCATTTCTTCATCTCCTTCAATGACTTCTTCATAAATATGGTAGTTTTCTTGATAAGTTGTTTCTCGATCTCTACCTTCATCAACTTTAACATCTGCACTCTCCACAATTTTCTTTAGCCTCTTGTTGTAACACGTGTAGGCTTTGCTTTTTGTTGAGTATCCAAGAAAAATACCTTCGTCAGCTCTATCTTCAAATTTACCAAGATTATCTTCAGTTTGTTTGATGTAACACTTGCTGTCGAACACTTTGAAATATCTTGTTGTTGCCTTTCTGCCGAACCACAACTCATATAGTGTTTTGCTTTCATACGTTCTTAGCATGCACCTGTTTTGAATGTAAACTATAGTATATACTGCCTCTTTCCAAAATATGTTAGCTATTTTTTTCTTAGCCAACATTGTCCATGTCATTTCTTGCATAGTCCTGTTCTTCCTTTCAACAACACCATTCTATTGAGGTGTCCTTGCTGCTGAAAACTATCTTTTGATCCCATATTTTTTACAATATTCTACAAAATTCTCTGAGATAAACTCTCCTCCTCTGTCTGATCTTAGGCATTTAATTATTTTTCCAATTTGATTCTCAACCTGCTTTTTAAAAATCTTGAACATCTCAAAGGCATCTGATTTAAGCTTTAAAAATAGTACCCATGTCATTCTAGAGTAGTCATCTATGAACAACATAAAGTATTTATCACCATTTATGCTTTGTATTCTCATGGGTACACATAAATTAGTATGTATCAGCTCTAACGGTTTGCTGGTGAAGTATTCCTTTGCTTTAAATGTGGATCTGGTTTGCTTCTCTTTTTGGCAAGAAGCACATATGCTATTTACTAGTTTGCCAATGGTAGGTATATCTCTTACTGCTCTTTTTGAACTTATTTTTACCAGATTGTCAAAACTAATATGACCGAGCCTCTTATGCCACAACCAATTTTCATCTTCCTGTCCAATCAAGCATGATCCTTTTGAAGTTTTTGAGAGAGTATATATATTTCCAAAAGTCCTCGATCTAGTAGCTATCAGCTTCCCACTATGTGCTTTTCTTACTTCACAACCCTACATTTTAAAGATGACTTCATGACCTCTGTCATAGATTTGACTTACGCTCAGTAAGTTGTGCTTCAAACCAACTACAAACAAAAGTTCTTTGGAATTGATCTTTCCATTACTTATCTTGACTGATCCTTTGCCAACTATTTTGGCTCCATCATTATTTCCAAACTTTACAAAGCCCCCTTTATATTTATGTAATTTTTTAAATTTTTGTTTATCTCCTGTCATGTGACTGGAGCATCCACTATCCAATATCCATGGTGCAGATTTGTTCTATGCTTTGAATGCTATCTATACAATCAAGGATTATTTTTCTTCCTTGAGTTGCTCTTTTTCTTTCCATTCTGATTTAACTGTAGTTTTGGTCACTTGTTTAGACTTTTCTTTGTCAGTGGCCTGTGCATGATTATCTAGGAATTTTCTATTTTGTCTTAAACTGTTAGGTTGAGTTCTTCTTCCCTGATATTTATTTGTTGCATATGTGCTTCTATAGTTTCTTGCAATGTGACCAAAGTTATGACAGTTATAGCATTCTACTACATAATCCATCAAGGGTGAAAATACATTTCTACTAAAAAAATTTCTTTGTCCTATATTATAAATGCAGTTTGAAATCTTATGACCGTAAGTATTGCATTTAAAACAATAACCAAAAAAGGAATGATTGAACCTAGGAGTTGGTCTTTGCCAATTTGTAGTAGGAGCCACAAATTTTCTTCTCCTTTGATGTGTGAATTTTGTGAATCCCTCATTGTCAACAGTCTTCTCATGCCTAGCATTGTTGCTTTCTTTTGCAAGATTCATTTTTATTTGGTCAACCTTGATTTTATCCTCTTTCTTTATTGGTTCTATAGTTATGGCCTTTGATCCACTTGATGATTCTCCTTCGACAAACCCCAAGCCAAACTTGATGCCTGTAGTCCTTTGACTATTTATAATATTTTCAAGCTTTGCAGAACTTCCTTCAAGTTTGTGATAGCAACTCAATTTTTGATTCTTTTCTTCTAGCCGCATTCTTAAAACAACAATCTCTTCTTCTAGTTTGCTGCACTCATCTATTCTCATGGTTAATTGTACTTCAAGTTCTTTAGACATTTTCTTAAATTCTTCTGTCTATACTTTCAAACTATTTATTATGTCATTCACATCCTCAAGATTTCTTGAGACCTTATTATTATTTTTCCTTTCTATATTCAACTCTTTAAGTGCAGCAACCAACTCTCCTTCTAGATAAACTTCAACCTCATCCTTACTTTTTGTATCACCTTCCTATTTTTCTTCTATTTTTGCTTCTTCAAATGCCATGAACAGAGCTTCACCTGTTTCTTCTTCAGAATCTTCACCTGAGCTATCTTCGAAAGAGCTGACATTCTTGGATATGAAACTTTTTTTTTTGAAATTGCTCTTTCTAAAATTTTGTTTCTTCTTCCAGTCACTTCTTTCTTGGTGTGACCCTTCATCACTTTTGGTTTTCTCATTCATTGGACACTTAGCTGCAAAGTGACCAACCCCTCCACAATTGAAACAATTAAACAACTTTTCTCTATATTTTCTTTTTCCCTTTGTAAGTTTCTGAACAAAGTTGGATTTCATTTCATCTGATGTCTCTTCATCCTCAGATTCTTGTTCAGCTTTTGTATTCTTGTGTGCTTTAAAAGTAGCTTATCTATCTATAGGCTTAGTTTGTCCTATTCTCATTTCGTATGCAGTCAAGGAACCATGCATCTCGTCCATGCTAAAATTGTTTCGATATTTAGCCTCTTCTATTGCAGAAACTTTAGAATTAAATCTTTTATGAAGAGTTCTAAGTACCTTTTTCATGACAACCGCATCTTTTATCTCTTTGCCGAGTCCTCTGATTGCATTAATGACTCCATTTACTCTCAACATATAGGCCTCTATGTTCTCATCATCATTCATTTGTAATACCTCGAACTGAGCTCGATGCGTTTGCAGCTTGGCTTCCTTGATCTTGCTGTCTTCTTCATGGATGCTGTTCAATTTTTCCCACGTATTTTGTCGATTTATAGCTCATGACCCTTATCAATTCACTGTCTACTAGCCCACACATTATGGAATTCTTTGCTTTGGAGTTATTCTTAGCCTTTTTCTTCTCAACAACATTTGTTGGAGGAGTAGAAGGTGTTGTGTATCCACTTTCTATTGACTCCCAAATGTCGTATCCTAATGCACTTAGATATGTCTGCATCTTGAGTCTCCAGAATGAGTAATTAGTTCCATTGAACAAAGGAGCTTTGTTTGATGAGAATCCTTCACTACCTGTCATTGTATTCCTTCCAAGATCACCTTAGATGATTAAGCTTATTCAGGAACCTCGCTCTGATACCAATTGATATTATCACAATGACACTGAGAGGGGGGGTGAATCAGTGTAGCTAAAAATCTGATCTGCAATTCTTAAAACTAAAGCAAAGAGAACTAGAAAATAGATAAAGCAATAATCACAAGAGAGCACACCATAACACACAATGTAACGAGGTTCACCAATTTGGCTACTCCTCAAAAATGACTACTTGGACTTCAATCCAAATCCAGCCTTTGCAAAACACCAATTTTACAAACACTTTACCAGCACCCATTGGAAGGAGCACCAACCCCTTGTTTTTCTGCTGCAACAGATAGGAGCACCAACCCCTAATGCCAAGCACCAACTTGGACTACAATTCTGATTTAATTTAGTGACATAAAAATGCCTTCATTGTTTACATGACCCTGACTGGTCTGCAATTAATTAAACTTGATTAAACTCTGCATGCTCTCACGGCTCTGCTTATCTCTCTCTCGGCCCTCTTCTAACCCTCTTTACGCAGCAAATTCTCACTTACAACAACTTTTTTCTTCATACAGACCTACTTTTATAACATATAAGTCTCTATTTTTAGCTTCCATATTTACGCATGCAACCCGTAACTATTATTTTAATATTCTCTTCTGCCACTTGTCAACTATAACTCCTTATGTATTTATAGAGTGTGCATTATTACGTTACATGCAACCTATATATCTACCATGACTGTACGAATTCATTTTTGTGCATGCATGTATTTTACGATTCTATTAATGCGACTATTCGATTTACTCTAGTTAACTCCAGTACTTAAAAAGCTGCATGATTGCATCTGTAACTATCGCATTTACTCCAGTTACCTCTTCTTATTTTGGCTGCATGATTTTCCTCTACAACTGCCCCTTTAACTGTTTTTCTATTCCAATTAACTGTCTGTTATCGTGCTGTTGCGACCTATTGCAAAATCGTGACACTTATGTATATTTATGCCCTTCTCACCTTTTACCCATGAAAATACAACATGTCACAAAATCATGACATTTTCTACCTCCTTGTCCACTTCTTCACTTGCACTCACGAAAACCAGACATGTCACGAAATCGTGACACTTTCACCTTCTTGTTACTCTTCTTGGCTTGCTCTAGCGAAAACCAGACATTTCACGAAATCGTGACACTTTCGCCTTCTCGCTACTCTTCTTGGATTGCTCTAGTGAAAACCAGACATGTCACAAAATTGTGACACTTTTGCCTTCTCGCTACTCTTCTTGGATTGCTCTAGTGAAAACCAGACATGTCGCAAAATCGTGACACTTTCGCCTTATGCCTTTTCTTCCTTTTGTCCGTGAAAATAGAACATGTCACGAAATCATGACACTTTCGCTGCCTTGTGCCTTTTCTGTCTTTGGCCAGTGAAAATGGAACATGTCACGAAATCATGACATCTTTCTCTTCCTTGTGCCTTTTCTTCCTTTCGCTCGCAAAAATGGAACATGTCACGAAATTGTGACACTTTCGCTACCTTGTGCCTTTTTTGTCTTTGGCCAGTGAAAATGGAACATGTCACGAAATTGCAACATCTTTCTCTTCCTTGCCCTTCTCTTCGACCCTATCGCAAAAATCTAACACTTTCTCTCCTTGGCACTTTCTCTTCTATCCTATCGTGAAATAACGACACTTTCTCTCCTTGGCACTTTCTCTTCGATCCTGTCATGAAATCACAACATTTCTCTCCTTGGAACTTTCTCTTCGATCATGTCATGAAATCACGACACTTTCTCTCCTTGGCACTTTCTCTTCGATCATGTCACAAAATCGTGACACTTTCTCTCCTTGGCACTTTCTCTTCGATCATGTCATGAAATCGTGACACTTTCTCTCCTTGGCACTTTCTCTTCGATCATGTCGCAAAATCACAACAGTTTTCTTTGCCTACGCTTCTTCTTCAAACATGTCGCAAAATCATGACAGTTTTTCTACTTGCCTCCTTCTCTGCCAACATGTCGTGAAATCGTGACAGTTTTCCTTGTGCCTTCTCTCTCTTCGACCATGTCATGAAATCACGATAATTTTGCTTGTGCCTTCTCTCTCCTCGTTCATGTCACGAAATCATGACAATTTTGTTTGTGCCTTCTCTCTCCTCATTTATGTCACGAAATCACGACAATTTTGCTTGTGCCTTCTCTCTTTTGTTCATGTCACAAAATTATGACAATTTTGCTTGCGCCTTCTCTCTCCTTGTTCATGTCACGAAATCGTGATGTTTTTCTTTCTGCCTTCTTTCTTCTCAACCTGTCACGATATCACAATAGAAAACAAGTCGCGATATCACGATAGTTTTCTTACTTGTCTTTTTATTTGATTTTCTGAATCTGGGCCACTTATGTCTTCTTGGAAATTCATTGTACATGTTATGACTGACCTCTGAACTCCTGTACACTACATCAACTACATCAACTAATCTATCTGTCTGTATTGACAACAATGACAATACTTTTGCTACACCTTGCTCAACACTTATTCACCCTTGTTGTCACATAGACTATAAACCTAGCATAATTTACATGCTTCTAGATCTCTAACTTATCTTATAGTATAACTTTTGATAGCAAAAACCTTTATATTTAGTGAAAATTATATTTACATCAATATACTTCTTCTATGGTAAATCCACAATGTCAAAATCATATTCTTAAAAGAGTAGGGTCTTTCCAATAATCCTTACTAATAGAATTACCTTATTAACAATACATTATGAGATATGGTGATACCCTAAAACAATGACTAACATAATATAGAAAGGAAATAAATTATTATTTTCACACCATATGGTGATTATGAGATATGGTGATTACTCTAAAACAATGACTAACATAACATGGAAAGTAAGAAATGAATAGAAAATAAAAGAACGCAAAACCCTCCAATAAGCACTTCATCAATATTTAGATATATACATTCTACTCCAAATAATGCTCTACACTTATATATATAATAGGATATCTTTTGTTTGTATCAAGAGTCTCTTGATGTTTCATATTCTCTCTAGGCATGGGTGAGAACATTTCATTTTTATTTTCATTTTTATTTACAATTCTAATTCCATCCTATTACGGATTTTGTCTTATTATTGTCCTATTTAATTTAATTTATTTCAATTAGTATTAAATTTCAAACATTCTCTCCTTTGAGATTAAATAGAAAAATTTTATTTCTATCAATGAGTGAAATAAAATATTTTTTTGCAACTACTAATCCTTTGAATTGTAATATCTGAACTCATTTTTATTTTCTTGAACTAGGTGTATAAAAAATGATGCTCCAAATCAATGTTATTTGATTTTTTATGAAAAATAATTTGAGTCATTTGAATTACATTTTGTTATTACAAAACATATTAGTTAGTCTTTGTAACAACCCTCCTCACACAAATATTGAAGTTAATAAAATTGGTAATAGTCCCACCTTTTTCTTGTGAATTATGGTACTACTAATAGTTGTTGTGGATGCAGGACCAGGTTCAAATTCATCGAGAAAGGGATGTTAATTGATATAAAAATGTAAAAAGTAAGTTATGATTCAGCTCACAAGTACATGGATGCTCGTATACTTGCATTTTATGTAGAGTCTATAGTTGATTGAGTCTTGTATTTGGTTTGAGTGGTGATGATGATGGGAGCCACTATTTATTTCAAAATGCATATAGTTTGAATTAAAAGAAAATAAAAATATTAGATAAATGAAAGTAAAGTGCATATATGCATGGCTTAAAAAAGTCCATTTGAAAATATATTATTAAATATAACATGTTTCATTGGTAGCTAAAATGTAAAATTTAATTAAATGGTTTTTTTCCTATCTTGGAGTGGAAATTGCAAGGTGGAGTGGGGCCAGTCTAACTACATCAGTGCATGGTGATTAACATAATAATAATTTCTACCTCTTTGGATAATGGAGAACCAAGAAGGGAGGAAATAGGCTTGATATGGAGGTAAGAAAATAGAGGAGATCTCTCGAGTCTCAATGTGGTGAGGGAGAAAGGAAGCATTATTTTTTTCTTTAAAAAAAAGGGTATTGAGCAGTAAAAGTTCTAGAAGCATCAAATATCTATTGGGAGGACAAAAGAGGATGAAATTCCAGGTAGAATGTCTGATGTATATTACCTTAAATGCTTATGTTTGTTAATAAAGAATTGATATTTATGTTTGGAAGTTTCGTGTGATCTTGTGTGAAAATGAAAATAAGAAATTTTATGTTGACTATGCATTATTTTAAGATATTAGTAGCATGCGTGAAAATATTAACAACCCATACGGGAATATTTATATTTTTTTGGGCTATGATGAAAATATTTCTTGAAAAGAAAAGATATTTTAAGGTATGTCACATGCATTAGTTTCTTGTATATCGTGTGATATTTGGAACACATATGCATGGTTAAATTTTGTATTCTTACTAATGCATTCATAAAGAATAGAGTCAAAATATGATCCCATCGCTCTAAAACCTTTTACTTTCAATTTGGAAGTGAAATCTAGTGTGTAGCATGGAGAAGGACTATGTTGTTGACGACAGCCGAGTAGGGAGCCGTCGAGTTGCAGTTTTAGCCATGTGAAAGTATAAACATTTGTGTTCTAGTGAGTGTTGTAGTACATGCAAGTACATGATCTATCTGTACAATTTTTGTAAGATAGAATTTATAGTCAATTAAATATATGTAATATCATTTTGCTAACACCATGTCCGCTGTTAGAAGATTAGCTTGTATTATACATGAAACTTAAATACAATTGCCTTAGATGAGAACGATATATTGTTTATTGTGAGAACGATTTTTGAATTTTTAGAATCAAGCTAAACCATATTGTATTTTTTGTTTTATGATTCAATATATTCAAAGGAATATTATAAGTTTGAAAATTATTAAAATTGTCTTGGGTCAGATGTATGGAAAGAGCCTAAAAGTTATGTGTAATAAAAAATGTAATAATGATTTAATTATCAAACCATTTAGTTATTGCGTATGGTGGATGGAACTTTGTGAATTCCTTACTTAGAAAGTAACTTATTCAATTAATATTTTTCCTTCAAATTTAAATTATACTTAGATTTGGAATGGTTCTTGTTGGTAAACATCTTAATACAAGAATGTTGTGTTTCCTCTTTTTCTAAAATTATTTTTCTTTAAAGTTGTGTTGTAAGAAACAACATAAAACATTTATCTTAGAGAATTAAATTTACCACATAAAGAGTATGTAGAAGAGTTACGTTAGTTGGTTATGGATGTGATAAAATTATATCAAAACCTTGTATTGGATATTCTAAGACTTCGAGAATTTCCCTGCTTGTTGTTATAACGTCATAAGTAGATGACATGCAAATCAAAACAATTAAAGAGATTCTTGTTCAGTTAAATATTTTAAGGTTAGTGATCCTTTTATTAGATTGAACAATGTCTAAATTGAGATTTACTCTCAAGTGGAAATCTAACCAGGTCCCTTGGATATATTGCTAGGTCTAGCTAAACTTGTTTTAGAATTAAAGCCCTTGGAACGTCAGTAGTTGCACTATGGACAACAAGACAAAATTAATTAAAATAATATGTTTTTACTTATATTTGAATTGGAGATATTTATGAATAGCAATAGATAGATATGATAATTTTAAAACTGATTTTCTTATTCCAATAAGAAAATAATATTAAATTAGATTTGCAATAAATGATGAATACTCTATTAACTTGTTTATTCTTTATAATGAGAAATTAAAAACAAATGAGTATGGTGTGGTGCTAAAACTTACCCTTTATTCTGAAACATTAGAAGCAATTAAATCCATAGAGTAGTGGAGATTTCTAGAATATTTCTAATTTATCTTAGTCTAAATATGAGTATACAATTCCATGAGAAGCTTTGATTTATGAGAAAACTTAAATTTATTTGGTTGGTTTAGGACACTATATTTAGACTTTAGATGGATCAAGAAAGTTAAACACTTGATTTAGTTAATGTTCCTTACTAATTATAAAGATAAATAACCAAGAGGTCAAGCACTAAGATTAAGGGATGCTCATAATTCATCCAAAACTATTGAGGGGTGAGCAGGTGCTCAATGGTATCCATAGTAACTATCAACTGATAAAATGGGTCATACTAAAATGACTAGGTCAAGTTTAGAATGAGAGGTAGTATGAGACACCATCTCCAGGTTGTCTTTGGAATAGTGTGATAATATTCCATGTATCCTTGCCCAAATATGGTTCAGCCTCATTATATGGTATGGGACATATGAACATGGGTCAAAGTACATGTGAGATGAAGACCAATGCTAGTGTATTGGTATGGCTATAAATGAATCCAAGAATAAGGATAATTAGTTAGGTATTGGTCATAAGTACACTATTTTTCTTTCATATGATATAGGAACATGTATGACATTCAATCAAAGGTTCATAATAATAAGGGATAAGGAAGCAAGCATCCACCCTCTGTTACAATAAGAGAATATTCTCTTAAGTTCCACTAGGATAAACACTTGAGTTTCCACTCCTCCATGTGTCAAGAGAAATCTCAATGGTATTTTCATCAAGTATGATGAGTTTTTGTAATCCAAGACTCTCAATTATCAACTCTGCTATTTATACAGAGTTGATCCTTGGAATAAATCAATCAGTTCTATTTTTCTTCTTCAATATATTGTAATGCTTTGCACATCTATTTGGGAAATTCTAACATGGTACCATAATAGGATAGATTCTTATAGCATTCTCTCTTGAAGGAAGTCTTCTGAACTGGTTATTAATCTTCTTATTTGTTTTTTATAAGTAGAAAATATCTCATTGTTTGTCTTAGATGCCTTTTCTGAGATATTAGCTTATGGTAATTTATTTTTTAATATTTTCTAACATCTGTCTGTAGGTGTCTTATTGGTCCATCATTTTTCCTCTCTGTCATGACATTCCTTTTATTAACATTGGCTTCCAAAGGTTCGGCTGTTGCATCAAATTTGTGAGGCCCATATTTCATTTCAATGTATCCCGGGTGATCCCGCTCACTCCCCTATCAATTATATTAATTTTGTTTTTTATTCTGGATCTTTAAGAAGAAATGTTACGTTTTCTTTTCCAGCCTTCATTGGCTCGGATATCACATTGTAATCTTTTGTTTCATCTTTGAATCCTTCCTTTCCGACTTCTTCTGACTCGGAATCGAAGTTTGTAATTTAATTTAATAAAATTTTTGGGGGGGTCTTAAGGTGCGATTTTGCACCTATTAGTTTTTTTTTGGGGGGGGGGTCTTGTTTTCTCTATGCGTCCATTTTAAAGGAAACGAACCTCCTCTTTTTTCTTTTGCTTTTAATATGCATAATAGTTTTGGAAAAAATAAATATCTCATAAGTTTTAATTAATGTTTATTTTATATTTATAATTTAATTAAAATTTTATTTCTAACTTTATTTTTTTCTGCATAATCTATTTTGCTTATCATAAAATCATAAAATTGAATTTTTTTATTTTTTTAAATAAATAATAATAATTGAAACTTGTTTTATTTCATGTATACTCATATTCTAATATTAAATCTATTTTAGTCACTTCTTTTATTTAATTGCTTTCTAAAAATTTGATCTATTTCTCAAATATCTCACTTAGGCTTATATTTCAAGTGTCAAAAATTAAGCTTTATAAAATTAATAAAAAAAATTAAATTTTTTAATATTCAATTTCTTCTTAATTAATCAAATATAAAACTCCTTATATTTATTGGCTATCCTACACAACTTATAGTTAACCTCAAGTAGGGGCGAGTTATAAAGATATCAATTTTGAACTGGGAGATTTAAAGCCTAAGTTCCAAGTATCAAATCTTACCAAATACTTATAGTTTCCCTCTCGTAAGGATGGGTATTTGCAAGAAGATATATATAGTTCTAGCATATTTGATACTCCTAAATCAAACATATATCAAATATCATTAATACTTATAGTTTCCCTCTCATTAGGGTAGGTATTTTTGAATAATTTGGTATTCTTTGAAACCTTGGCCTCCTTTTTTCTCTTCCCTCATTGAATTTCAATATTCCAAAATTACTTATAGTTTCCCTCTCATAAGGGCAGGTAATTCTTGTGAAATTGGTATTTCCTTGGGGATTAGAACAAATAGTCCATTGCATTTCATTCTTTCAAAGTTAAGGGGGGAACCTTGGGTTAACTTTAAAATGAATTCAATAAATACAATTGATCTTCTCACTCCCCATAACTACCATACATGGAAATCCAAAGTTTTAAATATAATTTCTCAAAAAGGTCTTACTCACCTATTAGAAGAAGAGCAACCTGAGTTTGATAAAGAATATGAAAAATTTATTCACAAAGGCAAAATGTATGAAACTATGGGTATTATTAGCTCTAATGTTCATGAAAGTTTATGGTTTCATATTACATATTGTAAGACTCCTCATGAAAGTTGGAAAAAACTTAAATCCTTGTTTATAAAAGTAGATCAATTAATATCAATGCATCTAGAAGCATAACTAACTTCTTTGTTTCCTGATGATTTTAGTAGCATTATTGACTTCCTTACCAAATTCAAAGAAGTCTTATCTCAATAGAAAGGTAGTAGGAAGATAAGATTGAATAAGAGTGCATTTATCTAATTATGTGTAAGCTAAATAGTTTTTTTCATATCTTTGCAACCATTTTTCTATCCACAAAATATGCTCTTGGTGCATCCTTTAAAGCACCCTCTTTAGAAAATTTTTGTAATAGATTTACTAGTGAAGAAACTAAAATTGCAAGATATGAGTCCTCTTCCTCTTCCTCTTCCTCTTCCTCTAAATATTTAGTAGCCTCCACCTCTTCTAAAGAAAAATATAAAAATAAGGAAAGGAACCCCGTAACCTGTTCTCACTACAAAAATAATGGTCACTCTACCAACAAATTATAGAAAAGGTTGCAGCAACTAGAGGTAGCTGTGAAGAATCAAAATATAGATAGTAAAAATCAATAGGGAAATATCTAAATGTTCAAGGGAAAAACTCCAATTCTTCCTTTTATTTTTGGGTCATAGATTCTGGAGCAACTCATCACATGATTTCTTCAGATGAGTCCTTATATTCTATATCCTCTAGTTCCACCAGTAGAATAGAAGTGAGTGACTCTTCCTTTATCCCAATCAAAGGAAAGGGGGACATAACCATTGATGGTGGATCTATAAAAAATGTTCTCTATGCTCCAAACATTGCCACAAATCTTCTCTCAGTCTACCAAATTTGTACTTCTGTAAAGGGGAAAACAATTCTCCTCTCCAATAGGAGTTGAGATAAGGGACTTGGAATATCCTTGTTCTCTAATAGCCAAAGGAGTTATTGATCACAAATCTTGCCTTTTTCACTTTAAAGGATTAAAAAATCTTGAAGGGGCATCTTATTTTGTGGCTCATGGAGATATTGAAAGTAAGATGTAAGGTTATGCATAGTGGCAAATATTCGTCAATTGGATGAATATTAGGATTTTCAAAATTGGAAATTTATGAATATGATAACCTCAACGTTGGCCCATTCGCCTAAAATTTTCAAGACCAATTTTTTATTAGGGTCAATTTGCCATAATATATATCCAAACATAGGCATATTTGTACTCATTGGAAATATCTTTTCAAACCTGATCTAATGGTGGTATTTTTATGAAGTTATAAGATGATTTAATATGTCAAAAGTGGCTCCAAAGATGACATTATATTTTAGGGCTTAAAATACCTCAAATTTTGGTATGAATATGCTCTATTTGATTTTATTAGGATTCTCTATGATTCACCTTGATTTTTATTAGGATTCATCATTTTTACAAGTTCATTTTGAGTCCAACCCCTTATGCATAACCCTAGTAAGATGTGGCATGAAAGGTTTGGTCGTCTTAATTACAACTACCTAAAGCAATTAATCACCCATAATATGGTAATAAGTTTACCCCAAGTATCTTTTATTGATGGAGTTTATCCTGGATGTGCTCATGGAAAGCAACACCAATATCATTTTCACCCATGTAGTTCTCTAAAAGCTTCATCCCCTCTAGAACTAATCCATAGTGACTTGGTGTCTTTTCTTGAACCTTATTTCAAAGGAGTAAAGTATGCTATAACCTTTATTGATGACTTTTATAGAATATCCTGGGTCTACTTACTGAAATATAAAAGTGATGTTTTATCCCACTTTAAAGTTTTTAAAGCCTTAGTTGAAAATCAAGAATCTTGCAAAACCAAGAAGATTCACACTAATAATGGGAGAGAATACTACAATAATGAACTCTCCATATTTATTTCAAGTCATGGTACAATTCGTCAACATTTTGTCTTCCATAATCCTCATCAAAATGGTATTGCAAAAAGAAAAACCCGAACCCTAAAAAAAATGGCAAATTGTATGCTCCATTTAAGAGATATTCCAATTTTTTTGGGGGCAGAAGCTATTAAATGTGCATATTATATTTAAAATCATACACCTCATAAAGCTCTTAACCATTTAACTCCTGAAGAAGCATGGTCTGGCTTAAAACCAGATGTTTCCTATTTTAATATTTTTGGGTGTACTGCTTGGGATCACATCCCAAAGAAGAAAAGGAAGGATCTTGATAAGAAAAGCAAAAAGCTCATATTTGTCAATTATTGTGAAGAATTGAAAGCATAAAGGATTCTTGATCCCTCAAATCATGAATTTTTATTTCATAGGAAGGTCCAATTTGATGAAATATTCCCTCAAAAAGATCCTCAAAAGCCCTCTTCCTCCATTGAGCCTTCTCCTATAGTAGAACCTCAAGATTATGAAGAGCCAACTCTTGAAGTTAACTTGGTCATTGATAATCAACATGAAGAACCTATAACTCCATATCAATATCTTTCAACTCCTTCAACTCCTTCCTCTATTCCAAAATGGGCCCACACCATTGTTAAAGAAGCTACTCCTTACATACAAAAGCTTCCTTAAACTAGATAATCCAACCCCATAGGCACTGGTCTTGTATGTCAATATATTTCTTCTGATCCCCAATACTTCAAAAAAATCTCAAATATTAAGGAATGGGATGATGCCATGGAAAATGAATATTCTTCCTTAATGAAAAAGAAGACTTGAAATTTAGTTCCCTTACATAAAGGAAGGAAATTAGTTTGTTGTAAATGGATCTTCAAAACCAAATATGGGCCTAATGGAGAAATAGATAAATACAAGGCTTGTCTTGTAGCCAAAGTTTTTTTTCAAATAAAAGGTATCTATTATGTAGAAACCTTTGCTCCAGTCACTAAAATGAATTATGTTAGATTGGTCTTGCTTTGGATGCTTCCCATAAGTGGCAAGTCTATCAAATGGATGTAAAAAGTGCTTTCTTACATGGATATTTTAAGGAAGAGATATTCATGGAACAACCCACTGGTTTCACTCAAGAATCCTCTCTTGTTTGTAGTCTTAAAAATTCTCTTTAAGGCGTCAAACAAGCCCTTAGAGATTGATATGAAAATATGGACTCTTTCCTTCTTTTAGCAGAATTTTCTCATTGTGAGTCTGATAACACAATTTACATTTGGATAAATGAAGGCAACATCACCATTATTGTTCTATATTTTTATGATCTTCTTCTCACTGGTAGTAACTTGACTCACATTCAGACTATAAAAGACTCCCTCTCTAAAAAATTTAAAATTGCTGATCTAGGTAAAGCTCATTACTTCCTTGGGATCTAAATAAGTCAAATAGATGAAGGTATTTCTATGTACCAATAAAAGTAAACTCTACATATTATACAAATATTCAAAATGATAGATTGCAAACCTTCTCCTACCCCCTTTCAATCTGGCATTAATCTTAGTACTTCCTGCTCATCCCCTCTTTGTGATGCCACTTTATACCATCAACTTGTAGGAAGTTTGCTATACCTTACTCATACTCACCTAGATATTTCATATATTGTTGGCCTCATATCCATATTCTCTCATAAGCCTCACTTTAGTAATTTGAAAGCAACAAAAAGAATCCTCCGTTACTTGCAAGGCACTACTCACTTTGGGCTTTTCTATATGGGAAAATCCATGGATATCATTGGCTACATAGATTCAGATTGGGAAGGTTCAGTAGAATATATATGTTCCACCTCAAGCTATGTCTTTTGCCTTGGTTCCTAACCAATATCCTGGTTATGCAAGAAAAAACAAGCAATAGCCCTATCTTCTACATAGGCAGAATACAATGAAACATCTTTAGCTAGTCAGGAAGCTCTTTGGCTTCGTCAAATTTTGAGAGAATTTGGTTTCACCCATAAAAATCCTCTAACTCTTTAGTGTAACAATCAGAGCACAATTCATATTACATGCAATCCAGTTGAACATCAATGAACCAAGCACATTGAGATACACATGCACTTCATAAGGCATCATATACATAATAGGGACATACACTTGGAATATATTCCAACTGAGGTACAAATTACAGACATATTCACAAAGTCATTTCCTCCTCTATGTTATCTTTAGTTCAAGGATATATTCTTGACAAAGCAATATTATATGGAGAAATTTAGAAAAATTTCTAATTTACATCAGGAAAATGTACAAGTGCATGAATACCACCAAAAGTTCATTCAATTATTGAAATATACACCTCAATATGAAAGTAATGAGGAAAAGAAGTTTCAAAAATTTATTCTAGGATTACATCCTACAATCATGACAGTAGTAAATATGTATAACCCTGATATCTTACCTGCTGCCTATGATTTGGCAAGAAAAGAGGAAGCCAATCAGGAAAAAAGAAAGGCATATTTTTGTAGACACCAAAACAGCACCAATCCGATTATGTGACTACAAACACTGATCTCTTTGACAAACACAGCCCCCAGGGGCAGCCATTAGAGGTCAAACAATGGTCCTAACCACTTTCATAGCAATTTTGTAAGGTCAAGAAGCAATTTGGCACATTTAGGCACTTTGTCCAGTATTCGTCTCACCCAGGGACGAATACTAACTGGGATTCGTCTCACCCAGGGACAAATTCTGAAATCGTCTTTGGTCAGGACGAATTCTGAAATCGTCTCTGGTCAGGACGAATTCCAGGTTTAACAGGAAAAAATAAAAATTCCGCCAAGTGGTAGCCAAGGACAGTCAATTATTGCCCCCTGCCATGCATGCGCGTGTAGGTGGGTAGGTTGGCAGTTACTGGACTGACACAAAGGCAGTCATGGAAGCCCAAGTCAGGGAGGAGTCTCCTCCCTCTTTGGAAGGCATGGCCACCACATGGCATCCCTGCATGCCCCTCCAAAGAGACCCCATGGGTATATAAAATTGTGGACTTTCCCACCCAAAATAGGACAGATTGGAGGCAATTTCAAGCAATGAAGTGTTGTCCAATTGAACACCCATTTGCATCTCTTTGATTCACCTTCTCACATCCATTAATCTCTTTCGCAAGGGAGGTTATTGGGTGGCTTTTGGAAGCGTGGATCTAACCCAAACCCAACATTTGACCACCTTACACCACCAATTTTCCGACACCCCAATCCTAAGAGGTTTTGGGCCCATCCCTAGTGGATTGGCGCCGAAATCAAGTTCCAACGGTGGGAGGCCCACTTGGGCACCCCCAGATTTTCTAAGTTTTATTATAAAGCATTTTAGATTATTTGTTCATGTTACATCTTATGTTATTCTATCTAGTTAACTCATAGCTACAATTCCATAACATTTTGATCAGATTTTATCATGCAATTCATCGCTTTGTTGTCTCACTAACTTGTAGGTGGCGATATCTAATTCCCGAGGATAGATTCCAAATTGGGAGAATCCAACCATCTGGGTCGTCCCAAAATGGCCCCAATTACATAACCCCTCTATTTGTAGGTGTTTTGGAGGTCTCAAGAATCTACATTGGAGCAGTATCAACTCAGCTTTTCTAACACAGTAGAATTCGTCCCACCCAGGGACGAATAGCAGTCGAAATTAGTCCTACCTAGGGACGAATTCCAGTCGAAAGTAGATTGGCCGACTGTTTCAATGGTAGTGGCCCTCTGGTAATGTCTTCTATCCTCTGTCAGGTTTTCAGGTCATTTGGGATTACTTTATTCACTGTTTTAGACAACTGTTCAAATGCATATTTTAGCAATTTCAAAGCATGAATTTTCCTTTTTGTCACAGGTGCTACTAATGCCTTGTTTGTTTCTTTGATTGCAGGAGGAGCAACAAGAAGTGAGGATTCATCGGCATAAGTGGCGACAACACTTTGGCCCGCGCATTTCAAACGTGGGCATGCGGAAGAGGGATCAATGATCAAGATTGTAACCGAATCCATTTAACGCTCCTAGCCCCTAAAAATGGAGGAGGCAATTTTGTAACCTTGGTTAAAGAGTTTAATAAAAGGGCTGTGACTTCTCTAAATTCTTGTAACTGCTTTCAATCGATTTGCCTCTTTCATTTAATGCACTTCATGTTTTAGGACTTAAGCGTTATTTTGATTTGAATGCATCGAAGTAGTTTTTCCTTTCTAAAAGCTTCCGGAATCTCATGCTTTCAATTTTAATTATCAAAAGTTGACTAAGAAAGAAAATATGAACTTAGAAAGCAAAAAAATATTGGATTTATGAGATAAGAAAATGATCAAAATAAGAAACCCAAAGTAAAAGAGCAAAGTAGACAAGGTGGCAAGAAAAAACCTAATCACCAAGATGGTAAATTCAAGTAGGATGGTAAATAATTATTTAAAAGGTGGCATCAGAAACCATCAGGTCAAGATAGGTCCAAAGAAGTTCGAACTTTGGAAAAAAATGAAAACAATAATAGATCTAATAGAGCTCCACCAAATGGATGTTATATATTTCAAGGGGATCATTATGCTAGTAGATATCCCCTTAGAGCTGATCGATAGTAGAAATCTCTAGATGAAGTTGCTCATAGGATATTTACAGCCACAAGTAACCCTAAACTAGATGGTCAAATTACCCCTTTCTTATTAAATAGAATTTTTTTTGGCTAGAATGTACAAATTCTAGTAGATAGTGGTTCAAATGATATTTTTATATCTACTAAGTTAGTGAGGGACATACATGTTAGACCTAGAACTTTTGCCAATGGTTGGAAGGTAGAATATGGATCAGGGTAAACATACCAGTTAACCAATGTCTGTTTGACGTCCACATTACTTTACCACAAGGGAAAATTAATTATCACCTATATGTGGCACCTTTGCATGCATTTGATATCATTTTAGGGGTTGAATGGTTGAAAGCACATAAGGCCCTTATACATTTTGAAAAAATATGGATAGAATTTATGGATGAATCTAATCAAAGGGTTAGGATTTATTGTGGTCAAAGTGAAGTTAAACCACATTTATTGATTGCAATGGAGATAAGAAAATTTGTTAAGAATAATGGGATGGTATTTATAGTTAATATGAATAATAAGGAAGAGAAAAAAAATAGAATTTGATCTCTTCCAAAAGTATCTAGTACTGGAAGAGTTTACGGATGTGTTTCCTAAGGATCTACCTAAATTACCTCCTTAGAGAAAATTTTATTTTTCAATTGAGTTTCTTGTTGGAGAAACACCTATTGCAAGGACACCATGTAGGATGACTCTTATCGAGCTACAATATCTCAAAATGCAATTCTAAGATTTGCTAGAAAAAGGGTTAATCAAGCCAAGTGTGTCGCCTTCAAGAGCTCCTATACTATTTTTTAAGAAGAAATATGGTATCTTTAGAATGTGCATTGATTATCAAATGTTGAATAAGGTAACTATAAAAAATAGGTATTCATTATCTAGAATTGATGATTTGTTTTACCAACTAAGAGGAGCAACCATCTTCTTAGAGATAGACTTGAGATCTAGTTATCATCAATTACAAATACAAGAAGAATATACCTCTAAAAAAATATTTAGAATAAGTGTAACGACCCAAAAATACACAAAAAAAAAATACAAAAATAGCAAATGTTTTTTTTAATAAGGAGAGGGATAGATGAACCCTTCATGAACCCCTAACCCAAATAGTATTTACCTAAAGTTTCGATCACCTAAGTTTTCCTTAAAGCTACATCTCATGAAGTACCCTATCACAAGTTTATCTATGTAGTCATATCATGTGTCACCGCATATAATCCCATCTATCCCATTAGTCTTGATGATATATACTTATCACCCTTATTCCATCGAAGGTATACACGCATCTCCATACCATACACAAGATATTATGTGTAGGTAAGCTACGAGTATTGTGATTTAAGCTATCTATCTCATTTTTGCGATGAGCTATCTTAAATCAGATGTAATATCTCCACAACTTAGTCCTTTATTTCCATAAGGGGGTCTCAATTATGTTAGGTCTTCTATGTTCACCATAAGGGGTTATGAATTCCCTTAGGTTACCTATGTTCACCCTAAGGGGTTGTTAATTCCCTTAGGTCACCTCTGAGTTCACCCTAGAACTATACTCTTAGATTTCTATTACTAAGAAACCAAACAAGTATACATGTAGATACTAAAACATTAAAGAGTAATCACTAAGCATCCAAAAAATAAATAAGGATTGACACTAAAAGAGAATGTTATCATCAAAAAGAGAATTAGCTACATAGTATAACCAAATACAGAAATAAAGTAAAAGTACCTTATCTAAACCAATAAATAGTTATTACATTAAATATTGCATGGTAAATTCTTATTACCTTAAGGAATATTACATTAACTATATTAGAGATATCTCCCCACAATTTTAGTCAATTTGAGCATAAGTAAATCAACATAAAACACAATTACCTATACTTTATTTCCATTGAACTCCTTGCTTCACCTTGCTACCCATTGGTTCTTTGAGGATAGTAGAGGATAAGGGTACTCATGGTTTAGGATATACATACCTCTAAATGCATCTATTCATTTACTTCTCCAAATTGCAACTATACAAAATTCAATTAAGTTTCCAACCATCTAATACATAGTGGATATTATAAAAGATCCTTTACTTTTATCTTCAACTCTCCAGTTCCCTTAGAGAGCCATCCAACATGTACTACTTAGATAAAGGTCTAACTTTAATCAAATCCATTCATGTATTAAAGTATTAAAGTCCCATACCTTTAAAATCTAAAAAAATCCATCATTCATTCCCTAAATTAAAGCACCATAACTTCAATTCAAAGAATAAATCTAACATCCTTTTTAATTCATAAATCCAATCAAATAAAATATTGTTTTACAACATTAAATTCTCATACCTTTAACCTCTAAAATAATCCATGATTCATTCCCTAAACCAAAGCCCCATAACTTAAATCCAAAGAATAAATCTAACATTATTTTTAATTCATAAAACCATTCAAATCAAATATTGTTCTAAAGCATTAAAGTCCCATACCATTAACCTCTAAAACAATCCATCATTAATTACCTAAATCAAATCCCCATAAATTCAATTCAAATAATGAATCTAGCATACTTTTTAATTTACAAATCCAATAAAATAAAATATTATTTTAAAGCATTAATGTCCCATATATTTAACCTCTAAAACAATCCATCATTCAACATAAACTTTGTCATAAATATTATAACACCATTATGTTTTCCTTTGAAGTCCTTTTTGTAAATACTTTTTAAATGAACTTATTTAATTATTTTAAATGAACCCTAATTTTTTTATTGAAATGAATTTTACTAATAAGTTCTAAATGAGTCATATCATTTTTAATTCAAAACCTCATTAGTTAGTTTAAATGAATCTTCACTTATCATTTATATTTAATTTATTTTCCCTCATAAAAATGGTGTTCTATTATCCCTTCAACATAACAGTTCACTTTATTCATCTACATACATTTTACAGTTGTTCTTTATTGAAATTCCAATATTATTCTACCCAAACCCTGATGCAGTAGAGAGCAATAAAATTTATTAAACAACAAATATGGAGTCTTTCCATCAACCCAATCACCTATATTAGCCAGAGATTTTATGATAGCTACTAGGCTATCAACTAAGGCTCAAGGATATAAATAATTGATGATTATCCCTTCCTATAATGCATGCCTATATGAAGGTATCTATCCATGTTACCTCTAAGTACCTTAATCATCATTTACCCTAATCTTAAGTACCCTCATTTTTAGTGGATGATTTTGCCTTAACCTATGAGTGTACCTTATCCTACACACTTGGCAATATGTTAGCGATAACATGCCCTTCTAAATAAACTAAACATCATATAGTTGGTTCAATAATTCAAACTAAGTATCACCATATCATAGGTTAATATATTATTTTTTTTGTGCCATAAAGTCTGCTAGGTGAAAGCACGAGATTCTGGGTGAAGGAAACACTACTTGCGATGCATTAAAAACCAAATACGCTTAAGTCCTAAAAATGTAGAATGCATGAAATGAAAGAGACGCATTGAAATGAGATACAAGAAAATGGAGAAAACACAGCCCTTTCATTAAACTCTCTTGATCTCTGTTACAAATATGCCTCCTCCCTTTTCAGGGGCTAGGAGCGTTAAAAGAATTTGATTACAATCGAGACTTAAGTTTCCTCTTTCTGCATGCCCACACTTGAAATGGGCGGGCCAAGATGATGCCACCGCTGATGTTGATGAGTCCTTAACCTCTGCTGCTCCTCATGCGAACAAAGAAACAACAAAGATGTCAGTAACACCTGTTGCAAATAGTAAGTGTTTGTTCTCTAAAATAGCCAAAAGATGCATGTAAATAATTAGCCAAATCGATAGACAAAATGACTCTAAATGACCTGAAAATCTGACAGAGGACGAGAAGACATCACCGAGAGGGCCACTGCCATTGAAACAGTTGGCCAATCTGCCTTCAACTGGAATTTGTCCCTGGGCAGGATGAATTCTGACTGCTATTCGTCCCTGGGTGAGATGAATTCTACTGTGTTGGAAAATCCGAAGTGGTACTGCTCCAATGTCGAATCCTAAGACCTCCAAAACACCTACAAATAGGGGGGTTATGTAATTGGGGCCATTTTGGGACGACCCAGATGGTCGGATTCTCCCAATTTGGCCCGAACTGCTATTTTATATGATCTCAAATGGCCCCATAAAATATGGATTCAACTTCATGGATTTGATAGCACTATTCTTTGGCTTAACCCTTAAGAACACCTCATCTCCAATAGAATTCTCTCTTGGAGTTATTTTTAGATATACATAACTCTTATGCCTATTCGTAACTTCTTTATGCCTTTGCCTGATTTTATTTAGTTGATATTCCATTACCCTAACCATTTCTAGCCCAGTCACAACTTGGTATTCTAGGTTATTCCAGGACAATTGTGTTCTAAACTTTCGCCCATACAAGACATTGAAAGGTGCCATTCCTAGTGGGTAGTGATGTCCATTATTGTAGGTAAAATATACCAAAGGTAGACAATTTTCCCAATGATATTTGTGATCCATGCAGTACATGGGGAGCATGTCTTCTAGAACATAGTTTACCCATTCCATTTAGCCATTGATTTGAGGGTGGTATGATGAAATTATATTTTGTTTTGTACCAAATAGACTATGAAGGTATTTCCAAAATTTAGAAGTGAATTTGGAGTTTCTATCTAAGATAATTATCTCAGTAAATCCATGCAATCGAAATACCTCTTTGACAAATATGCTAGCCACTACCTGAGAATTTTCCTTAGGAGATTGATCAAGAGTGAAAATATAAGAAAACCAAAATCATAAGAAGAAACCTTATGGAAATCATAAGAATTTCAAGAACTTTCATAGGAAGGATAACAAACCCAATAATACAAAACCTCAACCACAAAAGTTACAAGCTCCAACTCCAGCAATTAAAATATGGAATGATAAAAGTGAAAAATAGCAAGGACCCAAGGAAGGGTGCTATAATTTTTGGGCACCTCGTTACTACAATTAGTATCCATATCAAGTAGGGACTAGCACAACTAATGTAAAATGGAAGTAATCGGAATATCAAATTTATGCCGCAACCGAGAAGTAGAAGCTAGAGGGACAAGCGACCCCATTACTTGTGAAAGGTAATTTTTTTAATAAGCAAGTAAATATTTTGATACATAGTGGAACCACTGAGAATTTTATTTTGTCTATTATAGCAATGACTATGTCGAAAAGGCCTAGATATTTGGTTCAATTGTGGAATGTTGAGTACAGTTTAGGTAGACCTACTCAGTGAACAAGTGTTATTATATGGTAGAAATCACTCTATCCATTAGGACTACAAAAAGTTATTTATATGTAGCTCCCTTACACGCCTTTGATGCGGTCATAGGGATGGATTGGCTATAGGCTCATAAAGCCTTAGTCAATTTTCAATATCGATGGATTAAGTATTTGGAAGAAGGTAGAAAGAGACTAAGAATTCATAGCAAATAAGGGGCGTTTGAACCTCAAATGTTGTCCACTATGCAATTTAATAAGGCTCTAAATAGAGGAGGAATAGTGTATGTAGTAAAACTTAATGAAGTGAAAGACTATGAGAAAGGAGAAATACTAAGACAATATCCAATTTTACAATATTTTTAGGATGTATTTCCAAAGGACCTACCTGGGCTGCCTCCTATACAAGAATTTTACTTCATAATTAAACTTATTATGGGATTCAATCCTATTCATATATCCTCATATAGGATGAATCCTATTTAAATGTAAGAACTAAAGGTTCAATTGCAAGGATTACTGGATAAGGGTTTGATAAAACCAATTGTGTCACTGTGGGGTGCACCAGTTTTGTTCATGAAAAAGGACGGTTCGATAATATTGTGTATTGATTACAAGATGCTAAATAACGCTACAATAAAGAATCAATATCCTTTACCTAGGATTAAATGTTTATTTGATCAACTAAAGGATACCAAGGTGTTTACTAAGATCGATCTGAGGTTAGGGTATCACTAGTTAAGGATTCGTGAGGAAGACACTCACAAGATAGCATTTAAGACTAGGTATGGGCATTATGATTTTATGGTTCTACCCTTTGGACTGACTAATGCCCCAAATGCTTTCATGAACTTAATGAATAGTGTGTTCAGAAGACACTTGGACCAGTTTATCTTGGTATTCCTAGATGATAATAAACATCTTAGGATCATGTTATAAATGTAGAGAAATAATAAACTTTATGGAAACCTAGCTAAGAGTGAATTCTATGTTCCAGAGGTACGATATCTTGGACACATAATATCAGCAAAGAATATTTTTGTGGATCTAGATAAGATAGAGGCTATCCTGAATTGGCCACCCTTACTAATATGACTAAAGTATGAAGTTTCATGGGGTTAACGGGCTACTATAGATGTTATATAAACGACTACTCCAATATTATTCAACCCATAACTAACCTTAAAAATAAGGGAAAGGAATTCAAGTGGTCATAAAAGTGTGAGGCTACTTTTGTACTACTAAAGAATAAGCTTACTACTACACCAATACTAAAGGTTTTCGATCCCCAAGGGGACTTTTTAGTGTGCACTGATGCATAAATAGATGGGTTGGGTGGGGTACTCTCACAAGAGGAGTCAGTAGTGGCATATACTTTAAGGAAGCTCAAAAAGCATGAAGTTAATTATGCTATGCATGATTTAGAGCTAGTTGCAGTGGTGCATGCTTTAAAGGTTTGGCACCACTACTTGGTGGGAATATCCTTTGAATTAAATATAGACCATCAAATTTTGTGATACATATTCACCCAACCAATAATCAATGCGATACAAATAATATGGGTGGAATTTCTCGTTGAGTATGACTTCAAGATTGAATACATAAAAGGAGGAGAATAAAGTATTCGATGCTTTAAGTAGAAGAAGATATATAGCAGCCATAACTAAAATCCACATAGGCCTGATGGATCGAGTAAGACATAAGCAATATTAGGATGAGGTTTTCAAGGAATTTCGAGTTAATATGGATAGATATCCTAAAGGAAATAAGGAATTTAGTGTGAAATATGACTTTTAGTGTTATAAGGTAAGAGTCATCATACCAAATATGGATGATTTAATGAACATGATAATGTAAGAAGCCCATAGATATCCTTATTCTACTCATCCGGGAGGAGCCAAAATGCAATAAAATATGAAAAAAACCTTTTTTTGGGTAGGAATGAAGAAGGACATCACAAATTTTGTTGCTTGATACCTTGAATTTTATAAATTTAAGGTATAACATCAGCATCCTACATGAAATCTATATATGCATGATATACCTTCATAAAAATGGTAGGTTATATCTATGGTTTTTATAGTGGGTTTACCCAAGACTTTGTACCAACATGATTTCATCTTTGTAGTGGTCGACAAATTGACTAAGGTTACCCATTTCATACTAGGAAATACAAAGGATGATGCTCAGGTAGTGACTATAAAATTCATCAAAGAGGTACTCTGATTGCATGGATTTCTTGAGATAATGATCTCAGATAGAAAATCCAAATTCAAAAGTGAATTTGGAGTCTCTATATGAGATAATTATCTTAGGAAATCCATGCAATCAAAATACCTCTTTGACAAATATGCTAGCCACTACCTGAGCATCGTCCTTAGTATTTCTCGGTATTAAATGGGCAACCTTAGTCAACTTGTCGACCACTAAAAATATGGCATCATGTTGGTACCGAGTCTTGTGTAAACCCACTATAAAATCCATAGATATAACCTGCCATTTTTGCATAGGTATATCATGCATATATAGTTTTCCTGTAGGATGTTGGTGTTTTACCTTAAGTTTTTGACATTCGAGGCATCAAACAACAAAATTCATGATGTCCTTCTTCATTCCTACCTAAATGAAGGTTATTTTCATATTTTCTCATATTTTATATCCTCCCAGGTGAGCAGAATAAGGAGATATGTGGGATTAATGCATTGTTAAGTTCCTTAAATGGTCCATATTTGGTATGATGACCCTTCCCTTATAACACAAAAATATCATCTTTCACACTAAATTCCTTATTTCCTTTAGGATCTTTGTCCATATTAACTTTAATTTCCTAGAAATACTCATCCTAAGATTGCTTCTATATTACTCGATCCATCAAGTCCATGTGGATTTTAATTATGGCTGCTATATATCTTCTTCTACTTAAAGCATCAACTACTTTATTCTCTTTTCCTTTTATGTATTCAATCTTGAAGTCATACTCAGCGATAAATTCCACCCATCTTCTTTGTATCGTATTGAGTATTTTTTGGGTGAATATGTATCACAGAATTTAATGGTCTATCTTTAATTCAAAGGGTCTTCCTGCCAAGTAGTGGCACCAAACCTTTAAAGCATGCACCACTCCAACTAGATCTAAATCATGCATAACATAATTAACTTCATACTTTTTGAGCTTCCTTGAAGTATATGCCACTATTGAATCCTCTTATGAGATTACGCCACCCAACCCATCTATTAATGCACCAATGTACACTGAAAAGTCCCTTTGGGGATTGGGAACCTTTAGTATTTGTGAAGTAGTATGATTATGCTTTAGTAGTATAGAGGCAACCTCACACTTTTTTGACCACTTGAATTCCTTTCCCTTCTTCTGAAGGTCAATTATGGGTCCAACAATCTTGGAGTAGTCATTTATATAACGTCTATAGTAGCCCATTAACCCCATGAAACTCTGCACATTAGTTACATTAGTAGGGGTGGCCAAATCATGATAGCCTCTATCTTCTTTGGATGCACAACAATCCCCTTTGATGATATGACATATCCAAGATATTGTACCTCTGGAACATAGAATTCACTCTTAGCTAGGTTTCTATAAATTTGATTCTTCCTTAACAATTCTAACATGATCCTAATATGTTTATCGTGTTCTTATTTATCCTGAGAGTATATAAGAATATCATCCAGGAATACCAAAACATACTGGTCCAAGTGTATTCTGAACACATTGTTCATTAAGTTCATGAAAGTAGCCGAGACATTAGTTAGTCCAAAGGGTAGAACTGTAAACTCATAATTCCCATACCTAGTCTTGAATGTCATATTATGAGTGTCTTCCTCATGAATCCTTAACTGGTAATACCCTAAACTCATATCAATCTTAGTAAACACCTTGGCATCCTTTAGTTGATAAAATTAATCTTCAATACAAGGTAAAGGATATCGATTCTTGATTGTTGCCTTATTTAGCATCCTCTAATAAATACACAATCTTAGAGAACCATCATTTTTTTCACAAAAAAAATTGGTGTACCACATGGTGACACACTTGGTTTTATCAAACCCTTCTCCAATAATCCTTGTAATTGAACCTTAAGTTCTTGCTTTTCAATAGGATTTATCCTATACATGGATCTATGAATAGGCTTGACTCTTATCATAATTTCAATTGTGAAGTCAAATTTCCTTACAAGAGGCAGCCTAGGTAGGTCCTCTGGAAATACATCCTAAAAATCATGTAAAATCAGATGTTGTCTAAGTATTTATCCTTTCTCATAGTATTCCACTTCAATAATTTTTACTACATACACTATTCCTACTCTCTTTAGGGCCTTATTCAATTACATGGTGGATAACATCTGAGGTTCAAACACCCCTTTTTTTCTATGAATTATTAGTCTCTTTCCACCTTCTTCCAAATACTCAATCCATAGGTCTTGAAAATTGACTAAGGTTTTATAATAATGTAGCTAATCCATCCCTAGGACCACATCAAATGCATGTAAGAGAGCTACATATAAACAAAATTCCATAGTACCACTAGATAGAGTTATTTATGCCATAGGATAACACTTATTCACCGAGTATGTCTACCCAGAACCGTACTTAACCTTCCACCCTTGAGCCAAATATCTAGGCCTTTTTGACATAGTCCTTGCTATACTAGATGAAATAAAACTTTCAGTGGTTCAACTATCTATCAAAATATTTACTTACTTATTAAAAACCTTACCTTTCACAAGTAATGAGGTGGCTTGTCCCTCTAGCTTATGCTTCCCTATTTTGGCATAAATTTGATATTCCAGTTCCTTTTCTTTTACATTAGTTGTGCTAGTCTCTGATCGATATGGACACTGATTGTAGTAATGATCTCATCGACAATTGTAGCACCCTTTCTTGGATCCTTGTTATTTTTTAGGTTTCTCATTCTTTCTTTTAACTGCTGGAGTTGGAGCTTGCAACTTCTATGGTTGAGGTTTCGTATTATTGGGTTTTTTATCCTTCCTACGAAATTTCTTCTTGAACTTATTCTAATTTTCATAAGGTTTCTTCTTAGGATTTTTGGGGTTCCTAGCTTTTTGCTCTTGATCATTCTCTCATTTTACAATCCAATTATTGTTCCTGTTCATTAGCTCCTATTGATATTGCTCGGATAGAGTGTTGTATTTATAACAAAAGTGTAACTCTACTTTCTCTGCTAGGTAAGATGCCTTTTGCAGTGATTTAGGTTCCCACATGTCTACATCAATATTTAACCTAGAATATAATCCCAGAGTAAACTTATGAACACGTATTTTCTCATTATAAATAGGTACATATTTAAATAATTTTACTAGCTTCTTATAGTACACCTCTACTATGCTGGTTCCTTGCTTTAGACTAACAAATTCCTCAAACTTGAAGGCATAAAAATGCTCTGTTAAGAATTTCTTCTTAAATATTTTTATAAATTATTCCCATGGAGTATCAATAGGTTTTATCATAGTTTTCTCATAGTGGGTTTCCCACCACTCCAGAGCTGCCCCTTCCAGGTTAATCGAAGCCCAAAGCGTTCAAGTTCTTAATGAGTAGCTTTTTATCGTAAAGTGAAATTTTGCTTCTCTCAACCATGCTTCTACTGCATACCCATCATCCTCCCCATAAAATTTTGAGATATTGATGTTTTTCATGTTCCTAGATGATTCCTTTTCTGTTAAGAATTTTGCTTGTACTTGTTCTACAATTAGTCCACTATCTAGACCAATCTCTGAGCTTCGAACTTGCAAATTCTGATTTTTAGTCATTTCTAGCAACCATATTATCTGATCATGCATAGAAGTGATTGTAGCAATGAGGTATTCTACCTCCCTATTGGGTCTCACTGGTTCCCCATCCTTGTTTTCTTCTTTTATATTACTTTGTCAAGTTTATATAGGTGTAGGCCTCCCTATTCTTCTATTAGGTGGCATATTAACCCAGTTCCATCCAAGAAAGAAGATTAGATTATAGTTCCATCTTAATATGTATCTCTAATTCAATCCATAATACAAAGTTCTCATGCTAGATGCATTAACAATCTAACTAGGGTAATATCCCAGGCCAGGATGTATCACTGATACCAAAGCCCATACTAAGGCATCCTAACATCCATGCTCCCTTGGGTTTAACTCCCATAAGATTCTCATAAATAGGGTATTCTAGATCATCCCAACTTTAGCCTTTACCTAAAGCAAGCCTTCATTGTAAGCATCTAATTCCCTTTAGCACACATAGAAGCTCTATACCCTCATACCTAGAGCCCTTATACCTAATGTAATGACCCAAAAATATACAAATATAAAAATATAAAAAGTTTTTTTGTTTACTAAGGAGAGGGATACATGAACCCTTCACGAACCCCTAACACAACTAGTATTTACCCAAAAGTTTCAATCCCCTAAGTTTTCCTAAAAGCTACATCTCATGAAGTACCCTATCACACGTCCGTATATGTAGGTGTATGTTGTGTCACTATAGATAAGCCCATATATCCCATCACTCTTGATGAGCTAGAATTATCACCCTCAATCCATCGAAGGTATACACACATATCCATACCATACACAAGTTATTATGTGTAGGTATTCTATGAGTATTGCAAGTTAAGCTATCTATCTCATATCCACGATGAGTTATCTTAACACAGATGTAATCTCTCCACAACTTAGTCCTTTATCTCCCTAAGGGGTCTCAATTCTCTTATTTCTCCTATGTTCACCCTATGGGGTTCTCCATTCCCTTAGGTTACCTATGTTCACCCTAAGGGGTTCTTAATTCCCTTAGGTCACCTATGTTCACCCTAAGGGGTTCTCAATTCCCTTATGTTACCTATGTTCACCCTAAGTGTTTCATAATTCCCTTAGGTCACCTCTGACTTCACCCTAGAAATCTGCTCTTATATTTCTATTACTAAGAAACCAAAAAATAATAAATCTAGATACTAAAATATCAAAGAGTAATCACTAAGCATCCACAAAATAAAGAAGGATTAACACTAAAAGAGAATGTTATCATAAAAAAGAGAATCAACTACATAGTATAACCAAATATGGAAATAAAGTAAAAGTACCTTCTCTTTTTTTTTTGGGTAATTAAGGTACATAAACATTACAACCGGGTTTTACAGGTTGACCCAAAACCTATTACAAAATCAGCACAATGCTGAAACGGAACAAGACCTCAATAGGGACAGTCTTTTCTTAGCCCCCTACTAGGGCCACACAGCCAACAAAGAGCAACACCCTTACAAAAGATGACACACACCTTAGAACATAGGCAGTCGACACTTTCACCTCCTAACACTTTCTCATCTCTTTTGGTCGCAAAACTACGACATGTCGCGATATCACGACACTTTTCCTCCCTCCTTTTTCATTTCTCTTTTGGTCGCAAAAAAGTGACATGTCATGAAATAATGACACTTTTCCTTCCCACTCTTTCTCTTCTCTTTTGGTCATGAAACTATGACATGTCGTGATATCGCGACACTTTTTTCTCTTGCTTATTCTCTTCACTTTTGGTCACGAAAAAGTGACATGTCGTGATATCACAACACATTTTATTTCATTCTGAACATGTCACGAAATCATGACACTTTTTCTTTCCTCCTCTTTCTCTTCTCTTTTGGTCATGAGAATGCGACATGTAGCGATATCACGACACTTTTCCTTCTCACTCTTTCTCTTCTCTTTTGGTCACGAAAGGATGACATGTCGTGAAATCACGACATTTTTTCCATCTTGCTCTTTCTCTTCTCTTTTGGTCGTGAAAAACTGACATGTCGCGATATCATGACACTTTTTCTTTCTTGCTCTTTCTCTTCTATTTTGGACGCAAAAATATGACATGTCACAAAATAGCAACACATTTTCATTCGTGTTCAACACATTGCTAAAAAGTGACACTAATTCCTTCTTGCTCATCGTGTCGTGATATCGCGACACTCTTTCTTTCTTGCTTAACATGTCGTGATATCACGACACTTTTTATTTCTTGCTCTTTCTCTTTTATTTTGGTCATGAAAATGCGACATGTCACGATATCATGACACTTTTTCCATGTCGCGATATCGTGACACTTTTTCCATGTTGCGATATTGTGACACTCTTTCTATCATGCTCAACATGTCGTGACATTGTGACAATTTTTACTTCCTCCTCTTTCACTTCTTTTTTGGTCACAAGAATGCGACGTGTCGCGATATGGTGCCACTTTTCCTTCTTGCTCTTAGTCTTCTCTTTTGGTCGTGAAAATACGACATGTCACGAAATCGTGACACTTTTTCTTTCTTGCTCTTTCTCTTCTCTTTTAGTTGAAAAAAAATGACATGTCGCGATATCGCGACACTTTTCCCACTTGCTCTTTCTCTTCTTTTTGGTCACAAAAATGTGACATGTCGCGATATCGTGACACTTCTTCCTTCATGCTCAACATATCACCAAAAAGCGACACATTTTCCTTCTTGCTCAACATGTCGCGATATCGCGACATCCTTTCATTCTTGCTCAACATTTTCCTTTTTTTGGTAAAAGTACCTTCTATAAACCAATAAACAATTATTCTATTAAATATTGCATGGTAAATCCTTCTTACTTTAAATAATATTACATTAACTACATTAGGGATATCTCCCCATAATTCTAGTATATTTTAGCATAAGTAATTTAGCATAAAATACAATTACCTATACTTTATTTCCATTGAAATTCATGATTGACCTTCCTCCCCATTTTTTATTTAAGGATAGTAGTGGATCAGGGTACTCATTGTTTAGGATAGGCATACCCCTAAATGCATCTATTCATTTATTTTTCCAAATTGCAACTATATAAAATTCAATTAAGTTTCCAACCATATAGATGGGCAGAATCTGAGAGGAAGAGGATACCAACGAGGTAGAGGTTATGATGATGGACAAAATGAGAATGATCCAATAAAGTCATATACCTGTTATGGATGTGGTGAGGAGGGGAATAGAGCATTTTAGTGTCTCCAATGTGATATCCAAGAAAGGGGCAGAGGAGAAGGAAGGGTCAATCTGGTTGATATGGAAGAGTAGGATGAGGATGAAGTTGTTTCTAACATGGGGAATCACTTATGATAAGAAGGACATTAATTTTCCCTAATAAATATAAGGTGTAAAGTAAAGTGAAGGGGTAAACCATAGATGGTGATGATTATGGGCTACGAACGAACATCTTTCAAACAAGGTGTGAATTCAGGAATGAGACAAATATTGATTTGTAGGTTTCTTCCATTATATTGAATTTGTGTTATGTGATTGGAGTCCATTTTTTTGGTCTCTTGTAGTTGAGTTTACACCATTTTGTATAAGAGCGGGTGTTATCTCGCTAGTGAAGGGAAGATGTCACCTAGAATATATGCCTAGATAAATAGGTAGATCAAGGATTTGAATGTAAAAATAGCATGGCTGACTGGTGTGATTGATTGCATGGGAGAGAGACATCCTAGAGCATGTACATATCAATTATTTGATGATGAAAACATGCCTGAGTAACATGGATCAGAGGTCCATGCAGAAGCATAGCTAGAGGGCCTAGAGGAAGAAGGGCATGGTTTTGAAAATCAACTGATACGAGCTCTAGAGGGGTTTAAGGGGAATCAATATGGGATCAAGATCTAGGTTCTCTAGTATGTCGGTGGGTTGAAACCAGAGGAGTTGATCAATTGGATCAATAGCCTAAAAATATATTTTGAATGAAGTAACCTTGCTGAAGAGAAGAAGGTTAAGCTCGCATGCACAAAGTTTAAGGGACATGCATTTATTTTATGGGATCATTTAAAGACTACATGACAGAGGAATGAAAAGGAAAATATTAGGGATTGAATAAAGATAAAGAAGAAGTTACAAAAAAATTTATACTTGTAGACTACTCCCAAACCCTATTTCATGGATTTCAAAATCTTTGAAAAAAGGATAAAAGCATTGAGGACTATACTAATGAATTCTACAAGTTATCCATTTGAGTGGAGCACAATGATACAAAGGACCAAAGGGGTTCTAGGTATGTAAATGGCCCAAGCTTTGCTATCCAAGATGATATGAGCATGCATCGCAATATTATAGTGGAGGATGCATATAAAATGGCCCTCAAGGTAGAGGAGAAATTGAAAAGGGTTAATAAAAAAGGTAATAAAGGATTCAAAATCTCTTCAGGTTGGGGTCAAAGTGGATCTAATTTTCTCAAGGAAGAATCCTCATTACCTGCTAAACAAGAAGAAGATGGGTAGAATTTGAGAGGAAGAGGATACAAACGAAGTAGAGGTTACGGTGGTGGATGAAATGGGAATGATCCAAGAAGGTCATATACCTATTATGGATGTGGTGAGGAGGTACACAAAGCATTTGAGTGTCCCCAATGTTATTTCTAAGAAAGGTGTCAAGGAGGACAAGGAATGATCGATCTGGTTGATATGGAAGAGTAGGATGAGGATGAAGTTGTTGCTGACATGGGGTAAGTACTTAGGATAAGGATGATCTTGATTTTTCCTAAGAAAGATAATGTGTAGAGCAAATATAAGGGGCATACCATAGATGGTGATAATTCTTAGCTTCAAACGAACATATTTTGAACAAGGTGTGAATTCAGGAATGAGAAGAATATAGATTTGTTGGTTTCTTCCATTATATTTCATTTGTGTTATGTGATTGGTGTCAATTTTTTTGGTCTCTTGTAGCTGAGTTTACACCACATCTAATGCATAGTGAATATTATAAAGGATCCTTTACTTTTATCTTCAACTCTATAATTCCCTTAGAGAGCCATCCAACATGTACTACTTAGATCAAAGTCTAAATTTAATCAAATCCATTCATGTCTTAAAGAATTAAAGTCCCATATCTTTAACCTCTAAAATAATCCATTATTCATTCCTTAAATCAAAGCCCCATAACTTCAATTCAAATAATAAATCTAACATTCTTTTTAATTCACAAATCCAATCAAATCAAATATTGTTTTAATTAATTAAATCCCCATACCCTTAACCTATAAAATAATCCATCATGTATTCCCTAAATCAAAGCCCCATAACTTCAATTCAAAGAATAAATCTAATATCTTTTTTAATTCACAAATCCAATAAAATCAAATACTATTTTAAGGCATTAAAGTCCCACACCATTAACCCCTAAAATGATTCATATTTCAATCCCTAAATCAAATCCCCATAACTTCAATTCAAATAATGAATCTAACACCCTTTTTAATTCACAAATCCAATCAAATCAAATAATGTTTTAAATAATTAAAGTCCCATACCTTTAACCTCTAAAATAATCCATATTTCATTCCCTAAATCAAGCCCCATAACTTCAATTCAAAGAATTAAGCTAACATCCTTTTTAATTCACAAATGCATCAAATAAAATACTATTTTAAAACATTAAAGTCCCATACCTTTAACATCTAAAACAATCCATCATTAAAAATAAACTTTGTCATAAGTCTTATAACACCATTATATTTTTCTTTGAAGTCATTTTTGTAAAGTCTATATCATAGACATGCAAATTAAATATTTTTAACCTTAATCTTAGATTCATAGCCTCAATTAAAGATTCACAACCTTATCTAAATATTCACTACTTTAGTTACAAATAACCCCTTCATGATTATTTTACACAAAAGGTCTTACCCTAATTAAAACCACATAAGGTAATCTCATTAATTAAAGGTCTCTTCAATTAGGATCTCATAAAATAAATCATAATAATCAAATATCTTACTATCATTAAAATATCTTAAGATAATTCATGCTAATCAAAGGTTTCTATTTAATTAGGTCTCCTAAGATAATCAATATTTATCAAAGGTTTTCTCTTTAATTAAATATCCTAAGATAATCAACATTTATCAAATTTTTTCTCTTTAATTAAAATCTCCTAATATACTTTATATAAATTAGAGGTCTTATTTCAATTAATGTCCCTTAATATAATTTACATAAATCAAAGTTCTTATTTCAATTAAAGTCCCATAGTATAATTTACATAAATGAAGGGTCTTATTTCAATTAAATTTCCATAATATATTTTACATAAATCAAAGGTCTTATTTAATCAAAATTACATAAGTAAACCTTAATAATACAAGGTTTGAAACTATGGACTTATACACCTTCATTGAGGATACAAAATGTCTTATACAAAATGATCTAACGATTGTCAGACTCTGAGTTTAGGCAAGACAAAACTGTATCCTAGGTTTCTCTTCCACCTCCACCAGTTATCCTAAAGGAGCTGGGCTTACACAACCACAAAGCTTCCATAGGGATGTGTATGGCTTCTTGTTGGGTAGAGCTCCCCAATCACAACATCCTCTCTAAACCACAGGTATTTTTCCAACTATGAGCAGCGCTTTCCTAAACACAGTGCTCGCTTGCTATAGGTGGTCTCCCAAACTATGAGTGATACCTTCAACACAACAATATCTAGGTAAGACACAAGGGGGGGTTTAAACTAAGAGCAAAACTCTCACACAATGATCCCTTAAGCAAGACACAAGTGGTTTTAAACTAAGAGTAGCTCTCTCACACAGTGCTACCTTAAGCAAGATGCATGTGGTTTTAAACTAAGAACAACACTCTCATACAGTGCTACCTTAAGCAATATGTAAGTGGTTTTAAGCTAAGAGTAACACTCTCAGACAACACTATCTTAAGCAAGACACAAATGGGTTTCTAAACCTTTTCATAGGTTTATCATGCTACAAGGGATTATAACCAAGTCTAAATCTAAACATTCATTACACAAACATATGTAAGCAGATATTTTAAGACATTCCAACCTGAATACTTCTATGTAATGAGTTTTGGTGGTCTCTTGCTACCTCTCCCTTAGCTTACTGTGCTCTCTTTTCTTCCCCGATCGCCTCCTTTGGATTTTTCATTTGTCTCCCATGTCTTCCTTCTTTCCCTGCATCTTACATGATCCTCTTGCTCTAGGTGGCTCATTCAGTGTCTTGTCTCGAATCTCAAGCCAACATCAAGCCCCATTTTCTTCAATGCTTCCATCCCTTCTCATATTGTGGCAAACAGTTATTTTTCCCATAATTTCAACCTTTGGAAATTGATATCCCCCTAAATTATTTACATAAATTGCACTATATAGGGGGGGTGAGATATTTGCATTATTAAAATGAAGAATGGTGCCCTTTACAATATCCTTAACATGATATTTTATCACCATTTTTAAAATATATCTCTTTTATTTAAAACAATTTCTTAATTGCTCTATCTTTAAAATAAAATATTATGTTTATCTTAAATGAATTTATTTTAATTAATTTATTTATTTATTAAAGTCCATTAATGAATTTATATTATCATTAAAATGAACTTTTTTAATTATTTCAAATGAAATATTATTTAGTTATGAAGTTTACTAATGAGTTCTAAATGAGTCATATCATTTTTAATTCAAAACCTCATTAGTTAGTTTAAATGAATCTTCACTTATGATTAAAATTTAATTTATTTTCTTTCATAACAATGGTGCTCTATTATCCCTTCAACATAACAGTTCACTTTATGCATCCATATATATTTTGTAGTTGTTATTTATTGAAATTCCAACATTATGCTACCCAAGCCCTGATGCAGTAGAGAGCAATCAAATTTATGAAATAACAAATATGGAGTCTTTCCATCAACCCAATCACCTATCTTAGCCAAATATTTTACAATAGTTGCTAGGCTATCAACTAAGGCTTAAGGTGATCAGTCATTGATAATTATCCCTTCCGATAATGCATGACTATATGAAGGTATCTATCAATGTTACCTTTAGGTACCTTAATCATCATTTCCCCTGATCTTAAGTACCCTCATTTTTGGTGGATTCTTCTACGTTCTCCACCTACGAGTGTACTTGATGTTGCACACTTGGCAATATGTTAGTGATAACATGTCTTTCTAAATCAACTAAACATCATATAGTTGGTTCAATCTTTCAAACTAAGTATCACCATATCATAGGTTAATACATTATTTTCTTTGTGCCATATATTCTGCTAGGGAGGGACATGACAATAAGGTATGGACATTTTGAGTTAAATGTTCTACCTTTTTGGTTGACAAATGCTCTAGCCTCATTCATGAATCTCATGAATAGTGTCTTTAGAGAGCATTTGGACCAGTTTTTACTTGTATTTTTGTATGATATACTAATCTATTTTAGGAATAAGGAGGATCATGATCGACATATGATAATTGTACTTCAATTTTGACAAAGAATCAACTTTATGAAAAGTTGTTTAAATATGAGTTCTACATTCCACAGGTATAGTATTAGGGACTTATTGTATCAATGGAAGGGATTGCAATAGATCTTAAGAAAATTGAAGAAATCAATAGTTTGCTAGCACCTAATAATTTAACAGAGGTACAAATTTTTATGGAAATTGTAAGGTATTATAAGCAAATTTTCAGAATATTTTCAATAATTTCCCAACCTATTACCAATATCCAAAGAAAAGGTAAAGCATTTAAGTGGATAGAGTAGTGTGAACAAGCTTTTTAGATCTTGAAACCTATTTAATAACTGCACCGATATTGCAATTACCTGATCCTAGTAAGTTATTTACAGTGTGCACTAACACATCAGTCAAAGTATTAGGGGTATTTTTGATCCAATATGATGTGGTTATTGTGTATGAGTCCAAAAATATTAAAAGGCATGAAGTTAATTATGCCACTCATGATTTGGAATTAGAAGTAGTTTTTCATACATTAAAAATTTGGAGATATTATTTATTGGGAAAGCCTTTTGAATTAAAAATAGACCATCTGAGTCTGAGGTATATATTCATGCAACACTTCTTGAATTCCAGGCAAATATGTTGGATGGAATTTTTAGTTGAATATAATTTTGGTATTGAGTACATTAAAGGTAAATAAAATAAGGTAGTAGATGCTCTAAGTAGGAGAGGGCACATTGCTGTAATGACTAAATGTCACTATGATCTTCTAGGCCAAATTAAGATGTTGTAAGCAAAGGATGATTTTTTCCAATCATGTAAGGCTCATGAAACTGGACATCATGAAGGATCAATATGATAATCTAGAAGAATATATTCGAATGATACATCTTTGATTATTTCTTTATTTTGGTATCTAATTCACTAGTATGAGCATTTACATGAGCATATACATTCATTTTGATATTATCTCTTTGTTGACCTTAATATTTAAGGTTGAGGAACCATGTGTATCCTCATTCATTTAGGACATTGACCTTTGGTCATATATTCAACATAATTATAAACATGGTATTTTTTACCATGGATTACCTATTAATATTGGGTAAGCAACTGAACCATATTCATAACTTAAAATCTACCATATAAATAACTCATATTATTAAAATAACATCATCAATATCTTCTCATTCTTCATTTATTTACCCTTTATTTAAATATCTAATATTAAGGATAGAATGATGATTTGTATATAAATACTTTATTTGATATACATGTTATAACTATATTGGTAACAACCCTACATTCTACCAAGGAATTAGGAGTAAAGGTACCTTTGCATAGGAATTCAACTTGTAGAGTTCATGGGTTGACATTTACATAAAATGCTAAGACTTCATCTTCCTTCATTTAGAACTAATTCCACTATCCAATGTCATTCACTTCTCCAATGATAATGCAACCAACTACTGATATATCATTTTAGAATTCTACTTTGATAGGTCCTCAATAATTAAGTATGGTGCATGGTTTATTGAGACTAGAAAATATTGAACACCTACTTTTCTTATTCTTTGCATTTTGTTCTTTTATTTATTTTATTTATACTAATTTTTTTTTATTGGGATCCTATCCTAAAATCACTTCATCGTCATGGTGTCATGTTCCTCTCCATTATCTCAAACAATATAAAAAATATTGAATAGAGAATTATCTTTCTTATTATTTTTATACCTATTGTGGATACCTTATTATGGAATGTTATCTTATAGTATCATTTCTTCTTGCATTCATATCAAACTGAGTACAACAAATACTTCAAAGAATCCTTATCTCTAAACAAGAAATATTGAGTTTCTATTTGCTTTCCTTATAAAGTACTAGTGGTGGGATGTCCCACATTTATAATATCATATTAAAAACCATCAAAAAAGTGGAAGGATATGGTTGGCTTATTGTTGTTATTATTTTTACTAATTAAAAAGCCTATTGTGGAGCTACTAATCTAACTAGTCTTGGTTGTATTGTTTCCTCCTCGAAGATCTTCTCATGTTACTTCATAATGTTTTATGCTTATTGAATGGTTGGTTGTTGCTCATATTTTACAAGTGGCTTGATCATTTTCTTCAATATAATGATAGAATGTTTATAGATCATACCATTAAAACTAGCCATTAGGCCATTGGATATGTATTTCTTACAAATTGAGGTCTTGACCTTCCTTTGAAGATCTTGCATTCATGCATAATTATCATAAAATTTCTTCTTACATTCCTAAACTAGATTTATTATCTCAATCATTGAGGTTGAGTATTTTTTTTATGGAATATACTCAGTTATGCAATGGATAATTCACTCCATTGAACATATGACATTATTTTATTGCATAATATAACCCATTTATTTCATAATATGTAACAAATATGAATCTACAAAGGACCGTAGTATAAATCATATTAATAAAATATAATATGATAATTATTTAATTTTAAAAATATTGCCAATAGATAAATGAATATGATTTAGCACAATGTGAATTATATAATTACCATGATCAAAATAATTTATCATCAAAAAAATTAAAATGATCAAAACTAAAGTTTAATGGTACTACTTTATAAATATACAAAGGATAAAAGCAAAACTACTAAAGGGATAAAGATATAATTACTATAATACACCACAAAGAATGATCGTAACAATAAAACTAGAAGTTATAATCCTTAGCATGAAAATGATATCTTCATAGGACCATTTATTGCTATCATATTTTTCTTTGATTCATAGACTTCGAATTATGATGGTATGCTATAATACAAAACTTATGTGCAAATGGAAAAATAAACAATAACATGAATAACAATAAATAATTGTACATTATAGCACCATAAAGTCAATGTATTAAGAACAAAAGTATTTTATTTAATGTGCTAATTAAGAATAATATACAAATGCACTCATTGAATTACCTCTAGTGATTAGACTTGGTCATCCTATTGAGCATCCACCTCTTCTAAAGTCAACTAAGTACTTTATCCCATTATATTTCCCAGATAATCCCTTAGATGTACTCCTTAAAAATATGTTCTCTTCCTATAGGTAGCTAGGATTACTAACCATTATTCTCTTCCTTCAGTCCTCTCACTTGCTTGATATCTTAAATGCTCAACTAGGCTCCAATGGGAGCTATATAATTCATAGATTGAGAAAACTATATGGGAAAAATGTTAAAAAAATATAAATATCTTCCTTTGCGATACTTCCATATCATTTTATAATTACATGAAATTGACAAAGTATCACATGGTTATAGATTTCTAATTTTTGGAATTATTTCATCATATTTTATAATTATAAAGTATAGTTAAGACATCACATCACTTTACATATTTTCTCTTTGACTTCCACAATAATCCCAAAAGTATTTTAGCCTTTTAGAAACATTCTATAACTACTACAAGATATGCTCAATTATTTAGAGATAATTACCTAATTTTTGTGATAAAAAATTTACTATGACATTTATACTTTGATTACTAAATTATACTATTACCTTTAATTTTTTATTGTTATCTATGTTTATAACTATATTATTGAGGATACAAAAACTCTTGAAATAGAAATAGGTTATGTCATGTTGTTTTACTTCCATATAACCTTACCAATAAGGAGGATTTGAATAATATTAGTAATGTTGTAGGTAGAATTCATCAATAAGGAATTTAATTCTAGGATGTGAATGCAATATATGTGTATGAAAAAATCACTATGAGTTAATGTAAATTAAGATAATGGGTTTAAAAATTCAGTTATAAAATCATTATATTTTAATATTATAATTAATGTCGTATTAATTATATGCTAAGATATTAAAAAGTAAAAATGATTGATAAAATAAAAAATATTGTTCATGTTACAAAAGAAGACATAAATAAAGGTACTATTTTATAGTAGAATGTCGTTTAGAACACGGATTTTCCACTCCAAATTATGAATACAATATCTCTATTCCTCATTAGATGGAAAATTTTCCACTCCAAATTATGAATACAATATCTCTATTCCTCATTAGATGGAAAACACCATCATGTTCGTTTGGATCAAATATTTTATAGAACTAAAAATATCCATAGTGTAAGGAATTACAATTTATATCTTAAATAGGGAGTTAAAGTCATGAAGGAATATTGAGAGCTAATTTTTAAAGCAGAGAGTATGAAATAGGTTGTATTTTACGTAACTAAATTATCTACATTTTTCTCAAGTTCAAGAAGATAATCTATTTTCAATAAAAATGGAAGTGGTAATTACATTCTCCATCATAAGTTAGGGTTTCTAAGGCAACATATTTAAAAATATAATTTGTATGATATCTATTACAATTTAAGGTTTCTAGAATAATTTAAAAGAGTAAAAAATGTATCCTTTGTACAATAGTAGCTTAAAGATAGCATTATTATTTTTAATGGTTATCCATTACACTTTAGATTCTTAAAGATAACATAAATGTATGCATGCTAGCTCAATTTTTTAATAATATAGAAAAGGTCAAATATATAAATACATATACATTGGTAGGAATAAAAGAAGAGAGGAAGGACACCATAGTAGGAACAAAAAAATAAAAGAAAAACCACTAAGATATTAATTTGGGAAGATATACAAAAAAACAATATCACAATTATTAAATATAAGTGAGACTAATCCCATAAATAAGAATAAATAATGATGATAGAGATGATGTCTTGGAATATTTAGGGTATGATTATGGAAGCAATAGAAGGAGTTATCATGGAGTTAATATATTATTATATTATTGAATTTATTTTAATTAAATATACAAAAAAAGTAGTAATGAATGTAAGGATACATTTAGAAAAGGTTTACCAAATGAAAAACTATCTAATAGTTTATATTTTGGATGCTTCAAGAGTTATTTTGATGGTCTAGAAAATCATAAATTAGATGGACAATTGTTAGAATAATAAAGTAGTTGGGTTACTTTACTTTAGAAAATAAAAAATTATATAGAATTGGGATTCATAAATATATATGCTTTAAATATAAAAACTCTTAAATACAAATGCTAGGTATAAATGAGTTCTTTCATGTAAAATTTAATGGTTAGTTATAGTTGTGATCTATGGATTATTTAGATGACTTAAATATAGGTATATTCCTTCAAAATTTAAGGATGGTTTTCTTGGTTGATCTAAATTAATGGACTTTTTTTTTATATTATCTTTGGGATGCTAGTAGTATAGGATAATATACATGGTATATTATACATAGTAGAAAATCTCATATGACATAATAGAAAAAATTAGATATATTTTTGTTACCTAATTATTGGTCACATATAGCATGTCATGCAATATTAGATAAACATGCACTTGAGATGAGCTCTACTCAATAATAATCTTCCAAATATATTTTGATTTTAGTCTATATGAATCCAAGAACTAAGTTTCCTTAAAAAAATTATGTTATAATAAGAACAAGTAATATTTGAAGGATAGCATATATAGGTTTATTAAAAATATAAAATATCTAAAAGCGATATATGGAGATCTAAAATATCAATTTTCAAATAACATATATAGGTTTATTCCAAATAAAAAATATCTAAAGGGATAGATGGAGATGTAAAATATAAATTTTTTTTGAAATGATTTTAAATAATGGGAAAATTTAAATTTAATTTCTGAAATTTATGGGAGACTATAAAAATTAACATATTTAAATAACATACTTGAATGGAAGTAGAATAATCACTTCTTATTATAATGGCATATTATAAAATGAGGAGTCAAGTTGGGTCCAAAAATCTATGGATATATTATTGAAGAAAGGTGATACAAACACCAAATTTTCTCATGTTAGTGCTAAAATAGGTATGCTCTTTTCTCATATAAAAATATTTCAGCTGCAAATAGAACATGTATTAAGTAATAAGAGTAGATCATAATGAAACTACTCAATTAATTTTCGAAAATTATATTTAGGATTTGGAGGGTGAAGGTGAGATTTAATTAAAAAATCATCAATTATGATGAAAAGAAAATAAAATTTTGATAATAAATATATATATGTAGAACATATAAGAAACTTTTTTCTTTTTTCATCATAATAAGGCTTATAGATACAATGTATTTCCTCCACACAAGGAAAAAGAGTTATAGGATGACATGTTAGCACCTTTTATGAAAATATTTTTACTTACAGTATAATTAAGATAATTTTACTTGTACTTCTTAGAATACATTTTTAAATATATATGTGGAGTAAGCTACTAATTTTTTTTAGCTTTTGCATGTTCTATTGCCTACCTAATGCCATGAGGTAGTCCATGGCTAAGAAAATACCATACTCATTATTACTGACACTGTGGACATATGAGCATAGATCAAGGTCCCAATTATGGTGAATGAACATCTTCATATATTTTCAATAGTATAGAGTTAGATAAAAATATAAATGAAAGCATGATGAACATCTCCTTGTATAGTATTATTCATGATGCGCCTATTGATCCATCATGATGTCTATTTTTTATGAAGAGGTGTAAGATCAACTATGGTAGGTGCAATTTGGAGATGCAATATAACATGAGGAACAAACAGATATTATCTTGTTTGTAGGGATATTCATTTTTCTCTTTTGATCATATATAATTGCCACAAGTCGAATTTATGAAATATTACAAATATTTGGTACAAAATTTTAAAACCATAAAGGAAATACCTTATCACTAATCTATTTTTCCAATATTATGAAATAAAAAATAGACAAATAGTTTCACTTATGATTCATTTTTATAATGGATAACTCAATGTGGTTGTTGGAATTATGATTTTCAAGACGAGTGGTATAATGAAATTATAAGTTAATTATCAAAATCTAAATAATATTAGAGAGAAATATTACCACATACTTCTTTTTTTTGGAGCTTGATTGATTTCTATTATTAGTGTATTTTTTTATTTTCATGAGGCAATATTCTCTGTGAATATCTCCAGCTGTAATAGGTAATATTTAGGTGGTTTGGTGTGATGTTGAGAATATTTGATTCTCATATATTTGTTTTCTTTACCCACTTGGGAGATTCGTCTATTACATATTCTCATGTATCTGTCTTTTACTAACTTGGGATATTCTTCAGTTACATTCCCAAGCTATATATTGTAATGAATTATCATAAATAACTCAGTACAGATTAATTCTGACTCACATGTGGTATCAGAGCTGATTTGGTCTGATGGGTTAAAGAAAACCTGTGGAGTTATTTGCCAATGTGGAGGATTGATCATGCCTAAAGAGGAGTTCGGTCTTGCCAATCATGGCATGTTATAATGTAAATGTTTGAGTTGCTGAAAAGACTGCAAACTACCTGCGAGAAGGAAATGCCAGTGTTGAAAACACCTTCGTGAGGTGTAGAAGACTGTAAGGGAGGTCATCATTGAAGGGTAACCATAGGTAAATCTTTAGTAAACTATGTACAAGGAGATTCAACGCTGTAGCATAGCAAGTCTGAGGAGTTTGTGCTACTGGAGAGGAGCATTTCGTAGCATTTCATATTAACCAGGCCACATGGAGTGTTTGACTACTAATATGCCAAAGAGCATGGAGGTCAAGCATGGCATGAAGATGCGCTTGTTGAAAGTGCAGATTATAGAGGCTAAAGACCTAGCAGAAAATCCCACCATGTGTGTTGGGGATAAGATCTGAAGTCATCTGATCCCGTGCATGTTTGAGATGCCTGTTGCGCATGATAACAGTAGTTTCATGGAAACTTACTGAATTAAAGATTGCATTCAGTTTGTTAAAATCCAGTGGAACATTGAAGGGGTTTACACCACCACTATCGATGCGATCAAGCAGAAGATGACTATGTGTTGAAATTGTAGAGCTCAACGTGATGTTGACCAGTCTGTATCTCCAAGGGAGACAGAGCAAGGAGGAGTTTGAACTGCAGTGCTGCCCGTGATGATTACGACGATAACACAAGCACAAATTGCTTCACAGCCATGATTAAAAAAAATAGATCCAGGAGGATCGCATGACCATACAACAGACATACCAATGCAGTCACATAGACGACTCTTTGAGAATTTTTCTAGATCTGGTTGACCCATTTGAGGTTTGAAGCACCATTCTTCGTTTGCGGGTGCAGGATTAACCAGCTTGCAAAGTGCATACGTGGTCACTCGATGGAGCAGCGAGCCGTGGACATAGCAGATCTGATAGATCCTCGTCGGGTGGAGAAAGTCGCACCATTGCCAGGTGGAAAGAAACAACTTTGGAAAAATTTGCATCTAGAAGCTTGTGTATTTGGCATATTTTCAAATGTACTGAAGATCCTCTGTGCAGTGAAGTCCTACATGACAGAAGTTTAAAATGCAGACTTCTATCGACGATTGCATTTTTACATTGGTAGGCAGTAAAGACAGTAAAATAGGAGAGGCTCCCTTTCATTTTTGTCTTGCGATGCAGTTGGAATGGTGAAGTGATCCTTGTTAAGGTTCTATAAATAGGGGAGACCCCCTGAATTTCAAATCCCACCGGAGCATTTTTTTTGTGTGGAAATTCATTGGCGAAATCAGATAGTAAGGTGATAAAGGATAATTTTTATCCTTTATATTTTGCCGGTGGTGGTAGGGTAATTGGTGCATGCCTGGGCGTTGTCTACATAGAGGTTAAGGGTTCCATACTTAAATTATTTTTTGTCAAGTTATTATAAAGTTCAAGGAGTGTCCTATAAAAGGAAATTGACACCATATTTGAAGACTTGGAGGTTCCAAGTTTTAATGGAGAAAACTATGCTTATTGGAGCATAAAAATGGAGCACTTGTTGAAGGCAAAAGGACTTTGGAAAATTATTCAAGAAGGCTATGAAGAACCCACCACTTGGACCATGCTTGAAGGAGAAAAGAAGGGTGTGAAGAAAGAGCAACAATATCAAAATTTCTTGGCTCTCATGGATTTGAGGAGAGGCATGAAAGAGATAGATTTCCCTCTCATTGCAAAATGTAGAATAGCTCAAATGGCTTGGAGAGCATTGCAAGATGCTTATGGAGGAGATATGTGTAGCAATATCCAAAGCAAGGAGGAGCCTTGCTTCTTTGAAGAGTCTTGTGAAGACTCATATGAAGATATGTCTTTTGAAGAAGACATACATTGTTATGAAGGTGAATTCTTCCTTGAAGAGGAAGACATGTATGTAGAAAACCAGCAAGATGAAAAATGCCTCATGGAGAAGGCATATTGTGAAGAATGTCTCACGGAGGAGACATATGAAGAAGAGTGTCTTATGGAGAAGACACCAAATCAACTATTTTTTAAAGAGTGCTTCATAGAGGAGGCACAAATTTTTTATGAAGCCATTATCATGGAGGAGAATGATGAAGACAAGCCATGGCAAGACAAATATGATGTAGAAACACTCATCTTGGAGTTTTGCATAGCTAAATACCACTCAAATAGAGTAGAGACAAATGAATATGCAAAGGAAAAAGCTCACTCATATGGAGTGAACACTGACAAGGCTCAAGTTATGTGTGATGTTGATCCACATGAAAATATTGATGAAGAGGAGATGGAGGCTATAAGCTCCATGTTTCAAGATCACTCATCAAGAGTGAAAACTATTTTGTATGAGGAAGACAATCTCAAACGGGAGATAGAAAATAATGATATAGTCATTGATGGACTTCATGGTGTAATAGAGGCAATTGTGGATGGAGATCACTCATATGGATTGACTACAGTGAAGGATGATGGTTGTCTTGAAGAGGCAACATTGTGTGAAGAATCATCATTACAACAATATGACATCTTGGCAAAAAAAAAGGAAGGCTTCTGAATATCTACTAAACAAATCATTGGAGGTGATATTTTTTATTATTTGATTCATTTTTTATTGATTTCTTTGATAGATGTTTTGTGGATAGTTTTGGAGTTGTTTTTTTGAAGAAGAAAGATGGAGAATGTCTTATCAAGACATCATATGAAAACTTGCATTGTTTGCAAGAGGTAAAACTCTCATGGAGAGCACAATTAGCAAGTTTTGAGACTTGCCTTATGAATATTTCTTTGAAAACAAAGTTTGGGAGCTTGAGTCCCTTGGACTCAAATGAAGGCAAAGAAAATGACGTGTTCAAAATTCCTTGGAAGGAGGAATATTGTAAAGACATTGTGAGGTGTGATTTTTTGAGTGATGATATGTGTGAGGTTGCATATGTAATAGGGTATTTCATGTCCATGTTTGTTTTAATTTTTTGTGTGGATTTTTGTGAGAGAGTACTTTGGTATAATCATCAGTATGAGATGATTAACACATACTCATGCGAAGTATGGTATTGTAATGATGCAAAATATGATGATTTGCAAGAATGGTTTAAAGACCATAATGAAGATTTGAGAAAGTGGTTGAAGATCAAAATTGAAGGAGCTTTTGATGAAGGGGGAGCTGATCATCAAAAGGCACCCAATTTTATTTTGTTGAAGAAAGCAAACTTAATGGATAGCCCACAAGAAGAGTGGAAGTGTGGTGGGTGCCAACAATACTTTTTCGAGTTATTAAACTTTCTACTTCAGAACTGGAAGAAGCATAAATGAAGATCAGTTCAGTTTATCACAGCAGGTCAAAGCATAATGATATGAAGTATCACTTCATCCAAGACATGATCGAGAAGAAGGTGATTGAATTGCATCATTGCAGCACTGAAGACAACATTGCAGATTTGTTCACCAAGGGAGTTGTCAAAGCTCAATTTTTGAAGCTGAGGAACTTCCTTGTCAGTCCCCTCAACTTCAAGGGGGAGTATGTTGGAGCTTGATTGATTTCTATTATTAGTGTGTTTTTCTATTTTCATGAGGCAATATTCTCTGTGAATATCTCCAGCTGTAATAGGTAATATTTAGGTGGTTTGGTGTGATGTTAAGAATATTTGACTCTCATATATTTGTTTTCTTTACCCACTTGGGAGATTCGTATGTTACATATTCTCATGTATCTGTCTTTTACTAACTTGGGAGATTCTTCAGTTACATTCCCAAGCTATATATTATAATGACTTATCATAAATAAATCAGTTCAGATTAATTCTGACTCGCGCTTTTCTTATATCAAATCTTGGATGAATTTATAAGATAGATGCTATAGCCTTCAAGAAGTCTATAATAACTTCAACTAAGTACATAGTGTAGAAAAGGACCAATCGAAAACAACCTTCATTGCTGAATTCAGCAAATTGCCTATTAAGGAATACCCTTTGATTGTTCATGCACTTGCAACGTTTTAATATTTAATGAATAAAGTGTTTTAACCTTATAGAAAATACGTAGTAGCGATTACCCTGTGGCCTTTAAACTGGAAAGGTAAAGACTTAGAGAACCTCACCGTCGAGAGCACACGAAATCATGGTGTCTTGTCAAGTCCGCATCTAGAAACAGATAATATCACTAATATTGGATAAACATTCCACCGACGAAGTCTCTGCGCCAACATTTAATCATCAAATAAATATTCTGTCGTATTTTGGTCCATAACGTTGGTTGATTGTGGAGGACATCGTGCATCCAGGGAAATAATATGCTTGAAAAGACTTTTACCATGCCTTTGAATTCTGGAACGCATATGAAACGTGTAAAGTGGCAGAGTTTTCATTGATCGATCTATTCATCATCGAGTTCATCTGTAGTTAGTGCAGCATGTTATATTCATTTTAGTCGATTATTTTTTATGGACTAGAAAAGCTAAAAGCTGAATTGGAGGCTTGCGTGGAGGTTAGGCAAGAGCCCTAACCATACTAAGAAAGCGACATTCATAGGTTAGGCAACAGCCCTAAATATATTAAGAAAATGATATTCACTATTTCACAGTTTATTTCTAGCACAGCAATCTTAAATTTTCATTTCGGTGAAACACAATATGAGCGGAAGCATGTGGACACGGTGCGCAATTCTTTGAAACAGCTGGAGAAGAGTGCTGAGAAAACAAAACAATAACAAATTTAGTTTATTTGATGCCTCAAATATCAAGTACCTCGGTTATGTTAAGTCCTGACGTTGTCGTTTCAATCTATTAATTGAGATAGACAAACACAATATTAGAGTGAACGTAATCTCGCCGTAAGAATAAGCCATGCACTGTGGAAAGGGCCATGCACTGTGGAAAGCGTTCTTTGTTTTTGTTCCTTTTGCTTTTTGGCCCCTTTAAAGTAATTTTACACGGCGCGCAATTGTTTGAAACAGCTGGAGAAGAGTGCTTAGAAAACAAAACAGCAATAAATTTATTTTATTTAATGCCCCTAATAATTATTATTATTATTTTTATTATTATTTTGATGCCTCAATTATCATGTACCTCGGTTATGTTAAGTCCTTAGAGTGAACGTAATATGGCCCTAAAAATAGGCCATGCACAAAGCGTTAGCAATTCTTTTTGGATGTGTTGGAGAATATTAATTAATTGTGTTATTTGTAATGTTTAAAGATTTTGATAAAATAAAAGAAGCAGTAATGATATTCAAGTGGTACGCAATCAGTTAGGTTTTCGTTATAAAATTTTCATTTGGTTGTTTTGTACTCTTATTAAATGTATTAATATTCTTGAATGTAATATCATCAGCATGATTATAATGAAAATGATCTTTCCTTATTAGCAGTATTGAGTTTGGGTATTTTGTTTATGTAAATGGTTGTTGTTCATTTGGTCCTCTATTTTTGGTTGTATGAGAGCCTAATATGAAAGCTTGGAGTTGGTGTTGATGTTAGGATTCCCAAGCACTTGGAAAGTGACTTACAAGAATGTTGGAGTAATGAGCAAGACTCTACATTTGGAATGTGAATGTTCAGACTTGGTGTTGATGCTAAGAGTTCCAAACACTTGCAAAGTGTCTTAGGAAAATGTTGGAGCAATGAACAAGATTCCACATTTGGATCATAAGAATGTAAGTTGGTTCAATAAGAAACCAAAAACTCCTAATTGGTTCATACATTTAATAGGATGTGAGAGCTTAAGTAATCAAAAAACAAAAAAGCAAAATATAAAAGAGAAAGAGTAGCAACAAGAGTATACCCAAAGGAAAAAAGGGAGTTATGAGAAAAAAAAGAAAAGAAAAAAAAGGAAAGAATGCTTCCATGTTCATGCAGTTAAAACTAGTGGTGGATTTGTTAATGCCATATTTTTGTAGCGAGACTATGTTCAAATTTTGTACTTTGATATATTCATTTTATGTCTTCATTAAGTGAGTGAATTTGTTAGATATTTTATGTGAATGTTGTTTCTAATTTCGTGAATGAATTTGTTGAAATTCATTTTGGGGTGTCATTTAGCAAAGACACCATTTCCTTACATATTGCAGAATGAATTTATTGAAAATGAAATTGTTAAAATTCATTTTGGGGTTTCAACTAGAGATGTCATTTCCTTGTGTAATGCACTTGGAATATTGGAGGACACATCATGACCAAATAAATAGGATGGGTGATGTAGTTTGAAAGCAAGAAGAACATTTGTTTGAGAAATTACGAAAATATTGGAACCTTACACATTAAGGACAAGATTGTTAGAGAATATTAATTAATTATTTTATTTGTAATGCTTAAGGATTTGATAAGATAAAAGAAGAAGTTGTTAGATGCTCAAGTGATAGATAACCAGCTAGATTTTTATTATAGAAACCGCATATAACTATTTTGTACTCTTATTAAATATAATATCATCATCATGATCATCATGAAATTGATCCTTCTTCTTCTATTTTGTTAGTAGTATTGAGTTTGGTTATCTTGCTTATGTAAATGGTTGTTGTTCATTTGGTGCTCTATTTTTGGTTGTTTTGTTTTGCAGGTCCTATTTCTAAAAATTGGTATCAAAGCCTAATGTGAAAGCTTAGAGTTTTTGTAGACGCCAGGATTCCCAAGCACTTGCAAAGTGGATTAGGAGAATTTTGGAGCAATGAGGAAGACTCTACATTTAGAATGTGAAAAACTAGAGTTGGTGTTAATGCTAGGTGTCCCAAGAACTTGGAAAGTGGCTTAGCGGAAATTTGAAGCAATGCGGAAGATTCCACATTTGGATCATAAGATCTTAGGTTGGTTCAATGAGAAACCAAAAACTCCTAATTGATTCATACATTTAATAGGGTGCGAGAAATTAATTAATCAAAAAAATAAAAAAGCAAAAGATAGAAGAGAAAGAGCAACAATAAGAGTATACCCAAAGGAAAAAGGAGTGATGAAAAATAATGCTTCCATGTTCGTGCAGTTAAACTGGTTGTGGATTTGTTAATATCATTTTTTGTCGTGAGACTATGTTCAAAGTCTCTAGTTTGACGTATTCATTATATATCTTGGTTAAGAGTGAATTTGTTAGAAATTGCATGTGAATATTATTTCTAATTTGGTGAATAAATTTTTTGAAATTCATTTTGGGGTGTCAATCAGCAGAGACACCATTTTATTACATGCTGCAGAATGAATTTGTTGAAAATAAATTTATTAAAATTTATTTTTGGTGTCAGCCACATACATCATTTTCTTGTGTGATGCATTTGGAATGTTGAAGGACACATCATGACCTAAAAAATAGGGTAGATGTTGAAGTTTGAAAGCATAGAGAAATTTTTGTTTGAGAACTTGTGAAAATTTTGGAACCTTACACATTAAGGGAAAGATTGTTAAAGAATATTAATTAATTGTTTTATTTGTAATTCTTAAGGATTTGATAAGATAAAATAAGCATATTTTAGATGCTCGAGTGACATGCAACCAGTTAGATTTTCATTATAGAAATTACATCTAACTATTGTGTATTATTATTAAATATAATTTCATCATCATGATCATAATGAAAATGATACTTCTTCCTCCATTTTCTTAGTAATATTGAGTTTGGGTATCTTGCTTATGTTGTTCGTTTGGTGCTCTATTTTTGGTTTCTTTGTTTTGTAGTTTCTATTTTAAATAATTAGTATCAAAACATGATGTGAAAGCTCAGATTTGGTGTTGATGCTAGGATTCCCAAGCACTTGCAAAGTGGCTTAGGATAATTTTGGAGCAATGAGCAAGACTCTACATTTGAAATGTGAAAAATCATAGTTGGTGTTAATGCTAGGTGTCTCAATAACATGTAAAGTTTCTTAGGGGAAGGTTGGAGTAATGAGAAATATTCCACATTTGGATCATAAGATCTTAGGTTGGTTCAATGAGGAACCATAAACTCCTAATTGATTCATACATTTAATAGGGTGCAATAACTTAAGTAATCAAAAAATAAAAATGCAAAATATAGAAGAGAAAGATAAAAAACAACAATATACCCAAAGGAAAAATGGGGAGTGATGAAAAATAAAGTAAAAACAAAAAAACAAAAAAAATTGAAAGATTACTTCCGTGTTCGTGCGGGTAAAACTGGTTGTGGGTTTGTTAATGTCATCTTTTTGTAGTGAGACTATGTTCAAAATATCTAGTTTGATATATTCATTCTAGATATTCATTAAGTGAGTGAATTTGTTAGAAATTGCATGTGAATGTTGTTTCTAATTTGGTGAATGAATTTGTTGAAATTCATTTTGGGGTGTCAACTAGTAGAGACACCATTTCCTTACTTGCTGCAGAATGAATTTGTTGAAAATAAATTTGTTAAAATTCATTTTGGGATGTCATCCATAGACATCATTTCCTTGTGTGATGCACTTGGAGTGTTGGAAGACACATCATGACCAGAAAAATAGAGTGGATTTTTTAGTTTGAAAGCATGGAGAAAGTTTTGTATGAAAAATTATGAAAACATTAGAACCTTACGCATTAAGGGGAAGATTGTTAAAAAATATTAATTAATTATTTTATTTATAATGTTTAAGGATTTGATAAGATAAAAAAAAATAGTAGTAGTCAAGGGACATGCAACCAATTAGATTTTTATTATAGAAACTCTTATTAAATATATTAAATATATTAATATTCATGAATGTAATATTATCATCATCAAAATGAAAATGACCCTTCCTCTTTAATTTTGTTAATTACTTATGTAACTAAGTTTTTTTGTTTGATGCTCTATTTTTAGTTGCTTTGTTTTGGAGTTCCTATTTTCCAAAATATCATCCAACGAGTGTAGATGAATTCCATAAGATATTTAAAACTTATCACATTTGTCGTTACCTTTAGTAGATTAGAAGCGTCTAAAATATTAATGTGTTTGCATCATAATTTTACATACTACCTGTATATTTTTAGCATGTGGACAGTGGTATATATTGCTTGTGAGATGGTTTTGGATCTCTGTCCAGCATTTTAATACTAAAAATGTAAGTGGAAAAAATATTAAAAGAAAATTAATATTATTTGATTTTGGATAAGTTTTAGTTTGGAATATTAATTGTTCTATTCTTTTTTAGATACGATTTGGTTTGAAATATTAATAGTTTAATCTTGTAAGCATATGATAGTTTAAACCTTTTTAAGCACATGATAGTTTAAACTTAGTAAACCCTGACTGTTCCAACAAAATGACTATAGATAACTAAGGTGAGAAGTTTAAGTAGAATAAATGTAAATGTCCTTACAAATTATAACTTTTAAATATATAAGTTTTAAAAAATCTTTGGAGACGGTTTTTATTAGAATTTTAAAAGATTTGTTATTAATCGATTAAGATTATATTTTTACTTATTTATTATAAAAGTTTATTAAAAGAATAATTTGAATTAAATATTTATGTTGTTTCGTTTTAAGCTAGTATTTATATGATGTTGGCTCTATTAATAATTGATGCATTTAAGTAATGATGTTATTGTGTGAATCCTGTAATCTAAAATACATCTAGATATTTTTGTAATGCAATCTTCATCTGTATAACAAATTTGCTAACCTCTTTGGAGTTATTTGTTTAAGTTTAATATGATTTTGAGTTGATTATATAAATTTTAACTTCATTATTCTAAAAAATACTGCATCATTTCCATTGATAATGGAAGCATTTTCAGAATTGATTTTGAAGAATCCAACTTTTTAATGTTTCCAACTTAACATTAATCGAAGCATTTCCTTTTCATTAACTATATTATCATTTATATTTAAGATCTTATCATATTCTTTTCACCTAAGACTTCCTATCATCAACATTATGCCTATAGGGAGACAACGATGCAAATAAAAAATTGGATATGATTGTTTGATTTGTTTTTGAAAAATACGTTACTCCATTTATGCAACAAATTCCAACATATAATCGCAATATCAATCTTCCAAAAAATACTTAATCCTTTAAGGCAACAGCCATAGCCCTAAACATATTAAGAAAATGATAGTCATTATTTCACAGTTTATTTCCACTGCCTTGCGGCACACCAGTCGTAAATTTTTATTTCGGTGAAGCACAATATGAGCGAACAAAACAACAATAGGCCATGCAGAATGAAAAGTGGTTTTTTTGTTTCTTTTGTTTTTTTTTCCTTTAAACTAATTTGTGTTTGTTGATGTCTATCATCCAGCAAGTGTACGTGAATTCTATAAGAAATTTAAGATTTGTCTATGGATTTGTATGAAGTCGTCTTTGTCGTGACTCCTGGCTAGTTTTGTATAGTAGCTTCGAAACGTCTAAAATACTGGTGTGTTTGCATCTTATCATATACAATATGACAACGAGCCGCCATTGAATGGTACCTGTATATTTACATATGAGTTTTGCTAAGTGTAGCCTTGGTTGTGTAGACAAGACCGCTTTGGATTTTTGTCCAGCATTTTTATACTAAAAATGTAATAGGTGAAGATCATCTTTAGATGCGAGGCCTTATGAGAAGTATATATTAGTAATTAATATATATGTATATATATAATTTGTTGAGGAGGATGTGTTCGAACACGAATTGCAATGAGTCACCCAATATCAATATCAATATCAATATTTATATTATATTATATGTGTTGAGGAGATGTGTTCGAACAGGAATTGAAATGGAGTCACTCAAGATATTTCAAGTGATTCAGCAACCTTTTTGATCTCGGAATTCAATTTCTTGAGTTTTGGCATTTCTCGCTTTTCTTATTTGTGACGAAACGAGGAATAATACCTTAACGCTTATAATTCATCATTATGTCGAATTAAATTACCATAGTCAACTAGAGTGAGAAGCTTAAGTGGATTATATGTAAATGCCCGTACGGTTAATAAGTTCTAAATATATTCGGTGCTTTTTTAATCTAAGGTTTAAATTGTGGTGTAGGTGTATGAGGGGTGTGTAGATGGGTTCGCGTTGGTCCTTCAGGTTTTACTTCTTTTTAATTTTTTTGAGTAAATACTTTTTATACACATTCATCATGAGGATTGAACCCATGTCACATCACCGATAATGTAAGTGGCGTCCTTGATGTAGACCTCCTCTCATTGTTCACATCACGATAATGTATGTGACGTCCTCGACGTAGACCTCTCATTTTTAAAAGAGGCAACAATTTAAATTAAAAGCTAGACATGATTGTTTTATTTATCAACAAATTCTCATATATAATGTCAATATCAATCTTCGATAAATTACTTAATAATTTAAATTTAGAATAATAAATCAAATACTTTATCAATTCTTTTAATATAAATAAATTCATCTTTTCAACCTCTCTCAAACAAAACCTCTTCTAATACGAGTCGAGGAACAAAATAAAATTTTATTTTCAAAAAAATGATTTTAAATTATAAAATAAAAAAATAATGGATAAGAAGATTACCTATTGTTTCTAGGTCATTGTTACATAAATACCACCTAAAATATCCTTCATATCCTTATCTCTCCACATTGTCACCTCAAAAAAAATCTTTAACAAGAGTAATGTTCATATCCTTATCTCTCCACATATGCTTCGAAAAAATACCTTAAGAGTATTAAAGTATGATTAATGGAAAGCTTTTTTTGGAATTTCATTCACTTTCTTGTTTGAGGCCCTCTTACTCGTATAGATTGCCAACATATATTCAAATATGAAATTGTTACTAAAAATAAATTAGTTTTTGACATTGAACATATATAAGGCCAAGAATCTATAGAATTATTGTAATTTTTTTTTTTAAATAAGATGCTAGATCTTTAAGTTATCATAAAATATATATTTGAATATTCTTTATATTAAAATGCCATCTATATTTTTTAATTAATTTAAAACTATCTAATATGAAATTTCATGTTGTCCTAACCTTGATAATGATTTATTTTCTCAACAACTATACTATATTCATATTCTACACATCATAAAGTTTCCTCATTTTATAGAAAAAAATTGAATTAAAAAAACTTGGAAGAAGCCTACTTGACTTGTATTATTTTTCATATTTTTGAAAACCCTTTACTATATTTTATACTTAGGTAAAATAGGAGTCTTATTTTACATTTAGACATACCTATAATAATAAATAAATGATAAACTAATAACTAAAAAAAACTAATTGAAATTTGCATATATAAAATCTATATTTTAATATCTACATATCCATAATATTCCACTAGAAACTAATATGATTATTGTCATTTGAGTGTTAAAAAATTGTGCCAATGAACTTATGAACAAAAATATTGATGTAAAGTATAAATATATAAATATAATAAAACTAACCATAATCCAAAATTTGCACCACAATATATGTCAATCCATATATTTTTTAAAGAACATGGTATCATTTAATGCTACTTTTAGACTTTTATATTAATAAAAGATCCCATGTCAGCTTTCAACTAGTGGCCCTAAACTCTATCACAACATTTTGTTTTTATCTCTCTTAGAATTAAATAAAATATTTCATGGAAGAAGGGGTTTGCAAAGGAATCCCAAACTATTTAAAAAATGGATCCACATAGCTTTCAAAGATTAAGTGAGGCCCATAGGCAATCAAAAGAGACACTAGGATCAAAAGATCCATTAGGAATGAACCCAAACAAAGTTACCAAAATAGTTCCATACATACTCCTAAAATTTTGAGATAGCCTAAGGCAGCTCAATATCACACATGGGAGAGCAAACACCCTGGCCAAGCTAACTATACTAGAAAAAAAAAAAGAACATGACAAAAAGAATTCCAAAAAAACCACCCAAAATCAGAATCTAGTTCTTAGTTCCGTTGTGTCCAGATTCCTTCTCTAGCCCTTCATCCTTCGATTCCCACTCTTCCCACCCCATCAAGATTAGTATATCCTCTTGTTTAAATTAAAAAAAATATGGTTCTTGAAATTTAAAAATTACCATGACATCCCCCTTGAATAGAGTTGAAATATGACCACCAAATAAGAAATAAGTAAATTACCTTCTTCTAACATCGTTAGCTAGTTGGATTTATCCTTTAGAAACATCCTATTCTAAACTGTGATGTCATTTTGATAGGTGCTTAGGTTAGCCAAAAAATTGGCCGAATTGTCACCCTCCCTAAACACATGTTGGTGCTAGACAATTACAAATATTTGGGCCAATTTATGGACTTCCTCCAATAGGTTTGATATTTTCCAAGTTGTATTTTGCATACCTCTAACCATATTGATGATATTGAGTGAGCCACCTTCAATTATGACTTTTCTAAAACCTAGAGATTTTAACTGCAAGACTGCTTGAAAAAGAGCTCTAGCCTCAGCTGCATCGCTAATTTAGTTTTGATGTTTTTAGCAAATGCCAACAAAATTTACCCCTTTGCATCCTTGATGACACCACCTACTCTAGCCCAACTTGGATTACACTTAGATGCACCATCAAAGTTTAATTTTATCTGCCTAGGAGGGGGTAATTTCAAAATAATATCTATTCTTACTAGGTGATGGATTCTTAGGATCAAAGCAAGAGAAGATTTAAAACCTAAATTATTTTCTATCTTAGTTTTCATACTAGCGTTCCTCGCATCCAAGGATAGGAGATCAATATTTTCCACCACCTTAAGGACAAACTTAATAAAAACTTACATTAGATGATGAGAAGTATTCTTAAAAGCTATATAATTTTTTTCCTTCCATATCCCCCACCACATATGAGGGAGGAAAAAGGATGTGAATGATTTAACTCGAGGTCAGATATAGGGAGTGCTCCATTGCTCGATATGGATATTTAGTTCTTTAGGGGGAAAATCCATTTCCACTAGATGAAGCATCATCTCAAAAATTTCTTTAGAGTAGGAATATAGGGAGAACAAATGCTCAGGATATTATTTTTCTAGCCCATACATATAACATCTATTAGGTAAACTAGGACCTCTCTTCTATAAATTATCCAATATTAAGCACTTTATCTACACATCCAACCAAAAAAATATTTTCACTTTGGGTGTGAGATATTTGTGCCAAATTTTCTTAGCTAGGAACCAAGTTTTCTTCATTATTGTCAAGGAGTGCATACATCGATTTGACTAAAAAATATCCATTATTTTCAACTCCCCAAACCAAATTATCTTGTTTAGCTTTATATACTATAGCGATGTATTTTAGCAATTTTGAAAGGGATTTACCAGAGGATTCCTCATATTGAGACCAATCGGGGAAGAAAAGAGGTTTTCAACATTTTCTAGTAATTCACCATCTCAAAGTAATCACAGGCCCTTGATTAGAAATCTTGTGTTATGATAAATTCAGCTTGAGAGAAGGTGGGAATGGATTTTAAAGGTCTACCTACTAGACATCTATATCTCCATAAATTGATCCTTTGACCATTACCCAAAATATAGTAGCCACCCTTTAGAACATCTGTCCAACTTTTAACCATGCTTTTCCAGAATGCTCATCCTTGGTACAAGCTAGGATCAAAAAATAGAAAATCCCATTCCCCAAGTATTTGGATTTTAAAATTTTTAACCAGTTTGTATTAGCATTTTTGGCCAACATAACATTTAGGTTAGAAATAAATCTCTAGATACGCTCTTAGGTGGTCGACAATACCATCCCATCTAGATATACCACTAGCTAGAGGTAAGCCACAAGAGATTGTTTTGTGTCCCCCTTCGCATCACAGAAGTTCGAATTGTGGACCTCTCTTTCAAAGGGACCAGACTTACCTTCTCCACTTGCACTACAAAGGTGAACTAGATTATTCATAATTTTATTCATAATATCCTATGAGTTAATATAATAAGTAGATATAGCATCTTTTATGGGCTCCTTTATCTCAAAAACTTGAATACCCTTTTGTAAACCTTTTATATCCCTTACATTGTTTATGACATGAGCTCATAATAAAATTGTAAAATTATCAAATATTTGTTTTCCATCAAGAAGATAGTTCACTAATGATTTATGTTAGAATAAGTAATTATTATCTTAAGTTCTACTATGATAGACTTACTTGAGCTTCCACTCCTACATGAGTCAGGTGAAATCTCAGTGATAGTCTACATCAGATTTGATGAGTTGTTGTAATGCAATGGCTCTCAATGATCAACTTTTTTATTTATACAAAGTTGATCCATGGAATAATCAATCAGTTCTATTTTATTTCTTCAAATATTATAATGCTTTGTAGTTCTACTCTTGGAAAATTCTAACATGGTATCAGATCGAGATAGATTATGCTAGGCATTCTCTCTTCAAAGCAATCTCTAGAACTGGTTCTTACTCTCTTATATTTTGATTTTTTTTTAAAGAAAGAGGTTTTATATCTATTGTAAATTGTTTTTTTATATCTACAATTTTTTTTTGAGGAATTTGCTTATGGTAATATCTAGATAAATATTGTTTTACCTTGTTATGCAAATACTCTCCTCATTTTTTTCTGCAATTTTATGTGTCCTCCTCGAATGCCTATGTTTAAAAAAAAAATCTCCATATCGAATGCAGCTCGCTTCGGCTCCATTTAGCCATCATTGCGTATCACTCAAAAGTGGAGACTAAAGATTCATAGGCATTAATATTTTGGTGGGCAATATAATTTTTTTTAATTGAAGTTTGGATTTCATTATATCTTTGTGATATCTTTAATTAGATGAAGTAGCGCTCGCATAAAAATAGAATGGACTTTTGGTTTAACTTTGAATAGACCAAATTCTATTTATTTATTTTTAGAAATGTGGATTTTGGCCACCACTTATACTTGCATGCATAGAGACTATGTCTCATAAAATGGGTATTTTACTAATTAAATATCAATCATTTGAAGATCTTGTGATTTCCAAATATTCATTCAACTCGAACTTCTTCCATTTTTTTGTCCTTCGGTGCTCAGGAAGAACTTCAATTTTTTTATATAATCATCTTAACAATATTTGAATAATATTATTCTCTTGTTTTGAATAGTGTTTCTTTTTTTAAGCATTATACTGATGATTTTTTAGTGGTGCCTATCGTCTTCTATCCTTTGAGGATATCTACAAGTGCGCCATAGATAAATATTTAGCAAAACTCATTATATGCTTTGTGTTAGGTTTTTTTTATGCCTAACATCTTCTATTTTTAAGGAATATCTTTGTATGTGTGGCAACATTACCTTCCTCTCGTATTTCGAGAAGTATCTCTTCTCACCGCCTTCTCTGCTACTTTAGGTGCCTTCCTTGCATTTCGTATATGCAATCACAAGAGACTCTCTGCTAAAACAAAGATTGTAACATCCTCATTCTGGAGAGCCTCTATAGTGTGTGTCTTTATAGCATATTGAAGGACTCTTATCTTCTCAGTGTCTTCTCTACATACTACAATGCCTTCCCTACGTATCGTAATTGCAACAAGAGGTGGTAATCAATTATTTAATTTTTTATAAAGTTCACTTCCTTTATTAACCTTTTAGGTGCAGTGATAAGAAAAAAATCTTTAAAATTTCATATTTTTCAAAGCTCCAATCTCGGTTATTGTGGATACCGATCCTTCAGGTATCATTTTAATATTTTATGTTTCTACCTTACTCAACTCTCAGTGCAACGAATCGTAGCTTTTCAAAGCTCCTTCCTCACTGCCCATTGGTGTCGCTTGTTTGTTGATAGATGCAATATCAACATTTCTTCATTGTCTCTTGTCCTCTATTTGACATCAATTAAATTTCAGCTCAGATATGCTTAGTTTTTTAAGATTAAAATATACATCTGATCTCTGTTTAAAATTGTAGCCTTCAAAAGTTTCTATCCTTTTCTTTCCGGCCTCTCCTTGGCCAGAAGATATAAATTACAATTGTAATATCTATAATATATTTTTTTGGGGGGGTTTATAGGTCCCTTTTTGCACCTATCATAGCATCGAGGGGGTTTTTATTGCGTCATTTTTGCCTCTTTTATTTTTGCCTCATTACCTTTGTTATAAGTCATTTGTTTATAAATATTGGTAATGAAATATAAGTGAGGGTAATTGATTTCAAATTAATTCCTTAATACATTAAATATCTTAAATAAAAATATATAATTATTTCTTTAATTCCTTCTTAAATCGAATCTCTATATTAACAACTTACTTTTTTGTAATTAATTTTCTTTCCAAATTTATTTAATATTATATAGAGATTTTTTTAGTGGATGAAAGTGAGGATATATAATTAATATATATTATTTTATTATCTCCTTTCTTGCAATAGGTCTCTATATTAATGAACTTATTTTGATAAATTTTTTACAAAAAGTTTCTTAATTTATATAAAAAAAATTGATAAAGGAATTTAAATGAGGATATCTATTTAATTAACCCTTGTTAATCTATTTTGTTCTCAATTCATTATTCCTTTCTTGATAAATTCTAAAGAGCAATATATTAAATCAACTATGCTCCTATATTGGAAATTCTAAATAATTTATAGTTTTCCTCATGTAAGGGCGAGTTATTAAGATAACCAATATAGAAGTCTGGATGATTAAAAATCTATATTCCAAGTATCAAATCTACTCAATACTTATAGTTTCCCTCTCGTAAGGGCAGGTATTTGAGGAGAAAATATATATAGGCCTGGAATATTTGTTCTCATTAGCCTAAGATTAATATCAAATCTCCTCAAAATTACTTATAGTTTCCCTCTCGTTAGGGCGGGTATTTTGAGATATTTGGTGTTTCTTAAAGGCTTCTATTCACTAATATCCATTGCATTCTCTAAATTAAAGTTAAAGGGGGGAATTTTGGGTTCACTTCAATTTTCTTTGGCAAAATGAATTCAATGAATACAATTGATCCTCTCACTCCTCGTAACTACCATACATGTAAACCCAAAATATTAAATCTCATTTATTAAAAAGGGCTCACACACCTATTAGAAGAAAATAAACCTGAGTTTGAAAAATAATATGAAAAAAATGTTCATAAAGGGAGGATGTATAAAAAAATTTGTATTATAAGATCTAATGTAAATGAAAGCTTATGGTTTCACATTACAGATTGTAAAACTCATTGTGAAAGTTTGGAGAAACTAAATAACTTGTTTGGGAAAGTAGATTAAATAAGATCAATACAGCTACAAGAAGAATTAACAAAATTATCTCATGAAGACTTCAACAATATTGTTGACTTTCTCAACAAATTCAAAGAAGTCCTCACTCAATACAAAGGTAGTGGGAAGAATAAAACTGAAGAAGAATGTATTTATCTAATTATTTCTAAACTAAATGGTGTATTTCAAATATTTACAACCACCTTTCTATCTACAAAATATGCTCTTGGTGCAACTTTTAAAATGCCCTCCTTAGAAGATTTGTGTGATAGACTAACCAGGGAAGAAATAAAACTTGAAAAATATGAGATCTCTTCCTCTTCCTCAAAATCCTTACTAGCCTCGAGCTCTACTAAATAAAAATGAAGAAATAAAGAAAGGAATCCCATAACTTGAACTCACTACAAAAGTAATGGTCATTCTGCAAACAAATGATGGAAAATATTACAATAACTAGAGGTAGCTATGAAGGATCAAAATATAGACAATAAAAATTATATAGGAAAATCCCTAAATGTTCAAGGTAAGACCACCAATATTTCATCTAATTATTGGGTCCTATATTATAGAGAAACTCATCACATGATTGCTTCAGATGAGTCATTCTCTTCTATCTCCTCAAGTTCAACATGTAGCATAGAAGTTGGTGACTCTTCCATTATCCCAGTTAAAGGAAAGGGTGACATATCCATTGATGGTGGATCTATCAATAATGTTCTCTATGTTTCAAACATTGCAACAAATATCCTCTTCGTCTATCAATTTTTTACTTCTAGAAAGGGGAAAAATGTTCTCTTATCTCCAACAGGAGTTGAGATAAGAACTTTCAAGACCCCTACTCTTTTATAGCCAAAGGAGATATTGATCACAACACTTGTCTATTTCACTTCAAAGGATTCAAAAATCCAGAAGGGACCTCCTATTTTGTGGCTCATGGAGATCTTGAAAGCAAAATTTGTCATGAAAAGTTTGGTCATCTCAGTTATAACTACCTAAAGGAATTGAACACCCATGAAATTGTAACATGTTTACATCAAGTCTCTTCTATTTATGGAGTATGTCCTGGATGTACTCTTGGAAACCAACATCAATATCCTTTCCAACCAAGTGGTTCTCTAAAATCCTCATCTCCGCTAGAGTTAATCCATAGTGACTTGATATTTTTTCTAGAGCCTTATTTCAATGGAGTAAAATAAGCTCTAACATTCATTGATGACTTTTACAAAAGAACTTCGGTCTACTTCCTAAAATACAAAAATGATGTTCTATCCCACTTCAAAATCTTCAAATCCTTAGTTAAAAATCAAACCTCTTGTAACATCAAGTAAATTTGCACAGATAATTGGGGTAATACTGAAGTAATGAGTTCTCAATATTTCTATCAAGTCATGGCATCATTCATCAACATCCTATCTCCCATAATCCATAGCAAAATGGTATTGCAAAGAGGAAAAATTGAACATTGAAGGAAATAGCAAACTGTATACTCCATTCAAGAGATCTTCCAAAAGTCTTTTTGGTAGAAGCTATTAACTATGCTAACTATATTCAATACCGTGACGTCATTCATCAACATTTTGTCTTCCATAATCCATAGTAAAATGGCATTGTAGAGAGGAAAAGCTGAACATTGAAGGAAATGGCAAATTGTAAGCTCCATTCAAAATATATTCCAATTTTTTTTTGGGCAGAAGCTATTAACTATTCAAACTATATTTAAAACTGCACACCTCATAAAAATCTTGACCATTTAACTCTTGAATAAGCATGGACTGGCTCAAAACTGGATGTCTCCTTCAATATTTTTGGGTGTACTTATTCAGTGCACATCCCAAATAAGAAAAGGAAGGCTCTAGATAAGAAAATCAAAAATCTCATATTTATTTATTATTGTGGGGAAATAAAAGCATACAGGCTCCTTGATCCCATAAATCATGAGGTATTTTTCATAGGAATGTCAAATTTAATGCAATATTCCCTCAGAAATATCCTCAACCATACTTTTCCTCTATTGAGCCTTCTCCTATAGTAGAACCTCAATATAATGAAGAACCAACTTTAGATATTAATTTAGATATTGGTGATCAATATGAGGAACCTATAACTCCAACTCAAAGTCTTTCCACTCCTACTCCTTCCACTATGCCAAAATGGGCTTGCACCATTGTTAAAGAAGCTACTCCTTAAATCAAAAATCTTCCATCATCTAGATTAACCAACTCCATAGGCACTGTTCTTGTCTTTCAGTATCATTCCTTTGATCCTCAATCCTTCAAAGAAGTAACTGGTATTAAAGACTAGGATGATGCCATGGAAAATGAATCCCCTTCCTTAATAAAAAATGAAACTTGGGATTTAGTTTCCTTACCCAAAGGAAGGAAATTAGTTCATTGGAAATAGATTTACAGAACAAAATATGAGCCTAATGGAGAAATTGACAAACACAAAGCTCGCCTAGTAGCAAAATTTTTCTCTCAAATTCAAGGAATTTATTATGTTGAAACCTTTTCATCAGTTTCCAAAATGAATTCTGTTAGACTGGTTCTTGCTCTAGATGCTTCCAAAAAGTGGCATGTCTTTCAAATGGATGTAAAAAGTTCTTTCTTACATGCGGAGTTAAAGTAAGATATATTCATGGAACAACTTGATGGTTTCACTCAAGACTCCTCTCTTGTTTTTAGGCTAAATAAGTCTCTCTATGGCCTCAAACAAGCTTCTAGAGCTTGGTATGAAAAAATAGACTTCTTCCTTATTTCCTCTGGTTTTTCTCATTGTGAGTCTGATAACACAGTATACATTTAGAGAGAAGAAGGAAAAATCACCATACTTGTTCTATATGTTGATGATCTACTACTCACTAGTAGTGACTTCACTCACATTCAACCTATAAAATACTCCCTCTCTAAAAATTTTGATATGGTTGATCTAGGTCTAGCTCATTACTTTCTTGGAATCCAAATAAATAAAACAAATGCAAGAATTTTATTGTGTCAACAAAAATACACTCTAGCTATTCTTCAAAGGTTTAAAATGACTGATTGTAAACCTTCTCCTACACCTTTTCATTTTGGAGTCAATCTAAGTACTTCCTACACATATCCTCTATGTGATGCAAATCTATATCATTAGCTTGTAGGGAGTCTGTTATACCTTACTCATACTCATCCACATATCTCATATGTTGTTGGATTAGTATCCATATTCTCACATCGACCTCATTTCAGTCACTGGTAAGTAACAAAAAGAACCTTCCACTACTTTCAAGGAACTAATCACTTTGGGCTCTTATATGAGGCAAAATCCATGGATATCATTGGCTACATGGATTCATATTGGGTAGGTTTAGTAGAAGACATATGTTCAACTTCTGGCTAAGTCTTTTGTCTTGGTTCTTCACCAATTGATTGGTTATGCAATAAAAAACAAGCAGTGGTCTTACCATATACAGAGGCAGAAAAGAGGGTAGCAATTTTAGCAAGTTAGAAAGCTCTTTGGCTTCATCAAATTCTAAGAGAATTTTGTTTTTTCCATGACAAACCTATTACTCTTTGGTGTGAAAATCAAAGCACAATTCATATTCCATGTAATATAGTTGAGCATCAGCGCACCAAGAACATTGAGATACACATGCACTTCATTCGATAGCATATTCAGAATGGGGACATATACTTGGACTATATTCCAATTGAAAATCAAGTTGCAAACATCTTCACCAAGTCATTTCCTTCTACGTGTTACATACAGTTACGAGAGAAACTTGGAGTATTACAACTACATTAAAAAAGAGGTCTTTCACCTCTCCTTTTATTATTGTATTCTTTAGAGGATGGTTTTTCCCATGTGGATTTTTTTATCATCTCTCCCTTACATATTATGCATGAGTACCTCATCAGGACATGTTGTCGAGACTCATTTTTTTGTTATTAAGGATAATCTTCACCATCCAAAGATATGCCTCTTTATTTCATAGTAGATGGTTTTTCCCATGTGGTTTTTTCACCATATCTCATATATATATTAAATGAGTACCTCATCAAGCCATGTTGTTGGGACTCACATTTTTTTTTGTATTAACAAGACAATCTTCGCAAACTGAATACATGGCTCTTCCTTTTTTATTTTTTGATAGATGGTTTTTCCTATGGGGTTTTTACAATCTCTTCAGAAAATAAACCATTGTACATGAGTACCTCATCAAGCTTATTTTTGGGACTAATTTGCACAATACATCCCTAATATCACTTAAGTGGGGGTGTTGGAATAAGTAATTATTCTCTTAAGTTCTACTAGGATAGACTTACTTGAGTTTCCACTCCATGAGTCAGGTGAACTCTCAATTATAGTCTACATCAAATTTGATGAGTTGTTGTAATCCAACGACTCTCAATGATCAACTTTGTTATTTATACAAAGTTGATCCATGGAATAATCAATCAGTTCTATTTTGTTTCTTCAAATATTGTAATGCTTTGTAGTTCTACTCTTGGGAAATTCTAACAATTTATTTTAATATAGACAACTAATAGATATAAATAATTTTATCACATCATTTTATAGTTCAAATATTTATGAAATATTTACCATGAAATACCCATCTCTACATAAATATTGATAAATGTTAACATTATTTTATTCTATTGTAAGGTTATTTAGTATTTAAATACATAATTCTTTAGAGATTTTTTATGCCTTGTAGCATGATAACTTGTACAAATATATTATACCATATTTAAATTCTTCATGATGATATGAATAACTCATAATTCTATACATTTTATGTAGAACTGCTTTGAATTGAGAACTCCTAGGGACCATATTATGCAACTTTATCTTTGAATATTCATTATAATATTAATTGAGATGAAATTAATTGTCCTTAAACATTATTTATGGAGATTTTAATAAAATTCCTAAAATTAAAATTACTTTTTTTTGGATCCTTCATTATTGGAATGTTTGAAGCTTTTACTCTTTATATATATTCATGTATGTTATTTATTTCATTGAATATCCTTAATTTGTTATTCTTGTATGAGATATTGGTACTTTCATAATAACACTACTTGATAAAATTCACTCTTTATAGTGCATAAGAACTATCACATTTATATATCATATGATTTTATATTGATGATATTTGCGTGAGATTTATATCATTCTTATTTTAGAGGTAATTTTTTTATAGACACCTTTTTGTAAACTTATGATAACTTTTTTGTAGCCTGAAAATTTTTGAACTAAGTTTACTTTTAAGTATAGAAGTTAAGAACAATAATTATTCGATACTCCATTATTATTATTTTTGGTAAGTTAAAAAAAAAATTATTGATTTACGGGTTAAAGAGTCCCATACCTGTTACATTAGTAGCAAAAAGTGACAACTGTACCTTCTAGTGGCTATAGAAAAAAACTAAGGCTTAACCTCGTACACCAAGACCCAGATAAAGCAAGAGCCTTCCAAGAAAGAAAAAATATAGCTATTATAGTACTTGAAAAAAGAACAACTAGAAGCCCTGTTGTCCACACACGACATTCCCAGGTTACTAGGATTCCCTATTTTTTTCCTACTATGCATTGTTATTAGAGGTGAGGAGAGTATTTATTAGGGTTAGGAACTCTCTAAGATCTTCCATGGCACTGGACAACATGGTGCCCCCTTCCCTGTAGATATTGGCAGCCACCTACAAATGGCTAACAACTTCACTAGCTCTCTTAAGGGATATTGAACATAGTGAGCCCTTGGCATTAACATTATACTGATGATCATCATTGTTGATGATTATTTGTATCCAGTTTCTGATCCCTCAACTTTGGGGATTTCAATATTTTGTATTTCCTACACTTCTGAGGAGGCCAAACTGACTTCTTCTTGGTCCTGGGGCACTTGCCAAAGTAGGCTTCCTCTTTGGGAGTAGTGGTAGGGGGTGAATCTTCCTTACCCTGATCAGGGATGGGGAAGTGCTCCAAAGGAGGGGAAATAGTTGAGGATTGGGGATTTTTGGGGGCTTTAATACGAATAAATCTGGAGGAACAAGTGGGGCTAGGAGACCTAGAAGACATGGTCCCAAACACCTGGTGGACTAGGGCATATTTTTACAGTACCAAAAAAATGCCCTAGTGATGGGGAGGTTTCAGGGACTTACTTTCTCTCTAATTGGTGATGGCAAGGGTGATGGACCAAAAGAGGAAGTTCAAGATATTGATAGGATGAACATAACACAGGTGGTTTACTAGGACAATATTATAATCTTGGAGGGGATTGTCAGGGTTATCAACAAATACATACTGAATAACGAGAACAATAGTCATAGCCCACGGGCGAGGCAAGGAAGAACAAATGACTCATTTCTTATCCCAAATGAGATTCTTCCTCTGATTGGGAAAGTGATCAGTTTCCTCTTTGAAATTATGCCTGTCTTGGTGAACTACTCTACCTTCATTCAGAATGCCATAAATCTAAGAATGGAGTGGACACTTACATTAAAATTGAGGCCACGAACCTATACTTCCCTTTTGTTCCATATCTCGATGAAAGCTTTGGTCACTTACTCCTCAAAAATATATAAAAGCTTGAAGAAATTGATGAAATGCTTGGCATAAAGCAGGTTAGTGGTCTTAACCTTTATTTGTAAGCTAGTGGGCTCAATGGTGGCCACGGTCCTAGCCAGACCAGAGCTTATAAATATAAATAGGAATTTTCTATTGAAAATCATAGAGGAAAGGGATATAATAGACTTAGCGAAAGCAAATTCGAGGAGAACTTACCGGATCAGGGAAGAAGAACAGTGAGTGAGGGTCTCAGGAAAACAATCCCAAAGTAGGAAACTAGTAGCGGGAAAAATGGTGCAAGCGTGGCTTGTGACAACATGGCCACAACGAATGGGAGGAGAGAGATGAGTGCAAAGAGTGATGAGCGGGGTGGAAGGGGGGAAATATAGGTAGCTCGAAAACCCTGACTACAAGGTCAGAGTCCAGTTAGGAAAACATGGGTGAAAAATACAAGCCATACTCTTTGTACAAAAAACTCTACATGAAGCTCTAGTGAGATTGGTGTTTAGAAACACCTTAGGTGTTGATAGAACATCGAAGGGGTGGATAGAGCCACCTTTGATTGGGTAATTACTGAGAGAAGTGAAAAAATACCATAATGCAGGTAGAACAAACTACCTAACAGATCATGAGGCCACATCTTGGTTAGCTTGGATGATCACTTCTTGTGGGAATTCTTATTACCAGACGTACATGGTGGACTGATTGACTACTTTTTGTTGGCAATTTTGGGTACATTGGGTACATTGCCTTTACTCTAAGTGTAAGAAGTTGTCATTGATGTCAAGAAGGTCTTGAAGCAATTTGGTTTGATGTCAAAGAATGTGTCTTGATGAATATTTCAGAATGGATAGTAAGTTTCCAAGAAGATCAGGGTAGCCCAGTTGCAAAAAGATCAAGAAAAAGATAAGTTAGAAAAAGTATGCAGGCGGCTAGAAAAACTGTCGCGATTTCGTGACATGTTTGAGGAGAGAGAAAGTTTGGGCAAAAGTGTCATGATTTCGTGACATGCTGGAAGACAGAGACAAAGCAGGCAAAACTATCGTGATTTCATGACATGTTGGCAGGGAAGAAGAGCAGATGGAAAGTGTCACGATTTCGCGACATGTCACATTTTCACGACTCAGAAAGTGCAGGAAGACAGAGAAGGAAAAGTGTCATGATTTTGTGACATTCTGCAAAGAAGGCTATATGGACAAGAAAGTGTCATGATTTCATGACATGTTGCAGAAGATAAATTCCGCAGTGTGATCTGTCATGATTTTGTGACAAGATTGAAGAGAGAGAAAGTGATTCAGGAACTGTCACAATTTCACGACATGATGCAAAGTTCCAAGTAAGGGATGTTGCATTTTTGCGACATGCTATAGAGGTCGAGTTGAGTACTGTCACAATTTCATGACATGCAGCAAAGAGAAGATCCTGAAAGGAGAAGCGTCACGATTTCACGACAGGCAATGGAGAAAGCGTACGGAAGCCAGAAGTGTCACGATTTCGTGACAGGCAGTGGAGAAAGCATTCAAAAGCTAGAAGCATCACGATTTCATGACAAGTTGCAGGGAAAGATTTTTGAAGCTGAAAGCATCACGATTTTGTGATAGGATACAAAGGAGTTGTACAAATGCAAAAAGTGTCACGATTTCTTGACAGGTTGAGTTGGTAGATTACAGTTGGAGAAAGTGTCATGATTTCACGATAGAAACATTTAACAAGTCTTAATTAGAAGAAGCGTCATGATTTCGTGATGAGTTGAATAAGGAAGAGCTCGAAGGCCAAAGTGTCACGATTTCGTGACATGTTCCAATTTCACGGGCATATGGCAAAAAGAGCTTAAGGCAATGAAAGCATCGCGATTTCATGACAGAGTTGTAGATGACATCAGCAGAAGTAGATGTGTCATGATTTCATGACAAAAGTTGAGAGGAAGGCCATGAAGTCTAAAGTGTCACGATTTCATGACAGAAGCACAAAGGAAGTCAACAAAGGCCAAGGTGTTGCGATTTCGTGACAGCAGGCTATAGAAGGTGTAAGGCTATAAAAATGTCGTGATATCGCAACATGTTAAAGTTTTGCGCCAGAAGCTACAGGGAGGTAATGAAGCCGACAGAGTTAAATCTAGGCCGACGCAGCATAGGGTTTTGCAGCCAATGTGGTTGAAGGGTAAACAACCGACTAAGATCAAGATTTCAATCTTGAGATTGTGAGTATAAAAGGAGGGTTTCTTGAAGAGTTTGGCATCGATAAAGTGTGCGTTCGAAGTGCAATTTGCGTAGTTAGAGTGCAGGGAGAAGTTTGATCGCAGAGGTGCATAAGTAGAAGTCTGATCGACTGCTATGTTTGCACAAAGTGTGCAACGTCTATGATATTGTGTTTGCGTAGAGGTTGTGAAGATAGTGCTATCATGTTTGAGCAAGAGTGTGAAGACTGTGCAATTGTTTTTGCATTGGATGTGTGAATACTGTGCTACTATGTTTTTGCAAAAGAGCATAAGTAGATCGAGAGCTTCTATGTTTATGCAGACTGTGAAAAATTGGTTTCGACCAAGTGCAACTATAACAAAAAAGAAAAGAGGAAGAGGACAAATTTGTGCCAGACCGAAGGACTATGTTTAGTGCAAATTTGAGGAATGGCTTTGTAGTGATAGAGTTGAGGACAAAGATCTCCAGCCAGAGTAGGGAATACAGGTGTCTTCAATGGATAGAGTTCCACTTGCTAAGGGTAGAGGAGGTAGAGGTCTTCTAGAGGATCACTACTAAGAGCGGAGCTAGGGGAAGGTGTCTCCTTTGGTTTGGTGCCCATAAAATTTGTAATTGGGAAGGTTTCCCAAAGAACTGTGATATAACTTTTAGAGAAAAGTTTTATCCGTGGAGTAGCCCACTTTGGGTGAACCACGTAATTGTTGTGTCACTTTATGAATGGTGTGTTGTGCATTGCTTTGATTACTATTATTATTACTGCTATCTGTACACTGCATTATAATGTTTTGAAAGTTGATTTTTAAAGCAGATTAAAAAGTGGTCTTATACTGTTCATCCCCCATCTCAATATAAGCTTGTGTTCTTCAATTGGTATCAGAGTCGACTCCTTCATAAAATTTTAACAACTTGAGTTAAAAGCTTGCAAATAACACAATGGACTACGCAAGTGGCAATGCAGCACCTATTCTTGACGGATTAGATTTTGGCCTGTGGAGTGCAAGAATGAAAGTCTATCTAATGGCACTTGGCAATGAGGTATGGGAAGTGATTGAATATGGGTACACTATTCCTAAAAATGGTCCTTATACTAAAGAAGATAGGCTTCTACATCACAGCAACTCAAAAGCCATGAATGCAATCCTGAACGGTCTTTAGAAGGCAGATCTCACCAAAGTTATTCATTATAAGACAGCTAGTGAAATGTTGAAACAGTTGCAGGTTGTTCATATAGGTGATGCAAATGTCCGAAAGGCCAAGTTGAGACATTTTAAAGGTATGTTTGAACAACTCAAGATGAATGATGATGAAAATATTAGTGACTACATGCTCCGTATGGATGAAGTTGTTAATTCTATGAAAGACTTAGGTCTTGAACTTGCTGAAAATGATGTGTGTGATAAGATTTTAAGATCTCTTCCTAATAGATTTAGTGAAAATATTTCTGCTATTGAGGAAGCTAAAGATTTAAATAAATTCAAAAAGGATGAGCTCCATAGTATTATTGTAGCATTTGATATGAGAACTCAAGTGAAATTTGATGTCAAGAAAGAGGCAGCTTTCAAAGCTACCAAGAAATCAAAGGGCAAACAGATTCAAGAGAGTGATGAGTCTTCTAGTGATGAAGAGGCATATTACAGCAAGAAAGGCAAGTTCTCTAGAAAACACAAAAGCAAGAAAAACATAAGATGTTTCAACTGTGGAAAGTTTGGTCATTATGCTACTAACTGTATTGTTTCTAAGAATGAAAGTGATGAAGATATATAGGATGTTAAGAGCAAGGATTATGAAAAGCACAGGTATTACAGAAAGAACAAATATGAGCATAGCAATCAAGGAAAGAGGCATTCACACAAGAATAAGAAGAGCTTCTACCTAGACAAAGCAAGTAAGTGTTCTAGCAGTGATAGTGAAAGTTCTTCTAGTGATGATGAAAATGAGATGCTGTTCATTTCAGAAAAAGAGGAAGAACCGAAGCATAAATTCATTGTCATGAAATGTTTTAGTTATGGAAATTTTGGGCACCTTGAGGATGATTGCACAAATAATGAATTGGTTGCTAGTATGTATGAGGATGCTTCAAAAAATTATAAGGTAGATGCATGTATGGTTTTTGAAAAGGATAGCATCTCTAGTGATAAGAAATCTGAAAAAGGCCTTGATGATTCAAAATGCAATAATATAGAGGATCTTGAATGTGAACTTACTAATGCTCTTAGTGTTTTGAAAAAGGAAAGAAATAATAATGCTCGACTTAAGGATATATTATATGAATGTTGTATGGAGAAATATGAACTCATAGAAAGTCTTGACATCTCTATGGCTAAGACACAATAACTCAAGTATGAGTTAGAATCTAAGATGCTTGAGTATAGTGAATTAGAACAGAAAATGGCTGCCATGAAAGAGGAAAATAAAGAATACAAGGATAAGCTATACAGGTTTCAAGATAGCTCCAAAAGGGTTAATTCTCTCATCCAAAGTCAAAGAAATCCATTAGATAAAACAGGTCTTGGTTTTGTTAAACCACACAAAAAACAGGTTGGGGAATCAAGTAAGAGAGTTCAGAAAGAAGAGAGTTCTGATGAAGAGAGTATTACAGAGAATGAGTCCATGAGTGATAAATGCGTAGAAATAGAAAACATAATTTTTAATGTGAAAAAAGAAGTTCTCGGGACCCAAGAGTTCAAATAGAAGAATATTTCATAGTAGATGTTTTGCGTGTCACGAGTTTGGCCACATGGCTTCGCAGTGCATGACTCAAGTAAGGAAGATAAATGACAATTTTAGGGGCCATAATTTATTTCAAGGGTATTGCTACTCTTGTAATCATTTTGGGCATAAGGCAGTTGATTACGAGGTAAAGAATAGGAACAGGTTTAATCAAAATAGGTTCAGCCAAAATAGGTGGTTTCAAAAAATAGGTATGCCTCAAAGAATTAAGATAGTTACTTGTTATAAGTGCAATAATGAAGGTCACCTAGCTAGACAGTGTAGAGCTGATCTTCCAAGGTACAGGAATAGAAATAGTGGCATGATCAGGTCCAAGGATCAAGGCATGAACAAAAATAGATATGAGAACAAGAACAAGAACAGTAACAGGAATAGGAAAATGGACAATGAGCTCAAGAGAAGGCCCGACAAAGAAATTATAGACACTGATGATGATGAGTGCCTAATGGGAGTTTCACTCCCACCCTTATTTTAAATCACTTCATCAGGAGGTGGGGGAGGGACTAAGCTAAGAAGCTCATTCTTAGTCCCAAGACCTAAAGGTGACCCTTTGCCATTGATGACAAAGGGGGAGAGATATGAGTAAGGGGGAGAGCTTCATAGTGAAGAAGAGAGCTTCAAGTCAGGGGGAGAAAAAACTTCAAAGGCAGATTCTCAGTTGTTGGATCAGTTGTTTTTAGTTTTGGCTCTTGACTAGTGTTTTCAATTAAGGTTTGCCATCAATGACAAAGGGGGAGATTGTTGGCAATTTTGGGTACATTGGGTACATTGCCTTTACTCTAAGTGTAAGAAGTTGTCATTGATGTCAAGAAGGTCTTGAAGAAATTTGGTTTGATGTCAAAGAATGTGTCTTGATGAATATTTCAGAATGGATAGTAAGTTTCTAAGAAGATCAGGGTAGCCAAAAGATAAGTTAGAAAAAGTATGCAGGCGGCTGGAAAAATTGTCGTGATTTTGCAACATGTTTGAGGAGAGAGAAAGTTTGGGCAAAAGTGTCACGATTTCGTGACATGCTAGAAGAAAGAGACAAAGCAGGCAATACTGTCATGATTTCGCGACATGTTGACAGGGAAGAAGAGCAGATGGAAAGTGTCGCGATTTCGTGACATGTCACATTTTTGTGACTCGAAAAGTGTAGGAAGGTAGAGAAGGAAAAGTGTTGCGATTTCATGACATTCTGCAAAGAAGATTGTACGGACAAGAAAGTTTCACGATTTTGTGACATGTTGCAGAAGAGAAAGTCCGTAGTGTGACCTGTTGTGATTTTGCGACAAGATTGAAGAGAGAGAAAGTGATTCAGGAACTGTCATGATTTTGTGACATGATGCAAAGTTCCAAGTAAGGGCTGTTGCATTTTCACAACATGCTACATAGGTCAAGTTGAGGACTGTCATGATTTCACGACATGCAGCAAAGAGAAGATCCTGAAAGGAGAAGCATCATGATTTTGTGACAGGCAGTGGAGAAAGCGTATGGAAGCCAAAAGTGTCATGATTTCACGACAGGCAGTGGAGAAAGCATTCAAAAGCTAGAAAGCGTCGCAATTTCATGATAGGTTGCAGGGAAATATTTTGAAAGCTAAAATCATTGTGATTTCATGACAGGCTAAAAAGGAGTACAAATGCAGAAAGTGTCACGATTTCACGATAGGTTGAGTTGGCAGCTTGCAGTTGGAGAAAGTGTCACGATTTCATGATATAAATAGTTAGCAATTCTTAATCAAAAAAAGCGTCGTGATTTCATGATGAGTTGAAGAAGGAAGAGCTCGAAGGCAAAAGCATCGCAATTTTGTGACATGTTCTAGTTTCACGGGCATATGGAAAAAAAGATCTTATGGTAGCAAAAGCATCGCGATTTCGTGACAGAGTTGCAGATGACGTCAGTAGAAGCAGATGTGTCATGATTTCATGACAAAATTTGAGAGGAAGGCCATGAAGTCTAAAGTGTCACGATTTCATGACAGAAGTGAGATGACGTCAGCAAGAGGCAAAGGTGTCACAATTTTGTGATAGAAGCATAAAGGAAGTCAACAAAGGCCAAGGTGTCGAGATTTCACGATAGTAGGCTATAGAATGTGTAAGGTTGTAAAAATGTCGTGATATTGTGACATGTTAAATTTTTGCGCCAGAAGCTACAGGGAGGTAGTGAAGCCGACAGAGTTAAATCTGGGCTGACGTAGTGTAGGGTTTTGCATCCGACATGGTTGAAGGGTAAACAACCGACTAAGATCAAGATTTCAATCTTGAGATTGTGAGTATAAAAGGAGGGTTGCTTGAAGAGTTTGGCATCGATAAAGTGTGCGTTCAAAGTGCGATTTGCGCAGTTAGAGTGCGGGGAGAAGTTCGATCGAAGAGGTGCATAAGTAGAAGTTTGATCGACTGTTGTGTTTGCATGAAGTGTGCGACGTCTATGCTATTGTGTTTGTGTAGAGGTTGTGAAGACAGTTCTATCATGTTTGAGCAAGAGTGTGAAGACTGTGCGACTATGTTTGCACTGGATGTGCGAAGACTATGCTGCTGTGTTTTTGCAGAAGAGCATAAGTTGATCGAGAGCTGTTGTGTTTACGTAGACTATGAAAAATTGGTTTCAACCAAGTGCAACTGTAACAAAAAATAAAATAGGAAGAGGACAGATTTGTGCTAGATCGAAGGACTGTGTTTAGTGAAAATTTGAGGAACGGCTTTGCAGTGATAGAGTTGAGGACAGAGATCTCCAGCCAGAGCAGGGAAGACAGGTGTCTTTTGTGGATAGAGTTCCACTTGCTAAGGGCAGAGGAGGTAGAGGTCTTCTAGAGGATCACTACTAAGAGTAGAGCTAGGGGAAGGTGTCTCCTTTGGGTTGGTGCCCATAAACTTTGTAATTTGGAAGGTTTCCCAAAGAACTATGATACAACTTTTAGAGAAAAGTTTTATCCATGGAGTAGCCCACTTTGGGTGAACCACGTAATTGTTGTGTCACTTTGTGAATGGTGTGTTGTGCATTGCTTTGATTACTGTTGTTATTACTGCTATCTGTACACTACATTATAATGTTTTGAAAGTTCATTTTTAAAGTAGATTAAAAAGTGGTCTTATACTGTTCACTCCCCCTCCCTCTCAGTATAAGCTTGTGTTCTTCACTTTTTTGGCAATAATATCAACCACCTTATTAGCCTCCCTGAGTACATGATTGATCTAACTTTAAGAGTTGTCACTGAGAGAAATTTGACAGTCTTAGATGATGTTTTGTATATTCTTCCCCTTGTGCTCTTGTTGATGATGTGTCCAATGATCACTGAAGAATATCCTTCAAAGATTATTGGCTTGGGGAGGACTTTGCTTATCTCAATCCTTCTCCATAAAGCTCTGGCTTCTACATAATTATTTATTTGGGTCCTGAGATTCTTGGGAAAAACCTTGATAATGTTGCCTATGTGATCCCTGATGACTCCCCCTACTCCATATCTCCCTGGATTTCTTTTGGAGGCACCATCAAAGTTGGCCTTAAGCCATCCCATCGAAGGAGGGGACCATTTGGCCATGGTTTGGATGCTAAAGGAATTTTAGATTTTGCTATAGTCTATGGAGATTTTAAGGGAATCAAATAGGTAAGCTTCTAGCTCGTATCTAGGGACATCATCGCATGAGATGAGGCTATTGTTTTCAATAGAAAGGGATAAATCTCTATTGGTCATAGCTTCAAGATTTATGGTGACCTCCATGAATATGTGATTATTATGTTCTAGCCAGATCTTCCAGGTAGCATGGTGAAGCAGGGAACTTCATAGGAATCTGAGTCTTGGATTATTGAAAGTTATTTCCATTGATAGAATGTGTCCATAACTATCTTGGGGTGGGTCCAACATACCTAGAATATGTTGATTAAAGTAGAAAAAACACTCCTAACAAAGGGACAATCCAAAAAAATGTGTTGAGTGGATTCCCAAGCTTAAGATGAGAGGTATCACCTATTGAGAACCATTATACCTCTTCGAGTTAAGTTGTCGGTGGTCAGGATTTTGTTGTGAGTAGCAAGCCAACAGAACTATGCCATTTTCAGTATCAAGTACTTGAGGTAGATGCTTTTGGAAAGGGTCTGGCTGTCATCTCTATTAAATCCTCTAGGGGGATTTCCAACATTTGGGAGGCAGTTTTGATAGTGAAGCTACCATCACAAGAATTTTTCCAACAACATTCATCCCTCTTCAGGTTTTGTAGGTTGAATTTTACTTTAAAAATATCTTGAATATTTTCTAGGCATTTTTTAATGATATCATTCTTAATTTTTAACTAAACCTGCTTCTATTTACGGACACCCTAGTCAGAAGTGATGAAATCAAAAACCTGTCCTCCATACTTACTATCGTTGAGATGCTTGATTGGAGGTAGATCGAGATTATTGATGATGGGGTCTTTTATGGCCCATGCATCTTCCAAGAATTCAATAGACTTACCATCCTCAAGCTGCCACCAATAACCCTTATGAATAAGCTACTTGGTATGGCTGATGGATTTCTAGAAGTGAGAATCATTGTAGGGAGTCTCCAAGTCCAAAAAAGAGTTATTTTGTAGATATTTCCTTTTGACAATCGATACCCACTCCAATTTTGCATCTGTGACCACCTTCGAAGCCTGCATGGCTAGGAGGACTTGATTTGTAATATTTATGTGGTGAAGACCCAATCCCCCGTGTCTTTAGGAGTGCAAATTTTTTCCCAAGAAACCAGATGGAACTTTCTTTGATTATTATTCCCAGATCAAAGGAACTATTTCTACAATTTCTCAATAGCCTCTCCCACTACAGCAAGGATTTTGAAGACTAAAAAAAAGTAGGTAGGTATACTTTGGAGGACCGATTTTACCAAAGTAGTTTTTCCTGCACTAGATAGGAGGGCTCCTTTCCATCCTGCCAAATTCTTGTGAATATTTTGTGTGACATTGTTCCACATATATTTGAGGGGTCTTTATTTGAACAATGGTAGATGCAAATAAGTGGTTGGGAAATCAATAATGGTGCATCTCAAAATGCCTGTAATCTTGGTCTACCTTCTAATTAGAGTGTTGATGAAGTAGAGTTTACTTTTGGTGTAATTAATATTCTGACTAGTCACTTCCTCGTATAAATTTAGGATGTCATTGATTGTTTTGGATTTAAAAACTAAGCATTTAATGGCAAACAAGGTGTCATTCACAAATTACTAATAAGTTGTAGGGGGTAAGCTAGAAACTACCTTTATGCCAGAGATCAGGTTTTTGTTGTAGGAATTTTTTATGGTTTGACCCAAGCTCTCAGCTAGAATGATGAATAAAATGGGGGACAAAGTGTCCCCCTATCTCAGTCCCTTGGTGCTGGGAAAGTAGCCAGTATCAGACCCATTCATTAGGACAAATAACCAGGATGAATAAAAACAATTTGAAATTAAATTCACCCAAGATTCATGGAAACCATATTTGAGGAGAATTTTGGATAGGAATTCCTAGTTCACTCTATAGAAGGATTTATTAATGTCAAGCTTCACGAAGAAGGCTATAGAGTTGGATAAATGGGCAGAGTGAATCATCTCATGGATGGTGATGACCCCATAATGAATATTTCAACCCTTAAATCGTGCTTCCCTAATAGTGGTCAATGATTGTGGGTAGGATCTTAGTGAGCCTTTTGGCCAAAGCTTTGGACATCACTTTGTAGATGACGTTGAATAGGCTGATGGGGTAGAAATAAGAGAGGGACTAGGAGTTAGTACCTTTGGGGATCAGGTCCAAAAAGGTGGATTTTATATCTCTAGGAATACAATTGGACTTCTACATGTCAGTGATGGCAAGGCACAGGTTAGGGTCCATAATATCCCATAAACATTAGAAGAATATAGGGGAGAATCCATCTAGCCTAGAGGCTTTACCAGGCTTCATGGAAAAGAGGGCTTGATGGATTTCCTTGTGAGATAGGGGGATGAGGAGGAATTTTTTGGTGTTGTCAGATATGGTTTGAGGAATTTTCTCCAAGAGAAAGTCCATGGACAAAGGGGATGAGGAGGGAGGGGAGGCATTAAGGCTTTTGAAGTGGCTAACAACTTTTTACCTGATATGATGGATGTTCTAAGCGAAATTCCCATCCTGATTGATGAGGCCTTTAATTTTGTTGACTCCCCTAAGCCTGAGATTCGAAATATGAAAATACTTAGAGTTGGAGTCACCTTCCCTTTAGCCAGAGTTGTCTAAACTTTTGGTGCCAAAATATTTCCTATTTTCCCAAAGTGTTATGATATTCAGAGAGCAGAATCCTCTCTTCAACTCTAAGATTATCATTGCCATGACATTCCTAAAATCTATCCTCAATTTTCTCTAATATGGTTTTTATATTCTTTTTAGCTTCAAAAATGTTCTTGAATATTTCCCTATTTGAGAATTTAAGATTTTCCTTGACCTACCTGAGTTTTTATATGAACTAGTTGGAATTTGTCCTAGGAAACCTTGTTCCCCACCATTATGCTATCTGATTTCTGAGATCCGAGTGGTGAATCCACATTGACTCAAACAAGAAAGAAATCTTGAACTATGGCTTGCTAGCCATCTCGAACAGAAGAAAACTATGATCTAACCCTATCTTCGTGAGAGCCTATAGGTTGGCATCACCAAATATGGGAAGGGCTTCTTGGGATAATAAAAACTGATCAAGGTGTTCTTATATAAGGTTATTTCCCAACTGTATATTACTCTAAGTGTACTTGGATCCTTGTAGTGGAACATCCATGAGGGCATTAGAGTCCACAAACTACCTTAGGTCATTTGTATTCCTATGATTTATCGAGTTCGTCCCCTTTTTATAATAAAAGTGTAGGGGAGAATTGAAGTCCCCTTCCAATACCCAAGGGATGTTGACGAACGTCTATCTCATCTGAGTAAGGGTTTTCCACAAGATAAATCTTCCCTAGGAAGATTTGGTAGTGTAGACATTTGACATAATCCAAGAGGTCTAGGAGCTGATATCATGGAACAGAATGTTGGATAGTATATATTATCCTAAGATAAACATACCTTCAACTTTGGTTGGGTTCCAGAGATAAAGGAGCCCTCTTGTAGTAGCTGAAGTCAGGGAGTATACAAAGTTACAAATTTTCCAAATGATCCTGGCTACCCTAGGAGACCACTGATAATCTAATTTGGTTTCCTGAATGAAGAAGATAGCGGGGTTATAATATTTTCTCATGGTTGTAGCCAATCTCTTCTTGGCTTCCCCATTCAGTCCTCTTGCATTCCATGAGAGGACATTCATTTAGAAATTTTGGAGGGATTTTTTCCCCTCTTGCCTTGTTGCGCGGGGGTTTTGGGTCTTTGGTGTTCTTCCTCTATAGTGTTTCCAATTTTTTGAAATAGGGTTTTCTGAGTTCCATTAGCTATATCCTCAGCTGTATCTCAGTTTCTCCTCTCTGTGCCTGAAGGCCTGCCATTTTTCCTATATAATCCCACATTGACTTAGGATTTTCTAAATCTTCAATTTTTTTTGGGACTCCAATGATCAAGGGAATCCTGGGTAGCCTCATCGTTGTCAGAAATAGAATCAGTAGAGTTGGTTGAGTAGGCAAGGAGAACAAACCTACTCTATGGAGGTGATGGGGCTGGGGAAGAAGGCATCCGAAGGGGATTTTGGGTGGGGTTTTGGGGGCTACCACCAGTAGTGGTAATTTGACCCTGGTGAGGGGAAGGGGTCTTTCTGGGTTGAATTAGGAGTAGGGCTCAACTCATAGGGAGTGATAGTGGCTTGGGCAGGGATAACAGGGATTTCACCTTCCTCAAATTCTTTATTATTTCTATAATATTTAATCAAATCAAATTTATTAGCAGTGTTTACAGAGGTACTTGCCTTTTGAGGAGCTTAGGTTAGAGCCAAAAAAATATGTTGTTTGTTCTTCAATATTTGCCTTTGACTGATGTTGGTTCTTTGGCTAGTGACAGGATACGAACACTTTGCTAGCTGTTGATCGACCTTAGGGTTTCTATGTTTAGGGCATTGGGATGGGAGGTGTCATTGAGACTGGCACTCTAAATAGAAAGTTGGCTTGTTATCAAATATTAGCAACTATTTCCACCTGAAGTCATTGTAGATGAGATTGAGGTGATTTGGGAGTTGCGTGTCCAGATTCACATTGACATAAATACGAGCATGGGTTATGCGAGTTCTAGCATGAGTGGCCTGGCCAATGGCTAATAATTCCCCAAAATCCATAGTCAAACCTCAAAGGGAATCCTTTTAGAAAAAATGAGTAGGGATATTTGGGAGTCGGACCCATATGTGGGTGAAATTAATGCTTTACGAGTCATGATCAAAAATTGGCTCCCATTTCTTCCAAAATAGACTTCATCTCCTAAAGAACCATGGACCCTTGGATAGAGTGCACTCTGTGTCCTCCCGAGTATTGATTTGAATCATGAAAAAACCTCTGGTCATCACAAAAATACCCAAGTTTCCCAAAGTTTTTCGTTTTGAATATGCCCACCAATGGATTGCATCCATGTCTGGGTGCCTCCCTACAAATTTTTCCACAAGGGAGAAGGAATCATGAGAGGTGAACCCTTCCATAAAGGTTTGAGGGCACAAAACATCAAGCCCTTGTGCAATGAAATCTTTCAAACCATCTAAGGGTGGTTTACAGTTATTCTACATATGGTTTGCATACGATAGGAGGTATCACTAGCTTCCTAAGCCTCCCAATTTGTTAGGTGGTTCTTTTCCCCATTCAACATCACTTCATAGATTCCCCTGGTTGATGGTAGATGTGCTCCAAGATTGCCCTGTCGCCCCTTCAGCTCTGGGAAATTCATTGAGAGTGTCTAAAATGACTTCTTCCACTCGCACTTTCTCCTTGTTCGATGGTTGACTATCACCTAAAACTTCATTCATAGAAACCATAGTTGTCACCTCTCCTGACCAAATATGTTCATCTCTCCTCCATTATTATTATTATTACTATGATTTTCTCTTCTTTTACATTCATTATTATGCTCCATTTTTTATCTTTGGATTTTTTTATTTATGAAATCCTTGGCATGGCCACTATATTTAAGAGTTTTTATTAAATGAAAGAATGAATTAATAACACCTCCTTCCTATTTTTTATATAAATTTCTATTATTAATCTTTGTCCTACTTGTATATTAGGGGGGAGTAATATTATATCAAATCATGATCATATAAATTTTTTAGTGCACTAATTTCAATATTCTTTATAATATTCAAATAAATATTAAGAGGTTTATTTTAGATATTAGTGTTTATTTTTCAATAGTATGTAGATAGTGTTATAAATATTTGTTATTCTCATTCATGCAAAGAGTATTTGTAGGAAAAATCCTAATGTTATACTTTTTTATATATTATATTGTGAATGTAGTATCTTGTTACTCATAAGAAAATATAAAAGGGACACATATAATTTCTCATCATAAGTGTCACTTAAAATCCCTCTCATCATGATAAATAATACATATTTGCACATAATTATCATTAAAAGTTATTATTTTTTATTCCTTCCATTCTATTTAGGATGGCTTATGTAATAGCCTTAAGTATAATGTGTATTCTCACATGATAATATTTTTATTTATTTTTTGAATTTATGAGCAATTTATTTAAACACATAGAAATATTTCTTCCTAATGAGGATTTTCTTCTTTAAAGATTTTGTCTCAATGTCTTTCATGTATACTTTTATTTACATTACATAGAGTTAGCCTTGGTGGATTTATGAATACTATTACTACATAAAACATAATTTATTTTCTTATTCTTATCAAACTATTGACGAATACCATTCATTTGTTCCTACTTTAAACAAAATACTAGGTTCATAATTGAGTAGGAATAAAAGGCTTAAGTGACCTTCTTCTTCATCCTTGCTGTCACATAGTCTAGAAACTTGGCATACTTTATATGCTTTTAGATCTCTACATTCTCTTGTAGTATAACTTTTGATACTTTTGATCAGAAACATTTATATTCTATCAAAATTATATTTACATCAATATGCTTCTTCTATGGTAAATCCACAATGTCAAAATCATATTCTTCAAAGAGTAGGGTCCTTCCAAAATTCCTTACTAATAGAATTAGGTTATTAACAATACATTATGAAATATGATGATACGCTAAAAAAATTACTAACATAACATAGAAAGAACAAATTAATAGAAAATAAAATAATGCAAAACCCTCCAATGAGCACTTCATAAATATTCAGATATGTACATTCTACTCCAAATAATTCCCTGCACTTATAGGATATCTCTTGTTTATCTCAAGAGTATCTTGATGCTTCATTTTCTCTCCAGTCATGGGTGAGAATATTTCATTTTTATTTTCATTTTCATTTACAATTCCAATTCCATCCTATTATGAATTTTATCTTATTTTTGATCAAATTAATTTAATTTTTCTCAATTAGTATTAATTTCCAGCAATCACCCCTTCGAGATTAAATAGAAAATTTTCCATTCAATCTATGAGTGAAATAAAATGATTTTTTTGTAACTACTAATCCTTTGAATTGCAATATCTTAACTAATTTTTAATTTATTCTATTAAGTGTATAAAATAATGATGCTTCAAGTCATTCTACTTTATGTGAAAAATAATTTGAGTCATCTGAATTACATTTTATTATTATAAAAAATATTAGTTAGTATTTGTAATGACCCTCCTCACATAGATATTGAAGTTAATAAAATTGGTAATATTCCCACCTTTTTATTATGAATTATGGTACTGCTAATAGCTACTGTGGATGCAGGACTAGGTTCAAAGTCATCAAGAAAGGTAAGTTAATTGATAGAAAAAGGTAAAAGGTAAGTGATGATTCGGCTCGTCAGTACATGAACATTCACATACTTGCATTTTGTTACACTCCAAACATGAAGAGTCGGCTATATTATCCAATTGTGTAAAATTCACTATATATGGGTTCATAATAAATTAATTGAAGAATTATCTCATCTTATCTTTTTATATTTTCGTCTGCCTCTGCGCAAAGGTGTGCCCACCTTAAGTGGCCTGCATTTGTTTCCATTCGTTTACTAAATTCCGTATTCATATTCCTTCGATTTCGTATTTTACATTCTGCATTGTTTATATCTGTGTAAATCATTTAAACAAAGGTAGAAATACCTTTGCATTGGTATCAGATTCGGCGATTCACGGGATTTTTACTTCAACTCTACAATCTAGCTGCGCCATTACGGGTGTTGTTAGCGTCGCGTCACAAGTGCAAACGAAAATTATAGGCGTTTCAACTCAAATTCCCCGCTACTCAGTAACGCTAGTTTAGATTTGCATGTGATTTGGTGAATTGGTGATTTGTTTTCCATTACAGGCATTCGATTTGTTCGTCGTCCCATATCTGAATGCCAGACGCAGAGTAAGTCCTAACCCACAGTAGCGTCCAATCAGAAGTCATGAATTTATGTTAATTACACTGTGACTAAGGTTTTTCAACAAAAATTATCATTCGACGTCAGCGAATATTTTATTGCGAGTGTGGGATTACAAGACTTATCCCACATTTGGCGTAGGAAGGGCGTTTTAGCATTCATAAGGAATTAATCACCCTTTTTTGTTTGTGACTTCGGTCACATCCTCCGTGGTCTTTGCGTGCGAGTGTCGTGTCATTGGGTTTCCGTCGGTTGTCGTGTCATTATCGTGTCGTTGGGTTTCTGTCGGTTGTCGTGTCATTGTGTTTCCATCGGTTTTCGTGTCATTGGTAGTAGTGCCCGTGTCGTTCGATTTTTGCATCCTCCGTTTGCTCATCACTTCCGTCTCGCATTTGGTCTTCTCTTGTCCTCCGTCTCGGCTCGCATCAGGGCTCTTCGTGTCGTCGCAGGTGTCACACGTGTCCTGTCCATCACATCGCCTTGTGTCCGCATCGTTGAGTTCTGTCCGTTTGAGGTTTGTCCGTCGTGTTCCCCGCATCTTCCTCCCTAGTCACAGTCCTTATGCAGTGTTGTGTCACGTGCTTCTCGGGTTGTATCCATTGAGTTTCGGTCTTATGAGTCGTGTCTAGAGTCCTCGAAGCACACAAACATCAACTTTCGCGTCGTAGTTGGAGTGGCAATTAAGGCAGAATCAACACCAAATTTTTTACCAAAAGATAACCAAATTTTGCAAAGCAAGGATTACTAATACGGAAGGTGTAAGCAGAATTTTTGTAGAGCAAGGATTACTAATCCGGAAGGTGTAAGCAGTGCATGAGTAAAAGCTGGACCAAAGGACCTGACGGTCGATTATCAAGCTCAGAAACGACCAATACCAACATACGAAGAGCTAACTGCAGTCCAGGTACTAAAAATTCTCTTTCTCCTTTTAAAATTGGTAGTTATAATCCACACCACCCACTAGTAGATCCTATGGCTACTAATCCTTCCCCAACTCACGAAAACATCACGCAAGGAAACTCAAGTAATTCAGCCATGTCTGATAAGGAGTCTCTTCATGCCATACTAGAGAGTATACACGAGATGGGTACCCTCCTAAAAGGCTTTATGAATGCCCAAAACCACACTATTCCCAATCCTAATCCCCAAAATCACTCCCATGCCCAAAGGAATGAAGAAACTATCGATCCTAATGATGATTGGCAACAACAAAGAGGTGATTCGGATAATTACAGAGATCCCTCTCAAAGACAGCGGTATAACCCAAATCAAGAAAGGGACATGGGTTATCACCAACCAAGAGGCCCTAATATTAACTTTCCATGAATTGATATGCCCACTTTTGAAGGTCATGATCCTCGTGGTTGGTTAGCCAAAATGGAAGGCATCCTTGAATTATATCAAATTAAGGAAATGGATAGAGTTCCTTTCGCTGCATAAAAATTAGGCACTGAGGCCTACCAATCGTTTGTATGGCTTAAAAAAGAAAATGTAGCTATTATTACTTGGAGAAAATTCACTACCTCTTTTTTAGAAAGATTTGACGATGGAGCTACATCATCCTACACGGTAAGATTGTTATCTCTTAAACAAAAAGGGTCAGTTAGTGAATTCGTTTCGGAGTTTACCAGTTTACTACCATACATTTCAGACCTTAGTCCCGACACAGTGGTAGGTGCCTTTCGCAATGGTTTGAAAGAAATTATTTGAGTGGAGGTAGATATGCACGATCCAACTTTGTTGAACAATTGTATAAGAATAGCCAAGTTGGCCAAGAAGAGACATCAGTTGTCTGCACAACGGGAAACATATAGTCATCCTTCATACCACAACAATTCCTTTCGTAGAAATGATCAACCATCAAGATATTTTTGCTATAAATGTCGCACTAATCACCCCAGGGAACAAGCTTGTGCCCAAAAACAAAACTTTCATATTGAATGTGATCAAGGTGAAGGGGAAGAAGATGAACCTTACCAATCAAAAGAACCTATGCCAAAAGACCTACCAGGTACTATAGAAGAAAAAGAAGAGGATACAATGGCAATTTCAGTACATGCTCTCATGGGTTTAACCGCCCACCATACCATCAAGGTACCAGGTTTTCTTTGCCAAAAAAAGGTGAATGTGCTAATTGATTCTGGTAGCACCCACAATTTTATCGACATCAAAATAGCAAAAGCCTTGAATTTATTCATTAACTCTTCCAACAAAGACAAATTTCAGGTTTTAGTGGCCAATGGGGTGAATGCACAATGCATGGGTCACACATCTCAAGTTTCCATAAATATGGGAACTTATACCTGGTTAGGCTCCCTTTTTGTCATGAATTTGGGAAATTCTGATGTCATTTTGGGGGTTGAATGGTTGGAAACATTAGACACAGTTAGCTTCAACTTCAAAAAATTATTTGTGGAATGGAAGGAAAATGGACGAGTCATTCGCTTACAAGGAATTACTACTCCTCCAACACAAATGGTGAGCTCTCATAGTATGGAAAAGATGTTAAAAAAGGGTGGATATGGGTTTATAGCTCAAATTAATTGTTTGGAAAAACAATCATCAACAACTTCGGATATTATTGCACCTGAGTTACAAGATATCATCACACATTATGACGAGGTTTTCCAAGAACCTCAAGGATTACCACCTAAACGATCTCATGATCATGCTATCCATTTAATGCCAAGAAGTGTCCCACCTAACAGTCGTCCTTATCGCTACCCTCAGCCACAAAAGACAGAAATCGAATAGATCATTCAGGATTTGTTGGATCATGGATTCATTCGTCACAGCACTAGTCCTTATTCCTCACCTGTAGTCCTAGCTAGATGAAAAGATAACTCTTGGCATATGTGTCCTGACTTTCATTCTCTCAATAAACTCACTATCAAGGACAAATTTCCTATCCCTGTCATAGATGACCTATTAGATGAGTTGCATGGTGCAAAATTTTTTACAAAATTAGACCTTCACTCTGGCTTTCATCAAATCCGTGTTAGAGACGAAGATATTCCCAAAACAGCCTTTCGTACTCACGAGGGTCATTACGAATTTTTGGTCATGCCTTTTGGTCTCACTAATGCACCATCCACATTCCAAAGTCTCATGAACCAAGTGTTTCGTCCACTCCTCCGTAAGTTTGTATTAGTTTTTTTTGATGATATCCTCATATACAGCAAAACATGGACGGACCATTTACATCATGTGGATAAAGCCCTTCACATCCTACACAAATAAAAAATTATTTGTTAAACGCTCCAAATGTTCATTTGGTGTTCAAGAAGTTGAGTATCTTGGTCATATAGTTTCACATGAGGGTGTCAAAGTAGATCCCAATAAGATTAAGGCAATTCAAGAGTGGCCTTTACCTAAAACCATCAAGAAACTTCGTGGTTTTTTGGGTCTAACGGGCTACTATCGCAAGTTTGTACAAAATTATGGTAAGATTGCAGCACCGCTCATGGCACTCACAAAAAAGGATGCTTTTCGTTGGTCGGAAGAGGCTACTCTAGCTTTTGAAGCTCTTAAGAAATCCATGTGTACAACTCCAGTATTAGCAACTCCCAATTTTCACAAACCATTTATTATCGAATGTGATGCATCAAGAACAGGAATTGGGGCTATATTAATGCAAGAAGGTCATCCATTGGCATTTGAAAGTAAACAGCTTTCCAGAAAAAATTTGGGAAAATCAACATATGAAAAAGAAATGTTGGCTATTCTTCATGCAGTAGAAAAATGGAGACACTACCTAATCAGTAGCCACTTCATTATCAAAACATATCATAGTAGCCTCAAGCATTTTTTGGAGCAAAGGTTTTCTTATCCAGAACAAAATAAGTGGTTAACCAAACTTCTAGGCTATGATTTCATTATCGAATATAAGAAAGGGAAGGAAAATATAGTTGTCGATGCGCTGTCCAGAAAATATGAAGATGAAGTAGTCATCAATGCTATTTCAGGTCCTTGCTCCCAATGGGTAACTCAATTACAAATTGAATGGTTGTCCAATAGTGAAACTGCCCAGATAATTCATGAATTATCTATAGGGTCTTCCAAACACCCTTTGTTCTCTTATGAAGATAACATCCTCCGGAAGAAGAACCGCATTTACATTCCACATAATTCAGAACTCAAATCAAAGATCCTCGACGAATCACACGCTTCTCCATTCGAGCAGGACATTCGGGATTTTTGAAGACATATTTAAGGGTCAAACAATCATTTTGTTGGAAAGGATTAAAAGTGGAAGTCAAACAATGGGTAGCGAGAATGTGAAGTTTGCCAGTGCAATAAAGGAGAAACAGTCAAATCACCAGGCTTATTACAACCATTACCCATCCCTGAACGACAGTGGGAACATATATCCATGGATTTCATTGAAGGTCTTCCAAAATCAGAAGGTAGGACAGTAATATTTGTCGTCGTAGACTGGTTATCCAAATATGCTCACTTTCAGGCTTTACAAAATCCATTTTCCGCAAGCAAGGTGGCCAAGGTATTTATGGATTCAATTTTCAAATTACATGGTATGCCAAAAAATATTGTAAGTGATAGAGATCCCATTTTTACTAGTAACTTTTGGAGGGAGTTATTTCGCCTTAGTGGTACCAAATTGAACATGTCTTTAGCTTACCATCCACAGACAGATGGTCAAACAGAAGTAGTTAACAAATGTTTGGGTACATACTTAAGATGTTTTGCTCAAGATAAACAATACCAATGGAGCCATTGGTTAGCATTGGCAGAATGGTGGTACAACACTTCTTATCATTACTCAATTAAGATGTCTCCATTTGAAGCATTGTATGGCACCAAACCTCCAACCATTGCAGATTAAGTCCAGGGATCATCCAAGGTAGCCAAAGTGGATGATTGGTTCCAACAAAGGTAGTCTACACTCACCATCCTCAAAGAGAATTTAGTCTAAGCACAGAATCATATGAAACAACAACAAGACTTGCACCGATCAGAAAGAACCTTTGATATAGGTGATTGGGTGTTCCTTAAGCTGCAACCTTACAAACAATCCTCGTTAAGGTTAAAATCCAGCCAAAAGTTGGCTCCACGATTCTATGGTCCCTACAAAATTGTGCGCCACATTGGAGAAGTAGCCTATCAATTAGAGCTACCTACATCATCATGAATACACCTAGTATTTCATGTTTCATGTCTCAAAAAAGTAATTGGTCAGAAAGTACAAAGTCAATCAGACTTACCAGTGCTCGATGAGGAAGGATGCATACATCTCCAACCTGAAGATATACTACAACATAGAATCCGAAGACTGAGATCATGTCAGATTCAAGAATTTCTCATTAAATGGCAAGATTTACTAGAGGAGGATGCCACATGGGAACCTAAAAGTATCTTCCAGACATTTCCAACTTTGAGGACAAAGCTTTCCGAGGAGGGGAGTCATGTTACACTCCAAACATGAAGAGTCGGCTATATTATCCAATTGTGTAAAATTCACTATATATGGGTTCATAATAAATTAATTGAAGAATTATCTCATATTATCTTTTTATATTTTCATCTGCCTCTGCGCAAGGGTGTGCCCACCTTAAGTTGCCTGCATTTGTTTCCATTCGTTTACTAAATTCCATATTCATATTCCTTCGATTTCGTCTTTTACATTCTGCATTGTTTATATCTGTGTAAATCATTTAAACAAAGGTAGAAATGCAATCATGTAGATTCTATATTTTATTGAGTCTTGTGTTTGGTTTGAGTGGTTATGATTATGGGAGCCATTGTTTATTTCAAAATACATATAGTTTGAATTAAAGGAAAATAAAAATATTAGATAAATGCAATTAAAGTGCATATATGCATGGCTTAAAGAAGTCCTATTGAAAATATATTATTAAGCATGACATGTTTAATTGGCATCTAAAATGTAAAATTGAATTAAGTTTTTTTTCCCTATCTTGGAGTGGAAATCGCAAGGTGGAGTGGCGACCAGTCTAACCGCATCAGCACATGGTGATTAACATCATAATGATTTCTACCTCTTTGGATAACGAGATAACTGAGAAGGGAGGAAACAGGCTTGAGATGAAGGCAAGAAAATAGAGGAGATGTCTTGAGTCTGGGCGTTGTGAGGGAGAAAGGAAGTATTATTGTTTTTTTGAAAAAAAGGTATTGAGCAGCATAAGTTCTAGAAGGACCAAACAACTATTGGGAGGACAACAAATTCAATGAAATGCTAGGTAGAATATCTATTGTTTATTATCTTAAATATTTATATTTGTTAAAAAGGACTAATATTCGTGTTTGGAATTTGCTTGTGATCTTGTGTGAAAATGAAAACAAGAAAGTTTATGTTGACTGTGAACTATTTTAAGATATTAGTGGCATGTGTGAAAATATTAAAAACCCATACAGTAATATTTATATTCTATTGAGCTATGATGAAAATGTTGCTTGAAAAAATATATTTTAAGGTATGTCGCATGCATTAGTTTCTTGTATGTTGTGTGATATTTGGAAAACGTCTGTATGGTTAAATTTTGTATTCTTAGTAATGCATTCATAAATAATAGATTCAAAATATGATCCCATCACTCCAAAATCTTTTACTGTTAATTTGGAAGTGAAATCTAGTGTGTAGCATGGAAAAATACTACGTTGGTGATGGTATCCGAGTGGGTAGCCATCAAGTTTAACTATGTAAAAGTATAAATAACATAAACACTTGTGTTCCAATGAGTTTTTTAGTACATGAAAGCACATGATATATCTATACAATTATTGTAATATAGAAGTTACAATCAAATAAATATATGTAAAAACATTTTGGTAAAACCCTATCTAGTGTTAGAGGATTAACTTGTATCCTACTTGAAACTTAAATACAATTACCTTAGACGAGAACGATATATTTTTTTTTTTTATCGATTAAATAGATTAAAATTTATATATCAAACAGGTTTTGATAGGGCCCCAAAACCTTAATACAAAAGGCCATCCTCGGCCAGAGGAATAGAGAAGAGCAAAAGGAAAAAACCAAAGAGGAACAAAAATAAAGGCTATCCTCAGCTAACACCAGAACCCAAAAATTTAGACAAAGCTGAAACATAAACCAAAAAACATCAAACTTTGAATAAAAACCCTCCAAACTAGAGTGGGCACCCTTAATTATCAGGATCATGATTTACCTCAGCATCTTGGGTTTGTGAGAACGATTTCTGAATTTGTAGAATAAAGCTAAACCATATTATAGTTTCTATTTTATGATTTAATATATTCAAAGGAAGATTATAAGTTTAAAAATGATTAAAATCGTCTTGATTCAGATGTATGGAAAGATCCTAAAAGTTATGTGTAGCAAAAAAAATATAATAATGATTTAATTATCAAACCATTTAGTTACTGTGTATGGTGTATGGAACTTTGTGAATTCCTTGCTTGGAAAGTAACTTATTCAATTAATTTTTGTCCTTCAAATTTAAATTATACTTATATTTGGAATGATTCTTGTTGGTAAACATCTTAATATGAGAATGTTGTGTTTCCTCTTTTTCTAAAATTGTTTATCTTTAAAGTTGTGTTGTAAGAAACAACATAAAATATTTATCTCAGACAATGAAATTTACCACATAAATAGTATGTGGAAGAGTTAAGTTAGTTGGTTATGGATGTGATAAAATTATATCAAAACCTTGTATTAGACATTCTAAGGCTTTCAGATGGCTCCTTGGTTTTTATTTTTGCTGAGAATTTGGGTATTCTTTCCAATAACCTTGCTGAGGGGTATGGTATCCTCAGAGGCCTTAAGGAGGCTACTAAGGTTGGATGGAAAAAGGTGTTAGTTGAGTATGAATCTCAAATTATGATTAATCTCTTGAAGACTCCTTCTAAGAATCATAAGGTGGATTGGAGAATAAAAAATATTATTTAGAAGATTTAGTTAATCCAAATGGGATTTTTGAAAGTTGATTACAATCATGTGGTCAGAGATCAAAACAAGAGTGCTAATGCTTTAGCTAATTGGGCTTTGGACAAAGGTGATCTTACTTGTTATGGCCACCCTCCTATATGGTGGGCTTCTCAAATTAGGGAAGCTCTTTTTTCTATTATTTCTTTGGATGGCTCTAGTTCTGAAGGTACTGTTAGTCAAAAAGTGACTAACTACAGAAAAATATCTTATGCACCTTTTTGCATATTTTTCAAGAAGACCGAAGTGGCCCATATGCTAAAGATCAAAGAAAAAGCAAAACACCGCAAGAAGGAAAAAGTGTCACGATATCATGACATGTTGCATTTTCGCGGTCCAAAGCAAAGAGAAAGAGCGAGGAGGAAAAAGTTTCGTGATATCGCAACATGTTGCATTTTCATGAGCAAAAACAAAGAGAAAGAGCAAGGAGGAAAAAGTGTCGTGATATCGTGACATGTTGCATTGTCACGGCCAAAAGGGAAAAAGTTTCACGATATCGCGACATGTTGCATTGTCACGGCCAAAAGAGAAAAAGTGTCACGATATCGTGACATGTTGCTTTGTCACGGCCAAAAGGGAAAATGTGTCTGATGCAGGAGCATCCGGTGGCGAAGCTGCAATCTTGCATCACCCAAAATGTATTTTTTTTCGTTAAGTACTAAAATTGTCGCGATATCGCGACGCTTTTTGAAGAAGGGCGCCAGCGGGCCAAACTGTCGCGATATCGCGACGCTTTTTGATAAAAAGGGCCAAGGTGCAAAACTGTCGCGATATCGCGACGCTTTTTGAAGAAGGGCGCCAGCGGGCCAAACTGTCGCGATATCGCGACGCTTTTTGATGAAAAGGGCCAAGGTGCAAAACTGTCGCGAAATCATGACATTTTTGAGGCAACGCAGCCGTGACGCGAAATGGTCGTGAAATCGTGACATTTTCGGGTCGGAGAGGTCAAGGCGCCAAACGGTCGCGAAATCGTGACAGTTTCGGAGAAAAGCAGTTCGAGCGCCAATTGGTCACGAAATCGCGACAGCTCCGAGGCAAAGTCACTTGAGTGCCAAATGGTCACGAAATCGCGACACATCCGGGAAGCAAGATTTGAAAGCACAGGAACATCTTTGGCAAAAAGTTCTAAGGCACAAGAATCGTCGCGAAATCGTGACACCTTCGAAGACAAAGTTCAAGGACGTCGCGAAATCGTGACACCTTCGAAGACAAAGTTCAAGGACGTCGCGAAATCGTGACACCTTCGAGGACAAGGCTCAAAGACGTCGCGAAATCGTGACATATCCGGAGGCAAGGTTCCAAAACGCAAAGTGGTCGCGAAATCGCGACGCTTTCGGTGCGAAGACTCAACAGCGCAAGGTGGTCACGAAATCGTGACACTTCCGAGCCAAAGACTCAAGGGCGTGAAATGGTCGTGAAATCGTGACATGTCACGGTTTCGCGGCCCGAAAGAAGCAGCCAGTACGGAATGCAAAGATGTCACGAAATCGTGACATGTCGCGGTTTCACGGCCCAAAGGAGGAAAGCGAGTAAGAAAGGCATAGACGTCACGATTTCGTGACGTGTCACGGAATCGCGGTCCCAAGGAGGAGAGAGAAGCCTAACGCCAAAAACGTCATGATATCGCGACCAAAGAGGAGAGAGAAAGTGTTGGAGCAAAAACGTCGCGATATCGCGACCAGAGCTCTCACGACGTTGACCAGCCGACGATTACAGAGACCAGTGTAGAGGGACACATGGCGTGAAGTTACAGGTGGCCCGAGAGTATGGAGCGATTACGGGGACTACGGCAAGGGGATGCGTGGCATCAAATTACAAGCGGCTGTGATGCATCCCTTTGAATGATGAATTGGCGGAAAGGATTGACAGGCGGCCGCGGCGCACTCCGCCACCCAGGACCATGATAATACGGGGCACCGGCGGCATGTTGCGGGCGGTCACGGGACATTCGTGCGATGGGTTACGGGGAATCCACGCTGGATGTAATGATGGAAAGAAGTTGGGGCCGGTGATATAAAAAGACCGCGCATGCATTGTATGGGGGGGACTCCTGGCCATTTATTTTGGAATTGCTTGTATTCGAAAAGACCTCTGTTTAATGAAACTTGCTGGAATTTTGGCCTGTGCATTGTTGATCTCGGAACTCTTGTTGTGTGTTGTTTATAGCCCTATATCAAGTGGTATCAGAGCAGGTTGGTTCTGAGAGTGCAAACCGATCGCCGAACAGAGAGGCAGTTTGCGCCAGGACTGTGGTTGTGGGTTGCGAAGAAGAAGTAGGATGCCTCCGCATAGAGACCGTGGTGGTATAAGGCACAGGCAAGCAAGAAGGGAGGAGGTCGATCTAAGAGCCCTGCAGAGGCAAGTTGAGGCCCTGCAAGAGGAAATTCGAAGAGGAGTCGAGCCGAGAAGGGAAGAACCCAACGAAGATGAAGTGTGGGAAGAAGAGGTTCCATCCGACGAGGGAGAGGCCTTGGATCCAGTAGAGGCTAGGCTGTATAGGGCCATCTCCCAGATCGGGAAGAAGCCAAAATTTGACGTCTCCACTTACTCGGGGAACCTCAACCCTGAGGAGTTGATAGACTGGATCAACGACATGGAGGAGTATTTTGAATACGAAGAGATATCAGATCCAAATCGGATCAGGTTCACGAAAACCAAGCTGAAAGGACATGCTAGCATCTGGTGGAAAGGAGTGCAGTTGGAAAGGAACAGGAGGGGAAAGGAAAGGATCACCAGGTGGGATAGGATGGTAGAGAAACTAAAGAGGCAGTTCATCCCTACAGATTATGAGCTGGACTTGTTAAAGAAAATGTAGAGTCTTCGACAAGCTAGTAAGACTGTCAAGGAATATACTGAAGAGTTCTATCAAATCTCAATTAGAACCGGCCATTCGAAGGCGAATAAGGAGAAGGTCGCACGTTACATCAATGGATTGCGAACCAGTATTCAAGAAGAGCTGGGGCTGGTTAGAATGAGCACAGTAGAGGATGCATATCAATTTGCATTAAAAGTGGAGGAGAAACTGAATAGGAGGTTTGATGGTAAGCAGAGAGGGAAGGACAGGGGTGGAAGAGGCTGGTGGAAGAGGCAGTGGTGGAAGATACAAAGATTTTGGAAAAGCTGGTGAAGCTAGCAGTAGCCAAAAATAGAAAGAAGTGAAAGAGGAGGATGACCAACGCCCATGCAATCACAACAACTACCCAAGAGGAAGAGGTAGGTATGGGCGAGGGTTTGGCAGAGGTGTCTTTCGAGGAACCTGCTTCAACTGCGGAGAAGAAGGACACAAGGCATACAACTGCCCGCGGCATCAAGAGAGGCCAAATCGAAGACCTGAGGGTCAGGCCCGAGCTGCTGTAGCAGACGAAGGTGTAGAGTCTGAGCACTCAGAGGAGGCAGAAAGAGGAGAAGCGATGATCATCAGAAGAGTCCTGTTAAATGAAGAGAAAAGGGGAGACCAAAGGAACAGCCTATTTCGAACAAGATGCAAGTGCGCAGGCAAGGTATGTAACATCATCATAGATAATGGAAGCACTGACAATTTGGTTTCTGAGGAAATGGTTGCCAAGCTGCAGCTGGAGAGGAGAAAACACCCGCACCCTTATCGGATTGCATGGTTGCAAAAGGACCATCGGGTGCTGGTCAGTGAACAATGCCTGGTGAAGTTCAACATTGGAACTTACCGAGATGAGATTTTATGTGACATCTTGCCTATGGATGCATGTCACCTGCTGCTTGGGAGACCATGGCAGTTTGACCGAAGTGTTGTCCATGATGGTCGAGCCAACACATATTCTCTGTCAAAGAATGGAGTTCGCCACAAGTTAAAACCCCTGAAGGAGGCGGATGAGAAAGTATGCAGCAGTGCACGAGTCTGTCTAGTTGATGGCAGAAGATTCTTGGAAGGCCTGAAGCCGGATCATATGTGCTATGCTATAATCCCCAGGGTTAGGGAAGAAGGATGCAAGGAAATTCCAGTGGAAGTCATGGGACTGTTAGAAGAATTCCCAGATATCATTTCAGATAATGTTCCTGAAGGTTTACCGCCTGTTAGGAAGATCAGTCACCACATAGATTTGGTGCCTGGATCGAGCTTGCCAAACAAGGCTGCACATCGAATGACGCCTGTGGAGACTGAGGAACTAAATCGACAAGTTCAGGATCTGTTGAAGAAGGGACTGATTAGGGAGAGTCTTAGTCCATGTGTTGTACCAGCAGTATTAGCACCCAAGAAGGATGGAGAATGGAGGATGTGCACCGACTCTCGGGCAATCAACAAGATCACCATTAAATACAGGTTCCCACTGCCAAGGATGGATGATATCATGGACTGCTTGAGTGGAGCTGAGTACTTCACAAAAATTGACTTGAAAAGTGGGTACCATCAGATTCGCATTAGAGAAGGGGATGAGTGGAAGACAGCCTTTAAAACCAGAGAGGGGCTGTATGAGTGGTTGGTTATGCCATTTGGATTAACCAATGCACCTAGTACCTTTATGAGGTTAATGAATGAGGTTCTGAAGGAATTTTTGGGCAAATTTGTTATTGTTTACTTGGATGATATACTGATTTTTAGCAAGAACCTTAGAGGAGCACGATGCACATCGGGAAGGTTTTTGAGAAGCTGCGGGAGGAGCGATTCTTGATCAATCTGAAGAAGTGCAACTTTGTGAAGAAGGAGCTGGTATACCTGGGATTTGTTATATCAGCTAATGGTCTCAAAATGGACCCGGAAAAGGTGAAGGCTATCCTAGAATGGCCTGTCCCAAGAAGTGTGACCGAGGTTAGATCATTTCATGGTCTGGCCAGTTTCTACAGAAAATTCATTAGAAACTTCAGCAGTATTTGTGCATCTCTTATAGAGACAATGAAGGGGAACAAGAAGGAATTCCAGTGGACGGTTGGAGCAGATAAAAGCTTTGCTATGCTTAAGAAGAAGGTCACTGAACAACCCGTCTTAGCACTTCCAGATTTCAATAAGGTGTTTCAGGTAGACTGCGATGCGAGTGGCAGTGCGATAGGAGCCGTATTGAGCCAATAGGGTAGGCCTGTAGCTTATTTCAGCGAGAAGCTCAATGATGCCGGGAGAAAGTATTCGGTATATGATCAGGAGATCTACGCCATAATTCAAGCGCTTAAGAAATGGAGGCATTATTTGTTGCCCAAGGATTTTGTTCTCTATACCGACCATCAAGCGCTGCAGTATATTAACAGTCAAGGAAAATTGAATCAGAGGCACCTGAAATGGGTAGAGTTCCTGTAGAGCTATACCTTTGTGCTGAAGCATCGGAGTGGAAGATCCAATAGGGTGGCGGATGCACTGAGTAGGAGGCAATGTCTGATGATAGAAATGAAAGTGGAGGTTGTAGGGTTTGCTGAACTCAAGAACTTATACCCTGTAGACCCCGATTTCGTAGAAGCTTGGAAAGCCTGCACTGTGCCTGTTGCGTTGGACAGGACTAAATGGTTGGATTACCTGATTCAAGATGGAATGTTGTTTAGGGGGAACCAGTTGTGCATTTCGAGGAGCTCAATGAGAGAGAACCTCATTAAAGAAAAGCACAGTGGGGGTTTAGCTGGACACTTCGGTCGTGACAAGACCATCTCACTGGTTAGTGACAACTATTACTGGCCACAATTGCGGAAGGATGTGGCAAAGTTTGTGCGAGTTGCAGGATTTGCCAGATGGCAAAGGGTATGAGGTAGCCTACTGGTTTGTATCAACCGCTACCTATACCTGAAAGACCGTGGGAAGATATTAGTATGGATTTTGTGCTTGGTTTGCCCAGGACGTAGAGGGGGCACGATTCCATATTTGTGGTAGTGGACAGATTTTTGAAAATGGCACACTTTGTCCCATGCCAGAAGACTAGCGATGCGGTCCATGTAGCTGGTTTGTTCTTTAAGGAAGTGGTACGCCTTCATGGGCTGCCAAGAAGCATTGTGTCGGACGAGGGATACCAAGTTTGTAGGTTATTTTTGGAAGACCCTGTGGAAGAAGCGAAGACGGAGTTAAAGTTTAGTTACGCATACCACCCCCAAACATATGGCCAAAAAGAGGTGGTTAATAGGAGTTTGGGCAACCTACTGCGATGTTTGGTAGGGGACAAACCCAAGGGATGGGATCTAGTTCTGCTACAAGCAGAATTCGTGTATAACAGCTCGGTCAATAGGAGCACAAATAAATCCCCATTCCAGATTATCTATGGGAGCAGCCCAAGAAACGCTTCAGAATTAAGAAGGATAGATCCGAGGGAGAAATGCGATGCTTGAAGCGAGAAGACTTTCTTTGAACACCTGAAGGGAGTGCATGAGGAAGTGACAAAACACATTGCCAAGATGAATGCTCAGTACAAGGCAAGGGCGGATCAAAAACATAGAGCTAAGGAGTTCCAAGTAGGAGATTCTGTCATGGTCCATCTGAGGAAGGAACGGTTTCCTGCCAAGACCTACAACAAACTAAAAATGAAGAAATTTGGGCCATGTAAGATCATTGGCAAACGGGATTCGGGTAATGCCTACGAGGTGGAGTTACCAAGCGAACTTAACATCTCCCCCGTGTTTAACATCTCGGATTTGGTCGAGTATCATGAAGGAGAAAGCAGTGAGATACCCAGTCCAGATTTGTGGAGCATTCTAGCAGCCATCCCAGTTGCGGACGAGATAGAAGAAGTTCTGGATATGCGCGAGGGCCGAAGTACTAGGAACAGGAGTTACTCGGAGTACTTGGTCAAATGGAAGGGCCGACCCATTGAAGACGCGACTTGGTTATCAAAGGCTGAGGTTGATCGCCTGGGTCTACCTCGAAAAGGTCAGAAGTGAGGTCACTTCTCAAACTCACCCCGGGTGTCTGATGCAGGAGCATCCGGTGGCGAAGCTGCAATCTTGCATCACCCAAAATGTATTTTTTTTGTTAAGTACTAAAACTGTCGTGATATCGTGACGCTTTTTGAAGAAGGGCACCAGCGGGCCAAACTGTCGCGATATCGCGACGCTTTTTGATAAAAAGGGCCAAGGTGCAAAACTGTCGCGATATCGCGACGCTTTTTGAAGAAGGGCGCCAGCGGGCAAACTGTCGTGATATCGCGACGCTTTTTGATGAAAAGGGCCAAGGTGCAAAACTGTCGTGAAATCGTGACATTTTTGAGGCAACGCAGCCGTGACGCGAAATGGTCGCGAAATCGTGACATTTTTGGGTCGGAGAGGTCAAGGCGCCAAACGGTCGTGAAATCGTGACAGTTCTGGAGAAAAGCAGTTCGAGCGCCAATTGGTCGTGAAATCGCGACAGCTCCGAGGCAAAGTCACTTGAGTGCCAAATGGTCACGAAATCGTGACACATCCGGGAAGCAAGATTTGAAAGCACAGGAACATCTTTGGCAAAAAGTTCTAAGGCACAAGAATCGTCGCGAAATCGTGACACCTTCGAAGACAAAGTTCAAGGACGTCGCGAAATCGTGACACCTTCGAAGACAAAGTTCAAGGACGTCGTGAAATCGTGACACCTTCGAGGACAAGGCTCAAAGACGTCGTGAAATCATGACATATCCGGAGGCAAGGTTCCAAAATGCAAAGTGGTCACGAAATCGTGACGCTTCCGGTGCGAAGACTCAACAGCGCAAGGTGGTCGCGAAATCGTGACACTTTCGAGCCAAAGACTCAAGGGCGTGAAATGGTCACGAAATCGTGACATGTCACGGTTTCGCGGCCCAAAACGAAGCAGCCAGTACGGAATGCAAAGATGTCACGAAATCGTGACATGTCACGGTTTCGCGGCCCAAAGGAGGAAAGTGAGTAAGAAAGGCATAGACGTCGCGATTTCGTGACGTGTCATGGAATCGCGGTCCCAAGGAGGAGAGAGAAGCCTAACGCCAAAAATGTCGCGATATCACGACCAAAGAGGAGAGAGAAAGTGTTGGAGCAAAAACGTCGCGATATCGCGACCAGAGCTCTCACGACGTTGACCAGTCGACGATTGTAGAGACCAGTGTAGAGGGACACATGGCGTGAAGTTATAGATGGCCCGAGAGTAGGGAGCGATTACGGGGACTACGGCAAGGGGACGCATGGCATCAAATTACAAGCGGCTGTGACGCATCCCTTTGAATGATGAATTGGCGAAAGGATTGACAGGCGGCCGCAGCGCACTCCGCCACCCAGGACCATGATAATACGGGGCACCTGGCAGCATGTTGCAGGCGGTCACAGGACATTCGTGCGAAGGGTTACAGGGAATCCGCACTGGATGTAATGATGGAAAGAAGTTGGGGCCGGTGATATAAAAAGACCGCGCATGCATTGTATGGGGGGGACTCCTGGCCATTTATTTTGGAATTGCTTGTATTCGAAAAGACCTCTGTTTAATGAAACTTGCTGGAATTTTGGCCTGTGCATTGTTGATCTCGGCACTCTTGCTGTGTGTTGTTTATAGCCCTATATTAGTGTCACAATATCGCGACATGTTGCTTTGTCATGAATGAAAGGGAAAGAGTGTCACGATATCACGACATGTTGTATTTTCAAGGCTAAGAGCAACAAAAGGGAGCAAGGAGGCAAAAGTGTCGCGATATCGCGACATGTATTTTCGTGGCTAAGAGCAACAAAAAGGAGCAAGGAGGCAAAAGTGTCACGATATCGCGACATGTTGTATTTTTGTGGCAAAGAGCAACAAAAGGGAGCAAAGAGGCAAAAGTGTCATGATATCGCGACATGTTACATTTTCACGGTTAAAGAGAAGAGAAAGAGAAAAAAGGAAAAAGTGTCACGATATCGCGACATGTTGTATTTTCGTGATGCAAGAAGAAGAATCAAACTAGAGACGAATGTCATGATTTCACGACATGTCTCATTTTCGCGGTGGGAGGCAGTAAAAGAGCAAAGTAAGAGACGAATGTCGCGATTTCGTGACATGTCTCATTTTCACGGTAGGAGGCAGCAAAAGAGCAAAGTAAGAGACGAATGTCACAATTTCGTGACATGTCTCATTTTTGCGGTTGGAAGCGGCAGAAAAGCAAAGCAAGGAAAGAATGTCACGATTTCGTGACATGTCTCATTTTCACGGCTAGAAGTGGCAGAAGAGCTGAATACATAGAAATGTCACGATTTCATGACATGTCTCATTTTTGTGGCGGGAGGCAGCAAAAGAGCAAAGTAAGAGACGAATGTCATGATTTTGTGACATGTCTCATTTTCATGGCTAGAAGCGGCATAAGAGCAAAGCAAGAGACAAATTCCGTGATTTCATGACATGTCTCATTTTCGTGGCTGGAAGCGACAGAAGAGCATAACAAGAGACGAGTGTCGTGATTTCGCGACATGTCTCATTTTCGTGGCTAGAAGTGGCAGAAGAACAAAACAAGGAAATAATGTCGTGATTTCACGACATGTCTTATTTTTGTGGTTGGAGGTGGCAAAGGAGCAAGTCAAGGAAAGAATGTTGTGATTTTGTGACACGCAAGTTGTAAAGGAATAAAATGAATTTTTGGCAATCAAAGGTATGCATTGACACCAAGAAGTGATTTCTGACATGATTATCAAAAATCTAGGATAGAGCAGGCTTTCCAGATGATTGAAAAAGTGACAGGCTCGTCTAGAATCTAATCTGCAGAGAAGATATCTAATTCATAGAAGACTTGTGTATTATTAGAAACTACAGATGATTGCTTGTAAAATAAGTAAGATGTACTTAGAAAAAGATACTCTTTTAGGGTATATAGTGAGTGACTCCAGAAAAAGGGTCGGCTCTAGGACGTTTACAAGACTGAATGTACGTACTTCAAATACAAGCAATAAAATCACATCTTCCATTGGCTTCTGGTTCATATCGTGCAAGTGTATGTATTAATATTCTTTATTTCTACTTACAATATTGAATTGTAAATTGAGTCTGTTCTTATATCTAAACTTTCATAATACATAAATCATATTGCTGGAATAAGAATCTAATATATACGCATGTTAAATGAAATATTAGAAATCATATATGGAATTATATAATTTTTGCATGGAAATGTGTTTAAATGCTTTGGATAGAAGTAAGTAAATCTGTCTTTGTTGTTGTCTAATATGCACCATATACAAGTTCTAGCTTAGGCCATATTTCCCTTATCTCTTGTTCCCATTTTCTCTAAAAAAATCAAAGGAACCAGCCTTTTTTTGGAGACTAGAAATATGATCTAAAGCAAGATCTATCTATTCAATGTTGGCAAAGTCTAAGGCGCAACACTATTAAGCAAAGATATTTTGTTCCAACAGGTACCTAGTTACTTCTTGTTTTTTTTTTTTTTTCTTCTCTTTAGTTCATTCAATTTTTCTAGTTACCTAGCTCATTCTATTCTTTATTTTGTTTCCTCTATTGATTCTTGCCTTAATAGTCTTCTGGTCTAGATAGGTCATTATTTTGTTGATTTTTTTGTCTTCTTTGTTTTTTTGTTTAGTTTTTTAAGGTGGGTGGGTTCTTTTCTTTTGTTTTGTTTTTGTGCTCTTTGTGTTTTTTTTTGTTGTTCTTGTGTTTTTGTTGTTTTATTTTTATTTTTTATGTTTTATGTTATGTTTTTTGTTATTGTTCTTGTGTTCTTTTCATTCTTGTTCTTGGGTTTCTCTTTTTTTGTGTTATTTCATGTTTTTATGTGTGAGTGTTTTCTATGTTTTTTGTTTTTGTCTATTGTTTGTTGTTGGTTGTTTTTTATTTTTATTTCTATTTTATTTATTTTATTTTTTAGGTTTTGGTTGTGTTTTTTTTTCATGTTTTTTTTTGGGTTATGTCTTTGTAGTGTTCTGTTGTTTTTGTCTTGTTATGTAGTTCTTGTGTTTTTCTATGTGGTTTGTGTTGTGGTTTATTTTATCTTATTGTTCATGTTTTGTTATTAGAGCATGTTTTTTATTTTATTTTATTATTTTTGTTGTTATTTACTTATTTTTAAATTGTTTTGTGTGTTTGTTTTCTCCTTGAGTATGTCAAAGGTGGTAGGCTAGGTCCGAGTCCTGGGCATTTTTGGTGGAATGGATACCCCTGCCTCCTTGGGTCTTACCCGAAAGTGGCATTCCTTTTGGGATGTTTTCCACACAAAAAAAATAAAGACATTCTAAGACTTTAGAAATTTCCTTGCTTTTTTTTATAACGTCATAACTAGATGACATGCAAATCAAAACAATTAAAGAGATTCTTGTTCATTTAAATGTTTTGATATTATGAACTACCAACATGTTATTTTAGTATCAACAATCCTTTGAGTAGATTGACCAAAGGCTAAATCGAGATTTACTCTCAAGCTGAAGGCTAACCAAGTCCCTTGGATATATTGGTAGGTCTGGCCAAACATGTTTTGAAAGTAAAGCCCTTGGAACGTTGGTAGTTGCACTATCAGTAGTAAGACAAAATTAATTAAAAGAATATGTTTTTACTTACTCTTGAATTGGAGATATTTATGAATAACAATAGATAGATATGATAATTTTAAAACTAATTTTCTTATGCCAATAAGAAAAGAATATTAAATTAGATTTGCAAAAAATTATGAATACTCTATTAACTTGTTTATGCTTTATTATGAGAAATTGAAAATGAATGGGTATGGTGTACTACTAAAAATTACCCTTTATTCCCAAACCTTAGGAGCAATTAAATCCATAGAGTAGTGGAGATTGTTGGAATCTTTCTAAGTTCTATTAGTCTAAATATTCCATGAGAAGCTTTGATTTATGAGAAAACTTAAATTTGTTTAGTTGGTTCAGGACACTAGATTTAGACTTTATGTGGATCAATAAAGTTTAACACTTGATTGAGTTAAGGGTCCCTACTAATTATAAAGATAAATAACCAATATGCCAAGCATTGAGATTAAGGGATGCTCAGAATTCACCCAAAAATGTTGAGAGGTGAGTAGACGCTCAATGGTATCCAGAGTAATTATAGACTAACAAAATGGATTGTACTAAAATGACTAAGTCAATTCTAGAATGAGAGGCCATATGGGACACAATCTCCAGGTTGTATCTGGACTAGTACTATGATAATATTTCATGTATCCTTGACCAAAGCTGGTTTAACATTATTATATGGTATGGGATATACGAACGAGGGTCAAAGTACATGTGATATGAAGACCAAGGCCAATGTATTGGCATAGCCATAACCGACTCCAAGAAGAAGGATAATTAGTTAGACACTGGGTATAAGTATGTTATTTTCTTTTCATTTAGTAGAAGAACATGTACGACATTCAGTTGAAGTTTCAAAATGATAAGGGATAGGGAATTAAGCATTCATCCTCTAGGTGTATGGACCCTTGAGGATAACCCTAGCCATGGATTAACCCTTATGCTAGAAAATAAGGATGTTAAATGAGGTAAGTTAATTCCACTAATGGCACTTTTATAGGATTTGGCAGATCTCATCCACTTGGGTGAATAGACTGCAATAGTCATGGACCCAAAAGTGGTGCAATATACCTGTACTAAATTAAGCTTAACATAGTGAAAATTTGGGTGAAGAAAGTTTGTTATGATCCTGAAAACAAATTAAGAGTGAATGATTATATTTATTAGAAAATGTACAATCCTTAATTTATAATTATTTAGAGTGGTACAAGCAAGTGAGGCAATTTGGGTTGTTACATATGGTATCAGAGCAAAAGTAAATCAGTATAGTGAACTTTTATTGTTAAATTGTATTAAACTAATGGAATTACCTCTTTTACATATAGGTCAAATGACACAAATGCTATTAGGTGGGTCTTTAGGAAATTGAAGAAACCATTGAAATACCTATTAGAGGATGAAGATTAGGAATAATACGATAAGGGACTTATCTTCTTGTTGTGGTGTAGTGGTAAATACCCTGGGTGTTAGTAGAGGCCGACCTAGGTTTCATTCCCCTTGTCTCCATATTGCAAATATATGGTATAGTTAGGAATGTCCTATGTGCTGGTAGAGGCCGACAAGGCTCCATTCCTCCTATACCCAACCTGTTGAAAGTGGCACCTTGAAAGGCATGTTTTCCACTATAAATTAGTTTACCCAGGTGTCATAGGCGAGTTGGAGAGGAGAATACAATCCTCCAAGGGAGGTCCCAGGTTCAAATCTCCACCCTACCAAAAAGCTAAATTGGGTATTCAAAATCCAATTGATAAAGTTGGTGCGGGCAAGGTCGGGTGCGACCCCCAGGTGACTTTGACGGTGTATAACCCCCTATTCATGGTCTCTCAAACCAAGGTGGCCCTGCAAGGGGTTTTTCGCTTAAAAAAATATATATATGATAATGGCCTCAACATGAAATATGGATGAAAGTATTGAATGAACCCCCTCCTTATGAACCTGCCATAGAAGGGGAAAATCTTGCTAAAGTTGTTCATTTTTTGCAAAATCACATGTAACAACAAAGGGAAGAGATGGTCCAACAAAAAACTCATATGGCCCAACAACAATAATTTATTACCCAACAACATAGGTTTATAGAGGAATTATCTAGGAAAAGAGATATTGGATTAAGTTGGACTGAGGAAGAATCAAGAGAATCTAAAGGATCTAATGCTAGAAGGGCCTGGGTAAGTAAGAAATTGTATAGGAACTTGAGAAAGGTTGTAATATCCAAATGTAATGGAAAGGGTGATGGTGATTCAACAAAAAATTAGGTTAGTAAACTAGAGTAATATATTTTCTCTAGTAGTTCTATCCTCTAAATATAAAACCACTTTAGCAGTTATGAATATGACTGAGGTAGCCCTTTATTGATGGAAATCATATAATAAAGGGCTTAAAATAGAAGCTTCAGATCTCAAATGGGAGAATTTTGATAAGGATTTCAGGGATATATTCCTAACTAAGCAATATTATGTGGAGAAATTTGGGGAATTTTCTAATTTACATTAGGAAAATATGATAGTGCATGAATACCACCAAAATTTCATTCAATTATTGAAATATGCACCTCAATATGAAAGTAATGAGGAAATGAAGACTCAAAAATTTATTCTAGGATTACATCCTAGAATCATGATAGTAGTAAATATGCATAACCCTGATAACTTACCTGCTAGCTACGATTTGGTAGGAAAAGAGGAAGCCAATCAGAAAATAAGAAAGACATATTTTAATTATCAAAAGCTAACTAAGAAATAAAATGATGAAATTAGAAAACAAAAAAGTGTTGGATTTATTATATAGAAAAATAATCAAAATAAGAAACCCAAAGGAGAAGAGCAAAGTAGGCAAGGTGGAAAGAAAAAACCTAATCACCAAGGTGGTAAATTCAAGCAGGATGGTAAATAATTCTTTAAAAGGTAGGATCAGAAAGCAAAAGGTCAAAATAGGTCCAAAGAAGTTCTAACTTGGACATAAATGAAAAATAACAATAGATCTAATAGAGCTCCACCAAACATATGTTACGTATGTCAAGGGGCTCATTATGCTAGCATATGTCCCCTTAGAGTTTATCAACAGTAGAAAGCTCTAGATGAAGCTACTCACAGGATATTTGCAGCCACAAGTAACCCTAAACTTGATGGTCAAATTACCCCTTTATTATTAAATAGATTTTTTTATAAAGAACATAAAATTTATGGTAGATAGTGGTTCAACTAATAGTTTTATATCTACTATGTTAGTGAGGGACACACCTATTAGACTTGGAACTTTGGCCAATGGTTGGAAGATATAATATGGATCAGGGCAAATCTACCAATTTAACCAATGTATGTTTGACCCCCACATTACTTTGCCATGAGGGAAAATTAATTAGCATTTGTATGTGGCAACACTGCATGCATTTGATATCATTTTAGGGGTGCATTGGTTGAAGGTGCATAAGGCCCTTATAAATTTTGAAGAAATATGGGTAGAATTTATGAATGAATCTAATCGAAGGGTTAGGATTTATTGTGGTCAAAGTGAAGTTAAACCACATTTACTAATTGCAATGCAGATAAGAAAAATTATTAAGAAGGGGATGGTCTTTATAGTTAATATGAATAATAAGGAAGAGATAAAAATAGAATTTGATATCTTCCAAAAGTATCCAATACTTGAAGAGTTTATGGATGTGTTTCCTGAGGATATACCTAAATTACTGTTGGTGCAAAATTGGACTATGTTTATGATTTGCACCCATGACATTGCCAACATTTAGTAGAAAAATTTGGTATTTAAGGGTTCCTTCTAATCTCTAGATAAGTTTGGTTCCTTGGTGTTTTTTGTGAGAAAAGGGAGAAAAATGTTTACTAAAATAAATGGAAATATAGCCGTAGCTAGAGCTTTTCTCTTGGTGTAGTTTAAACAACAACAAATATGAATACATATAACTTCAAGATCTAAGAATTTGATATTTATTCATGCATAAATTATAGTTCTTTAATGTGATTTAGATGCTAATATAACACATACATATATTAAATCTTAAGATCTAGAAATACTATTTATATCATGCACAAGTCCAAATAATAGAAAAAATACAACATATAACTTAGTAATGTAAATAGAAGCATCAAATGTTAATACATACACTTGCACATAGTGAACCAGAAGCCAATAGAAGTTTATCTTATTGCTTGAATCTAGAGTACATACATCTAGTCTTGTAAACATCTAAGAGCTGACATTTTTTTAGGGTATGCCCTCTACTATATATACTCTAAAACAAACATGCTTTGACAACTATCAAATCCTGACACAAAATCAATTACAATGAAATACGCTACCAAATGCATCAACATATTTTACATGACTTCTCACTAGTTTAGTCAGGTAATCAAATCACTAATGGCAAAAGTTTAAGATTTGATGCTCAATCACGATCTACCATCAGTTGTCGACATGCTCCTTTGAAGGTAGATTCTATTTATATCTTTGTTATAAGTGACTTAGTTATGTCACGAAATCATGATATTCTAAAGTCTTGATCTCATATTCCACCTTGGGCTTGCAAAAAGTCAATATGTCACAAAATTGAGACATTACTCCTATCGTAGTCTTTTCTCACATCTCTCCTGTTGTAGAATTTTCTTGTTTTGGACCCATGAAACATTGACATGTCATGAAATCACGACATTTCACTTGTATTAGTCCTTTTATTGTCTTACACATGTGAAACATCGACTTATCATGAAATCATGATATGTTGCATGTCTTAGCCCTCTTTCACTTCTTCAATTCACAAAAATTAGAAATTGGTGTTCGAATCTTCAAAACTTATTTGAGCCTTTAAAACCTCTACAATATTTAGGGTAGTATTTTTAGACTAACATTATTGGCACATTCTGTATAATTTTACTTGCAAAAATATTAGAATCCAGGACCTTCATCCATTGGGAAATGAAGTCAAAACAATATGGAAGAGGAAGTTTTGAAAAATCAAAAAAGAATTACTTAAACAAGTAAAACATTACCTTTCAAAATACCTCTTACAAGTTTATGTATACTTTACTAATATTACATTAACACCTTGGTAATTTCAAACTTTTTTGTGAAACTTTTCATTGCTGGCCACTGGTCCCACCTTCTTTCAGTTGTCTCTGGTCAACTTGCTTGGATTTCTTCTACTTTTCTATCACCTTGATGACTTCATTGTAAGTGAGGTAAACTTATTTCCAAGATTCATCCTTAATATTTGGCTTGTCCATGAACATATAATATATATATTGCAACTCCTACACTTTGTCATGAGACACTACCTTATACATTAAAATCATTTCTTGTAAATAGGACTTAATTTGCATGAGATTTTGCACCATAATATTATCCTTCCATAGGATAATATTATCCTTTGTGCTTCTTCCATAGGCTCTTCCTAGCATTCTATTTTAGATTCATCATCAACAAAATATTTTAGGGATGTTTTGAGTGTATATTCACTTAAAACAGTTGAATTTTAATCCCATAAATATGGAAGTCCACATTTTTTTTCTAGATTTAAGTATTTCACTAGTCCCTTAGCTTCAGATTCTAACTCCTGAAGAAGTTTTACACCTTGATTTATGAGCATAAATATTTTGAAGAAAATTATGGAATATGGTTGCAATATTGGCCTGAGACCAGGCTTCACTTTGGATATTAGGAGTGACACTCTCTGGCATATTATCAGACAAAACCTGAATTTTTATTGTTGCATCTGATATTTAATATATACAGATCACTAAATATTTTAACTTAGTACCAAATACTTCAATCACTTCTTTTACTTTGGCTAAATATATTAACATGGGGTCCTCAAACTAAGTAATAAGATATCTTCAAACATTTCTTTCTTTACTGCTTTAGATTTATCATTCGATAGGTCATGTGCTACATTTTATTTTTCTTGGACATGTTGGTGAAGTTCTTGTACTTGCAAAGTCAAGGATTGAATTTGTGTATTTGCTTTCCCAACTTCTTATTTAAATTTATCTTCTTCACTTACAGCTTCACCGAATCTGTCCTCCCATATTTTAGCCTCCAGTTTTAAGTCTTTATCTAACAATTTTTTTTCCTGTAGGGCAGATTTACATTCTTTTCTAGCTTCTTGCTCTTTAAATATTTTTTCTTTAAAATATTCTCCATGCAAGTAAATTATCCCTAGGTGATCTTGGACCTTTCCCCATTTTTCTTGCATATGAAGTTGAGTAGTAACTTCAGTTACACTTTCTACTTGATAATATTATATCATCATATCACCCTCAAGCTTCTTAAATTTTGGGGTCAACTTCACCTTCTTTCACTGCATAGTGGTGGGATCAAGTGTTATCATTTCTTGTGTATGGGTTGGAGATTTAGAAGCTTTAGCAGAGAAATAAGTCCACCAATCCAAGGTATTTTTGTTTACCTTTCTCAAATATTTTAGTTTTGAAAAATTCAGGTGATCTTCATCAGTTGTAGTAGAAGTAGACTTTATAGTTGGTATGCATGAACTAGGAAAGAAAGGGGTTGATACCAAGGTGGTACTTCCATCCAAAGGAGCAACTATAGGATGGGCGGGTGGTTCTAATTATTGACCAGCTTCATATTGAATCTCGCAAGATGATATTGGGTCTGGAGAAAGCAACCATTTTTTCAAAGGAAATATTATATCTTTCTTTGGAATAGAAATGGAAGGAGACTTAATTCGGGAATGAGTAGAAAGAGAAGAAAGAGAGAATAGATAATCCATACCTGATCCGATCTGGAGTATGCATTGGTTCTCATATTCCATTATGTGTTCTTCATTAACCTCATCAGCAATGGACTTTTCAACTTCTTCTTGCTGAGGGGTTCTTGTCACTTCTCTTTCTTCACCCTCATTCTCTTCAACATATGTATCTTTTTCTAAGTCAATTATTTCAACATTTAGAGGAATATCCCCACGTTGACTCCTATTGTGTTTGACAATTTTTTTTTACCATTATATTTTCAAAAATACTTGTGCCTAGCTCTTCTTGAGCACAATCTGTGCTATGGTAAATTATTTCATTATGAACTTCTTCTTGAACATCAAGATTTTCAACTATTTAATGTAAAACATTCTCTATGTCTTGAGCAACTTGCTCATTTTTTATAACAACTTCAAACTTCTCAGAAGTCTCCTACTATTGATTTTCACCACTCTAGACACATTCTACAATTTTTTGAGCTATGTCATACTGTTTGCTTCTTTTTCATTGATCTTCTTCTAGGGATTTTAGCTTTCTTTTCTTAGTGCCAAGAGGCACTTCATCTGATTCAATATCATAGGTTGAAGGGGGAATGAACTTTAGAGTTATTGAAGATACTAATCTTCTCTTTGATGGGTTTGCACCAAGCACCAAATTCTTTCCTCTAACTTCCACTTGCAAGGGTTCAGTGATTCCTTGTCCATATTTTCCTAGTCCCTTACCATCATAACCCATATTTACCATCATCTGGGTTGCTTTTACATATTTTATTTGTTGTTCCTCTATGAAGATATTCTCAGTGGATTTATTTTTGGAGGACCTAAGCTTTGTTTATGTATGGGAACTTTGTTGCCCAACTACAACTTCTTTGCCTTTACTCTGATCCATTTTCTATTTTTCAGTGGCTTCAGGGCTTGTTTCCTTGCTTCCACCAACACTCACGAGTACTTTTATAAGGAAGGTACATGTCCAGGTAGCTTTATAATAATCATAAATGAACTAAAAATTCAAGATCATTGTTGATGGGGTAGCTTGAATCAATCATATTAGTTTGAACCCTCATCATCCACCATTCATGAATTTTCCCTACTATCCATTCGACCCCCTTCTTCTACATCCTATTGATAGTTTTATCATCCAAGACATGTTTAGGATTATATTTAGGGTTATACTCAACTACATGCTCATAGAAATCCTACCATGGAGGTAGTGGTTGCATTCGCTCTACATGCCATTCTAATGCCTCATCTTCAACATTATTTCTGCAACATTCAATGTCCTAGCTAGGAAACATGTGGTAATTATTTACAAAGTTTTTGTTTAGAATAGCTTATATTTCTACAAATATATTTATGGGGCCATACCTCCATCGTTATGGCATTTATGTTAACCTTAATTCTCATAGAACTTGGGCAATTTTTTCATGTTGTCCTTTCTTTAAATAATAATATCTTCAAACTAAAATGGTATGGTACAAGTGCCAGTTTTTCCTATACCTGTATCGTATTTGAAATTTATTTGCTCATATTATCTCATATATTCTAAAGCAAACAATATTTTAGTGATATAATACAAAAGTAAGAAATGTTTCCCAGTATACCCATATAATCTAATGACAATTTCTTGCATAAGGATGAACCAGTCACCCTCCTCTACATGCTTATTTTGTAAACAATTTACAGATTTTGGGGTTAACTTTCTTATCTCTTCATACATAATTTTTAGGGATGGTCCTAGAAATTCCCTATTAAAATCATAATATGATTCTATTTTGTATAAAGTATTGGTCCATTCACATACGGGTAGGGTTCTTCCTTTCTCATATTTATCATTTACTAAAATGAAAGCTAACTCTTGAGCCATAAAATAGAAGAAAACCCATACTAAATATGATGAGAACTTGAAATATGACTGAGAACCCTTTTTAATTGTAGACAAACCCTCATGTACTTGACGAAAAATGTATCCTAGCCAATCAAAGAATATGGGCCTGACACTTTGATCCATAACTAAAGAATCATAATTTTTTGGGTTTGATAAGTAATTGACTAGTGTAATTTGTCACCCATAAAGTTTTTTGTCTATCTTCAGACCTACCACTATGGCCAAAATAGAAAATAGTTTTGGATTTTTGAAATCCATCAGAGAAATGGGGGTTTTGGGTATGTTTCCTCCAATAGATGGTTTTTTTAACTGAGTTTCCAAAAAATTCTTTATCTTCTCAGAGGGTATAAAATATTTTGCCTGGTCGGTGGGGTTGAATGCTTTTGGATCAAGTTTAAGCACATGGCTGGTGGCAAAAGAATTAATGAAAGCATCAGAATCCAATTTGAACAAGGTTCTACCTTGGGAATTTTTTACAACCCTTTATCTAGCATCATAAAACTTAGCAATGGCTTTCACTAATTTAGGATAGGGATGAACGAAAACATACACATACTAGTAGAGCAGAGAGTTGAATGTGAAAGTAGCAAGAGAGTATGTAGTTATACCTACAAATATTCTCTCTTAAATATCTCTTTGTATTTTATTTGGAGGTTTCCATGTAACAATTGTATAACCAATTTTAGCATCTTTATCGACATTTTTTTCTCCTACTTCATCTTTGCACCTTGTCGATGGGAAAATAGAAGATGACGCTACCATAACTACCTTCTCAGTATTTTCTTTGTATCCATAGAAATATGCTCCCAAAGTTTATTCATAGTGGGTTTGAGTTTGAGAATGAAAATAGAAAGTAAATTACTATAGATAAACTCATTCAAAAATGAATTAGGGTTTCTTACGTCAATTTGAAATATTATGCATGGGTCACATTAACTGTGGTTATTGTACCCATATTTCTTGAATCCTCTTGCACATCATTTCTGACACTATACCATATGCTAAATTTGTCGACTAATCACTGAAAACTGCATTAAATTTGTGCAATATGATCTACAATATCCTTTCTAAAGTTTTGGTCAATAGATTGAAGTTGATTCTCCCATTTTTAATTGAAAAGGCCCAAAGTGCCTTCATCCCTGGGAGATAGATTTTGGATGGGGCTACTATTCATGAGCTTCTGCACTTTGTGAAGAAAAGCGATTGAGTGGATTTCTTCCTCAAATTGGATATCAACAAAGCCTATGATAGAGTATCATGGCCCTTATTTTTTAGTATGTTGAAGAAGTTTGACTTTGATGACTCTTGGATTAAGTTGATTAAGGCTTGTGTTTCAACAACATGGTTTTTAGTTCTCATTAGCGATGCCACAATTAGGTTGTTTAAATCAAATTGAGGGATTATACAAGGTGACCCTCTCTCTCTCTTCTTGTTCATTCTCATGGTAGAAGTATTTATTAGGTTGTTGCTAGAAGAAGAGATGAAATTGGTCTTCATTTGAATTTGCCTTACCCCGTATTTCCTATCAGTAGTTTACTGATGACACTCTCCTCTCGTGTGTAGCCTCAGTGTTCCATGCAAGAGATGTGAATTCATTTCTATACTGTTATGAGAAGGTAGATGGGCAAAAAATTAGCTATGAGAAAATAGTATCTTCTTTGTTAATACTCCGAAGCCTAGGTGGAGAAATATTACAAAAATTTTGAATTGTAGAAGTGTGACCCTTTCGATCACTTATCTAGATCTCCCACTTTTTTTTTTTGTGGTTAAAATATTCATTTTGATCATTGGTGGTCGAGAGGGTTTAAAGGAAATTGGCCTCCTAGAAATGGACCCTTCTTAGTAATTTTAGGAAAGTTGTTTTGGTCCAAAGCACTTTGCAAAGTATCTCGATCTAATTTTTATTCTTTTTTCATCTCCCTAGTAAGGTGGAAGCTATGTTTAACAACATTTGTAAAGCCTTCTTATGGGCTAGCCTAGCTTTGAAAGGGAAATTTCATTTGGTGTCATGGGATAAGATATTAAAAGAAATAAGGATGGGGGTTTAAACCTGAAAAATACGGCCATGATGAATAAGGTATTGGTTGCTAAGCTTGGTTGGAAGGTTGCTTCTAATTCCAATCACCTTTGGTGCAACATTCTAAAAGCTAAATATAATTTTGTGTTATTTTTATCAGACTTTCTTCTAAATGGAGGTTCGACATTTTGGAATAGCCTGTCTTATGATTTTTTAAAATTCAATTGCAGATGGGTTGTAGGCAACGGTAGGTTAGCAATATTTTGAGAGGATCAATGGCTTAGAGATCATCCTTTATTTGAGGATCAATGCCTTGATGTCTTACATCATCACTATAGATCTTTGGGCTTTCAAAAAGTGGTAGAATTCTGGGAGATTCGTAATGGAAGGAAATCTTTGTTTAACCCCCTCCCGAGTCTAAGCGATGAAGACAATCTTCTTTTGTGGTGTACTCTCTTGGATGAGCTTCGGCTGGTTGGATTGTGCCATGAAGATGTTGATGATCGATTGGTGTGGTGTGGGGATAGTGAGAGTTTTTTCACTATTAGATAAATGTATCAACTCCTTAGTTCGAAAGCATTTACCCATTTCCCAATTAATTTAATATGGATTAAGAATTTAACCCTAAAGATCAATATATTTTATTGGTTTTCTATATGAAAAAAATTCCTTACGATAGAAAATCTTCTTAAGCAAGGTTTATATCTTGTCAATAGATGTTTTATTTGCAAAAAGGATATGGAATTAGCTTCCCATTTGTTGCTCAATTGCCAAGGCTTTTAGTCAGTGTTATCCTTTATTATTTCTTGGTTGGAAGTTGCTTGGGTTCTCCTGAATACTATTATTGATTGTGTTCTTCAGTGGAAATATCCCTTTTCCTCTTAGTATCTTAAATGTTTTTGGATGTTTCTTCTCCCCCATGTTCTTTGGGGGTTTGGAAGGAATGCAATTCTAGAGCTTTTAAGAATGTGGAAAGTAATCTAGAATTGACTAGCATTAAAATTATTTGGAACATTTTGTAGAATGTTATAGTTTTCTCTCAAAAACTTAAATATTTTTGTAGCTCTTTCCCAAGTGAAGTCAGAATTGAATAGCATCTTGGATTTATATCATTGGCACATCCTCTTCCTGCACCTAACTCTAGAAGTTTTGTACATTGGAACCCACCACCCCTGGGCTAGTTTAAATTAAATTTTGATGGGGCCTCTAAGGGGAACCTCAGATTAGTTGGTGTAGGTGGTGTAATTTGATATAATCATGGTGATCTTATCCTTACCTATGTGAAAATATTGGAACTGCAATCCTCCCAATTCACTAAGACATAGGCTATCTTTAATGGTGTGGTGTAGTTGAAAATCTATAGTATCTAAAATATTATCATTGAAGGTGATTTCTTGCTGGTGATTAACATCCTCAAGGGTGTCTGCCAACCTAGTTGGAAAGTATCTAATCTCATTGATGAAATTATATGGAACTTCCACTCCCTCGATAATGTCAAGTTTGAGTACGTGCTAAGAGAGGGTAATATAGTGGCTGACTCAATGGAAAATTTGGACGTTCATTCCCAAGGTTTATATATTTGATAGGGAATTTTCCTAGTGAGATATTTCATCATGTAAGGGATGATATTCCTTAAATTTTGTTAGAAGGCTATTTGTAGGCTATGTATGTGGTGGAGTTCTTGGTGTCTTCGCTGGTCCTTGGTGGTCTTTTTCTAGTACAATGAATTTATAGTGCATTTTTTATTTGTCTGGTTCCACTCTCTGTGGCTAATATATTATTGTCCTATTTGGCTTCGTGGTTTTCTTCTCACTGCCTATGTCTTTCGGATATGTTAATCTTTATTTTTTAAATCTTGAGTTGGTGTGGTGGATGTTGGGTGGTTCTTCCCACCTTATTTTTTGCCATGTGTGGGTGGTTGTTTCTTTATGGTTATTAGATATTTTGTCATGTCTTGCAATTCTATTGGATTTCTTGGTGCCCCCGTAGGTCTTTGACGATTGGCCTTCGTTTCATGGTTCTTTTGGGCTTTCCTTGTTTGATAGGCATTATTAATTATTGTACCCTATTGCCCCTTTGGGGGATGGGAACTTATATTTATGTCGGTGTCTTAAGAGTCATTTGTATTTTTGGCCCTTAAAGTGGAGTGGTGGCCATTGGGAAGGATCTTGGGGATTTGGGGTTGAACTTTATCGATTCCCCCTGGCCCTTTGTTTCGTTCCTTAGGTTGGATCTCGTATTTTCTGTTGTTTTTGTTTGCCTCTCCCTTTAGATGATCAATTTTTGTCATTTTGGCCTTTGGGCCTTTTTGTTGTAAAAAGTTGTGGGGCCTATTTCAAAACCCTCTCCTTTAGTAACAGTACCAAGAAAAATATAATGGGTTCAACAATTCAGCTATGAAATTATTATATTTTAATATTATAATTACTATCACATTAAATATATCCTAAGACATTAAAAAGTAAAAATGATTGATAAAATAAAAAATATTGTTCATGTTACGAAAGAAGACATAAAGAAAGGCATTATTTTATAGTAGAAGGTCACTTAGAACATGGATTTTCCACTCCAAAATATGAAGACAATATCTCTATTCCTCATTATATGGAAAACACCATCATGCTCATTTGGGTAAAATATTTTATAGAACTAAAAATATCCATAGTATAAGGAATTACAATTTATATCTTAAATTAGGGAGTCAAAGTCATGAAGGAATATTGAGAGTTAATTTTTAAAGCATAGAGTATGAAGTAGATTGTATTTGACACAACTAAATTATCTACATTTTCCTCAAGTTCAAGAAGATAATATGTTTTCAATAAAAATGGAAGTGGTAATGACATTCTCCATCATATGTTAGGGTTTCTAATGCAACATACTTAAAAATATAATTTGTATTATACCTATTACAATTTAACATTTCTATAATAATATAAAAGAGTATAAAAAATGTATCCTTTGTACAGTAGTAGTTTAAATATAGCATTATTATTTTTAATGGTTATACATTACACTTTAAGTTCTTCAAGATAACACAAATGTATGCATGCCAAATCAACTTGTTAACAATATAGAAAAAGTCAGAGAAATATGAATACATAGAAATTGGTATGAATAAAAGAGAGGAAGGACATCATAGTAGCAACAAAAGTAAAATAAAACCACTAAGATGTTAATTTGGAAAGATATACAAAATAAATATCACAATTATTAAAAATAAGTGAGACTAATCTCATAACTAAGAATAAATAATGATGATGAAGTTGATGTCTTGGAATATTTGGGGTATGATTATGGAAGCAATAGAATGAGTTATCAAGGAGTTAATATGTTATTATATTATTGAATTTATTTTAATTAAATATACAAAACAAGTAGTAATGAATGTAAGGATGAATTTAGAAAGGTTTACCAAATGAAAAACTATCTAATAGTTTATATTTTGGATGCTTCAAGAGTTATTTTGATGGTCTAGAAAATCATAAATTAGATGGACAATTGTTAGAATCATGAAGTAGTTGGGTTACTTTAGAAAATTATATAGAATTGGGAATCATAAATGTATATTCCTTAAATATAAAAACTATTAAATACAAATGCTAGATATAAATGAGTTCTTTCATATAAAATTTAATGGTTAATTATAGTTGTGATCCATGGATTATTTAGGTGACTTAAATATAGGTATATTCCTTCAAAATTAAAGGATGGTATTCTTGGTTGATCTAAATTAATGGATATTTTTTATATGACCTTTCGGATGCTAGCAGTATAGGATAATATGCATGGTATATTATACATAGTAGAAAATATCATATGAATTAATGGAAAAAAATAGAAATATTTTTTTAGCTAATAGTTGGTCACATATAGAATGTCATACAGGATTAGATAAGCATCCACTTGATATGAGCTCTACTCAATAATAATCTTCCAAATCTATTTTAATTTTAGTCTATATGAATCCAAGAACTAAATTTTCTCCAAACAATTATGTTATCATAAGAACAAGTAATATTTGAAGGATAACATATATAGGTTTATTCAAAATAAACATCTAAATGGATAGATGGAGATCTAAAATATCATTTTTTTTTTAAATGGATTTAAATAATGGGGAAATTTAAATTTAAGTTTTAGAATTTATAGGAGACCATAAAAATAAACATATTGAAATATCATACTTGCATGGAAGGAGAATAATTACTTCTTATTATCATGGCATATTATAAAAGGATGAGTCAAGTTGCGCCCAAAAATCTATGGATATATTATTGAATAAAGGTGATAGAAACACCAAATTTTCTCATGTTATTGCTAAAATAAGCATGCTCTTTTCTCATATAAAAATATTTCAGCTGCAAATAGAACATGTATTAAGGAATAAGTATAGATCATAACAAAACTACTAAATTATTTTATGAAAATTGTATTTAGGATTTGGATGATGAGGATGAGATTTCATAAAAAAATTCATCAATTATTATGCAAAGAAAATAAAATTTTATAACAAATATATATGTAGAACATATAAGATATATTTTTTTCTTTTCATCATAATAAGGCTTATAGATACAATGGATTTCCTCCACATAGAAAATAAAGAGTTATAGGATGACATGTTAGCACTTTTTATGCATATATTTTTACTTCTTTGTATAATTAATATAATTTTACTTGTACTTCTTAGAATACATTTTTAAATATATATGTGGAGTAAGCTACTAATTTATTTTAGCTTTTGTATGTTCTATTGCCTACCTAATGCCATTAGGTTGTCCATGGCTAATAAAATATCATACTCATTATTACAGATAATATGGACATATGAGCATAGATCAAGGTCCCAATTATAGTGAATGACCATCTTCATATGTTTTCAATAGTATAGAGTTAGATACAAATAAAAATGAAAGCATGATTTACATCTCCTTGTATGATATTATTCATGATGCACCTATTGATCCATCATGATGTCTATTTTATTAAGAGGTGTAGGGCCAACTGTGGTAGGTGTAATTTGGAGATGCAATATAACATGAGGAAAAAGAAGATATTAGCGTGTTTGTAGGGATATTCATTTTTCTCTTTTGATCATATATAATTGCCATGAGTCGATTTTATGAAATGTTAAAAATATTTGGTCCATAATTTTAAAACCATAAAGGAAATACCTTATCACTAATCTATTTTTCTCATATTATGAAATAAAAAATAGACAAATAGTTTGACTTATGATTCATTTTTCTAATGAATAACTCAATATGGTTGTTCTAATTATAATTTTCAAGAAGAATAGGATAATAAAGTTATGGATTGATTATCAAAACCTAAATAAAGTTAGAGATAAAGATTACTAACTACTTTTTATATCAAATTTTGGATGAAGTTGTAGGATATATACTATAGCATTCAATATGGCTATAATAACTACAACTAAATACATATTGTAGAAAAAATCCAATTGAGAACAACATTTACTACTGCATGGAGCACCTTCACTACTTCATTGAGAAAATTGCATATTAAGGAATATCATTTCATTGTTAATGCACTTACAACCTTTTAATAATAAATGAATAAAGTGTTTTATCCTTTATCTTAAAAAAATTATAATTGTTTTTTTAAATGTTTTGTATAATAAAAGCTTCACTCAATCTTAAAAAATGAATGTCTGAATGAATGAATCAAAGATGCCTTTAGAGTTGTGTATGATGGCAAAGGATTATAACTATTCTATATAGCAAGTTGATAAAAATAGAATTATTTAATATTGGTAAACTGAAAGCACGAGGATACAAAATCCCATAGGCATACTGGGTGCAGTACAAACAAAAGCATACGAACCTCTAAGTCCTACGAATGAAGAAGGACTAAAGTGCATGAAAAAGGGAAAACAAACGAACTAAAATGAGATATAAAGAAAATGTAAAGTGCAGCCCTTATTTTTATTAATTTTGCTTTGATACCAGGTTACAATATGTCTCCTTCCATTTTAGGAGCTAGGAGCATTAGATATAGCTTTTTTACACCACCAATGGTACGCTTCCCTTTAGGATCTTCCGCGTGCCCACATTTGAAATGGGCAGGCCAAATGTCACCGTCGCTTGTATGAATGTGTCTGTAGTTCCTTGCTGCCCCTCCAGTGTCAAGATCCTACATTCAAAGAAACAAGAAACGATTAGTAGCACCTATGGATGGAGGAAAATATTCAATCCCTAAGGCCTTCAGTTAATGCATGCATGAAATAATTAAAATGGTAATCAAAACATGTCAGAATAATATGAAATTTGGATAGAAGCATGTAAACACTATCAGGAACACACTACAAAAGGAACAGTCAAGAAATATACTATATATTTCTAATTTCTCCAAGGTAGGACGATTAGGATTGTCATAAAATGTCAAAATGCAACCTCCTAAATTTCCCATCCAAACACCTCCAAAACACCTAAAAAGGTGGGGTTAGGCAAAATGGGGCATTTTGAGATGACCCAAAAGGTCGAATTTTGCAAATTCGGCCTCGATCGCCTTGTATCCTAAAATGCTCCCTGTATGTTAGTGAAAGCGAAAAGCAATGAAAACACAGTAAAAACTCATAAGAATGGCATGAAATTTGAATGACAGCATATATGAAAGACAAAATAAAATACAAAAGAAATAGTAAGCAAATCTGCTACAAATTTCTAATCCCTTCGGGGTAGGGTGATTAGGACTGCAGCAGTGCGGGGGAAGCTCGGGGACAGGACGCCTGCCGTTTGGGGCTTGGTTTTGGCACCAATCCACTTGGGATGGGTCCAAAACCTCCTAGGGGGTTGTGTCAACAAATTGGGTGGGGTATTGTGGCTAAATATTTAGGTTTTGGGTTCGATTGCACTTCCAATGTTCACCCAATAACCTCCCTTCCAAAAGAGAGATCAAGGATGTAAGAAGCACAAGTGAGGGGTGAGGATGTAATTCGACAGCACTCCGTTGCTCCAAATGCTCCTGATCTATCCCATTTTGGGGTGAGAAGACTTACCATTTTATAGATGTGAGGGTCTCTTGTGAATGAGCATGTAGAGGTGCCACTTGGCCATCATGCCTTGTCAGGGGAGAGAAGATTCCTCCCTAATTAACGGTTCCATGACTACCTCTTTGAGCTAAAAAATTCTCACTCGCACTCCCATACATTGAAGGTGGAGTTGAGTGGCAGATCTGAGTTGTCATTTGTCAAGGTTTGACCTTTTTCCCATCAAACCTGCTATTCGCCCCACCCTAGAGTGAATGCTACTAATCGTCCTGAGGTGGGACAAATACAAGTTTTTAATCATCCCAGGGTGGAACGAGTAGGGAGCAAAGTGCCTGAAAGGTGCAAAATTGACCTTTGACCTTACAAAACTACTGTGGGAGTGGTTTGGACCATTTTTTAACCTCTGGGGGCTGGCCTAGGGGCTATGTATGTCAATTTGATCAGTTCTTGTTGTCACATAATCAGATTGGTGCTATTTTAGTGTCTATAGATGCCCCTTTTTGGGATGCATTGTGCATGGCACAGTGCTAAGAAAAAATAGATAACCAAAGCACTAATGATTAGGGTTTCTTAGTAACCTAACCAAATTTTGATGCCCCAAGTATGGAAAGGGCACGCATTCTTGAATCCTTGCTTCTGACAAGCTAAGGAGCTTAATTCAAGTGTTAACCTTTTTTGGTGAGGTGTTACTTGATCTTGGACATTGTTCAGTCATGAATACGCAAAGGGCACAACCTTTTGTTTGTGGGAACCTTGAGTTCATGATTCTAGAATGCCAAGTGTTTGATCAGCTTGTGATAATTTATTGTTTGTTGCCCCAAGTAGGAGCATGATTGTCTTTGTCAATGATTCTTTGAATGCATACCATTTCCTTGATTGGGTGTGTATTTGTTGGTTGGTGACTAAGTGTGACTACCCCCTTAAGCGAAGAATCGATGAGGGAATGACCGAAATGAGAAAAGCGACAAGTCACTTGACCCAAGATGACTTTTGGTAAGGGTGCCTTCAATTGTTTTCCGTTGAATGCTTATGCAGTTTCCCAACAATCTGACCTATTTTTGGTGGGTTTTAACCCTTTTTGTGACGCATTTTGGAGCTAAAATTGTCAAAAATTTGTCCTCCCATGGAGCGGTCTAGCTATGGTAGCCTTATTAGGGATTAGAATATTGATAATTTGTGGCCCTGACATCTATTTTGTGTGCCAAGAATATCAGGTGCATAGGCACCATTGTTTGGCAGTTTTATTGTTGTTTTTGGGTGGGCTTTGACCCTTTTTTGTGACGTCTTTTGGGGATGAAATTGTAGAAAATTCGTCCTCCCGCGGACTGGTCCGGCTATGGTAGCCTTCTTAGGAAGTAGGATAGTGACAATTTGGGACCCCAATGTCAGTTTTGGATGCCAAGAATCACAGGCGCAAAGGCCCCTTTGTTCGATAATTTTATTGTTGTTTTTGGTGCATTTTGGATGCAGTTTTGGTTGTTTTTTATTTTCTTGCTCTGTAATAATCCCTGGGTGGGACGAATACCAGTGTTGTAATCATCCCAGGGTGGGACAAGTGCTAACTAGAGTGCTCATCCCAGGGTGGAATGATTATAGGCATAAAAGCCTATATAAGGGCCAAAACGAGGTTTTGGGCTCATTTGCACTTTATTTTTTTGGTGATTTGGAGTTGTGAGGAGGAGGAGTTCGAGTCTGTGTAGCGGAGCACTGTCGAGATTTCATGGATACAATGAGTTCAAGGACTGGATCGTCGAGTGGTAGAGCTGAGGCAAGACTGGTAAGTGCTCCTTCTCTTTATTTTATTTGTTTTTATGTTACAGTTCAAAACCGTAATTTATTTATTTTGTATTTCGTTTTTCTATTTAAAGTAAGATTAAAACCCTAGTTTAAGTATTTTGTATTTGTATTTTTTGTGGCATTGTTTAAACTAAGATAAAAATCCTAATTTAAAAAAGTGTTTTTATTTTGTTTTTTTTTTTTTGTATTAAGTTTAAACTAAGGTTAAAACCCCAGGTTAAAATTTTTGTTGTAATTTTTCTAGAGTTAAAAACCCTAGGCTTAAAATTTTGTTTTTTTTTAAACTAGAGTTAAAAACCCTAGATTTAAAGTTTTCTTTTTTTTTGTTTAAACTAGAGTTAAAAAACCCTAGGTTTAAAATTTTGTTTTTTTGTTGTTTAAACTAGAGTTAAAAACCCTAGGTTTAAATTTTGTTTTATGTTGTTTAAACTAGAGTTAAAAACCCTAGGTTAAAAATTTTGTTTTTTTTTTTGTTTAAACTAGAGTTAAAAAACCCTAGATGTAAATTTTAATTTTTTTGTTTTTTTGTTTAAACGAGGGTTTAGAAACCCTAGGTTAAATTTTTTGTTTTTTGTTGTTTAAACTAGAGTTAAAAACCCTAGGTTTAAATTTTGTTTTATGTTGTGTTGTTTATTGATTTTTTTGAATGTTTGTACTGTGCATTTTGTTAATGTTTTTGTTGTACAGTTTGTATACATTGTTGTATATATATATATATATATATATATATATATATATATATTAGTTACGTACATTTTTAATTAAATTTTAGAATGTTTGTGTTGTACATTTTTTTAATGTTGCTTGTATAGTTTATTTTTGTTGTCATGTTTTAATTTTTTTGTGTTTTTTGTTTTGCAGGTGGTGAAGAGTCGGTATCGTCAGTCGACGATGTTTTTTGAAGCACGGGAGGTGTTGACTATGGCATATTGGAAGTGGCTTGATGCCCTTGGGCTCAAGCAGGTGACTCGGTTAGAGCCTGTGGTGGGGATCAGGCATATCTGACTACCTTGATCAATTTGTGGGATCCCCGCACCAACACCTTTCATCTCCCAATAGGGAAGATGACAATTACTCTAGAGGACGTTTATCAGATTCTACAAATTCTGATAGACGAGCTGCCCATTTAGACTACTCCTCGTGATCAGCGAATGATGGTGCTGACATGGTGCTTTGAGCATGCAACAGAGATGGGGGTGGATGAGGTGATGGAGAGGGCAGAGGGGGACTGCCTGATTGGTGGGATTTTGCTACGATGGTGGCTAGAGAAGGGCATTTTGGGGGTGAGGCATGCATTGCTCGACTCTAATATCCAGCATGCTACTTCTTGACTCCTCAGGTGTGAAGCTCCCTTGGAACCTGCTTGAGGTGGTGTTTAGACTTGTCGAGTGTTTGACCTCAATGCCATTAATTATGCGATGGGGTTAGACCTTACTGGCATAGCTTTATGATGAGTTGTACGAGGTCTTCTATTGGAGGTGGAAGGGGATTGGTTGCAACTACCTATTGCAGTGCTAGGGGTGGTAGCACATAGTTGTGGAGTGGCCGCAAGGATTGCCTTGGACCACTCGGGCAGAGATGGTGGACAGGGAGATTGGTTATGCTACTCTATGATGGAGGTCAAAGGAGCAGGGGTAGAGTCGGTGGTGGGCAGGTGCCATAGGGCACTATGTCGATGCCTTCTCACATATTTCTCTAGGAGAGGTGTTCTAGCATCCATACTGGGACTATCTAGCCTGGCCTGAGGCTGAGGAGTGGTTCTAGTGAGCATGTAGGGGGAGGTGGCTGATCGGACGACACAGGACTGAGCAGTACTTTCCATACATTTGGGTGACTCAACAGTTTGGGATGCACCAGGGATTTCCTGGTGAGCCTTTGATCTATCAGTGTCAGGGCAACAAGAGGACTCTCTCCTGGCCGATCTTTGAGCCATTGGGTGAGGAGTCGGATGTAGTGATTTATTTCCTCAACATGGACAATATCAGGGCAACTGCAGAGTACGAACAATGGTGGATGATGCAGTTATTATGGGGTGAGGGGCCTCTAGGAGCCACGAATGTGGCAGTAGTAGGTGGTGAGTATGCAGAGGCATTGGGGGAGGGTTGGGGCACTCCACGCGATGATGCGGATATGGTGGAGGTTGACGACTTGATTATGGATGTCCTAGGTAGGTTGTCCACCAAACCCGTAATGAGGATCACCTAGATGGTTTTTTGAATGCTAAGAATTCCAGGGATTCAAGCTCAAGCATCTTTCGATTGCTCAACTTTTTGGGATACTTTCTCTCATACCTAGTGATGAAAATCACTTTTTAGGTTTCAAAGTTGAGCTTGTAGGTTTTTGGCTTGTGAATGGAATTGATTCCTTTTGGATTTGGGGATGACTAACCATCCTGTTTAGGGATGTGTAGTACAAATATTTACGACTTTGGGGACCAAAGGTGATTGGGGATCTTATTATGTAATGGCATTGATATTTTAGGCCTTGGGGATGACTACCCATCCTTGTCAAGGGTGTGTAGTACGAATCCTTACGACTTTGGAGACCAAAGGTGATTGGGGATATGATTATGTAATGGCATTGATCTTTTAGGCCTTGGGGATGACTACCCATCCTTATCAGGGGCATGTAATATGAATCCTTATGACTTTTGGGATCAAAGATGTTTGGGGTTTTTTGATAGTGGATTTTAACCACTATTTATTATGGGGAATTGGATGGGGAAGAGCTTGTCCTTTTGTCAATTCTTAGCATTCTCGAACCATTTGCACAAGGGGATGAGTAGGCTAACCTTTCACCTATGGTACCCTAGACTACTTTGTAGGTTTCTCTTGCGTTCACACAACTTGGGAATTTTTATGTGTTTTAACTTGTGTGGGGATGCTACGTAATGAGGCGTGATCCAAGTAAAACTCTACCTTTGTAAAATCTATCTGAATTCATACAACATTTGACCATAAATCTAAATATAGTTGAATGATGAAAAAACCCTAAAGACATTAGCAGACAACTGACTATGATAAAAAAATGTGGATGATGTTATTCTTGATGAATGTGTTTACAAAATGGACTGAATGTGGAAAATGATGGAATTGCCTAGCAATTATAGTCTATGGTGTTTATGATGTGTATGACCAGCAAATATGCCATGTATGGATGAGATGCCTAATGCAATTTATTATATTTTTGTGTTTTGATTTTTAAGAGTATGCATAGAAGTGAGATGCAATTTTTTTTGTTATTTTTGATTATCTTTTGTTTTTGTTTGTTTTTGAATATTTGTTTTTGACCAAGTGATTGTGGGAACCCTTGGAGATTTTGGTTTGATCAAAGAGTTTATGGATACCTTTGAGGCATTTTAGGTTGACCAAGCGATTGTGGGATCCTTGGAGAATTTTGGTTTGACCAAAGGGATTAGGGGTACCTTTGGGCCATTTGAGGTTGACTAAGAGATTATGGCAATCCTTGGAGTTTTTTGGTCTGACCAAAGGGATTTATGGTTACCTTTGGGGTATTTTAGGTTGACCAAGAGATTGTGGGAATCCTTGGAGCTTTTGGTTTGACCAAAGGGATTATTGATACCTTTGGTGTGTTTTTAGGTTGACCAAGCGATTGTGGGAATCCTTGGAGCTTTTTAGGTTGACCAAGCGATTGTGAGAATCCTTGGAGCTTTTGGGGTGGGCTATGGCTCTCTAAATGTGGAATGGCCTCAAATGAATGATGTTCAAGGGTTCTAGTTCCTTTATTCCTTCAAGAGAGGCAAGCCGGTATGTTCTAGGTCCTATTTTACTATTAATTACATAGGGACCTAACCAGTTTGCTGTGAACTTATCCCTTATATGGGGCGACAAGTTAGAATTTTGTTAGTTCTCTTTTAAGACCAAGTCACCAACCTGAAAGTCTCTCAGGTGAACTTTCATGTTGTATGCTTTCTTAAGTTATTCTTGATAGATACGTAAATGCTCGAGAGCATTGATGCGTTGTTCGTCGAGCAACGTAAGCTGGTCTAACTGGGCCTATCATGCAGTGTCATCATCGATGAACTCTTGCATTGATATGTGCAAGGAAGGTATTTCAAACTCGAGAGGCATGACTACCTCAGAGCCATACACCAATGAAAATGGAGTTGCCCCAGTGGGCGTTCGAATGCTAGTGCGATAAGCCCAAAGAGCAAGTGGGATTTGAATGTGCCAATCCTTATGACTATCTATGACCATATTTTTAAGGATGGCAACTAGCATTTTGTTTGATGCCTCTACTTTCCCATTTGCCTATGGATAATAGGGTGTTGAAAAATTGTGCTGAATTTTGTACTTTGCTATCAAAGCACGCACATATTTGTTTTTAAATGATGTCCCATTATCCAAGATGATCTTGGATGGAATACAAAAATGGCATATGATGTTATGTAAAATAAACTCCGCAATGCGAGGTCCAGTCGTAGAGGTAAGCGAAATTGCTTCCACCCACTTGGTGAAGTACTTTGTGGCCATTATGATAAATGTGTGATGGCCTGACAACACAGGGGATATATTTCTGATTAGATCTAAGCCCCACTACAAAAATGGCCAAGTCGATTGGATTAGCTGCAAGGCCTAAGAAGGTACATGTGTCAAATTAGCATGGTGTTGACATTTCATGCACTTCCTTACATACGTGCAACAATCTCGCTCTAAATATGGCCAATAATAGCCCATGCAAAGAATGTTCTTTGTGATGGCCATACCATTGAAGTGGCCACTACATGTACCATTGTGCGCTTGGGTGATCACCCAAGCGGAATCCTGTTGGTCCAAACAATAGAGGAGGATTCCTTCGTAGCTTTGATGGTACAAAATGTCTCCTAGCAAGACATGTTTTTCCGCTTTCTATTTGAATGATCTTTTTGTGGCGTGCGTCAATCCAAGTGGAAGGTTACCTAGCTTGAGGTAGTCTCTTATGGGTGTGTACCAATCCTGCTGATCAAAAACCTCAATGGTATGAACTGCCAATCCCTCTGGAAGTTCATCCCTAGCAAAAGCTAAGTGGGAACAAATTTATAAAAATAGTGTTGTGTTGCTATTGAGAGGGGTTGGCGAGAACAAGGACCCCTAGTTGGCGTGATTAAGACTATCACAGATTCAAGAGAACTTATCCTGATATGGTTCAATCTGGATCAGGTGGATTCTTGGCGTTAGGTCAAATCTTGCATGCTCCATAGCGGATTGTGATAATGTTTTGACTTGAATGGTTGTCATCTCACCAGAAGGGTCTTGCGGGATTAGTGACCCTAAGGAGGCCATAGTGTTCACAAAATGATTCGATGATTGAGGGAGTGCCTTGATGTCGTACCATTCAAGATTTTCCAAGAATTTGTCCACAAGGGCTTTGTAGGCCTACAGAACTGGGCATTTGCATTAGAATACCCCTTTTACTTAGTTGACAATTAATAGTGAATCACCAAATATGTTAAAGCATTTGATGTTTATGGTGATGGTTGTCTGAAGACCTATGAGCAAGGATTTGTATTTACCATTGTTATTGGTGCACAGGAAATCTAGTTTAAATGATAGAGGCATTGGAGCCCCTTGCAGTGTGAAGAATATGATTCTCGTGCCATCCCCTTGCTAACATATAGAAACATTGAAAAATAGGGTTATGTTAGACTGTGACTTAAGCTCATCGAAATCTGGCAATTCTGAGACATGGAAGACCCCATCATTGGGTAGTTCTATGGTCAAAATATGATCGTATTTGAGAGGAGCTTCTATTAGTTGATCGGCGATGACTTGACCTTTGATGGACTTCTGTCCAATGAATTCGATGTCAAACTTCGTCAACAACATGATCCATTTAATCATGCGACTACTATGATAAGTATGACTCATCATGTACCGTAATGGATTCTTCTTAGACACAACATATGTCATATTGCTTAGCATGTAGTGGCATAGCTTTTTGGTAGCAAATACCACTGCTAAGCATAGCTTCTCGACATATGCATAGTTAAGTTCATAACTGACCAGGGTGCGTCTAATATAGTAAGTAGCCTGCTCTTTATGTAGTTCATTTTTCTAGGCTAGCATGGCAGCTAGTGCCACCTCAGTAGTTGAGATGTATGAGTAGAATGACACTCTTGGTCTAGGTGCCAATACTGGTGGCGAAGGCAAGTATTGTTTAATGTCATCTAAGGTTGACTGGCATTTGTCATCCCAGTGAAATGCTACCCCCTTGTGCAATAATTTATTCATTGGTCAGCACTTGTCAGATAGCTATGCTATGAAATTCTTTATTGACGCATAGGCGTACCGGGTGTGGTGCAAAAAAAAGCATACGAAATAGTAAGTCCTATGAATGAATAAGGACTAAAGTGCATGAAAAAGGGAAAAAAAATGAACTGAAATGAGATATAAAGCAAATGTAAAGTGCAACCCTTATTTTTATTAATTTTTCTTTGAGACTAGGTTACAATATGTCTCCTTCCTTTTTAGGATCTAGGAGCGTTAGATATAGCTTTGTTACACCATGGATGGTATGCTTCCCTTCGAGATATTTTGCATGCGCACATTTGAAATGGGCGGGCCAAATGTCACCGCCACTTGTGTGAATGCATCTATAGTTCCTTTCTACCCCTCTGGTGTCAAGATCCTACATTCAAAGAAATAGCAAACAATTAGTAGCACCTACGGATGGAGGTAAATATGCAATCCCCAAGGCCTCCAGTTAATGCATGCATGAAATAATTAAAATGGTAATTGAAACATGTCAGAATAAGATGAAATTTGGACATAAGCATGTAAACACTATCAAGAACACACTACAAAAGGAACAGTCGAGAAATTTGCTGTAGATTTCTAATCACTCCAGGGTGGGACGATTAGGACTGTTATAAAATGTCAAAAGTCAACCTCCTAAATGTCCCATATAGAGCCCTCCAAAACACTTGTAAAGTTGGGGTTAGGCAAAATGGGGAATTTTGAGATGACCTAGAAGGTCAGATTTTGCAAATTTGGCCCCGATCGCCCTATATCTAAAAATTCTCCCTTTATGTTAGTGAAAATGAAAATCAATGAAAACACAGTCAAAACTCATTAGAATGGCATGCAATTTGAATGGCAGCATATATGAAAGACATAAAATAAAATGCAAAGGAAACAGTAAGGAAATATACTATAGATTTCTAATCGCTCTGAGGTGGAGCGATTAGGACTACAGTAGTGCGAGGGGCACCCGGGGGCAGGACACCTACCGTTTGGGGCTTAGTTTCGACACCAATCCACTTGGGATGGGTCCAAAACCTCCTAGGGGGTTGTGTTGGAAAAATAGGTGGAGTATTGTGGCCAAATATTTGGGTTTTGTTTCTAGATTGTGCTTCCAATGTTCACCCAATAACCTCCCTTCCAAAAGAGAGATCAATGATGTAAGAATCACAAGTGAGGGGTGAGGATGTAATTCGGTAGCACTCCATTGCTCCAAATGCTCCTAATATTTCCCCTTTTTGGGGTGAGAAGACTCACCATTTTATAGACCTGAGGGTCTCTTGTGAATGAGCATGTAGAGGTGCCACTTGGCCATCATGCCTTGTTAGGGGAGAGAAGATTCCTCCCTGATTAAGGGCTCCATGACTACCTCTATGACTGCCTCTTTGAGCTCAAAAATGCTCACTCGCACTCCCATGCATTGAATGTGGAGTTGAGTGGTGGATCTGAGCTGCCATTTGTCAAGGTTTGACCTTTTTCCTATCAAACCTTCTATTCGCCCCACCCTGGAGCGAATGCTGCTAATCGTCCTGGGGTGGGACGAATGCCATTTTGTAATCATCCCAAGGCGGAACGAGTAGGGAGCAGAGTGCCTAAAAGGTGTCAAATTGACCTCTGACCTTCCAAAATGGCCAAGCTGATTGGATCAGCTATAAGGCCTGAGAAGGTACATGTGTCAAATTAGCATGGTGTTGACATTTCATGCACTTCCTTACATATGCACAACAATCTCATTCTAAAGATGGCCAATAATAGCCCATGTGAAGAATGCGCTTTGCGATGGCCATACCGCTGAAGTGGCCATTGCATGTACCATCGTGCACTTGGGTGATCACCCAAGTGGAATCCTACTGGTCCAAACAACTGAGGAGGATTTCTTCATAGCTTCGATGGTACAAAATGTCTCCTAGCAAAACATGTTTTGTCACTTTCTATTTGAATGATATTTTTACGGTGTGCGTCAATCAAAGTGGGAGGTTACCAAGCTTGAGGTAGTCTCTTATGGGTGTGTACCAATCTTGTTGATTAGAAACCACGATGGTATGAACTGCCAATCCCTCTAGAAGTTCGTACCTAGCAAAAGCTTAGCAAGAATGAATTTTTAAAAATAGCATTGTGTTGCTATTAAGAGGGGTTGGGGAGAATAAGGACCCCCAGTTGGCGTGATTCAGACTATCATATATTTGAGAGAACTTATCCTGAGATGGTTCAATCTGTATCAGGTGGATTCTTGGCGTTAGGTTAGAGCTTGCATGCTCCATCGTAGATTGCGATAATATTTTGACTTGAATGGTTGTCATCTCACTAGAAGGGTCTTGCGAGATTAGTGACCCCAAGGAGGCCATAGTGTCCGCAAAATGATTCGATGATCAAGGGAGTGCCTTGATGTCGTACCATTCAATATTTTCCAGGAATTTATCTAGGAAGGCTTTGTAGGCTTGCAGAGCTAGGCATTTGCATTGGAATACCCCTTTTACTTGGTTGACAATTAATAGCAAATCACCAAAGATGTTCAAGCATTTTATGTTCATGGTGACGGTTGTTTGAAGACCTATGAGCAAGGCTTTGTATTAAGCATTGTTATTGGTGCACGAGAAATCTAGTGTAAATGATAGAGGCATTAGAGCCCCTTGTGGTGTGAATAATATGATTCTCGTGCCACCCCCTTGCTCACATTTAGAACCATCAAAAATAGGGTTATGTTGACCTGTGACTTAGGCTCATCGAAATCTGGCGATTCTAAGACATGGAAGACCCCATCATCGGGTAGTTCTATGGTCAGAGGCTGATCGTCTTTGAGAGGAGCCTCTGCTAGTTGATCGATGATGACTTGACCTTTTATGGACTTCTGTCCAATGAATTCGATGTCAAACTTTGTCAACAACATGATCCATTTTGTCGTGTGGCTACTATGATAAGTACAACTCATCATGTACCACAATGGATTCTCCTTAGACACAACATATGTTGTATTGCTCAGCATGTAGTGGCATAGCTTTTTGGTAGCAAATACCACTGCTAAGCATAGCTTCTTGACGTATGCATAGTTAATGTCATAAATGACCAGGGTGCGGCTAAGATAGTAAGTAGCTTGCTCTTTATGTAGTTCATTTTTTTGGGCTAGCATGGCACCCAGTTCCACCTTAGTAGTTGAGATGTATAAGTAGAATGTCACTCCTGGTCTAGGTGGTGCCAATACTAGCAAAGAATCCAAGTATTGTTTAATGTCATCTAGGGCTGACTGGCACTCGTCATCCTAGTGAACTGCTACCCCCTTGTGCAATAATTTATTCATGGGTCAGCACTTGTCAGATAGCTACGCTAAGAAGCGCTTGATTGACATGACCTTTCCCTGCAAACTTTTGAGCTTCTTGATGGTGGTTGGGGGAAGCATTTCAAGGATTTCCTTGACTTTGTTTGGATCTACCTCAATTCCTGATTTTGAGACTATGAAACCCAAGAGTTTTCCAGATGTGATTCCAAATACGCACTTCTTGGGGTTTAGTCTGACTTTGTGTTCGATGAGGTGATCGAGTATCTTGCTTAAGTCATCGAGATGATTTGGGTGCAAAAGATATTTTTCCAACAAATCATCCATATAGTCTTCCAAAGTTTTATGCATGTGATCATGGAAGATGTATGTCATAGCGCATTGGTAGGTGGCACCAGCATTTTTAAGTCCAAAGGGCATGACCTTATAACAAAATGTCCCCCAAGGCATTGTGAACGCCATTTTGAGTTGATCATGGGGGATTGATACGAATATGGTTGTATCTCGAGAAACCATCCATGAGGGAAAGTATTTTGTGGCTTGTTGTAGTGTCTACCAATGCATCGATGCTAGGCAAGGGGAAATCGTCCTTGGGACTCACTTTTTTTAGATCTAAAAAATTGGTGCATACGTGAATCCTCTCGTTGGGCTTCTTGACAAGTACCATGTTAGACAGCCATGGTGGGTAATCCACGTAGATGATAAACTATGCATCCAATAGCTTTTGTAGCTTGTCTTTGACCATTAAGGCTACTGTTGGGTGCATCTTACATAGTTTTTGCTTGACTGGCTTGACTGTCGGATCAAGCATTAGATTATGCATGACTAGCTATGGGTCTAGCCTCGACATGTCTTTGTAGGACCATGCAAAAACCTCATTCTCTTGGAGAAGGGCAATGTAATCAGATTGCTCTTTAGGGGATAGACTTACCTCCAGCTTGATGATTTGTAGATTCATTGGATCAAAGCTGATGTCTACGTCAGTCGTCTCTTCGACTGACATGTGGGACCTGTCCTTCAACTGATGTGGAGTTGGGATCAAGTGGATATCAGTTGATGAATTTAGATCTACGTTTGGAATGTCAGGTTCCTCTTTAGCATTGAAGATATCCTGAGTTGGTCTTGTGGTGAAATGAAGCATCTCACCGCAAGGCCAGTACTCTAATGGAGATGGTGGCAAGTTTGCGCGATCCCAGTCTATGGAATCTAGGTTCAGATGCAATGGTCATGCTAGATAGGCTGGATTGCGGATGGGGGTGGTTAAGTCAATGGCTATCATGTTGATGAAGTGAATTTGGTCTCATTACCATGTGGGTGGTGACTCAGACATCCTTGATGATCTTTGTGCTCTGGATCTATATTTTTGGGTATTGGTACAAATGGATCGGTCCTATGTGCAGATAAAAGGACAGGGTCTGCCCTTGGCACTAATGGCTCTATAAGGTCTCTGGGTGGAGGGTGCTCTTTGTATGCCTGAAGTGGTAGGTGCAATAGTTGGTCCAACTGCGCTTGGTTTAGGTGCCACCTATGCCTTGGCCCCATGTTTACCTGTTCAAACATGTCATCAATGTCCATGGGGTATTATTGCTATTGCATATGATTGAGATATGCCATCTCAATCTTGTCTTCATAATCGCTATCAGATATCCATAGGCCTTCGTTGGCTCCGACAACTTTTTACGACATGTGAGGCTCGTTCTGCTTGAGCAAGTTAATTTGGTCCCATCGATGTTGTTCCACTCCCTGTGGGATGACTTGATTCTCTTAAGGTGACATTTTCTCGATTGGAGAATTCAAGGGGAACATTGCCATGAAGTCCTCCTAATAATCATCTATGGGCATCACTTGCGAGTGATTGCTATCAAACTCGAAAGGGTCCCAAGGTGCTACCTCATACTCTGACTCATATTCTAAATATCCTTATTAACCTTGTCTATATCCCTCTTGTAGGTGAGTCCTTGAACTTTCTCCTTTCTTGATCGACAGGAAGGGGTTTTTGAGGCCCACAAGGTTGGTTGTTAACAATGGGAGATAATCCCCCAATGTGTATGTTGTGTTAGGATTGACATATGGATCTTGTGCCAACCAATCCTTGTTGCCTATCCCTAGGCCTTGCATTTTATCTACCAATATGTCAAGGGGAAAAGGGTGTTTGAACCCTACTCCTGATTTGTTGTACGACATATGATATCTTGGTTGACAAAGAACGCGCACCCCTTGTTCATATTTGCCTAGCCCATATCCATACCAATTACATTGGCCAAGGTATTTCAAAGTGATGTCCAGGTTGGACAGATAGTTGACATTCTCGACAAAGGGGTCTTCATCCTCTTCCTCTTGTAGGTAAGGTTCAATGTCGTTGTCGAGGCCCCCATATATAAAATTTGTCTGATTTGGTGGGTAGCCCAAAGGGACAATAGTGCCGATGGGGAGGCAAGGTATCCCCATGTCCTGCATTGATTCAAGCGTGGGTGTTGCTACAATGTTTCGCACTAGATACTCCCCTAGGCCCGTATTGGCCTTCTTAATGGTGATCGTTGGTGGTTGAGGGGGAGGGAATGGGATTTCTTCTTAAGTCCACTCCATTTTGGGTGAACTAGGCATCTCGACTTCCATTCGGCTAGGCATCTCTTTTGTAGAGATGGTTGAGACTGATGGCGGTGCCTCTTCCAAGGGTTTCTTCCCATTGTCCTTTGGTGTGGCCACCATAGGTGGCATCATTGGTGAAGGACCAGATGATGAAGATGGACCCGGTTGGGGATTTGAAGGACTTAACATCGAGGATGTATGTAGAATAAGACCCTATTTGGATGGATTCAACTGAAAGTCCAAATGTGTCGATGCAAGGGTCGATTGTGGCATCAACAACACCGCATTGCAATACTTGAAGGGCTCTAATTCTGTTGAGACCACATGCACTTGCCCTTCGTATGTGTACTTTAGGCATTGATGGGCTATTGAAGGGATGCACTTCGTGTCCTTGATCCAAGGCTGACCCAGTAAAATATTGTAAGCCATATCAGCTTTTAGAATGTGGCACAACGTAGGAATAGTCTTTTGTCCCACTTGGATGGGCAGGACAATTGTTCCAACCGTCGAGCATATCGCGTCATTGAATGCTTGAAGGGTATAGGTGGAGGCCACAATGTGAGATGTTGGAAACTTGAGGTGTTTCAATGCTGCTATTGTGATTATACTACTAGACGATCCAGTGTCCACTAACACCATTTTAAATGGAATCCTGTTGACTCACACGATGATGTGCAGGGGTGGATCTGCCATATCACTAGTCATTGATTTCAGTTCATCTTCTCTAAAGGTGATGACTAGTTATGTACATCGTTTTACATGTCCCACAAAGTTGTTGAAGGAGTTTGCTTCATGGGGTTGTAGCTTGATGGATTTTAGTATCTCCATTAGAGCCTCCCTATGGGGTGGTGATTGTTGGATGAGCTCAAATATGGATAGCCTAGTTGACGTGGTCCTTAAAATTTGGGTAAGTTTAGTCTAAATTGTGGCCACTGGTCTAGGCAGGGGAGGTTGTGTAGGGTGTTGTTGAGGTTATGACATTGATGGAACCTCTCATGTAGCTACCGTGGGGGCAGTTGTTCTTGGGTACCTCATATTTCGTGTTACTATGCTTATCATCCCTACATACCCCTACATGGTGCAGTTTTGTGTCACCTCATTGACTTTAAGGGTCTTTTCCTATGCATCATGGGTAGGCAAGGGTTCTTTGAAGACCTCCATCTATTGGTTGTTTGGTGCCACAGGATTATCCACCGCTAGCATCTTGTTGTCTATTAGGTCTTGCACTAAGATTTTGAACTTACAACACATGTAAAGGTCATGTCCTTTCTGTCAGTGAAATCTACAGTACAAGTATTCCCTATAGCCTTTGGGTTTTGGCATGTTGGGGTCTATGAGTTGACTTTCTAGCACGTTTATCAGGTTTACCATGGACAAGCGGTCAAACAAGGAGTCTTTAGACTCTGTGAAGGGTGTGAATTGTCACCTAGGGCGATGCTACTAATTTTTCTCTTGCCTATGATTTTATTTTTCATAGGTGTCAAGAGGAACTACCTGATAATTAGCCTTTGGGGGCTATGTTGCTTGTGCAGGCTTAGGTATGTTTATAGCAACCTGATTGATCATGGTGGGTTTCGGTTGCGTTGACCCAATTTTGGAATTTTTGGGCCACTCTTTCTTGCGTGGCTTGGCAATCTTGCCATCCTATATCTTGATCTCCCCAATTATTCTGGCTTGTGCCAGGGCTTCCTCTAGAGTGGAATATTGCTATAGCTGCAATAGCATGGATATCAACCTCAAACAACTCTTCGAGAACATTTGGATTAGGTCGACCATGGGAGGGAGGTAAGGTAGCTTTGATAGCAATGTCCTCCACCGATTTTTGTAAGTCACCATGCTCTCTTCCTCATACTACCTAAGGCTAGCTAGGTCACTTAATGATGCCTTCTTCTTGGTAATAAAGGTGAAATGTTCGAGGAACGCATCCACTAGCTTGTCCAAGTTACTGATGCTATGCTTCGACAACTAGGTGAACCAATCTAAGGTAGGGTCTATGAACATGGTTATAAATGTTCTTAGAAGCAAAGCATCATTGTCCTGAGTGCCAAAGCATTGGCTTAGGAATATTTTCACATGCTCTTGGGCATCCTCCTCCCCTCTAAATATTTCCAATTAAGGCATTTTGAAGTGTTCAGTGTATGGGGGTGTAGGCACTGAGGGATGCATAGGGTGACTATGGATCTGGCATAAAGTGGGCTTTTGGGGCCCAAAAGTCTTGGTCTCCATAGACTCTAAGCACTCTAGCAACACTTTGTATGCTTCAAAAGATTTGATCTCTTCCTCCTTGGTTTGTTCCCATCATGAATTACAGGGAACTTGAGGCCTATGGAGGGGCAACCGAGTAGCACCCCCCTACCTTGGTAGAGCATTTTAGCCTGCTCTTCTTCTTGCTCGAATTCCTCATAGGCTTCTTAAGGAGTTCCTACGCGTGACCTATAATCATGGGTGGGTTCCCGTGGAGGGTGCCCATCATTGGCTCTAGGGGTGGTTTCCCACTCAGGTTTAGGAGGTCTTGGAGGTAACCCTTGATATGGTCATGGAAACCTGTCTCGCACCAAGGGGTTATGCCTCTCATACAACTCTATCCTATGCATGCGAGGGGTTGGGACCCTCTCAGGCATAGTGTTCTAGAGCAACTCATTTGTCTGATGCCTAATGCTCTCTTTGCTAAGGCAATACAGGTGCTCTAATTATTGTTGATATTGCTCAAGCTACGTGATTTGCGCTTGATAGACGACATGTTTGGCAAATTCGAAGTCAATTTGTTATGTCGTCTTGAGTCTAGGAGACCTAGATGCCTCCCCTACACATCTATCTCAGTTGTGGTGATCCGAGATATCTATAGGTCACTTCCCTTTGTCGAGGTTAGTGATATTCACCCGAGGCTCTAGCCTTAGTAGGTGATCCTGATAAATAGCAGGTGCGAAAGCGTACTGTTCCCATGTTGTGTATTGCTCTTGAGGAATGTAGTGGTCTTCTTCATGCTACATTTTGTATATGTGAAATGGGCGAGCAGAGTTGGCTTGCCCTGTCTGAAGAGCCTTGTGCTCTAGATTTGGCCTATTATTTTTGACAGTAATGAGGGGTAAAGGAGGGATGATGTAATCATGTGGCCCCCCATTATGGACCCTATGTTGTTCTAGCACTTCATCGCACGGTGGCCACTCATAATGAGTGTCTAAGGGAGCCTTCCCATCTATGTTGAGTGCCATGTGTAAGGACTCTTCCTGAAAGGGTATATGTTGCATGCATGTGCCCCTCAAAGGGGTGCCTCTATAGTCCTATTCTATTATGGTATGATGTGGACTATTTTGTGGGTCAGGCCACCAAGGTGGTATGACCAAGTCCTTGGGGCTATAGCAGAGGTGACTTGTGCCACCTTGTACACTTTTCGTAGCTTTTGCCCGTGATTGGGCTTAGCTACGGGTGTACACCATGGTGGTGTCTCTCTACAAGATATGTAGGTCTTATCTTCTTTACAATTTTTTTATGCTACACTAAACAAATAGGAGCCACACAAACAAAGAAGTTATTATCTCATTTATAGATTAAAGGTGTGCCCTAGATCTGGTTTAGTGTGTTTTGATTTTTGTTTTGAAAGCATTGTAAAGAAAATTTTGTTGTATATGCAATATGAGGGCTCTTATGTCTCCCAAAATGGTCGCCCCTTCAATATACCACTTCCAGACCATTATACCGAACCTCTCAATATACTCACCCTTATGTGAGGGAAACTATTGGTATGCGAGAGCAGAACAGTATGTGGAACATAGGCGGTATGGAATGGGAATCACTCTATTTTTGACACCTACCATAGAAGACTTATCCTCATGAGCTAGGAATCACCCCAGCTACACTTGGTCAGCTTTTGTCAAGATTTACATCTAGCAACAGTAGAGATCAGGGTTATGTATGCAAAATTCAAGCCAAGGTGGTGATGAAATCCACCGTTGGTCTTGATCAAGTGTTGGGGTTTTATGACCAATGCCTTGATATTTAAAATATCTCATGGTGTGTGTGGTTATTTTTACTTGCGTAAAGAAAGGAAACATGCAGTAAAATTTCCTATGCAAGCAAAGAAACAAAAAAATCATAGAAATAGAGACAAAAAATCATAGAGTGTTCAGACAACCTACCTCTTCTCTGCCCACACCAGATGCCCCTAAGTTTCTTCTCAAAAACTGCACAGAGAGCTAATCGTCCTGGGGTGGGATGAATAGCAAATTTGTATTCCTCACAGGGTGGGACAAATGTCCTATTCATCCTAGGGTGGCAAAAATTCCAGTCTGTATTCGTCATAGGGTGCCACGAGCAGTAGTCCAGTGCTTGAAGGATTAACACCTGAAAGCAAAAGCACACAATTTTGATCAAAAATTTGATCCTAAAATCAAGGGACATGGTCCCATCGTGATCACCACTAAAATCATGAGGATACGGAAGCCCATAGCCATACTGGGTGCGGTGAAAACAAAAGCATACAAAATGCTAAGTCCTACGAATGAAGAAGAAGGACTAAAGTGCATGAAAAAGGGAAAACAAACGAACTGAAACGAGATATAAAACAAATGTAAAGTGCAGCCCTTATTTTTATTAATTTTTCTTTGAGACCAGGTTACAATACATCTCCTTCATTTTTAGGAGATAGGAGTGTTAGATATAGCTTTGTTACACCACGAATGGTACGCTTCCCTTTGAGATATTTTGTGTGCCCACATTTGAAATGGGAGGGCCAAACGTCACCGCCGCTTGCATGAATGCATTTGTAGTTCATTACTGCCCCTCCAGTGTTGAGATCCTACATTCAAAGAAACAACAAATTATTAGTAGCACCCGCGGATAGAGGGAAATATGCAATCCCCAAGGCCTCCGGTTAATGCATGCATGAAATAATTAAAATGGTAATCGAAACATGTTAGAATAATATAAAATTTTGAAAAAAACATGCAAACACTATCAGGAACACACTGCAAAAGGAAGTTGAGAAATTTGTTGTAGATTTCTAATCGCTCCAGGGTGGGACGATTAGGACTGTCATAAAATGTCAAAATGCAACCTCCTAAATGTCCCATCCAGAGGCCTCCAAAACACCTGCAAAGTTGGGGTTAGGCAAAATGGGGCATTTTGAGATGACCCAGAAGGTCATATTTTGCAAATTCAGCCCTGATCGCCCTATATCCAAAAATGCTCCCTGTATGTTAGTGAAAGCGAAAAGCAATGAAAACAGTCAAAAATTATCAGAATGGAATGAAATTTGAATGACACCATATATGAAGACATAAAATAAAATGCAAAATAAACAGTAAGGAAATATACTATAGATTTCTAATCGCTCTAAGGTGGAGCGATTAGGACTACAGTAGTGCGAGGGGCACCTGGGGGCAGGACACCTACTGTTTGGGGCTTAGTTTCGACACCAATCCACTTGGGATGGGTCCAAAATCTCCTAAGGGGTTGTGTCAAAAAATTGGGTGGGGTATTGTGGCCAAATATTCATTTTTTGGGTCTAAATTGCGCTTCTGATGTTCACCTAATAACCTCCCTTCCAAAAGAGAGATCAAGGATGTAAGAAGCACAAGTGAGGGGTGAGGATGTAATTCGGTAGAACTCCGTTGCTCCAAATGCTCCTACTCTATCCCATTTTGGGGTGAGAAGGCTCACCATTTTATAGACTTGAGGGTCTCTTGTGAATGAACATGTAGAGGCACCACCTGGCCATCATGCCTTGTCAAGGGAGAGAAGATTCCTCCCTGATTAAGGGCTCCATGACTACCTCTATGACTACCTCTTTGAGCTCAAAAAGACTCACTTGCACTCCTATGCATTGAAGGTGGAGTTGAGTGGCAGATTTGAGCTTCCATTTGTCAAGGTTTGACCTTTTGCCCATCAAACCTGCTATTTGCCCCACTCTGGCGCGAATGCTGCTAATCTTCCTGGGGTGGGATGAATACCAGTTTGTAATCATCCTTGGGTGGAACGCGTAGGGAGCAGAGTGTCTGAAAGGTGCCAAATTGACCTCTGACCTTCCAAAACTGTTGTGGAAGTGGTTAGGACCACTATTTAACCTCTGGGGGCTGCCCTAGGGGCTATGTATGTCAATTCGATCAGTGCTTGTCGTCACATAATCGGATTGGTGCTGTTTTGGTGTCTACATAAACATAAGGGTCTTAGCCCCTAATGTTCTCATTATTAAAGGACCATTATCGTCATGTGCATGTGTCATTTTGGCTCTCCTATTTTTTTTTTAGCGATAGTTTGTTTTTGGCTCTCCTAACTTTTGTTTTTCGCTAGCGATGGTTTGTTTTAGGCATGATTTTCTTGATTTTTTTATTTTCGATGTTTCATTTTTTTATTTTTTATATAGTAAAGTTAATTATAGTTACTTACTGGTATGTGTGGGGTTCAAACCATAGGGACTACTCTCAATAGCCTATTTATCGTTGTTGTTGAACCAGAGTGAGATAGAAACCACCGCGTCTTTCTGGATTTGTGCCATATTCATGCACACTCATAGGATTCGGCAAAAAGTACTAAATTTGTTAAAGCTGGCAGAGTGCCCTCTACGGTTTGAACCTAGATATCTTCTAACAGATACTTAACCAATCAAACCTTTACCAATCCATTAATGACCGGCTCGTTAGAAAATAAATTAATTTTACTAGGGGACATTAAGATGTATTTGTTATTGTCTATTGTGTCAATGTTCACTTTGTGGGATATATATGGTTGTATTATGACCAGATAATTTGATAAAATAACGGTTTTCCTTATCGAATGCTTTATTCGGGTCAAAATGTTTCGCTATTGACTTGTTGAAATCTGGAATTTCCGTAGGAGAGCTGTTTGGCTTGCTTAACGTTTCTTAAAATTATCCCATATTGTTGCTCGTGGTCGCTTTTAGTTTACTTTGTAGAGACAATGGTCATAATAAGAGAGAACTTTCAGTGGTTGGTACCAAACTCATGAAAACGCCAGCGAAGGAAAAAAAAATTGGATATGATAATGTTCGGCCCAAAAATTAGGGCTTTACTAAACATGGGATCTGTAAAATTTTCCTTCCATATCCATGTATGTGTATCCATCGCAATCTTTCTCACCCCACAAAATTGACGGTACGGATTAAAACATAAAAATCTGTTTGACATGACCCACGCATTTTTTTTCTCGTCCTCGTACAATCCCTTATAGAAACTACGTAGTAGCGATTACCCTGTAGCCTTTAAACTGGGAAGGTAAAGACTTAGAGAACCTCACCGTCGAGAGCACACGATATCATGGTGTCTTGTCAAGTCCGCATCTACAAACAGATAATATCACTAATATTGGATAGACATTACACCGACGAAGTCTCTGCGCCAACACTTCATCATCAAATAAATATTCTGTCGTATTTTGGTCCATAACGTTGGTTGATTGTGGAGGACATCGTGCATCCACCGAAATACTATGCTTGAAAAGACTTTTATCATGCCTTTGAAATCTGGAACGCATATGAAACGTGTGAAGTGGCAGAGTTTTCATTGATCGATCTATTCATCATCGAGTTCATCTGTAGTTAGTGCAGCATGTTATATTCATTTTAGTCGATTCGCTTTATGGACTAGAAAGCTAAAAGCTGAATTTACGGCTCGCGTGCAGGTTAGGCAAGAGCCCTAACCATGCTAAGAAAGCGATATTCATAGGTTAGGCAACAACCCTAAATATATTAAGAAAATAAAATTCACTATTTCACAGTTTAATTCCAGCACAGCAATCTTAAATTTTCATTTCGGTGAAGCACAATATGAGCGGAAGCATGTGGACACGGCGCGCAATTGTTTGAAAAAGCTGGAAAAGAGTGCTGAGAAAACAAAAGAACAATAAATTTATTTTATTTGATGCCTCAATTATCAAGTACCTCGGTTATGTTAAGTCCTGAAGTTGTCGTTTCAATCTATTAATTGAGATAGACAAACACAATATTAGAGTGAACGTAATCTGGCCGTAAGAATAGGCCATGCACTATGAAAAGCGTTCTTTGTTTTGTTCTTTTGTTTTTGGCCCCTCTAAACTAATTTTTTATTTTTTATTTTTTTATTTTTGGGTCGAATCCCATCCTTGCCTTTCACATCCGTGTATCATCCAGCCACTGTAGACGAATTCCATAATTGTACCTGCATTTACATCCTACCTGTATATTTTTAGCATGTGTAGAGTGATATATATATATATATATATATGTTTTTTTTTTTTTCTTGTGTAGACGAGATGGTTGGATTTCTTTCCAGCATTTTAATACTAAAAATGTAAGTGAAAATGAAAATAAAAAATCAAGATCATCTGATTCTTGGTAATTTTTGGTTTGAAATATTAACTGACTTTTTTTTTTTTGTACCTCTTGGTTTGAAATACCAATAGTTTATCCCTTGAAATACAGATAGCTTATCCTTTTGGGTATGGTTTGGTTTGAAATATCAATTGTCTATCCCATTATAGATACATCTTGGTTGAATTTGGATCTTGTGAAAGACAACCAAAACCCTAACTACTGCACTGTCCCAATAACAACAATTGAATGACCATAACTAATTAAGGTGAAAAGTTTAAGTAAAATAAATGTAAATGTCCTTGCAGATAAAAAGTTTTATATAGATTTCTGTCCAGCATTTTAATATTAAAAATATAAGTGAAAATGAAAAAAAAAAATCGAGATCATTTGATTTTGGATACATTTTGGTTTGAAATTTTAATTGGTCTATTTTTTTTTGGGTACACTTTGGTTTAAAATACTAATAGCTTATTTTTTGTGGGTATACCTTGGTTTTGTTGGATCATAGGCAGAGGAAAACAGAGCATCCCCAAACAGAGTATGCAACCAATTCGTCAATAACAAACAATAAGTAATGTTTGCAGCAGCATAAACAAAAAATAGCTTTCTATATTATTAACTATTTTTTTTATTACATTGTATATAAATCTGCCCTCATACATGTTGTATCAAAAGGAAATTTCGAGAGATAAAGAGGAGTATAGGTGGTGAAAGAAGCTTCTAGTATACATTTTTTCTTTATAAAGCAAAAAATATTAACTTACAGTAGTTGGGATTACAATCTAACACTCCCCCTTAATCACAACTGCTTCTACCATTTATTATATCTAAGTTATTTCTTTGATGAGCAAAACTTTTTGTTCCTAATGTCTTGGTAAAGATATCAACATATTGTTCTTTTGACTTGCAATGTTCTAAGAGAATTTCTCCTGCATTGATCAACTCCTTGGTGAAATGATAACGAGTGTCTATGTGCTTGGTCCTCTTGTGAAACACAACGTTCTTGGATAATGCTATGCCAGACTTATTATCACAAAAAAATCTTGTTGGTTCTCCTTGCTTATGTCCAAGGTCTTTCAACATTATCCTCATCCACATCGTTTGACATGTTGCCCCTGTAGCTGCTACATACTCCGCTTCGGCTGTAGAAAGATAGACAATAGGTTGCTTTTTGGAATACCATGAGATAAATCCTGATCCAAGATGAAAAACATATCCTGAAGTACTCTTCCTATCTTCTACGATACCTGCCCAGTCATTGTCTGTGTATCCAATCAGCTTGAACTCATTTGCCTTTGTGTACAAAATGTCATATTCCTTTGTTTCATTAACATACCGTAAGATTATTTTTGTTGCTTGCAAGTGTGTTGCCTTAGGAGTCTCCATAAACCTTGATTTTAAACTTACTGCATACATTATGTCCGGCCTTGTGGTTGTCAAGTACATTAAACTTCCTACAATGCTCTTGTATAAAGTTGGATTTACATTCTTGATCCAATATTCCTTTCTAAATTTTAATCCCATAGCTATTGGAGCTGGTGTAGGCTTACAATTTTCCATTTTGAATCTCTTCAAGATACCTGCTGCATAGTTTGATTGAGAAATAAATATTCCATGATCCATTTGTTGGACCTCAATACCAAGAAAGTATCTCAATAAGCCTAAAGCAGTCATATCAAATTGATTCTTCATAGCTTCTTTAAACTCAACAATTAGGATATCATAATTTCCCGTAAATATTAGACCATCTACATATAAAACAACAATTAAAATCTTATCATTACTTGCTTTAATGTAAAGAGTTTGCTCACCATCACTTTTAGAAAAACCATTGCTTAAGAGATAAGAGTCTATTCTATTGTACCATAACCGTGGTGCTTGTTTTAAGCCATAGAGTGTCTTCTTCAGCTTATACACCTTGTTCTCATGTCCTTGAACTTCATATCCAGGTGGTTGCTCCACATAAACTTCTTCCTTCAAGACACCATTTAAGAATGTTGACTTCACATCCATTTGATGGACTTTCCACTTGTGTTGGGCTGCAATAGCCAAGACTATCCTTACTATTTCCATTCTTGCAACTGGGGTGAATGTTTCATCATAATCTATTACATGTTGCTATTTGTATACCTTCACAACTAGTCTTGCTTTATACGTCTCAATATTTCCTTCATCATTACATTTTGTTTTATAAACCCATTTTACACCAATAACCTCTTTTCCTTGTGGAAGATTTACCAATTCCCATGTGTCATTATTTTCTATTGTTGCTACCTCTTCATCCATAGCTACTTTCCACTTCTCTTTCTTGATTGCATCCTCAAAATGTATTCGATCATATACTAGTGAATAGAATACAAACAAAGAATTCTGACCTACTTTTTTTTCACTTTCTTCTTGTTGATAAACATCATTCAAACTTCTAATATTTCACCTTCTTAAACTTTCCAATGTTTAATTTGAAGATTCACTTGAAATTGGAATTTTTGATGGGCATGTTGATGGTGTTTGAAGTGCATTGAAGGGGTGCTTGTATGAATTCGTGAGGCTGATCATGTGCTTACTATTGGGGTCACTTGAGGACCACTTTGTTGAGCTAAAATAGGTGTGTATGGAGTCACAATTTGTGGAGTATTTATTGTTAGCATTTCTTCTTCATATTCTTGTGGTGAAATTGCTATGACATTTATAGTTTTCTCTAAATTTTCATCCCATGGTTCCTCTTCTATAAACTGTACATCCCTGTTGATTATGATTTTCTTGGTTATTGGGTTGAATAATTTGTATGCCTTGGATTCTTCACTATATCCCACAAATATGCATTTTTCTCCTTTGTTGTCCAATTTATTTCTCAGCTCATCCGGGACATGTGCATAGGCTACACATCCAAATACTCTCATGTGAGAAACACTGTACTTTCTTCCACTCAATGCTTTCTCTGGAATCATATTTCATACACTCTTTGTTAGGCATCTATTCATAATATAGATTTCACATTATACTATTGTTGCCCAATATTCATTTGGCAAATGCTTTGCTTTCATCATACTCCTAGCTATTTCCATGATTGTTCTATTTTTTCTTTCATCCACACCATTTTATTGAGGGGTATACCTTGCTGTAAATTGATTATGAATTCCATGATACTTGCAAAAACTTAGAAAATCCTTTAAAACATACTCACCACCTCTATCTATCCTCAATACTTTGATGTAGTGCCCACTTTCCTTCTCAACAAGGGCCTTGAATTGTTTGAAATACTCAAATACTTCATCCTTATGCCTCAAAAAGTAAACCCATGTTTTTCTTGTATAATCATATATAAATGTCAAGAAGTATTCCATTCTACTAAATGAGGGTATTTGCATTTTCTAACACAAATCTGAATTAATAGTCTCCAAAGGTGCTCTTGCTCTTATTGCTTGTCCTACTGGAAATGAGTCTCTATGTTATTTACCCAAGATACATCATTCACATGATCTTTCTATTTTTTCTATCAGTGGTAAAACTCTTACTATTCTTTTCTTATGCAATAGATTTAAGGCTCCAAAGTTAATATGACCAGATATTAGATGCCATAACCAATTTTCATCCTGAATTTCTTCTTCAAATATTGTTTGAGTTGTTGTTGTAGCTCTTCCTTCTACCACTTGTGGGTTTAAATCATGTGTTATCTTAAGGGGAACCATTCTATTACTTGTGATTTGAATTTTTGCTATGAGATGATTACTTGGAAGTTCATCTAAAATTATGCATTCTTTATTTTTTAAAAACACTTTATACCCCTTTTGAGCAAGTTGTCCAATACTCATAAACTTTTATTTTAATCCCGAAAAAAAATATAAATCAGGTATATGCTTCTTCTCCCCTTATTGGTTAGAATGTCAATATTTCCTTTCTCCATGACTGAAACTTTCCTATCATTTTCTAATGTGACATCTGATTTTACATTCTCTTTTAGGTTTGAAAACAATTATTTGTTTCCTGACATAAGATTGCTATAACCTGAGTCTAAATACCATACATCATTTTGATCTTCTTGCATTACATTGCATACTAACAACATAGTATCCTGATTTTGTTATTCTCTTGTGAAGTTTGCATTTTGTTTGCTAATATCATATTGCTTCTTCCTACATTCATTTTTATAATGCCCATACTTTTTACAATAATAACATTGAACTTAACATTTATCACACCTTTGTACTTGAGCTTGATTCTGGCTCGAATTTTGTCTTGGGTTTTGGTTTTTGCCTCTTCCACTTGAGCTTGATGGGCTGCCTCTTCATCCCCTAAATAAATTCCTTCCTCTACCTCTAAAATTTTATCTTCCTCTACCTCTTCCTCTTCCAGGACCAATTGTAGCTTGTATTTTTAAAGCATGCTCCAATGAAGTATTTCTAGACCTACTCAACCAATGTTCATTTGAAACTAGAGATGCATGAAGTTCATCAACAAAATAGTGTACCAAATTCTTTGTTTCCTCTATGGCTACCACAAGAGAGTCAAATTTTGTAGGTAAAATTCTCAGAATATTCTCAACTACTCTTCTATCCTCAAGAGTCTCTCCATGAGATCTAATATGATTTACTAGCCCTATGACTTAGGGTGAAAATGATTCTACTGATTCAGACTCCTTCATACACAATGTTTCAAAATATCTTCTTAGTATTTGCAACTTGGTTGTCTTTACCTTCTCCATACCTTGATAAGAAGTCTGTAGAATATTCCAAACTTGTTTTGACTTTGTTGCAGATTGAATTCTTGGGAAGAAACTTTGTTCTAATCCTTGAAATATGTAGAAAAGATCTTTTGAATCATTCTTTTGGTTGTCTTTCAATTTTTCTTTTTCTGCTTGAGTTAGGGCATTATATGCTGCTGCATCTGTAGGTTTAAGGAAACTATTTTCCACAAGATCCCATATATCTTGAGAATAAAATAGGTATTTCATTGTTATTGACCAGTACTCATAATTTTTACCATTAAACTATGGAATCTGGGGATTTTTTAGGCTTGTGCTTGGACCCATTGAATTTACCATTTTGAAAATCCTCCTTTGATATCTTTAACTCTAAAAACCCCTTCTCTGTAAACTCTCGACTCTGCACACCTTTGGTATTGAAATCTCTCAGTCTTGAAACCCTCGACTTTGGTTTTATTCAGCAACATCTATCTTTAAACCTGCGGATCCTTTCTTCAAACAATGGCTTCAGCAGAAAGTGGTGATCTGTATCTGCAAGAATTCAAAACCTTCTTATTTTCTTGTTTAATACATTTACAGCTTTAAATTTATTTTTTTACAGCGTGTATATCTAGTGCTGCCCCTTGCACTCACTCCACTTTTCTACCCTTGTATTTATTAAACACCATGTGATGGTCAGCAGCTTCTTCAAACCCTTTTTGACAACGACTTCATTTATCTTCAGACCAGAAAACCTCCTTGAATCGTTTTCTTCTCTTATACCAAATTTTGGGTAGGCAAAGGAAAACACAGCATCCCAACCAATTCATCAAGAAAAAATAGTAAGTAAAGTCTATAGCAACATAAACCAAAAAAAAAATGGCTTTCTATATTATTAACTGTTTTTTTACATTGTATATAAATCCGGCCTCATACATGTTGTATCAAAAGGAAACTTCGAGAGATAAAGAGGAGTATAAGCGATGAAAGAAGCTTCTAGTATACGTTTTTTTTTTCTATAAAATAAAAAATATTAACTTCATTACATCCGCACGGCAGTTGAGATTTCAATTTAACAAATACCAATAAACTTAAATCTTATGAAAAACAACTCAAAACTCTAACTATTCCACTGTACCAAGAACTACAATTGAATGACCATAGTTAACTAGGGCGAGAAGTTTAAGTAGAATAAATGTAAACGTCCCATAAAAAGTTCTAAATATATATAAGCTTAAAAAAATCTTTGGAGACGGCTTTTATTAAAATATTTGTTATTAATTGATTTAGATTATGTTTTAATTTATTTCTAAAAGTTTATTAAAAGAATATTTTAAATTAATTATTTATGTTATTTCTTTTTCTAGTATGCTAATATTTATATGATTTTAGCTCTATTAATAATTGATGCATTTAAGAAATGATGTTATTGTGTGAATCCTGTCAAATAAAATAATTTTAGATATCTTTTTAAAGCAATCTTCATAAGAAATTTTCTAATTTAATATGATTTTGAGTAGGATAGATAAATTTTAACTTCATTCTTCTAAAAAATACTGCATAGTATCCATTGGAACTGGAAGCATTTTCAAAATTGATTTTGAAGAATCCAACTTTTTTGGATGTTTCCAACATAACATGAATTGAAGCATATCCTTTTCATTAACTATATTATCTTTTATATTCCATGTCTTAACATATTCTTTTCACCTGAGATCAACCTATCATCAACATTATGCCTATAAATATTTTATAAGGGAGCCAACGATGCAAATCAAAAATTGGATATGATTGATTTATTTGTTTACGAAAAATACGTTACTCCATTTATGCAACAAATTCCAACATATAATCGCAATATCATTCTTCCAAACACTACTTAATGCTTTAAGGCAACAGCCCTAGCCCCAAACATATTAAGAAAATGACAGTCAATATTTCACAGTTTATTTCCATTGCCTTACGGCACAGCAGTCGTAAATTTTTATTTCGGTGAAGCGCAATATGAGCGAACGCGTATAGGCACGGCGAAGACTGGTGCGCGCAATCGTTTGAAACAGCTGGAAAAGACTGGTGAGAAAACTAAACAACATTAAATTTATTTTATTGATGCCTCAATTATCACGTACATCCGTTATGTTAAGTCTGGACGTTGTCGTTTCAATCTATGAATTGAGATAGACAAACACAATATTAGAGAGTGAACGTAATCTCACCTTTGTTAATAATAGACAAAGAATAACCTGAATTTAAAAAAAAAATCATATTTGTTATTAATTTATTTAGATTATATTTATTAAGTGCTTGGTCGACAAGCATTTACCAATCCACTATCAAGCCAAGCACTTATCAATCCACCTAGCCACGGGGACATTCTTTATCAAACTTTATTAAATAAAATTTTAAACTAATTATTTCCTTAAATTTTATTAAAATTATTTATTTTGTAGTTTCCTTTTCTAGATACACTATATCTTTATAATTTTGGCTCCATTAATCAATTGATGTACTTAAAAAATAATGTTATTCTTCACAACCTTAATAAAAATACATGAATCCCCATAAATTAAAATATTAAAATATTTTTTATAAGAATTTTTCTAACCTATATAGAGTTGTTTGTTTAAGTTCCATCTAATTTTGAGTAGGTTAGCTATATATTTTTTTCATTCTTATAAAAAATATTGCATGTTTCCAACTTAACATGGATTGAGGCATATCATTTATATTCAAGATTTGATCATATTCTTCTCACCTGAGACCTCCTCTCATCAAATTTTATCATTTGTATTCATTATTTTATCATATTCTTTTCATTCTTATGAAAATTACGTTATTATTTTATGCAACAAATTCTAATATATAATGGCAATATCAATCTTCCACAAATTGCTTAATGATTTAGCTGTGAAATAATTAAGCAATCCTCTCATCATTATCATTTATATTCAAGATTTGATCATATTCTTCTCACCTGAGACCTCCTCTCATCAAATTTTATCATTTGTATTCATTATTTTATCATATTCTTTTCATTCTTATGAAAATTATGTTATTATTTTATGCAACAAATTCTAATATATAATGGCAATATCAATCTTCCACAAATTGCTTAATGATTTAGCTGTGAAATAATAAGTCAAATATTTTATCAACTCTTCTAATACAAATGGTTTTGACAAGGATGCAATACTAGTAAAAAGGTATTGGGCTTTCTTAGTAAATATCTAAGTTCAATTCATGGAGAGGCATTGATATTTCTTAACAGAGATCTAAGTTCAATTTATGGGGAGGGTGGCCTTGATATTCTCCCATATTTTTAAGATCTTCAAAAAAATTCTTCTAATACATATGGCAGAACAAAATAAAATTTTATTTTCAAAAACTATAATTTTAAATTATAGAATAAAAAGATAATGAATAAGTAGATTACCTATTATTTATATGTCTTCATAACATAAATAACACCTAAAATATCCTTGTCTCCACATTATCACCTCCCAAAAAAAAAAATCTTTAAGGAGAGTAATATTGAGCCCTTGGATGTAAGTGACCAAATATACTTAGAAAAAAAGGTCTTAAGAGTAGGAAAGTATGATTGATGAAAAGTCGTATCTCCTAGCTTTAGTGAGTATACATAATCTTATGATAATGGGTAATTGAAATTTGGAAATCATTTATTGGAATTTCATTCATTTACTTGTTTGAGGTCCTCTTACTCATATAGATTGCTAACATATATTCAAATATGAAATTACTGTTAAAATTAAATTCAGTTTTTGACATTGAACCTATATAAGCCCAAGAATCTTATAGAATTATTGTAATTTTTATTAAAAAAATAAGATACTAGATCTTTAATCAATCATCAAATAATATTTTTTAATATTCCCTATATTAATGGTATATTTGTATTTTTAATTAATTTTAAAACTATCTAATATAAAATTTCATGTTGTCCTAACCTTTATAAAGTTCCTTTTTTTCTCAATAATTATATTATATCCATTGAAAATATATTCATATTCTACACTTCATTAAGTTTCCTTAATTTATATATCTTTTTTAATTTTCAACCAATGTAATACTTATACCATGATGATTCGATCATATCTTATTTTTACATTTGATAATGGCCCTTTATAGGGTAAAAATATCTGGTTTAACTGAATCTTCTCAATAATTCTTTTTATTCTCCAATCCACCTTATGATTTTTAGAAGGAGTCTTCAAGAGATTAGTCATAAGTTGAGAGTCAGACTCAACTAACACCTTTTTCCATCCAACCTTAGTAGTCTCCTGAAGGCTTTTGAGGATACCATACCTATCAGCAAGGTTATTAGAAAGAATACCCAAATTCTCAACAAAAGTAAAAACCAGGGAGCCATCTTAAGGTCTACCAATTCCTCCGACACTAGCTTTTCCAGGGTTTCCTCTAGAGGCTCCATCAGTATTGACTTTTCCAAAATCCTTAGGAGGAGGTTGTCAATTTCTAGTCCTATCCATCTTACTAATACTCACATTCCATTTAAGTTGGTTGCCCTTATAATATTTAATATTCAATATTTGCATCACTTGATCCCATCTTTAGTGGAAGTTTTGGGGCTGATTAAGGAGTTGATGGACTGATTCAACTAAGTTGGCTATGGTATTTTGCCAAATATAATGAATATCCTTCTTATCTTGATTAAAAATTTGGTTGTTTCCTTTCATTCCAAATATTCCAAAGAAGAATGGTAGAACCCATCCAAACTAACTGCCTAATAAAATGATCAACACCCTCTTGATTAGGCCAATCCCTTCAAATCTGTTCAAAAGTAAAAAAATTGGACCACTATAAGCCAAGTAAAGTGGCCATTCTCCTCCATAGCTCAGAGGCTAAAGTACACTCAATAAAAATATGCTTGATATTTTCTATATTCTCTTCACACATTTCACATCTAAAAGGGCCATGAAAACCATGCTTCATAAGTTGCTCACCAGTAAACACCCTACGATGCAATAAAAGCAAATTAAACAACCTCACCTTAGGCCAGAGCTTTTGAGCCCAAAATCAAGAAAATATGTCAGAAGAATGGTTGGGATTATTATGCCATAAGGTCAAATAACCTTGAGCAACTGAATACTCACCCTTAGTATTGTTGTTCCATCCAAAACAATATTTTTCATGGGACCAAGAGAGGGATCTCATATGAAGGATACCTTGGATATCTTATATTTACCTTTCTGGGATTTGAATAGGCCAGTCCTCAATAGGTATCCAATATCTACCAACCTTTGAATTACCAGTATGGTACCAACAGTAATTAGCCACCTTTATCCAATTAGCTCGGTGAAGCTCCTCCATCCAAGGCCTCCAATTTAGAAACTAAGTTATCAAAGGCTTGTGACCTTCCCAAGAATCTATCCAAAAATTTGCATGTTGACCATTATGAATAATCTAAAATAATTTTTTCTTTATCAAATCCTCACTATTCTTAAGAACTGCTAAAATGGGAGAACCTTTGGTGGGAATTTGATAGCGAACAAGGTCTTCAGAACTTTTGTTCTCAGTATATTTAGCATGGAGATTATTGGACCAAAGAGCATTGGAGTTATGCAACATCCTCCAATATAAATTAGTAGCTAAAGCTTTGTTGTTATTAATTTAAGACCATAATGCTAACCCCCCTTCACTCTTAGGAAGACATAAAGTATCCCATTTCACCAAGGCCCATTTTATTTTCTCCTTAGTACCACTCCAAAGGAAATGATGAATGATTTGATCCAATTCTCGAAGAACAACCTTTGCGATATTCAAAATGAAAGAAACATAAATAGGAATAGCTTGAAGGATTGATTTTAGCAAGGTGATTCTACCCCCAGAAGAAAGCCACTTGTTGGTCCACTTTCCAATTTTCTTCTTGAATTTGTCCAACAACCAATTCCAATCTTTATTTTTTTGTCTTTGAATATTTATGGGAATACCTAAATAAGTGATCGAAAGAGAGGTCTTCTTATATCTTAATTTATCCAAGACCATGGATTCCTGTCTAGCAGAGTAGTGAAAGAAAATAACTTTAGATGTTTCTTCATTGATCAACTGCCCAGTAGCCTTAGAAAAACAACTAATGATTTTCTTAATATTATAAGCTTCCTTAACTGTAGCTTTACCTAAAAGAGTAGAGTCATCCATAAATTGAAGATGAGAGATAGGTCTAGCTCCATGAGCAATGGTAACTCTATCAAGGGTTTTTTTTTCCTTCTTTTTGGTTATAGTCCTACCCAAGCATTCAACAAGAATGATGATTAAATAAGGGGATAGCAGGTCACCTTGCCTTATACCTCTAGAAGCTGGGAAAGACTAAGAAGGCCTACCATTGATAAAAACTAAGTAGGAAACTGAAGAGATACATCCCATAATTCAATCCATCCAATCCTTAGAAAAACCAAATTGCCTCAAAAATTTAATAAGGAAGTGCCAATCCACTCTGTCATAAGCTTTAGATAAGTCTAACCAAATGAACATGGAAGGAGAATTTTGCATATCCATGAAATGGATGGATTCCTAAGCAAGAACTATCTCATCTACTATTTGACGTCCTTCCAGATAACCCCCTCACTCTGGGGAAATAATCTTATGCAAAAGAGGCTTTAGCCTTTCTGCCATGATTTTAGTAATTATTTTGAGAAGAACATTACATAAAGCAATAGGTCTAAAAGTTGAGATATGATAAACCTCTTGATCTTTTGGAATAAGATTAATATAAGTTTTATTGATAACATTCAAAATTTCTTTGGCTTTCCTGGCTTCTTCCACCACCTCTAATAAATCAACATGAAGGATATCCCAGAACTCTTGGTAGAACTCAATGGGAAAACCATTAGGACCTGGGGTTTTCCTTTTTGCATTTTAAAAACTACTTGTTGAAGCTCATTGATAGTAATAGGAGAAGTCAAAATAGAGTTCTCCTCATAAGTGATAAGAGAAGGGATTGCTTGAAGAAAATTTTGTTGTGAAGCTGAGTCAAGAGGAGTAGCAGCAAAAATATTAGAAAAATAATCAACAACAATAGAGTTCATGCCATCCCAAGTATAAACAACATATTCAAAATCTTATTTTAGGGAAGAAATAAAGTTGTAAGATCTTCGAGCTAGAATAGATTTGTGGAAGAAATTTGTCTTTCGATCTCCTTCTTTGAGCCATTGAATTCTAAATTTTTGCTTCCATAATATTTCTTCTCTTTTTTCCCATTCCTCTAACTGAGTTGTGAGTTTAATTTCATCTGCACTTCTCTTCTCTATGAGGCCATCTAAACGGATTTTATTATTCAATTTTTCAAGATGAGCAATAACTTCATGTTTTTTTTTATAAACATCCCCAAACTATTTCTAGTTCCAAGTATTGATTTTGGATTTAATGTATTGCAGTCTTTTGGCAATATAGAACATCTTAGTACCATGCCTAGGTTTACCTTCCTTCCACCATTGTTACACATGAGGTCTGAAGGAAATGTCTCTAAGCCACATTAATTGAAAACAAAAAGGAGAGAAAATCACATTGGTTTTCCACAATTCCATCATGATTGGCAAATGATCCGAACCAACATTATTAAGAGTCTTCACTTTAGGAATGTAACCATAGATTAAGAAATTTTCAGAGAGCAAAAACCTATCCAATATCTCCATTATAAGCTAAGTCTTGCCTTCTGTTAGACCAAGTCATAAGGCCATTATCTGGTTGGATATCCACAAGATGGAGGTTTACAATATATTCGCTCATGAGGTCAGTGCTTTTGTCTAAATTTCTATTTCCCCCCTTTTCTCATCCAGAGAGAGGATGGTATTGAAATCTTCCCTGATCAAGATCCAATATTTAGGAAAATGAGAGATAATATGAGTAATATCCTTCCACTGTCTTATTTTTTCCTCTAAAGAAGTCGGAGTATAAACAATAATGCAAAGCATAATCTGGTTGGAATGTCTACTTTGAATAGCTATAGCCAACAAACCCCAACTGCCAACCATATGGTGAATAACTACCTCTTTTGGGTCCCAAAGACAAGCAATGCCACTCGAAGTCCCTTGGGAACTAAGGGAAACCACTTTTCTAGCTAGCCTAATTTTACTGGCAATTAAGTCCATATCCTCCATTGACATCTTTATTTCTTGAAGGAAAACAAGATGTGGATGATTTATCTGAATCATTATTCTAATTTTATTTTATTTTGAAAGACTCCCTTTGAGTCCTCTAATATTTCAAGTGATGATCTTCATTAATACCAAGGCTAAAAAAATTGGTAAGGGCATTAATCTTACCTTCCTCTACAAGCTGTTCACCTTCTTTTACCATATGATATTGATTGGTCTTGTGACCTACTTTTTGATTAGAATCCATATTCAATATTTTTTTCCCTATTTCTTGACTTATTCCAATTGAATCTGAGATGGCTTCTAACCCTGAAGAATGCTCATACATAGCCAAAATATTACTAGATGGTTTAACAGAGTCTATATTGGGACCTGCATTATTTGATGTTTTGACATTTGACATATTATTTTTTTTGTGTAAATTTTCTCCTTTTTTTTCTATTGAAAACCTTTGATTTGTTGGTTTTTCTCTGAGTTCTTCCCTTCATATTTAAATTGTGTTTCTAAGATTTCAGTTTCCATTATTTCCTCTTCCTCACTTGGACATCATTTATGGAAAGGATTTCAAACATATTAGCAGATGACTTTGATTGATCCTTCATAACTAGTTTTTTTTTAGTGTTCTTCTTCTTAGGTATTTGGAAACCTGCTGAGTTTATATCTTCTTTATTTGAAAAGGAAGTTTATTTGGGCAAGCACTAGCCAAATGACCATAATCATAGCAAATTCTACAATGAAAAGGAATGTTCTCATAATTCACTACTTTCTCCCAAGTGTCTTCCCCAAATTGTAATGTGATATTTTTAGGTAGGATTTGTCAAAATCCATTAAAACACAAATCCAAGCATAAATAATATGTTCAAAATTTTGAGTACAATCAAAATTTATCATAAAAGTTCCTAAAGAGTTTCCAATTAAAGAAAAAATAATAGGATTCCAAAATTCAATAGGGAGGCCAAAGAGTTTAACCCACACGAGAGCTATAGAAGGCATCTCTTCTTCGGATTTAAATTTAGTATGCCAGGGCTTCATGAAAAGCCCTACCCTTCCAAAAAAATATGACCCCCTTGAAAATTTTTCTCTCTATCTTCATTATTAGCAAATAAAACAAGAAAATAACCATTTGGATAAATAGATATTTGTAACTCACCTTTATTTTTCTAGTTTTTTGCAGTTCAAACTTTGAAAGCAGATGGACTCGAACAAAAACCCATGAATCGATAAATTAGTCCTCTTTTTTCCAAATATTCAATGTCAGTCTGAATGTTACCCATATCCAACTTAACAATAGGAGTTCCATGAACTGCTTTAAGACATCCTGACTCCAATTTCTTGGGATCAATATTAGGCATTCTTATAGGTTTATGGGAAGACCTAATATTGATATTAGCATTGGGTTATGGCTGTCCACCATGAAGGGCATCCCTAAAATTCATTTTTGGGACTGAGTCTTTGAAATTCTTACCCTTGACAGGGGTTTTCATAGTAGAATTATTTTGTGGGTGCACCTTATCACCAGATTCACTTGAGATATTAGTCATTTTTTGATCAACTGCTTGAAACTTGTTTCGTGATCTCTTTAATACTTGCCCTAGATGTCATGGAAAGGTATGGTTTTCACTTTTCTTTTGTGCAGTAAATTGGAAGTTGTTGTCACTCAAGTTCATAGTATGATCTATTGAAAGATAAATTTCTACCCCATATTGTATCCCCTACAACATTTATTGTTAAAATATTGAGAATAAACCACAAAAATATTGGCCTCTATGGTCCAAAGGCCCTAAAAACCAACCTCTAGAGCTGCTTGCACTCAACCCAGATGAAACCCTCGCATAGTCACTTGCCAAATATCTCATTCACACATAGAGATGTTATAGGATCTGTGTTGCTCCAAATGATATAAAAATTGGTAGAGACGTTTTAGGGTTTTTCAAGCATCTACCCTCAAAATTTCATCTCAATTCGAGTCCGGATGAGTGAGATATGGCCAAAACAAGTTCAGTAGTTTGGGCAGTCCTGCAAAAAACGTCTAATCAATTTCTACTCTCCTTTAAATATGATATTTAAATATTATAATCCTTTCACTTTTTCAATCAAGATATTTGTTATTAATTAATTTAGATTATATTTATTGAGTTCTTGGGTAGACAAGCACTTACCAATCCACCTACCCATGAGGACATTCTTTATCAAACATTATTAAAGAAAATTTTAAACTAATTATTTCCTTAGATTTTATTAAAATTATTTATTTTATAGTTTCTTTTTCTAGATAAACTATATCTTTATAATTTTGGCTCCATTAATCAATTTATGTACTTAAAAAATAATGTTATTCTTCACAACCTTAATAAAAATACATGAATCCCCATAAATTAAAATATATTAAAATATTTTTTATACAAGAAATTTTCTAACCTATATAGAGTTTTTTTGTTTAAGTTTCATATAATTTTGAAGTAGGTTAGATATATATTTTTTTCATTCTAATAAAAAATATTACACGTTTCCAACTTAATATGGATTGAGGCATATCTTTTGTATTAACTACATTATCATTTATATTCAAGATTGTATCATATTATTCTCACCTGAGACCTCCTCTCATCAAATTTTATCATTTGTATTCATTATTTTATCATATTATTTTCATTCTTATGAAAATTACGTCATTATTTTATGCAAAAAATTCTAATATATAATGGCAATATCAATCTTCCATAAATTGCTTTATTATTTAGCTGTGAAATAATTAGTCAAATATTTTATCAACTCTTCTAATACAAATGGTTTTGACAAGGATGCAACACTCGTAAAAAGGCATTGTGCTTTTTTAGTAAATATCTAAGTTCAATTCATGGAGAGGCATTGATATTTCTTAGCAGAGATCTAAGTTCAATTTATGGGGAGGGTGGCCTTGATATTCTCCCATATTTTTAAGATCTTCAAAAAAAACTCTTCTAATACATATGGCAGAACAAAATAAAATTTTATTTTCAAAAACTGTAATTTTGAATGATAGAATAAAAAGATAATGAATAAGTAGATTACCTATTATTTCTAGGTCTTTTTAACATAAATAGCACCTAAAATATCCTTAATATCCTTCTCTCCACATTATCACCTCAAAAAAAAAAAAAAATCTTTAATGAGAGTAATATTGAGCCCTTGGATGTAAGTGACCAAATATGCTTAGAAAAAAATGTCTTAAGAGTAGGAAAGTATGATTGATGAAAAGTCATATCTCCTAGCTTTAGTGAGTATACATAATCTTATGATAATGGGTAATTGAAATTTGGAAAGCATTTTTTGGAATTTCATTCACTTACATGTTTGAGGTCCTCTTACTCATATAGATTGCTAACATATATTAAAATATGAAATTACTGCTAAAAATAAATTCAATTTTTGATATTGAACCTATATAAGCCGAAGAATCATATAGAATTATTATAATTTTTATTAAAAAAATAAGATACTAGATCTTTAATCAATCATCGAATAATATTTTTCAATATTCCCTATATTAATGGTATATTTATATTTTTAATTAATTTAAAACTATCTAATATAAAATTTCATGTTGTCCTAACCTTTATAAAGTTCATTTTTTCTCAATAATTATATTATATCCATTGAAAATATATTCATATTCTACACTTCATTAAGTTTCCTCAGTTTATATATCTTTTATAATTTTCAACCAATGTAATACTTATACCATGATGATTCGATCATATCTTATTTTTAAATTTGATAATGGCCCTTTATAGGGTAAAAATATATGGAAATGGAATGATTTAACCAATAATCAAACATATTCATTTTATAGGTGTGTTCTTGATTACTACTTTTCAGATTATATTCAACAAATTAAAAAAAAAATGGAAGAAGCATACTTGAGTTGTATTATTTTTCATATTTTTTAAAACCATTTACTATATTTTATACTGTTAGAATTCACAAGAGTAGAACTACAAAGCATTACAAAATTTGAAGAAAAAAATAGAAATGATTGATTATTCCATGGATCAGCTTTGTATAAATAACAAAGTTGATCATTGAGAGTCGTTGGGTTACAACTCATAAAATATGATCTAGACTATAATTGAGAGTTCACCTGACTCATGAAGGAGTGTAAACTCAAGTAAGTCTATTCTAGTAGAACTTAAGAGAATAATTACTTATTCTAACACCCTCCCTTAAGTGATACTAGGGGTGTATTATACAAATGAGTCCTGTAAATAGAGCTTGATGAGGTACTCATATACAATGGTTTTATTTTGAGTAGATGGTAAAAACCCAATGGGAAAAATCATCTATCAAAAGGAAAAAAGGAAGAGGTATGTCTTCGATTTGTGAAGATTGTCCTCTTAAAAAAGGATGAGTCCCGACAACATGGCCTGATGAGGTACTCATTTACAATAGTAGATGGTAAAAACCCAATGGGAAAAACCATCTATCAAAAGGAAAAAAGGAAGAGGCTTGTCTTCGGTTTGTGAAGATTTTCCTCTTAAAAAAGTATGAGTTCCAACAACATGGTCTGGTGAGGTACTCATTTACAATATATATGAGATATGGTGAAAAAACCACATGGGAAAAATCGTCTGCTATGAAATAAATAGGCATGTCTTTGGACAACGAAGATTATCCTTAATAACACGAAAAAAATTAATGAGTCTCGGCAACATGGCATGATGAGGTACTCATGTACAATATGTAAGGGAGAGATGATAAAAAAACCACATGGGATAAAACCATCCTCCAAAGAATATAATAATAAAAGAAGAGGTTTAAAGACCTATATTTCAATGTAGCTATAATACTCCATGTTTCTCTCATAATTGTATGTAACGTGGAGAAGGAAATGACTTGGTGAAGATGTTTGCAACCTGATTTTCAATTGGAATATAGTCCAAGTATATGTGCCCATTCTGAATATGCTATAAAATAAAGTGCATGTGTATCTCAATGTGCTTGGTGCATTGTTTTTCAACTGGATTGCATGCAATATGAATTGTGATCTGATTATCACACCAAATACTAATAGTTTTTTCATTGAAAAACTCAATTTTTTTAAGAATTTGACGAAGCCAAACAGCTTTCTGACATGCTAAAACTACTATCCTGTATTCTGCCTTGGTAGATGATAAGACCACTACTTGTTGTTTTTTGCATAACCAAGAAATTATCGAAGAACCAAGACAAAAAAAATAGCCAAAAGTTAAACATTTGTCTTCTATTGAACTTGCCCAATATGAATTCGTGTAGCCATTTATATCCATGTATTTTATTTTATATAAGAGCCCAAAGTGAGTATTTCCTTGCAAGTAGCAGAGGATCCTTTTTGTTGCTTGCTAGTGATTGAAATGAGGTTGATGAGAGAATCTAGATATTAGGCCAACAAAATATGAGATATCTACATGGGTATGAATAAGGTATAACAGACTCCCTATAAGCTAATGGTATATATTTGCATCACATAGAGGAGATGTGGAGGCAGTAATTAGATTGACTCTAGACTGGAAATGTGTAGGATATAGTTTGCAATTTGTCATTTTAAACCTTTGAAAAATATCTAGAGTGTATTTTTATTGACACAATGAATTCTTGCATTTATTTAATTTATTTGGATCCCAAGGAAGTAATGTTCTAGACCCAGATCAGCCATATCATTTTTTTTAGAGAGAAAGTCTTTTATAGTTTGAATGTGAGTGAAGCCACTACCAATGAGTAGCATATCATCAACATATAGAACAAGTATGGTGATTTTTCCTTCATCTATCCAAATGTAGACTATGTTATCAGACTCACAATGAGAAAAACCTAAGAAAAGAAGGAAGGAGTCCATTTTTTCATACCAAGCTCTAGGAGCTTGTTTGAGGCCATAGAGAGACTTCTTTAGCTTAAAAAAATAGAGCAGTCTTGAGTGAAACTAGAAGGTTGTTCTATGAATATATCTTCCTTTAAATACCCATGTAAGAAGGAACGTTTTACATCCATTTTAAAGACAATCCACTTTTTAGAAGCAGCCAGAGGAAGAACCAGTCTAACAAAATCTATTTTGGCAACTAGTGCAAAGGTTTCAGTATAATCAATTCCTTCAATTTGAGAGAAACCTTTGTCTACTGTGAGAGCTTTATGTTTGTAAATTTTTCTATTAGGCCCATATTTTTTTTGTAAATCCATTTAAAATGAACTAATTTCCTTCCTTTAGGTAGGGGAACTAAATCCCAATTTTTATTTCTGATTAAGAAAGATAATTCATTCTCCATGGCATCATCTCATTATTTAATACCAGTTGCCTCTTTGAAGGATTGAGTATCAGAGGAAATAGACTAACAAAAAAGACCAATATCTTTGGATGATGGAATATTTTGAATGTAAGGAGTAGCTTCTTTAACAATGGTGTGGGCCCATTTTGGCATAGTGGAAGGAGTTGAAGGAGTGGAAAGACTTTGAGTTGGATTTATAGGTTCCTTGTATTGATCATCAATCTCTAAAGTTGATTCTTCATTATATTGAGGTTCTACTATAGGAGAAGTCTCAATAGGAGAATAGGATGGTTGAGGATATTTTTTATGGAATGTTTCATCAAATTGAACATTCCTATGAAAAAATACCTCATGAGTTGTGGGATCAAGGAGCCTGTATGCTTTCATTTCCTCACAATGACCAACAAATATGAGCTTTTTTATTTTCTTATCTAGAGTATTCCTTTTCTTCTTTGGGATGTTCGCCCAAGTAGTACACCCAAAACAATTGAAGAAGGAGACATCTGATTTTGATCCATTCCATGATTCTTCAAGAAATTGTCAAGAGCTTTATGAGGTGTGTGGTTTTAAATATAGTTTGCATAGTTTATAGCTTCTACCCAAAAAAAAATTGGAAGATATCTTGAATGGAGCATGTAATTTGTCATTTCCTTCAATGTTTAGTTTTTCCTCTATGCAATACCATTTTGCTACAGATTATGGAAGATAGAATGTTGATGAATGATGCCATGATTTGATAGAAATATGGAGAACTCATTACTAAAGTATTCCCTCCATTATATGTGCAAATTTTCTTGATGTTGCAAGAGGACTGATTTTAAACTATGGCTTTGAAGACTTAGAAGTGGGACAAAACATCACTTTTATATTTTAGGAAGTAGACCCAAGTTCTTCTAGAAAAGTCATCAATGAATATTAGAGCATATTTTGCTCCTTTGAAATAAGGTCCTGGAAAAAATATCAAGTCACTAAGGATTAACTCTAGAAGGGAGGAGGATTTTAGAGAACCACTTGATGGGAAAGAATCATGATTTTTCTTTCCAAGAACACATCCAGGACATACTCCATCAATAGAAGTGACTTGAGGTAAACCTATTACCACTTCATGGGTGCTCAATTATTTTAGGTAGTTATAACTGAGATGACTAAACCTTACATGCCAAATTTTGCTTTCAATATCTCCATGAGCCATAAAATAGAAGGCCCCTTCTAGATTTTTGTATCCTTTTAAGTGAAATAGGTGAGTATTGTGATCGATATCTCCTTTGGATATAAGATATTGGGAATCTCATAAGTATCTTATCTCAACTCTTGTTGGAGATAAGAGAACATTTTTCCCCTTTCCAGATGTGCAAATATGATAGAAAGAGAGGATATTTGTTGCAATGTTTGTAACATAGAGAACATTAATGATAGAGCCATCATCAATGTATATGTCACTCTTTCCTTTGAATGGGATAAATGAGGAGTCACCAACTTCTATACTACATGTTGATCTTGAGGAGATAGAAGAGAATGACTCATCTAAAGCAATCATGTGATGAGTTGCTCCAAAATATAGGACCCAGTAATTAGATGAAGTATTGGTGGTCTTCCCTTGGATATTTAGGGTTTTTCCTATTTGATTTTTACCATATATATTTTTATCCTTTATAGTTGCCTCTAGTTGTTGTAATATTTTTCTAGAATTTGTTTGCAGAATGACCATTATTTTCGCAGTGAGTACAAAATATGGGATTTATTTATTTATTTTTGAATTTTTCTTTAGTGGAGGTGGATGATAATAAGGCTTTAAAGGAAGAGGAAGATATATCATACTTTGAAATTTTGGTTTATTCTCTTGTTAGTCTCTCATAGAATTCTTCTAAGGAGTGCATTTTGAAACTTGCACCAAGAGCATATTTTGTAGATAGAAAGGTGGTTGCGAATATTTGAAGTAAACCATTTAATTTAGAAAGAATTATATAGATGTATTCATCATATTTTTTACCCTTGCAACTTCCTTTAAATTGAGTAAGGACTTCTTTGAATTTTGTGATAAAGTCAACAATATTGTTGAAGTCATCAAGAGATAAAGTTGTTAATTCTGCCTCAAGTTGCATTGACCTCAGTTGATCTACTTTCCAAAACAAATTATTTAGTTCTTTCCAACTTTCATGAGGATTTTTACAATCTATAATGTGAAACCACAAGATTTCATTTACATTAGAGCATATAATACCCATTGTTTCATACATATTTCCTTTATGAATAAATATTTCATATTCTTTTTCAAACTCAGGTTGCTTTTCTTATAATAGGTGTATGATCCCTTTTTGAGAAATGAGATTTAAAATTTTGGGTTTCCATGTATGGTAGTTAAGAGGAGTAAGAGGATCAATTGTATTCATTGAATTCATTTTGAAGTTAACCCAAAGTTCCCTCCTTTAACTTTAATTTAGAGAATGCAATGGATATTATTTTAGGAATGCCTGTAAGAAACACCAAATATCTCAAAATACCTGCCCTAACGAGAGGGAAACTATAAGTAATTTGAGGAGATTTGATATTAATTTTTAGGCTTAAAGATAACAAATATGTCAGGCCTATATATCTTTTATCTTCAAATACCTGCCCTAATGAGAGGGAAACTATAATAATTGAATAGATTTTTTAGACACCAAAACAACACCAATCCGATTATGTGACTGCAAACACTGATCGCTTTGACAAACACAGCCCCCAGGGAAGCCCTCAGAGGTTAAACAGTGGTCTTAACCACTTTCATAGCAATTTTGTAAGGTCAAGAAGCAATTTGGCACACTTGGACACTTTGCCTAGTATTTGGCTCACCTCGAGACGAATTCAAAATAGAATCCGTCCCACCCCAGGACGAATTCTGAATCCGTCCCTGGGTGGGACGAATTCTAAGCTTAACGGGCAAAAATGCAAAGGGTGCCAAGTGGCAGCCCAGAACAATCAGTTAAGGACTCCTGCATTGCACGCGTGTGTAGGTGGATAGAGGGGCCGTTAGAAGACTGTTACAAAAGGCATTTATCAAAGCTCAAGTCAACGGAGGACTCCCCTCCCTCATGGGAAGACAAGACTGCCACATGGTGCCTATGGCCAACACATGGAATTTGTGCTTCCCTCCCAAAAGAGACCCCATGGGTCTATAAAAGGTGGGACTTTTCTCACCCAAAATATACAGGTTAAAGGAGTTTTCAAGCAACGAAGTGCTACCGAGTTGAAGACCCACTTGCATCCCTTTTGGTTCGAGCTTCCCACATCCACCAATCTCTTTTGCAAGGGAGGTTGTTGGGTGGCCTTTGGAAGCTCGAACCTGACCCAAATCCAACACATGGACACCTGATCCAACCAATTCGCCGACCCCCCAATCCTAAGAGGTTTTGGGCCCATCCCTGGTGGATTGGCTCCAAAATCAAGTGCCAACGGTGGGAGGCCCACTTGGGCACCCCCGCACCTCCCAAGTCCTATTTTAAGTTTTAGAGCATTTTAGATCATTTTTCAGATTGCATTTTGTGTTATTAGGTTTGATTAATCCATAGCTGCAATTTTGTAACTTTTGGTCAGATTCTAGTATGTTTTGTGTTGCTTTGTCGTTTCACTGACTTGCAGGTGTCGAGGTCAAATTCCCGAGGGTGGAGGCCAAATTGGGAGAATCCGACCATCTGGGTCATCCCAAAATGGCCCCAATTACATAACCCCCCTATTTTTAGGCATTTTGCAGGTCTCGGGATCCGACATTGGAGCAGCAGCAGGTCGGTTTCCCCAACACAGAAGAATTTGTCCCACCCAGGGACGAATTGCAGTCAAAATTTGTCCTTCCCAGGGATGAATTCCAGTTGAAGGTAGATTGGCCAGTTGTCTCAGTGGAAGTGGCCTTCTGGTAACTTTTTTTATCTTCTGTCAAGTTTTGAAGCCATTTGGACTCACTGTAATTATTGTTTCAGGCAAATATTTACATGCATATTTCGTTAGTTTTAGAGAGCAAACGCTTTTCATTTGCGGCAGATGCTACTGACATCTTGGTTGTTTCTTTGTTTGTAGGAGAAGCAGCGGAGGTTAGGAACTCATCGACATCAGCGGCGGCATCATCTTGGCCCGCCCATTGCAATTGTGGGCATGCGGTAGGAGGAAGACTAAATCACACATTGTAACAATGACAAATTTAACGCTCCTAGCCCCTAAAAAGGGAGGAGACGTCTATGTAACCGAGGATAAGATATTTGAATAAATAGGGCTGTGATTTCTTTACATCTTTTCTCTCCTTTCCAAATTGTCTCTTTCCTTCGTTTTGGTGCATAAGGTTAAAGCATTGTATTTCATCTTACATTACAAAAATTAGTGTTTCCTTTGCCCGAAATCTCGTGCTTTCAATGGCGATCACGGTGGGACCTGTTCCCTGGTTTTTAAAATCATAGAAACTAATCAAAGTTTTGTGTTTGTGCTTGACAGGTACATTTTTTTTTTTGCAGACTGCTATTCGTCTCTGACAGGGACGAATTCTTTTTTGCAATTCGTCTGACCCTAGGACGAATTCAAATTCATCTCTTGGAGGGACGAATTCTATTCTGTAATTCATATCCCAGAGGGACGAATTCCTGTCTGCGGATTTTTAGAGCAAAAATTCAGAAGCAACTGGAGCAGGCAGAGAAGAGGTAGGGATTTTTATCATCTCTGTTAAATTTTCTATTTCTGTTTCTGTTTCTTTAATTGTTTTCATTTAATCCTGCATTGCATTAGGAAAAGTCGTGTATGCTAGTTTCATTTTTTTGAATAAAACGAATCCCACACACATCATGAAACAATTTTTAACCAATGAGCTAGTCGTAATACCCCAGCCCTTGATCAAGACCATTGGTGGATTTCATCACCACCTTGGCTTGATTTGCATCCATTTCCCAATTGTCAACTGTTGTTAAACATAAATCCTGACGAAGACAGATCGAGCGTAGCTGGGGTGATTCCCATGTGCGCGAGGATAAGTTTTCTATGGTAGGTGCCATTAATAGGACAATCCCACTTCCATACTGCCTACGTACCATGTACCTTCTGCTCTCATGTACCTATAGTCTCCCTCTCGTAAGGGCGGGTATATAGAGAGGTTGGTATATCGGCCTGGCTGGTATATTGAAGGGGCGACCTTTTTTGTAGTTATAAGAGCCTACATGATGCATTTAAACGTTTTACAAAACCTACAAAAACAAAACAAAACATCAAAATGCACTAAACCATTTTAGGACACACCAAGAATCCTTAAAAGAGATAATCACGATTTTGTGAATGTGTGTGTTTAATTCTGCTCAGTGTAGACAAAAAAAAAGAAAATCATAAAAACGAGATAAAAACTTATTTAGATAGCATAGAAGCACCACAATGGTGTACACCCGCAGTCAAGCCCAATCAAGGGCAGAAGCTCCATAAGGTACACAAAAACCAGGCACAAGTCGCCTTCACTTCATTCTTGAGGATTTGGTCATACCGCCTTATAGGTCTAACCTACAAAAGAATCCAATTCAGAATCCTCGGTGGGGTATGCCTATTCAAAACAGCCCCTTTCGGGAAGATGCCTTATATGTAGACCTTGACATAAATAGAGAATCACCTCTTGAAGTTAGGCATGAGTGGCCACCGCGCAATGAAGTGCTAGACAGGCACACCGTCCATTTGGAGGGGCAACGTGGATATGACATCCCTTCTTTACCTCTCATCAGAACAAAGAGACCAAATATGGAGCACAGAGCTCCTTACATAGGGTGACCTAACTCTGCCAACCCCATTTACACCCGTGAAAGGGATTATGAGGAAAACCATCGCATTCCTCAAGGACAACAACATACAACTCGAAAACCTTATGCTTCTGCACCAGCCGGATATCATGATCACCCCTTGAGGCCAGAACCTCGAGCACATACCACCTACCTCGACAGAGGGAAGCGACCCCTTGATATTTTAGAGCATCAAAATTGAGGTAAACCCATAGGAGGAACATTTGAACCTTTTGAACAAAATAGGGTAGATCAAATTGACCCGGCTGTCGCCAGATATACCACCCATCAAGCCCAAATCATGCGGCTTAAACAAAGTTAGCAAGAGATAGAGTATCAATACCGCTTGGATAAATAATGCATGCAACGCGAAGCGGATGAGTTACGCTATGAAATACATGAGAGGGGGCCAACCCCTCGCATCCAAAGAGCTAAACAGTATGAGAGGCGTAATCCGTTGGTGTAGGACAAGTCTCCATGACCTCGTCAAGCTCTACCTCCAAGACCCCATAGATTCGAGAGGGAGGCAACTCCTCGAAACAATGATGGGTACCTTCAGCAAGAGCTTGATCAGGGTCACAGGTTTCACCCAGAGACTCCTCAAGAATTTTATGAGGAGTATGAACCAGAAGAGGAATATATTGAAACTCCCCATCAAGGCAGGAAGGATGCCATTCGGCCACCCCTCCATAGGCCTCCAGTTTATCGTAACTTGCAACAAGGGCGAACAAGAGAGGAAGAAATAAAATCTTCCGATGCATACCAAGCGCTATTGGAGCATTTGGAGTCTGTGGAGACAAAAGTTGTTGGGCATCAAAAACCCACATTACGTCTACTCCACAATAATCCGGTGCATCCCTCAGTGCCTACACCTCTTTACCCCGAACACTTCAAGTTGCCTCAATTGGCAATTTTTAAAGGTGAAGAGGACGCACAGGAACACGTTACATGATTTCTAAGCCAATGCTTCGGCATCCAACATAATGATGCATTATTGCTTAGAAAATTCATAACCACATTCGCAGGACCTACCTCGGATTGGTTCACACAACTGCCCAAACACAGCATAAGCAGCTTAGATCAGCTAGTAGATGTGTTTCTTGAAAGTTTCGCCTTCAACACAAGGAAGAAGGCATCACTTAGTGATCTTGCTAGCCTTAAAAAATTTGAGGAGGAAACAATGGCAGCGTACGGGAACCGATGGAGAGCTTTGCTTTCTAAGTTACCCTACCGTCCTCCCATGTTGGACCTCACGCAAATGTTCACAAAAAGTTGTTTAAAATCAATCTCCGATCTATTTTTGCTGTGACAATACGACAGCTTAGAAGAAGCTTTGGCGCAAGCCAGAGTCATAGAAGAGATTAATATAGGCGAAGGTGCAATTGCCAAGCCTAAGAAGAAAGAGTGGAATAAAACCACTAAAACTGGGATAACGCAACCACAACACGCTGTAGTCAACCAAGTTGCGATAAATGTTCCCATGCTTGTGCAAGAAACTCAGCCTCAAAAGGCTAACTACCAGGCAGTTCCTCCTGCTTACGAAAGAGATAACAAAATACAGGAGCAGTATCAGCAGCGTCGCCCTAGGCAACAATTCACCCCGTATGTGGAGTCTAGGGACTCCTTATTTGACCGCTTGTCGGTGGCAAATTTAGTTACTCTGCGTAAATCCAAAATTTTGACCCTAACATTCCCAAACCTAGGGGGTATAGGGAGGAATTGTATTGCAGATTCCATAGGCGCAAAGGACATGACCTAAATGGGTGCTGGAAATTCAAAGAACTAGTCCAAGATTTGATCGACAATCGAACATTGGTCGTGGACAACCCCATCGCACCAAACAACCAAAAAATGGGGGTATTCAAGGAACCCTTGCCTGCCCACGAGGCACAGACAAAACCACTCCAGATTAACGAGGAGCGACAAGATCTTCCCGCGCAAGGATTTGTGGAAATGATTAGCATTGTAACAAGGAACAGAAAATACCCAAGCAGTTGCCCCGAGGTAGCTGCGATGGAAGTTCCGTCGACATCGCAGCCTCAACAACGCCCAACGCAGTTACCTCCGCCTAGACCTGAGGTCACGATACGAACCAAACTCACGCAGAGTTTGTGGACCACGTCGGCTAGGCTGTCCATCTACGAGCTTATTCAACAATCAGCTCCCCATAGAGAAGCTCTTATGGAAATTTTAAAAGCCATTGAATTACAACCCCACGAAGCAAATTCTTTCAACGCCTTCGTGGGACATGTGAAACAATGTACGGAGCCTGTCATCACATTCAGAGAAGACGAAGTCAAAACGATATCAAATGACATGTTGGATCCACCCCTGCATGTTATCGCACGGGTCAACGGGATCCCGTACAAGAGAGTGCTGATAGATACTGGCTCGTCCAGTAACATTATAACCACTGCAGTGTTGAAACATTTAAAACTACTAGCCTCTCACATCACCGCTTCCATGTACACACTGTGAGCTTTTAACGATGCAATTTTCTCGACAGTCGGCACGGTTGTTCTGCCTATACAGGTAGGACAAAATTCAATACCCACACTGTGCCATGTGCTGGAAGGTGAAATGGCTTATAATATACTACTAGGGCGGCCTTGGATCAGGGACATGAAGTGTGTCCCCTCGATCGCACACCAGTGCTTGAAGTATGCCTATGAAGGGCAAATACATGTAGTCCCAATGGACTTAGAGCCCTTCAAGTATTGCAATGCGATACAATTCATACCTCAATCGACCCTCCCATCAACGCATTTGGATTTTCAATTGAATCCATCTAAATAGGGTCCGATACCGCAAGCACCATTGGTGGCCAACAAGGCAAAATCCCAACCAGGTGAGACTTCATCACCTACTCCTTCATCATCAACGCCACCTATCGTGGCCCAACAGAATGACAAGGGAAAGCAAATCATGGAAGAGGTTAAGCCTCTAGAAGAGGGGTTGCCCACGATTTCAACCATATCAATAGAGGAAGTGCCCAACACAACGGAAACCAAGATTCCTGAACCACCAAACATGGAATGGACTCAGGAAGGACTACCGTTTCCTCCCACCCAATAATCAACAATCACTGTTGAAATGGCCAGTACAGGCCTGGGGGAATATTTAGTGCAAAATGTTGTGGCAACCCCCACACTGGAGTCAGTACAAGACATGGGAAGACCTCGCCTCCCCATTGGAACAATCATCCCTCTAGGCTACCCACCGAACCAAACGAATTTTGTGTATGGGGGCCTTGATCATGGTTCTGAACCATGCGAAAAAAAGGAAACAGATGAAGAGCCTTTTGTCGAAAACATCAATTATCTGTCGAACCCAGAATTTGCCCTAAAATATCTCGAACAATGCAATTGGAATGGGTATGGGCTAGGCAGATATGATCAAGGGATGCGGATCCTTTGCCAACCAAGATATCGGATGCCATATGACAAGTCGGGGGTAGGGTTCAACCATCCCCTTGCATTAGACATCTTGGTTGAAAATATGCAAGGCCTAGAAATAGGCAACAAGGGGGGATTGGCACAAGACCCGTACGCCAATCCAAACACAGAATACACATTAGGGGATTATCTCCCATGGTCTACAAACACCCCTGGAAACAACAATAATCCCTCTCCTTTGCTAGAGAGAGGTGGAAGTTCAGAGAGCAATCATCAAAGAGAACAACAATGGCTTTCGGACATTTTTCTGAAGCTATTCCCCATAGAGGTTCCAGATGAAATAACACAGTCTCAAAAGAATCAGGTCCCTCCACTAAGAGTGGAACAACCACAATGGGACCAGATTAATTCATTGGAACAGGAAGAGTCCTCAATGTCACAAGCAACAAATGCTGAAGAGGATGAACAATTTTGGATCTATGAAAGCGATTCAGAAGACAAAACTGAAATGGACTATCTCAGACATGAGCGACGACATCACCGCGCTCTAACTCATGAAGATCTAATGGGACAAATGGGTATATGGTTAGGACATGAATGGCACGTAGACCCAACGAGGTGGGACCAAGTGTTAGGCCTATGGCTCCAAATTCAAGATGAGCATCGTCCACCTCGAGATCCCATCATGACAACAGTGCCAAGGGAAGACCCCGCCTTCCTTTTCACACATAGAGATGAATTTGCACCTAGAGAGGATCCATTCATGCCCGTTCCCGTAGAGCCGGATCCGAGTATAGGGAACATCTAAAAGAATCAAGTCATCACACCCATGGTTCTGGAGACCAAATTCATTCCATCCACATGATCTCCATTGATTTGACCACACCCATCCGCAATCCGATCGATCCATCACGGTCATTGCATCTAAACATGGATGCCATTGACTGGGATCGCGTCAATTCACCATTATCACCATCATAGTACTGGCCTTTCGGTGAAATGCTTCATTTTACCCCAAGGACAACTTATGATATTTTTCAAGCTGAAGAGGGACCCGAGGTTCCAAACGTAGATCTTAACTCAGTCGATGATATCCATTTAATCCCAACTCCACATCGCTTGGATGACGGATCCCACATGTCAGTCGAAGAGACGACTGACGTAGACATCAGCACAGATCCAATGAATCCATGGATTCTCAAGCTGGGGGTAAGCCTTTCTCCCAAGGAGCAAGCCGATTACATTGCCCTTCTTAAATAAAATAAGGAGGTTTTTGCATGGTCGTACAAAGATATGCAAGGGCTAGACCCGCAGCTAGTCATGCACAATTTAACGCTTGATCCGAAAATCAAGCCTGTAAAGCAAAAACTAAGAAAGATGCACCCAAAAGTAGCCTTGATGGTCAAAGACGAATTACAAAAGTTGTTGGATGCACAATTTGTCATCTGCGTGGATTATCCGCCATGGTTGTCCAACATGGTTCCCATCAAGAAGCCCGACGGGAGGATTCGCATATGCACCGACTTTCGAGACTTAAACAAAGTGAGTCCTAAGGATTATTTCCCCTTGCCAAGCATTGATGCATTGGTAGACGCTACAGCAGGTCATGAAATGCTCTCCCTAATGGACGGTTTCTTAGGATACAATCAAATTCGTATCAATCCTGAAGACCAACTCAAAACGGCATTCACAATGCCTTGGGGGACATTTTGTTATAAGGTCATGCCTTTTGGCCTTAAAAATGCTGGCACTACATACCAACGTGCTATGACTTATATCTTCCATGATTACATGCACAAAACTTTGGAATATTACATGGATGATTTGTTAGCCAAGTCTCTCTTGCGCTCAGATCATCTCGGTGACTTAAGCAAGATTCTCGATCACCTCATAGAGCATAAGGTCAGACTGAATCCCAAGAAGTGCGTGTTCGGCGTCACATCTGGAAAACTCTTGGGTTTTATAGTCTCCAAGAGAGGCATCAAAGTGGACCCTAATAAAGTCAAGGCAATCCTTGAAATGGCTCCCCCAACCACTATCAAGCAACTTGAAGTCCGCAAGGAAAGGTCGCATCGATTAAACGCTTCATAGCACAATTATCTGACAAATGCCGACCAATGAACAAATTATTGCACAAGGGGGTCACATTTCATTGGGATGACGAGTGCCGATCAGCCTTTGATCGAAATCAAACAATACTTGGCTTCGCCGCCAGTATTGGCATCGCCTAGACCAGGTGTGTCGTTCTACTTATACATCTTAGCTACTGAGGTGGCACTGGGCGCAATGCTAGCCCAGAAGAATTAACTTCACAAAGAACAAGCTACTTATTATCTTAGCCGCACCCTGGTCAGTTATGAACTTAACTATGCATACGTTGAGAAACTCTGCTTGGCAATGGTGTTTGCTACAAAGAGGCTACGCCATTACATGCTGAGCAAAATGATGTATGTTGTGTCTAAGGAGAATCCATTGCGATACATGATGAGTCGTACTTATCATAGTAGCCGCACGGCGAAATAGATCATGCTGTTGACGGAATTTGACATTGAGTTTATTGGGCAAAAATCTATAAAAGGACAAGTCATAGCCGATCAACTAGCAGAGGCTCCTCTTGAAGACGATCAGCCTCTGTTCATAGAACTACCCGATGATGAGGTCTTCCATGTCTCAGAATCGCCAGATTCTGAAGAGCCTGAGTCTCAGGCCGACATAACCTTATTTTTTGATGGTTCTAAATGTGAGCAAGGTGGTGGCGCAGGAATTGTATTCTTCACACCGCAGGGTGCTCCAATGCCCCTGTCATTTAAATTAAACTTCCAGTTCACAAACAACAATGCAGAATATGAAGCCTTGCTCCTAGGTCTTCAGACAACAATCGCCATGAACATCAAAAGACTGAACATCTTTGGTGATTCGCTGTTAATCATCAATCAAGTCAAAGGGGTATATCAATGCAAATGCCCAGTCCTAAAAGCCTATAAAGCCCTCGTGGATAAATTCCTAGAAAAACTTGAGTGGTATGACATCGAGGCACTCCCTCGATCATCGAATCATTTTGCGGACACAATGGCCTCCTTAGGGTCACTAATCTCGCAAGACCTTTCCGGTGATATAACAACCATTCAGGTCAAAACCTTATCGCAACCCACGATGGAGCGCGCAAGCTCAGATTTGACGCCAGGGGTCCACATGATCCAGATAGAACCATCTTCGGATAAGTTCTTTTGAATCCGAGACTATTTTAAACATGCCAACTAGGGGTCTTTGTTCTCCCCCACTCCCATTAATAGAAACACAACGCTATTCTTACAAGTTCTATCCCAATCAGCATTTTTTATGGAAGAACTCCAAAAGGGATTGGCTGTTCAAACTATCGAGGTATCCGATCAACAGGACTGGTATTTACCCATAAGGGACTACCTCAAGTTAGGTAATCTACCCTTTGGATTGACGCACGCCGCAAAACGAACATTCAAACAGAAAGCGGTAAAATATGTCTTGATAGGAGACATTTTGTATCGTCGTAGCTACGACGAAATTCTTCTTCATTGCTTGGACCAGCAAGAGTCCACTTGGGCAGTCACCCAAGTGCATGATGGTACATGTGGCAGCCACTTCAGTGGTATGGCCATTACAAAGTGCATTCTTCGCATGGGCTATTATTGGCCATCTTTAGAGCGAGATTGCTACGCGTATGTCAAGAGGTGCATAAAGTGTCAACATCATGCAAATTTAATGCACGCACCTTCCCAGGCCCTACAGACAGTCCAGTCTGCTTGGCCATTTTCGCAGTGGGGCCTCGATCTAATCAAAAATATCTCCCCTGCATCATCAGGCCATCACACGTTTATCATAATGGCCACAGAATATTTTACCAAATGGGTGGAAGCAATTTCGTTAACCTCTACGACAGGACCCCGCATTGCGGAGTTCATTTTGCATTACATCATATGTCGTTTTGGTATTCCATCCAAAATAATCTTGGATAATGGGCCATCATTCAAGAACAAAGACGTGCGTGCTTTAACCACAAAGTACAAAATTTAGCACAACTTTTCAACACCCTATTATCTGCAAGCAAATGGGCAAGCAGAGGCGTTAAACAAAACGCTAGTCGCCATCCTTAAAAATACCGTCGTAGACAGTCATAAGGATTGGCACATACAAATCCCACTTGCCCTTTGGGATTATCACACTAGCATTCGGACGCCCACTGGGGCAACTCCGTTTTCACTAGTGTATGGCTCAGAGGCAGTAATGCCTCTCGAGTTAGAAATTCCTTCCCTCCGCATATCAATGCAGGAATTCATCGATGATGACACTACACGGCAGGACTGGTTAGACCAACTTACGTTGCTCGATGAAAGACGCGTTAATTCTCTCGAGCACTTACATATCTATCAAGAGCGGCTTAAGAGAGCTTACAACATGAAAGTTCACCTAAGAGACTTTCGGCTTGGTGATCTGGTTCTGAAGGAAAACCAACAAAACTCTAATTTGCCGTCCCATATGAGAGACAAATTCACGGCAAATTGGCTAGGTCCTTATGTCATTGATAGCAAAATAGGACTGGGAACGTACAGGCTAGCTTCTCTTGACGGTATCAAGGAAACAGAACCCTTGAATATCAATCATTTGTGACCATTTCATATCTAAGAAAGCCATATACCAAAAAAAAAAAAAAAAAAAAAAAAAAAGCTCCAAGGATTATCGCAATCTCTTGGTCAATCCAAAAAGCTCCAAGGATTATCGCAATCTCTTGGTCAACCTAAAAGCTCCAAGGATTATCGCAATCTCTTGGTCAATACAAAAAGCTCCAAGGATTATCGCAATCTCTTGGTCAATACAAAAAGCTCCAAGGATTATCGCAATCTCTTGGTCAATACAAAAAGCTCCAAGGATTATCGCAATCGTTTGGTCAAAAAAAAAAAAAAAATCAAGAAATTCAATAAAAACAAAACAACAAAAATCATCAAAAACAACAAAGATTTGCATCTCAATTCTAGGCATACTCGAATTCATCAAAAACAACAAAGATTTGCATCTCAATTCTAGGCATACTCGAATTCATCAAAAACAACAAAAACACCAAGCATAACTTTTACCACACTACAGTCAGTGTTCTGGGAATGTACCAAGATTTTCAGTGATTCAGTCATCATTTTCCTCTTCATCCATGTAGTGTACCAAGTCGAACAGATTTTACGAAGGTAGAGTCATACTTGAAATACACCTTGTTACGTAACATCCCAACACAAATCAAAACACTAAAATTCCCAAATTATGTGAACGAAAGACGAAACCTGCAAAATAATCTAGGTCACCACAAGCGAAACAGTTATCTTTCTCATCCCCCTGTGCGAATGACCCCTAGAATGCTGAGAGTTGGCAAAAGGACAAGCATCCTCCCTACCCAATTCCCTAAGAATCCCTAAAGTTCTCAACAGTTGCAAAACACAAAAAATTTGCAAAATGTCAAAACTCCAAAATTTGACAAACTATAGTGCACACATCAAAATGCACAAAGCAACAGTGATTTTCATCACTCCATATCCCCAATCCCTTGCTCAAAAGAAAAACAAATCAAAATAAACAAGTGATCTTATCACTACAAAAGAGCAAGTATCCCAATACAATTGAAGAAAAGAAGGGAGTTGACCTTGAATCCCCCGGAACTCTCAGCATTCTGTAGGTCATAAGGCAAGATTTTGTACCAATTTGGTTGATAGCCTATCGGTAACAGAAGTAAACCTCCCGCATGACGATATATCTATCACATTAACTTGCGTACAAATCAATGTTTGCATGTGGATGAGCTAGCTTAAGGCATCCTGGATTACAACGCAGATTAATCTTAGTACATACAACAAAGGAATTCGTGGAGCTAATTAGGTGATCCTCAGTACAGGTTCGGTTGAAAGCCCACCTGGCACTGGCGGTATCCTAACAAATACCACTAAATGAACTCAATTGCACACACAGGGATGTTAAATAACTCGGTCAAAACAGGTCCGATTCATACCTTGTTCAAAAGTCTTGTAAGATAAAGTACAGTCATGGATAGTGAGATAAAACTGTCTGAATCTCAGAAAATCATACATTCATCCCAAAACCATCTGCGCTACTTATCATCCTTATGATACCATCAGAAAATACAAAAATAGAAAAAACCAGGTAAATAAAGAGCTTCTTAAATAGCCTACAGTGCAATCACCACAAATATCATTCATCCATTTCAATTTGCATATCACATAGACATCTAAAACATTTGAATTCATCATAACATCTACATTCATCAAAATGAATAAACATGCATAACAAAAAACAAATCATCACATGTACAAAACCAAAAATAAAACCGGTATATATATATATATAACATCAAAAAGATGCCCGTAGGCTACAAAACCGGTCCTCAGACCTCGCAAGCATATCCAAAAACCCAACCTAAGGCGTCGACCACCATGATCACGCAAGATCGGTGCAACGGGAACTACCCCCCATGGTGTGGGTCCGACAGGACCCTGCAGGGCGGCTACTGCTAGCCCCCGCATCATGCCTACTACCACCCCCCTCATCTAACCGCCTGTGACGAGATGATGCTGACTGCTCAGTCAAACTATCCCTCGTTCATCGAGAATATCTACTGATCGAAGGCTCAGGGAGCCGCTCGCCAAGGCGGATGACCTCCCTCTCCAAGTCTATCCGATACAGACACCACTCTACCTCTCATCGATGATAGATAGACAATGCATCATCCCATTGCACCAAAACTCCATCCTGCTCTGCCAACTGAGCACGCAAAATATCCCTCTCCAGATCCCGCATCCACAGCAGCTCTGTAAGTCGCACAACCTCATCGCCTACATCCGACCCCACCTCCTCTGTATCTATCGGATGCATAGGACTCGCGGGGACAGTAGCCTGCTCAGGCTCCAAATGCTCCTCCACATCCTGCATGTCCGGCTGCTCCGGAACACCCAAGTCCACATCCTCATCTCCCACATCCACCATGTCTACATCATCCAACGGCCCCCCCAATCACCCCCTGCCGCCTCAGCATCCTCCACTACCGCCTCCGTGCCTCCCAGTGGACCCTCTCCTCTCCAGCGCCGCAATACCCACCACGAATCATACTCAGTGGTAGTACCGACGTCATCCACATCCGGGACCTCAATCATCACATCCGACTCCTCGCCCAATGGCATGGTGACCGGTGGCTCCAGATCCCTCTCATCTCCATGACGTTGATAACCTACGGGCTCACCAGGAAACCCCTGGCGCACCCCAAACTGTCGTGTAACCCGATGGTACGGAAAGAACTCATGCTCCGTCCCGTGTCGCCCAGTCAACCATCACTCCCTCCATACCCGTCGGAGCCACTCTCTAGCCTCAGGCCAGGCTGGACAGTCCCGATAGGGACGCCAAAACACCTCCCCTGGAGTGAGCCGAGAAAAGGCATCAATGTAGTGCTCAACGACACCTGCCCATCGCCGACTCTGCCCCTGCTCCGCAGACCGTCGCCACAAATCCGCATAACCAATATCCTCATCCTCCATCGCCGCCCGAGTCATCCACGGTAACCCGATAGGCCTCTCAACAGCTATGTGCTGCCAACCCCAGCACTGCAACAAAAAATTGCAACTGACACCCTTCCACTGTCGACAGTGGACCCCGTATAGCTCCCCGTAAAGTTGTGCCAACAAAGTCTGTCCCCATCTCAGAATCAACGGTGCCTCTATCGGGAACTCTACCAACTGCCACACCAAATCCAACAGGTTCCACGGGAACCTCGCACCTGACGAATCAGGGAGAAGAATGTTAGAAATGAGGCCCATCAAGAATGCGTGCCTCACTCCTAACACCCCCCTCTCCTTCCACCAGCTAACCAAAATCCCACCAGCCTGGAAATCCACTTTGGCTGTCTCCACTGGATCTGCTACACCCAGCTCCCCCCCATGCCCAAAACATCTCGTAAGTATAGCAGTCCACTGATCAAACGGAGATGTCCTAATAGGCAGACCATCTATCGGAATCCGAAGCAACCGATAGACGTCCTCAAGAGTCACAGTCATCTCCCTTGTCGGGAGATGGAAAGTATTGGTCCGTGGATCCCAAAGCTTGATCAGGGCCATCAGATAGGCCTGATCCAAAACCACAGGCTCCAGTCAAGCCACCTGCTTGATCCCAATGGCATCAATCCATTCCTAGTCATCATCGGTCAATGCCAACCGCGCCTCAGTAAATGCAGCGGGTACACGGTACCGGCTCCTAACAACCTGCAAGCACAAAAAAAAATATATATATATATATAACAGATCAAATTTTCAGTTCTAGGGTTTCTAACCTTAACTGATAAACAAAAACATCACAACAAAAAAAAATCTTAAAGTTTTGAAAAGCGTCAACACAAAAACAATGCATTAAATTAAAGCAAAATAAACCCTAGGGTCACTTACAGGTATGGCCTCGGCTCCGCCGCTCGAACCAGTTTGTGCACTCATGATGGCAGAGATAATTCTAGCAGTTCTTCGCTTCGCAGAATTACCTCCTCCTCCCAGAGCTCCAAAATCGCAAGAAAAAAAATGACACAAATGAGCCCAAAATCAAGTTTTGGCCATTAAATAGGCCTTTTGCACTGGAATTCGTCATTGACTTGGATGAGCACTCTGATCAGCGCTCGTCCCACCTAGGGACGAATTCTCCAGCTGGGATTCGTCCCACCCAAGGAAGAATTCAGGCCAGCACCAAAAAAAATCAACAAAAATGACTAAAAATGCACTAAAAACAGACAATAAAATTGCCCGACAGGATTGCTACTGCACCTGACAACATGGGCATACAAAATTGACATTGGAGTCACAAATTGTCACTATAATACTCCCTAAGAAGGCTACCATAGCCGAACCACTCCAAGGGAAGACGGATTTTAGACAATTTCATCCCCAAACGCCATCACCAAAAGGGCCAAAGCCTACTCAAAAACAGTACAAAATTCAACAAAAACACAGCAAAAACATTTTCGGACATAAGTGCTCTTGCACTTAAAATCCAGGCAAAGAAAATCGATGTCGAGGTCCAAATTATCGCTCTCCTACTTCCCCAAGAAGGCTACAATAGCCGGATCGCTCCACGGAAAGTTAGGTTTTCGATGATTTCACCTCATTACGACATCACCAAAAGGGTTAACACCCACCAAAAACAGGTCCAAATGTTGGAAAAATTGCACACGCTTAATGGTAAACCCTCTAAAGGCAACCTTGCACAAGTCATCTTGGGTCAAGCGACTCGTCTCTTCTCTCATGAAGGTCATTCCCTCATCGATTCGTCGCTTGAGGGGGTAGTCACACTTAGTCACAAACCAACAATCACACACCCAATTAAGGAAAACGACATGCATTCAAAGAATCATTGACAAAGACAATCACACTCCTGCTCGGGGCAGTAAACAAGCAACAATCAAATCAATCAAACACTTGGCATTTCGTGAATCATGAACACAAGGTTCCCCCTGAGAATAAAAATGCCCTTCACTTGTTCATGACTCGATCAATGTCTGAGTTCAATTCACACCTCACCAAAACAGGTTAATACTTGAAATCAAATTCCTTAGCTCGTCGAAGCAAGGATTCAAGAATGCATGCCCTTTCCATACTTGGGGTATCAAAAGTTGGTTAGGTTTCCAAGAAACCCTAATCATTAGTGCTTTGGTTATCTATTTTTGCTCAAGATCGCGTCACCCGCAGCTGCTTCCCAAAAAGGGGCATCTCGTAGACACCAAAACAGCACCAATCTGATTATGTGACCGCAAACACTGATCGCTTTGACAAACACAACCCCCAGGGCAGCCCTCAGAGGTTAAACAGTGGTCTTAACCACTTTCATAGCAATTTTATAAGGTCAAGAAGCAATTTGGCACACTTGAACACTTTGCCCAGTATTCGGCTCACCCCGAGACGAATTCAAAATAGAATCCGTCCCACCCCAGGACGAATTCTGAATCCGTCCCTGGGTGGGATGAATTCTAAGCTTAATGGGCAAAAAGGCAAAGGGTGCCAAGTGGCAGCCTAGAACAGTCAGTTAAGGACTCCTGCCTTGCACGCGTGTGTAGGTGGACAGAGGGGCCGTTAGAAGACTGTTACAAAATGCATTTATCAAATATCAAGTCAACGGAGGACTCCCCTCCCTCATGGGGAGACAAGACTGCCACATGGCGCCTATGGCCAACACATGGCATTTGTGCTTCCCTCCCAAAAGAGACCTCATGGGTCTATAAAAGGTGGGACTTTTCTCACCCAAAATATACAGGTTAAAGGAGTTTTCAAGCAACGAAGTGCTATCGAGTTGAAGACCCACTTGCATCCCTTTTGGTTCGCCTTCCCACATCCACCAATCTCTTTTGCAAGGGAGGTTGTTGGGTGGCCTTTGGAAGCTCGAACCTGACCCAAATCCAACACATGGACACCTGATCCAACCAATTCGCCGACCCCCCATCCTAAGAGGTTTTGGGCCCATCCCTGGTGGATTGGCTCCAAAATCAAGTGCCAACGGTGGGAGGCCCACTTGGGCACCCCCGCACCTCCCAAGTCCTATTTTAAGTTTTAGAGCATTTTAGATCATTTTTCAAATTGCATTTTGTGTTATTAGGTTTGATTAATCCATAGCTACAATTTTGTAACTTTTGGTCAGATTCTAGTATGTTTTGTGTTGCTTTGTCGTTTCGCTGACTTGCAGGTGTCGAGGTCAAATTCCCCAGGGTGGAGGCCAAATTGGGAGAATCCGACCATCCGGGTCATCCCAAAATGGCCCCAATTACATAACCCCCTGTTTGCGGTGCATTTTGCGGTGTCTCGGGATCCGACATTGGAGCAGCAGCAGGTCGGTTTCCCCAACACAGAAGAATTCGTCCCACCCAGGGACGAATTGCAGTCAGAATTCGTCCCGCCTGTGGACGAATTCTAGTTGAAGGTAGATTGGCCAGCTGTCTCAGTGGCAGTGGCCTTCTGGTAACTTTTTTTATCTTCTGTCAAGTTTTGAAGCCATTTGGACTCACTGTAATTACTGTTTCAGGCAAATATTTACATGCATATTTCGTTAGTTTTAGAGAGCAAACGCTTTTCATTTGCGGCAGATGCTACTGACATCTTGGTTGTTTCTTTGTTCGCAGGAGAAGCAACGGAGGTTTGGAACTCATCGACATCAGCGGCAACATCATCTTGGCCCGCCCATTGCAATCGTGGGCATGCGAAAGGAGGAAGACTAAATCGCACATTGTAACAATGACAAATTTAACGCTCCTAGCCCCTAAAAAGGGAGGAGACGTCTATGTAACCGAGGATAAGATATTTGAATAAAGAGGGCTGTGATTTCTTTACATCTTTTCTCTCCTTTCCAAATTGTCTCTTTCCTTCGTTTTGGTGCATAAGGTTAAAGCGTTGTATTTCATCTTACATTACAAAAATTAGTGTTTCCTTTGCCCGGAATCTCGTGCTTTCAGATTTGATGCTTGGAAAATAGGCTTCATATCATTTAGACCAATATTGGTTATCTTAAAAACCCGCCCTTACTTGAGGGAAACTATAAGTTATTTAAGATGTGCAATATGGTGTATTGGTGATATAATATATTTATCTTTTAGAAATATTTAAGAAAGGATAAATAGATTAAAAAAATTTCGTACTTGAATATTTTAAGTTACTTTGTAAAAAAAATTAATCAAAATAAGTTCTTAATAGAGATATAAGAAAGGAAAATAATATATATAATGATATGTTCTCACTTTCATTTATTAAGATATATTTATATTATATTAAAGAAATTTTTGAAAAAATAATTTGAACAAAGTAATATTTTTAATATAGAGATTAACTTTAGAATATTTTAGAGAATAAATAAAATAGAGTTATTTTATTTAGATCTTTAATATATAAAATATTGTTAAATGAAAACAAATACCTCACCTATATTATATTACCAAGATATATAAACAAAAGACTTACAATAAAGGTAATAATGCAAAATAAAGGAGGCAAAAATTATGCAATAAAAAACCTCCCTAAAGTGATATATAGGTGTAAAATAAAAAGGAACCTATCATCCCCCCCCCAAAAAAAAAAAAAATTATTGAGATTACAACTTCTTTATATTTGTGACAATTAAAAGGGCCCTTAAAGAAAAATATAGAAGATAATATGAGGGAATATATAAATATTTTTTTCTACATATAAAGAAAAAAAGAAAGAACCAGAAGATCTATGAGTGAAAATTCACACAGGAGACATCAAGAGGCAGCGACGAATCCGATTTCTCCAAGGCTACTTCAAGAGGTAGTGAAGAATCTAGATTTGAAATATGATAACGTTTCGATCTTAACTGAAAAAATAGGATATTAGTCCAAAAAAACAAAAAATAAATAATATAAATGTTTCTAGATCTATGATCAAGATGAATTCGAATTCAAAAAAGTTACGTTAATGGGTAGCAAATGTGATTTGAAAGCTGAGAAGTGCTTCGAACTCACTAAAAAAAGAGGCGATTAGTGAAAAAACTAAAAATATTATTAAATAACCACTAACAATATTTTGGATCCACTACCACTGTATTGTGCTAAATTAAGTAAGCTTAAATACCACCTCAACATTGTGTAAGACGCAGTAAATCATCCGTAAAAAAATAGAGGGAGGGGTCATAAAATATGGTTTCGCAGATGATTTTTCAGATTTAAGGCCCACCAAACTAAGATATTCTTCACTAAAAAATCCACGAATCTATTATAAGCGCAACGACGGATGAGGAAGCTCTAGTGAGGAACCTTGAAATAACTAAACACACAAATTTCTCAAAAAAAATTAAATATCACAATGCAGTCAAGAGAGAACACTATTAAAAATTGAGAGAATACGTATGATGTAAATTTTATTCATTTAGATGAATATATAACAAAACTGAAGCTCTCCAATGAAGCACCGAAGGATGATAATTATGGAGAGTCTTCAGTGAAATTGAATGTTGGAGAAGATATGTTTTTCTAAATTTGAGAAGAGTTTTAAAATGTTCATTAATGTTAATCGTCATGTGTCAGGAAGATACATTGGCAAATATACCAAAATGGACTTTGGTTTACCAAATGTCCACCCGACGATTTTAAAAGATAATTTCGGATGTCAAATTTAAAAAATGTAGGCAGAGATGCCACAATTTTTAAATAATATCAATGGGCCTTATTTTTACAAATGGCCATCAATATTGACACCAAAAATGGAGCATTTATTTACTAAAGATATTCGAAAAAAATATCTAACAGCCAAAATGATACCCATGATTTTATTGTCTTGAAAAAAATGAAATGCTTATGTGCTTTGTCTCCACTAGTGAATGTATGCCATGATGGTAATAATGTTGCCAACACAAGTATGCATTCACTAAAAAATTGAAACGCAGTGATGGTTTTTGGGCCAATGTGTTGCATCCGAGAAGAGATATGGAGATTGAAATAGGCCTTTGAGGAGAATAATACAAAGTACAGGTAGATATTTTTTCAAATATCTATATTATTTGAAAAAAAATGTTTGAGAAATCTGCATAATATGGTAAAATACATCAAGTGTAACTATTTAGATATTACCATAAAAAATATCTCAAATAAAAATTTCAGATTTAAAAAAATGAGCAATTTGAAAATCTCTTCTCTTTTTCAAGAAAAACAAAAGATAAGAGATGTGAATTAGTTCATGAAACTGCATTCAAGAGAGAATGCCTAGCAGAATCTATCCTGCTCTAGTACCATGTTAGAATTCCCAAGAGTAGAATTGATTTATTATTCCATCGATCAACTTTGTACAAATAATAAAGTTTATCATTAAGAGCCATTGGATTACAACTCATCAAATCTAATCTAGACTATAACTGAGAGTTCACCTGACTCATGAAGGAGTGGAAACTCAAGTAAGTCTATCCTAGTAGAACTTAAGAGAATATTTACTTATTCTAATATATACTTAGGTAAAATAAGAGTTATTTTACATTTAGGCATGCCTATAATAATAAATAAATGATAAATTAATAACTTGAAAAAAACTAAATGAAATTTCCATATTTAAAATCTATATTTTAATACTACATATCCATAATATTTCATTATAAAATAGTATGATTATTGTTAATTGAGTCTTACAAAATTGTGCTAATGAACTTATGAACATAAATATTGATGTAAAATGTAAATATATAAATATAATAAAACTAACCATTATCCAAAATTTGCACCACAATATATGTCTATCCATATTTTCATTAATGAACATGGTATAATTTAATGCTATTTTTAGGCTTTTAAATTTATAAAATATCCCATGTTAGATTTTAACTAGTGGCCCTAAACTCTATCACAACATTTTATTTTTATCTCTCTTAGAATTAAATAAAATATTTTATCACATAAAATAAAAGGGTTAGAAAAAGATCATGGAATAGTCTCACTCATGATAAAAAAATTTAATGAGAATGCCTTCAAATATAGTGTCAATAATTCATTTTAAGGAAGGTTATATGCCCATGGATATTTAATATTTGTCTTAAATTAATTTAGAAACATGTGGTACTCAAATGAGATTATTGATAATTTTAATTAAACTATCCTTTGAGATAGTATAAGAAGCAAATATAGCATATTTTATGGGATTCTTTATCTCAAAATCTTGAATGCCCTTTGGTAAACCTTTTATATCCTTTACATTGATAATGATATGAGCTCACACAAAATATTATAAAATTGTCAAATTTTTATTTTCCACAAAGAAGATAGTTCACTAATAATTTTTTTTTATTAGGGTAAAAATGAGATTTTGAAATTGCTCGAACCCTTTTACAACACAAATTCAGCCCATAAATTACACATCTACCAAAGGCAAATAGCTAGGGATCTCTTGGATTCAATATAAATAGTATCCATCCTAGACCCCAATTAGTTGTAGTCCTCCATTGTGAACTTTTCTAAGTCCTCATGGACCACCCTAGGGGGATCCATATTATATCCTCTTCTTTAATGGCACCAAAGTTTGTCAGGCAGTCTGCTAGTTTTTTACCTTCTTTGTAGACATGAACAAAGTAAAATTCTTCAAAATTCTTTACAATCTCTCTAATATCTTGCACAATGTAATCAATTTGCAAATTAGCTTCTCCCTCCTTTTTCAAAAGATTTATAATATTCAAGTAGTATCCTTCAAAGATAACTTTTTAGCACCTAGATCCTTGGCTAGCTTTGCACATATATGTAAAGCATTAACTTCAGATTTATGACTAGTAGTAATTTCCAAAAACTTGCAGGCTACCCCCACCAATCTACCCTAATTGTCCCTCAAAATTTCTCCTGCTCTAGCCTTACCTAGGTTACCTTTGGATGCCCCATAAAAATTTAACTTCAATCAATAATATCAAGGTGGTTGCCATTTTACATAAGTTCTAACCTAAAAATTTGCCTCTACACCACTAATAGATTTTAAATTCCATGCCTTAGCTATCATTGTCTCTTTAGTATTCTATGGCTTGATAGGGTACTTGATAGATTTAAAATTCTCCTTTAAAAAGTGGGCAATGCTTCCAAAAGTTCTCATTGTAGACCTCTTATCCCCTCTAAAAATTTTCTTGTTCTTATCTAACAAAAATCCCCACACAAAATAAAATGGAATCAGGTTCCAAATTACATTAATATGAGAACTTAAAAAGGGGTTATCTCATTGTTGTAACCACAAAACCATATTAGAAGACATCACCCAAGGGATGCCCATCCTATTGATGAGGAGCTGAAAAATATTTAGAGCATAGGGACATTCCAAGAAGATGTGTTCCACTGATTCTTCTATATTTTTACATAAACTGCATCTATTAGGAAACTAAAACCCTCTCTTCTTAATATTATCCACTATTATAATCTTATTCTAGACTACTTTGCAAATAAAAATCTCTAGTTTAGGAATAGATTTCTTACCCCAAATTCTATTCCAAGGTAAACCGTTATCTATAGTAGAATCTAAAAGATCATAGGTTTTCTTCATTATGAATTACCCATTCTTAGTTCTACTCCAAACCATGGAGCCTCTATACCTAACAACACCTAAGTAATAAGCCTTTATTTTAGCCTTAAGGAGGTTTAAAGCCTCCAAATTGTTAGGGTTTGCCTCTAAATATTTTTAGCACAACTAGTTATCCAATGAAATCATGTAATCATAAACCATTTTACCATATCCATCTTCTAGATCCTCTTTTATATTAGAAAAAGTATTATATTTGAATAAAGGGGTTTCATCTAACCAGACATATTTCCAAAAAATTATGAAGGCCCCATATCCAACATGCCATTTCACACCCTTCCACAAGGCCTTCCTAGCCTCCATCATGTGGTTCCATAAAGAAGAGCCACGACAAGGATCTTGAATTATGAGAAATATGGTATCCTCCTACCTATCAAGATATTATTATTTAAGATACCCAAATATTCTGACAATCCCTTACAACTCTCCATCCCACCTTGGATGCCATAGCACTACTAACTAGGTTGAGTCTCCTCGGAAGAAGATCTTGCTCTTGTCCAAATTGATCTTTTGGTTAGAGACATGTTCATAGAGGTCTAATATTCTTTTAAATCCATTTGCCTTTGTCACAGTAGGATTACCAAGTAAAATGGTATCATCCACAAACTATAAATGAGTTGGTTTAAGGCCCCTTATCCAGCTAGAATCCTTGGCAGAATGGAGGTATCTTCCAAGCATTTCAGCCATAATAATGAAAAGATAAGAAGAGAGGGGGTCACCTTGTATTAGACCTCTACTACTATTAAAAAACCCTACTGGTTTATTATGGATCATAATAGAGTACCTTGTAGTCTTATAACATCTTCCAACACATCTTCTACACTTTCTAAAAAACTAAAGGAAGCTAAAACTTTATCCAAAAAACTCCATGAAACTCTATCATAAACCATGCTCATGTCTAACTTCAAAAAAATACATTTTCTTTCACCTGTATTGATAGAATGCATGGATTCATGAAGGGATATAATATCATCTAAAATCTATTACCCTTAACAAAGCCTCCTTGCTCATCGGAGATAATGGAAGGGAGGAAGATCTTCAATATGTGGCCTATCACTTTAGAGATAATATTTTAAATAGTATTATAAAGACTTAAAGGTCTAAAATATTTGAAATGTTTTAACTTTTTCTTATTAGGAACTAGAACAAATAATGTATTGTTAAACTCCTTCAAGATCTGACCCAACTTTAAAGATGACTTCACTACTTCAATAACATCAACTTTAACTATATCCCAGAATGTTTGGAAAAAACCTGCTTGGAACCCATCCAAGCCTGGAGCTTTATCTCTACTAAGGGAGAAAGTGGCTACATAATTATTTAGAGTTTTTTATGCCTTGTAGCATGTTAACTTGTACAAATATATTATACCATATATAAATTGTTCATGATTATATGAATGACTCACAATTCTATATGTTTTATGTAGAACTACTTTGAATTGAGAAATTTTTGTAACAATATTATGCAACTTTATATTTGAATATTCATTATAATATTAATTGAAATGAAATTAATTGTCTTTAAACATTATTGATGGAGGTTTAATAAAAAATCTAAAAGTAAAATTATATTTAATGGATCCTTCATTATTGGAATGTTTGAAGCTTTAAGTCTTTATATGTCTTCATGCATATTATTTATTTCATTGAATATCCTTAAGTTGTTATTCTTGTATGAGATATTGGTACTTCCATAATAACAATTTACTCTTTATAGTTCATAATAACGATCACACTTACATATCATATGATTTTGTATTGATGCTATTTGCATGAGATTTATATCATTCTTCTTTTAGAGGTAATTTTTATTATAGGAATATTTTTAAAACTTATGACAACATTTTTTGTATCATGGACATTTCTGAACTAAATTTACTTTAAAGTATAGGAGTTAAGAATAATAATTATTCTATCATCCATTATTTTTTTTTTTGGTATTAATTTAAAGTGAGGGTTTTGAAAGGGTCCCCACAACTTTATACATACAGCCAAACTCTCAACCATAATAACAATATCCAAAATATTATACCTATTAGGAATAACCGAGAGAGTTTAATTCCTAATAACCATAATGATTCCAAAAAGAACTTAGAAATGCATAATGCTTTGAAGGAAAAACAAACTCTAACAAACTTCGATTAAAGGGAAAAGTGAGACCGAACACCACTTCCAACAAGAGCCAAAGGAATTTTTGACTCCTCCTTACAAAAACAAAGCATCATGAGCCTCTTTGCTAGCAAGGGATACTATGTCATTTGGAACATCATTTTTCCACACCAAAAAATCAGCTCAGTGGACACCATGATTGGCCAACATATCAGCCAGTGCATTCCCCTCATGGAACACATGGTGAATGTTCACCTATTCAAAAGCGTACAACAATATCCTAGCTTCGGTAATAATATTGAGAACATTCTAGCTAGGTGTACACTCCCCTTTGAGCATCTTGATTATGTTCAAAGAATCACCTTTGACTTCCACATTCTGATAGCTAGCATCCGCTAACAATTTCATCCCCATATAAGCTGCACGAGCCTGTGTGAAGTGTGAATATTGGGAATCAAGTGGTTCAAAAAATACCATGATGATGTCACCATTCTCATTTCGCACAATGCAACTAGCTCCAACATTTTTAGGGTTACCCTTTGAGGTCCCATCGAAGTTGAGTTTCAACCAATTGGGAGTTAGATGGGTCCATTTAATTCCTACTCTAGGATCAGGTTTAGGGCGGGTCGAGGAAGAGGGATCCAACCCAATTTAAATTACAAATCAACTTCATCGAAAGTGGAGGGCACCTTGGGCCATTTTCCCACAAAGGAAGCCAATACATTCTTCGATGCTCTGTTAATGATATTAGTACCCACCCTAATAGCATTGGTCTAAACATCATCAAAAGCATGGGCATCCCGTTCTTTCCACACCCCCACCACGCATGGGGAAGCATAATTTTGCATAACCAAGATAGTCGTTGGGACACGAAAAATGAACACCATTGAAGGATGTTGTCCATAAATGTACCTAGAAACACCCAATATATGTTAAACCAATTAAAAATTAACATATATACCTACTATGTGAACGGGTAGCTAAGGAGTAGATGTTGTGTGGATTCCCATTTCGATTTAAATAGGTAGCATCTGTTCACCATAATGTGATCCCTATTTTGAATATTATCCCAAGAAATAATTTTATTTTGAGCCGCCAGCTAGAAATAAATATTGATTTTTGGGATTAGTCTTTTAATACAAATAATATTCACTAGAAAATGAGCCTCATATTCCTTGAGAAGGAAGGAATAAGCTAATTTCACAGTAAATTCACCTTTAGCTTCCCCGCTCCAAATAAAACGGTCTCTAGAATCATCCTATCTGATCGCATACCTGTTAAGTTCCACTAAAAGTTTTTTCCAACTGACCAAATCATTCTATTTGGACACCCAATAGGGATGATAATTCCATGAACGCCTACCATTAACAATTGGCATATATTAGGAAACCCAAATTTTACCTTCCTTCATTGCTTTCAAAGCAAAAGCCTTGAGATTTGGATCATCCAATAACGACTCTTCCCTCAACAAATGGTCTTCCCAAAACTTGATGTTTCTCCCGTAACCAATGATCCACCTCATTTTAGCATTCACAAAGTCCCTGATATTTATTAAGATGCTCCAAAAAATGGAGCCTCTCAGGGAGATATCATCTAACAAGAAAGAATTAAATTTGTATTTCACTTTAAGGATAGAACACCAAGGTCTCTCGACATTCGAAGCAACCAACCACCCTGATTTACCAACCAGGGCTCTATTCATAAGTACTACTCTTTTCAAATTATTACCCCCATTCTCTCTCCTCTTGTAAATCTGATTGCAAGAGACCAAGTGGTACTTGCCTTTTAAATCTGATCCAACCCAAGGGAACTTTTTACAAATACGATTAATTTTGCTTGTTACTTTAGAAGGGAGCATGAATAAGGACATGAAATAAATGGGTATGCTCTGGATCATGCTTTGAAAAAGTACCATCTTCCCTTCTTGTCTCAGAAACACCCCTTTCCAACATGCTAGTTTACATTGGATTATTTCAATCAAAAGGTCCCACAGTGAGTCTTTCATTCTCCCCACAAAGAGAGGCAGTTTGAGATAGGTCATTGGCAGCATGGCAATCCTACAATTGAGTATATTCACAATATTTTATTTCCTAGATTTTGGAATATTAACAAAGTAGAGAAAGCTCTTTGTAAATTTGATCTCCTGACCAGCAACCCTGTCATAACACAATAAGATATTTTTAATATCCCAAGAAAAAAATACCAATGAACCACTAGCAATGAGAGTTTTTTCATCAAATTGGTGATGATATACATGCAGACATGGGAGATTTGTATGAAGATCCACCTTCCTGCTCAATATTCCAATTGCTCTCCCCAAAGACTCCACCAAAAAGAGGAAGAAGAAGGGGGAAAGTGGATCACCTTGCTTCAAACTATGATGAGACTTAAAAAATCCAGACACTGATCCGTTCACTAGAATGGAGCACCAAACTAAAGAAATGCAAACTGAAATAAGGGTGACCCATCGATCCTTAAAGCCAAACCTCATCATCACCTCTTGTAATAATGGCCACGTCACTTTGTCATAAGCCTTACTGATGTAGAGATTTAAAAGGAAAGCCTCTCTACCACTCTACTTGATTGAATGAAGAAGCTCATGAATGATAATAGCACCATATAAGATTTGTCTACCCTACACAAAGGCACTCTGAGTCATATCAACGAGATTTGGAAATAGCCCCTTGAGTCTATTAGACAGAGTCTTAGAGAGGAATTTATATAAATAATTGCATGAACTGGTTGGTCTAAAATCCTTAAATGATGAGGCAAAATACTTTTTTGGAATTAAAGAAATAAATGTGGCATTCGGGTATTTAGGAATCTCCACCGATATTTGGGCTTCTCTCAGAGCCTCTACCACCTCTGACCCACAAATATTCCAATATTTCTAAAAGAACAATGAAGGAAATCCATCAGGACTCGGAGCCTTTAAAGGCCCCAGCTCCTTAACAACATTAAATATTTCATCATCTATGAGCGGGACCTCCAAACCCACATTCATTTCCTCCATCACCAATGTAGGAATGGCATCTAACATAACACGTTCCACCATCAAATCCTGATCCGAGGGGGGACCAAGAAGAGAACTGAATAAATTGATAGCCTCTAATCAAATTTCCTCACTCTTCCTGATAGAGCTGCCATCCTCCTTAATAATCTCCACTATTCTATTCCTACTCCTCTGTCGCATGGTGGACGCATGAAAGAACCATGTATTCTTATCACCTTCTCTTAGTTGTAATTCTCTTGATTTCTTCTTCCAATGCAACTTGAAATATGCTTTTTTGTTATGATAATTGGCTAAGCACTCCCTTTCCTCCATTAATAACACCTCATCGAGTCCCTGTGACTCAATATTTTTCTCTATTTCAGAGACCTTATTTTTTAAAGCTTCCAACTCCTTGAAGATATTACCATACAAATTCTTTTTCCACCATTTTAATTGATGGTGAAGCCTTTGAATTTTGAAGGTAACTTTAAAAAGGTCCAATCTCGGCACTTCCTCATACCACCATTTTTTCATGTAATATTCAAAGCGAAAGGTTCTCGAAACAAAATAATATTTTTCAATAGTATCCAAAAGGAGAGGATTATGATCTTAACCCACTCTAGGCAATGTGTAAAGCACCACATCCCCAAATAAATCAAGACTTCCAGATGAAACTAGCACTCTATCCATCCAACTCAGGATCAAACCATTACTCGACCTCTTGCTACTCCATGTAAAATGCCCCCCTTTCAAATATGTGTCTCGTAATTCTATGGAAGATATGAAATCTGTTAGGTCAGCAAGACTGCACGCTTTAGGGCAACTTCCACCCCTTATCTCCGAAGGATATAGAGGGGAGTTAAAATATCCAATCACTAACCAATGTTCATGAATGAAGGTTTGATGCATTTATAGCAACAACTTCCATAAATATCTCCTTTCATAAGTGGTATTTAGAGCATAGATATTGGATACCACCCAACGCCTTTAGGTTTCATTACACTAGAAAATAATATTTATCACTCTATGTGAAGCAGAGATTACATGCCCATCAAATTTATGTGAATTCTAGAAAAAAATGAGTCCACACACTATTCCCACAGCTTCATTGGCCATGAAACTAGAGTCCTTCCATACTGCCCTTTGGATCAATCTCCACGAATCGACCTCAAGCTTTGATTATTGAATGCATAACATATAAGGGGTCAATTCTCTTATCAGGGACACCAATAAGCGCTTCTTAGATGATCTATTAAGCCCTATTATGTTCCATGAGTATATTTTCATGGGAATGGGAAACTCACTTTATCTCCACCACCTACTGATGAGCTCAAGAAACCATCCAAGCTCAATCATTTTTCACCTTCACAAATTTTCAAAACTAGTCTAGATTGACCTCTATTGGCCATAGACTCATTGGCCTTTCTTTTCCTACTTACTTTAGACACACGCCTTCTAGGTTTATAGGCCTTGTTCATTATTATTATCCTCCATTATTTTTATTATTATTATTATTATTATTATTATAATATTATGATTTTATTTTCTTCTACATGCATTATTATGTTCCATTTTTATCTTTGGATTTTTTATTTATGAAATCCTTGGTATGGTCACTACTTTTGGAAATTTTCATTAAAGGGAGGAACAAATTAATAACACCTTCTTCCTATTTTTGATATAAATCTATATTATTAGTCTTCATCCTTCTTGTATATCAAGGGGCAGTAATATTATATCAAATCATGATCATATAAATTTTAAGTGCACTAATTTCAATATTCTTTATAATATTAAAATAAATATTAAGAGGGGTCTTGTAGATATTAGTCTTTATTTTTCAATAGTCTGTAGATAGTATTATAAAATATTTTTTGTTCTCATTCATGCAAAGAATATTTGTAGGAACATTTTTAATATTATAATTTATTTTGTCTTATATTATGAATGTAGTATCTTGTTACTCATAAGAAAATATAAAATGGAGACATATGTATAATTTCCCATCATATGTGTCACTTAAAATTCCTCTCATCATGATAAATATGACATATTTACACATAGTTATCATTAAAAGTTATGATTTTGTATGTCTTCCATTCTATTTAGGATGGCTTGTGTAATAGGATTAGGTATAATGTGTATTCTCACATGATCATGTTTTTATTTTTATTTTTAATTTATAAGATATCTTTGATGCATTCAAACCTACAAATTTTGATATTTATTTAAACCTTTGACATATCCAATCACTTAAATTTATCAAAATAAAATAGGTCATCCCCTATAATTAATATATATATATATATATATATAAATTATTTAAAAAATAAAGTTTATTTTTGCAACAAATGATTAAAATGCCATATTTGTTAACAACTAGAAGGTTACATACATATTACACAACCAAAAAATATCACATCATGGGCAATACATCCCATGGATTCATGAAGGTTATCTTCAATTGGTCCTTCACTATAATATGAAGTCATTTGTACCCACTATTGTTTTCTACAAAGCTATAATATTTTTTACATATAATTTCATCAAATATTTAATCTAAGAAAGGATGTACATAGTTATCCTTATTTATAGTCTCATTTATATTTTGATAATCAACATGAAACCTCATCATTTTATTCTTCTTGGTAATTATTTATGGAGACAAGCACTCTAAATTATCCTTCGAAAAACAAAGTCTAAATCAAACTATTTGTCATTTTTCTTCATACTATTAGAAAAATTAGATTCATTTTATTAGGTATTTTCTTCATAGGTTCATTAGTATCAACCAACTCTATCGAATATCTCATGCAACCAACTTATTATAACTCTTTTTTATCCAAGGAAAACAGATGAATATCCTTAGAAAATAGTTAAATATAGTCCTCTTTTTTCCTATTCTATTGGATCTCCAAATGACAACAATCATGGTTGGTAATCCACCTTTTTATTAAATAATTGGATATCATCAAGGACTAATAGGAGTATCTAGAACAATATCATAGAAGGATATCTCCATGATTTATTATTTTTGTATCCAACTCACTAGTACTAGCATTTACATGGGCATATCCATTCATATTTATATTATATATTTATTAATCTCAATATTTAAGGTTAAAGAACCATGTGTATCCTCACTCTATTAGGAAATTCATGTTTGGTAATATATTCATCATATTAATAATTATAAACATGGTATTTATTTACCATGGGCTACCTAATAACATTGGGTAAGCAACATAACCATCGATCATGAGTCAAAATCTACCTTATAAACAACTCATATGATTAAAATTACTTCGCCAATGGCTTTTATTGATTTATTTATCCTTTATTTAGAGACCTATGATTAAGTATAGAATCATGATCTATTTATAACTAATTTATTCTATCTATATTATATCATTATATTGATAATGACTCAACATTCAAAAAAAGGCCTTATGAATGGATATAACGTTACATAGAATTTTAACTTGTAGAGTGTATGGTTTGACCTTTATATCAAATGCTAAGACTTCATGTATATTCATTTATTTAAACTAATTTATTTGTCCAGTTTAATGTTTAAATTTGTAAACCAATATGTTATTGAATGTATAGTTTGATCTTTAATATGTAAAATTGCCCCATTTTTTACAATCTTGTAGATATTTGTGCATGGGGTTTACGACCAATGTGTTGTTTAATACATGATCTAAATTTTTGGTCCTATTATGTGACATTATATTTGTGTGTGTTACAATAATATGAGATATAATGCATTTAAGTTTCAAATATAGGTCATATTGAAGGGTACTAAGGCTACTAGATGTTGGCATGAAATAATGTAATTACTTTTAAATGTAAAATTTTATAGGAAAGAAGTGGGTAAGTATATTCTCTAATTAAATTTTATATCATGTGTCACATATTTGAGTTCCAATAAATATGAGTTACATAAATATAGAGGAATTTTAATTTCTTTTAATATGTGTGTGATCCATATTGTTTGGCCTTATATAGTGAAGTTGTTAGGGAATAAAATGCCAATAAACTTTGGTTGTAGTACTTATATTCTACATAATATTCTTCTAGTATTATGGTAGAGTAATTTCCACTTATCTAAAAAGTGATACAATCCCTATATCCAACAATTGGAGGAGTAAGTGTTCCTACTTGTAAGATGGATGTGATCCATATGTATGGAAGTCAAACTAATAGGTTGGATGAAATTAATGTGAGTAATTTTGTTTAGCTATGATTTTTTACAAATGCATCATGAAAAGTATGTTTTGTATTGTTGAATTATAGTTCCTTTGTGTTTATGTGGTTGCAAAAGCATCTTCATAGTACTATATATATATATATATACAGTATTATGAAGATGCTTTTGTAACCACATAAACACAAAGGAAATATAAATAGATAAATAGATAGATAGATATACAAACATACATACATATATATCTATATCCATGAGTGAGTGAGATAGAATTACAAGATATAGAATTTGAACATTATTGTAGCATGAACTCTATATACTCATGCCAACCTATATGCCTGTAGTACCAATTAATTTCTATGTCACCAAACTAATTGTAGAAATCTCTCTAAGGCACCAACATGGGGAATTATGCCACTTAAACATAGGCTCTTTATAGTCTCCCTAAAAATTAGAATAAAATTAAGTCTTGACTATTGACTTGATGAGTTATGTGGAGTGAAAATAGAGTGTAATTTGTTTTTTGGAAAAAATACAACCTTATAATGGAAAAAACTATAAACATTTTTGTTCATTTCACTTTATAATTTGTACTAAACCAACTTTTAATGGACTAGTCATAATCTTGTACATCCTTAATGTTGAGTATAAGCCATTAAAGGTTGATAAAAGTTCCATATAGATTGGTGTCATAATGCTTTGTACATATGATAGAACCAAGATCCTAGGATAACACAAAGCCCTTTAGGTGTGACATTATTAAAAGGATTGGCTCTACATCTATAAATATTTTCTAATTAGTTGGTATTATCATGAATGAAGGAACTAATGTTCATTGTGAATATTAATATTCAATCTATAAGAAGACTCACACTAAGATCAAATGAAACATTGAATTAAGGAAAAATTAATCACCACCATTTAAATTAATTTTAGTGCCATTAATAAATGATTCCATATCACTAAAATGGTGGTACCAAGGTAAATTTAGAATCACTTTTATTTTTACACAATGACCATCATGGTATCAATTTTAAAATACTAGTATATGGTACACCCATGAGTAATTGATATGTGAAGAACACAAGGTTATACTAAGAGGGGGGGTGAAAATATAAGATCAACTTTTACTTTTCTTTCTCAAACAATATTATCCAATATTATCAATGGTAATATTAATAGCAGTAATCAAATTAATGTACAATTCATCACACACAATAGAGACACCAATTTAACATGGTTCACCCAATGTGGGCTACTCCATGAAGAAAATATTTCTACTAAATTTCCTCAATAAATCTTCTTGTGAATAAATTCCCTATTACAATTTTTATGGACCTATATCCAAAGGATACACCAATCCCCTATGCTTTGATTTGTGGATATCTCTCCATGGGAAAACTTTTTCCCCTTTTCTATGGTTCATGGAACTTGATCCAGGATAAATCTATCTCCTCAAATGGTTCATGGATCTCTCTCCACAAAAGAACTCTATCTTCCCAGTTGGTTCATGGATCACACTCCATAGGAGAAATATTTCCTATTTCTCTAGTTCGTGGATCTCTATCCACAGGAGAACTCTTATCCCTCTACTCTAGTTGATGATTTTCTAGAAGACTTCTACCCCCACTACTCTGGCTTGTGGATATCTCTCCATAGAAGACCTATGTCCTCACTACCCTAGCTTATGGATATCTATCCACTGGAGACTCATGTCCTCTACTCTATCACCTCCAAAGATTACTCTCAACTCTATCTCAGATCTACACTAAACTCTATCCCAAGTATAGTATAAATATGCTCTAAATACATATTAGGTCTAGCAAAAATTTACTCATAAATTTGTACCAAAAAATATCCTCAAATCTATCCTCAAGTCATAACATAAATCTTGATCCAATCTTAAATCATATCTTCTTAGATTTTCCCCAAGGCTTATCAAAAATCTTGAACAAATCAATCAATAAACTATGCTCTCAAGTCTTCACAAAGACTCACTTAAAATCTTCATTCAAGTCCTCTCAAGAACTTGCTCAATATGCTCTCAAGTATTCACCAAGAATTATCTCAAATTTATCTTCAAGTTCTATCGATAAATTTCTCAATCTGCTCTCAAATCTTCACCAAGACTTACCTCAAATATATCTTCAAGTTATCTCAAGAACTTGCTCAATCTTCTCTCAAGTTTTCACCAAAACTTGCCTCAAATAAGCCTTCAAGTCCTCTCATAAACTTTCTCAATATGCTCTCAAGGCTTCACCAAGACTTGCTCAAATCTATCTTAATACATCTCAAAATAACTCACAAAATATGCTCAATCAATCTCAAATATTGCACGCAATGTTATCAAATGCTTTTTCTAGTATTCAAGGTAATTTCATTAACTTCAAGAAGTTAGACATATCTTATACAAAAAAAATTTAACCTCTAGAACATATAGAGAATGATGTACTCTATCAAAACTCAATATGTTCTACTCAATAATTAAGTATTTTACTTTCACAAATCATATTTCTAATGTTTGCACATTCACTTTCAATATCACTCAAAACCAATACTCAATAATTTTACTCAATAATTCAATCAATGAAACACAACTTACTCACTAACCCTAAAAAAGTATTTTTAAACTTCTTCAAATAAAGTGCACAATGTAGGTTTAAAACCCTAACTCAAATAATCCTTAATTTCTATCTCAAATGTTCTCTAAACATTCACTAATGAAGCATATAATAATTCACTCAAATATTTCCAACAATATTTATCAAACACTCCTTTTCACTCCACCTTATATTTACAGCATTCATTCCAATATTACAAACAAAATATGATGTGAGCATACCTCTTTGCTTTCATATATATATGTCTTCAAAACCTGTTTTACTCACAACCAAATCCTTTTGCCAATTCTAGGTTAGATAGCAACAGTCCATCTCAAAATATCTACAAGAATATTTATCTCAACAAATATTTCACCATACAAGAAATACAATAAAATTTCAAGTCACAAATACACCTTATCACTCCACTTTCAAAATAATATTCAACATATATCAAAAATAAATTTCCTTGTTTACACCTTATAATCTCTTTCTCTTTCAAAGTAATATTCAACACACATAAAAAATAAATTCCCTTGTTTACACCTTATAATCTCCTTTTCTTTCAAAGTAATATTCAACACACATAAAAATAAAGTTCCTTTGTTTACACCTTATAATCTCCAATGCTTGATTTAATTCCTAAGCACCCAAAATAAAATATTTAATTAACAACCTTGATGACTCCATTTAAACAATTTCACACATGGACATTTCAATATCACTTAGCTTTATTAGTTTTCTAAAATATTTTGCAGATTTAACTCAAAAATTGTATACCTTAATATTTGGCCCCTGTTATAAAAATGTTTGCATGAGTCTCAATGACCAACACCCAAGCTTGAAACCATGACCTAAGCCACCATAATACCCTAGCCAAATCTAAGCTACCATCTCTGCTATGTGGCCACACATGAAGCAATGGACACATTGTCCCATACAATGTCTGCTTCTCACGAAGTTCACCAAAAATGAAAAGTTCTTCACTCCTTTGCAAAAATAAATTGTATGGGATTTAAAACTAAGACCAACCCTTCACAAGCACCTTAGCCATATATCAACTACTGTCTACTTTAGCCAGTGCTTTGGAATATCTCTTTCGCTCCAAGCGAATATAAATGGAACTTTACCTCCCTTTCTTTTAAAGCTTATGGAAATCTTCTCCTTTTCAAAAATGGAGCGCACAAATTATCTTCTCACATTGGTATTCAAATTACATTTTTTTATAAATGAAAAATCATTTCCTTTAAATATTATTTCCTTTGGATTAAAACACGTTGGCCCTCTCTTGCTTTCGAATTCAATTTGAAACTTTGAAACTTTGGCACCATAAATATTTAAATTAAAATTTTAACCTTAGGTTAAAATATTTTAATTTAAATAAATTAAAACCTTTGCCAACCTTTATAACTTGCTCAATGGACCTTGTCAGGGATATCTTTTTTTTATATAATTTAGAACCTTGTTATTTTTCACCTCTTCCTTTTGCCCAAATATTATAATATTAAATATTATAATATTATTATTTATTTTTAAGCTTGCTTCTCTTTTATTAGGTCTTCAATATGTTTAGCCTCTTTAGGCATATAGTACCCTTTTATTTTAAAAACTTCCTTGCATTTTGTAAAATCAACCTTTTGATATCAATGACATCAAAATTGGACATCAAACCTCTTGACATCAATGACAACAAAACTTGGTCAAATTTCCAATAATATATCCCTTTGACATTTATGGCAACCATTTTTTTTTTAAAGTATTTCTTTTACCTTTTTTAAAATTTCTTCCCCTAAGAAACTGCTCCCCCTGACTGAATGCTCTTCCCCTAACTTAAATCTCTCCCTGTTTGATATCAATGGCAAAGGAACTCCTTTGGGGCTAAAGTTAAGACTCTTAGCTCAACCCCCTCTACACCTTCTCTCCTTGAGGTGATTAATTTTAGGGTGGGAGTAAAACTACTCCCATCATACAATGCTCTTTTCCTTTGTAAATTTGCTTTCTCAACATACCCTTTTGAGTATCCTTGTTCTTGCTTGTCCCTAGAAGCTCTAGAAACTTTGTTCTGCACCACTTGGCCATATGCCCAATATTATTGCACTTATAAAACTTAATTTTGTGGTTCCTAGAAGGTGCAAATATCTTGAAGTTCCTCCTGGTGAATCCATACCTATTTTTATCATGAACCTTGTAGTGAATTGCTTTATGACCAAATATATTACAAGAGTAGCAATACTCTTGAAAGAAATATCCATATTTGAAGCTCCTCTTAGTAATACCATACTCCTTATTTTTATGAGTCCTACAATGCATAGCCCTATGACCAAACTTGTTACATGAGAAAGAATGTCCTTTGAAGAAATATTTCCTTGGATCCATTGGTCTCTTAGTCCTTTCTTTCCTGTGATGTTCCCTATTCCTTTTTTGTGCATTATTTTCTTTCTTGGTGAAGCTTATATTCCCATAAGTCTCACTTTATCCTTTACTCTCTTCTTCTAAATCTTATTCTTATTTGGAGCTTGAGATTAAATACTCTCCTTCTTTTCTTTGTCTCTCTTCAAAACCATATCCTGTCTTTTTTTATGAAGATCTTTGTGCATTGATAATCTTATCCAAAGTATTTGAACTTTTCCCAAACATGTATATCTTATATTTATATTCTTTCACTTCCTTCCTTAGTGAAAATACCTCATGCTCTAATATTTCATATTCTAAGACTTTTGTTTCTAACTTTTCTGTAAATATCCTTATATTAGCTATTGAGTTTGTCAGATCTTGTATAAGATTTTCTTTCTCTTCATAATATTATTGAAATTGAATCTTGAGTTTTAAGTTTTGCTTTCTAACTTTTTTTATTCTTCCTCTACTCCTTTGTCTTCAAAAGAATCCTCATATTTTTTTTAGTTTTATCTTCAATAGGAGCACTTCCTTCTTCTTTTATTGCCAAGAAGATAAATTTTTCTTCTTTACTATATGAGGGTATTCCATCACTATCACTTGAAATCTTACCTATCTTATCTGTATAGAAATTATTCTTATGCCTTTGAAAATTTTTATTTTCATGCTTGTTTTGTCCATACCTATTTTTCTTTTCATACCTGGATTTTCTTACTTCCTTTCTCTTATGATCTTGTTTCTCTTCACTACTACTACTTCCAGCTTCTGGATAGTTAGATGCATATAGGATTGGTACTAATACCTACTCTTTCCATTTTTATATGGTTCATAGAACTTGATCTAGGAGACCTCTATCTCCTCAACTAGTTCATAGATATCTCTCCATAGAAGAACTCTATATTCCTATTTGGTTCACGGATCACACTCCATAGGACAACTCTTTATCATTGCTCTAGTTCATGGATATCTATCCATATAAGAACTATTTCTCCTCTACTCTAGCTGATGATATTCTAGAAGAATTCTACCCCCACTACTCTGTCTTGTGGATCTCTCTATAGAATACCTCTATTATCACTACCTTAGCTTATGGATATCTATCCATTGGATACTTCTATCCTCTACCCTATCACCTCCAAATATTGTTGTCAACTCTATCTTAGATCTGCACCAAACTCTATCCCAATTTTAGTACAAATATTCTCTAACTCTATATTAGGTCTAGCACAAATCTTCTCACAAATCTATACCAAAATTTATGCTGAAATATATCCTCAAGACTTACCATAAAGCTTGATCCAATAACAAATCAACTTTGCTTAGATTTTTCCCTAGCCTTAACACAAATCGTGAACAAATCAATCAATCAAATATGCTATCAAGTATTCATAAATAATCCCGTAAAATCTACCTTCAAGTCCTCTCAAGAACTTGCTCAATATGCTCTCAAGTATTTACCAAGACTTACCTCAAATCTATCTTCAATTTCTCTCAAGAACTTGCTCAATATGCTCTCAAGTCTTCACCAATATTTACCTCAAATCTATCTTCAAGTTCTCTCAAGAACTTGCTTAATATGCTCCCAATTTTTCACCAACACTTGCCTCAAATACACCTTCAAGTCCTCTCATAAACTTGCTCAATATGCTCTCAAGGATTCACCAAGACTTGCTCAAATCTATCGTAATACATACTCAAAAAAACACATAAACTATGCTCAATCAACCTCAAATATTGCACACAATGTTATCAAATACTTTTTCTAGTCCTCAAGGTAATTCCATAACTTGAAGCATTTAGACATATTCTATCCAAAATTTATTTAACCTTTGGAACATATAGATAATGATGTACTCTATCAAAACTTAATATGTTCTACTCAATCATTAAGTCTATCACTTTCATAAATCTTATTTCTAATGTTTGCACATCCACTTTCAATATCACTCAAAAACAATGCTCAATAATTTCAATAAATCATTCAATCAATGAAACACAACTTGATCACTAACCCTAAACAATTATTTTCAAAACTATTCAAACAAAGTACATAATGTAATTTTCAAACCCTAACTCAATGAATCCTCAATATCTATCTCAAATATTATCTAAACATTCACCAATGAAGCATATAAGATTTCACTCAAATATCTCCAATAATCTTTATCAAACACTCCTTTTCACTCCACCTTATATTTTACACCATTGATTCCAACATTACAAATAAAATATGATGTACCCATACGTCTTTGCTTTGATGGAGATATGTCTTCAAAATCTGTTTTACTCACAACCAAATCTTTTTGCGATTCTAGGTTAGGTAGAAAATGTCCATCTCAAAATATCCACAAGAATATTTATCTCAACAAATATTTCACCATACAATAAAATATCAATTCATAAATACACCTTATCACTCCCTCACTTTTAGAATAATATTTAACATATATCAAAAATAAAGTTCATTTTTAACACCTTATAATCTCCTTCTCTTTCAAAGCAATATTCAACACACATCAAAAATAAAGTCCCTTGTTTACACCTTATAATCTCCTTTTCTTTCAAAGTAATATTCAACACACATAAAAATAAAGTTCCTTTGTTTACACCTTATAATCTCCTTTTCTTTCAAAGTAATATTCAACACACATAAAAATAAAGTTCCTTTTTTTACACCTTATAATATGCAACACTTTATTTAATTCCTAAGCACGTAAAATAAAATATTTAATTAACAACCCTTATGACTCCCTTTAAACAATTTCACACATGGTTTTTTCAATATCACTTAGCTTCAAAAAAAAAATCATTTTACAAAAATATTTGGTAAATTTAACTACTATTTGACCCACGTTATAAAAAATTTTGCACAAGTCTCAACGACCAGCACCCAATATCAAAACCATGACCTAAGACACCATAATTCCCTATCCAAAACTAGGCTATCACCTACGCTATACGCCCACACATAAATCAATGGATACACTATCCCATATAATATTTGCTTATCTCGAATTTCACTAAAAATGAAAAGCTCTTCACTCCTTTACAAAAATCAACTGCATGTGATTCGAATCCAAGACCAACCCCTCGCAAGCACCTTAGCCATGTCTCAAATACTGTCTACACTAGCTAGTTCTTTGTAATATCTCTTTCGCTCCAAGTGAAAATAAATGTAACTTTACCTCCCTTTCCTTTAAATCTTATGAACATCTTCTCCTTTTCAAAAATGGAGTGCACGAATTATCTTCTCACATTGGCATTCGAATTACAAGACTTTGGAAATGAAAAATCATTTCCTTTAAATATTCTTTCCTTTGGATTAAAACACGTCGGCCCTCTCTTGCTTTTAAATTCGATTTGAAACTTTGAAACTTTGGTGCCATAAATATTTAAATTAAAATTTTAACCTTAGGTTAAAATATTTAATTTAAATAAATTAAATCCATTGCCAACCTTTATAACCTACTTAATGGACCTTGTTAGGGATATATATATATATAATATAACCTTATTATTTTTCATCTCTTCCTTTTACCCAAATATTATAATATTTAAAATAAATATTATACACTTTTCTTTTAACAACTTCCTTGCCTTTTGTAAAAGCAACCTTTTGACATCAATGACAACAAAACTAGACATCAAACCTCTTGACATAAATGACAATAAAACTTGCTCAAATTTCCAATAATATGGAATTTAGAGCTCTATAATATAACTATTCTTATAGCACAAACTCTAAAAGTATAGCACCAATATCAATGCCCTTTCATCAATAAACATATATGGTTCCAATAAACATAGGCTTTTTCCAACATATTCAAATATTAGAAATAGGTTTTATTAGCTACTGAATTGATGGATATGTATGCATTATCATATGTTTACTTGATTTGGTGGAGTTTTACTAGAGATTAGTTTATTCCTTACAAGAAATACAACCTTATTGTTTGAATTTAGAAATATCTTGTATAATTTACCATTCTAATTTGTACTAACACAACTTTAGATAAACTACTCGTAAAATTGTTACCTCCTTTATATTAAGCATGTGGTATCAAAGAGTGATCTTAGCATTATATGGATTGGTATGATAATATTTTAGAAGTAATATGTTTCTAAGATTATTGGATATCACCAAGACCTTAGGGTGTTTCCAAGAATATAGGTATTAGTACCAATCCTATATGCATCTCTAGTCAATAAATATTAGTATAAATAAAGAAAATCATATTTATGGTGAAAATTAATATTGTTGTAAAAAAAGAACTGATATCATGATCAAATGGGGCTATACCCATAAAAAAATATAACACCATTAGTAGATGATTTTATATCACCAAAAATACTATGCACCAATGCATAGTTGGAATTATTTCTTCTATTACAACATCCTTCATGGTGTGAGTATATAAATTGGGAAGTTATGATATACCCATAACTATAAGTGTGTGATATGGAATTATAAGCTCTATAATATTATCTTCATTATTGTAGTAACTATAGAAACTGATGAGCTAAATATGTATTATGACAACTAACTTCTATGGAACTAACTTGATTAGAGACACCTTCACAAGTCACCAAAATGAGGAATAATGCTAGCTAAACATAATCTCTAACAAGACTACTAGAACGTTAGAAATGAATTAATTATTGACAAATAAATTTATTTGTAAGTTTAGATTTTTATATATTTATATAACTTGAATGGAGTGCTACCAAAGTTTGGTTAAGTGCTTCTAGGAAATACAACTTTATAATTGGACAAATATGAAAACTATTGATTATTTTTTTCTTTTGAGAATGTATTAAACCTACTTTTATGGACATTTTATAATCTTGTTACATCCTTATTGTAAAGCATGCGATATTAAATGTTAACCATGGTGTCATATGGATTGATATCATAATACATTGGAGATAGGATGGTGGTAAAATTTTATTTCAATTACAAGTGTTTTAGCTAGTACCAATACAATGAGAGCTTATCCCAAGTCTATAAGACTCATATAATCAGTTGGTACCAATGTAAATGAAGGAATTGGCATTAATGGTAGAAATGAATATTAATTCCAAAAAAGTATTGACATGACAACATCAAAAATAGATTTCATATCACTAATATGGTTTGACACCAAGGCAAATTTAGCATCATATTTTACTATCATGCCATGACCAGTTATGGACAAATATTTAAGTTGAAATATTATGATTGAGAATCAACTAATCACATAAGGTTTATTATCTTGACCTACTATCAACACAAAAATCATGACCACTTTAAAATACATAAATATTTATGACAATATAATTCAATGATGAACGCCATGAATAAAAATTATAAATTAAATTTATTGGGATGCAACCTATATTTAAACCAAGCTTATTAAATAAAAATATTTTAAATAAACATTTTAGCTATATTTTAGGTCCCCATAATGGGGCATCACCTGTGGTACTAAATCCTAGCATTTTATATGTAGATAGTACTCAAAAAAATTAACTTGATTAGAGTGATTAACTTTTATTTCTCTAATTTTAGGTGCTTCCTAGGAATAGAGGATAAACAACCACTCATTATAGTAGTGGAGAAAATTTTGAAATAATAAGAGACAAAGGTAGAGGAAAATATTCATTTGAATACATAGTGATTCATCATTCTATGTGGTAGCAAAGGGAAGATTAACACGAAAATTCTAGAAGAATTCATAATATGAATATTGAGGGAATGAATGCTCTATAAGCATAGAGGAAAATTAGAGGTCGTCTAAAACATGAATATTGTTATGATGAACCAAATTCGTAAGAACCTAAATGATTTTAGATAATAAAAAGGAGGAATAAATACCAATAGGAATGGAATTTAAATGATCAACTTGATCAAGGATTTGATCATAGAGTTATCTTTAATAATTTGAAGAATATAGAGGTTTGAATATTTTCTAGGTTTATCAAGGGAAAAATATCCAAAGAATATCTCGTTTAGGTACAATAATGCATTAATATGGGACACAACACTAGGTAGGAGAAGAATAGAAAAAAAACCTTCTAGTTTTAGGGACTTACAACCACATAGTGATGCAATGAAGAACTAATACTATGGTATGGAGCAACTAATGTAACATGAGAATGGTTTAAGAAAAAAATTCATAAAAATATATATCTTAGGTTTATATTCATTAGAGAAACTAGGACTTCTAAACCCTCCAACAATGGAATAATATGGTTGTGGAATATGAACAAAGGTTTGATGAAATCTAGAATGAGGTAACCCCAATTTAGAATGAAGTTCAATGGGTGAATTTATTCTTGAAGGGATTAAGAACAATTTTCTAAATCATTAATATGTGTAATCCACTAACCTGATTGGATACTTTTCTATTAATATTTGGTTATGGAGGATGGACTTGGTGGTACACTAGAGGAAAAAAAGCAAAATTGTTACCATCATATTAACAAATTCTAATGATTTGTACAAAAATATCACAAATTCAATTGTAATACCTCACAATAGCAATAATTATAGGTTATACCTAAACCTTAATATATTTAATAAATGCTAGAGATTTTTAGAAACCTTAAGACTCTAATATAATGTAAGAGACATGTTTACAAGGTGAAGCATATCATAAAGATCTCTTGTAACTCCCTAACAAGCATTTACTTTCCAATCCAAATTCCCAAAACTAATCCCAAATAGACCCACTTCTAGTACTAAAGTATGGGACCATAAAAAGGATGTTATGTGTAGTGGTACCTTATTTTTCTAGAAATTATTCATAATCAAGAGCTAAATTAGAGATAGAGGGTGCAATTTAACAACAACCCACTCAAACTAGGATTAATACACTCAATCAACAAAAATGCATGCAACTATGAAATTCCCCAAGATAAGAACCAAACCACTATAATAAGAAATTTAGGTTACATTTTAGATCACAAAATATCCTTTTTTTTTTCATCCTAGAGACTCCATATCATTTGTTAAATCTATAGTGGTATAAAATCTTAGTTTGGTAGAGTGAAATATAGGAAAACCTTGACCAGTGTAAACAAATTTACATACTCTTCAAGCTATTAAGAGTGATGTTAAAAAGTGCTAGGTAAATATTAGAAATTTGAATAGATATCTAGATCTATGTGTAACACCCTTCAAGCCCCATGATATTATTATTGGAATGTATTGCTTAAATAGTCATTAGACAAGACATGACTATTATATAAAAGGTGTTAAATATAGTGATGACTTGGGGGAAATAATTATCAAAGGAGTATAGTGCCCTATGTCCTTAAGGATGCTTACATCCATATGACTTAAACAAAAATTTAAAAAGCAATGTTAGCTATTTATTTTAATGATTCAATATAACTAGGGTGAGGAAGTGGAAATAATTATAGTCCTCAATCTATTTCTCAAATAATTTGGAGATGATTTTCCTATGGAGGTGTTAAAGTGAACTCCTACAAGGGAGATTGATTTATCAATAGAGATCATACCTATAACCAATCCAATATATAAGGCATATTATATTGAGTTTAGTCAATAAAAAATACAATTCTAAGAATTGATGTAGAATCTATTGGCCAACCTATCGTGTTTCCATAGGTGATGGCTATATTTTCTCTTAGGAAGATAGATGGGTATATGAGGATATATATTAATTGTATATAGTTTAATAAATCAACCTTTATGAATATATACCCTTTTCCATAAATTGATAATATATTTGAACAAATTTGATAAGCAATAGTTTTTTTAAAGAGCAATATGAGGTTAGAGTATCACTAATTTTACATAAAGGAGGCTTATATAAATAGAACAAAATTAGGACTTTTTATGGATAGTACAAGATCACAATTCTTGATAATGTTTTGTTTCTTTGTGGATGACATATTTATTTACTCTAAAATTGAATAGGAGAATTAAGAGAATCTAATGATAGTTCTACAATACCTCAGAGAATAAATGCTATATAAAAAATTTCTAAAATACAATCTCATTCAAAAGGAAATACATTTCTAGGACACATTATATCCAAATAAGGAATATATAAGGGCACATAAAATATTGAGGACATTCTAAATTTGTAAGCCCTTTTCATTTTTTTAATATTAAGATTTCCATGTGATTAGAAGGATATTATCAAAGATTTATTTGGAACTTTTATTAAACATATTGTTCTACTACAATTTTATATAAAAATGGAATGAAATTTATTTGGATAAAAATATGTGAGGATGTACTTCAAAATCTTAAAAAATTATAGAGTAGTGCACCTATTTTAGTTTTACCAAATCCTAACAAGGCATCTTATCGTATGCAATAATTCTTTCATGGAATTATTATGGGTCATTTTGGTTTATAATTGGTATGTGATTGTGTATGATTCATGCAAACACAAATATTATTATGTAAATTATGCTGCCCATAACATTGATTAAGTAAAGCTATGCATACCTTATTATTATAGAGATATTATTTGTTAGGGGAAAAGGTTTTAAGCAAAGTCAATTCATCAAACCTTAAGGTATATTTTCACACACCCATATCTAAATATACCACAATGTAGTTGGATGTAACTATACATATATGATTTTCATATCTCCTACAATAAGGGTAAGAATAATAAGGTTGCAAATACATTGAATCAAAGAAAGCACATATGCACATCAACGATGGTGACTTTGAACCTTCAAAATAAACTTAAGCTTAATATTTGGTGAGAATCATGCTACAATAAATATGAGGGTGTTGACTTCTATTGTGTGCTAAATAAGGAAAACTATGTAGGGTACACCTTTGATGATGATGGAGCACTCAATTTTTAAGGGCCCTTGTATATACCACCCAAAGGTGAGATTATAACATGATATTAAAAACACTTAAAAGTTATTATATGTGGTCCATTCCAAGGTTAAAATTATGTTATTTGATTTAAAAATGTGATTTGATTGTTCATGCATAAAGAGATATATAGTAGAGTTTGTGGTATGATATTTTAAAGTATTATTGTGTGAATTTGGAACATCAATATCTTGAAGGTATAATTTACCCATGTTATTATATTCTAACATGGATATTGGATGTGGTGTCCATGTATTTTACTATAGTATATCCATTAATAGAAAAAATGGATGAATCTAATTTAGTGGTTGTAGACAAGTTTAAAAATATTAACCACATTCTTCTAACAAGAAAAATATTTGAACCTATGGATGCAACTGAATTTTATGTACTAAGATTCCTTATTCACTTTGGGATTTTGAAAACCTTCCAAAATATATTACTTAACTCATTAAAATTTGTAAATTTTATACTTGATTTCTCACATATTCTTTCTTGGACTCTAATTCATGTAGAAGAGGAGAGAAGCTTGAGTGTTGAGCCTATTAATATATTTGATAGAAGAACCAACCAATTAAGAAAAAAACTATTGGATAATATCTTGGTCCAATGAGATAAATATGGCTAAAATAACATCCATTTGGTAGGACTTGCATGTAATGAAACAAAAATTCTCACCCTAATTTACCTAATTTTGAGGAGAAAGTTTCTAGAAGGGAAGTAGGATGTAAGAGCCATATTTTTGAACCCTTGATGAACAAAACTTGTGAATTTTTATTATAATAATATAGATATCATTGAAGTATTATATGGTTTATTAAATGGTGAATGGATAGGGTGTGATAATTAGAAAACCATGCTTTATTAAAACTTGTTAAATGAAATTAATATTTTCTTGCTAGGAATTTTTGTTTTCTACTTGCATTATGATATCATCAAATTAGATCTTATTTTACTTGTTTTATAGAATATATTAATCATGTTGGATGAAACAAGTGTTCTTATATTTTATATATGATGAAGATTACCACTGATGTAAGGTAAATAAATTCAAAAATCTATGTAGCTTCTATATTACCATCATTTTTATCTACTATTGTTGAAATATAAGAATAAAAATGTGCATGTAAATTGTCTTATGCTAAAGGTTAAATCTTGGTGTATTTATATGTATCTTGTCTTATTAAGAAGTGTTGGAACGTAAGATTCAAATTAATTGAATTATGGTAGTTAAGGGTATTTAAGTACATAGGAACTAGAAACTAAAAGCTATATTGTCCTATACTACATGTGTATACCTTGTGAGTCGTGGTAATATCAATTGACTTCTTACATGGTCTATGATGTAATAACTCCTAACATACCCCCCGTTATTACATAATAACAAAAAAACTTATTTTTATTATGAGTAAAGAATAAATACTAGGGTGGCATAATAATTGGAATGAAATTCCCCTCTTATTTTAGACTTATTACTCAAACATAGGAGTGTCATATTCTACCAATAATGCACACCAAATACATTTTTTATAAAATAATTTATTCAAATATTTCTACTAGCATTGTTGATCCTTAGTGCTTAGATTCAGATCCTTATCCCACTTGTATTTTTTCTTATAGTAACTAACTTGGTCCATAGGTTGTAGTTGTAAAAATTGAAGTTCATTTGTTCTTCCTAGATTTACTAGATTTACTTTCTTGAAACATTTAAATGATTTTAGTTCTTGATGCATTTCTTCTCTTTGTAGTTTATTTTCCAATATTTTAGATGATGCTTTTGATAATTTGTATTGATTTATCTCTTGATAAAGCATTAACTCTATAATACTCAACTATTTTTATTATGTTTTTATTGGCTTCTTGAACCTTCTAACATGGTTTATTTTTTAATAATTTTTTTCTTAGTCCTATATTACCTCTATATCTAGATAAAAGTGGAGTAGTCCTTGATTAGTCATGTTAAAAAATCTTTTCAAATATTCCTTTATGGCTAAAATCATTCTTTTATAATTTACTATAGTGTTAAAATTATCTATATATTTTTTTATGATTAACACTTCCCTCTTTTGCCTTTTGTAATACAAGAGTAGGTCATATGTAGTGTATTCATGCTTCCTTTTATGTATTATCAAATATTAAGTCTGACATACTAACTTATTTTTTCCTTTGCTACATGCAATCTCTTCTATGGATTAAGAAGAATGCATATCTTCAATCTCGGGTTATGGAGTTTATATCTTTTGAATTATAAAAACTTGATCATATATATTTTCATCCTAAGGATTAGAGTGATCTTTTATTTCTCTAGTTATATGAATTTTTTTTCATCTATGACTTCTTTTGAATGGTTTCATTGAGCTTATGCCACAAACACATGTTCTTCAATTATTCTTTTATTTTTATTGTTCATTTAGTTGATTCTATTTGTCTAAGTTAATTTAATGTGCCTTTATCCAAATGCATATTTATTATTTTGAATATGACCTATTTTGTTGTTGGTTCATCTATCGGGAATGGGGGAAGGGGATTCATTTTTTAATAGAATATGCCAACAATCCTTTATGATGTGTCCATTACACACATTATGGATGTTAAAATTAATTGTTTGAAAATGATTCCTTTGATTCTAAAATACCTAAAGATTATTTCTTTTTTGGAAGAAGTATGGATGTCTAATATCTCTATTGAATTGTTGCTTCACTCTTTGACTTGTAACTAGTAATTGTTCTTCCTCTTCAATCGTATGTGAGGCCTCTACTTTTTAAGTAGGTTCACCATATTCTCAAAGTTTTGTGTTTTCTCATTAACATTTTGTAGTTATAGAATATTGTACTTTGATGAGAGTGATTTCAAAATAATATGAAATAGCATTTCACAAGATACACGATTTCCTAGTGCTTGCAATGATGCTCACATGTCTATAATTCTTCTTATAAATCCTTATAAATTTTCTCCACTCTTCATATACAAAATGGATCTAACTTTGGAGGAGTAGAATCTAATTTTGGTTCTTGGATTCAAATATTATCTTCAACTTCTTCCATCCATATTTGGTTATGGTCATATCTCTAATGTGTGCTTGGACCTCATCTGCTACTATGAACGTGATGATGAGCCTTACCTTTTTGTCTACCTTATTAAAATTTGCTTGATCTTCTCCTTCTATAGTGGGATAAGTAATGCATCCATATACTACTTACAAAAATTCCTCAAACTCAAGTTGTTTCTTGAGTTTGGTGTTTTAGGTAGCATAGTTGTTTCCCCTTAATAATTTGGAGTATGGTAACAAAAACTTTGGTGATCCAAAAGCCATAGTAAACTTTTACAAATTCTAAGTTTTATTACTTTTCTAAATATACTTTGAAAAAATCTTTCCAATGAGTGTATATATAAGTATAATTAGATAATGTTTCAAATATTGTGATAAAATAGTTTCTCACCAAATAAAGGTAATGTTTCTTCCTCTATGGAATATTCCTTCGAATATTTCCTTCTAAATTATTTTATCCTTTCAAATGTTTACACAAATAATTCCTTTGTAATTAAACCTTTAATCAAAATATATTTAAATACATTATACCTTTTGATTTTTTCATTTTTCTTCTATTCCTTCGAGTTTGATGATAATTTTACCAAAAACATATTGGTTTTAATATGATCACCTTCCTTTAAAAAATTACATGGCTAATTATTTTATCCTTTTTGAAACAAAATAGTTACACTCTAATATTTATCACAATTTTCTATGATTTATTATCTTTATGGAATACCTTGAACCTTTTGTTTCACTGATGATTTCTTATGAAATTAGATTGGATATTTAGTCATTCTTTTTAAAGTTGATTTATTTTGCTTATACCATTCTTGCTTATCCTAGTGATTAACACTTTTTTCAACTTAAAAGGATTAATGTGCTTTCATATAATAGCACATTCAAAGTGGTATGGTTACTCAGATATGTTCTTGGTGACATAGTTGCTTGAACTTATTCTTAGTGACATGGTTGCTCAGATATGTTCTTAGTGATATAGTTACTAGAAACTATTCTTAGTGACATAGTTATTTGGATCTATTATTTAGATGCTTCTTTGAGTTGGAACTACCATGTTTCAACAACATTGCATGGTTCTCATATTTTCTTCTTCTACAAATATTCTCTTTTCTTCAATGCTTGTCTCTTGGACTGAGCTATAGTTTGCACCTTCTATTTCTCATATTTATCCAAATTGCTAGTGATCTTTTATCTTCCTTTACTAATGCAAGCTTTTAATTTACCTTGATATTTATTCTTTGGAATTTCTTTGATGACTTTTTCTCTCTACTATAGCATACCTCCATATTGAACTCTATTACATAAGGTGTTTCTTTCTCTAGCATTCATGTTTTGCTCATGATTTATCATTCAAATAGATGTCCATGGGTTTCCTTTACTCCTTCCACCACTCATTTCTTGCAATGCCTAGCTATGAATTTTAGTTAAACCATTCCATTTATGCTTCGTCACTCTATTATGTTATTACTTTTGCTAAGTTTAGTAAATAGATCCCTTGTCTTTATAGACTATTTGTAAATTTGTCCACTTTCATCTTTGGAAGGATTTAAATTTTGAAAAATTTCCAATTCTGGAAGATCAATACACATTTTGACAAATATCTTCACACCCCCTTGGAGCTTTGAAATACTATTTTCCTTCTACAAATTTATTTCTACTTTTACATGTTCTATTTTGCTTTGAACCTATATATTACTAGTTTGTTACTTTTGAAGGTCTTTCTTGACTACTTGAATATCAATAATTTTTTCTATTGACTGCTCCTCAATTTAATTTTTAAATATGACTATAAACATTTAATTGGCTATATTGTAAGATTTTGTGGAGAATTAAAAAAACTTCTTCGAATTGACTTTAAAAAGGTTTCAATGGGCTATATGAGCCTTTTATAACTTTTAAAGTTCTCAAAATTGTTTCAATAGGCTATGTTTTAGCCTTTGTTAATATTTTTTTTGAATATCACTAAAATGGTTTTAAGGGGTTATATTTTAAGCCTTTTATATTAAAAAACACTTCTTCAATTGTTTTTTTACTTAATTTTTTTAAATGACTTCACTAATACTAAATTTTCTTCTTGCAAATAATATACAATGGCTTCTTTTATCATTCTCTTAAGTAGATTTTTAATATATTCATTTTATTTCTTAAATATACCTCTGGAACCATCCTGAAATATTTCAATAATTCTATGGAATTTTTTTCATGGATCACAATTTCATATAGTTTACGCTTTTCCTTCAAACTTCTTATCTCAAAAATTAAATTTTCTTCAAATAGAGTGCACATTGGATTTCTCTATATCAAATCTAGAGGATTATCAAAAGGAAAATTCTTTCTTCCTTCTACCTTCTTTGATACCACATGTTATAACTTAAGCTTTGAATGAGTTAAATTGTGGTAATGAAGGGTATTCAAGTACATAGGTTGTTTAATTTATGGGTAGCAAACCTAAAAAAAACTAAACAAAATTGCAACTATCATGTTCTATACTACATGCATGTACCTCATGTGTGGTGGTTATGCCACTTGACTTCTCATATGGCCTATTATGTAATAACTCTAATTATAAGATGTTATTATTAAGTAATCCACATGGATAATTAAAAACTATTATATCTATTCAATGATCTTAATACCTTTATTTATTTAACAAGTATGAAGAATCGATAGATCTTTAAGGGATAAAAGTATATATATCCAAGATCTAGTATCAACCAACACCTGTTCACCCATTCCAAAATTTTAATGATGGAAATAAATATAGGAAAAAATTTGAAATAATAAAAGTGAAATCTAGAGTTGTCTATAATTAATCTCATCTCATTGACATAAAATTTAACATATATACCAATGGTGACTATTCCCTAAATTACAAAGTTATCAAATATTTAAAATAAATATTAATTTGATTGATTTCCATAATGGGAAATTAGAATAATTAATTTGACCATATTGTCTAGAATTATATTTTTAGATTGTTAGAAGAAATATGGGATCCTTACTTCTAAAAAGGGTGTGTAGACAACAAATAGGGGATGAGGATTTTAATAAATATGGTAAATAAAGGAGAAAAAAATGAGAAGAAGGAAAAGGATAAAATAGAATAGGATAAAGGAGGAGAACATGGGAGTGGTAGGGAAAAGAGATGATTTGGAGGGTGAAGGAAATATAATAACTACACTTAGAGGTATACAGTCATGAATTAGACTAAATAACTAGAATGGAATGATTGAAAATATAAATATAAATTATTAGTCTCTTCGTATCCAAAATCCTCTTCATTGATTTCATGTGTTGGGTGTTATGGTGTAAATAAAACCTCAATATCTATGGATTCTAATGCTTAGGGGATATATACTATTTTTATAACTTGAAGGTTATGCCTAGAATTCAATATTTTTATCAAGCCTTAAATTATTAGAATGATGGATCCTATGGATTTTTTGAACCAATGCACTATTGAGTTTCTATTTTGACCTTCTATATAATAAATGGTACCATTGCTTGACAACAAATATATTTTTATGCATGAGGTTCTAAAGTAATGGTATTATGAACATTTATTCTAGTCTTTTGCTCCCACCTCATACCATCCCATAGATTTTTATGTGTTGGAAAAATGTTAAAAATGAGATAAGTATTTATGTTGATGGGTCGTGGGGCTACCAAGGACCTCGTAAACCACTTCCTTCCTAGCTCTATCATCCATGGAATCCTAAATCAAACATGACCTAGATACATCAAAATTATTTTTAAGGAGTCCAACCAGGAAATACTTCAGACCAAAGTAAGGATCTAGAAACTCCATAAGCACTCTCTTCCTAAGGCCATGCTTGACCATCTTAATAGTACAAGTGGGATAATTTTTCTTTAGATGGGATAATAGGCCTAATTTAGAAGAGATACCTATTGTTTTTTATCTTTAATATTCAACCTCATAGGATTTATACTTTCTTTTTGGATCCTTAAAAATTATTTACACCAAGACTAGGATCAAGTTTGGTAGAGTCTATGAGTTTTATCATGGAGATTTTTTACCCCTCAAAGGGTAGCAACTGGGTAGTTTCTAAAGGAATTCTCATTAATAAATTCCACTTATTGTTTTCTCCTAGATCCTATCCTTAGGATATATTGTGAACCATTAGTGATTTCCTCTTGAGTTCCCCTTCTTCTAATTTCCTAATTAGAGGGTTTGTCTAACTTTCAAACAACTCCAACATCTATATTATATTTTTTTTATTTCTCATATTTTGCCCTAGGATGGGAGATAATTTTTCCCTTCTTGAATCATTGCTAGAGGGTTTTATAATTCCCTATAGAAACTAGGCTCGTATTATTTACTCTTTAGAGGATTACTCTGAGGTTCTAACAACAATCCTTTCCCTATTTTTGAAAATCAATTTTTTTTCTTATAGTTATTTCATATATTCAAAAAAATAATTATTTGGGTTCCTTTGTGGAGAATCAAAAGAGGTATTATTGATATGGGATATTAAGTATTTACCTAGGCCTCAAGAACTAGACCCTTTCCATATTTCAAATATAAAGAGTCTTCCTACTTTTGAGAGATTTTCCATCCTTCAAGCTGCTCTTGATCATCAATATTTAGAATCCCTTCCTCTTTATAAAAGTTTTAAACTAATAGCTATTAATAGAATTTCTCTTTTATCATCTAGCTAAAATATTTTTGAGGTTTAGATTTATACCCTTGGGAGGAAGATGGGTCCTTTATCTCCTTTTGGTGTCACACTTTCTTAGATATGGATATGTTCTTGTTATGAAATATCCCAAAGAAGTGGTATAGCTTCTTATAGATAGAACATAAAGGGGTCTTACTCTCATACCTAATCTATTGAAACCAATATCCTAAATCTAAGACTAGTTCAATAGAGCTTGGGAGCTTAGCTTATAGATCTACATTCACACACATTTTGACATAGATCATTATTTATTTGGACTTGGTAGTTGATTCAATTATCACTAGCTCTCCAACACCTCTCGCTATTCCAAGAAAAATATCCTCATGACAAAAAATGAAAAGGAAACCCATGGAGCCTTACCCATAGTGGAGTTGTGTTAAAAATTTGAGAGTTAGGGTTGAAATTAGGACCCTATTTACATAAGAAGAGGCTCCATATTCCAAATAACCAAAGACCTTCCTATAGTATTTTGTCCAAACCATCACCACAATTGAGTTTGATGAGAAAAAAAAAATTGGTAGGGCAAAAAATTCTAGAAACCATTGCACCTTCCATTTAGTAAAGGCCCAACAATGAAAGAAATCCAAATTAGGGCAAGGACCTAAAAATTTTTCCACCAATTTATAGGCACCCCAGTCCATGGTTAATTTTAGAATATTAGAGAGAACGCATAGCATACCTTGATCAAGGATAATATTGAATACAAAACTCAAAGCTTTCTTACACCTTTTTTTATATACAATATCATCCCAATAGAAGTATCCTAGGTCAAATAGAAACCTAAAGAGATTGAATGCCATGTGGGTCAACTTTTTTGGACTATTCCAGATCTAGTAGATCTCTTCCACCATCATTTTCCATCTCGATCATAGATGATATCTCACCAGATGCTATCCCACCTTCACTCCTACCTCTACTCATTTCAAAAAATTCCAAAATATGGATTATGTAAGCTACATTTTTATAATTATCCTAAACACACTATTATACCATCAACTTTCTTAACAACCTATCCAATATATATTTTACATATTTATTGTGTTATTCTATATTTAAATATAGTAATAAAGTTATATTGATATTTTAGGACCTTATAATTTTTACTTCATTGTTAAAGTAGGCTTGCAATCTTTTAAGGGGTGAATAGATTAAGCTTATCATACCTAAATATTTTCATCATTAATCTTCCATCTAACTTCTAGATATTATGTATCATTATCACATATTGTTATGATTCAATACTGGACCATCCAATTTGGTAGAAACTTATTATATTACCTCCTCCTATGGTGCACATCATACACCATCACCAAATCAATGATCTTGAAGGAATACCATTTAATTTTTTTATCCCAATATTCCTTTTCTTTCATATTTTATGGGTAATATTGTTCTTCATTGCTTTTCCTATTTCATCCAGCTAGTACAATATAATTATTTGGTCAAAAAAAGTATCTCTTTAATTATTTTTATTATTTATCAACAACTATATGATTGGGACATCATATTCAATAATACAAACATGATTGATTTTATGTAAGAGATGAAATGGAGAATACCTTTTCACTAAATTATTTACAGTTGTATAGACCCATAATTCTACATGGATCCTATCATTCTATGTGTGGATTTATAATATTAAATGCTTTATAAGAATCTAACACAAAACATGATCGATTCACTTTACTTTTTTTATTTCTACTTAGTTTGTATTTAATTGCCTTCATATGCATCATGGAAAAGTAAGTTTCCAATTCTTTTATTATTTTATTGATAAAGTGAACATCTTAGTCTAAATATCTAATGGGTAATTAAACCTAGTAACGATTTTTTTAAAATATGAATCATACAACCTCATCTTCTGTCCACCACTTTATCATATAAGAATCCACTCATTTCATCAATTAATCTATCAATCGGGGTCCACTCCTATTAAAATAACAAAACATTACATTACTAAGAAGTTAATTAAACCTTATCTAACTTGCATTTTTATCAAGGATGTCTTTATATCAAAGATATTCATTGTATTTGTCTAAATGCTAAGCTTTTTTAATCAACTCCTTGAAATAATTTGTATTAAGAGATAAAATATCACTCATATAGTTGTCTTTTGAACTTTAAATTTTGACAAGATAAAATTGAATACTGCAAATGGCTAAAATATTTCCTACCTAGTTTCCATATCTATTTGTATATTCTATGTTAAAACCTAAAAATTTATTAGTACCTCTTTTTTCAGTACTTATTCATACCCCTAATATTATAATCATTTTCATCATCACTTTTTATTTTTATTTGTGGGTTTAGCCCCACTTCTTGTTAACACTTGTGGTATTTTCTTCTTCTTTTATCCATATCAATATTCCTTTAAATTTACTTTTATCTTTTTTCATTCCCACCAACGCTTTTGTCTTCATCAATCTCTTCAATATTCTCACACTCTTGATAGGAATACTTATCATTTATAGGTTTATCTTGTAAAAAAGAATACAAAGTGCAAAGAATAACCTCAAAAGCACATTCTTATTTATGTTGCCCTAGAAACCCTAAAGTGCAAGGATACTCTTTGATAATAATTACCTTCTTATGCTAGCCTAAAAACCTTTTTGTGGATTATCTTCAATCTCATTTATTTATTGTTTTTCTTTTGAAACCCTAAAGTACAAGGGATAACCTCTACACCACTTTCATTTTTATTATGAGTAGAGTATTTTATACTAATGGATAAAGATAAAGATGATATACCTAGATTAAACTTGAACTATTTTGCCATATTTGTTTTAGAATTTTTTTACATCTTTCATTCTTCCTTTAATTATTTTGAACTTGAAGAGTAAACTCTCTCATCCCTCGCATACTTTATTATTTCATCTAATAGTTTATTTATGTGGGGCTATGGTGGAATTTGATATATGATGTTATCAATAGGATTTATTTACCTCTTCTTTAGGAGTGGAATATCCTTAATCTAATCTAGCTTCCATTACAATATAATGTCCTTGTTTTTCTTTGAATTTTATTGAATGATCAAATTTTTATCTCTTTCTTCATATTTTTCAGTTTGTGATATCTTACCATCTGTCCAATCTCTCATAACAATTATGGTGTTGAAATATAATATTTCATAATCCACTTGTCAATCTCATTTTGTTGATTTATATTTAATATTAATGTTATATGGAAAATATTTTAAAATATCCATATCAACACATATTTAGGTATATAAAACATACTTTCACTCTTTAGTATTTAGTACCTCCTTGATGAATTTCCTAGGGTATTTTTGGTTTTCTCCAAAACATCTTTATTGATAAGTTAATATGGAGGTCCAAAAAGCCTAACTCGCACTAGAAGCTTCGTAATAGTTTTTATCTTGACATAATAATTTACTCCATGGACTTAAATAGAGTTTATATCTCCATATAAACCATGGGTCACCATCCATTATCTTTTCCCTAATTTTTGAACTAGAAAATATGATGAGGAAAAAACTTGATGAAGAAAAGTCATAGAGTAATTTTTAATCCCAACTTTCACTTGATCCAATTTTAAATCTTTGATAAACCTAACCAATATCCATATAACTTACATATTAATCCTCTACTTTTAAAAACCACTATATCATGCTTGGTTATCCCATCCTTGATAGTCACTTTTAGTGTAACATCTTCTACCTATATTAAACTTTTAATATGTTTGCTCTTCCGCTTATCTTCATCCTAATTTCTAGTTAAGTTTAAAGTTCCTAATATTAATATAATTGATTATTTATATTTATTTTTTATCTACAAGAGAACTTAACAAAATAATTTATCTGGTTCTTTTCCAAATCTTCAATGACTACCTTTTTGTCTAAAAATATTTTAGTATATTATTCTTCTTAGCATGAATGTGGGAATACTATTTAGTGTTAATATAGGTTTCTACTAATAGAAATTAATTGATTTCTTATAAAATACTTTTTAAAACCCACATTATTAGTAGTATTAGTTTTACATTGTAAGGCTAGATATAAATGAAATCCTAGTTTATTTTTTAGGTATTTGCAATTCCTTTGTTTGTCTTTCACAGTTCAATACTTTTTATCCCATGCCATTATGTATACATTTTCATATAATCTATACTTAGATAATTTTACTTTTATTTCTTATAATATATCTTTAAATATATATGTGGAGTAAGGTACATGTTTTTAGCTTTTGTATGTCTATGGATAGTTCTATTTCCTACATAATGCCATTAGGTAGTCCATGGTTAAGAAATTATAATCCTTGTTATTATCGATATGATGATATATGACCATAGGTCAAGATCCCAATTGACTAAGGATAAACATTATTTCCTAACCTCAAGAGTTGAGGTCAACAAAGAGAGAAAATTGTAGTGAATGAACATCTTCATATTTTTCAATACTAGTGAGTTGGATACAAAGAAATAAGAAAGCATGTTGGACATCTCCTTAGATGACATTGCTCTTGATGTACCTAGTAATCAATCATGATATCTATTTTTCCAAGAAAGAGGTGTAGGACCAACTAAGGTAGTTGTACTTTGGAGATAACATATAAGAGGAAAAAGAGGATTACTTTTAGCTTGTTTGTAGAGATATTCATTTATCTTTTTTGATGGTAAAGACTTACAACAAGTCAATTTTGAAACATTTTAAAAACAATTGGTTGATAATGTTGAACCCATGAAGTAAATACCTTATCACATTAATCAATTCTTTCCAATAGTATGAAATAAGAAATAGCCAAATAGTTTGACTTAGGCTTCATTTTTCTAATTAATAACTCAAACTCATTGTTCCAATTATCATTTCTAAAAAGAATGAAATAATGATTGTATAAACTAATTATCAAAATCTAAACAATATTAAAGAAAAGGATCACTACCTACTTCTTTTCTTATATCAAATTTGGGATAAATTTTTAAGGTAGATGCTATAGCCTTCTAGATGGCTATAATAACTACAACTAAGTACATATTATAGAAGACCACCTTTACCGCTTCATGAAGTACATTGTCCAATAATATTTGGTTGTTGATGCACCTTCAACCTTCTAATAGTTAATGAATAAGGTATTTTAACCTTATGTTGGAAAATTTATAATTGTTTTTCTTAAGTGATATGTGTGACGAAGGCTTCATTGAGTCTTGAGAAATGAATATTTGGTTGCATCAATGCTGCCTTATTGATAGTTGTCTCTCCTGGCAAAGGATTGTGACTAATCTATATAACAAGTTGACAACTTGTGACTAATCTATATTTTCCCCGCCTTATGCACATGGCCTGCTTGTTACAGAGTAAATTAACTTTGCCAGTGGATAATAGAATGTATCTATAACATGGACAATAAGGTGTATTGTGCCAATGCCATTGGATATAATAGTGTTCGGTCGGAATAATAGGGCTTTACGAAACATGGGACATGTTAAATTTTTCCTTCTGTATCCATGTATGCGTATCCATCGCAATCTTTCTCCACCCCACAAAATTTACGGTACTGATTAAAACACAAAAATCTGTTTGACGTGACCCAAGCATTTTTATTTTTCTCCTCGTACAATCCCTTATGGAAACTACGCAGTAGCGATTACCTTTTTGGCCTTTAAACTGAAAGGTAAAGACTAAGAAAACCTGACCGTAGAGAGAACACGAAATCATGGTGTCGTCTCAAGTCCGCATCCAGAAACAAAATATCACTAATATAGGATAAGAATTGCACCGACGAAGTTTCTGCGTCCACACTTCGTCATCATCAAATAAATATAGGCTGTCTTACTTTTGTCCATAACGTCGGTTGATTGTGGAGGACATCGTGCATCAAGATAAATAGTATGCCTTGAAAAGACATTTATCATGCCTTTGAATTCTGGAAAACATATGAAACGTGTAAAGTAGCAGCTTTTTCATTGATCTATCCATCATCGAATTCATTTATAGCTGCTGAAGCATGTTATTTTCATTATAGCTACTTTTTGTTTGTTTGTTTTTTTTTTTTTCCATCTTTAAACTACTTTTTGTTTTTTTTTTGCCATCTTTAAACTACTTTTTGTTTGTCGCCGTGTATCATCCAGCCAGTGTAGATGAATTCCATAAAAGATTTAAAACTTTTTAGATTTGTCTATGGATTACTATGAAGTCGTCCTTGTCGTGACTCCTCGCACTACCTTCGAAACGTCTAAAATATTAATGTGTTTGCATCATCTCATTTATAATATGACAACGAGCTGACATTGAATTGCACCCGCATTTACATAGTACCTATATATTTTTGGTTACTATATATATATATTGCGTGTAGACAAGACGGCTGTGGATTTCTGTCCAGCATTTTTATTCTAAAAAAAGTAAGTGAAAATAAAAAAGAGGTCAAGATCATCTGATTCTTTTAGATGGGAGCCCCTACGAGAAGTAATATATATTTATTTTAAACGTGTGGAGGACGTGTATTCTCATGGAACAGGAATTGTAATGAGTTACGCAAGATTAGTCAAGTGACTCGGCGACCTTTTCGAACTCGGAATTCAATTTCTCAAGTTTTGGCATTTTTCGAATTCTTTATTTCTAGGAAACAAGGAATAATAATTTAACCCTTCTAGTTTATAGTTTTTTAATATATATGAGAATAATTAGCACCTTTGTACAATATGAATTAGTAATCAAAAACCTAGATTGTTGGTAAGACAAAATCAACAGTACTAGATCTTTTAAGAATTTAACTAGGAAACTTGATCTTCCACAGAATCAAACTGAATAGCCAACTGGCAAAGAGTGCTGACTTGTTGTCCCCTTCCAGGTAAGGTGTGGTTTGAAATACCAGCTGACCTATACCTTTTAGGTACACTTGTTCAAACTAGATCTTTAAAAATCAAACTGGAGCATCCATCTAGCAAATAGTTTACATGCCTATGCTTTTAGGGGAGCTGTGGTTTGAAATACCAACTGACCTATCCCCTTCTATATACATCGAATCTCCAAAAACAAAATCCATAGTTAACTACGATGAGAAGTTTAAGTGGAATAAATGTAAATGCCCATACACATAATTAGTTTTAAATATATATAAGTTATTTTTCGTCGCCTAAATCAAGGTGCTTTGTATTCTGAGAAAGGGATCTGTAGAAGAAGATGTCACTTCAAAGAAACAATTTCATATGACCAGTATTCAGTTAGGTAGTTATGTTCCTAATTCATGTAGCCTAAGAAGGGAATCTATAGAAGAAGATATCACTCCAGAGAAACGATTTTATGACCAATATTTAGTTAGGAAGTTATGTTCCTGATTCCTGTAGTCTGAGAAGGGGATCTGTAGAAAAATGTCACTCAAAGAAGTGACTTCATATGACCAGGTGTTCAGTTAGTGAGTTTTGTTCTTGATTCATCCAACAACAACAGTGTGTTGGAGTATAATAATGATGGTGAGAATATGTTATTGGATATAAAGCCATCATCGATTAAATTAGCGGTTCCTATCAAGGAAGCAAAATCTAAAGTTCCTTCCTTCCGAGAAATGGTTTCAACCTTTCAACTCAAAAATTTCAATACATTTACGGTATTAGAATGACGGAGCAATAATTCTAGTTAGTGCCTAGAGCTACAATTCTATAGTTTAAATTTTTTTGTTACTCTAGTTTATTTATGTTGTGTATTCACCCTTTTAGGGTTCCCATTTTGATTGTATAGGTGACCTTGGCTTTTCCAGCTCCTTTTTTTATTGTAACCCTCTCTTATTTTTATTGAATATAATTGTTGGTTATAATTAAAAAAATCGCAAGGCAACAAATTAAAATAAAGTAAAATAAAGTCAACGCAGCAATTTGGGCTATAAATAAATAAAGTAAAATCTTTAAATACAATTTTTATTATAATATCAAAATATTTTTTATTAATTGATTTAGATTATATTTATTTTTATTTTTATTTTTTATAAAACTTTATTAAAAGAATATTTTCAATTAATTATTTTTCTAAACTTAAATTTTATTTAAATTATTTGTTATGTTATTTTTTTAGATAGGCTAGTATTTATATGGTTTTGGCTCTACATATTTTTTTTTATTTTTTTTAGTAATACTTCTTATACACATCCACCATGGGGATTGAACCCATGAGTGTGGTTTTGGCTCTATTACTAATTAATGTACTTTAAAAATGATGTTATTGTTCACAATATTAATAAAAATATGTGAGTCCTTATAAAGTAAAATATATGCAGATATCGGGTACAAGGGCATATAAACATATTTTTTAGTAATTGGTTTAGATTATATTTATATTTTATAAAATTTTATTAAGAGAACATTTTGAATTAATTATTTTGCTAAACTTAAATTTTATTAAAATTATTTGTTATGCTGTTTTTTTAGATAGGTTGGTATTTATATGGTTTTGGCTCTATCAATAATTGATGTACTTAAAAAATGATGTTATTGTTCACAATATTAATTAAAATATGTGTCCTTATAAAGTAAAATATATCTAGATATCGGGTCCTAGGGCTTGGTTCAAAGATCAAAACGCTTCAAAGGGTTCCAATCCCTCGGGCCTCATAGTATCGGGTATGTTACGTAAAATTTTTACCCGATGTAAATAAAGCTTATATTGGCAACAAAGAGCCGCGTTAGTGTAGTTAGCTACATAAAAGGTTTACGCAATGCAATTGGAGGTTATATTGGTGGTAAGGAGTGAGATTCAAACCCACAAAGAGGAGTAGAAAATTGTAATGCGTTATATATATATATATATATATATATATATATATATATATATATATATATATATATAATCTTGATGTGTATAAGAAATTAACTAATTTCCATAGAGTTATTTGTTTAAGTTAATATGATTTTGAGTAGGTTAGATAAATGTTTCCTTCATTTTTTTTTAAAACAATATTGCATGCATGGTATCCATTAATACTAGAAACATTTTGAGAATTGATTTTGATGAATCCAACTCTTTGATATTTCCAACTTAACATGGATTGAGGCATATTTTTAATTTAACTATATTATCATTTATGTTCAAAATATTATCATATTATTTTTACTTAAAACTTTGGATCATCAACATTATGCCTATAAGTATTTTGTAGGAGAGGCAACAATGCAAATCAAAAGTTAGATATGAATGTTTGATTTATTTATGAGAAATATGCTATTTCCTTCATGCAACAAATTCCAACATATAATGATAATATCAATCTTCCACAAACTACTTAATATTTTAGCTTTGAAATAATTAATCAAATACTTTATTAAATATTCTAATTTAAATGAAGCAACACCACAAATATTTCCTTAAAAAAAATGTAACTCTAAATGTTAGAATAGAAATTAAAATAAACTAGTAGATTACTTATTGTTTCTAGTTTTTTATTACATAAAAAACACCTAAAATACCCATCATATCCTTGTATTCCACACTATCACCTCAAAAAAAATCTACTAACAAGATGAATGTTGAGTCCTTGGACCTCAAGGACTCAAGTGTCCAAATATGCTTCTAATAAAATACTTTAAGAGTAGGAAATTATGATGATCAAAGCCTTATATCTTAACTTGATTGAGTGTTTATAATATTATGATAATTGACAATTAAAATTTCAAAACTATTTTTTAGGATTTCATTTACTTCTTGTTTGATATCCTCTTGCTTATTTACATTGCATATATATATTGAAATACAGAAATTTTACTAAGACTAATTTAAGTTTTGATTTTGGTTCTATACAAGCTAAAGAATATTAATAGAATTATTGTAACTTTTTATAAAAAATGAGAGACTGGGTCTTTCACCAATCATCAAATATTTTTTTCAATACTTTTTATATTCAAGGGTCATCTATCTCTTCTAGTTAATTGAAAACTATTTAATATGAAATTTATTTTTGTCTAAACCTTCATAGGGATTTATATTCTTAACAATTATATTGTATCCATAGAACATATATTCCAATTATACACTTCAAAAAGTTTTCTCAATTTATATATCCCTTTAATTTCAGCCAATGTAACACTTATTCCATAAGAATTCTAGTCTATTTTATTTTCAAATAAGATAATGACCCTATATAGGCTAAAATTATGATGCAATTCAATGATTTAGCCAATAAATTTACACTATTTTTTACAGGAGTGTATTTGATTACTACCTTTTAGACTAGACACGCCATTCCCACTCTATTTATGTGTTTTGTGTTTTGGTTAAATTAGAAATAACTTATTCAAACAAAATTTTAATATACAAGAGTGTATTTGATTACTAACTTTTAGAATAGACTCTAACAATTTATAAAAATATGAACAAAAACTAGAAGAATCCAATGGGGGGCCTCCCCTCCCACAGTCGCGCGTGGATGCGCGACGACTGTCGCGCGTCTATGCGCGACAAAAAAAACTTTTTTTCTTTTTTTTCTTTGCTACAGGTTCAAATCGCTGCAAATCGCGCAGCGTTTTTTTTTTTTTATATAATAAAAAACACCTGCACAGAACGTCGCACGATTGTGTGCGGCGTGAAAAAAAATTTGCCTCCCCATAGCACAGCAAAAAAAAATGCGTCCTCCTCCAGCCTCAGCTTCTCATGCTTCACTGCAAAAAATTGCCATAGCTGGCTCTGATGCCATGTTAAGAAACAAACCAGGATTATTATTCAGCAGGGATTTTAAATAATACAAAGTTTACAAACGAACTTCCTGGATTAGCCTGGAATGGGCGCATCTCAACAGGATGTCGCTGCAACTATAATAACTAGTTGCTAAGTTAATTTAACTTACTAACAAAATATAATAGTACGCTAACAGTCTCTTGCTCATAGGGTTTTAGAGAATTGAAGTTAGAGCGGGAGGTCAACCTAGAGCTAATTTCTTGAATCTACTTGAAAAACCCTAAAAATATGGCCATGGAACCCTAGGATCAAATATAACCACCAATGCTAGAACTAGAACTGGAGATAAAAACTTTACAAACCATCGAAGCTAACCAGAGTAATAGATCAACCAGAGCTGACGCTAGCCGAGAGAACAATAGCCAAAAATTATCATAGCAACAACAACCCAATATCACCCCCAATGAGTTTGGATCTATGTTTGGCCCTATCCCCCTCAGGGACCTCAACCAAATTTACAATAACAAACTGAACACATAAAAAATTGAGTAATCTAACTAAGGACCCTCAAATGGAAACCAACCCTAGTAACAACACCATCCAAAAACTAACTAAAGTAACACAAAGCCAGATCCAACCAAGGTGTCAATATCTAGAACTTTTTGTAGTGATACAAACAACCCAAGATCACCTCTTGCAGGTTTAGGCCAACTTTTGGCCTTATCCTCCTCGAAAAACTTGACCAAATATTCAATGGCAATATGAACCTAAAAGAAATACATAGCGAACCAACAAGACCCCCCAACCAAAAAAAACCCTAGTCACAGAGCCATCCAACCAACATAGAGCAAAAAGGCCATAACAAACAACCATGTCCAGGAGAGAAAATAGGAGGCCTTCCACTCAGAGGGTTTTATATTTTTGAAGTTGGAGTGGAAGGAATATATATTTTAATACCTACATATCCATGATAATTCATAAGAAAATAAATATTTTTCCTCACTTTGAGTCCTAAAAAATTGTGTCAATAAACTTGTCAACATTAATATTGATATAAAATATACATATAATGAATCTAAAAAATGTCAAAATTCAAAATATGCACCACTCCTTGTTGTTCCTATTGGGTATTTTAACCTTTAGAAATTCATCATTTATGAGGATATTAAATAAGTTGAACCTACAACCCTCAACCTTGATAGGGATGTTATGGAAATTTTTGACAAAGGAAGCATTCTTAATTTTTTGAAAAAAAATAACGATCATGATCTAGAGCTTGCCAAGGAGATTGCCTTCTCTTGAAATAATGGGAATGTTATGGCAAAAATTATAGATTTATCTATCTCAATTCCACTCTTTTTTGAGATATATGACACTCCTATCAGTAGATATTGTATTAATAGGGAAAAACATTCCTTAGCTAAGGGGTTGAATTTGTTTAGACTCAAAGGTGGTTGTCATATAATTCATAATGGTTACAAGAGAAAGTCTTTCAAAGCCCTTTCAGATAGAGTTATTTTAGATATCAAGGATAAATTTACTCTAGAGTGCAACCGAGAAGGGATAATAAGTTTCAATCTCACATGAACCATCTCCAAAGGAAAAAATAATGAATATTTCATCTTTCCTCTTCAAAGAGCTTGAAATAAATATCGGTGTTGCATGTTCGGTGAGGTAACTCATATTTTCTTAATCATAAAGGTTAATATAAATGTATCTTTGATTATTTTGATATAAAGAAGAGATCACTAGTATTGGGGAAAAGTGAACTAGACCAAGAAATACTTTGGATGCTGGTGTTGAGCCTGCAAAGAGGTTTTTAGAAATGGTAAATTTTTGTGCTAATCTTGCAAAGATTTCTTTCAAAAAGGTAAATGTTAATAGAAAAAGCTACTTATATTCATTGCTAAGAGTTCTTTGGATAAGGTAATTATGGGTATTGATACTCATGATATGATGGAAATAAATATTGTTGGTGTTTAACCTAAAAATTATTTCAAAACCAGATTGAAATATGGTGAGGTCCCTTTGGTTACTGATAACAAAGATCTCAACACCTCCTCTCCTAATCCTATTGAGCATGGGCTTGCAAAAAGTGAATAGTTCTCTTCATCGGAGTAAGGGAGTCCTGACCTAAATTCAGGTGGAAAAATAGAGATGCAAAAAATTCTAAAATTGGAGATGAAAGGGACAAGGATATTGAAGTACTTGAAATCCAATATAAATAAGAAGCAAAAGACTATGCATATTATTAAATATATGGAAGATTATGAAGAGTTTATTCTTACCCCAACAAGAAAAACTAATTTGAGGTATTCGAGAACCCTTATGGAGAATCATAATCACCTTGTGGAGACTAAAGGGACTCCCTCAAAATATATTAAGAATCTGGTAAAATTTCTCAAGAGATATATTAAGATGTCTACATTTTATGTGAATGAAATCTCCTGGAGGCTGAAGTATGAGCAAAACTAGAATATTCTAGATTTGGAGGTGGATATCTTAGAGGATAATTCTTAGGATTGAGGTCATTGTTCCTCTTTTCTTGCTTTGGTCTATCTAATTCTTTTGAGTTTGCTATATGGATGGGTTAATACACCTATTCTTTGTTAGTTGGTTTATCTCCTCGCAAGTCCTTTGTGACATTGTATTCAACTTGAGTAAAGTCTTTGGTTTTATTTCTAGTTTCTACTTTTTTGTAAAAGGTTCATGACACCTTTTGAAACCCCTTATTCTACTTAATCATATATATATATATATGCACCACAATATATGTCAACCCATATTTTCATTATAGAACATGACATTATTTAATGTTATTTTGAGGCTTCAAAATTAATTAAAGATCCCATATTAGCATTTAAATGGTGGTTGTAGAATCTATCACAACAATTTACTTTTATCCCTCTTATATTTAAATAAAATATTTCATCAGATAAAATAAAAATATTGGAAATATGAACGTAGAATATTCTTATTCATGATAAACAATTTTAATGATAATACCATTAAAATGTAGAGTCAATCATTGATTTGAAGGAAGTTATATGTGCATCAATAGTTAATGTTTATATTAAAAATAATTTATAAACATGTGTATGCAAATAGATGCATGAAATTAGTCATAATTATATTCATGTGATCATTTGAGATAATAGAAAAAGTAAATATAATATTTTGATAGGTTATTTGTATTAAATAATTAAACACCCTTTCTTAAACCTTTTATGTCTGAAGAACACAAGCTTATACTGAGAGGGGGGTGAACAGTATAAGACCACTTTTTACTTTTCTTTCCCAAACAATATTATGCAATATATCAATGGCAATATCAACAATAGTAATCAAAGCAATGCACAAATCACCACACACAATAGAGACACCAATTTAACGTGGTTCACCCAATGTGGGCTACTCCACGGAGAAAATATTTCACTAAAATTTTCTCAACAAATCTCTTGGGAATCCTTTCCCTATTACAATGTTTATGGACCTCTATCCAAAGGAGACACCAATCCCCTAATCAAGTTCATGGATCTCTATCCACAGGAGAACTCCTTCTCCTCTACTATGGATGGTGATCTTCTAGAAGAACTATTACCTCCACTACACTAGCTTATGGATCTCTATCCACTAAAGACTCCTACCCTCACTCAGAATACACCTATCTTCACTACCCTAGCTAATGGACCTCTATCCACTAGAGACTATTGTCCTCTATACTCTATCACCTCCAAATCTTACTCTCAACTCTATCTCAAATCTACACTAAACATGGTCCTTTTACAAATCTCATTTATTATTCACTAAACATAGTCCTTTAGTCTAGCACAAATCTACTCAATCTCTATCTCTGATCTACACTAAACATAGTCCTTCGATCTAGCACAAATCTGCTCAATATCTATCTCTGATATACACTAAACATAGTCCTTCGATCTAGCACAAATCTGCTCAATATCTATCTCTAGTCTAGCACAAACCTATCCTCAAATCTACACCAAAATCTATCCTCAAATCTATCCTCAAGCCTTAACACAAAGCTTGAATCAATCACAAATCAACTCTGCTAGATCTACCCCAAACCTTAACTCAAGGTTTGAACAAATCAATCAATCAACTCTGCTCACAAGTCTTCTCAAATACTTACCTCAAATCTATCCACAAGTCCTCTCTAGAACTTGCTCTCACTACTCTCAAGTCTTCACCAAGACTTACCTCAAATCTGCTCAACAAGTCCTCACTAGAACTTGTCTCAATATGCTCAACAAGTCTTCACCAAGACTTATCTCAAATCTGCTCAACAAGTCCTCACTAAAACTTTTCCAATATTCTCAACAAGTCTTCACCAAACTTATCTCAAATATGCTCAAAAATTTCTTACTAGAACTTCTCAAATCTACTCAACAAGTCTTCACTAAAACTTCTCCAATCTTCTCAACAAGTCTTTCTCAAATCTGCATTGTAAGCTTCCACAAAAGCTTACTCAACTCAATCTATCACAAAATCCTCTTCAATCACACCAAAATTTCACACAGAATCTTGTTCAATATCATAAAAACATATAGAGAATTGTTAGAGACTCAATATGCTTCACACTCACAACAATGCTCAATCACTTTCAATCTTTCTTTCAACTCAATCCAAAATAAAGAACAATTTGTTTCACAGAACTTGAACTTCCAATCAATCAAGCTCAATCAACTCCTCTCAACCAAACACTCAATGAAGGATTTTTCAACAATGCTTATCAAACAAACCTCACATAACAATGATACTCATGATCTTTCACAAACCCTAATCATGCACATGAAGGCTCACTCAATATTTCCAACAATGCTTATCAAACAAGGTTTCTATCATCAACCTTTATTCCAGAAAAACCTTCATCAATCAATATTGGATATCTCAATACCAAACTCAACAATGCTTATCAAACAATCCTTTTCACTCCAACTTAGCATTCACAACATCCAATCCAACAATATTTTACTCACAAGGAAGATGTACCCATACCTTTTATTTTTATGGAGATATGTCTTCAAAACCTGTCTTAACCACAATCAAATTTTTCTTTACCAACACTAGGGTTAGGTTACCACAACCTCTCTCAAGATCTCCACAAAATAATTTTCTCAAAGATTATTTTTCATACAAAATAACAAATCCTTTTGTACACCTTATAATCTCCAAACTCACAATATTCAACTCAATAATTTCACCATAACACAACACTTAACAATTTTCCATGCACACCTTATAATATCCAAACTCACAAAAAAAAAAAAAAAAAATCCAAAATATTCAACTCAACAATTTCATTAAAAACAACATGCATAGCAAACTCCCTTATACACCTTATAATCTCCACACCTTATAAATTTCAATCACAAAAAATCAAAATAAAATATTTTAATTTTTCTTTACCTTATAACTCCCCTAAGCACTTAACATTCACGATAATCTCAAAGCACTCAAATTTCAACACCTTAAAATAAAATCGAATGGCATACCTTTTGTTTGTTCTGCCCATAAAAGAAAACTTTGGTAGATTCGACCACGTGACCTTTGCACTCCCAATACCCTAGCTCCAAGCTAGGCCACCAAGTGGGCTGTGCACCCACATGAAACACAATGCGCACGTTGTCCCACAAAACCTGCCACCTCATGAAAATGCCAAACAAATTGAACGAAGGGCTCTTCCTCCAAAATGTCGATCGCATGGATCGAACCGTGATCTCCTCCATGCAAACCTTAACACTCTCCCAAATATTATATGCGCTACCACCATCGATGGGATGTCAAACCACTACATGGCCTTATGTTTCCATGTTTCCCTCCAAGCACTTTGAAATTTCAAATTATCTTTTCTTAGACACAACGCTCGATATTCTCTTTCTCGCATTCGAAGGTGTGATGAAGACTTTAGGAAATGGAAATCATTTCCTATATAAATACACATTATCTTTTGATTTCTCACATCAGCCCTTTTTCGAATTTAAAAATTTGAATTTAATTTTTAAATATTAAATTTAAAAACCTTTGCCTCCTTTATTAATTTAAATTAAAATTTTAATCAAAGATTAAAATATTTTAATTTAAATTAAACCTTTGAAAATTGCTCATGGGTCTTTTCAATTTGGACTTCATTTTTCTTCACCTTGTTATTTGGCCCGAAATATTATAATAATAAAATATTATTATTTAATTTAAACTTGCTTCTCCTTTCTCGGGTTTTCATCCTTTGGGCCCTTTTTAGGCATATAATATTAAAAATAAATATTATATCCTATTCCTTTCCAAGACCTTCTTGCTTTTGGAAAAACCACTTGATGTCCTTAATGACGATGACATTAAACCAATATTCTTTTGACATCAATGACAACAAAACTACTCAAAATTTCCAACAATCTCCCCCTTTGTCATTGATGGCAACCCCTTTATTTTTACCATTCCTTTTTCTTTTTCAAAAGTTGCTTTCCTTGAGAAACTGCTCCCCTTGACTGAATGCTCTCCCCCTAACTCAAATCTCCCCCTTTGTCATCAATGGCAAAGGGTCACCTTTGGGGCTTAGGTCTTGGGGCTAAGAATGAGAATCTTAGCTTAGCCCCTCCCCCACCTCCTCTTGAGGTGATTAATTATGGGGTGGGAGTATTTCTACTCCTAGCATACACTGATCTTTACCTTTGTCCACTTTCTTCCTCAACTGATTCTTCTGATTCCTCTGACTATTCATGTTCTTGCTTGTCTCTGGAATTTTTGCTCTACACCACTTTGTTGTATGCCCATCATTATTGCACTTATAACACTTAATGTTGTTATTCCTTAAAGGTGCAAATATCTTGGGGTTTCTCCTAGTGAAGCCATATCCATTCCTATCATGAACCCTGCAATTTACTGCCTTGTGACCAAACTGATTACAAGAGTAGCAATACCCTTGAAAAAGCTACCTATTTCTGAAACTTCCATATTCCTGTCTTTCATGTGTCCTGCACTATGTAGCCTTGTGCCCAAACCTATGACATGAGAAGCATCATCCATTGAAACTACCTTGCCTTGACCCCATTGGTCTCCTAGTTTCTTTTACCCTGTGTTGGTTCCTGTTCCATATGTTCCTCATTTGTGCATTGTTCCTTTCCTTGTTGAACTTTCTATTGTCCAACTCATCCTCAGAAGTCTCACTTTCTCTTACACTCTCTTCTTCTGAAGCTTCTTCTTCTTCAGAACTTGATATTGACTCCTCTCCTTGTTTTCTTTGTTCATGTTCAAATCCAAGTCCTATTTTGTTTGATGAACATCTTTGTACCTTGATCATCTTATCTACAATTTTTGAGCTTCTCCCAAACCTGTGTAACTTGTCCTTAGACTCTTTTACTTCCTTCCTTAGTAAAGCTACCTCATGCTCTAACCTTTCACATTCTAAAACCTTTGCTTCTAACTTCTCTTTGAATCTCCTTGTCTTAGCTATTGAGTTGGTTAGATCCTCTATAAGCTTTCCTTTCTCTTCATCACATTCTTGAAATTTAAGCTTGAGTTTTGAGTTTTGCTTTCTTACCTCCCTTAATGCATCAAGGGCATGAATAAGCTCACCCTCAAGATCAACTTCTCCTTTCTCTGATTCTTCCTCTATTTTTTTGCCTTTGGGATCATCTTCATTCCTTTCTGACTTGTCTTCTATAGGATCACCTCCTTCTTCCTCTAATGCCAAGAGTAGATTCTCTTCTGGTCCTTCAAGTGTATCTTCATATTCATCATCACTAAAACTAAATCCATTCCTTGTACAACTATCTTCAAGATGACCAAAGTTACCACATCTAAAACACTTGAGGATTATTGGTGACCTTTTTCTAACCACTTCCTTTTCTTTTGCTAGAAATAGAACTTCATATTTATCATTATCTGAGGAACTATCATCACTATCACTTGAGCTCTTACCTGCCTTGTCTGCATAGAAACTCTTCTTATGCCTTTGGAAAAAATCTTTCCTTGTGTACCTTGTCCATCCCTACTTTTCTTTTGGTACCTGTGCTTTCTTGTTTCCCTGTTCTTATGATCCTATTTTTCTTCATCATTGCTATTTCCTACCTCTGGACAATCAGATGCATAGTGACCATATTTTCCATAATTGAAACATCTAACTGATTTTGTACCTTTATACTTTCTTGAGTCCTTGTTCCTTCTGCCATAGTTTGCTTCTTCATCACTAGATGACTCATTGCTTGAATCTGACTTCTTACCCTTTGTCTTCTTAGTGGCTTTAAATGTTGCTTCTTTCTGGGGAATAGGTTCCTCTTTTATTCTTATCTCAAATGTTGTGAGAATGCCATGTAATTCATCCCTTGTCAAAATATCAATATCTTTTGACTCTTCTATAGCTGAAATATTTTCACTAAACCTTTTTGGGAGTGACCTTAGAATCTTATCACACACATCAGGTTCTTGAACTTCAAGCCCAAGTCCTTGCATGGAGTTAACAACCTCATCCACATGAAGTAGATATTCCGCAATGTTTTCTTCATCCTTCATTTTTAGGTCTTCAAATGCTCTCTTGAAATTTTGCAACTTTACCCTTTTGACCTTTTTATCTCCTTCATATATGCCTTGCAACTTATCCCAAATTTCCTTTGCTGATTTGCAATGCATAATCTTTATAAACTCTATTTCATGCAAGCCCTTTTGAATTGCATTCATTGCTTTTGAATTGTAATGATGTAGAAGCTTACCATATTTATCTGTAGGTGGAGTTGTTGGTGGTGTGTATCCATTTTCAACTGCTTCCCATATTTCATTTCCAAGTGCCATTAGATGAAACTTCATCCTTGTGCTCCAAAGTATATAATTATTCCCATCGAACAATGGTGCTGAATTTCCTAAAGATCCATTCTGAGAATCCATCTATGTTCTTGTAAGCTTTTCCTTCAAGTTGTTAAACTCTTTCGAAGGAACCCGCTCTGATACCAATTGAAGAACACAAGCTTATACTGAGAGGGGGTGAACAATATAAGACCACTTTTTACTTTTCTTTCCCAAACAATATTATGCAATATATCAATGGCAATATCAACAATAGTAATCAAAGCAATGCACAAATCACCACACACAATAGAGACACCAATTTAACGTGGTTCACCCAATGTGGGCTACTCCATGGAGAAAATATTTCACTAAAATTTTCTCAACAAATCTCTTGGGAATCCTTTCCCTATTACAATGTTTATGGACCTCTATCCAAAGGAGACACCAATCCCCTAATCAAGTTCATGGATCTCTATCCATAGGAGAACTCCTCCTCTACTCTAGTTGGTGATCTTCTAGAAGAACTACTACCTCCACTACACTAGCTTATGGATCTCTATCCACTAAAGACTCCTACCCTCACTCAGAAGACCTATCTTCACTACCCTAGCTAATGGACCTCTATCCACTAGAGATTATTATCCTCTATACTCTATCACCTCCAAATCTTGCTCTCAGCTCTATCTCAAATCTACACTAAACATGGTCCTTTGGTCTAGCACAAATTTACTCAATATATATCTCTGATCTACACTAAACATATCCTTTAATCTAGCACAAATATACTCAATATCTATCTTATCTACACTAAACATAGTCCATAGATCTAGCACAAATATACTCAATATCTATCTCTGATATACACTAAACATAGTCCTTAAGTCTAGCACAAATCTACTCAATATCTATCTCTAGTCTAGCACAAACCTATCCTCAAATATACACCAAAATCTATCCTCAAATATATCCTCAAGCCTTAACACAAAGCTTGACTCAATCACAAATCAACTCTGCTAGATCTACCCCAAACCTTAACTCAAGGTTTGAACAAATCAATCAATCAACTCTACTCACAAGTCTTCTCAAAGACTTACCTCAAATATATCCACAAGTCCTCTCTAGAACTTGCTCTCACTACTCTCAAGTCTTCACCAAGACTTACCTCAAATCTTCTCAACAAGTCCTCACTAGAACTTGTCCAATATTCTCAACAAGTCTTCACCAAGACTTATCTCAAATATGCTCAACAAGTCCTCACTAGAACTTGTCCAATATACTCAACAAGTCTTCACCAAGACTTATCTCAATATGCTCAATAAGTCTTTCTCAAATATACATTGTAAGCTTCCACAAAATCTTACTCAACTCAACTCAATCTATCACAAAATCCTCTTCAATCACACCAACAAGTTTCACACAGAATCTTGTTCAATATCACATAAACATATAGAGAATTGTTAGAGACTCAATATGCTTCACACTCACAACAATGCTCAATCACTTTCAATATTTCCTTCAACTCAATCCAAAAATAAAGAACAATTTGTTTCACATAACTTGAACTTCCAATCAACTAAGCTCAATCAACTCCTCTCAACCAAACACTCAATGAAGTATTTTTCAACAATGCTTATCAAACAAACCTCACATAACAATGATACTCATGATCTTTCACAAACCCTAATCATGCACATGAAGGCTCACTCAATATTTCCAACAATGCTTATCAAACAAGGTTTCTATCATCAACCTTTATTCTAGAAAAACCTTCATCAATCAATATTGGATATCTCAATACCAAACTCAACAATGCTTATCAAACAATCCTTTTCACTCCAACTTAGCATTCACAACATCCAATCCAACAATATTTTACTCACAAGGAAGATGTACCCATACCTTTTATTTTGATGGAGATATGTCTTCAAAACCTGTCTTAACCACAATCAAATTTTCTTTACCAACACTAGGGTTAGGTTACCACAACCTATCTCAAGATCTCCACAAAATAATTTTCTCAAAGATTATTTTTCATACAAAATAACAAATCCTTTTGTACACCTTATAATCTCCAAACTCACAATATTCAACTCAATAATTTCACCATAACACAACACTTAACAATTTTCCATGCACACCTTATAATCTCCAAACTCACAATATTCAACTCAACAATTTCATTAAAAACAACATGCATAGCAAAACCCTTATACACCTTATAATTCTTTAAAAATAAAAAACCCTTATACACCTTATAATCTCCACACCTTATAAATTTCAATCACCAAAAATCAAAATAAAATATTTTAATTTTTCTTTACCTTATAACTCCCCTAAGCACTTAACATTCACGATAATCTCAAAGCACTCAAATTTCAACACCAAATAAAATCGAATGGCATACCTTTTGTTTGTTCTTCCCATAAAAGAAAACTTCGGTGGATTCGACCACGTGACCTTTGCACTCCCAACACCCTAGCTCCAAGCTAGGCCACCAAGTGGGCTGCGCGCCCACATGAAACACAATGTGCATGTTGTCCCACAAAACCTGTCACCTCACAAAAATGCCAAACAAATCAAACCATCATTTGTGCTACCATCGTTGGTGGGATGTCAAACCACTATGCGACCTTGTGTTTCCATGTTTCCCTCCAAGCACTTTTAAATTGCAAATTATCTTCTTCTTAGACACAGCGCTCGATATTCTCTTTTCGCATTCGAAGGTGTGATTAAGACTTTAGGAAATGGAAATCATTTCCTATATAAATACACATTCACCTTTTGATTTCTCACGTCGGCCCTTTTTCGAATTTAAAAATTCGAATTTAATTTTTAAATATTAAATTTAAAAACCTTTGCCTCCTTTATTAATTTAAATTAAAATTTTAATCAAAGATTAAAATATTTTAATTTAAATTAAACCTTTGAAAATTGCTCATGGGTCTTTTCAATTTGGACTTCATTTTTCTTCACCTTGTTATTTGGCCCAAAATATTATAATAATAAAATATTATTATTTAATTTAAACTTGCTTCTCCTTTCTCGGGTTTTCATCCTTTGGGCCCTTTTTAGGCATATAATATTAAAAATAAATATTATATCCTATTCCTTTCCAAGACCTTCTTGCTTTTGGAAAAACCACTTGATGTCCTTAATGACGACGACATTAAACCAATATTCTTTTGACATCAATGACAACAAAACTACTCAAAATTTCCAACAATGTCCTTTACATTATCATTAAATATTTATTTTTAGTCACGAATATAGTTCATTAATAAATTCTTCTAATTAGACAACTAATATATATAACATTTTATTTCATAGTTCAAATATTTTTGAAATATTTACCATGAAATGCTAAAATCTACACAAATATTGATGAATGTTAACATGGTTTTATTTATTGTAAGTTTATCTAGTATTTAGATGCATAATTCTTTAGAGTATTTTATGCTTCCTTATAGTATTTTTACCTTATACAAATATATTATACCATATATAACTTGTTCATGATTGTATGAACGACTAGCAATTTTATACATTTGATGTACAACTACTTTACCTTAAGGACTCTTGGTAACAATATTATACAATATTTTTTTTCTATTAATAAAAACAGGTTTTTAAAAGGTTCGTGTACCCTTTTATAGAATGGTTGCATTAGTAAACTTTACATCACAAAAACATCAAATTATTTTCTACTTAATATTGGTTTGGAATGGTATGCTCCTTTTTATAGTTTGATAAGCTTACGTAAAAAGTTAAAATGGTATATAGTGTAATATTCAAATCAATATTGAGCCTAAATAGAATTGTCATTACTTAATTCAAATACACAGAACCATATGTTAATCATAATAAGTTCCTATATTATCTACAAATTACATTTAAATCAATATGTTTCTTCCCTACTCAATTCATAATGTCATATTCATATTCTTGAAAGAGTAGGATCCATATAATAATCCTTCCTAATGGAATTAACTTATTAACAATATATTGTGAGATATAGTGATACTCTAGAACAATGACTAACATAACATAGAAAGGAAAAATATAATAGAAAATAAAAATACACAATATCCTCCAATAAGCACTTCATCAATATTCAAATATGTATATTCTACTTCAACAATGCCCCACACTTTTATATAATAGGATATCTCTTGGTTATATCAAGAGTCTTTTGGTCCCTCACATTCTCTACTATCTTGGGTAACAATTTTTCTTTTTTCATTATCAGTTACAATTCCAATTCCATCCTATTCTGACTTTTCTTATTCTTGTCCAAATTTTTTTGTCTCAATTAATACAACATTTTCAACATTATCCCTTTTGAGATTAAATAGGAAATTTTTCATTCTATCTCTAAGTTAAATGAAATGATCCTTTACCACTACTAATCCTTTAAAGTGTAATATTTTAATTATATTTCTTTTTGTAAACTATGTGTGCAGTAAAATGATGCTTTGAATCATTCTACTTTTATTCTATATGAAAAATATTTTGTCATTTGAATTGCACTTATGTTAACACAAAAAATGTTAGTTTATCTTTCATGCTTTTCACTAAGGTCATCTAGGATCTCCGTTAGCCATACATATTTTGTACTTATTTATGTAGTTGATATATGATTTGCCTCTACTATTGAGAGTATAATTGTTTCTTATTTCTTCAAACTCCAATTTACCAATCCATTTCCCAATAAAGATATATTCTTATTGTAGATTTATTATCATATGTTTAGCCTCCCATGTTTGAGTCTCTAAAAATATTAATGGATGAATTATAATGGATTCTATAATTTAAAATTCCTTTGACATACTTCAAAATTATCTTAACTACTCTCATATAATATTTTGATGGCTTACACATGGATATTGTAACCAAAGAGACTACATATATAATATTTTATCTTTTTATTGTTAACTGCATAAGGTTGTTAATAAAAATTCTATAGTTCCTCTACTCCACTCATCTACTTCCATCATCCTTGCACATTTATTTGCCTTATACGGGTAGCAATAACTTTACAATTTTTAATTCCAATATTATTCAACATATCATGTGCATATTTAGATTGTTGAGTGAAGACCCCATCATATGTTTGATGTACATACATACCTTGAAAATGATGCAATAAATCCAAATTGCTTGTTTTAAATTCTATTATCATGACTCGCTTTATCTCTCTTAGTTCTTACTTGTGAAAATTAAAGAACTAATATTGAAGCAAAAAATAAAAATATCATCACGTTCCATTTTTTATTGTAATTTAGGATCATTCATACTTCTCATAAAGCAACACTTCAATAAGTACACCTCAATTCATATATGTTGTGCCCTTGGTACTCGTTTCAATCCATATAATTGTTTCTAAAACTTATATATATGCCATTATTTGAATTACACTTCAAATCCTTGAGGTTGTTCCATTTACACTTATTATCTAATATTCCCATTCAAAATTTCACTTAACATCAAATTGATATAAAATCTTTCTTTTTGGTAATACATGATGAAGACCATAAATATTGTGTTCTTCATTGTAACAAGTGGATATGTCTCATCATAATCTATACCAATTTGTTGTGCATGTTCCCTTACCATTAGTCTTGTTTTATGTCTTTCAATTGGTCCATCACAATTTTACTTAGTATTAAAAGCTCACTTCACTCCAATCATGCCCTTTTTCATTCAATATTCATAAACATCCATGCATCATTCATTTGAATTGTATTTAGTTCTTATTACATGGATTTGGTCAATAATTTACTTTGGTATGCTTATATAAAACTTGAGTACTCCACTTCAATCTTAGAAAATATTGCATGGTTCACCATATTATTTTCTTTATTCTTTTGTCTTTATTCTTGGGATTGTATTTGGATTCTTGTAAATTCCTCTCAAAATATTGATCCAAATTTTGGTAGCTTGGATGTGATTCAAAGATATTCATCCTATTTATCTTTGAAGAAATTTTATGATACAATAAAATATTAAATTATGATTGTCTTCTTAGACTTTTCTTTTTCTTATCCATGTTTTATCCCTTCATCACAAACTACATCTCTAAACATAATAAATTATCTATATTTTATTTCATAGTGTCTATATGCCTTCATTTAAAATAACTCTTTGTGTCTAACATATTTCTCTTTTATTTGTGTTTCTAAGGGTTTTTTACATACCATGATTCTTGATGAGTTATACTCTTTACTACATTTGTATAACTTCTACTAGATATGAACATAGTTTTTACGACTACTTTAGCAACACAAATACTTGTTCTATATTTTTCTAGTACCATGCTTCATACCATCTCCAAAGATATCATATTCTAAATTTCTACCACTCCATTTTTTTGAGGTGTACAGGTTACTATCAATTATCTGTTATGCCACTATCATTATAATATTGATTAATTACTTTGGAATAATACTCACACCATGATCAGTCCTTACTATTTTGATTTTATATTCATTTTCATTCTCTACTAAGTATTTGAATCTCTTAAATTCTTTAAAAGAATAATTGTTATTCTTTGAATATTATACTCAATATTTTCTAGTATAATCATGGATAAAAATGATAAAACAAAAGTATTTACAAACACTTGGTGTATATATTGAAACATAAATATTCAAATAAATCTACTGCAATAATATAATTATATCTAGGTTCTTCCTTTTGGAAGTCTTTCTCTATGAATTTTTTTTATTGTGTAACCTTCACACTACTTCTACACTATGCACTCCATGGACTATTCTCTTCACATTCAATAAGTACAAGCTTTAAAAATTAGGTCATCATACCTTTGGTGCTATAACTAGTTGTTATCCTTAATAGATGCATGACACAAATTGGTCTCTTCTCCTTGAAACTTCAAAAGCTACATTATATTATTTGTTATAGTTACAAAAACTACTGCTTGATTTCCATTTTCTTTATTATATATGATGCACTCCTTATTATAAAATAACACTTTGTATTTTTTCTCTACAATTTGCTTTCAAGTTTCATATAAAATAAGTATTTTGGATATTTTTATTTCCATATTTTGTGTCAATTTGTAAGGTTTATTTTTATTCAATCTCCAATGCTTTATTATCTCCAAAATTTACCTCACTCTTGTATGATTCATTCCACTATACAAATAACTTATTATTAATTATATAATTTGAACATCAATAATTTAATTACCAAGACTATATAGTTGAAACTCCTAACATATTACATGATAAGGATATATTTTTTGATCTTTCATCTTCTTCATATGAAAACTTTATATTTTCTCCTTCATTAATTATATTTATTCCACATTCTCTTGCATAGTGGTGATACCTTTTGTAATAGTGAAATTTAGCTTAATTATTATCCATTAATTAACCTCTACCTCTTCTACTATAATATCATATTTTAACATAGACTCTTCCTCTTCTAGAATGCTATTTTTTCTCCTCCTTCCTTTGACCTTGGGAAGTGAATCTTGAGCTTGCTCCATTATTACTTTGACATTTTTTCCTTGGAAGACAAAGCTTGTTCCACTTTTTCTTCTCCACTATTTTTACTTCTTTATTTATTAGAAATAAGAGATCCCACCAATTTATCAACTTGAGCTTCTTCAAATTTTTAATTTCTTCAATAAGCATTCCAAAATTATTCCACTTTGGTGTGAATATTCTAAATTATTTTTAACATCATCTTCTGTTGGTTTTTCACAATAGAAATCTATTTCATGCATGTTTTTGTGCACCCTTACATAATAATATCCTATATTATCATTGTCGTTCATTTCTTAGTTTTTATATTTCCTCTTCAATATATATAGCTTTACTAGTTTTACTTGAAGAAACTTTGGTAGGCAATATTCAAGATGTACCTATTGCCAATTTTTCCACGCTAAAATTTTAATTGTAAAATGCTAAGTGTGAAAAGATAAATTTTGCAATGATTGTGCTCATATTCATGTTGCTATGATCATTAAAATATGGTTTTTTTCTCCTCCCTTTTCTGATTTCATCAAAACATTAATAAGAAAGAATGAAGTTTACTATAATTTTGTTACAAAATGAATCAGAGTCATGGGTGAAATTAAAGGAAAGGAATGCAGCAAAAATCATCAAAGGTTCCAATGAGAATAAGAAAATAAAGACGTTTTCACCCTAGGAAAGAGGTAAAATTCATCTTCACCCTTTCTTTGGGTGAATATTTGTAGTTAAAACGATTTCACCCTAGGGACAATAAAGACAACAAAAATCATCTAAGTTGGAGTAAATACAAGTGATTTCACCCAATTTGGGGCAAAAATAGGCAAAGGCACTTAACATGGAAACAAAAATAAGAAAAGAGCATTAGTCAAAGTTAATGTCACCGCAAAAAGGGGGTGAAAGTCTTTGTCACTCTTCTTTCATGTAAAATTCTATTTTATGATGATTTGGGAGTGAAAGCATTTGATGGATAGCACTAGGGCGAAAACAATGCATTGGTCAAAGTCAAAGTCATCCCAAGAAGGGGGTACAATGTATTTTCACCCTCATTTTGGGTGAAACTCCATTTCAAGGTATTTTTGGGTGAAAGTGTCAAAGAAGTAAAAATAACAAAGGCAAACGCTAGTCAAAGTCAAAGTCACCCCAAATTGGGGAAAATTTTATTTTTGCCCTCTTTTGGGGTTGAAATTCCTTTTTTTTACCTGTAATTCAAGCAATATAATGTCATAAGACAAAATTCATGAGAAAATATGAAATAAAGACTCTATTTTTGAGTGCAACCATCAATAAAGAAAATTAGTTCCACCTATGCTTGCTATGAAAAGGCCTTTCACCCCATTGCATGGGCAAAATCAAGTTTTACCTCTCTCTCTCAGTAGAATTACTTTTCAAAGAATCATTATTGCAGATATTTTTGGGAAAGGATGGATATTGATGAAATTTAATTCTTGGGATAATAAGAGTGACATTCCAAAATTTTAGTTAAAAGGTTGTCAAGATTAAATGTTGCATCCCTGATTTTGGTATGATTTTGTTCATTTTCAAGGCACCTCCAGTGACTTGGCTCCTTCTCAAAATAAATTTGAGTTTTTTTGGGTCTCCAGTTGTGAGGGTAAGATTTTGAGGCATAATATGATGGAGTGGTCCCTAGAATTTAATATCCAAGCTCATGTTTTTCATGTGATGTTGCTAAGTTTTTATGCACTTACGTCTAGAATATTTTTCCCATCATCCATATCTGTTGATTTTCTAGGTGCACTCCATGAAAATTGGATCATTACTCCCTAAATAATTATATGATTTGAGCATTATAGTGGTTGAGGAAAGAATTGTTGCTACTAATTTTCAAATAATTGACATTTTCTTTTAATATGCATTTAATTTTGGAGGTGAAAATCTCTATAAATACTAAGCATTTTGATGTGATGAATGAGGATAGACACTCTGTAGGAAAAAACTTTGAGTTTTTTGCATCGATAGAAATACATGTAGCTTTTGGTTCCTTGAGTAGTATTGTGTTTGATAACTTTTTGCTTATCATTTTTTATTACGTTCATGTCCATTATTAGCTAATTTTAAATTCTGCATCTGAATTTAACTAGTGTTGGTGAGGGAATGAATACTAAAATTCTTCTTAGAAGTTATCTCTATAAATTGTGAGTGGTTCCTATGTCTTTATTTCTTTTGTATGCTAATTAAAACTTGATTTGGATTACCCAAGTGTTGTAGGTGAGTTGGAGAGGAGAGGGAAATCCTCCAAGGGAGGTCCTAGGTTTGAATCTCCACCCTACCAAAAAGCTTAATTGGGTATCCAAAATCCAATTGATAATGTTGGTGCGGGCAGGGCTGGGTGTGACTCCTGGGTGACTTTGACGGTATAGAACCCCTTGTTCGTGGTCTCTCAGACCAAGGCAGCCCCGCAAGGGGATTTTCGCTTAAAAAAAAAGAAAAACTTGATTTGGATTTTGGTTGTTAGTTTATCCTCGCTTAATTTTCCTGGATCATAGACATATTTACCATTTCTTTCTTTCATTTTTCATCTCTTTCATGTTACCCTAAGATTTTAACCAAATTAGATTAGTAAGGGAACCAACCCTCTCTAGAGATTGACTCAAATGACATATGTCTCCTTCGACCTTTCAATATTGTCTAGGTGTAAGGTGCACAAGCATTTTTTACATAGGTAGATTCATAACTAATACTTTTTGGCACACTCGATGGCATAAATTGTCTTCATAGTTTAAGGGAGCCTGAGTTGGTGAAACTCTATCTTTATTTTCTCTAGAAAAATTATCACAAGTGCCAATATTTTGGCACACTTTGAACAGTGTTGAGGTTTTATGTTCACCTTTGTACTGTATGATTAGAACATTTGGAAACTTAGATTTATCCAGAAGCCTCTAAACATGAAGTGAGTGAAATATTTCTTCATGATCACAAGATCGAAGGCCAAAAATCTAGAATATCCCATTGAGTTTTATGAACTTGACACCCGATTGTTAGGAGAACATCATATGTTAGTCACTCTGGATTTCTCATCAAGCATAACATCTTCATAGTTAGCTGGTGTATTCTCTATCCCTTTGAGTCCTTCTAGCATAGCCACTAGTTTTTCACCTTCCCAAGTAAACATTCTAGTACACATGGCCCAAAATATGCCACCATAGCCACCAAGATAGTTCTCAGCATGGAACCACTCTGGACCTCTAAATATACAAGCTTAGAACCTGATTTTGCAAGTAGCAATGAAGGTTTTACCTACTTATGATGGTACGGGTAAAATAGATTATGAGAATATCCAATATATGGCTTCCTTGGAGATTATCCATAGCATCACAGACAAGGATATCATGGTAATATTTCTTGTTCTCTCTCTTAAAGGTAAGTTGTTTTATTGGTACCAGTTATTACAACCTACCAACATTATTACCTAGGACCAGTAGGATGAATTTTTAATCAAAGGTTTCAATGAATAAGTGGACTCATTCTCTCTGATGCATTAGTTTACCACCATTTAGAAGCATCCACAAGAGAAAATCATGGACTTAAACATCAAGTTCACCCAAACATGGTATAGAGTTCCTAATGGTCTCCGATCGACTCCTAAGTAAGCAATATTTTACTACCTCTGAGCTTTCAACTTTGACATAAGTATGGCCATCTGATAGTTTAATTTCAACACATTTTCTAATATGTATTCTACTGCACAAAAGGTTGAAGCTAACCTAATTTCTATTGGTAAGCTTCCACCAAAAATGGCAATGCCTAATTTTCTTGATATTCTGTAGTATTTTTACGCTAATGCATCTTCTCAAACCTTGCCCATGTCCCCCATGTATCCAATCCCTTCATGGAATCCAAGTACATCTCAAACCATGATAATATTTTTTTTCCCTCAACTACTCGCTCCAAACATTCCATAGTTACCCACTCTGGATCCATTCCTAGCACTACCATATCCACCTGTGCCACTTCCATTACCAGCTCCTCTAGTGCCCTCAAACCCTGATCCATAAGAGAAAGTGTTGAAATGTTTGTAGTCAATGAACTTGGCAATAAGAGCGATGGGTATTGATATCATAGTTACTAAAAGGAAGCAGGTTGAAAGATATTTCTAGCCTAGGATATTTCAACTACTGCTGATCACCAGGGAGCAAGTAGCTTCAACCAAAAAGGCACCTGAGATAAATCTAACTATATTGGCAAAAAAAGAAGCTAGCACATCAGATAAATCATACTGGTGATCTACATGTAATGATCCACATGGTGAGGAAACTTTCATGGTTCACTTGAACTACTTGCAAACATTGGTAGAGAGTTATTTTAGTGGTCAAATCAATATGATCACAAAATTCGATCATATTTTCATGGTCCCTTTTTAAGAGCAAGTTTTAGTTCTCACAAGAGCTGGAAGAAAACCCGTCACCATGGAACCAGCTCATATGGAGCCCTTGAAGGTACCTATTAATTCAAAGGTACAAAATGAGAAAAAATAAGCACAAGCAAAAGCAACTATTCTAGCACCCAATCCAAATGCACTTGTCCTATTACTAGATCTTTTACCTCTAAGAGCGAAAGAGATATTGCAATAAAAGGCTTCAGCTTTACAATAAAAAGTTGAGACTGAGGAACAGGCTAGGGAAAATCTCAAATACCCATCCTTGATTGAGCATTAGAGGGTGGAAGCTACACAATAGTATCAGATAAAATATGAGGTTTCCAATGAAGGAAGAGTCTTATGAATCCATGTATAACAATTTTGAAGAGATGAAAATTATTCTAGCCAAGGTGAGTCAAGTGGGATTGTTGTAAGAATCGATAAAATTTGTGAAAGATAAAGGAAAGAATCTAATCACATAGTTTTAGCTCAAGCATTGATGACTTCTACCAGTGGAAATAATATACCACCCCTTTCTACTTATCTCTTAGGATTGAAGGCTAGATTGTATATAATTGCATGATCAACTTCGACACTGCAACGACCTTCATACTGAAGGTAGTTTACGATGTAATGGGTATGGAATATACAAGAAGTAGCCCCAAAATTTTGCAATTGGATGGAACCCTTGTGAAGATAGAGGGGATCATCAAAGACATCCCTATTGTGTTGCATAAAATACCTCAGACCACTGTGATCCAAGAGGTGGTTGTGGTTTATCTGGAGCCTTATTTTAGCATGTGCTTATCATAGGATTTCATTGCCATGTTGGTAGGCTACCTTTCTTTGGATTATTATCATTTTTAGATTCCTATCAAAGGGAGAAGAATCCAAATTTATAATGAGAAACCTTTGACTTATCACATAGAGAATATTGAAGAAGAAGACAAACCCATGAATTTTGTCAACTTAATGACCAAAGAATTGGAGGAAATAGACTTGAAAGTTTTGGATGAGCTTCAACCATAATATTATTTTTTAACGATCAATTTTAACACCATTATTGATACCGAAATTGGTATTTACACCATCACTAAGCCTAAAAATGTTTAATCGAAGGTGTCTAATGATCAAGATCCTACTTCGGATCAATTATGGAAGTTGTACTTCAATGGTGCAAGGTGCAAGAATGGCGTAAGAGTAGGGATTGTTCTTATTTCTCCCTCTAGCATACAGAATATGTACTCTTATCAGTTCACCTAGAGTTGTACCAACAACACCACTGAGCATGAAGCACTTTTCCTAGGCTTTAAAAAAGTAGAGAAGCTCAGAATCAAACAATTGTATATTTTTGGAGATTCTGAGTTGATCATCAACTAGGTAACCAGTAAGTGTGTTTCCAAGTAGCATTAACTTAAGGTGTACCATAATAAATTTTAGAATATTTTTGATGCCTATACATTGTTGAACATCCAAGCAATCTTACGAGAGCATAACAAGCATATCAATCCCCTAGTATCTCGTGTTGCTAATTTTTCCTTAGTTGAGCATGTGGTGAGAAATCCCAAGACTTTGAGGTTAGTTTACAGACCTTTAGATCCTAAAAAAAAATATCTCCTAGAAAGAGTTTTATATTTGTGAACAGATTGTAAATTTCTTGATAAGATAATCTAGTAATGTGGAAGAAAAAACACTTAATGAGGAAGAATTTGAGGGTTTGATCCAACTATGGAATAATTATATTTTGAAAGAATTGATTACATTGGAAAGTCTATTTGATCAAAATTATAGAGCCAAAAATCTTAAGATCAAAGTGGAAAAAAATGAGTACACTAAATTTTAGTTAAGACCCAAGAAGTTGACCAAATTCGGTATTGATTGCACTCAGGAAGAGCTAGAGCAGATTAAAGAATTATGTCATGAGTACCTAGATATTATCACTTTGAGCTACCAAGATATGAGTCTACAATAAATATGTGATCCAGCATACCATTGATTTTTAGGAAGGAGTGAAACCCTTTTAGAAAAAGCAGAGACTGGTTAATACCAATATTGAAACCCTGATAAAAGCAAAATTGCTAAATATACTAGAATCTAAAATCATCTACCCGATTAAGCACTCTACCTGGGTAGCAAATATATTCCCTATGAGAAAAAAGAATGGAGATATTTGCATGTGCATGGATTTTTGAAATTTAAACCAAGCATCTCTGAAGGATCACTATCCACTATCACAAATTGATCAAATTCTTCATGTGGTTACTAGTGCTCAGATATTCTCTTTGTTAGACAAATTCTCTAGCTATAACCAAATCTGGGACAAGGATAAATATCAATATAAAACGGTGTTCACCATTAAATGGAGAAATTTTTCTTATCAATGGATGTCATTTGGACTCTCAAACATTGGTGCAACTTTTTAGAGAGTGGTGGACGTAGATTTTGGGGAGTTGTTAAATCATGTTATTGTGATTTATTTGGATGACATGACTATATTTTATCACAACAAGGAGGATAATAGTCTACATTTGAGATTGTAGACACAAAAAAATTGATCCACTTTTAGTGGGCAATCTTCCTTAGAGCCCCTAAGAGGTCCCTAACCCTTGCCCTAGGCAAGGATAAGCCTATGTTCCCCCTACCTTGCTTTTATTTAGCCTTTTAGAAAAATCATGCTCGATTACTATAGGGTACAACTTTACAGAAGTGATATCACACCCCGTCAGCATGAGGTACGACTTTGCAAAAGCAATATCACACTCCATCGGCATGAGGTATGACTTCACTATTTTAGGGTTTTAATTTATTAAAACTCAGGTTTAACCTTTTTAGTGTGTTTATTTTCCTACTTATTTCACCCTAATTTCCATCTATAAAAGAAGGGGTTAATCCCACTCCTAAAAAAAAATGATACAATCACTTGATATTGGAAATTGATTAAGCTTGAAATTCTTATGGTTACTTAATGCTCGTATTCTTACTTTCACTCTGCTTCCTATTTCTTCTACAAGTTAACCTTGAAGTGCAAATTTTGGATTTTGATCTTCTGCTACATCAATTTGGATTGTTGTGTGGTTTTGTGGATTCGTTTTGTAGTTCAAAAGGAAAGAGAGTGCTTGTTTGGATACCTTGATATTTTTTGCCTACTTCTACATCGTCCATCAGATTTTGCACACTTTGTTTTTTACATTTATTTACGCTCTACACTTATCTTTTATTTTTTATGTCTCTAAAGTAAAATCATGCCCTGTCCTAGTGAAGCACGACTTCGCTAACCCTAATTTATGATTTTTGCAAACAGATGCAATATCGTACCCCATTCTAATGGAGAATGACTTTGATTATAGTGTTATCATGCCCACCATCTATGAGGCATGATTTTTCCCAAGACTGACTAGGGGCATTTGTCAGATTCTGATTGCATGAGTAGTTTCTAAATTGCATTTAGGGTATGATAGCATAATCTATTTTTTGTTTCTTTATTTTTGCATTGTTGTTTTATGATTAATTATCCAAAGGTCAATTTCTACTTTTATTTTCAAAGGTCATCTAAAAGGACCTATGGGGTTTGACTGTTGTGCCTCCAAGCATTGTTGTACAATGACCTAAGTAGGACCCCTAATGCTAATCCTATTTTCAACTATTTCATAAGTTATCTTGCAAAAATGGGTATTTATGATATCATTGGACAAGAGGCAGAAAAGCTAAGTTAACCATAGGTCAAGATAAGTGTTTTAATTATTGGTTGAATATCTGATTTGAATATTGGTTCTTAGGCATCTGAAAGTGAAAAAGCATATGGCATCTAGGGTTAATATTGTGCATTTATCTTGTGTCCTTACTTTAAATGTTTTCTAGATAAACCCTAGGTTAGCAAGCATTCAAAAGAAAGAATCGTATTAGGTTAGCTCTTGTATTCTTGCATTATGATTTCTACATTGTCCTTTATCTTTCATAGCATATATCTAGAATGGCTAAACTTAAGTGATTACTTTTAACTAAACACATCATACTATCCCAAAATTCTTGAGGACTTGGAGAGAGTCCTAAAACCATTCTTGGTGAACCCTTCCCCCTAGCACTGAGTGTAGATAACAACATACCCCCGTGGTTCATCGCATAAGGCTTTCTATCTCTTGTGGATCTAGCATTTTTAGGAATTCTATGCAGCAGGGCAATTTTCCCCCTCTACATATTTTGTGAAGCCGATATGAACACCTCCTTTATTTTAAAATTTAAACAAGATCATTAATTCTATTTTAAAATTCTTAAAGAAATTAAAATTTGTGTTAGTGTTTTCCCCTAATTGTTTCACTACTTCTAAATGGATCCTTTCCTTAGAAGTTGGAGAAAATAATTAGAATCTGATTATATTCCTTTGTAAGATGACCAGATTGATAGAGAAGATCCTAATGTAGATCCTAAAGAGCAAGAAGAGGTAGATATGGAAACTAAAACTAATCTAGATCCATATGATGGACCCAATGGTAGCTTTATATTCTCATCATTTGATCATATTTGGGAATTCATGAAAGCTCATAAGGAGAAGTTATTGGAATATGTTGAACAAGATGCTCATCTTTAAATGCTACTCCTTCTCCTCCCATTATATCTCGTATGCTTAATCATGATAATCCCACATCTCAAATTGTGCATCTTAGTAACCTGAAGAATCAAGTGACTTGTGCTACTACTAATACCACTAGTATTGGATGGAATACACCCATTCCTTCAACTAGTAGTGGCACTCAAAATTACTTTAAGTTTCCTCCTTTATCCTCTAATGTCAACACTATTTCTTCTATTCCACCACAATTTAATATTCTATTATCACAAGGCACCACATATAAAAACAACCTTCTCATGTCCAAATTAAGTCAAGGGAATATTGGGAACACACATAATTTATAAATGCATAATTTGGCAAATGTAGTGAATCAGTTGGTTTCAAGGATGGATATGATTCAGCCTTCAAGATTTACATATAATTATAATGAAATGTGTAGTCATCCATTAGATCCTATTGTTTTTGTTATACCTTATCCCAAGAATTTTACTATGCCATTTTTACCAATCTACAAAGGGACAGAATATCTAATAGAGCATCTAAGAGGATTTAGAATAGCTTACCATGATCTTTTTTATGATGATATGCTTATATTGAAAACATATCCAAAGAGTCTTGTTGGATTTGCATTGGAATGGTATTATCAATTGCCCAATTATTCTTTAAAGAGTTTTGAAAAGACTTAATAAATTTATTTTCATCAATTTAGTGCTTATATTGAAAAATAAGTGATAATGAGAGAACTATATGACCTCAAGAAAAGTAAAGAAGAAATTTTTTTAGAATTCTTGGCTCGTTGAAGAATTTTATTTGGCCATTTAATATGGTATATGTATCATAAATATATGCTTGATATATTCATTAGTAATTTACAAGAATAGATATTGTATGCACTAGAAACCACTATTGTCACATCTCTTGATCAAGAAATTGAGTTAGCCAGAAAAGTGGAACAAGATCTCATTAGGAAAGGTTAGCTTAAGAATAAATAAGAAAATCCTACTAAGTCTCAACATAAGAATAAGTATATAGGAGGTAATAATGATAGTAGGCATGTTAACAATGTCACTAAAGGTCTACAAAATATTGTACTTTAGAAATCCCCTCAAAGGAATTTTACCAAACTTAATATACCTATGGAAGTAGTTTTGAAATAGTTACTAGAAGCTAAGGCAATTGAATTACCTCCTATAATACAACCAGATACTATAGCTTATTGGTATAAGGTAGGTCAATATTTCACATATCATAGAGTAGGATACTGGATAAAATCTTGTAATAAGTTGAAACATGTGGATCAAGATTTGATTGATGCAAAACATATTGATTTAATAAATTCCTAGACTTCAAGTAATCAGGCTCCTATTCAAAAAACCCCAATAACAAATCAATATATGGGGATGTTCAAGGATCCATTACCAAAGCATGATCAACAAACAACCAACCAAGTGTATCATCAAGGTGATTTCCTACATCATAGTAATGTGGTTGGTATGGTTGGGATAACTACAAGGAAACAAGCTCATAATAACAAGAACAGAGTTCAACATCACAACCTAGTTGAATTTTAAAGGAGAATTAGATAAAATATTCAGCTATAATAATTCCACCTATAGTGTTGAGACCATAGCCACAAATTTCATATGATCTTCAGAATAATTTACCTAATACTCCAATAAAAATATCAGTCTTAGATATTTTGCAGACTTCTCCTAATCATAGAAATGCTTTAATGAAATTTTTAAAACAACAATCCATTTCTTCATATGTCATCCTTGATGCCATAGTGGATGTCATAGGCTCTTTTGAGATACATCATGTCTCATTCTTAGATTATGATAAACCTTCCTCAAACTTACACGAAGATTCATCAGTTTACATCACTGCACTTATTGGGGATACCCTTATCAAATGAGTTTTGATTGATAATGATTCATCCCTCAATTTGTGTACATGTCAATTATTTCAATATATTGGATTAAAAGAGGAAGATTTAACAAAATTTGATATCCTTACTAAAGCTTTCAACAACAAATCCCAAGAGACTTGTGGTGTCATATCTCTTCCATTAAAATTGGAGCCTCAAATATTGTATACTTTGTCTTGTGTGGTGTCTTGTCCTGCATCTTTTAATCTTCTTATTGGACGACAGTTGATTCATGCAATGAAGGTCGTCCCTTCTACTTTTCATCAATGTCTTAAATTCAAATTTAAGAATCAAGTTATCACCATTCCAGGTGATCCTTGACCATTTAAATTATGTTCAAATATAGAGTTAGCTCAATCTGAATCTTATTATTGTCCTTCTATTTCTTCATCCAATTCTCCATGTTCCTCATATTAAATTTCAGAGCATCTTCAAAATTTGAAACTGAGTGAGGAACATCAACCCTATTCTTCATCCTTGGATTATGATAGTCAGTTTTTTAAAGAACCTTTTCTGGATCTCACCAAGCTACCACCATCACCTCAAACTATGGGTTTACCCCATGATAAGGGTGATGTTGTATATGTTGGCATGTGTACCTTTGTCTTTGGAGGGATGACCTTTGAAGAAAAAATTCATGGTAGAAACCCATATCCTAGTGAGTGTTCTTTCGCTCAATGTTATCTCACTAATGATTAACCCCTTACTAAGTAGATCCTATATAGAATGGGATATGTAGGTAGAGGATTGGGACCACAAAAAAAAGGTATTCAAGAACCTTTGGATGTTGATATTTGGCCTGTGAGATGTGATATAGGTTTTATACCTAATAAAAATCAACCTTTGCCTTTTGAAGATGATGATCATCTTGTGACTTATGTAGAATATATAGAATATCAAAATATGATAATAAATGAAAATAAAAGTATTATTTATGTTTCTCCTTCAAATATAATATCTTGCAATATGATTGCTTATGTTTGTTCTAAATATGACATTGCTTATGTGCAAGATAACGGTGGATCTTTATATAATGTTTATTTTACTAAAAATAATGGTGTTGTTAGAAAATGTAGTGATTTATCATGCCAAGAATGTCAAAATAAGGGCCTTGGAAGAAATTTTCCATGATTTTAATCATCAATAAAATGCACTCCTTGGGGATATCTTTGATCCAACACCTCGTGACACGTTAATTTATTTTAATAATATGAATGGTACATTTATGTTTTGCATTAATTTCAAGTTTATATTAAAGTAAATAAATAAATAAAAATATTTCATGTAGTTTCATTTGCATTCCCATTGCATTCACTTGATTTCTCATATTGCATTGTTTCTTGTCATCCTTGCATGATTGCTTGACATCTAAAGAAAACCTTGCATGATTATCTGTCATAATTGCATTGTTGCTTGCTCATATAGATTTTTGAGGATTTTGCGGCAATGGCATGTGATGATACCTAGTTAGGTCATAGCTCACATGCATTGCACTTCTCACTAGGAATATGATTTCTAGGAAGATCCCCCCTAGGGATTTCTTCCTTCTTTCTTATCATAGTTGCTTCTCCTTCTCTCAATTTATTTATCATGATAATGCTTTCAAAGTCTTCTTAAGATCCTTAAATGGGATATCACTTGCATATCATTTATTTACATATTACACCCCACATGGGATACTTATATATCCTAACAGGCATTACATCATCTATGATATTCTATCGGGCCATACTCTCTTTTGAATTATCAGGCTCAAACACCCCATTACTAGATAAGCTCCTTTGTCAATTTTAGTAGACCTTGGTATACATTCTAGTGGGTAAATGACTCACAACAGGAGCAACCACCCATAGTGGTTCAGATTCCACCCATATTTTTAAGCACTCCTCTATTTCTAAAATGATGTATGGTATCCAACTACATTGGTTCCTTGCAACCTATTCTAGTTCCATGCTATGGGTTGTCAGTTCTTCTCCTTTTCAAATGGTTGACCTTTGGATTTTTTTATTCTTATTTTATTCCTTTTTCTTCTTCTTCTTCTTCTTCTCCTTCTTCTCTCTATCCTTTTCTCTCTTCTTTTTTCTTCTCATCTTTATTTTTATTGTCTTCTTCATCTACCTTCTTATTCTTTTGCATCCATCCATTTTCATATAGTTTGTATTAGTATAGTTTGCATACATGAAAATATAAATTAAATAAAAACACATTGTACACACAAATAATTCAATAAAAGTAGCTATCTATTACTTGAGAGAAAAAGAATGTGTAGTCCTTGTGTCAAGTTTGTGTACCACAATTCAAACTCAGTACAGTCAACCTAGGTATCTACACCACAATATAAAAATTGGTGCATCATCCCAATCCTTAGTCCTCTCTCTCTCTCTCCTAGCTATGATAACCAAATTCCTTTGGTCTATCCTGAAGAGGAGGCAACCTAGGCTATGACACAGACTATCATGATGTTGATGTTTTCTATGATTGAGACTATGATCTTCTCACTAACTACAAGGATGGAAGAAGTGGCATCCTCTGACCTGGCGGTATAGCTATGTAGTAAACTATCTCATAAAACATAGCCCATTGAAGGGTTGTCTCCAACATCTCTCATTCATCACAACTTCGCTTGAAGAAGCTACACTGCACTGCCCACATGGCTACTCTCAATGATAGCCATCCCCTATGCCCTAGTTCTCTGGTGATATCCATGCATATGATCCATATCTACCTAGAGCCTACATGTCTCTACCTGAGTTGACTCCCTCTCAACCTTGGTGGCACTCAACAACCTTCATAGTTCCTCTAGCCTCCTGGCCCTATCCACCTAAACTTGGGCCATATGGCTTTGTAGAGAGGCTACCTATGCTCGTAGCTCCTCTATATCCCTCCTCTCCTAGACCTCTATATACACCACTACAGATGTGGAAGCATCCCTAGGATCTCTTATTTGTGGCCTCTTTTCCTATGGGGAATACCTCACTCCTCATCTTTGGTCCCTACTAACTAGATGGCCTTCTCTACCACTAGGATCTAAATACGAGTTGGTCTCTATCTTGGAGTGATGGGATTCTACTATACCCTCTATATGGTTCAATGAGCTACCTCTCAGAATGCTCACTGCATGCTTGAGTCCATCACCTAGAACCTCTACATTGATACCAGTAGGGAGATCCTTTGAGGTAAAACTCCTCTATACCACTGCATGTACCTTATAGCCACTCTTATGTCATCTATCATTGGGTTAACATAATGAGGATTATCCATATCCTCTTCAACAAATCTTGTGAGGCTTTTATCACCTCCTACCCCTACTAGGTCTCGAGTCACCCTTCGATACTAGTAGTCCCCCAGGTTTGGGACTCTCTATAAGATCCTATGCTATTGTAGGACTCAATCAAATCTAAATATCTCTAGCTCCCCCTTCTCTGACCTCAGCCACCTAATCCTCCATATCCTAGCTAGCTCCACCCTCTTCTCCACCCACCTAGGGTGAAGTTGCCATGGCCTCTAGATGATATTTACCTCTCGAAGCTCATCGATCACCCACATCACTAGTGGTAGGTTCCCTGCATAGGCCCTCGTGATCCTCTCTAGGTACCTTGACCACCTGTATATTTTTTGTCACTTCAGGTTGGGTAGTGGGCCTGGTAGTACCTCTGGTATTTATACTTTGATGTGCTCCTAGTACCACACCTAGAGCAATGTCGTACACACCAATATTGTACACTGCGTATACATGATGTTGTACAATTTCCTGTATAGATGGACCAACACATATGGACCCCATGTAAATCAAACCCTTTGATCACACATGTTTTCCACTACTTCTAACATATCCCATGGTAAGTGTTACTTGCTAGTATGGCACGTCAGTAGCCTAGTCGCAACCTCGTAGAGCATGGTGGTCAAAGGATATGCCCCATAATGTCCCACTAGATCATCGACTAATATGATGCTCCCTCGCACCTGGTGGGTAAAACCTACTAATAATCATTGTAGTGTAGCTACCTATCCCCATGATCTATAAACTACTTTCCCTCTGATAAGGATCAAAAAAATATGTCATACATCCTCGAGTGTAATAGTGAGCTCTCCTGTCGATAACCAAAAAGTAGAGGACTCTAGGTACCACCTCTCTACAAGGGTTGTCAGCATAGCCCTATCCATCTCAATCAGAGGTATCCTTTCCAGGTGGTCTAGCCCCACCGCCTCTAGCTAGGCTATCTCCACTAGCCCTAGTGCATCCATATTTTCCAGAGCCCCTACCCTCCACTCTCAACTATCGAGAATACCTAGCTGCATCCACAAATAAATAAAATTAAATCAATTTCATGAATAAAAATAAATATAAAATATATATATAAATAATAATAATAAAATCCATAGTTTCAAATCAACACACAAATACTGATCATAATTTTGTAATTTGTACTTTGTAGTTTCTTGTTTTTCCTCTTTTTCCTCCTGTGCTTTTTTTTTTTGCTTTTCCTTTTTTTTTCTAGCTTTTTGGTGAAATCACACCCTCCATTTTTGGAGGCACTATTTCATGAAGTCACACCCAATTTTTATCAAGGCATGATTTTTTTGTGCTTCTTCTAGAGTGAAATCATGATCAGGCCATGAAATCACCCTCCAGTCAAGTACAAAAATCACCATCTAACACGGAAGAATTTCCAAAATTCTACCAAAAATCCATGAAAAATAGAAGAAAAGGTATAGTAGGAGGGAGGAATTTGGTAGTTACCCACTCTCACATCTCAGATTTACCCCTCAAAACCACTTCTTGATGGACTAGTAACACCATTTATTTTTCTCCCTAAATCCCTTTCTCTACAAACACATGGTGAAAATGAATTAGGGTTTTGCTCTTTTTCACTCTTTTAAGCTTTGTTTTTTACCCTTGTTTTCATTGGTTTTTGTTCTTTCTCTCTCTTTTTTCTTCTGCGTCAATTCTTTCAAGTTTTTATGAGATATGTCATCTTCATAAAAACTCGAGGGGGCACCCTGGCCTATAGAGGCATTAATGTCCCTAATGCCTTGATTTGCATGTAAAACAAGAAAGTGTCTAGAATGACATTGTTTTTGCACCACCCATTTCTTATAAACTAGCCATTCCATTTTTACTTGTTATCCTCTTCTGGTGAAGGTGCCTACATCATTTTTTAGTTCAATTTACTTTGCCATAAATGCCTCAAAGAGGGGGAAAAATGTAGACACAAAAAATTTAGTGGGAAATCTTCCTTAGAGTCCCTAAGAGGTTCTTAAATCTTCCTTTAGGCAAGGGTAAGCCTCTATTCCCCCTACCTTGATTTTCATTGGCCTTTTAGTTAAATTGTGCTCGGTTACGATGGGAGATGAATTCATAGAAGTGATATCGCACCCCATCAACACGGGGTACGACTTAACTATTTTTAGGGTTTTAATTTATTAAAACTTAGGTTTAACCTTTTTTGTGTGTTTGGCATCGACTTGTTTTTGTTTTCCTACTTCTTTCACCTTGTTTTTTGTCTATAAAAGGAAGGGTTAATCCCACTCCTTAAAAAAAGATACAAGTTCTCGATATTGGAAATTTATTAAGCTCGAAAGTATTATGATTACTTAGTGCTCACATTCTTACTTTTTCTTTGCTTCCTGTTTCTTCTACAAGCTAACCCTAAAATGTGAATTTTGGATTTTGATCTTCTATTGCATTGATTTGGATTGTTGTGTAGTTTGGTGGACTCATGTTGTAGTTCAAAAGGAAAAAGAGTGCCTATTTGGATATATCAATCTCTAATTCCTGCTTCTACATCGTCCATTAGGTTGTGCATAGTTTGTTTTCTATATTTATTTATGCTCTACATTTATCTTTTATTTTTCATGTCTTTGAAGTGAAATCATGCCCTATCTCATTGAGGTGTGACTTCGACCCTAATTTAGGGTTTTCTCTCACAAAAGTGAGATCACACCCCATTTTGATGGAGAGTGAATTCGCTTGTAGTGTTATCACACGTGCCATCTATGAGGTGTGATTTTACCCAGGTTTGAACTGGGGGTATTTGTCATATTCCGATTGCATGAGTAGTTTATAAACTATATTTAGGGTATGATAGCATAATTTTTTTCCTCTATTGTTGCATTGTTGTTTTATGATTAATTATCCAAACGTCAATTTTTGCTTTTTTTTTCAAATTTCATATAAAAGGACCTAGGGGGCTTGACTGATGCACCTCCAAGTATTTTTGTATAGATGCCTAAGCATACCCCCTAATTATAATCCCATTTTCAAGTGTTTCATAAGTTATCTTGCAGAAACATGTATTTTTGATATCATTGGACAAGAGGTAGAAAAGATAAGTCAACCACTGGTCAAGATAAGTGTTTTAATTATTGGTTGAAGATCTGATCTGATTATTGGTTATTAGGCATATGAAAGTAAAAAATATATAGTGTGCATCTAGGGTTAATATTTTGCATTTATCTTGTGTCCTTGATTTAAAGGTTTTTTGAATAAAACCTTAGTTTAGGAAGCATTCAAAAGAAAGAATCATATTAGGTTAGCTCTTGTATCCTTGCATTCTAATTTTTGTATTATCCTTTATATCTCATAGCATATATCTATAAAGGCTAAACTTATGTGATTACTTTTAAGTGAACACATCAAACTATACCAAAATTCTTGAGAACTTGGAGTGAGTCCTAAAACTGTTCCTGGTGAACCCTCCCCCATAGAACTGAGTGTAGATAACAACATAACCCTGTGGTTCACCCCATAAGGCTTTCTATCTCTCATGAATCCAACATTTTTGGGAATTGTATGTGGCAGGATATTTTTCCCCCTATATAGATACAAGTGTTCGAAAAGTATCGGGAGTTTAGAATATCAATCAACCTAAAGAATTCCATATTTGCATTAAAATAAAGAAAGCTCCTAGGTCATGTTATTTCAAAGGAATGTTTGGTTATAGACATATGTAGTGCTAAGGTTCTCCTAAAGCTTCCATTTCCAGCTAGCAAGAAGAAATTGCAATCAATTTTTGGGTAGATAAATTTTGTTTAAAAGTTTTTTAGAGATTTCACCCAAGTGGTAAAATTGATGACTGAGATGTTAAAGAAAAATGATAAGCTCAAATAGACTGAGCAAAGGAAGCAAGCATTCAAGGAGATCAAAGAAATAATTTCTCAAGCCCTAGTCTTGGTGAACCCCAATTACTCAAAATATTTTATCATGTACATCGTTAATGAATAGGAGAGTTATGTAGTAGTGCTTAACTAGAAGGGAGATGATGCAGATAACTAAACGATTGTTTTCTTTGGTTAATTTATCCAACCACATGAAAAAATATATATTTCATTGAAAAGCAAGTATATGCGGTGATGAAATCCTTGAAAAAGTTATGATATTTTATTTCTTAGAGCAAAAAAATAGTTTATGTTGTTCATCTAGACATCCAAAGTTTCATCTTTCAAGGAGAGCTTGGGGATAAGAGTGTTGGTTGGGTCTTCAAAATCTAGGAGTACAATGTTGAAATATGATGAAAAAATCTAATTTGGGACCGAGCACTATGTTAGGGGCTTGTAAAAAGTGTTGCATCTGAATCCATGGTTTTCCTAATTGAGGATTCAGTAAGCAATTCCACTAATAGCTCTAGTGATCATGATTGGATAGAGGACCTTTTTAAATATTTTCATTCAGGAAGGTGTCCTCCACACCTCAATGCCTCACAGAGAAATAGATTCAACTTCATACCCTCAGGTACATGATGATGCCGAATGGTCTATTTCATAAGAATATTGATGGAATTCTTCTCAAGTACATCCAAGAATTAGAGAAACAAAGAATCCTAGAGGATTTTCAGTCTGTTCTATTAGGAGGCCATTATGTAGGTAGGCCAATGATATTGAAGATAATTAAAGTAAGATATTTCTAGCCTACTCTCTTTTTAGATGCTTTCAAAGTCAGTTAGAGTTGTGACAAGTTCCAAAGACATATCAGTAGAAGCAAGAATGCATCATTACCCCTTCATATAATTCAAGTAGAAGCACCATTTAGCAATGGGACTTAGACTTTAGTGGAGTAATTGATCCCAATTCCTCTACTGAACAAAAATACATCCTGACTACAACTGATTATTTCACTTGATGGTCAAAATCAATCCCAACCAAGAATACAAATTAGGCAATATTTATTTATTTTCTTTAAGGTTTAATCACTCATTTTGGAATACTAGATGCAATAATAATAGACAATGGAACTCCCTTCATTAACGCTAATATTAGCTAATTTGTAGGTAAGTATGGGATTTTTTGAAGACATCATCTAACTATTATCCATAGGGGAACGACTTGGCTGAGTCCACAAACAAGAATTTGCTAAGAATTCTAAGGAAAACCCTTGGAGATAACAAGTGCAGTTGGCACTTGCTTCTGAACCAAGAATTATAAGCCGATCATATCTCTATGAATAAATCCATCAAGATGTCCCCTTATTCCTTAGTATATGAAAAAAAGTATTGTTACCCATTCATATTGAATTTTTGGCTCTTCATTCATGGTACTTGTTGTATGGTTAAGATGATGAGTCTGATCCCATAAGCATGAGATTGGATCAACTTCTATAGTTAGAGGAAGAGAGAAAGAAATCATACAATGCCTTCTTGGAACATGTATGGGTGACACAAAAATGGTTTGGCAAGAAAACTTCATAGAGGTCATTTGAAGTGGTGATCTAGTGTTGAAGTGGAATGAGAACAAGGCTAATACTGGTAAGCATCACAATTTTAAAGTGATATGGGTGGGCCCATTCCTGATTTTAGGTGTGATTCAGGTCAACTCATTTTATTTGCATGACATGAATGGTCATGTGCTACCGATTCTAGTAAATGGTCTTCATTTTAAGGCCTACCATCAGTGATAGAATTTTGATCCAGTATGTATATATGTACATAATATTTTTTATACTATTTTTATTTAATAATTTTTAATCTGGTTTTAAAAAATAAAAATAAGTTGATTTCGCCGAAAAAATCATTTTCTCCCCCAAGGTAGGTGATTTCGCTTTGAAAAAGCCTTGCCACTTCCAAAAAAATATTTTCGTGTCGAAAATGTTTTTAAAGCTTTTTGTCTCATTTTTGGGTGAAAAAGTTAATAGAAAAAATGTTTTTTTTCCTAAGAGGTTATGAAAGCGTCATTTCTAGCAGGATGGACCTACTTGGAATTCAATGGTTTGATTTTTTATTAGAGAGTGCTCCTATTTTTTTCGGAAGAGTAAAAGGATTAAAAGAAAAGAAAGAAAGAAAAAAACAAATGTAAAAATTTAAAAGGCAAAAAAAAATGTTTTCGCCCGAAAAAGGTCCTCTCCATGCATATTTTTTAATTTCGGGGCAAAATCCCTTGGTTCCCCACCAACAGATATTTTGGAGTGAAACTCCAAGAGGGAAAAGAAAAATCACATGCTTTTTTGAAAACTCAAGATGGCAAAGTTATTTTTGGCATGTAAGAGGGCAAAATTGATTTTCACCTTGATTTTTCTAGAAAATATGCCTAGTTGCATTAAAATCTTGTTTTTTCGACGATGAAGCTTTTTTGGGGCGAAATTAAGAAAAGATAAATTATTTTAAAGGTTGATATGAATGAAACTTCACTAAGAAAACATAGAGGAGTATCTTGGGGGCACAAGTGAAACAAAGATTCTAATTGCATGAATTTTTTTTCCCAAGGACATTTTCAGTGAAACAGATGGGCCTAGTTGGCATTTTTTGCTAGCACGGGCGAGTTTTGAAGTAGACTTCAGTTAAATGCATTAATTTTATTGTAAGAATATAGAAAACAAGTATTTTTGGCATCATCGTGTAGTGAGATTAATTATTTTTACCCCCAAAAAGTGCCCATCACTCCCACGTCGAATTTGCTTTTCCTAATATGAGTTGTTAAATATCCATATTGCCCCCTCTAAGATAAAAGTAGTTGAATACAACGTTTGAGGAATATTAATAGTGCAAGGGTGTTATGAACAATTTAAACTCATGAAAAATGTGTCAGATGAGATAACCAAGGGAGAACGTCCACCCGAATTCATCAGAAGTGCCACCTGCATTTAATTGGGTATTTTGGAGCAAATATTTTAAATACAGCAAACTAGAAGCTTGCAGTTGAATAAAGGTCATGATTATTATTCTAGAGCATTTCCAAGTTATCCTTCAATGTCCTTGAATTGCTATTTTGTTGTAGTATTATTAGATTATCAGTAAATTTGACCATACGAAGATGGGAAAGAAATTTATTGAGTCTAAAAAAGCTACAAAGCCAAAGAAAGCAAAAGGAGGTAAAAAACTAAAAAACCCTGGCACAACAAAAATATTGAGCTAGACCCATATTCTGATGCACTTGCTCAGATTGCATACTATGCTATTTCGAACAAAGGCATAGAAAAATTATTCTAGGATGTGGAATCTACTATTGGGCAAGGTTTGACACTAGAAATCCCATTAATGATTGCCTATCATGCACATCTTACGTAGTACCTATGTACACTTATTCATCCTTACCCTGAGCTGGTAATGGTGATTTCAAAGTTTTATCAACCTACAACAAGGTTCATTCAAAATATGAAGGGAGAAAAATTATTCATGATTTTTCCCAACATAGTCAGAGAGGCATTTTCTTGTGGGATAAAGCCTTCCTCAGATGTCATATTCAAAAATATGAATCTCAAAAAAAAATAATAGAGGTACCAGTCGACTATGACATTGCATCAGTTCATGAAGAACTAGCTGATAAAGGCACCCCAATTTAGAGAATTTTCAACTTTTCCAAAGCCCCTAATAGAGTTCAAAATCCTAGATATGTTTTCTATGTTGTCTTTAGTGTCCAATTTTCCTACCAACCCCATAGTGTATAAATGGCCAGCAACACTGGTACAGTGTATTTTGTAGGTGGAATTTTATGCACCAACAATAATATAGATAAGCACAAATCTTATTTTCATCGATTGGATGGAATACATGGCTCGAGAAATGCATACCTAGTTGGAGAAGATACAGAGTGAAGGAGCAGTTCCATTCAGGCACACTTCATTTTTGGCCTGGTATTTCTTCTTCCACCTACACCAACATTTTTCTTTCATAGTAGTCAATCAAGTTGATGAGACAGACAGGAAGCTTCCAGTTTATTTGTGGACTCCAAGGTTGTCCAGGAAGGATTCATTTTACAATTTTAATCACATGTTTTTAAGCCCTACACTCAAACTTATTTTCAACACATGTGATAGAATTTCAAGGGTGTTGAGGGAGTAAATCATTTCTAAGGAGAAAGGAGATACTTTATGTTTGATGCAAGGCATTGTGGTGAAAATTTTTGGCTTCACTAGCAATTTATTTCTCCTTTCGTACTTTACTATCGAGCACCTCTTTGTGATGGAAGTTGTCTATCGGACCAACTTCATCAATGACATCTATGGGGTAATATGAGGGAATAAGACTACATGTACCATGCCATTTTGCTTTGACGATATTTAAGTAGACCAGGTTGGCTAGAAAAAATTGATTAATGAATCTCTATACAATATGGGTATGGTGGAGCTACCTCAGCAATGGAAATATGATCCTTTGGGTCACTTCACAACATTGATTAAAGTCAAAAGTTTTCATTGTTGTCCTTGGTTGAATATTTGGAAGATGAGAAATAATCCATAGGGGCATGACCTTGAATGGCATATTGAGTAGATGATGATGTTCCCACCATGGCATGATTTTTATGATATAGAGGCTGAGTATAACCCTACAGTTCACAAGCACCATATTACTCATTTGGTTTTTTTTTGCAAAATGAAAGAATAGTTGCCCACTTGGTTTGAGGAGAAAATTACTAAATGGTGTTTTATGAGGACCCATAGAGGGAAAACTAGGTCAGCTTATGGCCTAGCAATAGATGATGTATTTTAAAACATATATGATGAATACTATGATAGCTATCATCAAATATCTTTCGCTAAGATTGTACTTCAAACCTTTCAAAGATCTAACAATGAAGATATCATGGTCAGATAAGAGCAATGAGTGGTTGAGGAAGTGCCATTTGTGAAAGTAAAAAAACAACTATCACTAGAAGTGCAACCCCAATAGAAGAAAAAAATCAAGCGTGAGGCACTTAATTTTTTGAAAATCTCCAAGAAGCCAATAATAGGTATAGTTTCTTCATCAGGTTTGAACCCATCTCCTATGGTCGAAGCCACACAAGCTAAAATTTTAGGAAATTCTCCTTTGGTCTAGGTAGGATAGCTTTTCCAACACACAAAAGTTATAGATCTAGAGAAGCGGGTAGAGGAGTAACAATACAAGGGTGAACCAATGTCACAAACACCATCATAATTAGCTCAAAAGGTGTTAAAGCCCAAAGGTACATTTTCTCTACCTTCTTCCCTTTCTCTTGAGCATTTGGTGACTATTTCACCCCATTTTGTATCTATCGCTTCCATCTCATCTCCATTCGGTATACCATATACTTCCATTTCACTTCCCATTTCCTAGTCCTTAGTCACCAATGCTCCCTCTTCTTCTATTCCTGCTTCTATTGTTTCCCTTTCTTTCAGTTCATTTGCATCTGGTCCCAATCCAATTTTTGTTAGCATATATGTCAATGTAATTACATTATGGCAAAATGGTAGCACTCGTAGGTGCTCTCTAGGTTGGTTTATTAACCACAAAGTTGGTTAGATAAACCAACTCATAACCACATTGTAACCTTTATATTGATATCAATCATAATGTTCAAGGTGTTTCATCAATTTCTTCATGGCATTAGAGCTACGGATGCAGACAAGACTACTATCCAATGAGACTGGAGGACCCTGACGGACATGAGACTGACAAACACAGACAGATGATAGACTATGGACCCTGATGAACATGAGATGGACGTAGACAAGACTACCAGCCAATGAGACTAGAAGACCCTGACGGATGTGAGACTGACGAATGTAGATAGGAGGATGGACTACCCTCACCAACAAGACTGAAGGTACATAGACAGAGGAAATGTGAGGCACACAGAGGCATGTAGATAAAGAACACATGAGGCACACAGATAGAGGAAATCCTGACAAGGCAAATCGGGCACATGGGTTGACGGTGGACGATTGCAGAGGCAAAAGGGTGGGGTGGTTGCCCGAAGGCAACCGAAAGCTATAGTAGCTTTCCACAATTTTAAAGATCCCCATAGTGGCAGCATAGGCCATGTGGGATTAAAAAAAAAAATTCCTCTTCTTTGGCCCCGATGTTGCTAACAATAGCTTAGTCCATTCTTATTCACATCGGGCCCTCTAGCTCCCGTGGTATGCACGATGTTTGTTTGGCGATAAGTCATGGTTTCTAGTACCTCTGCATGCGCTATGACGGTGGGTTGTTTTTTTTTTATGGCAAGTCACATGTTTTGACGGTGGGTCACATGTTTGACGCTTCGTAGTGCATTTTTGATGCCCGAACTGCACAATTGATGCCCAACCATGGTCATTTGACACCTGCGTAGTCCAATGACGCCTTGATGGCTCCAAAAAAAAAAATTGGGTGTTTAGGTACCATTTTTTTCACTCCTTTTCTATTTTGCAAATTGACGGGGGAGAGATCTTAGGTCTTCACATGATTCATTTGCAAAATTGTAAGATAAAGGGGGGAAATCCAACCATTTGGTAGAATAATTGCTAGATTTGTAATAGGTGTTTAAATTTGTGGGAATTTGTGATTGTTTCTTTTGCATTTAAATATCTTTTTTTTCTTGCATTAACAATCATAAATTCAAAAAATATAAGACCCCAAATTTATACCCTTTTTGTGCAATTTATTGCACAACAGTGTTCGGTATTTGAGATACCTCTGGTCCACACTTATAGGTAATGATGTCGTGCTTTGGACTACTATATTCACCACCTAATATATCTGCAACAATGATGTCTAAGCTTGTTCTCTATTAATCATCGGGGAGAAATAAGGCAAACCAGTTTTTTTTCCCATTTCATACCCACATCATGATTGTTGTTAGGCATAAATCCTGACAAAAGTTTTTCCAAAGTGTTTAGGGGAATTTACACCCCATAAAATTTCTATGGTAGGTGTCATTAACAACATGATGCCCTTTCAGTATCGCCTATGTTCAATATATTGTGCTTCTCATATGTACTTATAGTCTCCCTCATGTAAGTGCGGGTTCATATTGAGTATTATATTGTTCCTATATACCTATAGTCTCCCTCATGTAAGGGCAGGTATATATTGAATGGTTACGATATAAAGATCTGGAAGGTATAAAGAAAGGGAGACAAATTGGTGATATAAGGAACCTTCATAATGGCCACAATTCATAAGTATATCTCAGATTCACAATTGTTAAAAGGTCCTAATTTTGTTCCACATAAGACAAAGATGAAAGCTATTCTTCAGTTGCAAGATCTATGGGATGTAGTGACTGGCATTGCAAAATGCCCTCAAAAAATAGGAACAGATCAAGATGCTTTGGATAAGAAAGATAAGAATATTCTTGTGTTTATCTTTCTTGCTATTATAGATGAGGTGCAACCTCATATTTGTGATGCAAAAACTAGTAAGATAGCTTGGGATGCCTTGATCACAATATATGAAGGAAATAATCAATCTACTATTCTACATCTTCAAACTCAACTACATAATCTTAGTATGAATTCTAGGGAAACAATTGATATATTCCTTTGCAGAGTGGCTGACTTGAAAGCCAAATTGAATGCCATGGGAAAACCAGTGGATGATGATGTCTTGAACTCTGTCATCTTGAGAGCATTACCAAATTCCTACAAGATGTTGATCACTTCTCTCAATGTTTCTAGTAGACAAGTATCATTTGTGGAGCTAGTAAATTTGCTTCAGACTGAGGAGGCAACTCAGATCCAGAAATATGATGTGCCAGATAATGCTCTTTCCACACAACAAAGTGGTAAAAAACAAGGATAGTTTCAAAAAGGGGGTCCTTCTTCCAAAGGCAAAGGGAAGCAAAATCAGTAGAAGGATACAAAATATTGCAATATTTGTGATATGAATAACCATGACACCAATAGTTTTTGGTTCAAAAACAAGCAACAAAATGATAGAGGTCCTCAGAAGAAGGGCAAAAACAAATAGAAATACAACAAACATAAGAAACATAAATGCCATGTTGCTTATTCTGACTCTAATTCAGACTCATATTCTCTTGGGTCCGATTCAAATTCTGACTCTAAAAGAGCACACAAGGTGCTCATGACCCATACTTCGTCTTCCCAGATAGATGTTGCATGGTATATTGATTCAGGAGCTAGCAAACACATGACTGGGGACAAATCATGGTTTGATACTTTTTTGGAGAAAGAGGGTAAGCCAGTCATAATTGTTGACAATCAAGTCTATCAAGTATAGGGAGAAGGGGATATTTTTGTGTCGCTTCCTGATGGTAATTTTCAAATTGAGAAAGTTCTTTATGTTCCAGGTTTAGCCAATAATCTACTCTCAGTCACAAAAATGTTGGATAGAAATATGGATGTCGTGTTTTGAGTTGTCAAATTCAAGGAGAGATGTTTTATCACCCACAGTGGTAAACATGTTGCAATCGGATCCTACAAACATGGCTTGTTCATTCTAGATGCCCTTTCAACTCCTCATGTTGCTCTGGCTACAACTACAAAGGAGGCCACCTTTCTCTGGCATAGATTTTATGGGCACCTCAATTCTGGATATTTGCTTGAATTATACAAATATGGTATGGTGATAGGTCTACCCCCACTCTCGTCTATCTTACAAGTTTGTTCGGATTTCTTAGTAGGGAAGCAACACAGAGTACCTTTTGAAGCTAGCTCCTCTCAAGATAAAAAAACTTTAGAGCTGGTACATATCAATTTGTGTGGTCCTATGCCATCCAGCTATGGTGGGAAGAAGTATTTTCAACTATTTGTTGATTATTACTCACAAAATATGTGGGTTTTCTTTCTTTAGTTGAAATTGGAAGCATTTCTCTACTTTCAACAATTCAAGAAACTTGTCGAGGAGTCAAGTTGTTTGATAAAAACCCTCCACTCAGATCAGGGGGGGAATACACCTCTGAAGAGTTTTTAGAGTTTCTTAAGAAACATGGGATCAAAATACAACTGACTATAGCCTATACACCTCAGCAAAATGGAGTTGGAGAGAGGAGAAATCGTTCCATTATGGAAATGGTTCGATGTTTTCTAAAGGGAGCACATCTTGAGGATCAATATTGGGAAAAGGTAGTAAACATGAAATTATACCTCCTAAATAGAGCACCCACTAGAGATCTACAATAGAGAACACCACAAGAAGCTTGGAGTGGTAAGAAACCTTCCATTTCTCATCTAAGGGTTTTTGGATGTAAAGCATTCATGCACATTCCAAAATAGAAAAGGAGGAAGTTGGATGAGAAAACCTTGCAGTGTATCTTTCTTGGCTATGATGAGGATTCAAAAGGTTATTGATTGATTGAAACTAAGACCAAGAAGACACACGTAAGTAGATATGTTATATTTGATGAAGCTTTCACATCAAAAGACACATCCATAGTTGTATATCTAGATGAAGAAGAACCTAAGAAGGAGGTTCAACTTCCACAACAACAACAGAAAGTTCCAAAATGGTACACTAGCACTTTGAGAGATGCTAAGTTGAATTCCCTTCCATATATATCTCTAGATAGGCCATGTACTCACAGTATGACTCAAAAAATGAGAGTAGAGGAATCTACATCAGAGGTTGACGAACTTTGTCAACACTTTGATGATTTGTTAGTGGGTACAGAAAATGATAGAGAAGAAGATGAGGATGATGAAAATATTTATATGTCTACATTGAATGAAAATGAACCCACAACGGTTCAATCTACACTTGATAAACCATAGTGGAAAAAGGCCATGAATGTAGAACATAAGTCTCTCATAAAAAATAATACTTGGAAGTTAGTCGATCTGCCAACAGGAAAGAAACCCATAGGCTACAAATGGGTATTCAAAGTGAAGTATAATGCAAATGGATCTATTGATAAGCATAAAGCCCAAATTGTTGCAAAGGGATATGCTCAGAAAGAATGTATAGACTATGAAGAGACTTTTGCCCCTACTGCAAAAATGACTACAATTCGAGTACTTTGTGCCATGGGAGCTTAGTTTGGGTGGAAATTACATCAGATGGATGTTAAAAGTGTCTTCTTGAATGGTGACTTACAGGAATAAGTATACATGACTCAACCAGAAGGATTCATGGTCGAGGAGCAAGAATAAAAAGTATTCAAGTTGATCAAATCCTTGTATGGGCTAAAACAAGCTCCTCAATCTTGGTATATCAAGATAGAAAGTCACCTTATGCAGCATGGATTCAAAATAAGTCCTTCATATGCAAATCTCTATATTAATAAAAAAGGTTCTGATATAGTGATCCTTGTACTTTATGTAGACGATATGGTCATAACTAGAAGCTCTAAAATAATGATTGACTTAGTGAAAAATGATTTGAAGCAATCATTTGAAATGACAAATCTAGGACTTCTGCACTATTGTCTTGGTTTAGAAGTTACTCAGCAAATATTTCATATCAGAGTAATACAAAAGAAATATGCCAAGACTTTAGTAGAAAAATATCGGATGACTAACTGTAAGTCAAAAGCAACTCCAATGGATCAAGGACTTAAGTTATCCCGATATGATGAATCACCTTAGGTAGATGGTACTCTCTATCGCCAGTTGATTGGGAGTCTCTTATATCTAAAAAATACCAGGCCAAATCTCAGTTTTGCTATGGGATATCTTTCAAGGTTCATGCAAGAGCCTAAAATGAGTCACTGGAAAGCAACAAAAATAGTTCTTCATTATGTTCATGGTAGTAAAAATTATGGTTTGGAATACAAAAAGAATAATAAGTTTTTCTTACTAGGATACATGGACTCGGATTATGCTGGATCCATTGATGATCGTAAATCTACTTCTGGATTTGATTTTCATCTAGGATCTGGACCTATGTTATGGCACAGTAAGAAGCAACATGTGGTTGCTTTATCTTCTATAGAAGTAGAATATCATGCAGCCAATGAAGAAGTTTGTGATATAATGTGGTTAAGTCACATTCTTACAAACATGGGTCTTCCAAAGAATCTTCCTCTTCATTTGTTTTATGACAATCAAGGTGTTTTGAATCTTGTCAAAAATCCAATTTTTCATGAATGTACCAAACATGTTGATACCAGATGTCATTTCATTCGAGATGAAGTTCCAAAGCACCATATACAACTTCAATACATTCCTACTAATGCGCAAGTTGTAGATATTTTTACCAAAGCACTTGGGCGTATCAAATATGAAAATTTTTGAGATACTATTGGAATTTGCCAATAATGTAATAAGGGGGGATGTTAGCATATATGTCAATGTAATTACATTATGGCAAAATAGTAGTGCTCATAGGTACTCTCTAGGTTGGTTTATTAACCACAAATTTGGCTAGATAAACCAAATCATAACCGCATTGTAACCTTTATATTGATATCAATCAGAATGTTCAAGGTGCTTCGTCAATTTCTTCAATTTTGTGCTCTTCATCCTCCATTCCAGTAATTTCCACCGTAGCTATAAGTACACAAGCTCCTCCTCAAGTGAGTGTAACTATAGTCAAACTCCTCACTTCCATCCCCCTTAACCACTTTTATTCCATCAACCATTCCCATTTTCACTTCCCTTCCTAATCCAAAACCTTAGCAGGCCCATTTTCCTCTTGCTCCTTTTATTGAGTTGCAAGTGCTATCAGAGCCAAATATGGAGATTGTTCCAGAGCATATTATTGCAGTGAAAATGAGTCAAGCCTAAAAAATTTCATCATAGTGGCTAAAAATCCATAAGATAAAAGAGGCTCAAGCTATAACAAAAACATTGAAGAAGGTTTCTTTTGAATCTGAAGCTATGGAGTCTCATACTATAAAAATTATTCCCTAGGTCCAAAATCCCAAGGAGAAATGGTTCCAAGTGATTACACTTATGAATTCATTAGAGAGGACCTAATGAAGATTGATACCATGAAGAATTTGAGGAACATATAGGTGGATATGAGTTTTATTTACCTGAACTATGAGAATTACAAGAAAAACTTTTTTGAGGATGAGGCAAATATTATTGAGCTAAACAAAGCTCTGGCCAAAAATAGGGCCTAGCTAGAAATAGTAAAATCAAAGGTAGAGCACTAGTAGCAGAGGGTGAAATATTTGGATAATTAAGCCAAGGGATACCAGACAACTTGGGTAGGAGTGAAGAAGCAAGTGCAAGCATTAACCACCTAGCTTGAGGTTATACAAAAACAACTAGTCAAGAAAGCCACACAATAAGTGGGCTTCTCCAAGGAGAAAATCAAAAAATATCTCTGCCATTTGATGAAATATTGTGTGACATTGGCAACATAAGCTCTCAAATATATATTGTATATTCATGAGGCTCAGATAGTGATTTTTCTTGGTGATCAAACTTTGGAGTATTCTAAGGAACAAATGGAACCAAAACTAGAAATAGCACTAAAAATTCAAGCATTGGCTCAGTCTGACTTCCAAGTTAAGTCGATGAGTGGTATGGATCATGTTTGGTCCAAGGTTGGGATGATGTTGCATATCTTTTTTTCCAAGTTATATCTGGTGAGATAAGGCTAAAATATGATGACTATGTTTGAACAAAAGTGTTTCATTTCGCTCGTTTATTTTGAGGCTCTAGCCGATACCAGGTTTTTGAGCTTCATGGATGAATATGCGGAGCTTTTACCAATGAAAGAGTTGAAGGTAGCCTGGTGAAATTTCATAGAAGATACTTTAGATATCAACATTTAGGAGGATCCAATCATGTAGGAACAAGTATTATCATGCATGGAGAAGCTCACCCACATTGAATCCTCCCTATTGGAACTCCAAAATAGAGCTAATCGCATTAGCATGGATCACATCCAAAAATTGTGTTTTGTCATTGATTCACTAATTTTACTCTCTTTTTTCACTCTAGATTCATAGTTTGAGGTGGTTTTAGTGTACAAGACTACCAGTGTAAATATCACCAAGCAAAAAGTATAGGAATTAGTAGAAGTAGAATACAAAGTGGCTACCGAAGAGAAAATGAAAAAGGTATGGGAGGAAAAGAAAAAGGAGGCTACCATAGAACAAGAAAAAAGGGTAGAGGTAAAGAAAAATAGGCTAATTAATCAAATATACCACTTTATGCAGATAGCAGTGGTGGAAACTAAGCCCAATGGATGAAGGCCTAGGGTCAATTGCATCCAGACGAGTTGAATACCCTGAGATCTGCCAAAAGTGTTGGCAGTTTTACCACACTAAAATTTTGATTAAGACTTTTATTGTAAAATGCTAAGTGTGAAAAGATAAATTATGTAATAATTGTTCTAGTCTTCATGTTTTTATGATCATTTTAATATAATGTTTTGCTCCTCCCTTTTCTGATTTCATCAAAACATTAATAATAGAGAATAAAGTTTGTTGTAATTTTATTGGAAAATTAATTAGAGTTGTGGGTGAAATTAAAGGAATGGAATGCAGAAAAAATAATAAAAGGCACCATTGAGAATAAGAAAATAGAGACGTTTTTTCCCTAGGAAAGTGGTAAAATTCATATTTACCCTTTCTTTGGGCAAATTGTTGCATTTAAAATGATTTCGCCCTAGGGATAGCAAAGACAACAAAAATCACCTAAGTTGGAGTAAATACAAGTGATTTCACCCAAGTTGGGGTAAAAATAGGCAAAGGTGCTCAACTTGGAAATGAAAATAAGAAAGGAGCATTAGTCAAATTCAATTTCATCCCAAAAATGGGGAGAAAGTCATTATCACCCTTCTTTCAAGTAAAATTCTATTTTAGGGTGATTTAGGATCGAAAGCATTTGATAGATAGCATTGGGGCAAAAAAATTGCATTGGTAAAATTCAAAGTTGCCCAAAGGAGGGGGCACAATGTATTTTCACCCTTCTTGGGGGTAAAACTCCATTTCAAGGTATTTCTAGGTGAAAGTATCAAAGAAGCAAAAATAACAAAGGCAAGCATTGGTCAAAGTCAAAGTCACCCCAACTTGGGGTGAAAATCATTTTCACCCTCTTTTGGGGGTGAAATTCCCATTTTTTACCTATAATTCAAGCAAGATGACATCATAAGTCAAAATTCATGAGAAATTATGAAACGAAGGGCAAAACTCTAGTCTTGAGTGCAACCATCAACAAAGCAAAACATTTTTGCCCCTACTTGCTATGAAAAGGCCTTTCACCCCATTGCATGGGAAAAATCAAGTTTTACCTCTCTCTCTCATTAGAATTATTGTCTAAAGCATCATTTCTATAGATATTTTTGAGAAAGGATAGAGATTTATGAAATTTAATTCTTGGGGTAATGAGAGCGACATTCTAGAATTTTAGCTAAAAGGTTGCTAAGATTAAATGCTATGCCCCTAATTTTTGTGTGATCTGGTTTATTTTCAAGGCACCTCCAATGGCTTCACTCCTTCTCAAAATAAATTCAATGTTCATTGGGTCTCCACTAATGAGGGGAAGATTTTTAGGCATAAGATGATGGAGTGGTGCCCAAAATTTAATATCAAAACTCCTATTTGCCGCATGATGTTGCTAAGTTTTTATGCACGTACACTTGGAATATTTTTCCCATCATCCATCTCTACTGATTTTCCAAGCGCACTCCATGAAAATTGGATCACTACTCCTTGAAGAATTATCTAATCCGAGAGTTGCAGTGGTCAAGGAAAGAAATGTTGTTCCTGATTTTTGACTAGCTGATATTTTTTTTTAATATGAATTTAATTTCAGTGGCAAAATCCTCTATAAATACTATGCATTTTGATGTAATAAATGAGGATATACACTCTATAGGAAAACACTTTGAGTTTTTTGAAGTACACAAGATTATACTGAGAGTGGGGTGAACGGTATAACACCACTTTTTATCTTTCTTTCCTAATCAACATTACGTAATATATCAATGACAATATCAATAGTAGTAATTAAAGCAATGCGCAAATCACCACACACAATAGAGACTAATTTAACGTGGTTCACCCAATGTGGTATACTCCATGGAGAAAATATTTCACTAATATTTTCTCAATAAATATCTTTGGAAACCTTTCTCTATTATAATTTTTATGGACCTCTATCCAAAGGAGACACCAATACCCTAATAAAGTTCATGGATCTCTATTCACAGGAGAACTCCTTCTCCTTTGCTCTAGCTGGTGATATTCTAGAAGAACTGCTACCTCCGCTACACTATCTTATGGATATCTATCCAATGAATACTACTATCCTCACTCAGAAGACCTATCCTCATTGCCCTAGATAATGGACCTCTATCTACTAGAGACTATTATCCTCTATACTTTGTCACCTCCAAATCTAGCTCTCAGTGCTATCTCAAATTTGTGCTAAACATGGTCCTTCAATCTAGCATAAATTTTCTCAATATTTGTCCTTTGATCTACACTAAACACACTCCTTCGGTCTAGAACAAATATGCTCAATATATATCCTCTTATCTGCACTAAACATAGTCCTTCAATATAGCACAAATCTGCTCAATAACTGTCCTCAAATCTGCACTAAACATAGTCCTTTGATCTAGAAAAAATTTGGTCAATATCTATCCTCAAATTTGCACTAAAAATAGTCCTTTGGTTTAGCACAAATCTACTCAATCTCTATCCTCAAATCTATCCTCAAGCCTCAACACAAATCTTGATTCAATCACAAATTAACTCTGCTATATCTTCTCCAAACCTTAACTCAAGGTTTGAACAAATCAATCAATCAACATTGCTCTCATGTCTTCTCAAATACTTATCTCAAATCTGCATTGTAAGCTTCCACAAAAGCTCACACTAATCTATCCACAAGTCCTCTCTAGAACTTGTCCAATCTGCTCAACAAGTCTTCACCAAGACTTACCTCAAATCTACTCAACAAGTTCTCACTAGAACTTTTCCAATATGCTCAAAAATTCTTCACCAAGACTTACCTCAAATCTGCTCAACAAGTCCTCACTAGAACTTATCCAATCTGCTCAACAATTCTTTACCAAGACTTGCCTCAAATTTGCTCAAAAATTCCTCACTAGAACTTGTCCAATCTGCTCAACAAGTCTTCACCAAGACTTACCTCAAATCTGTTGAATGAGTCCTCAGTAGAACTTGTCCAATATTCTCAACAAGTCTTCACCAAGACTTGCCTCAAATTTGTATTGTAAGCTTCCACAAAAGCTTACTCAACTCAACTCAAATTAACACAAAATCCTCTTCAATCACTTAGACAAGCTTCACATAGAATCTTGTTTAATATCACAAAAATATATAGATAATTATTAGAGACTCAATATGCTTCACACTCACAACAATGCTCAATCACTTTCAATCTCTTTCTCAAATCAAATTAAAATATAAAACAATTTGTTTCACTGAACTTGAACTATCACCTCAACACTTTTTGACTAGGCTTAATCAACTCCACTCAATCACTCACTCAATAAAGCACTCCTTGCTTACAAACCCTAGTCCAAGTATATGAACACTCACTCAATAAAGCTCTCCTTGCTTACAAACCCTAGTCCAAGTATATGAACACTCACTCACTTAATGCTTATCAAACAATCTCACATAACAATGATACTCATGATCTTGCACAAACCTTAGTTCAGGGTAGTTCTCAACTTCACATAACAATGATACTCATGATTTTTCACAAACCCTAATTCAAGAATATGAAATATTACTCTATATTTTCAACAATGCTTATAAAACAAGATTTTGAGTATCAAATTTCATTCCAAAAAACCAAACTCAACAATGCTTATCAAACAAGGTTTTTATCATCAACTTCCACTCAGAAAAACCTTTAACAATCCAACTCAACAATGCTTATCAAAAAACCCTTTTCACTCCAACTTAGCATTCACAACATTCAATAATCACTCACAAGGATAATATGCCCTTACCTCTTGTTTGAAGATGATTTGACCTCAAACACCAATCTCAATCACAATTACTCTTTTATCAATATTAAGGGTTAGTTAACAGAAACCTTCTCAATACTTTAATAAAATATTTCACCATACAAAAATTAAAAACTCAAATACACCTTATTACTCCTGCTTGGAATGTCATTCAACAACACACATGCATAAAAAGATAATTTATTGTTTACACCTTATTAATCCAAATCTAGAACAACATTCATCAATACATACATCAAAAGACCTTATTTACTCCTTACTACAGCTTCATAAACTCTAATCACCAAAAAATTAAAATAAATTATTTAATTTTTAATACCCTTATATCTCCCTCAAAACTTTAATCAACCTTTATTTTTCACAGCAAAGCAATCTTTGAAATTACACAACCTTAGCAAGAGAATCAAAATTGGTGCATACCTTATTTAGCCTAGAAAAACACTTTCGATGCGTTTTGAAAATATAACCTCACCCCTCCAAGAACCTTAGCAAGGCATGTTCCCACCACATGAGCTAAAAGCATTTATACAAAGGAAAATGCTAATGCCTTTCCTTTGTATTCCACCTAGAGTGTAAACTTCACCAACAAAACCTTCCTTCGCTTCGTAAAATGCAAAACCATGGGATTAGATCCTTGCACCTCATGATTTCAATGTCTTAGAACATTTCTTGCTGCTAGTCATGCTATAGAGAACCTTGGAATATCAAATGAAAACCTCTCCTCCTTGTCATATATGTTGCCTTGAGAAACCTTTAAAACACACGACCGCTTCCTCTGCTTTGTGCACGAAAATCCTTGTAAACCTTTGATCATGGATGATTTCATTTACCAAAGCTTTACCCCCCTTTATATGCATTAGGCTATGTCTTCAATGACATCGGCGATAATTCGATTAATTCAAAAATTTGAATTAATATAAACTTTATAACCCTATTCTTTAGGGTTGGTTTAATTAATTTATAAATTAATTCATAATTAAATTATAATTAACTTAATAACTTTAAAATTTAATTAAATTAATTTATAATAAAACTATTATAATTTGTGGGTCTTGCACTTCTAATATTATAATAAATTATTATAATATTATTTGTCTTGGGCCTTCATTTTGCCCTTTAAACCTCATATGACCACCTGGGAGAAAATTTTATTTTGCACTTGATTACAAAACCTAAAACTGATGCTGCTCACTGAAACTGACACTTACTGGTGCTGACTTATTGGAATCAATGACAACAAAACCTTCTTGTATTTCCAAAAATATCCCCCTTTGTCATTGATGTCAACTAAATTTCATTTTACCATTTCCTTCGAATTTTTATTTTTATCCCCACAAGAAACTGCTCCCCCTGACTGAATGCTCTCCCCATAACTCAGATCTCTCCCCCTTACTCAAATATTTCCCCCTTTGACATCAATGGCAAAGGGTCACCTTTGGGTATCTAGGCTAAGAATAAGTCTCTTAGCTTATCCCCTCCACCACCTCATCTTGAGGTGGTTAATTCTAGGGTGGGATTATTTCAATTCCCAGCATGCACTAGTCTCTACCTTTGTCCATTTTTCTTCACATTTGATCCTTTTTATTCCTTTGGTAATTCATGGTCTTGCTTATCTCTAGAGTTTTTTCTCTACACAACTTTGTTATATGCCCATAATTATTTCACTTATAACACTTAATGTTGTTATTCCTTAATGGTGTAAATATATTGGGGTTTCTCTTGGTGAAGCCATATCCATTCCTATTATGAATCCTACAATTTACTGCCTTGTGACCAACCTGAATACAAGAGTAGAAATACCCTTGAAAAAGCTAATTGTTTCTAAATTTTCCATATTACTATCTTTCATGTGTCATACATTATGAAGCCTTGTGACCAAACCTATGATATGAGAAGCATCATCCATTGAAACCACCTTGCCTTGACCTCATTGGTCTCTTAGTCTCTTCTACCTTATGTTGGTTCCTGTTCCATCTATTTCTCATTTGTGCATTATTCCTTTCCTTGTTGAACTTTTTGTTATCCAAATCATCCTTAGAATTCTCACTCTCTCTTATACTCTCTTCTTCTGAAGCTTATTCTTCTTCAGAGCTTGATATTGATTACTATCCTTGTTTATTTTGTTCATGTTCAAATGCAAGACCTGTCTTGTTTGATGACCATATTTTGAGCTTCTTCCAAACTTGTGTAACTTGTCCTTAGACTGTTTTACTTCCTTTCTTAGTAAAGCTACCTCATGCTCTAATCTTTCACATTCTGAAACCTTTGTTTCTAACTTTTCTTTGAATATTCTTATCTTAGCCATTGATTTACTTAGATCCTCTATAAGCTTTCCTTTCTCTTCATCACATTCTTGAAACTGAAGCTTAAGTTGGGAGTTTTGCTTTCTTACCTTCTTTAATGCATCAAGGGCATGTGTAAGCTCTCCCTCAAGGTCAACTTCTCCTTCATCTGATTCTTCCTCTATTTGTTTGTCTTTGAAAACATCTTAATTATTTTCTGACTCATCTTCTAAAGGATCACCTCCTTCTTTTTCTAATGCCATTAGAATATTTTCTTCTGGTCCTTCAAGTGTATCTTCATATTCATCATCACTAAAACTGAAACCACTCTTTGTACAACTATCTTCAAGATGACCAAAGTTACCACATCTAAAATACTTGAGAATTATTGGTGACCTTTTCTTAACCACTTCTTTTTTTTTTCCAAAAATAGAACTTCATATTTATCATTATTTGAGGAACTATCATCACTATTACTTGAGTACTTACTTACCTTATCTGCATAGAAACTCTTCTTATGTCTTTGGAAGAACTTATTTCCTTGCTTGCCTTCTCCATCCTTTCCTTTATTTTGGTACCTATATTTTTTTGTTTCACTGTTCTTATGATCCTATTTTTCATCATCATTGTTATTTACAGCTTCTTGAAAATCAGTTGCATAGTGACCATACTTTCCACAATTGAAACATCTAATTGATTTCGTACCTTTAAATTTTCTTGGATCCTTGTTCCTTCTACCATAATTTTCTTCTTCATCACAGGATGACTCAGTGTTTGAAACTGACTTCTTACCCTTAGTCCTCTTAGTGGCTTTAAATATTTCTTTCTGGGGATTAGGATCCTCTTTTTTTCTCATCTCAAAATTTGTAATATTACCACTTAATTCATCCCTTGTCGAAATATCACTATCTTTTGATTCCTCTATAGCTGAAATCTTTTCATTAAACCTTTTTGGGAGTGACCTTAGAATATTATCACAAACATCATATTATTGAACTTCAAGTCCAATTCCTTACATAGAGTTAAAAACCTTGTATACACAAATTAGATAAGCACTAATTTTTTCCTCATCCTTCATTTTTAGATTTTCATACATTTCCTTGAGATTTCACAACTTTACCTTTTTGACATTTTTATCCCCTTCATATATGTCTTTCAATTTATCCTAAATTTCCTTTTTTGATTTGCAGTGCATAACTTTTATAAACTCTATTTTATGCAAACCTCTCAAAATTGCATTCATTTCTTTTGAATTGTAATTATGTAGAATCTTACCATATTTATTTGTAGGTGAAGTAGTTGGTGGTATGTATCCATTTTCAATTGCTTCTCATATTTCATTTCCAAGTGCCATTAGATGAATCTTAATTCTCATACTCCAAAATACATAATAAATTCCATCAAACACTAGTTCTAAATTATCTAAAGATCCATTCTTATAATCCATTTGTGTTCTTGTAATATTTTCCTTCAAGCTATTAAAATCTTTTGAAGGAACCCACTCTGATACCAATTGAATAACACAAGCTTATACTGAGAGGGGGGGTGAACATTTTAAGACCACTTTTTAATTTTATTTCCCAATTAATATTATGCCATATATCAATGGAAATATCAATAGTAGTAATCAAAACATTTCACAAATCACCAAACACAATAAAGACACCAATTTAACGTGGTTCACCCAATGTGAGCTACTCCATGGAGAAAATATTTCACTAATATTTTCTCAAAAAATATCTTGGGAAACCTTTCCCTATTACAATGTTTATGGATCTCTATCCAAAGGAGACACCAATCCCCTAATCAAGTTTATGGATCTCTATTCATAGGAGAACTCCTTCTCCTTTGCTCTGGTTGGTGATCTTCTAGAATAACTATTTCCTCCACTGCACTGGCTTATGTATCTCTATCCACTGAATACTCCTATCCTCACTTAGAAGACCTATCATCACTACCCTGACTAATGGATCTCTATCCACTAGAGATTTTTATCCTCTATACTCTGTCACCTCCAAATCTAGCTTAGCTCTGTCTCAAATATGCACTAAACACAATCCTTTAGTCTAGCACAAATATGTACAATATCTATCCTCTAATATACACTAAACACAGTCCTTCAGTCTAGCACAAATCTTCTCAATCTCTATCCTCTAACCTACACTAAATACAGTCCTTTAGTGTAGAACAAATCTTCCCAATCACTATCCTTTAATATGCATTAAACACAGTCCTTTAGTCTAGCACAAATCTTCTCAATATCTATCCTCAAATTTACACTAAACATAGTCCTTTTGTATAGCAAAAATATGTTCAATATTTGTCCTCAAATTTATCCTCAAGCCTTAACACAAAGCTTGACTCAATTACAAATTAACTCTGCTAGATCTGCTCAAAAACTTAACTCAAGGTCTGAATAAATTAATCAATCAAATATGCTCTCAAGTCTTCTTAAAGACTTATCTAAAATATAAATTGTAAGCTTCCACAAAATCTCACACTACTATATCCACAAGTCCTCTCTAGAAGTTTTCCAATCTTCTCAATAATTCTTCACCAAGAATTACCTCAAATATGCTCAACAAGTTCTCACTAGAACTTGTCCAATCTGCTCAACAAGTCTTCACCAAGACTTACCTCAAATATACTCAACAAGTCCTCACTATAATTTGTCCAATATTCTCAACAAGTCTTTACCAATACTTATCTCAAATCTTCTCAATAAGTCCTCACTAGAACTTATCCAATATGCTCAACAAGTCTTTATCAAGACTTACCTCAAATCTATTGAACATGTCGTCACTAGAACTTGTCCAATCTGCTCAACATGTCTTCACCAAGACTTGCCTAAAATTTGTATTGTAAGCTTCCACAAAATCTTACTCAACTCAACTCAACTTAACACAAAATCCTCTTCAATCAGTTAGACAAGATTCACATAGAATATTTTTTATTTTCACAAAAATATATAGAGAATTTTTAGAGACTCAATATGCTTCACACTCACAACAATGCTCAATCACTTTCAATTTCCTTCTCAAATAAAATTAGAATATATAAAAATTTATTTCACAGAACTTGAACTATCACTTCAACACTTCTTGACTAGGCTTAATCAACTCCACTCAATCACTCACTCAATAAAGCACTCCTTGCTTACGAACCCTAGTCCAAGTATATAAGCACTCTCTCTCTTAATTCTTATAAAACAATATCACATAACAATTATACATTTCACAAAGCTTAGTTTAAGATAGTTCTCAACTTCACACAACAATGATACTCATGATATTTCACAAACCCTAATTCAATCATATGAAATCTTACTCAATATTTTCAACAATGCTTATCAAACAAGGTTTCTAGTATCAAATTTCATTCCAAAAAATCAAACTCAACAATGTTTATCAAACAAGGTTTTTATCATCAACTTCCACTCAGAAAAACCTTTAACAATTAAACTCAACAATGCTTATCAAACAACCATTTTCACTCCAACTTAGCATTCACAACATTCAATAATCACTCACAAGGATAATATGACCTTACCTCTTGTTTGAAGATGATTTGACATCAAACACTTGTCTCAATCACAAATACTCTTTTGCTAATCTCAAGAGTTAGAAAAAACATTCTCAGTACTTCATTCAAATATTTCACCATACAAAAATTAAAAACTCAAATACACCTTATTACTCCTACTTGGAATGTCATTCAACAACACACATGCATAAAAATATAATTCCTTGCTTACACCTTATTAATCCAACTCTAGAACAACATTCATCAATACATACATCAAAAGACCTTATTTACTCCTTATTACTCCAACTTCATAAACTCTAATCACCAAAAATTAAAATAAAATATTTAATTTTTAATACCCTTATATCTCCCTCAAAAACTTTAATCAACCTTTATTTTTTGAGCAAAGAAACCTCCAAAATTACACAACCTAAGAAAAATAATCAAAATCGATGCATATCTTATTTAGCCCAGCAAAAAACTTTCGATGGATTTCTAAAACCTAACCTCACCCCTCCAAGTGCCTTATCAAGGCGTGTACCCACCACATGGGCTACAAGCCTCTATACAAAGAAAAATTCCAATGCCTTTCCTTTGTATTCCATCGAGTGCGCAAACTTCACCAACAAAGCCTTCCTTTGCTTCACAAAATGCAAACCCATGGGATTCAATCCCTACACCTCATGATGCCAATTTCTTAGCACCTTTCTTGCTTCCAGTCATGTTATAGAGTGCCTTGGAATATAAAATGGAAACCTCTCCTCCTTTTCCTATATGCTGCCTCGAGAAACCTTTAAAATACATGATCACTTCCTCTACTTTACACAAAATCCTTGTAAACCTTTGATCATGGATGATTTCATTTACCAAAAATTACCCCATTTTATATGCATTAGGCTATGTCTTCGATGATGTCGACGATAATTTGAATTAATATAAATTTATAACCCTCTTATTTAGGGTTGGTTTAATTAATTTATAAATTAATTCATAATTAATTTATAATTAACTTAATAACTTTAAAAGTTAATTAAATTAATTTATAATAAAACTATTATAATTAATTTATATTAATTAAATATGTGGGTCTTGCACTTTTAATATTATAATAAATAATTTTAATATTATTTGGCTTCGGCGTTCCTTTTCCGTTTAAACCTCATTTGACCACCTAGGAGAAAACTTTCTTTTACACTTGATTACGAATCCTAAAACTGATTCTACTCACTAAAATTGATGCTTACTGGTGCTAACTTCTTGACATTAATGACAACAAAACCTTCTCATATTTCAAATATTTTTGGCATCAATGGAAAGACATTCAAATTTTGGTTCCTTGAGTAGTGTTGCATTTGATCATTTTTTTCTTATCATTTTTTATTATATTCATGTCCATTATTAGCTAATTTTAAATTTTGCATCTGAATTTAACTACTGTTGATGAGGGAATGAATACTAAAATGCTTCTTGGAAGTTATATCTATACATCGTGGGTTGTTCCTATGCATTTCTTTCTTTTGTATGCAAATTAACACTTGATTTAGATTTTGTCTATTAGTTTATCTTTGGTTAATATTTTTGGCTCATAACCATATTTCTCGTTTCTTTCTATCATTTCCCATCTCTTTCTAGCTACCCTAAGCTTTGAATCAAATTATATTAGTAAGGGAACTAGCCCTCTCTGGATATTTTTCCGAAGGGCATCTCTCTCCTTCGGCCTTTCAATGTTGGCCGGGTCTAGGGTGCACAAGTATTTTGTACTTAGGTAGATTCATGACCAACAGTACCAAGTTCATTTGGTAGTCTTAAAACTTGCAATTATTATGATAATGTTGTTGTCAAGAGTTGGGTGTATGTGATACAAATCTAACACATCTTTTTTCCTCCATAGTCTATTTTCTATAGATTATAAAATGCTCAAATATATATTTATTTCATCTATTTTTACAACACTCCATATTTTCTTTGATATCAATAAATACCTCATCTACATGCACCACTATTTATATTTTTCTTATTTAAATTCTATGATGGGCAAAACAACATTATCATGTTACATGATAGCTACATAATAATATAGGAATATTTTCTCCAAAAATATAACATTTAAATTATTTTATTTAATCAAATTAAATAATAAATATTTGCACTTCTCCAATCTCCAACTGCTAAGATTTGATACTAGTATATGAGATGTGGTGTTATTCTAAAACAAAAATTAACAAAACGTAGAAAGAAGAAAATTAAAAATTAAAAAAATAAATTGTAGAAAAACCCTCCAATAACCACTTAATAAACCATCGCATGCATAGATTCTCACTTCAACATAGTTCCATACACTTAAATATAGAAAAAGATACCTCTTAGTTGTCTCAATACTCTCTTGGTGCTTCACATTCTCTCTAAATTTGGATGAGAATATTTTTTCTCTTTTAGTTTGTTCACTTATAATTCTAATTCCATCCTATTATTATTTTTATCTTATTCCTACTATGTTATGTTTTTTGTGTCATTTAGTACCATAATTTTTAATATATACATGAAGGAAGCATGACTTGTAACAATGTTGAATTGCTTCCCCTAAATATTATTTTTAATAAATTTTATTATAAATATGATAGCTAGTACCTATTTTTCTATGATTTATAATTCACTTCAATACTTTTCATTTTTCTTCTACAAATGTAAATTGGATTATCTTGTTTATTATCATATTCATGACTCAACATTATTACAACCATTTTATTAGATGCACCTATAAATGTGATAAATGCCTTACTCTAATCTATGTTCCTAAAAATAGGTGTAGTTATCAAGTTCTAATTAAATTCCTCAAATACCACCTTTGGTTCCTACCTAAATCATTCATTCTTTGAGAACATTGTCAATGGTAATGCAATATTTAAGAAATTCATCATGACTCATTTGCAATATCCAAAATGATCTAAGAATAATCACAATTAGCTCTTTTTGGAGGTAAATAAAAATCCCCTAATATTTGTGGCCTTCTTTGAATTACTTTCAATCCTTTGGTAGGAGACCAAATATCCCAATAAGACACCTTTTCTATGTCCAAACCTATAGTTTTTGATATTGATTACAACATTTCCATATCTAATAACCCACAATTTTCAAGATAAAATAGGTCATCCACTATATTTTAATAGATATACAAATCAATTAATTCTTTTTTTTAATATTTTATAACATATGGTTAAAATACCATATTTATTAATAATTGGAAGGTTGTGTGCATATTACCAACCAAATGATATCGCTTGATAGACAATATTTTATTGTTGATTGATTGGAAAGGGTTTTGAAAGGGACACTAAACCTTTTACAAACCTTAAAAGTGAAACTAAGTAAACCAACAAGATTAACCCAAGAAGAAACAAAAAATAGAGCAACTAAAACAACATCTCAAACCAAATGGAGAGAGGAAAGAAATCCAAATAAACCTAAGTGGAACCAGTTCCAATAACTATAAAAATACTGAAAGGAAATTTAGAGTAAACAAATGTCATCATCCTTATTAGTAGATCTAAGGTTTTGAGAGAAATTAACATGCCAAACTTGAAGGGTCTCTTCCTCAACGCCTCTATTAGCAAGTGAGTTAGAAAATTTATTTCCTTCTCTTAACATGTGTTGGATAATGACATTAGAGTACCTACTAACAAGCCTCCTACATTCATAAATGATATTGGAAAGACTCCATGAATGATATTGAGAAGCTTTGAGACAGTTGATGATCAGCAAGGAATCACCTTCAACGATTAAGTTGATGGGGCCAAAGCCTTCTAGGAAAAGAAGGCCTTGAAAAAGAGCTCTCACCTTAGCTAAGTTTTTGGTTTGAAATTTGATATTATTTACATAAGCTACAATGATTTTCACTTTGTTGTCTCTAATTATACCTTCGTTCCTAGCCCTTCCAAGATTTCCTTTATCCACTCCTTTCAAAGTTTATCTTTATTCATCCTATATGAGGAGGGGTCCAAGTAATTTCTGATCTATCAACAATAGGCCCAAGATATACCTACAACATAATTTTTATTTTGAAACTTACAAACAGGCAAGATTCAAGACTAGGTTTGGGGTTATCCATGAAAGACGTTTTTTGAAGGTATTTATTTTGACTATATCAATCCAAGTAGATTGAGCCTTGGTGATAATTCTTCGGGATTGATTTTCCATGAGTGTTAGATTCATTTTATGGATTTCCCTAAAGCCTAACCCTCCTTGGTATTTTTTCTTTCAGATTCTATCCCAAGCAACTAAATAGAATCTATTCCAATTTTCATTTCCAATCCAAAGAAACCTCCTTTGAAACTATTCAATATTAAGGCAAATAGAAATAGGAACATTAAATATTGACATGAAAAAAAATTAAAATAATTTAGAGGTACGCTTGCACAAACTTAGCCTTAGACACTTGGATTAACATTATTATTTTCCATGCTACCAACTTCTTGTTGAATCGCTTAATGACATTGCTCCATAAAAATTCTAAAGGATTTCCATGAAAAAGAGGGATCCCAAGGTAAGTAGAAGGAATATGAGAAATAGTACAACACAAAAAATTAGCAATATTAAGTTTTCTATGAATGGGATTATTTAGAAAATATATTTTGCTCTTCACAAAGTTAATTTTCTACCCAACAACTTCTTCAAAAAACTTAGCATAGATTTGATTATTTTGGCTTCAGGAACTGAAGATAGAGTTGCTATGATAGTATCATCCATAAATTTTTTATGAGTAATGGGCCTATAAATAGATGAGGGCTTGATATTAGAAAGAAGACCCAAAGAGAAAGTCTGTTTAAGGGATCTTCCAAGTGATTCATCCATGATGATGAAGAGGAAGGGTGATAAAGGGTCGCCCTACCTAAGTTCTATGAAACTTTTAAAGTATCATGATGTTGAACCATTAATAGTGATTGAGAACCAGGCAGATGTTAAGCATTCATTTATTAAAGTGACCCACTCCTTATGAAAACCAAATTTCTTTAAAACTGCAAAGAGGAAGTCCCAAGAAACCCTATCATATTGTTGGATATGGAGTAGGAGTATTACATATATTTTTGATAAGTTAAAATATTTGATTAAAAATAGGTTTTGACAGGAACCCAAAACATGATTACATCAAAAAAGAGAAATCTAAAAACAACAAAAAGTAGAGAGACAAGGATAGGGAACACAGTCCCATAAAACTAGAAGCACCACAGAGGATGCCCTTAAACAACAAATAAAAAGAAACTAAGGGTGACATAGAGGATGCCCTTTAACAAAACACCTCAACATGAAAGGAAGCCCTAAGCTTCATCTTCAGGTTCAACACCGACATCCTGGAGCTCATCATTTGACTCATCCATATCAACATCCTTATCTTCATATTTATCATCCTCAGAGGTAGCAAAAACCTTAACAACCTCCTTGACAATAGAGACCTTGCCACCATCCTCAGAAAAGGACTTCTTGAAGAAGAGCAAGTTCAAAGCATTGTGGAGATCAATGATCTGGGACATGCAATTGGAGATTGAGTTGATGATGAATTGTTTCAGATAGTGATCAGGGGTATCCTTATCATCATCCTTAGAGTTTATGATTAAGGATTTATTTTCTTACACCATTTTTTGCAAGTGCGTAGAGGATCTAACACATTTTAGCTTGGGGGATTCACTTTTAACTCTTTTCCTCAAATTACAAATAGTCTCAACAACCATCCTTTATTTTTTGCTGATAGGGCAGGAGAGCTAGAGGACGGAGGAGTGGACTAGGAAAGACTATACTAGGTAAGGCTAGGTTTGGCTTTAGGGGCAGAGGGAAGGATAACACCTTGAGGGCAATGAATCATCCAATGGTTGTACAAGACCTTAAATAGGCCCTGATGAGAAGGCAACTCATTACTATTTTTCTTACGGATGTGCTCCAAGGTGTAGCTGATGGAATTGAAGAGGAATTGGGGAATGTTCACCAGGTTGACATCACAAAAATGGTTAAAGAAAGCAAAATAAAAATTGCATAAAACCTTATCAGGGTCATCCATAGTAATGAACTCCATGATAGGTTTCATGACACTATTCTAGGGTGAAGGGAGCTCCGCCTGATGCATGTCCATCTATGCCTTTTTACAAAGATCCTTGTCTTTAATTTCCTTGAGTTCAGCTTCCCAATTGTGTTTTTCATGATGAATTGACCTCCCTTTCACCTACTGCCCTATAAGCTCAACAAGAGTCTTGATGTCGACTTCGAAGGTTCTATCACGGATCGTCACCCTTCCATTATCCTAGGTACCCAAAAAAGTGGAAGTAATTTTAGGATCATCTCCATTAAAATTTTTAAAGAAAGGGAGAAAGCCCCTATCAGTGAGGATAGCTTCAGTAATGGAATCCATGATAATGGAGGATGGCTTAACAAAACTCATGTTGGTAGGACAATAGAAGCTCTGAGAATGAATTTGGAGAAGGAGATAATGGAAGTGAAAGGGACAAGGAGTGCTATAAAAAGAAGTAGCCCTAGGTCCATTTTTAGAAGTAATGAGATTTCCTTCTCGTCTGAGGTGCTGAGTGAATTGAGGAAAGGTGAGTCTGCACATTTCGAGGTGATCGTGATAGACCTCACTTGAAACATCTTGAATATGGAGCATGTGAATGGCCAACCCAACCTCCCACATGATGAAAAAAGTGTACTAGGAGAAGAGATCAATGGTGAAGGCACGAAGGGAGAGGCAAACATGGTTGGAAGTTGGAGGGTATGGGAAAAGAGGAACGAGGGATATGGAGGGCCCAACGATGATGAGGTGAAGAGAAATGATGGCATTTGGGGAGAGGTGGGAGTGAATGACAAGAAAATAGTGGCCAACATGGCAGGGGTGGATGATGAGGCAAGTGAGGTCGGAAAAACCAAAAATGAAAGCTTCTTGAAAAATGGTGGAGAGAGGATTAATGTTGAAAACACCAAAAAAGTTAAAAAATCCACGTAACGAGGTTACATGGGAATCAGTGAAAATAGAAACTAAATCATCAAACATTTGTCCCATTTGTGGAAATTCTATCTTGCTCCATGATAGTGATTAATTCCTGTGGAAGGCCACTTGTCCAAGTCACCAGGCTTGTGGAGTGGGCACCAATGTTTGCAAGCTTGTCAGTGGCTTTGTTGCTTTCCCTAAAAGCATGTTGAAAAATAATCTCTTGAAAATTTTGACTTAGAGACCTGGCTTCTTCGATACAGTCCCTAATCCTCCATGAAGGATTTCTAGAATTATTTAGATAGTTGATGGTATTTAGAGAATCCCCTTCAACCATGAGTCTATCTAAAATTTATTTTACCAGAACTATACCTCTCCACAAGGCTCTGGCTTCAACAACCTGATTTGTTTGAATTCCCAAAAATTCCACAAAAGTAAGGATGACTCTACCACTGCTATCTCTAAGGATACCCCCAGTGCTAGCTAATCCAGGGTTTCCCTTGGTAGCACCATCGAAGTTTAACTTGAGCCAACCTAAAGGAGGGGGAATCCACTTGGATTGGACCCTTAGGTTAGGGGGAGGATCCAAGTGATTATCCATAATGGGAAGGTTGAGAGAAAGGCTCAAGGAGGTCTCTAATCAAGAGGTAGGATGGGATGAAAGAGGATAGAGGGAAGCATTCTCTATAGCAAAGGAAATTATTTTATTTGTAACATAGTCTGGACTCAACATCTTGTTAGAGAAAACTCTACGATTTATTTCCAGCCAGACTTGCCATAGAAAATGGTGAAGGTATACTTGCCACAGGAACTTAAGGTGGGGGTTGCAAAAAGGATTCGGCCATTGGATAAAGAGATCAATAATGGAGCAAGGTTTGGCCTAAAGGATGTGGAATAGATTGAATAACTTATTGAGAATATATGTAGAGAAGGGACATGAAATAAAAGGTGGTGAGGGGATTCCCAATCCAACAAGCATAGAAAACATCTGCAAGGAATGGCCATGCCTCTCTTAAGAAGGTTGTCTATGGTGAGAATTTTTTCTTGAATGGCCACCCAAGAAAAAAAGGATATTTTAGGAATGAGGAATTTAGGCCAGATAATACTGTAAGGAAGTAAGGGCTCCTCATGAGCCAGAAGCAACTTGTAAGCAGACTTCACAGAGAACTCCCCACTTTTTGTGAATTCCCAAAAAATATGATCTCTAGGGTTCCCAGTGGGAATAAACATGGAGCTTAGAAGTAATTGCAGCTCTTTTGATTCCTCAGGATGGGATGTGCTTCTAATGATTTTCCATATTTTTCTATTATTCTGAACACTTATAAAATTAGAGACTTTTTGACCAAAAGTGTTATCAGTGTAGCCTTTCAAGACTGCTAGATTAGGATCATTTATTAGTGGTTCTCCTTTGATCCATTTGTCATGCCAAAAGTCAATTTTGAGGCCATATACTAATCTCCACCTTAGACCTCTTTCCACTAGGAACCTGGAATGTAATATTGATTTCCAAAAAGTAGATCCTCTAATAGGAATTACAACATTAAGGAATTTTGTGCCCTACAGATATTTTCGTCTGACGATGAGAGTCCACTCACTTCCCACATTGGTGATTAAACACCATGCCTGCTTAGCCAAAAGAGCTAAATTTAGGATATGGAGTCTCCTGAGGCCTAATCCTCTAGAATATTTAGATTGGCAAACTTTGTCCCAGGCAACTAGGTGGAAACGTTGCTTATTTTCAGACCCAGACCATAGGAAATTCTTTTGGATTTGCTCAATTTTATGACACACTCCTACTAGGGACTTTGAAGATAGATAGAAAGTAAATAGGAATGCTTTGAAGGGAATCCTGGGTAAGGGTGACCTTGGCATCTTGAGACAAAAGGTTTCCTTTCCAACCTGCAAGTTTCTTCTGTAATCTCTCAATTACGTTATTCCACATTGAAATAGAAGGATTGCCTATAAACAAAGGAAGGCCCAAATAAGTAGCAGGAAAGGATGACACAGGGTATTCGAGGATTCTAGATATTTTGATCTACCTTTGGATAGGGGTGTTGAGAAAGTAAATCTTGCTTTTATGGAAGTTGATTTTCTAGCCAGCTACTTCTTCATACAATAGCAAAATATGTTTAATGACTTTGGCCTCAAAAATAGAAGAAGACATGGAAATGATGGTATCATCAATGAATTTTTGATGGGAGATAGGGCTAGTATGTGAAGTAGCTTTGATTCATGATATAAGATTGAGCCTACATGTAGCTTTAATAGTCTGTCCTAAGGCTTCAGCTACTATTATGAAGAGCAATGGAGAAATGGGATCTCCTTGATGTAGACCTCTATTGCTCTAAAAAAAACCCGTAGTAGATCCGTTGACAAGCACTAAAAACCAAGGATTTGAGATACACCCTTTAATCAGCTCAACCCATTTAGGGTGAAATCCAAACTTAAGAAGGATGGCAAAGAGGAAGTCCTAGCTAATTCTATCAAAGGCTTTGTTCATATCAAGCTTCAACACAAAGGCAGATTTTTTAGATAGATAAACAGAGTGGAGAGCTTCATGAATGGTTATAACCCCATCAAGGATGGATCTACCTTGAAAAGAACTCCCTTGGCTAGCATCAATGATGGTGGGAAGGATGTCCTTCATTCTGGAAGCAATGGCTTTGGTAAGAATTTTGTACACCACATTGCAAAGGCTTATAGGTCTGTAATCGGTCATGGATTTGGCCATAGGACTTTTAGGTATGAGAGCAATGAAAGTGGAATTGAAACAATGAGGAACAAACTTAGAGGACTGAAACTCCCTGACGGTGGAGCACACATCGGGTCCCACAATATCCTAGTAAGTCTAGAAAAAATGATGAGGAAAGCCATTAGGTCCAAGGGCCTTATCAGGGTGCATGGAGAACAAGGCTTGATTAATTTCCTCATCATAAAAGGGATCCAAGAGCTTGGAATTGGCATTTTCTAAGATAGACTGAGGGATATGGTAGAGCATAGATTCCAAGGCAAGGTCTGAGGATGGCCTACTATCACCAAGAAGAGAGTTGAAATAAGAAATAACTTCATCCCTAATTTCTAGAATATCAGAAGTGGTGGATCCATCACTTTTTGTAAGTTCCTTAATCCTGTTGTGGCTCCTATTTCTCATAGTTGAAGCATGGAATAATTTTGTGTTTGAGTCTCCCTCTTTGAGCCATAAAGCTCTAGATTTCTGCTTCCAAAATATTTCTTCACAGGCAAGAATATTATGATATTCTACTAAGATACTCCTCTCTTCAGATCTGATTTGCTCATCACACTGGCCTGACTGGATCTTGTTCTCAATGGAGAGTAGCCTGTCCTCAATAGATTGCTTGATTTCAAATAAGTTCCCAAAGACTTCTCTATTCCATATTTTAAGATTTTATTTCACATGCTTCAATTTTTGGGTAAGTCAAAATGACAAGCATCCTTGACCAACCTGCTTCCACCAATGTAAAATTCTATGTCTGAGGTTAGAGTGTTGAATCCACATCACCTCAAACCTGAAAGGCCTCTTGAAAGGGCTGTCCTTTAGGATGTCCAATAGAAGGGGACTATGATCTGATCCAATTTTAGGAAAATATTGGAGGTTTACATCCCCAAAAAATTGAATAACTTCTTGGGATAGGAAGAATCTATCTAATTTCACTTGAATAAGTTGATTCCCCATTCTTCTATTGCTCTAGGTGAATTTAGCATTCTTAAGTTTGACATCCATAAGATTATTGGAATTGACAAAATCATGAAAGTCTTCCATACTTTTTTTATGGAATCTCCCCATTTGTCTGAAGGATAGAGAGGAGTGTTGAAATATCCAACTACAATCCAAGGGATATTATTGAATGAATCCTTGAGACTACCTAGGATATCCCATAAATGAGCCCTGTCTAATAGAGAATTTGGTGCATAGATATTGGATAGAATCCATGAGGAATTATTATCTCTATCATGAAACAAAACACTTAAAATTATTTCACTTGATTGAATCAAACTTCCATCTAATTTCCTTGGATCCCATAAGCACATGAGTCCTCTTGAGGTTCCTATTTTTTGACTAGCTACAACTTCACCTTTACTCCATATTTTCTTAGCAGCAAAAGTAGAGTTGTGATGGTCAAGTTTGGTTTCTTGCATTAGGAAAATTGTTGGTTTTAACTCCCTTCTTAATGAGCTAACTACCCTCTACTTGGTTAGCCCATTAAGTCCTCTCACATTCCATGAGAGGATCTTCATTTGGGGGATTTTGAGGATTTCTTGCCTCCCTTTCCATTGGTTTGGGGAGGTTTGGTGCTTTTTGCTTCATCTCTAGATTGGGGAATGATAGGGGAAATAAAGTTTTTTGAATGCCATTAGCAATGTCATCCTAAAATTTATTTTTCCATTGATCATTTTCTGAAATTCTTCCCATTTTTTATCACTCCCATAGTCAATGGGAGACTTCATGGAGCTTCAAGTTTGTTTGGGGCTAAATTTTGAAGGAACAATTTGTTCGATCACAAGGCTTGAAGACATTGTGATATTTTGGATCTTTGTAGGGCTAAAGGATTCAAGAGGAGGGTAAGAAGACCCAAATATTGTAGGTGAATCTATATTTTGGGGGAGTTGAGGCTCCAAGCTTTGGATATTCTATTTGTTTTCTATCTCAAATAGGTTTGGATCAGATAGTATTGAATATTTGTTTGGGATATCGGTAATAGAACATACCTCATCTCTTTCGGATGGAGGTGGTGATGTGATAGCCTATTTGCCCTTATCTACTGACTAGTGAGGAACTTGAGGTGTTTGCCTTTCCATAGGTTCATGAATCACAATTCCTTTGTTGGCTTGGTTCTACATATTTCTGGGTTGCCTGAATCCTTTTTTTGGGCCTGGATTCTTCCATCCTTGAGTGTTGCGGCTTGGACCTTCTACTCCTGAGGTGGGATTTTCCTTCATTGGTTGAGCCTTCAATGAAGGGCATTGGCTTCTGAGATGCCCTTGAGTGCGGTACTCCATGCAAAAAGTTAGCTTGTTTTCATACTCAATGGATTTTTTGCGGTAATAATAATTGTATTCCAATTCAATGAAGGTTGTAAGATTCGAGTCTAAATTTACATTAACACAAATTCTAGTAGCAATCATCCTAGTCCTAGCTAGGATTGTGTGATCTATGGCCACTAGAGTACCAATGGTCTTGGCAATGGCATTGAGGATGTCCTGGTGCCAGAACTACCAAGGGAGATTTGGTAAGTGAACCCAAATAGGAGCATAGTTAATGCTCTAGGTTTCAGGGTCAAAGTCTACATCCCATTTACACAAAAAAAGGCTACGTCAACCCAGGAACCATGGTCCTCCCATAAGAATTCAACTAGCATCATCATGATTACTGAGGCATACACCAAAAAAGCCTTGGGAGAGGCTAAATATTTCCATAGAATCGGTAGTCTTCCACTTAGAATGAGCCCACTTTCGAATGGTTTCAAGGTCAGGATGACCACCAAGCAGCTTTCCAACCAAAGAGAAAGACTCCATCGACAGATAATTTTTAATTAGGCTATCAGGAACTTTGACCTTCATCCCAATAGGTTCAAGTTGGGATGAAGGATCAATAGAGCAATGCGGTCCTCCACCCATAAATTTAGCAAAGGATGACTTTTCAGCATTGGGCCCCTAAGAGGAGGGGGTCCATGAAAATATCCTTTGTCATGAGATTCATCTTCCCAAACCCCAATGACTTTTATTGGGACTTTATCACGCATTTCACCATCTTTAGGATTCCAATAAGGCTATCCACTAGGGGCACCCCCAAGGCTAGCTTGACTACCAAAACTTTGAATTTGGGCCTTCCTACCTTTAGAGATTTAAAAAAAAAATTTCCCACCTACACAGTAAATATGCTCATTCTTCATATCCACTTAGGTATTATATATTTTAATACCTACATATCCATGATATTTCATTGGAAAATAAATGTTTTCCCTCAATTGGAGTCCTAAAAAATTGTGCCAATAAACTTGTCTACATTAATATTGATATAAAATATAAATATAATGAATCTAAATAAAAGTTAAAATTGAAAATATGCACCACTCCTTATTGTTCGTATTGGGCATTTTCACCTTTAGAAGTTTAATAATTTATGAAAATATTAAAGAAGTTGAACCTACAACCCTAAACCTTGATAGGGATGTTATGGAAATTTTTGAAAAAGAAAACATTCTTAATTTTTTGAAAAATTTTAACAATCGTGATCTGGAGCTTGCCAAGGATATTACCTTCTCTTGAAATATTGGGAATTTTATGGCCAAAATTATAGAGTTATATATCTCAATTCCACTCTTTTTTGAGATATCTGACACTCCTATCACTAGATATTGTATTAATAGGGAAAAATATTCCCTAGCTAAAGAGTAGAATTTGTTTAGATGCAAAGGTGGTTGTCCTATAAAGCTTCATAATGGTTACAAGAGGAAGTATTTCAAAGACCTTTGGGATAGATTTATTTTAGCTATAAAGGATTAATTTACTCTAGAGTGCAACTAAGAAGGGATGACAAGTTTACATCGTGCATGAACCATCTCCAAAGGAAAAAGTCATGAATATTTCAGCTTTGCTCTTCAAAGAGCTTGAAATAAATATCGATGTTGCATGTCTAGAAAGGTAACTCGTGCTTTCCTAATCATCAAGGTTAATCTAAATGTATCTTTTATTATTTTGAGATGAAGAAGAGATCACTAGTATTGGGAAAAATTGAAACTAGACCAAGAAATACTTTGGATGTCAGTGTTGAGCCTACAAAGAGTTTTTTAGAAATGGTAAATTTTGGTGCTTATATTGCAAAGAGTTATTTTGAAAAGGTAAATGTTGGAGTTGAAATAGAAAAATCTGCTTATATTGATTGCTAAGAGTTCTTTGGATAAGGTAATTATGGCTATTTAGACTCATGATATGATGGAAACAAATATTGTTGGTGTTTAGCCTAAAAATTATTCCAAAACCAAATTGAAATATGGTGAGGCCCCTTTGGTTACTGATAGCAAAGATCTCATAACACCCTCTCCTAGTCCTATTGAGCATTGGCTTATGAAAAGTGAAGATTCCTCTTCATCGGAGAAAGGGAGTCTTGACCTAAATTTAGGGAAAAAAAATAGAGATGCAAAATTTTCTAAAATTTGATATGAAAGGGACAAAGAAATTGATATACTTGAAATCCAAGACAAATAAGAAGCAAAATACTATGCATATTATATAAGATGTGGAATATTCTAAAGAGTTTATTCTTGCTCCAACAAGAAAAAATAATTTTAGGTATTCGATAACCCCTATGGAGAATCATAATCACCTTGTGGAGACTAAATGGACTCTAATAAAGGCCTCAAACTCTATTAAGGATCTTGTGAAATTCCTCAAGAGATCTATTAATATGTCTAAATTTTATGTGAATGAAATCTTGTGGAGGCTGAAGTATGAGCAAAACTAGAATATTCTAGATTTGGAGGTGGATCTCTTAGAGGAGAATTATCAAGTTGAGGTCATTATTCCTCTTTTCTTTCTTTGGTCTATCTGATTCTTTTGAGTTTGCTATCTATATGGTTTAATCTTCTTATTATTAGTTATTTGGTTTATCTCCTCGTAAGTCCTTTGTGACCTTATTGTATTCAACCTAAGTCAAGTATTTGGTTTTGTTTCTAGCTTCTACTTTTTTTAAAAGGTTTAGGGCACCTTTTGAAACCCATTCTTCTACTTAATCAAATATATATATATGCACAACAATATATGTCAACCCATATTTTCATTATAGAACATGATATCATTTAATGCTATTTTGAGGCTTCAAAATTAATTAAAGATCCCATATTAGCATTTAAATGGTGGTTGTAGAATCTATCACAACATTTTACTTTTATCCCTCTTATATTTAAATAAAATATTTCATAAGATAAAAGAAAAATATTGGAAATAGGAACGTAGAATATTCATATTCATGATAAACAATTTTAATTAGAATACCATTAAAATGTAGAGTCAATAATTAATTTTAATGAAGTTATATGTGCATTAATAGTTAATTTTTGTCGTTAAAAATATTTTATAAACATGTGTTTGTAAATAGATGCATGAAATTAGTCATAATTATATTCATGTGATCATTTGAGATAATAGAAAAAGTAAATATAATATTTGTATTGGTTCTTTATATTAAATAATTAAACACCATTTCTTAAAACTTTTATGTCCTTTACATTATCATTAAATATTTATTTTTATTCAAGAAGATAGTTCATTAATAAATTATTCTAGTTAGAAAACTAATATATATATATATATATATATATAATATTTTATTTAAAACAAGAAGAACTAAGAGAGAGATCAAAATATTGGTCCAAAATTTGGTAGCTTGGATGTGATTCAAATATATTCATACTATAAACATTAATTGCTTAAGATTAAAAGATGATTTTTCAAAGGGGATTCATGGTGAAGATGGAGTGCAGTGTAGGTAGCAGTAGCAACCCCTAGGAAGGCCCTTCCATGGGAGCAGGTAGACCAGGTCTAGGTAAGGATGGATTCGAGGGTACAGGTTCCAATAGCCCCCAATACAAGGAGCCCCCTAAAAAACCTCCAATCGAGGACCCCATTGGAAGCCCTAGCTTGTCCTCTTATGCACATATAACCTCAGGTGAGGTGATCCCCCAAAAATCGTCAGGCGCCTGCCTATCCCTGGTAGGATCCGACATTATCATTCCAGGAGACATCTTCTCGAACTACATCTCCGGGGCCTCCTTCTCCTTGGTCAATAAGTTCATCGAAGGGCACCCTAACATGGAGACCATTAGGCACTGGGTCTTTTCTAAGTGGAAAACCTTAGGCCACATGGAAATCATAGCCCTCTCAAGAGGCTTCTTCCTTATCAAACTCAGCAATCGTGATGACACAAGCTGGATCCTGAGAGGAGGACCCTGGTTCTTGGGTAGGAGTTTGTTCCTTAGGTGGTGGGCGATGGACTTCAACCCAAGTAATAAGAGAATAAAATTTACCCCAATATAGGTTTGGATCCTAGATCTACCTTTCCACATTTTGTGAGAATAGGTATTGAAAGCCATTGTGGGAGCAGTCAGTGAGTTGGTGGCCATTGAATTTGTAACCAAATATGGATCCAGAATGGTCCATGCATGTATTTTTGTGAATTCTAATCTCAATTCAAAGCTCCAAATATTTGTCAACTTGATCTTGAGATCATTTAAATGGCACCAGCCAATGGAATACAAAAATAAACTAGCCTTTTACATCCAGTGTTGTATGCAATGGCATCTCTAGAACCAATACCCTCTCTACAAACCTTTTGAAGAAACCATTAAGGTTAGCCCTATCCTGAGGGCTCCCCCAAAGTTCCTAAACTAGTTGCCTCCTCCAAGAAATTATTTCCCCAATAATGGGTACCCCACTCCCCACGACACAACTATCCCCTTGGTAGAAGAGGAGTCAACACCCTGAGGAGAAAGGGAAGCAAAAATTTGACCCGCCCCCGGTCCTAGATTTAAACTAGGTATGTTTTCATTCTAAACCTATTCTTGATTCTGATTTTGTGCAAGTGGACTCCCCTCCAAATTAACCTCCTCCTCTGGATTCAATCCCTAACCAAGATTGTCCCCATCCAGCATCCTCTCCTGAGCTTGAGATTGTGCTCATGATTTCCTCTATAATCCATCCTCCCCACCCTTTCCCCCAATCCCCCTTGGCTTATGTCACCTTGTTTGACTCCCCTCTCAAACTAGGACCCCCATTCCCCCTCTTTTTATGTATGATCCTAACTCCAATAAGTCAAAAAAATATGATGATGGAAGCCCCACTCTATCCTAGTCAGCCCCAAAAGGTGTTAGCCCCAAGAGGACCCGTAGTAAAAGCTTCATCACTGATTTTGGCAATAATAAGAAAATGGAACACCCAATCCTTGGTAAATAAATAAGGAAAGAGGTTGAATATGATATAGCAAATGGACTCCAATCCACTTTTTTTTTTATGCCCTCAACTTGCTAAAAGAGGAACCTAAAAATCCAAACCTCCCTCTCACCATGGGAAGGGAGGCAAAAAACCCTCCAGAAGTATCAAATGAAGATCCTCACTTGGAATGTGAGAGGTCTCAATGGAGCCCCCAAGAGATGTATAGTGGCACACCTCCAAAAATAATATAACCCATATATCCTCATTCTTCAGGAAACCAAACTAGATGAGTCTTCCTCCCCCAGAGTAGCCAAAGCAGTCTAGAAAAATTGTGAATTCATGTTCACCCCAGCCCAAGGAACTTTTGTAGGGTTTTTATGCATGTGGGATTTGGTGGTGGTCGAAGGAATATTGATCTCCTCATCCAATAGAATCATTAACATGTTGTTTCACTATAAAACCTCCAATTGCACCTGAATCCTATCCAATGTCTATGCCCCCAATATCCCGGTGGAGAGGGCCATGCTTTGGGAAGCAATTAGTCATAATAGAGATGCATTCAAAACCCTCTATTTGATCCTATAAGGTGATTTAAATAGTCCCTTGTACTATTTTGACAAAAATGAGGATCCTTTCTAATCACCAAAGGCATGGAGGATTTTGGGGCATTCATAGATGCAAACGAACTCATGGATGTCCACCTAAAAGGGGCTAATTACACTTGGAGCAATAGGAGAGCTGGCCCAAACCTCATCCAAGTCAAACTGGATAGGGTCCTACTCTCAAGAGAAGCCATCCTAATTTTTTCATATACCACCCTCCAATACCTCCCCAAAATAGGCTCCAACTATAATCCCCTTCTCTTTAAATCTAGAAAAGCCTGCCCCTTCAATAACCCCTTATGCTTTGAGGCTATGTGGTTCTACCATGCCAAGTTTAGAGGGTATGTTTCCTAGTGGTGGATGCATCCCTTCAAAGGATCCCCCTTTTCTCAGCTTTACCAGAAGCTCAGGTCCCTCAAGGATAACCTCAAGGTGTGGAACAAGGAAACTTTTGGCAATATTTTCAAAAACAAAAGGTTGATTAAAGAAAAATTGGAGCTCATTGAATGACTATCTCAGGAAGGCACTCAGGCTAACAACTCCAAGGCTAAAGACAGCAAGCTCCTATCAAAGTTTCACAAAATCCTAGATCAAGAAGAAATGTATTAGAGGCAAAAAAAAGGGCCCTATAGCTCAAGGATGGTGATTCGAACACCATGTTCTTTCATGCTTCTACCATGAGAAATAAAATTTTCAACAAGATATCAGTTTTTACTTGTAGTGATGGCAGGATCTCTAAATATATCTCTGATATCTGGGATGAGTTAGCTTCCTTCTTTCAATACCTTCTAGGCACCCCATCCCAATCCTCCCCTTGGGAGGCTATTGACCTCCTTAAGAACATCCCTTTCACCATCTCCCTGGATACTAATGAGATTCTCATAAGGCCCCTATTGCCTGAAGAGATAAAAGAGGCCCTATTCTCCATGAAGCCTGATACTTCCCCTAGCCTAGATGGCTTCATCGCTCATTTCTTCCAGGTGTTATAGGATCTAATTGGGCTAGAGGTTTGCATAGCTATCAGAGACCTCCAATCTACCAAAACCATCCCCTGAGGTATCAACTCCACCTTCATAGATTTGGTCCCCAAAGTCCAAGCAATGAAATCCCTATTTTACTTTCGACCTATCAACCTCTGCAATTTCATTTACAAAATTCTAACCAAATATCTAGCTAATAGGCTCAAAGGGATCCTCCCCCTCATCATTGAATATTTCCAGGGAAGCTCAGTCAAAGGGAGAGTTATCACCGATGGGGTCATCATGATCCATGAAGCATTGCATTCTACCACCTTGGCTAAGAAACCAACTTTCCTCCTCAAGATGGATATGAACAAATATTTCGATAGGGTCAACTAGGATTTCTTGATCGAGGTCCTCCTCAAGTTTGGATTCCACCCATCCTAGGTCAACCTAATCAAAAGGTGCATCTCTTCCCCATGGTTTTCCATCTTGGTCAATGGGTCCCTAGCTAGATTCTTTCCCAACTCTTGGAGTCTGAGGCAAGGTGATCCCCTATCCTTGATGTTGTTCATCATCCTAGTAGAAGCCCTAGGGAGAACCATATCAAGTGCAGGTAGGAGCATGCTCATATCAGGGATTAAAACTACTTTTGGTCTCACCCCTATCAATCACCAACAGTTTTTTGATGACACTATTCTGGCTACCTCAGCTTCTGTTGCTCAAGATAAGATGATCAGACACATTCTCTAGCTCTATGAGAATATTTTAGAGTAGAATATCAACCTTATTAAAAGCAATATTTACTTCATTAATACCCCCTCTCCAGATAGGTGAAGATAGTGTAGATTCTTGGGTGCTCCCCGGAGGTCCTTCCCACATCCTACCTTGGGCTTCCTTTGTTCATGGGTAGGCCCACCAAATCCATGTGGAACAACATCATCGAGAGGATCCAAAAGAATTTGGCCTCCTGGAAAGGCCACCTACTCTCCTAGGCCACCAAAGTAACTCTCAATTCAACCTTCTTGTAGAGTATTCTAGTTTATTTCATGTTGGTATTCAGGATCCCAACCTCGATGAGCTCCAAGATAGAACAAATCCAAAAGCAATTTCTCTAGTCAGGAAGTGATGAGAAGAAGAGGATCCCACTAGTTTCCTAGGACCTAGTTTGTAGAATCAAAAATGAAGGAGGTATTGGACTTAGAAAAGTCTCCAAAATGAATCTTACCCTCCTCGCAAAGCATGTGTGGAATATTTACACCAATAGTAAGACCGATTGGGTCTAGATTATCAAGAGGAAAAACCTTCAAAACCATCCCTTATTAAGTGACCAAGGTCCCCAGGATGGCTCTACATTTTGGAAATTCATTTCCCAGACCAGAAGCCTCATCCAAAAAGGATTTAGATGGATCCTAGGTGATGGAATTACCATTGATTTTTATTAGGATAGGTGGATTCAATATGATCCATTAAGTGAGCACAGGGAGTTTTGGGTCCTTAAGCCTTCTTTGGATGTCTCCAAGGGAAGCAAAGTTTTATATCCAGGCCCAATGAAAAGCCTATTTGGAGTCCCATCGAAGAGTCCAAGTTTCCCAACCAAGCTGCCAACCTCTCCATACTTCTCAATGCAGTCACAATTCCAATGGGGGAGGACGAGGAAAGGCCCATCTGGTGAGGAACCGATGATAGAGTATTTTCGATCAAGTTGACCTACTCCTTCCAAGATATGGATCAAGCGACCAACAAACCTTTCAACATTATGTGGATAAAGAAACTCATCCTCAAAATCTATTTTTTCTCTTGGGTTGATATTCAGAACAAGATCCTCACAATCAAGAACTTGGAAAAAGAGGGTTCATGATCCCAAACCGATGCTACCTTTACCTATCAATATGGGAATCAACAAACCACTTGTTCTCCAACTATGCTTTTTCTTTTAGGGCCCTTGGTCACTTGTTTCAATCTTTCCATATCCAGTGGGTCCAACCCAATTCCATCATAGATTTGTTTTCCCAATCCACCCTATCATAAACAATAGAGCTTTCACTTATTCTTGCAAGGATCCTATTGCAGTTGCGAGTAAGGCCATTGTTTATGCCATTGAAAACCTCAAGCTCTTCCCCCCTTCCCTAGCCATGATGTATGCATGCAAGCTAGCCTTATTCAAATCCCTAGGCATTCTTGATGATGCATCGAAGGTTATCCCAAGGCCCAACCCTAGATCCAACATCATATGGGCACTACCCCTGGAAGGATGGGTTAAGTTGAACTTCAACAGGGCCTCAAAATGAAACCCTGGTCTTGTAGGAGTAGGTGGAGTCATTCGTGACCATGAATGGAATATTATCCTAGCCTATGCAGATTTTATTGGGTCTCAGACCAAAAACTACGTAGAAGCTATGGTTCTTTGGCGAGGCCTTGTACTACTTCAATACAATCCTTGAAGTGCCATCATCAAGGGAGATTCCCAGATCATCATCAATCACATGACTAGGCATAAATACCCATCATGGAAAGTATTCAACACTATTTAGGAGTCCAAGAAAATCTACCATATGCTTCCCAAGGTTCCCATATATCACATTTTTAGGGAAGGCAACCAACTAGCAGATGTTATGGCTAACATTGCTGTTGGGTTTAAAGGGCTCAGAATCTGGAGAGATGATTTCCCAAAGGTCCTAACCGATGTGGAAAATCAGGAAAGGAGTAAAAATCATGATGCTGACTCCCATAAATATGATAGCTAATACCAAGGCCCTAAAATCCTTCTCAGCATCCAACGTAGTGACAGGTATGTTTTCTAATCTGAGCCTACGTGTTGCAATTGCCTCTCATGGGGTCTTTCCCCATAGGATAATGATAAAATTTTCTACCAAGCCTATCCACACCATTTTCCACCACAATTGTCCTTTGGAAATCACCAACGGTGTCATAAATCATATCTTGGGATCCACCTCTAGTCTTGAGAGTTGTCGTGTGAGTAATCCTTTCAAATCCATCGCTAATTTGGTATTTTATTTCATTGGTATTTATTGTGCCTTTTCCTGTCAGGACCTCCCTAGTTTTTTATGGTCCACACATCATCCGTCTACTCCTTGTGTGAGCTCCAAGTGGCACACATGGCTTAGTAGCCCCTCCAACTCCAACCATCTATGCACCCCAGTTTCCTTCTCCACCACCCTTTGAGTGTGCAATCCATAATTACCGATGTTGCATCCCCATGCAAATTGTGACTCTCCACTAAAATTTCATATTCCTTTTTGGCCACTATGCCTTAATTATTATCCTCTATGTGATCATCATTCATCTTTAGTACCTTCCCAATTCTAGTCTCCTAATGCAAGCCCTTTTCCTATGTCTCAGCCTTAGTCGTAGTGCCCCCAAAGATCTTGGTTATAGTCTTTCCCCTAGCCCCTGGCCTTCCCTAGCCATCTGAATGTCTACTATGTTCGTGGAGCCAATATCCCTCACCATGAGTGATACTGCAGCTATTTTCATCAACAAAAAATGGCTTACCCCCTTTCTATGCAAGTTTGAAGGCCCTAACGATGAAATCATGAAGAAAATCATGGATAATTGGTAGAATGGCAAAGTATGAGTGCATGGTGTTCATTTTAGGCCCTTGAAGGAGCTACTTTTTGAGGTGACCAGAATTTCTAGTGAAGTTCACTCCATTCAGAGGGACAAATACAATTAGGAGGAGGTGCTCAAGAAATTTCTAGACTGCACCAAGAGCTGTGGATGAGATAAATTTGTGCTACTCCGCTCTACTCTCCCATACCCATAGAATGAATCCATAGTCCCTATCCTCTAGTTCATCACCTAAAATGATTTTTAGAATCCCCTCCGTAGCTTCCACCTTAGTTTTGTCAACCATATCAAGTATTCTAGATAGGTATGTATCCCTAACTATTTGATGTATTCCATTATTATTTCTGTTGAAAATGGTCAAAATATGCAGGCTAAGCCCATGCACCAGGGTCTCTTGGTGGTTATCTTCCACCATAGCATGGCCAACCATCACCCTCCCTGGGAATTTCCCCCCCTAGAATATAATTCTCCCTGCCTTCCTAATCATTTCTGAAACCAAGTATGGTAATGACAACCTAGAGGAGAATTCCAAACCCTCCCTCACTAAGAGTGCTAAATTCATCCCCACCAAAAAGTGTGGAGTGTATTTTGATATCCCCTCTATTCCTAGGTTCTCGACCCAACTGAATAATCCCAATAAGGAAAATAAATCCTCTCCCGATATCATATCTAACTCTAAAACCGACTTAGCACTGTCCCTAACCTAGCTCCTCCTGAATATGGCCATCAATTCAATGGTCAATATAGAAAACACAGTGAATGCCACAACCAAATCCTTAAGCATCTGGTCAGAAAATAGAGTGAGGCCTTTGATCAAGAGGATATCACTAAGACCTAAGGGGTATTGTATCTGGCCCTAGGTGGATCCCATTATTTCCTCTCTGGGTGGATGGCAGTTTTTTTGTTCTAAGTGGGACTCACTAGTTGTTGCAGGTTTTGCTCTAGCTGCTTGTCTTCAGTTTTTCTTATTTTTTTCTACTTTTTACTTTCTTGTATTAATGCACTACCTAAAATTTTAGTACCCCTTCCATTTTTGTTATAAGGTTTTGGGATCCTCTTAAAAAAGCCACTTTGTATATAATTCTAACTTACAAAAAAAAATATATTCATACTATTTATCTTTGAAGAAATTCTATGATACAATAAAATATTAAATTATTATTGTCTTCTTAGACTTTTCTTTTTCTTATCCATGTGTTATCCCTTCATCACAAACTATATCTCTAAACATAATAAAATATCTAGATTTTATTTCATAGTATCTATATGCCTTATTTCCTTTATAATAACTAGCAAAAATGTTTTCTTAAATCTTTGTGTCTAACATCTTTCTCTTTTATATTTCTCTTTTATTTGTGTTTGTAAGGCTTTTTTACATACCATGCTTCTTGAGGAGTCATACTCTTTACTAAATTTGTAGAACTTCTACTAGGGATGAACATAGTTGTTACAATGACTTTAGCAACACAAATATTTGTTCTATATTTTTCTAGTACCATGCTTCATACCATATCCAAATATATCATATTATACATTTCTACCACTCCATTTTTTTGAGGTGTATAGGTTACTATAAATTATCTTTTATGCCACTCTCATTATAATATTGATTAATTGCTTTGGAATAATACTCAAACCATGATCAATCCTTACTATTTTGATTTTATATTCATTTTCATTCTCTACTATATATTTTAATCTCTTCAATTCTTCAAAAGCATAACTCTTATTCTTTGAATATTATACTCAATATTTTCTATTATGATCACGAATAAAAATGATAAAACAAAAGGATTTACAAACACTTGGTTTGTATATTGAAACATAAATATTTTAATAAATATACTACAATAATATAATTATATCCAGTCTCTTCCTTTTGTAAGGCTCTCTCTATGAAATTTTTCTATCGTGTAACCTTCACACTACTTCTACACTATGCACTCCATGGACTATTCCCTTAGAATTCAATAACTACAAGCTTTAAAAATTTAGGTCACCATACCTCTGGTGCTATAACTAGTTGTTATCCTTAATAGATGTATGACACAAATTGGTCTCTTCTCCTTGAAACTTTAAAAGGCACATTATATTCTTTGTTATAGTTACAACAACTACTGATTTATATCCATTTTATTTATTATAGATGATGCAATCCTTATTATCAAATACCACTTTGTATTTTTTCTCTACAAGTTGCTTTCAAGTCCCATATGAAATAAGTATTTTGGATTTTTTTATTTCCATATTTTGTGTAAATTTGTAAGGTTTATTTTTATTCAATCTCCAATGCTTTGTTATCTCAATATTTACCTCACTCTTATATGATTCATTCAACTTGACCTATCCAAAAATCAATGCACATATCTACTGCATCAATCAGAATCAACATAAAAGCATATAACAATAAACAAGATTGCACATAATGAGAAAATAGATGTTTCTTTTATTAATATTGATAAAGAATCTCAGTTACAATCATGCCCCTCTTAGGGTCACCCAAATGTTGATATGATTAATACAATTCCAAATCCCCCAACGGGGTAGGCATACTACTAATGCTTTCTACATAGTCACAAACTTATCTAGGGTAGATTTTGATCCTCTTCTTCATGTTGAGGAAGGAATTAGATGATTGAACCTCCTTCGAACTTTCTTTCCTATGGTCAAGAAACAACACAAACATATTAAACATATAGGCAGCCTCTCATGATGAGGCCCTCTGAGGAAAATATGCATAAGGATACCATAACAACTATGAAATCAAGAATATGGATACAACATATTAAAATTGTGCAAGATTCATAAATATTGTTAGAAACATGAAATCAAGAAGTGCAACTATTTGTCTATTTGACCAATTGCATGAAAATAAGCAAGTTAACATGAAAAGAATCCATTAATGTCCTACTTACTATAATGAAAACAATATTGATTAAACCCTAAATATACTGGTCATATTATCTCTAAACATGAATTAACCCACTAAAATGACTAATCTAACCTAATTAGGCATACTAAAATAGAAACAGTAAGGAGATCTATCACCTATTGCAAACCGCAACTCTAGTGAGCGGTCTGCATTGTACACCATGGCTAACAGCCACGATGAGCAATCAAGTAGTTTTGCCCTCCAAACCTAGGACTGTGGGCTTGATCCTCCTTGTTAAATTGATGATCAAGGGTCACCTCAGTGTCATCTGATAGGTTTGGTGGTTGAATTTATTAGTAGGGCCTTTGTTTGCCCAAATTGACATTTCTTTGCATTTTATCTCCTTAGGGATATGATGCTCAATTGAATAAAAAAAATCCCTCTAAATGCACTCAAATGAGTCCACAATTTGACAGGGCTTCGCCTCTTCAATCTCCAATGCTTGCTCTCTTACTATTTTGATAGCACTTCACTATAAAAATGCCCTATATCATTGCCTTAACTCTGAGGGGTACTTACATGACTACCCAAGGACTAGGGGTGGCTTCATGGAGAAGCCAATATCAAGAAGAGATAGTTGGCATAGTTGGATTAGAAGCTTTCATCCTTCAACTACCTTCTTCTAGATCAAATGGTCATTCTAACCGATTTGGCTCAAATGAAGGCCAACTGAACTTCATTTTAGACCACAAGTCACAACTATGGCCTAGTCTAGGAACCGCAGGTGTCAGTAGTGGTTCATACTATATACCACAGGTCTCAGTTGTGGTTCAGACTAATTAGACCAAGGAGCCCAAATTGAGTGGTTAAAACCACTGCTCTATTTTGGAGTCTATCTAAGATCTTCCATATGGTCTTGTATCATGTCCCATTTGAGTAGTAACCTTTGACATGACACATTTTAGGTGTCTACATATGCCCATTTTGAGATGCATTGTGATATCAAACAATGCGTGAGCAAAAATAGACCTTCTAAAATGATGTTAAAGATTGCATGAAGATAATTAGTTGGATCAATTTTAGATGCCCTAGGTCCTGCAAAAGGATGCGCATCCTAGAATAATTGCTTCCAATTGGGTGAAAGGCTTAAATTTGAAAAGCTTGTGCTCTTCTCATATCATTCGATGCAGTTGTGCATTTCATAGGTATATTTTGACCCATATATTTGAAATGCGGAGAACAACAAGCAATTATCATATTTTATATTTTCCCTAAGAAAATGGGTAAGCTTATGATAGCTGTTGATAATGATTCATAAGATGAACACAATTTTGACAAGATCAAGGGATCTATGATTTCAGATATCTTTCATTGATTTTGATTATGATTATGATAATATGACTACCCCCTCAAGCGATGACTCGATGAGGGTAATGACAATGAATAAAGCGACGATGTCTTTTGACCACAATGAATGATCTGCACAAACTTAGATTTAAGCATTTAATTATGTGGTTAGGCCTTAGTTCACCTTATGATTGCAACTATTAATAGTAATTGCACATTTCTATCCCATGGAGCAATCGAGCTACAATAGCCTTCTTAGAAAATAAAAATGATACAATGCCAATTATATTTGTGTTGAATCAATTTGTTGATGATTTGCTGAAAATATGTCATAGGAGAAATAACATGAAATGCCTCATTCCCATGGAGTGGTGTAGCCTTGAAGGCCTTCTTCGAGATTGAAAAGAAGCATATCAAATCAATGATGACAATTTTGCCCCAAATTTCCTTATGGCTATTTACTCATCTTGTCAGATTGCATGGAGTGTCAGTCGCTGCAACCACTGAGTGTATAGGGTAAATGACTTAATATGAGGTGCATTTGGTTTTTTTATTATTTGATTTGTTTTTTGGTTAATTTGAATTTTTAACTGATCGTGGTGCTTGAAAATCACCAAATTTGTTAATTTGATTGTTCTTATTGATATTTTTATCCATTAGGAATAATTAATTTTCCATTTAAGACCTTCTGAGGGTGGGATTTTAATGCATTTAATGCTAGTCGCAAACTGTGCATATGATCTATGGTTGGAATTTCAAATTTTGGAAACCATGGCTCAAGGCTGTAGTCACAAAACCCTAATTCCAGGACCATGATTGTTAGTTATGGTCCACCAAAATTAGGAAAAGTATATATAATTTTCTTATTTGAAAAAATTCATTATCACTCCTGCAAGCCACTGAAACTAAGAGAGTTGTGAGAGTTTAGGAAGTAAATTTTATGCAAAGCGTTGCTAAAACTACAACCTGACATCTTCACACATCCCGATGGCATACCTTGGGTAACCTTCTACTAGTAGAGGCCTCGGAGCGAGAAATGTAACTCGAAACCAAGACCACACACTATTTACCAACGTAAAATGAACTACATTAATTAATGGGTTAAATCAATCTCACTAAACTGTTGGCAATGAACCTCACCTTAGACTAGGCTAGATTTAGGTTTTAATTTTTTGTCTTGCCAGGCTAGGAAGTGACCCCAAAAAGGTCACGTTCCTAGACCGTAGCTGGAAGGTGCAGTTCCCAATTGTCAAATTGGGGACCACAACTATCAGCCACAGTGGGATTCAAATCCTAACATTCAAAAATTTGATCATTATGCGGACCGCAACTTTGACCTGTGGTTCCCAAATTTGGAAAAAAAAATCAAATTTTTTTATTTTTTTTTCAAGGTTTTCTGGTAGTTAATGACATTTATTGCACTTTTGAAATACATGTTTTTTTTTTTGTGAAATTTTTGACCAATTTTTGCATGTTTTATGTTTTTAGCGATTTTGTAGATTTGTTTGACATTTTTAAGGTCATTTTTATCTATTTTTGGTTGTTCTTAGTTATATTTTTCCTTATGTCTTTCTACTCTACAAAAATTGACCTCTAGAGCTAGGGAGTTAGATATCCTCTGCACCCTCCACAATAAGCTAACTGACCAGGAGTGGGAGTGGTTTGGTGTTATTGGATTCAACTACATGCTTGATCTGCCCACTATTAAGGTAGATCAGGCCTACCTAACTGCATTGTCCCGACACTAGGATGCATAGACCAACACATTTCACCTATCGACAGGTGAAATCACTATTACTTTGGAGGATGTCTACTGGATATTTAGGATCCCTATTTATGGCAAGCCCATCACATCCACTCCTTTTACTAGAAAGGAGGATTTTTTTGATGAGATCTTTGGTGACCATAGTGAGGATGCCCAGGGTAGGGCTGATCATGGGGGTGTCCACATAAAATATTGGTAGGAGCAGGGCATCTTTATTTGTTCGAGAGGTTGTCTTCATGCACTTGGTTATGCATATTGTTCTTCCATACTCCTCAAGTATGAGGATCCCATATAACCTTCTGGCTAGTGTCAGGAGGGTTACATAGAGCTCTACCGATCATCCACTACTCCTAGCCTAGGGGAGTACTCTATTGTGCCAGTTGCATTGGGATCTCTACCAAATTACTAGCAAGAGCTGGGTAGGGATTAGCTATAGTCTACTTCTCTATATTTGGGGATGGTAGCATATTAGGATCAACCATCCTATGGAGCTACCCCTTTCTATTACTTCTCTTGATGATGCTCATAAATTCTATGTCACATTTTGGCCCCGTGAGGAGGAGGGGTTTTGTAGTAGGTCCCATTTTGGGGATGTAGAGCACTATATTGGTAGATTTTTAGTGCTTCAGCTGGATGATATTGAGTGGTTCTCTTATATGGACTACCCTGCATGGGATGAGTCTAACGAGTGACTATGCTAGGCTAGGAAAAACAAGTGGCTACTTGGCTACAAGGATGAGATCCATGAGTATCAATTCTACTCTCATAACTTATGTCATTTTGGGCTAGTTTAGGACATACTAGAGCTGCCCATTATCTATAGGCAGCTAGTGCTGGAGATTCATCTACCTTGGATTCAACTGACACTACTGTGAGATGGTATTTATTACTTCCAAGAGTTAGGGGTTTCTAGGGCTAGAACCACCCCAACATATGATACTTGGTGGTCCCTGCTACAGTGGAAGGTAGAGGGGCCAATCGGTCAGGTGGATGATGGTGTTGAGGCTGACCCAAAGGAGCACAATGTGTGCTAGTATATTGAGGGTGGATGGGGCATGGAGGCCCCATTAGAGGATGCTCTATAGGCTAAGGTAGAGGAGGAGGTCCTAGAGAAGTATGAGGCACCTCCTAAAAATAAGGTTGGGCATCTGAGGGCCCAAGTTGTTGGCATTCAAAACTAGGTTGGGAGGTCACAGACCCAATAGTTGTAGTAGAAGAATTATATTGCGACTCTAGAGGTTAAGTTGGCTCATAGGGAGAGGCAATTAGCATAGACCTAGGAGAAGATCACAACTCTTACAGCATGGGCTACATCAATGGAGACATAGGTATGTGATTTCACTAGTGCATGTGATCTGGTATAGACACAGTAGAGTGTGGATATTGTAGAGAGAGATCTACTCAGGGTACATAGGGGGGATTCTTCATCATCCTAGGATATCATGGGACCTCTAGCTACACCATCATCATTGCTACCAAGTGGTTGTGACCCCATGTCAAATATCTGGTGCTTATATGCCCTCGTGGAGGAGGGAAATGATAGGCACACAAGTAGGGTAGCCTACATATATCATCTAGAGGACTACATCAGATTGATATGTGGGCAGGTCCTAAAGGATCCACATGCTTTAGAGTCCTAGTGGACCAGGACCAGGACTATAGAGTAGTCCTCTGTGAGCTCTAGCCACCTAACCCATAGGACCGAGAGGACACACATGTCCTCTAGTATGCATGGAGATAGTTCTAATAGGAGACATATGGATGGCAAGGGTGATGGTAGTGACTCTTAGGTTGGGGGTCAGGCCTTCCGTATTACATATTTTTTGGGATATTTATTGTACTATTTTTGAGTGTAAGGTCAAGTACCTACACAGCCGTAGCCTAAGGGTATTTTTGATATAATCTTGATATACTTATTTTTGGACACACACACACACACACACATATATATATATGAGATATTGATCATTTTGGCTCATTATGTGTACATGTTTATTTTTAATTTTATGTTTATGTTATGCACATGGATGTAGATGTTTATATTGATGATATGCTTATGTGATGTGATGTATGGATGACATGCACTAGATAGCTATTTAATTTATGATGATGATGGTATGCAGTGATATAGATGCTTAGATGTGCTATTTATGATGTATGCATATGAATGTGATGTTTACTTTTAAATGCCTATCTGATTTTACTTTATTGCATGCATTTAATTTATGACGATGTCACGATGTGTTGATGCAATGTATGTAGTGCATTATTTACATGATGATAATCTAATGTAAATGAACCTGTATGATTTAGTAACTTAAAACATAAGGAATTAATGTGATATGCTTTTAACAATATAATGGATGATGCCACAAAATGTATAACAACCATGGATTTAATTGAAAATCCTCATTACAAGAATTTAATCAATTAATCACCCATATATGAAATGTAATGATGTATGTTTTTTGTTCATAAGATTTTGTAAATTAAAAGAATATGTATGATATAATCAGTGGCCATCTAAATATCATTTTTCACATCCATATAGTATCTAATCATATAATATAAATAATTTTAATAGACAAACTCTTATAAAAAGAAATTGATCTTTTATGAATGCATTTGAAAATTGGATTGTTGCTATTTAGGAATTTTTGAGGTTTACCATGAGACTCAAACACCCTAGTTGACTTATAAAAAGTTGTATACTGACCATACTAGACTTCACAAACATAAGGCTTTCGCTAGGATAGGCCCTAACTATTCATTATCCCTGTGTGTGTAGATGAGTATATTAATATAAGGCATAAGCATACCCCAATGTCAGGCGGGATTATTTCAACCCATTTCTAATATTGTGGGTCCACATATGTTTATCCAATCCTAGGTTTAGATTTTAGTTGGACTATATCACTAGCCGATATAGGAAACCTGAAGCTAGCTCTTCCACATTCAAAAATTGAATTGTACATAAGTGAGGAACTAATGCATCAAATATATCATCATATATAAGGTACAATAGTGCTAGCAATTCCATGGATTCAAGTTCACTCCCTTATTTTCTTCAATTTTTTGGGATACTTGCTCATATATAATTGTGCAAGGGATTTGATTCCACTTTGACTTTGAACTTTCTTTGGATCTTCATTTGATCATCATTTGAAATTTTATTTTTGATCTTCATTTGAACTTTGATTTTTGATCTTCATTTGATCTTCACTTTTAGGAATTTACATTTGATAATTTTCTTTAGAAAATTCCCTTTGGGGTTTTGAATTTGGGGGATATTGTTTCTAGGATATCTATTGATGATATAAATCTATGATATCAATATGGGATATAAATCTGGGATGTCGATCTATGATATCGATATATGGTATCAATATTGAGGATAGATTTGGGATGTTACTATCGGTTATTGCTCATTTTATCATAAGTAAGGGATTCTGGGTAGGGAACGAACTTGTCCTTTTTCCATTTACCAACATTTTCCATACCATCTGCACAAGGGGGTAAGCAAGAATAAATATTTTCACCTCATGATACTTGGTCTTGCTTTGTGGCTTTCATCTTCCCCTAGTCCTTATTAGGATTGTTTAATTTTTTTATTAGTGATAGGATTCTGATATGCTAAGGGCTATACTAGCTAGACCTCAACTACAAAAGCAAAGCAATATTTCTATCAACTCTTGAGAAGACCTCTATATATGGTTGAATAACCAGAAAACCCTAGTATATTCCTCATAAAAACATGATGGGTTGTATTGAAAAACACAATTACTCACATGAATGACATATTATGATAAATGCAAATATGCATGATTGAAAACACAAATGTGGCATCATTTGTAATACTGACAAACACAAATACATCCCTATGAGATGCAATGGATGCAGAATGCCTATATGCAATGCAATGATGAATGCATGTGTAAATTAAAATGCCTAATGCAAATAAAAATAAATTTGGATTTTATGCTTTACCATTTTTTTTGGATTTTATTGATTTTTAAATTTTTATTGATTTTGAACCTTTATATATGACCAAACAGTGAGTACATTCCTTTGGATCCTTTGGGATTTGACCAAGCGGTTTTAAGAACCCTTGGAGCCTTTAAATTGACCAAGCAATTTTTCAAAAAATCCTTGGGGCTTTTAAGTTGACCAAAGGGATTGTGAGCACCTTTGGAGCTTTTAGGGATGACCAAGTGGTTATTAGGAATCCTTGGGGCCTTTTGGGATGATCGATTGGTTGTAAGAAAACCCTCGGGGCCTTTTGGGATTGATCGAGCAGTTTTGATCAAACCCTCAAAGTCTTTAACTGACATGACCAAGTGGATTTTGGAACCCTTGGTGCCTTTTTCTATTCTCTCAAGTATAGAACACCTTAATATGGATGATGTTGATAGGTTCAGGCTCTTCAACACCCCCTAGCGATGTTAGGCGATAGGTACCTAGACCAATATTTTTAGATATGATATAAGGTCCTAGCCAATTAGCCATGAATTTGTCTTGCATATAAGGTGGTAAATTAGAGTTATGTTGGTTCTCTTTGAGAAAAATATCCCCAAATTCAAAGACTCTCTAGTGGAATTTGATATTATAAAATAATTTTAGTTGCTTCTGATAAATGTGAAGATTCTCCAAGGCATTCATACAATGTTCATCCAATAGCATTAGTTGATCTAGTTGAGTTTTCCTTGCGGTGTCATCATCGATGAACTCTTTCAATGTGATGCGTAGCATTGGAATTTTCAACTCTAAGGGCATAATGGCCTCAGTGCCATATACTAGTGAAAACGGTGTTGCCCCAGTGGGCATCCAAATGCTAGTTTGTAATCCCATAATGCAAGGTGTATTTGGATATGCCAATATTTGTGGTGTTCTTGGACCGTATTTTTCAAGATAGCCACCTCTATCTTGTTTGAGGCCTCAACTTTCCTGATTTCCTGTCGATAATAAGGAGTTGCAAAATTGTGTTTGATTCTATATTTAGATATCAAAACTCTCACAGTTTTGTTCTTAAATTATGTCCCATTATCTGAAATTATGTTGGATGGAATTCCAATATGACCCCTAGGGTGCCTTCTTTAGAAAGTCTTTAGCTCTACAGAATCACTTAGATTTTGGTTCCATGCTAATCATGTTGATTGACTCTTTATTATAAAAGTTTGCACACTCTACTATAGGATGTGAGAACATCTTGACATGGATGGTAGTGAAATATATAGATATATTCTAAGGCATTGAGGATCCCAAAGAAGCCATGGTGTTTGCAAACCTATTTGACAAACGAGGGATTGCCTCGATGCCATACCATTCCAATTTAGCCAAATATATATAAACAATATCTTTATAAGCTTTCAGTACGGGACATCGACACTGAAATAGCCCCTTAAATTTGTTTACTATGAGCAAGGAATTGCCAAAGATGTTTAATATTTTAATATTCATGGTGATGGTTATGTGGAGGTCCAGTAGTAGGGCTTCATACTCAGTGTTGTTTTTGGTGAATGGAAAGTCTAATTTAAATGACAAGGAAATTGGATCTCCTTACTACATGAAAAACACTATTCCTACACCACCCCCTTTCTCGCACTTTGAATCATCGAAGAACAAAGTTATGTCAGCATTATTCTCTGGTTCTTCGAGTTTGATATTTTTAGATACGATAAAGATTGCATCATTCGAAAATGGTCAGAGGCCTACTTTTTGACAATGGTGCCTCGGCTAGCTAATAAGCTATGACTTATCCCTTAATGGACTTTTGGCTTATGAATTCTAAGTCAAATTCTATCATTGGCATGATTCACTTTGTAGTATATGTATTATGATATGTCTTACTCATCATGTACTGTAAAGTATTTTGTTTGGATATAAAATATGTCATGTGACTCAGCATATAGTACCGCAATTTCTTAGTAGTGAACACTACTGCAAAACATAGCTTTTTTGCATATGCATATTTGAGCTCATAGCTCACCAAGGTTTGAATAATATAATATATGGCCTGTTCTTTGCTTTGCATATTATTTTGGGCTAACATGGTCCCTGATGCAAATTCGGTTGCTGATATATATAGTAGAAATGGCACATCTAGCCTTGGCAGAGCTAGAAATAGTAACATCACTAGGTATTGCTTTATTTCAGTGAAATCTACTTGATAGTCCTTGTCCCAGTTGAATATGACTCCCTTATGTAGTAGTCAATTCATGGGTCAATATTTATTTGATAACTGAGCGATGAATCACTTTGTCGATGCTACTTTGCCCTAAAGGATCCTTAATTATTTTATGTTTGAGGGAGGATGCATCTCTGAGATAGCCTTGAACTTCACTGGGTCGACTTCGATGCCTCATTTAGAAATGATGAATCCTAATATTTTACTAAAAGTTACACCAAATATGCACTTCTTAGGATTCAGCCTGACATTGTACTCTATCAGGTGATCAAAGACCTTCCTTAAGACCTCTGCATGCTCTTCTCACAACAATGACTTGGCCAACAAGTCATCAATATAATCTTATAGAATCTTATGCATGTAGTCATCAAAAATGTATTTCATGGCCCACTGATATGTGGCACCAGAATTTTTAAGACCAAATGTCATAACTTTATAGCAGAATGTTCCCCATGGCATTATAAACATGGTTTTATATTGGTCTTCAAGTTTAATCTAAATTTGGTTTTAACCAAAAAATTTGTCCATCAGGGAGAGCATCTCATGACTTGTAGTTGTGTCCATAAGAGCATAAATATTTGGAAATAGAAATGAATTTTTAGGTGTTGCCTTATTCAGGTCTCTAAAATATGTACAAATATGGATTCTTCCATCAGGTTTTCCTATAGGTACCATATTGGATACCCATTATGGATAGTCGATGGAGATTACAAAATCTACGTACAACTTTTGTAGCTCATATTTCACCATTAAGGATACTTTTGGATGCATCTTTCTAAGCTTCTACTTGACTGAATTCTTTGTTAGATCTAGTGAAAGGTTATGCATAACCAATTTTGGGTCTAGACCTACAATATATTTGTATGTCCAAGCAAAAATATTAGGTCTCTCTTTAAGTAGAGGGATGAGGGTGGCATGCTCATCTGGAGTGAGAATCTCTCCAAATTTAACATTCCTTGTATTAGTGGTATCATTATTAATATCCACATCAAAGTTTTCCTCTACTGACATCTGTGATCTCTCCTCAAGCTGATGAGGCGTAAGGATCAAATGGAAGTCATCAGTTGGGTTGATAGGTTCCACATTGGAAGAATTTTCAGCATGATAGACATCATAAGCACAGCCTAGCACAAAATAAAATGGTTGCAACATTTATTTTTTAGGTAAGAAATCTTCAGGCTCAACAGGTGAGTCAGAACGATCCTAGATGATAACATCTACATTGATATATAATGGTTTGGACAGATAAGCTAGATTATGGAGTGGGATGGTCAAATAAATGAAGACCATATTGATGGATGGAATTGATCTCCAAGACCACACAGACAAACCTCTACATTAATGATGCAGCTCCCATACTCAAGATTTGGCTCTATCAGCACAGGCACAAATAGATCTTCTCTATGCAAACCATGGATAACTAGGTCCTCTCTATGCACTGATTGCAATATTGGATCGTTTGACTCAATGGGCTTCCTGTACATAGAAAATTTAGGAAACATCATGTGATAGATCACATCAATGTTTGATGGTCTTCTCCTAAGGTGAGGATTCAGATTGATCTCTCTATGCATGTCCTCATCTGTATACATCGCATTGTGATAGTGTAAGTAGGGAGGTCCTAGGTAGGCTCTCTCTATCTCATCCTCTTCATCGCTATCGTAATACAATCCTTCATTTTCCCCCACTAGAATGGGACATTCTAAAAAATGTGGCCCCATATAAGAGCCTCTTTGGTGACACGTTCAGGCACATTCTTCTTCTCTTTTTCACCCATTTTTTCCTTTAACTTCCTTTCATCCCAAAGCATCGCTGATGTAGTCAATTTCAATGAAGTAGCAGTATTGTGCTCAGATATGTGCGATACAAATGTTGACAGTTTATCATGCACTATTGGTTTACTTGGATTATTAATCAAAAACGTAGGTCGGATGTCCAGGTGTGTTTATGGGAGTATGAAACCCCTAAGTAGATCCACTAGGTTCACAAAATTGAAAGGTTCTTTGTCTGACGACACTACATGAACTTATCCCTCATGAATATATTTTACACATTTATGTACTATAAATGGCATGCAACACATTTATCGAATCCAAGGCCTCCCGAGTAGGGTGTTATATTGCATGGTTCCTTGGATGACATGACACATCACAGAGATGGTCTTTAGACCCACCTGAATAGGTAGGATAATTGTACCAACTATTGAGCATAGGGCATCATTAAAAACTCTTAATGTGAACGTGGTGGGCACAATATGTGACTTGAGAAACTTCAAATGACTCAATTCCTTTGTCATTATTATGTTGATCAACGAACTAGTGTCAATCAAGAAACTCTTGAATGGCATGTGATTAACACATGTGATGATATGCAATAGTGGGTCAGTCGTATCTGTAGGAACCATCTTGATTTCATGATCATAAAATTGGATCATAGGCTCCTAGAACTTTTGTACGTGTCCCACAAAATTGGTAAATGCTTGAGCATCTTGATACTATACTTTGATGGACCTCATAATGTCCATGAGAGTCTCCCTATACCTAGGGTACTACTATATCAGTTCATAAAATAGACAACTTTGCAGGCATTTTCTATAGGTTTTGAACCAACCTGCTTCGTATGGTCACCACTAGTCTCTTTAGTGTTCCTGGGATATTCTGAACTAGCCACTGATTCAGCATAGCTTGTATCCTTATTTACATGATGATAATCTAATTTAAATGAACCTGTATACTTTAATCACTTAAAACATAAGGAATGAATGTGATAAGTGTTTAAAAATATAATGGATGATGCCACATAATGTATAAAAATCATGGATTTAATTAAAAATCCTCATTACAATAATTTAATCAATTTATCACCCATATATGAAATGTAATGATGCATGTTTTCTATTCATAAGCTTTTGTAAACTAAAATAATATGTATGATATAATTAGTGGTCATATAAATATCATTTTTGACATCCATCCGGTATCTAATCATATAATACAAATAATTTTAATAGACAAACTCTTATAAAAAGAAATTGATGTTTTATGAATGCATTTGAAAATTGGATTGTTGCTATTTGGGAATTTTTGAGGTTTACCATGAGACTCAAACACCCTAGTTGACTTAACAAAAGCTGTATACTTACCATACTAGACTTTAGAAACATAAGGCTTTCACTAGGATAGGCCCTAACTATTCATTATCTATGTGTGTAGATGAGTATATTAATATAAGGCATAAGCATACCCCAATGTCAGGTGGGATTCTTTCATCCCATTGCTAATATTGGGGGTCCACATATGTTTATCCAATCCTAGGTTTATATTTTAGTTGGACTAGACAACTAGGCGATACAGGACACCTAAAGCTAGCTCTTCCACATTCAAAAATCGGTCTATACATAAGCGAGGTACTAATGCATCATATATATCATCATGCATAAGGTACAGTAGTGCTAGCAATTCCATGGATTCAAGTTCACTCCCTTATTTTATTCAATATTGTAGGATACTTGCTCATATATAATTGTGTAAGGGATTTGATTCCACTTTGACTTTGAAATTTCTTTGAATCTTAATTTGATCGTAATTTGAACTTTGCTTTTTGATATTCATTTGATCTTCATTTTAACTTTGATTTCTGATCTTCATTTGATCTTCACTTTCTGGAATTTACATTTGATAATTTTCTTTAGAAACTTTCCTTTGGGGTTTTGAATTTTTGGGATACTATTTTTGGGATATCGATATCGATCTATGATATCAATATGGGATATCAATCTAGGATGTCAATCTATGATATCGATCTAGGGTATCAATATTGAGGATTTTTGTAGGATGTTACTCTCGTATATTGCTCATTTTATCATAAGCAAAGGATTCTTGGTAGGGAACAAACTTGTCCTTTTGCCAATTACCAACATTTCTCATACCATCCACATAGGGGCATAAGTAAGAATAACTCTTTTCACCTCAGGATACCTGGTCCTACTTTGTGGCTTTCATATTCCCCTAGTCCTTATTAGGAATGCTTAATTTATTTGATTAGTGATAGGATTCTGATATGCTAAGGGCTATACTAGCTAGATCTCAACTAAAAAATCAAAGCAAGATTTCTATCAAATCTTGATAAGATCTCTAGTTATGGTTGAATAACCAGAAAACCCTAGTATATTCTTCATAGAAACATGATGGGTTGTGTTGAGAAACACAATTACTCACATGAATGATGGATTATGATAAATGCAGAGATGCATGATTGAAAACACAAATGTGGCATCATTTTTAATACTGAAAAACACAAATACATCACTACAAGATGCAACGAATGCAGAATGCCTATATGCAATGCAATGATGAATGCATGTGTAAATGAAAATGCCTAATACAAATGTAAATGTTTTTAGATTTTAAGCTTTACCAAGTTTTTTGAATTTTATTGATTTTTAAATTTTTATTTATTTTGAGCCTTTATATATGACCAAACGGTGATTACATACCTTTGGAGACTTTGGGATTTGACAAAGCAGTTTTAAGAACCCTTGGATCCTTTAAATTGACCTAGCAATTTTTCAAAAAATCCTTGGGGATTTTAGGTTGACCAAAGGGATTATTAGCACCTTTGGAGCTTTTAGGAACGACCAAGTGGTTATTAGGAATCCTTGCAGCCTTTTGGTATGACCAAGTGGTTATAAGAAAATCCTCGAGGCCTTTTGGGATTGACTGAGTGGTTTTGAGCAAACCCTCAGAGCCTTTAACTGACATGACCAAGTGAATTTTAGAACCCTTGGTGCCCTTTTCTACGATCTCAAGCATAGAACGCCTTAATATGGATGATGTTGAGAGGTTCAGGCTCTTCAACACCCCCTAGCGATGTTAGGCGATAGGTACCTAGACTAATATTTTTATATATGATAAAATGGCCTAGCCAATTAGCCATGAATTTTTCTCGCATATCAGGCAAAAAATTAGAGTTCTATTGGTTCTCTTTGAGCACAAGATTTCCAACTTCAAAGTCTCTCTGGAGGACTTTGATTTTATAAGCTTGTTTTAGTAACTCCTAATAAATATGAAGATGCTCTAGGGCATTCATACGATTCTCATCCAGTAGCATCAGTTGATCCATTCGAGCTTGCCATGCAGTGTCATCATCGATGAACTCTTTCAATGAGATGTGCATCATTGGAATTTCCAACTCTAAAGGCATAATGGCCTCAGTGCCATATACTAGTGAAAATGGCATTGCCCTAGTGGGCGTTTGAATGCTAGTCTTGTAATTCCATAATGCAAGGGGTAGTTGGATATGCTAATATTTGTGGTGTTCTTGGACCATATTTTTCAAGATAACCACCACTATCTTGTTTGAGGCCTCAGCTTGCCCATTTTCCTATGGATAATAAGAAGTTGCAAAACTATATTTGACTCTATATTTAGATGTCAAAGATCTCACAGTTTTGTTCTTAAATGATGTCCTATTATCCAAAATTATATTGGATGGAATCCCAAGATGACATATGATATGCTCGAGTATAAACTCTGCTATGTGAGCTCTAGTTGTCGTTCTTAAGGGTATTGCTTCCACCCATTTTGTGAAATACTCAGTAGCCATGATAATAAATGTATGTCGACCCGATGATGGAGGAGAGATATTGCCTATAATATCTAATCCCCACTAATAAAATGGACAAGATGCTTGGATGGGATGTAATTCCTGCAATGGCAAGTGCATAAGATTAGCATGATGCTAAAATTTGACACATTTCTTGACATACACATTGCACTCCTCCATAGTGGGCCAATAGTAACCCATTCAAAGGATGCACTTAACGATGGCCATATCGCTGAAATGGCCACATCACATACCATCATGAGATTGTGAAATTACCCATGATACCTCTTGGGACTCTAGAAAATGAAGTAGAACTCCATTGTAGCCTCATTGATACAAGATGTCTCCTATAAAGACATATTTAGTCATATTATGCTTGAATGCACCTTTTGCAACATGCGATAATACCTCTAGGATCATACCAAGTTTTAAGATGTCTTGGATTTATGACATCCAACTCTGACAAGCCTCAGATTTGACTGCCAATATGACTTGCTCCCCTTGCATATTTACTTTAGAAAATGCAGACTAGGAAACAACCTTGTGGTGAATGGTGGTACACTCCCTTTTAGACTCTGAGAGGTTAATGACCCCTAGGGTGCCTTCTTTAGAAAGTCTCCAGCTCTACAGAACCATTCAACTTTTGGTTCCATGCTAATCATGTTGATTGACTCTTTATTATTAAAGGTAGCACGCTTTGTTGTAGTATGTGAGAGCATATTGACATGAATGGTAGTGAAATATATAGATGGATTCTAAGGGATTAAGGATCCCAAAGAAGCCATGGTGTCTGCAAACCTATTTGATGAACGAGGGATTACCTCGATGTCATACCATTCCAATTTAGCCAAATATATAGCAACAAGATGTTTATAAGCTTTCAGTACGAGACATCAACATTGAAAGAGCCCCTTAACTTGGTTTACTATGAGAAATGAGTCACCAAATATGTTTATTCTTTTAATGTTCATGGTGATGGCTATGTGGAGGTCTAGCTATAGGGCTTCGTACTCAGCGTTTTTGGTGCATGTAAAGTATAATTTAAATGACAAGGGCATTGGATCTCCTTGCAGTGTGAAAAATACTATTCTTGCACCACCCCCTTGCTTGCACTTTGAATCATCGAATAACAAAGTCATGTCAGCATTATTCTCTGGTTCTTTAGGTTTGAGAGTTTTGGATATGACAAAGACTACATCATCTAAAATCTCAATAGTCATAGGTCTACTATTTGATAGTGGTGCCTCAACCAGCTGATCAGCTATGACTTATCCCTTAATGGTCTTTTGGCTTATGAATTCCAAGTTGAATTCTATCAGTAGCATGATCCACTTTGTAGTATGTGTATTATGATACCTCTTACTCATCATGTATTGCAAAGGATTTTGTTTGGATATAACATATGTCATATGACTCAGTATATAGTACCACAATTTCTTAGTAGTGAACACTACTGCTAAACATAACTTTTCCACATATGCATATCCGAGCTCATAGCTCACCAAGGTTCGATTGATATAATATATGGCTTGTTCTTTTCTTTACACATTATTTTGGGCTAACATGGTCCTTGATGCAAAGTCGATTGTTGATATATATAATAGAAATGGCACATCTGGCCTTGGTAGATCTAGCACTAGCAACGTTGCTAGGTATTGCTTTATTTTAGTGAAATATGCTCGACAGTCCTCATCCTAGTTGAAATGGACCCCCTTATGTAGCAGTTGATTCATGGGTCAACATTTATCTGATAACTGAGTGATGAATCACTTTATCTATGCTACTTTACCCTGAAGGCTCCTTAATTCTTTGATGTTTGAGGGAGGATGCATCTCTAAGATAACCTCGACCTTCATTGGGTCGACTTCGATGACTCATTTAGAAATGATTAATCCTAAGATTTTACTACAAGTTACACCAAATATGCACTTCTTAGGATTTAGCCTAACATTGTGCTCTATCATGTGATTGAAGACCTTCCTTAAGACCTTTGCATGCTCTTCTCACAACAATAACTTGGCAAACAAGTCATCAACATAATATTATAGAATCTTATGCATGTAGTCATGAAAAAAGTATTTCATGGCCCACTGATATGTGGCGCCAACATTTGTAAGACCAAATGGCATAACTTTATAGTAGAATGTTCCCCATGGCATTATAAACATGGTTTTATGTTGGTCTTCAAGTTTAATATGAATTTTATTTTAACCAAAAAATTCATCCATCAGGGAGAGCATCTCATGACTTATAGTTGCGTCCATAAGAGAATAAATATTTGTAAATAGAAATGAATTTTTGGGTGTTACCTTATTCAGGTCTCTGAAATCCATACAAATATGGATTCTTCCATCGGGTTTTCCTATGGGCACCATATTGGATACCCATTTCGAATAGTCGATGGAGATTACAAACTCTACGTCTAATAACTTTTGTAGCTCATATTTCACCAGTAAGGCTACTTTTGGATGCATCTTTCTAAGCTTCTACTTGATCGAATTCTTCGTCAAATCTAGCGAAAGGTTATGAATAACCAATTTTGGGTCTAGACCTGGCATATATTTGTATGTCCAAGCAAAAATATTAGGTCTCTCTTTCAATAGAGGGATGATGGTGGCACACTCATCTGGAGTGAGACTCTCTCCAAATTTAACCTTCCTTGGATTAGTGGGATCATTACTAATATCCACATCGAAGGTTTCCTCTACTGGCATGTGTGATCACTCCTCAAGCTGATGAGGTGTAGGGGTCAAATGGATGTCATTATATGGTTTGATAGGTTCCATGTTGGAAGTATTTTTATCATGATAGACATCATAAGCACAACATGATACAAAATGAAATGGTTGCAACATTTCTTCATTAGGGAAGAAATATTTAGGCTCAATAGGTGAGTCAACATGATCCCAATTGATAGCATCTACATTGAGATACAATGGTTTGGATGGATCAACTGGATTATGGAGTGGGGTGGTCAAATCAATGGAGACCATATTGATGGAATGGAATTGATCTCCAAGACCACATAGATAAACCTCTACATCATTGATGGATCTCCCATACTTGATATTTGGCTCTATTAGCATGGGCACAAATGGATCCTCTCTATGTAGACCATGAATAACTAGGTCCTCTCTATGCACTAATTGCAATATTGGATCATTTGACTCAGTGGGTTTCTCGTACATAGGTAGTTTAGAAAACACCATGTGATAGATCACATCAATTTTTAGTGGTCTTCCTCTAAGGTGAGGATTCAGATTGATCTCTTTGTGCATGTTCTCAGTCGTATATGGTGCATTATGATAGCGTAAGTAGGGAGGTCCTAGGTAGGCTCTCTCTGTCTTGTACTCTTCACCACTATCATAATACAATCCTTCATTTACCCCCATTGGAATGGGATATTCTAGAAAATATGGCCCCATATAGGTTATCTCTTAATAATTATCATTTATGTCTGGTAAAATTGGGTACAAGTTTTGTAAGTACGATACTACCTCACAAATTGGGTCTACCTCATATCCCGACTAATTGTTGGGTGAAGACTCACTGTACACCAAGATATTCTCATGATACATCTTAGGTGGTGCTATGGTGATGTAAGACACCATCCAACTATCCCTTTAGAATGCAGAATGATTAGGGTGATATGGGTTGAAATCTACATCATCCCCCAGACTAAGGTACAAGGGATCTAATAATACTATGAGCAAATCATCTTGTCCTCGTATCTATAACCCTAGCCCAAACCTATCAATTTCCAACTGATAACACGACTCAAGAAGAGTCCTACATCCTTGTTTAAAAAGACCAAGGTTGTACCCATGCCAATGATATAACTCAAAAATATGTATGGCATATTCAGGGTTGGATAGATAAAAAACATTTACTATGAATGGTTTGTTGTCATCTTCCTCCATGGGCATTCATGTTGGAAGTTTATCCAACCCAATGTAGATGAAGTTAGTTTGAATAGGTGGCTCTCCTAATGACACTACTAATCTAATCAGAAAACTATGAGCATGCAGTCGGTCCATCTCTTGTGCAGTCTCCAAAATCGGTCTTAAGGTTATATTCTACACAATATACTCACCTAACCCTTTGTTGGCAAGATGTACAGTCACCCACGATGTGGATGACCTTGCTAAAAATGTAGGCAAGGCAGGCTGAGGTACCTCCTCAGCTTTGTCTTGGGATTCATCCACTTACATGGGAGTGGGAGTGGGATTCTTCCTCTTCGTCACTATCATAATACAATCCTTCATTTGGCCCCATTGGAATGGGATATTCTAGAAAATGTGGCCCCATATAGGAGCCTCTTTGATGACTGGTTCAGGCACATGCTTCTTCTCTTTTTTTCCCATTTTCTCCTTTAACTTCCTTTCATCCCAAAGCATCACTAATTTAGTAAGTTTCAATGAAGTAGCACTAGTGTGCTCAGATCTGTGCAATACAGATGTCAAATATTGAGCACTCACTATTGGTTTACCTATTGGATTCTAAATGATGATGAAGGCTAGATGTCCAGGTGTGTTGATGGGAGTATGAAACCCCCAGGTAGATCCACTAGGTTCACGAACTTGAAAGGTTCTTCATTTGATGACACTATATGAACCTTCCTCTCATGAATATATTTTACACATTGATGTAATATAGAGGGTGCACAATACATTTCTTGAATCCAAGGCCTCCCGAGTAGGATGTTATATTGCATGGTACCTTGGATCACATGACACATCATGGAGATGGTCCTTAGGCCCACCTGAATAGGTAGGACAATTGTGCCAAACATCGAGCATAGGCCATCATTAAATGCTCTAAATTTTGTTGAGCATTTGAGGTGTTGTCATTGTTGTCAACACTTCTACTTTTTCTCCTAGTTGGCATCCTATTCATCATGGTGATTATGCTGCAGTTTGGGCAATGTTGCAAAATGTTGTGTGTATTTGAACACACCTTTTACGGAGACTTTGGAGGTATAATTTGTGGTTATTGCATATATTATTTCTCTTGGTTCTATGTTTATGGCACATTTATTTATGTAAAGGTGATATAAGGTTGCATTTGTATTTTCTATGTGCCTTGGTGCTATATTGTAACATTCAACATTTATTTATTTCCACTATGTCATCTCCAAGTTCCTTGGAATGTGTTCCAAGACTTAGGAATGGAGGGAAAATTGATTTTAATTATTTAATAATGCATCATAAGGGTTAGGAATTATTTCCAATATTTATTGGAATTTATTTTGTGGTGCAAAAATGGAAATATGCTAATTGGGGTGTTCAACTTGGTGTGGGACTCACTTTATGACATCCGTCATAGTGGTGTAAGGAAAGAATATTTTGCTGCCCTATTTTTGTGGGATTTTGGAGATATGGGACGTGATAATTGCCAAATTAGTGTTTAGACACTTTGGAATATTATTTTTGTTGTGTAAGAGCATCTCCACTTTGATTGGCAGCTGGTGAGTGTGTGTAGTGGTGATGGCAACAATTTCTTTTTTGGAAAATTAGAAATTTCCTCAACTTGGGCATGATTTTTTGAGTGATTTTCTACTCATGGTTTTGGAAACCATTTATGGTTTCTCTCCATATCATTTATCTATAAATTCAGTGTTTGAGATGGTGGAATTATGGAGTTTTTGTTGAGAGTAACAAGGTGCTATCGGAATGCTGCCAAAATTTTTGTAGAAGACATAAGTGTATAGATTTTAGCATGCAGGTTTGGGAACCTATTGTGGATGGAGAGAGAATAATTTTGATATGTTTATTGCAGGTGTTGGATCATATTTGACAGAAAAATCATTTTGCAGTGGTTGGGTGCACAGTTGGTTTGCAGCAGTGTTGTTGGTTTTGAGCTTGCAGGCTTGTTAGAGCTTGCTTTTACTGGAAGCATTTTTATGCTTTATTTTTCATCATATTATTATTATTTTGATCTGATATAGGTGGGTTGCAGCCCTCCTTCTGTTGTGGCAGAGAAACTTTAGTGTATTTCATTTTGAGGCTTGTTCTATGCAGCAGTCATAGCAAGCAATTCTCTTTGGGAGGTTTTTTACCCTTGTGGTTTTCCTCCGGCATATCATGTGTTGTGGGTTGTTTCTCTTGCATATATGTTGCTGCTATACATGAGTTTATTTCTGTTTTAAATCATATTTCAAATTGGAAATTAAAGTTTTAAATTGCACAGATTCACCCCCCCTCTCTGTGCCATTGTTATACTAACAATTGGTATCAGAGCCTGGTTGTCCTTTTAGCAGCTTAATCAGCTTGGATTGATTCCTGGTTCACAATGGCTAATAGGGATGTCAACACTGGCAAGGTGCCATACTTTTATGGGAGTGATTATGCATTTTGGAGTTACAAGATGATGGACTATTTGGGTTCTCTTGGTATTGGTGTGTATCTTTCAGTTAAGAATGGTTATGCTTTTCCTGCTACAATTCCTACAGATCCTGATGCAATCAAAGAATATGAAAACAATATGAAGGCCAAATATACTATCACAAATGCTCTTGCACCAAGTGAATTGGTGAAGGTTATGGGTTTGCAAATAGCAAAAGAAGTATGGGATAAGTTGCAAGCTATTCATGAAGGTAATGACAAAGTTAAGGAAGCTAAACTTCAAATTTTTAGAGCTCAATTTGAGAGTCTCCGAATGGATGAGAATGAGGATATTTCTGCCTACATGCTTCGTGTGAGTGAGGTGATCACTTCTCTTAGAGGTTTAGGAGAGACTATCATAGATAGTATTGTTGTGAAGAAGGTTCTTCGTTCTTTGACTTCAAAGTTTGATTCAAAGGTTTCTGCAATTGAAGAAGCAAAGGACTTAAACAATCTCCCACTAGATGAACTACATGGCTCTCTTATTGCATATGAGATGAGAGTTGGTTGCAGCAAGTCTACTGAAAAGGAAAGTGCTTTCAAAGCATTCAAAAACATGAAATTGAATCCACAATCCGATGAAGAGAGATTCTCAGATGAAGAGCAAGCAAACTTTGTTCGAAAATTGAAAAGAGGAAAAGGGAAATACAATGGAAAGTTGCCATTGAAATGTTTTGAGTGTGGGCGCATTGGGCATTTTGCTTCAAAATGTCCTTACAAGGAGCACTTAGATGATGATGGTGAGAGTCACAAGAACAAGAAGGAGTACAAAAAGAAAGCTTCAAGATTTAGCAAGAGATTCTCAAGGAGAAAGGTTTTGATGACACATGAAGATAGTGATTCTTCAGATGAGAGCATAGATGATTCAGATGAAGAGGCTACTGAAGTCCTCTTTATGGCTATTGAAGACAAATCCAATATAAATGCAAACAAAGAGGATGATGAATCTGAAATTTATTTTGAGGAAGAGCTTGCAATAGCATTGGAACAATATGAAATTGAGAGAAAGAGAAACAAAAGGATGAATGAAAAGATCAAGGAGCTAAACAAACTCAATGAAGACTTGTTGATGCAACATGAAGAGTCAAAAAGATTTGCTGACCAAAATATTTCAGATTTAGAGGAGTCCAATAATGTGGCTACAAAAATGATACAAGACTTAAAAGTTCAAGTTGAAGAGTCCAAGAAAATAATAGATGATCTTAAGAATCAGGTATGTGAAAAATCTGATTTGTGTTGCAAACTAAAAGAGGAGATTGTTACTTTGAGAAAGCAACTTGAAAAGGCTAATTTGGATTTGAGCACTAATTTTAAATTTCAGAAAAGTTCTAATCAGCTTGATGAGCTTATTGGTAGTCAAAGATACACCAAAATCAAGTTTGGTTTGGGGTTTGATGAAGGTGAAAGTTCATATGTTGCCAAAGATGCAAAATCAGTTGGTGAAAGCTTGAAGAATGAGAAACCCATTGTAGAGAAACCCCAAGGAGATAAAAAGAAAGAAGAAAAGGTCTCAAATCAGACCAACAACAGAAATATGCCTTATCATACCATAAATGTTAGCAATGATGAGTTTCAAAAGGTAAAACATCAAATGGGAAGAGCACCTAGAAGGAGTTTCAATTCATGGCATCAAGTTCAATACAAGTATACTCCTTCCTTTTCTGGTTATTGTTTTAAGTGCAATACTTATGGTCACAAGATGATGGATTGTAGGCTTAATGTTAGGCCTAAGAGCTTTGTTAGTCACAACTCATTTGCTCCTCTCATTGATTTTCATGTTGAGTGTTACAAGTGTAATAACTTTGGTCACATTGCTAGAGATTGCAGAACTATTTTTGTGACTAATCAAATGCAGGATAGAAGTAGCAACAAGCCTCCAAAGGTGCAAAACAAGAAATCCATGATGCATAAAGACCATTTTCCCAAGAAGGCCGTGAGGTATGAGGAAGATAAGAAATCAGAAAACAAGCCCAAGATGACATGGGTTGAGAAGGGAAAGTCAAAACAGGAAGACATTACTAAGCATGATTCATTGATTGTTCAAACCGCTTTCAAGGCACAAAGAAAGGCTACATCTTGGATCATTGATAGTGGATGCTCTAGTCACATGACTGGAGATAGAAGGCAACTTACAAGATTGCAAGATTATGATGGTGGTTCGGTAAAGTTTGGCAACAATAACAATGCAAAGATTGTGGGTAAAGGTATGGTCAACATCAACAATGGTAAAATCACTTCTCATGATGTTCTTTTTGTTGATGGCCTCAAGCATAATATTTTAAGTGTTAGCCAAATGTGTGATAGTGGCAAAGATGTGATTTTTAAATCAGATGGTTGTGAGATTAGATGTGCTATGAGTGGTAAAATATTGGCAAAGGCTACAAGAACTTCAGGAAATTTGTACAATCTTTGTAGTGCAAATGAGAAAACATGCTTCATTGGACAAGTTGATGATAGTTGGTTATGGCACAAGAGGCTTGGCCATATTAACTTTGATAGCTTGGTTAAGATCAGCTCCAAGAATTCAATAAGACATCTTCCAAAGTTGACTAAGCCAAACAATAGCATATGCGCATCATGTCAACAAGGCAAGCAAACCAAATCACACTTCAAAACTAAGGAATATTCTACAACAAGGCCTTTGGAGCTTGTGCATACCGATGTGTGTGGTCCTATGAGGACTAAAGGAACTAATGGTGAGAGGTATTTCATTTTGTTTATTGATGATTATTCTAGACTAACATGGGTATCTTTCATGAAGGAGAAATCAGAGGCTTTTATTTGTTTCAAAGTGTTTAAGGCTATGGTTGAGAATGATACAGGAAAGAGGATCAAATGCTTGAGATCCGATAGAGGTGGTGAGTTCACTTCTAGTGAGTTTGATAATTTTTGTCATGAGCATGGTATTAGAAGACAACTTTCAGCAGCAAGAACACCTCAACAAAATGGGGTGGTTGAGAGAAAGAACAGAACAGTACAAGAAATGGCTAGAACAATGCTTAATGATTCACAGGTTGCAACTAGATTTTGGAAGGAAGCAGTGCATACAACAGTATACATACAAAATAGGTGCATGCTTAGAGTTCATAGCCATATGACACCCTATGAACTATGGACAGGAAAGAAAGCTTCAGTTAAGCATTTCAGAGTATTTGGGTCCAAGTGCTACATAAGGAGAGATAAGTACAATCTTGGCAAGTTTGAAGATAGAGCAGATGAGGGGATTTTCCTTGGCTACTCCACCAAAAGCAAGGCTTATAGATGCTTCAACAAGAAGCTTGGAAAAGTGGTAGAAAGTGCAAATGTGAGGGTTGATGAAGGACATGTTCCCAAAGTTGATCTTGAGGAGTCTTCACCATCACAGTTTGAACCATATGAGGAAGAAGAAGTGCAAGATGAAAACAAGCAAGTTTCAGAAGGAGAAGAACAAAGTGAAGCTACCAAGTCACCTCCAAAATACATCAAGAAGAATCATCCAATGGATCAAATCATAGGTGATCCAACACAAGGTGTGCAAACAAGGAGAAAATTGGTAAGACCAAATGAGCAAAGTCACTTTTCATTGTTATCACAAGTTGAGCCTAAATATTTTATTGAAGCTTCTAAGGATAATAGTTGGACTCATGCTATGGAAGAGGAGATTAATCAAATTGAAAAGAACAACACTTGGGAATTGGTTCCAAGACCAATGAACAAAAATGTAATTGGAGCCAAGTGGGTGTTTAGAAACAAGCTCAATGAGGATGGCAAAGTTGTTCGAAATAAGGCAAGATTAGTGTGCAAGGGGTATGCTCAAGTTGAAGGTATTGATTTTGATGAAAATTTTGCTCCTGTTGCTAGATTAGAAGCCATCCGAATGTTTCTTTCTTTTGTTGTTCATAAGAACTTTAAGGTTTATCAAATGGATGTGAAATCTGCTTTTCTTAATGGCAATTTGGAAGAGGAAGTTTATATGGAGCAACCTGAAGGATTTCAGCTTGGGGATGAGAACTATGTTTGCAGGTTAAAGAAGGCTTTGTATGGGCTCAAGCAAGCCCCAAGAGCATGGTATGCAAGGTTGGATAAGTATATTTTGCAGCAAGGCTTCCAAAAGGGTAAGGTTGATAGCAACTTGTACTTCAAAGTTGTTGATTCCCATCAGCTAGTGATTGTTGTTTATGTTGATGATATTATTTTTGGTGGAAGCAAAGATAGTATGTGTCATAATTTTTCTGCTGCTATGCAAAGTGAGTTTGAGATGTCCATGATTGGAGAGTTGTCTTATTTTCTTGGTCTACAAATTGCTCAACTTGATAGAGGCATTTTCATTTCACAATCAAAATATGTCAAGGAAATATTGAAAAAGTTTAACATGGAGGATTCTCAACCTGTGAGTACACCTATGGTAACCGGATGTAAGCTAAGTAAGGATGATGAGTCTCCTCTTGTTGATCAAACACTCTATAGGTCTATGATTGGAAGTTTATTATATCTAACTGCTTCTAGGCCTGATATTTTGCAAGTTGTTTGTATGGTTGCTAGATTTCAGAGTGCACCCAAAGAAACACATGTGAAAGTTGTTAAGAGGATTTTCAGATATCTCAAGGGGACTATGGAATTTGGATTATGGTATCCAAGAGGAAAATACTTCACACTTAGAGCCTACATAGATGCATATTGGGCAGGATGTGTTGATGATCGAAAAAGCACTAGTGGTGGTGCTTTCTATCTTGGTGACATGCTTGTTTCTTGGCATAGCAAGAAGCAAGACTCAGTATCACTCTCTACTACTGAAGCTGAGTATATTGCTGCTGCCTCATGTTGTACTCAAGTGCTTTGGATGAAACAAATGCTTGTAGACTTGGGTATTCAGATTGGTGAGCCTATCTCTCTTCTTTGTGACAATACTAGTGCTATTAATATTTCCAAGAACCCAGTTTTGCATTCAAAGACTAAGCACATAGATATAAAGTATCATTTCTTGAAGGAGAAGGTTTCTAATGGTCTGGTTGCTTTGGATTTTGTGCCTACAAAGCAACAAGTTGCTGATATATTCACTAAGCCATTGCCTATGGAGACATTTGAGCATTTGAGACAACTCTTGGGAGTTGTTTCTTCTCCATCTCACTAGATATTTTTGTTGGTGCACATCCTCAGGGGGAGCTTCTTATGGTCTGATTTTATGCTCCTATTTCTGATATTTCATGTTCATATTTTCTGATGTATGCTTGAGGATGATGGTTGCAGAGTTTGGTGTTGTTCGGGTTGTTCGGTTGTTGCCTAGTTGCTTGGCAACTTCTTGCAGTTTGGTGAGATTTTGTTGGGTATCTCTTTGCTGTTGTAGCTACTATACTTTCATGTTGAATATCAGTTCATATCAGATATATATATCAGTTATTTTCACAACAGCAAGGTTTAGTATTGTTTGATGCATTCTATGGTACCTGGTTGTAGTGTTGTGCGAGCTAGTGGCACTGTATCTTGTGTAGAACTTCTTTGGGGTATCTTGTAATCTTTCCCATTGATGTTTTCATCACTACACTCTATTATTTCATATTCAAATCAGTTTAAAGTGTCTTGGTGCTTTGGTTCAGGGAGAGTTGTAATGTTTATCATGTTTTCAGATGCACTGGTTGCCCTTTGTCATTGATTGTCAAAGGGGGAGAGAGTTGGATAATCTGCTTCTTGTGCTCTTTGATTTCAGATCTGTATGGTTGGTGTTAGGGGGAGAAATTTGATGTTGTTTCAGGTGTGAGATATGTTGAAGAATGTTGCACTTCTTGGTTTGTGCTTTACAGGCTTTACAGGACCTTCTTGTTGCCTATTTCATGGTCTTGGTTGTTGTAGTTTATCTGCAGATTATTTGGTGTTGCCAACAATGCCAAAGGGGGAGATTGTTGAGAATTTGAGGTGTTGTCATTGTTGTCAACACTTCTACTTTTTCTCCTAGTTGGCATCCTATTCATCATGGTGATTATGCTGCAGTTTGGGCAATGTTGCAAAATGTTGTGTGTATTTGAACACACCTTTTACGGAGACTTTGGAGGTATAATTTGTGGTTATTGCATATATTATTTCTCTTGGTTCTATGTTTATGGCACATTTATTTATGTAAAGGTGATATAAGGTTGCATTTGTATTTTCTATGTGCCTTGGTGCTATATTGTAACATTCAACATTTATTTATTTCCACTATGTCATCTCCAAGTTCCTTGGAATGTGTTCCAAGACTTAGGAATGGAGGGAAAATTGATTTTAATTATTTAATAATGCATCATAAGGGTTAGGAATTATTTCCAATATTTATTGGAATTTATTTTGTGGTGCAAAAATGGAAATATGCTAATTGGGGTGTTCAACTTGGTGTGGGACTCACTTTATGACATCCGTCATAGTGGTGTAAGGAAAGAATATTTTGCTGCCCTATTTTTGTGGGATTTTGGAGATATGGGACGTGATAATTGCAAAATTAGTGTTTAGACACTTTGGAATATTATTTTTGTTGTGTAAGAGCATCTCCACTTTGATTGGCAGCTGGTGAGTGTGTGTAGTGGTGATGGCAACAATTTCTTTTTTGGAAAATTAGAAATTTCCTCAACTTGGGCGTGATTTTTTGAGTGATTTTCTACTCATGGTTTTGGAAACCATTTATGGTTTCTCTCCATATCATTTATCTATAAATTCAGTGTTTGAGATGGTGGAATTATGGAGTTTTTGTTGAGAGTAACAGGGTGCTGCCGGAATGCTGCCAAAATTTCTGTAGAAGACATAAGTGTATAGATTTTAGCATGCAGGTTTGGGAACCTATTGTGGATGGAGAGAGAATAATTTTGATATGTTTATTGCAGGTGTTGGATCATATTTGACAGAAAAATCATTTTGCAGTGGTTGGGTGCACAGTTGGTTTGCAGCAGTGTTGTTGGTTTTGAGCTTGCAGGCTTGTTAGAGCTTGCTTTTACTGGAAGCATTTTTATGCTTTATTTTTCATCATATTATTATTATTTTGATCTGATATAGGTGGGTTGCAGCCCTCCTTCTGTTGTGGCAGAGAAACTTTAGTGTATTTCATTTTGAGGCTTGTTCTATGCAGCAGTCATAGCAAGCAATTCTCTTTGGGAGGTTTTTTACCCTTGTGGTTTTCCTCCGGCATATCATGTGTTGTGGGTTGTTTCTCTTGCATATATGTTGCTGCTATACATGAGTTTATTTCTGTTTTAAATAAGATTTCAAATTGGAAATTAAAGTTTTAAATTGCACAGATTCACCCCCCCTCTCTGTGCCATTGTTATACTAACAAATGTGAAGGTGGTGGGCACAATATGTGACTTGGGAAATTTTAAATTTCTCGATGCCTTCGTCATTATTATGTTGATCGACAAACCAGTATAAATCAAGACCCTATTCAATGGCATGTGATTAACACATGCAATGATATGCAATGGTGGTTCAGCTGTATTTGTAGGAACCATCCTAATTTCATGATCATAAAATTAGATCATAGGCTCCTGGCACTTTTGTACCTATCCCACAAAATTGGTAAATTCTTGAGCATCTTGAGACTGTACTTTGATGGACCTCAGAATGTCCATGAGAGTTTGTCTATGCCTAGGGGACTATTGTATCAACTCATAAATAGACAACTTTGTAGGTATTATCTATAGGTTTTGAACCAACCTGCTCTATATAGTCACCACCAGTCTCTTTGGTGTGCCTGGGATATTCTAAACTGGCCACTGATTAATCATAGCTTGTATCCTTATGGGAGTGCAAGGTTGATTCAAATGTTCATATCTCCCATTCCTGGTAACAACATTAACCATTCTTATGAACCCCTAGGTAGGTGGTTCAACATGCACTTGGTTAACCTATCCAACGTTGTTGCACGGTGCCTAATGGTTTGGCAATGGATTTTTATAAATCCCCATGTTTTTGTTTTCAGGTGCCAATGGGTTATTTAGCACTATAAGCTCACCCTTATCAATCATATTTTGCACAATGTTTTTGAAGGACCAACACACTTCGATATCGTGGCCCTTCATGTGATGGAATATGCAAAATAGGTCATCCTGATACCCCTTTGACTTGGGCTGATTAGGATCAACCACCTTAACCTCTGGTAGTCTGATTGCCTTAGCCTTGCATAACTGATGGAATATTGATGTCAATGATTCTGCAAAAGGCATGAATTGGCAAGGTGGGCGTTGTTCTTTATTTTTTCCCTTATAATTATTATTGCAATTTTTGTACTACACAGGAGGAGGTTGGGCCTAATAATTTTGCTTTTGTTGCCCCTTATCTTCTCTCTGGAGGTTTAGCACCACCTAATTGATGTGGGCCTGCTTGCCTTGTTATTTTGTGGAGCTCTTCTTATACCCCTCCTTCCTATTCTTAAGCTTCAAGTTGCATTCTTACAACTTGATATCCTCAATTACTTTGGCTTGCACCAAAGATTCCTTGAATTTTGGATATTGCTATAGTTGCAACAATAATGAGATGTGCTTAGAACAACTCTTGGTGAAAATTCGAGTCATTTTTGTAGTAGGAATAGGGAATGGCAGCTTTACCATTAATCTCCTCCACATCTTTCCATACTATTCAATTGGCTTATTATTGCGCTAAGCTAGTGTAGTCAGGTCAGAAAGATTAGCTTGTTTCTTGATGCTAAAAGAAAGAATTCATGGAAAGTGTTAGCCAGCTGATCAAAACTGGTGATACTATGCTTCTTCAGTTTATTGAACCACTCTTGGGCTGGGCCTAAGAGGGTTGTGATGAATGTACGCAAAAGCAAGGCATTTTTGCTTGCAATCTAGAAGCATACATCCAAAAATATTTTGACATGCTCTTGCACATATTTTTCATCTTTGAATTTATCTAACCTAGGCATGAAAAAATGCTCAGGGTATGCTGGAGTAGGCACCGAGGGGTCCAAAGGCTCCTTATGAATCTTGCTCAATGTTAGATTTTGAAAAGTTGTACCTTGCCTCTCGATTACTTTTACCTTCTTAGGTAAGGCCTTATAGGCCTGTGAGGATAGAAAGTCCTCCTCCCTAAGCTGACGTGAGGGTGTTCTTGGAGGTACATTCTTCCTCTTTCAAGGTAGAGGACATTTCTCTTCCTCCTCCTTAACTTGGGAGTCTTTAGGATACTCTTGATCAACTCCAACTCCCTCTTCTTCCTCATATTTTCACTACTCCTACTCTTTGAACGATGGTGGTCATTATCTCTATTGGATACTAATATGAGTGTGAGCATCTCCATGCTCCTGCTGCACATCATATTGAGAAAAATACTTCCTATGAATGTGTTCTCCTTACTCAAAGTTAGTATATAGACCAGCCCTGGCTAGCCTATCCTCCTAATATACATGCTCCTTTTGGGTAAGGATGTGTTTCTCACACATGCACTGCTCATATAGTCCTTTTCTAATGAGCTTCTACACCTAAATATTCTCATCTTCGATGTGTTGCATCTCAAGGTGAGTATCCTCCAATTGATCTTGGAGGAGCTATCATCACTATTCGGATACTAGTCTATGTGATTTATCAAATTGATTGATCGTAATAAACCTCTAGTATGCATACTCTATGCGAGTGACCTTATCTGACTAATTTGTAATGCTTTATTTTCCATGGAAATGGTATTGGCATCCTACTAAGCCTTGTGCTTTGTTCCACCATGTGTTGATGGTGTATGTGTTACATGAGAGTACTTGGAATCCTCTCCATGCTCTCTAGAAGTCCTAATAGAACTACCACTATGCTTACTCAGGGCATAAGTGGGTGGAGCCAAAGGCTTATAGCCTAGATACTCAAGGAAACTACCTAAGCCATCCAACTATCTATATCTCCATAGCTCGTGTGGTGGTGTGCCATTGGATCCCACCTTAGCCATATCAATAGTGATATTTTGAGGTTCACTACGTGTGGAGTCTACACAGGCCTATGCTCAGCAGTGGCCCTATTTGGATGCCCCTGAACGGGTAGGGTCTTGATCCCATCTGTACTCTAAATATGGTGCCATGGATCCTCCTACAGAACTATGATGTATGGGTACCAAATTAGGCCCCTGTATAACATACTCTTTAGCCAATCCTATGGATGCACATGGAATGTGATCCCGGTAATACATTACTAGTGGAACACTCTCATGCTAAGATATTTCATGCTCTATTATGTGTCTAGAAGAATGCACAAAACTCCTCTATCAAGGGTATGTTCAATAGGTTCCCCTTGTGTTGAATTGTCTCCTCTAATGCTTGTCGAACGAGGTTTAGGAAGCGCATGTGGGTGAGGGTTCGACATGTTTTGTTGTGATTTTTTTGGGGCTTGGTCATTGGGATCAGTCTTATGCCTTTGTCGACCACCTTGTGTCTCCACCATGGCGTACCTAATGTCTATATTTATATTTTATTATGCAAATAATTTATACAATGGTGATTATCTCTTTTACAATTTAAAATGAGCCCTAAACTATTTGATGTTGTTTCAATGATTTGTTGTATCAGTATTAGAAACTCTTATTGTGTTTTGAAAAACTTGTTGGATGATAATCTCAGTTTAAATTGGCTTTCATCGGTATATTCGTAGCTCAACAACCTGGGTGTGAATCCATGCCACATAAATCCCTTGTGTGTGGCAATGAAACTTCACACCCAGATAAGGAGCACCGATCGTATCAGTTATACCCTTTGAAGAGAATACATGTAAATTTTCCAAGGTACAAAAGGTTCTTGGGTTCGACATTGGTCTAGAACAATAGGTACGTGGGAGTTGGGCCAACGGATGGAAATGACTACCACCGTCGTTGGACCCTACTAGTGGTTGGATGTCACTCCCAACTCACTAGAATTTAATTGAAATGTAGTGTGTGTGGTTCATTTTAATTTTTGCATATAAAGGACAATGCAAATACAACATGAATGATTATTTCCTACATGATATGCAAAAATAAACATTTCATTTTTAGAGAATGCATGCTATATCCTATACGATTTTTGACAATGCAAATTACGATGATATAGCCTCTGATTGGACCTCAAGCATGCAAACCAACACACGTTTTAAACCTAGCACACTATATTCTAGGGTGGATTGCACTCAGAGGTCTATTTTTCCTAGCAGTGCCTAGCCAAACTAAAAAAAAGAAATAAACTCTAAGACCTAATTCGTTTTCCTATTTCTTAGTGTCCTAATTAGATTTCCCTTTTCTACTTTTTGGAAAACATAGACATAATAAAAAATTATAGAGAGTGAAAAATGGGGCCTACCTCAGGTCCCCATCTGATCAATATTTGGCTCCCTACTTTCTATTGTGTATGCGGTGAACCACAGGTCTGATGTGCGGTTTAGACTACAGCCCACATTTTGAAGCCACGGGCCAACAATGAGACCATGGCTAAAACATGTGGTTTGCACTTGATATCAAAAAAACATAGGGGTTAGAGATCAGTTGCATAAATTGTGAAGTTCCACCATGATCACCTTCTAACCTATCCAAAAATTAATGCACCTATCTACTACATCAATCGGAATCAACATAAAAGCATATGACAATAAACAAGATTGCACATAATGAGAAAATAGATGTTTCTTTTATTAATATTGATAAAGAATATCAGTTACAATCATGCCCCTCTTAGGGTCACCCCAATGTTGATATGATTAATACAATTACAAATCTCCCAATGGGGTAGGCACAATACTAATTCTCTCTAAATAGTCACAAACTGCTCTAGGGTGGAGTTTGATCCTCTTATTCATGTTGAGGAAGGAATTAGATGATTGAACCTCCTTCGAACCTGCTTTCCTGTGGTCAAGAAACAACACAAAGGCATTAAACAAATAGGCAACCTCTCATGATGAGGTCATTGGAGGAAAATATGCATAAGGATGCCATAACAATTATGAAATTAAGAATATGGATACAACATATTAAACTTGTGCAAGATTCATAAATATTGCTAGAAACATGAAAGCAGGAAGTGCAGCTATCTATCTACTTGACCAATTGCATGAAAATAAGAAAGTTAACATGAAAAGAAGCCATTAATGTCCTACTTACTATAATGAAAACAAGATTTATTAAACCCTAAATATACCGATTAGATTATCTCTAAACATGAATTAACCCACTAAAATGACTAATCTAACCTAATTAGGCATACTGAATTATAAATAGTAAGGAGATTTGTCACCTATTGTAAACCACAACTCTTCTGAGTGGTCTACACTGTACACTACATCTGATAGCTACGGTGAGCAATCAAGTGATTTTACCCTCCAAATATAGAGTTGTGGGTTTAATCCTCCTTGTCAAATTTATGATCAAGGATCACCTCAGTATCCTCTGACAGGTTTGGTGGTTGAATTGCTTAATAGGGCATTAGTTTTCCCGAATTGACATTTCTTGGCATTCTAGCTCCTTAAATAATTTGTTGCATGGATTGGCATGATGCTCAAATATTTGGCAATTGAATAAAAGCACTCCCTCTCAATGCACTCAAATGAGTCCACAATTTGACAGGGATTCGTTGCTTCAATCTCCAATGCTTGCTCTCTTACTATTTCAACAATGCTTCGCTATCAAAATGCCCTATATCATTGCCCTAATTTTGAGGGGTACTTATAGGACTACCCAAGGACTAGGGGTGGCTTCATGGAGAATCCAAGATCAAGAAGAGGTAGTTGGGATAGTTGTATTGGAAGATTCTATAATTTAACTACCTTATTCTAGATCAAATGGTCATTCCAATTGATTTGGCTTGGATGAAGGCCAACTGAACTTTAGTTTAGACCGTAGGTGACAACTGTGGCCTAGTCTAGGAACTACAAGTGTCAGTAGTGGTTCAAACTATAGACTATAGGTCTCAGCTACGGTTCAAAATAATTAGGTCAAGGAGCCCAAATTGAGTGGTTAAAACCACTGCTCTATCTTGGAGTCTATCCAAGATCTTCCATATGGTCTTTTAGCATGTCCCATATGAGTAGTCACCTTCGTCATGACATGTTTTAGGTGTCTACACAACTATACAAATAAACTATTATTAATTATATAATTTGAACATCAAGAATTTAATTACCAAGACTATATAGTTGAAATATCTAACATATTACATTATAAGGATATATTTTTTGAGCTTTCGTCTTCCTCATATGAAAACTTTATATTTTTCTCCTTCATTATTTGTATTTATTCTACATTCTCTTTCATAGAGGTGATACCTTTTGTAATAGTGAAATTTAGCTTCATTATTATCCATTAATTAACCTCTACATCCTCCACTATAATATCATATTTTAACATAGCCTCTTTCTCTTCTAGAATGCTAGTTTTTCTCCTCCTTCCTTTGACCTTGGGAACTGAATCTTGAGCTTGCTCCATTATTACTTTGACACTTTTTCCTTGTAAGACAAATCTTGTTCCACTTTTCTTCTTCACTATTTTTACTTCTTTCTTTATGGTAAATATGATATCCCACCAATTTATCAAACTTTAGCTTCTTAAAATTCTTAATTTCTTCAATAATCATTCCAAAATTATTCCACTTTGGTGTGAATATTCTTAATAATTTTTAACATCATCTTGTGTTGTTTTTTCACAATAGAAATCTATTTTGTGCATGTGTTTGTGCACACTTACATAATAATATCCTATATTCACATTATCATTCATTCCTAAGTTTTTATACTCCCTCTTCAATATCTATAGATTTTTTAATTTTATTTGAATAAACATTGGTAGGCAATCTTCAAGATGTACCAAGTTTCTGTGGTAGTATTAGCACTTGCAATTTTTATGATAATGTTTTTTTCAAGAGTTGGGTGTATGTGATACAAAGCTAACCCATATTTTTTCCTCCATATTCTATTTTCTAAAGATTATAAAATATTCGAATATATATTTATTGTATCTATTTTTTACAACACTCCATATTTTCTTTGAAATCAATAAATACCTCATCTACATACACCACTATTTATAATTTTCTCATTTAAATTATATGACGGGAAAAAAAACATTATCATGTTACATGATAGCTACATAAAAATATAGGAATATTTTCTCCAAAAACATAAAATTTAAATTATTTTATTAAATAAAATAAAATAATAAATATTTGCACTTCTCCAATATCCAACTGCTAATATTTGATACTAGTATATGTGATGTGGTGGTACTATAAAACAAAGATTAACAATACGTAGAAAGAAGAAAATAAAAAAATAAATTGCACAAAAACTCTCCAATATCCACTTATTAAATTATCACATGCATAGATTCTTACTTCAACACAGTTCCATACACTTATATATAGAAAAAGATACCTCTTAGTTGTCTCAATTATCTCTTGGTGCTTCACATTCTCTCCAAATTTGTATGAGAATATTTTTTCCCTTTTAGTTTGTTCACTTATAATTCTAATTCCATCCTCTTATTATTTCTATCTTATTCCTACTATGTTATTTTTTTTGTGTCATTTAGTACCATAATTTTTAATATATACATGAAGAAAGCATGACTTGTAACAATGTTGAATTACTTCCCCTAAATATTATTTTTAATAAATTTTATTATAAATATGATAGCTAGTACCTACTTTTCTCTAATTTATAATTCACTTCAATACTTGTCATTTTTCTTCTACAAATGTAAAATGGATTTTTTTTATTATCATATTCATGACTCAACATTATTCCAACCATTTTATTAGATGCACCTATAAAGGTGATAAATGCCTTACTCTAATCTATGTTCCTAAAAATAGGTGTAGTTATCAAGTTCTAATTAAATTCCTCAAATACTACCTTTGACTCCTACCTAAATCATTCATTCTTCGAGAACATTGCCAATGGTAATGCAATTAAATTCATCACGAGTCATTTGCAATATCCAAAATGATATAATAATAATCATAATTAGATCTTGTTGGAGGTAAATTAAAATCCCCTAATATTTGTGGCCTTCTTTGAATTACTTTCAATCCTTTGGTAGGAGACCAAATATCCCAATAAGACACCTTTGATATGTCCAAACCTATAGTTTTTAATATTGATTAAAACCTTTCCATATCCAATAACCCAAAATATTTAAGAGAAAATAGGTCATCCACTAACTTTTAATAGATATACAAATCAATTTATTATATTTTTTAACATTTTCTAACATATGGTTAAAATACCATATTTATTAATAATTGGAAGGTTGCATGCATATTACCAACCAAATGATACTGCTTGATAGAATTTTTTTTTTTTTTATTGATAGAAAAGGGTTTTGAAAGGGACCCTAAAACTTTTACAAACCATAAAAGTGAAAATGAGGAAACCAACAAGATTAACCCAAGAAGAAAAAAAAATGGAGTAACTAAAACAACATCTCAAACCAAACAGAGAGAGGAAAGAAACCCAAATACACCTAAGCACAATAGTTCCAAGAAATACAAAAATACTGAAAGTAAATTTAGAGTAAAAAAATATCATCATATTGATTGGTAGACCTAAGGTTTTGAGGGAAATAACCATGCCAAACCTGAAGGGTCTCTTCCTCAATGCCTCTATTAGCAAGTGAGTCAGCAACTTTATTTCCTTCTCTTAACATATGTTGGATAATAATATTAAATTTCCTGCTAACAAGCCTCATACATTCATAAATGATATTGGAAAGGCTCTATGAGGGGGATTGAGAAGCTTTGAGATAGTTTAAGATCATCAAGGAATCTCCTTCAATGATTAAGTTGATGAATCCAAAGCCTTCTAGGACAAGCAGGTCTTGATAAAGAGATCTCACCTTAGCCAAGTTGTTGGTTTGAACTCTGATATTATCTGCATAAGTTGCAATAATTTTTCCTTTGCTATCCCTAATTATGCCTCTACTCCTAGCCCTTCTAGGATTTCCTTTAGCCACTTCATTCAAAGTTTAGATTTATCTATATTGTATGAGGAGGGTTACAAGTAATGGTTGATCTATCAACAATAGGTCAAGGAGTTCCTGCAACATAATTTGTTAAATTGAAAGTTACAAATACGTGAGATTCAGGACCAGGTTTGGGGGCCCCATTTGATGAGACAAGATTGGAATTTTCATAGGTAAAGGTGGTGATGCAAAGGAAGAAAAATTGAGAGTCTTTGGTAATTCCTTTGAAAACTATGTTGTTACATTCCAGCAAAATATACCAAACGAAGTGGTATAGGCATGTGGACAAAAGGAATTTTAACTAGGAATTAAAGAAAGGGTTAGACCATTGCTCAAAAAAAAGGATGATGGAAGATGGTTGAACCCAAGAAATGTTGACCAAATCAAATAGAGAATTTATAATAGAAAGAGAAAAAGGGTATTACAAAAAAATATGGATAGTTGATTCCCAATTGTACTTACAAAGAGGGCAAAAATTGGTGATAAAAAAACCTATGATGATTAAATTATCCATAGTTAAAAGTTAATTTTGAGAAGCAATCCAAGAAAGGAAACTAATTTTTGGAATCAATTTTTTAACCTAGACATACTTAGCAAGGGTCAAGCTAGGTGAGGGGGTATCTTGAATATAGTAAGAAGGTTTAACCGTGAACTTACCATCCTTACTAATCTTCCATATGAGGATGTATTTTGACTAGGAGTTTAGAATAACAAAGACACAATAAATTTTGAAGTATTCTAGTAGTAGAGGTGAAATTGACATCCAGATTATTGGTGGAAATGGATTTTCAAAGATATCAGTTAGGAGACTAATAAATGAAGTTAATAACTCTACTTCTAAATGTTTGGTCTGTGAAGGGCTTGAGAATTTCTAGATTTGGCTCAGATATGAGGGGGTGATCCTTAAGCCAAACATCTTCCCAGAACCTGATAAAATTACCACAACCAAGTTTCCATCTCATTCCCTTCCTGATGATGTCCCTGCATTGAATGATAGAATTCCAAAAGCATGAACCTTGAGGAAGAGGTTGGTTATCCATGAAAGATATTTGCTGAAGGTATTTATTTTGACTATATCAATCCAAGTAGAATTATCCTCAGTGACAGTTTTCCAAGATTTATTTGCCATGAGTGCCAAATTCATTTTGTGGATTTCCCTAAAGCCTAACCCTCCTTGGTATTTTTTCTTACAAATTTTGTCCCAAGAAACTAAAGGAAATCTATTTAGATTTTCATTTCTAACCCAAAGAAACCTCATTTGAATTTGTTCAAACTTAAGTTTAACAAAAATAGGAACTTTGAAGATTGACATAAAAAAAATTGAAATACTTTGGATGCATGCTTGCACAAGAGTAGCCTTAGCCACTTGGCTTAACATTATTTTTTTCCACCTTGCTAGTTTCTTGTTGATTCGCTCAATGAAATTTCTCCATAAAAATTCTAAAGGATCTCAATGTAAGTATAAGGAAGCTAAAAAATAGTACAACCCATAATACAAGCAATATTAAGTTGTTTGTGAATGAGAGTATTTAGGAAATAGATTTTTCTCTTCACAAAGTTAATTTTTTACCCAACAACTTCTTCAAGAATATATTTGATTATTTTGGCTTCAGGAACTAAGGACAGATTTTCTATGATAGTATCATCCACAAATTGTTGATGAGTAATGGGCCTAGAAATAGATGAGGGCTTGATACCAGAAATAAGACCCAAAGAGCAAGCCTATTTAAGGGATCTACCAAGTGATTCAGCCATGATGATGAAGAGGAAGGGTGACAAAGGGTCACCCTACCTGAGTCCTATGAAATTTTTAAAGTATCCCATTGTTGAACCATTAACAATGATTGAGAACCAAGCGAATGTTAATAATTCCTTTATTAAAGTGACCCACTCCTCATGAAAACCAAATTTCATTAAAAATACAAAGAGGAAGTCCCATGAAACCTTATCAAAGGCTTTGCTGATATCATGTTTCAGGAAGAGGCCAGGTTTCTTTCCCTTAGAAATATAATGAATAAGTTAATGTATAGTAATTATACCATCTATTATGAATTTGCCTTTGAAAGAGCTCCATTGGTAGTGGTCTATTATGTCTGGAAGGATAACATTGAGTCTATTGGCCAGAGCCTTGGATATGAGATTGTAAATGAAATTATAAAGTCTTATCAGTATAAAGTCATATATGGTTTTACTTACTTGGGAATTAGGGATAAGAACCAAGAATGTTGAATTAACATCTTTGGGAATGGATTTTGATTATTGAAAGTCTTGGACAACATTGGTTATATCGTTCTAAAAAATATCCATAAAGTGCTGGAAAAATCTATGAGGGAATTCGTTAGGTTTGGGAGCCTTATCGAGGTGCATAGAGAGCAGGGCATCTTTTATTTCTTCTTTTGTGAACTTCTCAATAAGATCAACATTTGATTCTTGGAAAACAAGGCAAGGAATGTTTTGAAGAATAGCATTACATGCATGGAGGGAGGATGGCACATTGGGTTTCCATAAAGTTGTGAAGGCTATATTCAACTAGTCCTTGTCTGTAATGTTAATTTAGTTGTAGCCACTATAGTTTTCTTTAAATCTATAGCATTTTTACCTACAACTTCACCCTAGATTTTATCTAAGAAAGTAAGTACATATTGATACTTCTTTATAAGATTGTTTAGATTTTGATAATCAACATGGACCGTCATCATTCCATATTTATTGGTAATGATGTATGGAGTCAACTGCTCTAAATTATTCTTAAAAAAAAATGAAGTCTAAATCAACTTATTTGTTTTATTATTCTTTCATACTATTAAAAAATAGATTCATTTGATTAGGCATTTGCTTCATAGATTTAGAAGTATCAACCAACTCTATCTAATGTGTCACATAATCAACTTATTACAACTCTTTCTCATAAAAAGATAGCACATGAATATCCTTATAAAAGAGATAAAAGTAGTCCTATTTTTCCTCCTCTACCATTGGATATCTAAAGTACTACTACCAGAGCTAGAGATCACCCTTTTCCTACAAAAAAATATATCATGAAGGATCAATAGGAGAGTCTAGAAGAATACCACTCAAGAAGTTTTCCATAATTATTTCTTATTATTTTTGTATCCAACTCACTAATACTATAATTTATATGAGCATATCAATTAATTTCTATATTATATCTTAGTTAATATCAATATTTGAGATTGAGAAACTATGTGTATCCTCACTCTATTATGACCTTCATTTTTTGTCATATATTCATGATATCATTAATTATGAACATGGTATTTTTTTATCATGGGCTACCTAATAACATATGATAAGCAAAAAAATCATCCTTTGTGACTTAAAATTTACCGTATAAACAACTCTTATGATAAAAATTGATTTATCAATAATTAATCATTATTTATTTATTTATCCTTTATTTAGATATCAAATATTAAGGATAGGATGTTGATTTATATGTAGCTAATTTATTTGATATATATTTTATCATCATATTGATAACAACTCTATATTTTATTGTGATGATGGTGGGAGTGACGAAGGTGGGAACGAGGATGATGGTAATGGTGAGGGTGAAATATTTGTTACTAGGGGTGATAGGATTTAGAAAGATGTGGTCTTGGGTTTGGGTCTAGATCTTATTTTTTGCATTGATGATGTGGCTTTATGCCTAGGGTAAAATTAAAGGGACCCATGAAATCCTTTTGGTAGGGAAATTTTGTGGTCTTCTGTGGTCAGTGGTAAAAAAATCCTAGGAATATAGGTTTATCCTAAATCCAAAAGGGGGTAAATTTTGTGTTCAATATGTTCTTGTTGACATGGAATTTTATCAAGGTGCCCTTAATCTGGTGGGGTATTTCATGGGTGGTTATCTAGATCAATATATGGTTAGAAAGTTGGTTGCATCTAAATTAAGGCCCAATGACCATATGGAAATTGTTGCTATGCTAAAAGGGTTTTTCATGGTCAAGCTACTCTCTAGGGAGGATTTAGAAATAATTCTATAGGGAAGACCACGGTTTTTTGGTAGAATAGATCTCTTCCTTCATAGATGGAGCCCAAACGTTGACCCAGAGACTTAGAGCTTTTCTCAAGCCTCAATTTGGGTTAGATTACCTATTTTTCCCTATAATTTCTAGAATGAAGAGGTGTTAGCTAGTATAGATAAAGAAATTGGGCTTATTGTGGCTATTAATCCCACTACCAAGGCCCATTCTCATTTGATTTATGTTTTAATAGGTGTCAATTAGTTTAGTCTCAAATCTAGGGATTTAGAACTAACCAATAAAGTATAAGAATACTCCATTAAAATGTGGAGTATGAAAAAAATTAGGGCATACATCTAATGCATGCTTTCAGCACAAAAACTTTCCAAAAACAAAAATTATGGCAAGAGAAATAAATCAAAGGGGACAACTCTAGGTAAGGTAATAAGGAAGGATTTAATTCAAATTGAAGCTATGGAAAATAGGTGGATGACTCAAGCCATAAGACCTCCCCAAAGAAGGGTTAAACCCTGTTAGATAAATATAAGGTATGTTTAAATAATTCTCTTCCAAAGACCTTTGAAATTCTTATTTCAAATGCTTTTAACCATTTATAAGTTAGTAATATAGAATTAGCTCACAAATCTTAATCAAAAAGATTTAAGGGAGCTTCTCTACAACCCAAGTCTAGTATTGAATCTCAAGAACAATTCCAAATGCCTCTCAAGGAGGTTGTTTCTCTTGGTGAAAAAAATGTGATAAATTAAAGGGAGGTCCTGAATCAGGTAGTTCTACCCCAAATCAGCAAATTTCCCTAGGTGTTAAAAAATATGAAAAAGTAAAGAAAGGTCATAAATCATACAATTCTACACAAAATCATCATAAAAAGAACAAAAAAAGGAGAAATTGATGTTGGTATGGATAAATTTCAAGGTAGGCCACCCAAGCAAAAAATTAGAGAATGGGAAATAGTGGTTGACATCACTAATAAAACTCAAACTGTATCATCCCTGGGCAAGGGTGGTAAAAAATGCCCAGTAGAACTAGAAAATGAAACTCCTTTCATGGAATATAAGGGGAAGAAATGCCCCTATGAAGCAAACACTGGTTAAAATATTGAGAAAAGAAAAGAACTCATTGATTTTTCTTTTTCAATAAAAGTGGTCCAATGATCCATCGATCAAGAGCAAGCTTGAGGTTAGAGCGTGGTGTAGTTGGTTTAACTTAATTGACCCTATTTTGTCTCATTATTCATACTAGGAAATTTCAGGGAGGCTATCTCCCAAATATACCACTTATCTCAGGGGGTTCAGTATTTTTATGAGGCATACAATGGTTAGATTTTCTAGAAATGATATCTAATATTTAGTGGCCTCTTTTTTCTTAATCGTTGTTTCCAATATTTTTTTTATTCTAGTGTATGTAGGAGAGTGCTTTTCCCAAGTTTTTGTGACTTGATACCCCCATATTTATCTAGTTTTTAATGGGATTGATATTGTAGGAACTAGTCTTTGTATTACCAAGGATTGTTGATATAAGGGTTGGGTATCTGTCTAAGTAGGATCTAAAGTATTTTATTTTTGAAAATGTTTATGATGTGAATAAAGATATGCATATTATGTTGTCTTAACTCAAGTGTGGTAATCTTCTTGATAAGGATTGTAAGTTGAACACAATGGAGTTTGGAAGGGATATGGGTGATGAACCCTAAGTGAAATATATATTAAAGGATTTAGATAACTTTATCTTCTAAAGGATCTCAGTGAATATTTGAGGAGACTAACTCAATTATTGGCCTGTAATATGGATGATTTTCTTGAGGAACTAGAAAGAAAATGATGAACCTTCTCAAGTCCTAGAAAGAGATGTTAAAAAAGAAAGGAAATATCTAGTTGTGTTATTGCACTCCTCTGTTGTTTTATTTTATTTCCATATTTTCTATTTTGCAAGTTTCTAGTTGGCTTGTTTGGTTATTTCTCTTAGTACTAGAGGGCTATTGGGGCATGGGTGAATGCCTGAATGTTTTAAATATATTTTTCTTTGGAGCTTTATGTCTTCTATTTTTGTAATCTTTTGTCAAAATATTTAGGGTCCCTTTCAAAACCCCTTATTTTACCCTAATATAAAAAATACAACTCCATATTTTACCAAGGCATTAGGAATGAAAATACCTTTACATAGGACTTTAAATTATCAAGTGTGTGGGCTGACCTTTATATCAAACTCTAATACTTCATCCATATTCCTTCATTCATGAATTATTTCACTATCCAATGTCATTTACATTTCTAATAATAATACAGATAAATACCAATATGTAACGTTGGAATTCTACTTTGATAGATCCTCCATGATTGAGTATGGTGCATGGCTTGTTAAGACTATAAAATATTGAACACATACTTTTCTTCTTCTCTACATTTTAATATCTTCATTATTATTTTTAGTCTATTGTTTTCAATGGAATTCCTATCCCAAACTCACTTCATAATAGTGGTTTCAATGCCTCTTCCATTATCTTTAACAAGATGAAAAACATTGAATAGAGAATTGTATTTCTCATTGTTTTTCATCCCTCTTGTGGGTGCTTTATTTGGAAATTCTATTTTAAAGTTTCCTTTCTCCTTGCATTCATATCATTCTAGTTATGTCAAATTATTCAAGGAACTCTTATCTCTAGACAAGAAATGTCGAGTTCCTACTTGCTTTCCTTATAAAGGATTAGTGGTGAGATATCTCAAAATTTTAATGTCTTCTTTAACTTCATTGAAAAAAATTGAATGATATGGTTGGCTTATTGTTTTTATTATTGCTACTAATTATAAATCTTACATTTGATATACTAATGTAACTAGTCCTAGTTGCAATATTTCCTCCACTAAGATCTTCTCATGTTACTTCATATTATTTTATGCTTATTGAATGGTTTTTGGTTGCTCATATTTTACTAGTGGCTTGATCATTGTCTTCAACACTATGATATAATTTTTATAGATCATACCATCAAAAATATCCATTAGGCCATTGGGAAAGTTTTCCTTACAAATTTAGGCCTTGAACCTTCATTGAATTTATTGCATTCATGCATACTAATTATAAACTAATTAAAAATTTCTATGCTAGATTTATTATCTCAATCATAAAGGTAGATTATTTCTATTATAGACTATACTCAATCATGCAATAGATAATTTACTCCATTGAACCTATGATATTATTCTATTACATATTTTAACACATTTATTTAATAATGTGTAAAATTTATGAACATAAAAGGACCATACTATAAACCAATTAATAAATTGCTATATGATAATTATTTAACTTTAAAAAGAATGCCAAGAGGTATAACTATTGAACAATCATTCTCATTCCCTAAAACCCATGGCATAATGAACATGACCCACAAAACATTTATTATTTATAAATATTAATATAAAATGATCCCAATGAATATAGTTTACCACAAAGTAAATTCTAGAAGTACTATGATAAAATTAATTTATCATCAAAAAAATTAAAAATATCGAAAGTAATGTTAAAGGGTACTACACTAAATATATCCAATAGTGTAGACACCCAAATTTGAAACATCTAATGAACTAATAAGTTCATAAATTCCACCAATTAATCCTCCTATATTATCCTTCTAATCAACTAAACCAAAATTACCTTTCTTAGACCAAAAAAAGAATCGTTTATCACTCCAAAAAGTAACATCATATTTGGGGCATCATTTTACACATAAAATATTTATAAAACTTCACAAAACCATCACCTTAAAAATGATATTAAAAAGGATTTCAAATGAATATATATATATATATATATATGTGTGTGTGTGTGTGTGTGTGTGTGTGTGTGCCTATACTCCTATGAAAATCAAGGCCTCAAAATGCAAAAACATGGTGCCTTGTAGTTGTTGGGACTAAAACTGAAGAGATGTGTATTGATACAAATGGATTACATATATAGGCAAAAGGCCTATTTGATAACATGAAAAATGTCAAGTGAAACTGACAAGTGTCAAGGTGAAGGCATAGTGCACTTTAATTCTAACATTCCCCCTTAAAGTGCACTATCCTAACTAAAGAAAAAAACAAGTCAACATTAGGTAACATTCCCCCTTAATGTTGACTTCTCTAAAAGCAACCTATCATCCTATTTTATTGCTGATTTGGTCTAGGCTCATGCTCCTTGCGCTTGGATCTCCAAATGTGAATAATTCTAGATCAACTATGTATACATCTCGGTCTGTTGCCTCAGGGTCAACCACTTCCATAGGTCGGTTGCCACTGGGTCAGTCGTCTAAGTGCCTCAGGATCATCATGGGTGCCTTAGGGTCAGCCAATTCTAGATCTATTGCCTTTGTAGGTCATCCTCAGAGGATGTTTCCTCTCGTAGGTCATTGAATAGATTCACCATGAATATCAAATCCCTCCTCATGGTGAACTCAATCTAGAAGGTGTCGGTCTCTACCAAAAATGCACCTTAATACAAAGGAAAAATGAGCCATATAAGAGTGTCGGTATCTACCGAAAATGCACTCAATACAATAAAATGAGCCATATATCCAAATATGGAGGATAATAAGAAGATAAGAAGAGAATATTCTAAAGTGTCTTTGTCTATAGTCTTCAAAAGTAGATAAAAAAAAAAACTCAGATAGAGTCTAGGGTATCTGTTTGTAGTCCCTAGAATAAGTGTCCTTATGGAAGTCACCTCATCTTACTGGAATGCATGGGTAACTAGCCACTGCATCCGCCAAGTAGAAAGAGGAGAATACTAGATACTAGGTTCACTTACAAGTGCCTTGGAAGTGTCGGGATCAACTGAGAGTGCACTCCAAGGTAGAAAACTTTAAGGCTTAAAAACTCAAATGAAACAACCTTAGAATTACAAATGAACACCACTAATGTGTCTGTCTCAAAAAAATATTTCCAACGACTATAAACATGGCTATAGTCGGATCTCAATAAGTCCTTCATCCATGGGAAAACAATAGTAACCTCACTAAGCAGCAAATACCCCTCGTAATGTGGCAGCATCACTCTAAAGAATAATAAAAAACATATCAATTTACCCTCACAGAGTAATTACATGGGCCATCTAGGCCTTCCACTCTTCATTTCCTATTTGGAAAAAACATTAAACAATGCCCAAGAATACAATAAATAGGCCATGTAGGTCTTCCACTTCCACTCTCCATGTGGAAAAATAACAGGGCCAATAAGGCCATCTTGTCGGCCAATAAAGAACTTCACCGTGATTTCAAAATTTTCCCTCCAAGAGAAATTTCATTGGGAAACATGTGAATCTTTCACTTTTACTGCCCATGTGGAACAATCATGAAAAACTAGTGCCCCCATGCTTTGAAAAACTTTTAATTAAGGCCATTGGCCATATATATATATATATATTAATAAAGGCCCTCCCACTTGTCTTTGCAAGACCACATGCTATTTTAATATCACTCACATAATATTTAAAAAACTATTTGGGGCTTCCCATTATGCAAATGGGACAAAAATATCAATCTAAAATTTTGACGGGGCAACTTGCACCAACAAGTGGCACTGACGAGGAGCACATCAACCACAACTTACGCCATGTACCCCTCTACACAGTCACTTCCAAATTATCTACTTGCGGTGGCACTGTGGGTAAGGTTTGACAACCATTCGCAACATTCACCTCATATGCCAACATTCACTTCTACAGGGCTCAAAAAATTGTAGGGTTACTAGAATATCAATCTAAAATTTTGATGGGGCAACTTGCACCAGCAAGTGGCACTAACGAGGAGCGCATCGACTACAACTTACGCCATGGATCCCACCACACAGTCACTTCCAAATGCTCTTTTTTAACATCTACAAGCGAAATATTTTATCGAAAGTATTTCATCCTCTAGCAGATCAATAACAGTTCCAAGTAAAATCTTTAAGTTCTCTTCACATTTTCACTACACTCATCAGATTTAAAATATGGCATTGAGAAGGCAGCCACTGGTAGTCATTTAGGATTAAAATGTCGAGATCAAGAGAGGCAAGCCCAATGTCGATAAAAGTGGTGGGCTAAAAGCATAGCAGCCTGATTTATCAGACTGTAAAACCCTATCCAACATCACCAACAAGTTGAAACCTCTACAAAATGTAGGTATGACAACCCCATTTGGGCTTCACAAGGAGGGTTTAAGGGTCGGAGTAGAGAACAATAATCATGCCAAGGGAGGGTTTACTATCATGGAAGATCCGAAGATTTTTGGAAAATCTAGGGTAAAGGGCCATGGGGGAAATGTGCAACGGACTCCTCTGACCAATATTGCGAATGTGGAATAAATTTCTTTAAGGCTCTAGATGCAATGGAAGGAAAGAGGAAGAAGGATCAGGCTAAGAATATGATGGGACCTAACCCTATGTATGAGGTAATGGAGGAGATGAAGCGGAGGGCCAAGATCTAGGCTCATGAAGGTATTGAGAAGGTGCATTTTAGTGGGAAGAACATGGATGCTTTCTACAAAAATATGGCGAAGGAAGAGATGAACAAGATGGTTGAACAGGATTAAAGTTGTAGGATAGAAATTCCATGTTGGTTGCCTCGTGCTCTTGTTAAGGACCCTCCTAAAATTAAAGATCATCTTGAGTTGTGCCCAGTGGAAGATCTATGCACCAAGAGTAATGACTCTTACCATGGTATGGAAGAACAGTTGACAGATGTGGATTACGATGAATATTACTTGGAATACATTGAAATACTATAGAATTCTTCCAAATATTGGCCTATTGTTGTTGAGCAGTGTGTGTCATAAACTATGAAAGGTAGTTTAGCCAGCTATATTCTCTAGTTCATTCTTTTAGACCAAAGGTGGGTTCAATGCATAGTTGCACCAATGTAGTATTGCAAGAGAATAATGAACAGCTAAGCTTGAAGCTTCAGGGGCAGCCATTAATTGTATCCCGTTTTTCATCTCCATGGAGATATTACTTTCGCAGATGGATACATATGGGGAAAAAATGGATCTAAAAAAAAAAATTGGGGGCAACCATTAATTTTCAAAAATCTAGTTTCTGATTCATCCATCAAGGATGAAGAGCATACTCCCTATTTTGAAAAAAAATGGGAGGAAAATGAAAAAATAAAAAATGAGAGGGAAAAAAATGAGGGGGGGATTTCCATGAGGGAAATCCCCCTCTAGCTCACAAGACTAGAGAAATCCTGGAGCTCTGATACCAAATGTTGGGACTAAAACTGAAGAGATATGTATTGATACAAATGGATTACATATATAGGTAGAAGGCCTATTTGATAACATGACAAATGTCAAGTGAAACTGACAAGTGTCAATGTGAAGGTATAGTGCACTTTAATTCTAACAGTAGTGGTGGTAGAAATTCTACACCTTGGTGGAAAATTTGCAAGCTACAAAATTATCTTGAGGTTAAAAATATCTGAGGATAAAATTATAAAAGTTTAATGCCTCCAATACTTCATTACTAGGTGGAAGTTTACAACTACAAACTCAACAAGCTACAAACTTGTCCTCACATGCGTAAAAAAAAAAATGCATGTCTCTAGCCATACTAGTAAATTTCCTACTCAAACTATTTTTTAGTGCCATAGAATCTCTAAAAATAAACCCACTTTTTGGCCATGTCAACCTATCGAGAACATACCAAATATTCCAACATAGCTTTTTGTCTAGTTTGACACTAAGGTTTCCTAATCTAACACCCTACATGTATATTCTCAAAATATTACCTCCCTTTAATTCCAAGAAGCCCCAAAAATCTATAAATTGGGTACCTCCTCTCAAAGTAGATATGACAAGTAATTTATGAAGGAATTTTGTGATGAATTAATCTTGATAACAAGGTTTTTGAATCCTTTAAGTTCTTAATCAATATTTTTTTTCCTTCAAGCACCCAAGAATGTTATATGCATAATATCTTATTCTAGTGATGAAAGGGGGTTCTCTTTTACTATATTTTCCTTTAAATGGCCTTTAACTCTTGATTCATTATTATTTAGTCTTATTTTTATTGGTTAAACTTTTCTCTATAGCTTGTTTATTTTTTCTAATCAACTTCAGTCTTCTTACAAGTTTAATAGGTGTCACATAGGATTATCTCATCACACTCTTGTAGAAATACCCATCATACTATATCTTGATTCTACCTCTACAAAAATATACTATGAAATCATCATCCATAGGACTAGTAGACTATGAATTCATCTTGGACAATTTTTTATCAATTTTTTGATCAACTCCTAATTGTTTGAAGTCTCTTTAACCAATACATCATTGTTACATATTGGAAATACTTTATTTTAGCCTCTAAAACAAGTTATTAGGTTATAGGTCCGTAGGCCACAAACTTTTCATGTTGTAAATTCATCCTACAAACTACAAACCTAATTTATTTACCTTTCTAGAAAGTTTTAGAATCCCAATAACCTTCAACTAAGCCTAGGGACATCCTATAATATTTACATATTATTCATTCTAGTTTTTGAATTAGTTAATTTTGATATATGTGATCAATATCCTCCTAAAGATCAAATTTTTATTTTGTGAAAAGCAATAGGGGTATTGAGTATAAATAAGGAAGGTTAAACCTTTCCAAGCATCAAAAAAGCCCCCTAAAAACTAACACATATTTTTTTCTCTTTAGATTTTTTTTTGGCAAATTCATAAGTTAGTAGGTAGTGAACATGTCTCACACTAGGAATTTGTCTCTAGGCTACAATATTGTCCTCTTCAAATTTATTGATAATTTTGTTTCATGTCAACTTTTCATTGCAACAATAAATGTTTGCATGCTAGTTTTAGTAGTTTAAATGATTTGTTTTTAGTTCTAAAATAAATTAAAGTAATAGAATTAAAAAATATAGTTTAAATCCTTTATTTCTTTAGGCATTGAATCCAAGATATATGTAATTTATATTTATGCTAAATTTTTATTTATTGCATCAAAAAAATTGCACTTCATATTATAAGCTTAAAAATTCTTACTTCATGCTAAATGAAAGATTATATAGGACTATACTCTTGTTTTTTGCATCATTGATATCCTTGTATTACATTTAAATCTACTCTAAAAGCATACAATTCTGAAACTTCTAGACTTCAAAACATGGGTGTTTGCTTAATATAGACACCAAATGTAGCATTTTAAGTGAACCAACAAAACACTCTTGGTGAACCTTAATCCCCATAAAATAACTCAAGTAATGATTGGGTTCAGGTAGGATTTTTTTTCCAAGTGAGAACCTTTGGATTTGGCACACAGGATCACCAAATTTGGGTTTACATATTTGGTGAACCTAATGTGAAGACAAAATTTCACAAAATAATGTTTGACCTAAAGCTTTCCTTAATTAAACTTAATAAATTACTACTCTTTAAGAAATATGACATAAATAATCCGCCCATGTAGAGGAGTTGGAGAGCAAGTGGGTAGTTAAACCTCTCTAGTTGCTGAGAGGCCCAGGTTCAAATCTCTCGCCTCACATGTTGCGGATATGTTATGTAATGGTTCCCTCATGGTCACAGCCTGTTTACCCCTTGTGGCCACCACAAATAAAAAAATAAAAATAAAAAGATGACATAAATTGTCTACTTAGATTAATTCACATTAAATAATAATAACAAGAACATAACCAAAATGTTAGTCCTATTGGAGGAAGTTAAGGACCCCTTGTGTAAACCACCATATGAACCTTGAGGGTTATTATAAAATAATTGGCTAACAAGAGTCATAAGGATAGATTATTATTTCTTGGTGATTTAAGGGTTTTGAAACATCTTCTTTTTCTTCCCTAAGAAACTCTATAAATAAAACATAATTTAATTGAACTCATCTCATATCCAACTAATGCCCTTCTTTCTAAATTTCTTAAAAATATGGATGTTAATCCTCGTTTCTTCTAAGTCTTCCTAGAAGCCAAAATATTCTATACCAAGCATAATATGATCCATCATCTACACCTCATACCTTTAATGGAAAATAAATAATATCCATCCACCCTTAAGAGTCATAATGGTCAAGAAGAAAAAATCAATGATTTCTCTAAGCAATTAGACTCGTATCCTAAAAATCTAATAGATAATAATAAAAATCCATCTATATCTAATGACTCTTACCATGAATATAATACTCCCGTAGATACTTTAATCAATGGCTAAGAGTAGATAGTTCAATGATTTCTATAACCATCTTCAACAAAAACCTTATCCTAATTCTCCAACCTAACAACAATAAAATCCTTCTACCCTTGAGAGCCACATTGGTCAAGAGAAAATAATTCTTGATCAATTAGATCCATACACTAATATTTTAATAAAATATTATGAGGATCATCCCTTTCTTGAAAGCCTTAGTTATGGAAATGATCAAAATAAAAATATCTAATTTTTGTAATAATATTCAAATAGATCCTTGCATCATACCTTTAGTGGGAGATCAAAAAGATCCTCAACTTTTAAAGGCCCTAAAAATAATTATAAAAAAAAAAAATTAACTATCAATTAGAAAATAATGAAACTCATATGGAAAAAGACAAGGACTCTACACCCTTGGATTTGCTGAGTACCCCCCATAATCAGAAAACAACAATTTTTTATCTCCTTAATAATATGATATTTTATTCAAAAAAGCATGAAGATTTCATCCCAACAATTTTTAAAATTGATGGAAATGAGTAAGATTATTTTATGTATCATGTTTAACAAATTAATATAAATCCTTCAACCCCTAATAAAATAATTTCAAATCTGATAATAATGGTCTAAACTTCTGAGGGGAGAGCTAGGGTTTTGACGGCCAAGATGACAGCGGGCGGGAAAGCTTCTGCGGGAGAGCATGGGAATGCCAACAGACTGAACCAAGGGCACAGCAGGGCGAAGGGAGGGCAGTCAGAGATCGGGGGCGCTAAGGAGTCCTCTCCAACCGAAGAAGATGTAGGTCATGACAAGGATCCACCAAACAAATGGGGAGGTGGACCTCAGAAGTCGTACACTTAGGCAACGGCTTCAGAAACCCTTAGCGGTCTGCTCTCCAAGGAGTTGTTTCCTGTCGGGGACGAGTTGGACATCCCGGCAGAAATTCTTTCAAGCTTTGTGGAATTCAAAAAATTTACCCTCATCGGTAAGTTTATTGGCGGTCGTCCCGACATGGAGACCATTCGCAAGTGGGCGGCAGGTAAATGGCGAACCTCTGGTCACATGGAGTTGGCGGCCTTATCCCGGGTTTTTTTGCGATTAGACTAAATAACAAGGAGGACTACTGTAAAATCCTGGCTGGTGGTCCCTGGTTCCTAGGTCACAGAAGTCTCTTTCTAAGGAAGTGGGGTATGGACTTCAACCCCGAGACCCAAAATATCAACATTGCTCGAATATGGGTTAGACTCCCGAGTCTCCCCCTCTTCTGTTGGCATGAAAATGTAATCAGAGGAATTGCACGCTCCATTAGTGAGTTGGTTACCATTGACCCTCCCACCAAAGCTCGAACCAAATTTGTTCAAGCTCGGTTCTGCATTCTGGCAAATTTGGAGGCTGACCTTCCATCATCCATCACTCTCCGGTCTGGAGATATCATTCTTCACAAGCAAGCCATTGTGTATGAGAACAGACCGGCTTTCTGCCCCCTGTGCAGTTCTCAAGGGCACCTCCAGTCCAACTGTCCTCTTCAAAATCCAGGGATGAAGAAACGGGATTCCAGCAACCCCTTGGAACACGGTGAAGGTCAGACAAAGCTCCCTGCTGCAAAAGGGCATGATTCTCCAGGCCCGTCTAGGGACCATCCCGAATCCTCCCACCCGGTGGAAGCAGTCTCCCGCCAAACGGTCTCTGAGCTGTGTGGTGCAAGCCCTCACCTTGGACCACAAAAGGAGAAGGACCAGTCCCTTCCACCAATCACCGCACAGGTAGATTCACCCAAAATCCTCGACCATAACCACCCCGAGTTCCAAAATGTGCTGGAAGATTACCTACTAGGAAGAAGGGGTGAGCAGTCTAGTAATATCAGCCCTCGTAATACAAGAAGCCGAAAGCAAGGTGTTGATTTTGGTAGCGAAAGGAAGCAAGGTCGTCCCCCCAACAAAGACAGGCGGGACAAGGAGACGGTGGCAGATGTTGCAAATGGTACTCAATGGCTGCTTTTTTAGGATGATTCTGATTCCCAGATGGGTGACTCGTCTGTCCCAAAACCTCCCCTCCAGCAAGGAAAGGGAGGTAAGAAGAATATCAAACTATTGAGATGAAAGTCCTCTCATGGAATGTGAGAGGGCTTAATGCAGCTGCCAAACGGAGATTGGTGGCTGATCTCAGAAAAAGGATGAATCCGTCCATCCTAATTTTGCAAGAGACTAAGACCGATGCTATCTCTTCTGCCAGAGCTGCTAAGGTCATTTGGGCTAAGGCAAAATTCCTCTCCAGTCCTGCAGTGGGAACGGTAGGCGGTCTCATGATTCTTTGGGATCCAGAGATTTTTGAGGGCAGCCTTCTCTCAACTTCTAGCAGGATTATCAATGTTTTGTTTCATTCCAAAGCCATTAACTTTTCTTGGATCCTGTCTAATGTGTATGCCCCAAACTCTATCTCGGAGAGAGCAAAAATGTGGAAGGCTATTTCCCAGATGAGGGAAACGTTCTGTAATTTCCCTTGGGTTCTAGGGGGAGATTTCAACTGTCCTCTTCACCCATCTAAAAAGAAAGGAGGATCGGACCACTCTAGCCACAGTCTAGAAGACTTTCGAGATTTTGTTTCTACCAATAACTTGCTTGACATTGACCTCAAGGGGGCATCCTTCACTTGGAGCAACAGGAGGATTGGGAGCAATCTTATTCAAGTCAAGCTTGACAGATTCTTCATATCCCAAGAGGCTATTCCCATACTCGATGCGGCAACTCTCTCGGCCTTACCGAGGATTGGGTCTGATCACAATCCTATTGTCCTGGAGACGGTTGATGGGCCTATTTTTAAAACCCCCTTTAGATTTGAGTCCATGTGGATTTCTCACAAGGACTTTAGAGGGTTGGTTACAGCCTGGTGGCAGCAGAAGGTAGCAGGTTCCACTTCCAAGAGAGTGGCCTTAAAACTCAAGTTAATCAAAAGGAATTTGAAAACATGGAACAAGGAGGTGTTCGGCAACATTTTTGAGTCCAAAAGGTCCATTTCTGTGAACCTAAAATTGGTGGAGGAGAGAATGGAGCTCGAAGGTTACACCGATTGCCTCAGGGATGAGGAAAGGAGGCTCTTGGTGGATTATCATTCTATTATTGCAAGGGAAGAAACATTCTGGCGCCAGAAATCTAGGGACCTCTGGTTGAGAAATGGAGACTCCAATACAAAGTTTTTTCATGCGTCAACTTTGCGGCACAGAGGGGCTAACAAAATTAGGGAAGTGGTGTGCAAGGATGGACGCGTTACCAAGGATATTGAGGAAATCCGAAGTGAAGCGGTTGACTTCTTCCAGGATCTGCTCGGTGTTCCTCCCGACAGTGATCTCCAGGTTCAGAAATCTTTGTTGGATAACTTCCCAGTCAAATTTCCTCCCGAGGTAAGCTCTAAGCTTCTGGAGCCTTTTTCTATGTTTGAGATTAAAGAAGCTTTGTTCTCCATGCAACCAGACAAGGCGCCTGGGCCTGACGATTTTCCCCCCCATTTTTTTCAAGTTATGTGGGATGTTGTGGGTTCGGATGTGTGCGAAGCAATTCAGGAGATTCAAGCCTCCAGATCCATCCATCCAAAACTAAATTCTACCTTTCTTGCTCTCATCCCTAAGTCTTCCGCCTGTAAAAGTTTCTTTGATTATCGTCCCATTAGCCTGTGCAATGTTTTTTATAAAATATTAACCAAGTCCATAGCCAACCGTCTGAGGTCCCTTCTTCCCTCCTTGGTTGGTCCTTCTCAGGGAAGCACCGTGAAAGGCAGAAACATTCTCGATGGTGTCATCACCATCCATGAAACCCTCCATTCTGCTCATCGCTCCAAAAATGCTGCTCTTTTCCTCAAGCTGGACATGAATAAAGCTTTTGACAGAGTTGAAAGGAGGTTCCTCTGTGCTATCCTATTCAAGTTCGGTTTTCACCCTCAATGGATTGACCTTGTCAGTAGTTGCATATCCACTCCCTCATTTTCTGTTCTAATCAACGGATCCCCTACTGGGTATTTCCAAAGTGCCAGAGGCCTCAGACAAGGTGACCCTCTGTCTCCTATTCTATTCATCCTTCTGGCTGAGGTTCTGAGTTGGTCTTTGAAAGAGGCTCTTCGTCAGAATAAGATCTCTGGCATTTTTCCCACCTCCAGAGTCGATCCTGTCTCTCATCAGCAATTTGTGGATGACACCCTCATCTCCACTGGGGCGTCCGTCACTCAAGCCAAATCCATCAAGCGAATCCTCTCCCGTTATGAAAAGGCTGCCGGACAGAAAGTCAATTACATCAAAAGCAAAATTTATTTTATTAACACTCCTATGCGAAGGCAGCTTCACATAGCCAAAATTTTGGAATGCACTATTGATTCCCTGCCTGCGTCTTATCTGGGTTTGCCTCTGGCTTGTAATGGCCGGGCCAATGGAAGCTTGTGGGACATGATCCTAGAACGTCTTCACAAAAATCTGAGCACTTGGAAAGGCAAATTCCTATCGCAAGCTGGGAAAGCCACCCTTACCAAAGCTTGTCTCCAAGGAATCCCAACTTACTTCATGTTTGTGTTCATGCTGCCTGTTTCTGTCCATTCCAAGATTGAAAAGATTCAGAGGACCTTTCTGTGGTCTGGCAATGAAGAAAAATCCAGAATTCCTATTGTGGCCTGGGATAAAGTTTGCTTGCGAAAGGACCAAGGTGGCATGGGAATGAGGAGATCAAGACTCATGAACACTGCTTTGATCGCTAAGCATGCTTGGAAGATCCTGACTAATGACCCAGCAGAGTGGGTCAAGCTGGTTAAGAGGAAGTATCTTGGATCGAGTTCTCTTTTTGATGTCGGGATTCCTCCTGAAGCGTCTGCCTTTTGGAAATCTGTGCTTCAAGCCCGCTCTCTGATCGACTCTGGTGCTCGCTGGATTTTGGGTGATGGCAACTCCATTCTCTTCTGGAAGGACAGGTGGGTTACTGATGGAGCTCTCGAGTTGAGAGCGGACCTTGCTAGCCTGAAATCCCAGGTGGATCCAAATTCCCAACTCAAGGTTGCAGACTTCATTGATCGGAGCTCTCTTCCCCCTCGGTGGAATTTTCCAGTCCTGGACGGCTTTAACAATGAAATGACTTTTTTGTCTAATATTCTTCGATCTGTTTTAATTCCATCTGTTAGAAGAGATGACAGAATCATTTGGCATAGCACAGAGGATGGTCTGTTCTCTATCAAGACTGCCTATGACCTTCTTACTTGCGATATTGCCATGGATCACAGGTGGAAAGTGATTTGGAGGAAGGGTATTATTCCTAAAGTTAATTACTTTGCATGGATTGCCTTTCATAATAAAGCCTTAACCATCGACAACCTCCATAAGAGGGGTTTTTCTATTCCCAACAGGTGCTTCTTGTGCTTTGCTGATTGTGAGATGACAGACCACTTATTTTTGCACTGTCCTTTTTCCCATTCTGTCCTCAGACATCGTCCTATCTTCCTTTCAAATCCTTTGGTGCACTCCCCGCTCCCTCAAAGATGCCTTCCACCAATGGCCCAATCCTTTCAAGAATCCTAAACTTCGCTTCCTTCTTGAGGCCTATTTCCACCACTCCATTTGGCAGATTTGGCTAGAGAGAAATTCCAAAGTCTTCGGCAAGGTCCCTAGAGTACCTCCCTGTGTCGCTCAGAGAGCATTATCCTTCGCCATTGAGAATTCTAAAGTTGTTCCTAGTTCCCGTCCCCGCCTTCCTGGTGAAGCAGCGATCTTCCAAAGTTTGGGCCTTTTCCCTATTCTTAATGGTGTTTCTAAGTCTCAGCGTGGGGATGTTATTTGGACCAAGCCCCCTGTGGGCTGGATTAAATTAAACTTTGACGGTGCGGCCAAAGGCAATCCTGGCCCCGCTGGTTCTGGTGGTGTGGTTAGAGATCATAACGGGAATCTTGTGCTGGCTTATTGTGAAGATTTGGGTGCCCAGACTAATCACTATGCTGAAGCCAAAAGTGTTTTGAAAGGTATCCAGATCCTCTCCGAGGATCCTCGGCCTTTTATAGTCGAAGGTGATTCGCTCAATATAGTCAACTATCTGCTAGGCTCTAAAGACCCTTCTTGGAGGGTCTACAACATCATTCTTGAGGCTAGGATGCTCCTCTCTCAACGTGACAGGTGGAAGGCATGCCATATTTTCAAGGAAGGAAATCGCGTGGCAGACCACATGGCCAACAAAGGGCTTGTGACCACGTGTCCTATTGTGTGGCGCTCATGCTTCCCGTCTGAGGTGGTGAGTTTGGCCAATGCGGATATCCTCTCATGATGTTCTCCTTGCTTCAGAAGGTCATTCGTTTGGTTTGGCTATTTTTGCTTTCGATGGTCAAATTTCTCCAGCTAGTATTTTTGTTTTCCTTGGTAAAATGTGGTTTGTTTCCAGGATATTCAGACATAAGGGCCCTACTTATAGCCTTCGGGCAATTAGCAGTTTTTGGTTTCTGTCATCAAGTTTATTCCTCCAGCCACAAGGCATGATGCACATTCCAGCCAGGCTGATTTTGTACATAAGGTTTTGGGATCCTCTATAAAAACCCACTGTTAATCTATTAAAATAATTACCAAAAAAAATAATAATAATAATTTCAATTCTAAATGCATCGATGAAAGGCACTTTCAATCAAGGTAAATACATTCTAAAGTCTCAAGCAACCCACTTTATATCAATAACCCCTTTTCTAATACAAGTTTTTCTCCAAAACCTATTCCTCATTTTTCATCCACCAATATCTCTAATAATTTAGGGATGAATCATGTGACACCATCCTTTGCATCACATCCCCAAATTTACCAATCTTATTCATATTCTCAATATCACTCATATCTAGCATAGGGAGGTTGTTTTTCACTCCAAAGAATCACCTTGGAAAAAGAAGACCAATGAAAGGGGGGCCAAAAGGAACCACTTACATTTAGGTGGAAGAAAAAATTTCTATCTTTGATATATGAAAAAGGGTTGACAACCATAAAAACTATGTTGGTCATCCAATCTCCCATCCATTTTTGATGCTCTTTTATACCAAGTACAAGTGGTTAAAATTTTCTAAAGCCATGTGTATCCTTGATCTTTCATTTTATGGCCTATGATTCCAATATAATTAGATGTTGATATAAGGGAAAAGCCCTACCAATGAGCAAGATCTATACATGTGGTAAATATAACAATTTCCCATAGAAAAAACTATTTGATAGAGAGAAGCATTTAATAGATATCAACCATTTACTATAGGGACTACAAAAATTGACTAAAGTTTACTGATTTATTGTAATTAAGTATATGGTGACTAAACTATCTACCTACCACAGGAACAAGTCTTCATTGATAGCCTGCACCAATCAAGATTAGATTCAAGAAGCCCCACTAGTTGTCTAATTAGAGGAGGTCATATTGGTGATGAAAACATCTGAATCGGTCTATGGCCATCCTTTGATTTCCACCATAAGAAAATCACCAGACCAAGTGAGTGACATGATTGTAGATGAATTATTATATAAAAGTAAGGTAGTGGCTAGAGGATTTCAAGTTCTTGAGATCTTAAACTAGAAAATGTTATAATTATAAAAGACCTCTCATAGCTTTAATAGAGGGTAATACCTAGCATAGGTGGTTGACATTGGCAACAATAGATACACATATAAAGGTTGGGAAGCCTTCAACATTAACGGTCCCAAATTCAAATATATCAAGGAAACTAACTATTTAAGGTAAAAGGATCTCAGCCATAAAATAGATATGGTGTTATAGATCCCCTATGCAAATTTTAGGTGGGATAACCCATTAATATTATCTATAAATAGGCATAAAAATTTATAATAAATCATTTGGAACTGCCTACAATATTATCTATAAATAGGCATAAAATTTTTTTATAAAGAATTTGGAACTGCCTACTCATACCTAATGATTGGCCATGTATGCTCTTCCATTCACAAAATTTTTTTGTATAAGCTAAAATTAAGCCTTGAGTCATATGGCTAAAGAGAATCAAACCTTTACAAACCTCATGACTTTGTAATATATATGGAAGTTATGACTAATTTTGTTCCATCTTGTTTCTATTATGTTTTGGATGCTTGGATATGAATTAAATTATTATTCAATTTTTAGTTGTTAACCATGTGTTGAATTTATTAATTCAAGTTTATTATACATAAGATGGTTTTTAGATCTTGGCACATCACCTTCATATATTAGGTTTTAATTTTCCATAAGTTGTAGATATATTTTCTATTTTTTCTTTATTCCTTCACAAACCATAGGCAAGAGAGTGAGAGACTTAAGAAGGTGTGCAAATATCACATGTGATAAGGATCTTGCCATATTAAAAATTCTAGATATTACCCTATGTATGCTTTCACTTCTCATGAAGCTCCCTACTATGTCTCTCAAGCAAGGCATGGGTGACTAGGTGTGTTAGGTCACTATAATAGATGATTGAGAAACTTTGAGGTGACAAGAGTAAAATTGGCATGCTTGGTAGGATGATATTAACAAATTTTTCATTCAAGACCAAAATAAATATTTTTTAGTCTCATATTGATGAAAGTCTTGGTTAATTTGCTTTTTGAAGCCTAGAAGTATTCATGTGGTCACTCCATTGAAGAGGAAAACCTTGAAGAAGTCATATAGTATTTATATAAGACTAATATTTTGGTGGGGATATATGTCTCTTGGCATGCTAAAGCAATTTTAGTTTCCATCTAGTAACTTTGGACCAAAGAGAGGACCTAAAAATATGAGCTAGAATTGGTACCCTCTTTGAACCAAAGAGCAAAGAGAAGTAATCTATGATGTACCATACCAGAAAAACTAAAGAAACCTCCTAGAATATTTTTGATATACAATGATAGAGACCCCTTGATTCATCCTACTCCACTTGTCACATGGGACCCAATCCTTGCCTCGACTCTCAAGTCCTTACAATAATTCTTAGGAGAATAATGTGGATCTAATATTGTTGGATACCTCTTTCAAAAAACATCCCAAGAATGGTACATTATATTTGCTCCACACTTGTTCAAATATTGGTATGAGTTTGCAAGCCTCTTTATAGATAGGTTTATAGAAAAAATTGGTGGTGTGTCCCTCCTTTAGTAGATAACAACCATAAAGAAGGAACCTATAAAGACAATGGATGATTTCAATGTCTAGTTCTATAAAACTTAACAAAGGATTATTGATGAGATTATGCCTTCCCCAAGTATGATATTTATTTACTATTTGAAAGTATTTAATTCAAAAATAGCCATGATGATCAAATCTAAAGAAGGTAACTCTTTGTTGGAGTTCTATAGAATAGCCAACAAGGCCAAGAATGACCTAATATACATATGAAGGATAACCCCTAGGCCACCTTTACATTTTTTTCCCTCCATCCAACCTCTTTATTAATTCACTCTAGTCATTTAGTCCACCAATTATCAACCTACCCATGCTACAAGTTCAGATAAATCCCAAGCTCCTATCTAAACATGGTCACTTTTGTATCCCAATTATTATTCATTAGAGCTTACAAAAAATGAATAAACTATTAACAATGGTATTTGGTGAAGTAATTAACCTTAAGTGGTAGAAAAATACCTAAATTTTTTCTTTCCATAACTACTCAAATCCTACTTTCCAACAAGGCAACCAAGGCTACCAACATTCCTTGAATGAGTATCATAGGACTTTGCCTTTTCCTAAAAAATATTCTAGACAATCCTAAACCTTGCCTCAATAAATACTACCTATACCCATTTTTTTACAATATATTCCTCTTGATATGATAAGGGACATAGTCACCACACACAAAAATTATGTGAAATATCCTAATGTGTGGTATTTTTCTATTTTTGAGGTTTATCACTCTAACTCTCATGGTGGAAATTAGCCTTAACTAAAGGTAGATATTGTATTATATAAAGTGGTTCCTATGGTTCCTAAAATGCCACAATCTTGATCAAACTACATAACTAAAGATAAGAGGAAGGATATCAAGGATCAAGGAAGGATTTATCAAGAAAATTATTGAGGCTAAGGGAAACACCTATGTTCCAACATTTTCAAATAATAATGACTAGACTATCTCGACAATTACAAACGACAATATAGAAGCTTTAAAGCAATAAACAATAGGACTTATAAATATTCATCAATTAGCTAATATTTCTAGACCTTCACTTCCATCAAGTTCCACCTATAAAATATATTCTACTAGATCATTCAATGTGGTAGGCCATCTTAAAGGATATACTATGGAAACACATCTCTAGGATGTCCTATGAATGCTTATATAATTGAAATACCTTGAGGAGGATCTGTGAAAATAGAAGGCACTAGGTAAGTAGAAGATAACCATAGTCATGTAGATATATAACTCTAAAGCAAGTAAAATGTATACTATGCTCTTTTATATAACCTTGATTTGTGGAGACAAGTTAATACATAATTGTCTAGAAGACTCTAGGTCTAACACTTCAGTCATACCTATGAAAGTACCAAACACACTTAGGTTGGTATATGAACCTTTCAAAAATAGGGTTGTCTAGCTATATGGTAGTCTAGTACAATCTTTGGACTAGTGTGGAATCATCCTGTTGCACTCTAGGCTTACCTTGACCTCATATTACATAAATATATCATTGTAATTGAAATTTTCACCATGTTTAGTATATGCTTGTCATGGGATTTCACCACCAATTTTATAGTATACTTGTCCTTATATTGGACACATATGTTACCTAGAACTAGGTATATCACTAAGGTTAAAATTCCTTTAGAACTGCTCCACATTAATCATATGGAGTAAATGGCTTCCATAATACTAAGCAAGGAAAAACCTTATGTAGTCAAGGGAGATCTATCCAATTTAGAATTATATATTAATAAATTCAATTTATACATCTTGGATGATCACCTAGAGTAGTGGGGAACCAAGACATGGGGTTTAGATTTTGAAGAAGCAATAAATCAAGTTGGAATGGGGTAACACATTATTGTATATATAATGTATATACTTTGTATATTAAAATAAAAAATAAAAAAGGGAGATAATTTTTATAAATAAGGTAAATCACAAGGTTAGAAGACATAAATTATACCAATGGATGTGGTCCATACCTGATATTCAAATTACTCTTTCAGCATGAAAAGTGGTATTGGATTGATAGAAATGTGGATCATGCAAATTCCAAAGGGTAAGATAGAAATATCTTAAGCTTTGAAATTTTTTTAACCATTTAAAGGAAAAGAAAACACTTTTTTTTTGCAAGGACACATAGCCCAATCATGTCAAATTGAACCCTACCCAAGGAAATTTCAACACTAAAACCATGTGAGTCATCTAATCAAGGGACAACAAAGAGGTAATCACTGATTAATGCTAGAATATCATAATATCATGGGATATTGGTAACCATTGGGTCATAGGAAAATAATACACATAGTAAGATTGTGCTAATAAAATAATTAGAGGAAAGGTTTGAGGTCAAAGTAGTGCTCATTGATAGATTAGAAGTGATCTACGAACAATATTGCAAGTTATGGATCCACCCTATATAAGATCTCTCCATCAATGGATAGTATTAACTAGGGTATGCAATTTAATATTGAGCTAGAAAAGAATTAAAATAATCTATATCTACTCCTTGGGAAGAAAGCTATGATTATCACCTCTAAAACACTAATCCCTAGGGCTACAAATAATGATGCTTGGAAAGTATGTGCTAAATTTAAAATTGTTATGGAAGGTTGTGATGGTAGGTATGCATTTCTAATTAATGGGTGATTACTTGTAGATGCATAGGTACCATGTGAAGCATATAATTAAATAAATTAAAGTATCACAAGACCACTTGATTATTTAAAAATATGCTCCCTTCCCATGCCAATTATACACGTGATCAATTCACTTTGGATGAACTAAAGTTTAGGAATGGAAACATCCTCTTAACTACCTTACATGGGCAAGAGTGCATGGATATAACACATTGGTAGAAGTTCTATATCTCTTTGAGGTAGGAAACCACACCATTCATTCATATCTAAAGAGATTACAATTTGTTCCTAATAGGATATTTTGGCTCAAAAATATGGTAATTATATTTTTCTATGGATTTGTCCAAGTAGGTAATCATTTCAAAAAACAAACATATGAATGTTGAAGTGAAAATGGGTATCTTCTACCACTTTTTCAAGATGGAAGGAGCTCACATGTAGGGAGAATTCAAGTTTAGTAGACACATCAATTTACAAATGGAAAACCTATAAGAGGAAGAATCCATATTTACAAAAACTTCCCTATGTTTTGAGCAAATAAGGATTCCTAAGAGCATAAGGTAATACAAAAATAAAATCAAATAAAATACAAGATAGATATTACTCATAAAAATATATCCAAATAGTCATGAAGAAGAGAAGAAACAACACCCACATTCCTATGACCAGAGCTAGGCATTTTACTATTATGACATTTATCTCTCCTTCCATGTTAGGCCAAGAAACACTCACCCGTGCTTCCTAGGATGAATGTCCCAAACTATTAAGTGATGCAATGGAGGGTGTATAAAATCCTAAGATGTCTAAGCAAACAAAAAACTTAGATAAGGGGTATGGAAAAGATTCAATCAAAGTGACCTCGAGTCCTTTGAAGATCAAATTTGGAGTAACACATTGTCCTAGTACCTAGTACCTATAGAAACCTAAAACACATCATGTTTAGGATACTACCCATTTGGACATATTCATAGACCATATAAATCCTCTTGGATCTCTCCAAGAGCAAGCAATGGTCCTAACCACTCAAAAAGGGTAGTTCTAGACCATACAAGCTTGGTCGCTCTCAGGCATAGTGGCTACCACACCTGGCTATTAAAGACTATAGTGGCCACACCTAGCCACTAAAATTGAAAGTAGATAGCACCATGCATAGTTTGACCATGAATATGGGATGATATCACATAGTATGACTACACCTTTGTATTATTTGTAGGTGGATTTTGGTGAGGAACTACCTGAGTTCCTCCTAACTACCCATTCAATGTCAGTTGTAACTGATGCTTTCCACCTAGGATTGTCATTCGTATGCAATTTGGATTGAAGCTTCTCCAGGAAGTCAAGGTATAGATCTGAGAGAGGGAATTCTACATATGGACTCTCCCACAAAGAGAAAAGGGTCCATAAATTTTTATAGTTTATGCAACAAATTCATATCATATTGGAGAGTGAATCTACACACCCTTGAGGAGCAACGAAGTGCTATCCTACTGAGGAGAAACTATGCATCCGCTATTCACATCTGTTATTATTCACCACCATTCCATGTATTTGGCATATCCAACAACCCTTGAACATAAATTTGAGTAGATAACCTAGTGCTATAGCCCTTGGATCGTGAGGAGGAAGGTCTATTTCATGGTTTCTATCTCAGACAGTGGCCCATAGGCATAAACCAAGGTTTTGACATTAGCTTATTTGTTTTAGCATTAGATTCAATTATTTTATGCTTTAGCATTTATCTCTAGCATAGATTTGATTTACTGTATGCACTTACATTATTGTTTCTGAGATATGCCCACATATTTCATTAGTTTTATTGCATTTAGTCATATTATGCTTTTCTATCTTGCTTATTAGGTTTTATACTAACAACCTCATCTAGGGAGGTAGCTTAGACTGCTAAGCATGCTTTTTTGTTTCTATGTACATACATATACAGGTTTACAAGACCAAGGCAAAACACTCAAAGCACAAGATCCCTCCTGGATGAAAGAAGGATAATGAGGCATCTGTGATCCCTTAGACAAGTTTATGTGCAGGATCAAGAAGCCTGGGAAAGTGCATCACCCCTTTGCGAGGGGATTTATTCCATAATTTGTGTCCCACTTGTAACTGATTGTATCACAAACTAGGTATCCCTTAGAGGGACGAATATGTAACCATGGATTGGAAATATCAATAAAAAGCATATTTATTTGTTTTTCTTATTTACATGTCATTTGCATGCTAATTCCTTTCAATATGATATAATAAATACATTGCAAGTTGTGTCAGTTGTGGTTCACACTCTTCAGGATCACACAGATGGTGATCATAATGGGAACCCCACCAGGTTTTAGTTTTTAGTTGAATTATTGACACTCACAAGTTTTTTGTATGTAGGTTTGGTTACTCTAGCTGACAGTGACTTACAAGTTTTAGCCACTTTGGTTGATAGAAACCAACTGATCTTAGCCACTCCTACAGTTAGTGGCTAGAATCAACTGCTCTATTCAACAACAGCCAACAACCAAGTGCAGTAGAGAGTGAAATTTCCATCATCAGAGTGGGATTTGAGGTTGGTTTCATCCTCTATTTTCTCTATGTTTTCTATCTGCAACTTTTTAATTCTAGAAATAGCAAGTGAAATCATATTTTAATCATGGAAATATAAATAAAAATGAGAAAATAAATTGCACTTGATGTTTCCTAGGACTTTCTTTAGTTTCTCTAGGCACTGCTAGAAATAGCAGGCATCTACTTGTAAGGTCTACCATAGCATACAAAATTCTAGGCTTTTGTGTGTTTAGTTTTCTTGCATGTGGTCCAACCAGTGGCCATTAATTCATAGAATATAATGCATTCTTCGAATATCATATAAGCTAAATATATGCATCTTTTTGAAATGAATTGTCTTTTATCTTAGGCATATAGGAAATATCATGCTTTCTTGATGATGCATTTTATTTACATGCAAGGTTAAAAAGAACAACACACACCACACCATTTTAAATGCTAATGACTTGGAAGTCATGACCAACCACTAGTAGATATCTAGAAATGTGGATTTCATCTCCATATGTTAACTCAAATACCATGCATCCTCTATTTTTGGCCAATACTAAATCTAAAAACTATCATAGCCCATGGAAAATTTGCACGTATCTCTCCTTAGAGAGGTATATCACTAACTACGAGTGAACTGGATGACAACCAAGATGACCTGTGCTCCTAGACCATGTGTGGAAGTCATTACAACATATTATAGGTTGGATTACATGGCCTGGATTTCATCACTAGGTTTCCAACCTACGAGTGTACAGGTGAAAACCCTTAAAAATTTTAATTATACCATCCAAAAAAAGTGTAAAAAATGATGAGAGTTAGCTTATATATCCAATGAATCAAAACAAACCAAATAGTTTAGGGAACACACACTTAAATCCTTAAAAGAGATAAACATTTTCTTGTTTTGTTTATGTGCTTTTGAATCTACCTAAGAAGATAACTCATAAGTCACCATGGTATACACATGGATCAACCGTGGAGAACCCGATAGCTTGATGAGTTGGATTGAGTTCTCTTGAGACCAGATCCTAGAAGTATTGCTATCGAACATTTTGCTTTGAGAATTTTGCATAGCGTAGCTACTAGATGCACCAATGAACTAGGGGAAGCTTCAAAGCAATCCTATAGCACATACACTACTTTTGATCATGAGGGTACTCAAACCATAACACAATAAATAGAATAGGTCACCCTAGTGGACAAGAGCAAGAACATAGTAGGAGCCTCCTCAAGGTTCCTAAGCATTAGAACTCCTCACACGGAGTTAGAAAGGCATGAACCTTCAGTAGTAGGTCAATATGACTGAATACATAGGTTAGAGAAAGTGTTGCACATCGAGCAATAGCATGTAGAAGCTATTGAGCAAGAAGAGTTAAGGAAGAGGCACCTGCACCTACAATAAAAATGCTCAAGAGAATAAAGATATGAGCATGAGGAGCTAGCAAAGAGGCTAGCTTAAATAGATGCACACATAGGTGGTGAGAGATACCAACATGAGAGACATGTTGGTTCTTAGTAGGAGAGAAGCACTAGGTAAGGAAATGAGCATGCTCACCACACTTCATAGCATCAACAACCCTTGGACCTTGAACAAACACAATTCAATGAGGAATAGGTAGGTATGGAAGATCAATAATAGATATATCTTGAACATCCATCCATGGTTATGGGAGATGAGTACAGATGCCCAAATTGGACAAACATAGGATTACCTCCCTTACCACCACAAGCAAACCTTTAGGAACATGATATTATTTTCTCAAAGGCATAATAGACGCTTGTTGAGAGATTCAAGTCTCTCAAGAAGTAGGACATGGGTGGATAGAAGCTGACATTGAGCAAGATATACAACTAGCCTCTATGCCCCTCAATCTTGAGTCTTACATATCCTAGGTACTTTGAGATGCTTAGGCTAGACAAGTTTAAGGGAGATGGAGACACGCAATAACACGTGACCAAATTCATGAATGCATACTTCCACCTTGAGAAGAATAAAATCCTGACGCTGAGGATATTCATCATAATATTCTTGGGTGCAACAAATCAATGGTTCAATAAATTTCCCAAGCATAGCATCACTAGTTTTGAGCAACTAGTGAATGCATTCCTAGAATGCTTCTCCTTCGATGCCAATAATAAGGTGAACCTGTATGATCTGGCCAATTTAAAGTAGTATGATGATGAACTAGTTATGGACTATGGGGATAGGTCAAGAAAAATCATGGCAAAACTATCATTCTCTATCCCCACTGAAGAGATCATCTGAATTTTCACAAAGAGTTGTGCAAAACACATTTCTCTACTAATATAGCTACAACAATATGAATCATTCAAATAATCCTTGGCTAAAGCCAATATTATTAAATACATAAAGGTTGATGAGGGAGACCTTAGGCTCATGAAGCAAGATAAATCGGAATGACAAGAATAAGCAGAAGCAGGCCAAGCCTACTCAGGTTAATCAGGTTGTATTGGCCATGCCAAGATAGGGGAATGGATAGCAACCCCAAAATTATCATACTAATCCCTTGCTAGCCAACTATGACACTAAGAACAACCAGGTCTAGAATAAAGAGCATTAGTCACCTCGTTATTTCATGCATCTTAATGAATCGATGTAGTCGATATTTAATCAGTTAAGTGAGGCATAGAGGATAATATTTCCTGATGTTCAACTTCTTGATCCTAACCATCCCAAGCCAAAGGGATATAGGTAATATCAATACTACCTATACCATAGAATATAGGGGCATGACATCAAAAATTGCATTGACATCAAGAATGTTGTGCAAAACATGATTGAAAAGGGAGATTTAAAAGTTGACAACCCAATAGCTCCTGATAATAGAGATATGGGTATATTCAAGAATCCATTGACCAATCATGATGCCCTTAGAGATAAGGGCACCAAAATCAACCATGTTTGAGTAAAGCCACCTATTCAAGGATGCATCAGAATGGTTGAGTTAGTTAACATGGAAAATAAAAGTTAGAGATATGGGCAACCATAGCCTCCAGTAGCTCCCATTAACATCCCAACTGCACCTTGGTAGAGATAAGTGCATAAAAATCCTCTAGGTCCACCAACAAGACCTGTGGTAATTTTTTAGAGTAGACTAGAATAGAATCTACAAATGACTCTGACCAAGTTGTCCATTTATGAGCTCATACAACAGTCCCCTAGGCACAAGGAGACCTTAATGGATATTTTGAGATCAATCGAGCTCCAGCCCCAGAACCTAAATGCATTCACACATTTTGTGGGGCAAGTTCAACAGTGCCAAGAGTCCATGATTCATTTTTATGATCATGAAATTAAAGTAGTTTCTACTACCTTAGTAGACCCACCGTTGGATATTATGCATCAATAAATGACATACCATTCAAGCAGGTTTTGATCGATAAAGGCTCATCAATAAACATCAACACTACCAAGGCTATAGGGCACTTGAATATCCCTAAGTCCAACATTATCCCAACTTCTTACACGCTCAAGGCTTTCAATGATGCATTGTACTTCACAATGGGTACAATCATTTTGCCTATAAAGGTAGGACATAATACCATCCCCATGATGTGTCACATGTTAGAAGAATCGATGCAATATAGCATCCTTCTAGAATGTCCCTGGATCAGGGATATGCAGTGCATCCCCTCAATCCTACACCAATGCATAAAATATATGCATAAGGGACAAGTTCATGTGGTTCCATATAATGAAGAGTCATTCAAGTACATGCATCAAGTCAATTTGCCAAGGGACTTTGTCCTTATGTCAACACATTTGTACATAAGGCCTTCATCCCCAACCACACAACCAAAGAAAAAAATAGATCAGTGTGGGGTGACCCATTCACATTGATATAGCCCCCTGCATCTAAAGCTGCTGGTGCTTCTGAAAAAACCTTTGATATATAAGGTAAAAGATAACTAAAAGCTAAAGGTACCCCTAGAATGGGAAGGACCCAAGGAGATTCTAACCATAGTAGTTGTGGGAATTCTAACTCCCATGGAGGTGGAATATTCCCAAGAAATAACTTAGGAGGTACCTCAACCTACCTCACCTACATCATCAATAGCGTCATCTACACTGCAGGTGATAGTTCACCTAGAAAACACAACACTAGGTGAATATCTTGTGCAAAACATGACTTTCACACAAATTATTGAGTCTACACAATATATGGGATGACCAAGAGTCCCAAATCTACTAGTAGGGATAGTGGTTCCCTTAGGGGTTCCACCCAAAACTAATTTCATATATGCTAGTTTAGATTATGTCTATAATGCTACTGATCTTGAAAGGGATGAGGATGAACCATTCACCACAAATATTAATTACTTGTCAAATCTTGAGTTTGCTCTAAAGTACTTTGAGTAGTGTCAATGGAAGGGATATGAACTAGGCCTATATGAGCAAGGGCACTTGTTGCAATTTCAGCTGTAGTATCAACTATCGACTGATAGGTGTGGTTTAGGCTATCAAATGTAGATTCATGATGATTCTTTGGAAGTATCCCTAGATAGGTTAAGCATCAATTTCAGGGAGGACATTGACTAGAATCCCTATCAATCCCCTAGTAGAAATGCCTTGGGTGATGGATGGGTGTCGATGGTCAATATCACACCACCTAATGAATATCACCTTGAATCCTCTCTTGAAGCACCCCCATCAGGAGCCATCCTATGGGAGGAGGATCCAATGCATGGATATGAGTGAGAGGAGTATGACTATGTCCTGAGTGAGGATGAATATGAAGCCTAACTAGCCTACCATGGGCCTCAATATGTGCCAAACCTTGCTTGGATGGGCTACATAGAGAGTGGGTACATCTCAAATGAGAGTGAATACATCTCAAATGAGGGTGGATACATGTCATATGAGAGTGGCTATGAGTTAGAGGACTCAATAGAGATGACTTATCTATGTCCTAGATATACGAGCCACATTGTTGGTCTAGAAACCAACACCAATGGATTATTCATAAGTGATGATGAGTATGAATATGAGACTGAGTTGGCCTATTTGGGGCATCAAAAAGCAAGCCACAACCCCATCCTAGGGTCAGATACAAATGACAATGGTTTCTTTATAATTGATGATGACTTTGAGGATGAGATCGATATGGCTTATCTTGGGCCTTGACTCTTATGTCTAGTCGATCTTCTTGTGGAGAGATAAGCGATGCTCCATGCCATAGATCCTAGTATTTGTTTCCTAGGAAGACCATTAAATCTAGATGTCATCTATCACATGGTCAACCTGAATCCACCAATATTTAGAGAGTAGTTGTTGCCTAATGATCCTATCATCTCATCTATCCATAGACTGGATCCTGAGATCCCTATGCCCCTAGAGCTACTTTGTGATTTTGGAGAGCACACCCATGATGTAGAGCTCCACCCATGTGTACCTGGAGATTTTATGCCATCCATCAACATGATTTTAATTGATTTGACCACTCCACTCCATAACCCAATAGATCCTTCAAAACTGTTTTCTTAACTTAGATGTTATTGATTGGGATCACACTGATTCACTCCTAGAGCCTAAATATTTCTTCCCCAGTGAATAGATGCTATAATAATTCCATTTTCAATCAATCTACACACATGATTTCTATCATGCTTGTCTCAACCTTGAGTCAATGGGAACTATAAATCTAGTAGATGACATTCATTTAATCGCCACTCTCCACCAGATTGAGGAGGGTTCATATATGCCAATAGAGGAGAATTTCAAAATGGACATCAGTAATGACCCTTCTCAACCAAAGCAAGTCAAGTTTGAAGAAATATTGTCTCCAAAATAACATGCCATCATAATTCCTCTAATGAAAGAGAGACCAAATATCTTTGCTTGGACCTACAAAGATATACCAGGGCTATATCTAAAATTGGTTGTCCACAACCTTTCGCTAAACTCCATAAAGAAATTGATCAAGAAAAATCTCAAAAATATGTATCCAACCATCATTTTTATGGTGAAAAATGAGTTACAAAAACTATTGGATGTAGTATTTAATGTTCCCATCGACTATACAGAATGGGTATCAAACATGGTGACTATAGGAAAACTTGATGGAAGAGTCTGCATTTGCACATATTTTAGGGATATCAACAAGGAAACCCCAAAGGATTCATTCGCATTGCCCAAAATAGATGCTCTTGTAGATGCAACTATAGGTCATGAAATGCTCTCCCTAATGGATAGTTTTTTGGTTATAATCAGATTTCAGATTAAACCCAAAGACCAACATAAAACCACATTCACCACTCCATTGAGGACATTCTATTGCAAAGTGATACCATTCAGTCTTAAAAATGCTGGTACCACATATTAGCGGGCTATGACATACATTTTTCATGGCTACATACACAAGATATTGGAAGACTACATCGATGACTTACTAGCCAAGTCATTGCTACGTGAAGAGCATGCTAAGACCCTAAAAATGGTCTTCGATCACTTGATTGAGCACAATGTTAGGTTGAACCCAAAGAAATGTATATTTGGCGTAACTTATAGAAAACTCTTGGGATTCATTATTTATAAATGAGGCATCGAGGTAGACCCAACAAAGGTAAAGGCTATCTTGGAAATGGCCCTGCCCACAAACATCAAAGAACTGAGAATTTTATAGGGCAAAGTAGCATCCATAAAGTGATTTATTGCAAAACTATCAGATAAATATCAACCCATGAATCGACTGATACACAAGGGGGTCCCATTATAGTGGGAAAAATAATATCAACAAGCCTTTACTAAAATCAATGAGTACTTGATAATTCTACTAGTCTTAGCTCCACCAAGGCCATATGTGCCATTCATGCTATATATATCCGCTACCAACTTTACTTGGGGTACCATGTTGGCTCAAAAGATCATGCAAGACAAGGAACAAGCGATATATTACATCAACCGCACCTTGGTGAGCTATGATATAGGATATGCATACGTAGAAAAGTTGTGTTTAGTAGTGGTCTTTGTAACCAAAAAATTGTGCCACTACATGTTGAGCCATATGATATATGTAATATCCAAGCAAAATCCTTTGCAGTATATGATGAGTAAGACATATCATAACACACGTATTGCAAAGTGGATCATACTATTGATAAAATTTAATTTGGAATTCATAAGCCAAAATTCCATCTAGGGATAAGTCATAGCTAATCAGCTAGCTAAGGAACCTCTTTAGAATAGTAGGCCCATCACCATAGAACTTCTTTATGATGTAGTATTTGCACTATTATAGGTACCCAAACCTAAAGAACTAGAAAATGAAGTTGACATGACTTTGTTCTTTGATGGTTCAAAGTGTGAGCAAGGAGGCGGTGCAGGGATTGTCTTTTTCATGCCACAAGGTGCTCTAATGCCCTTGTCATTCAATCTAGACTTCCCTTGCACTAATAACAATACTAAATACGATGCCCTAATATTGGTTCTCCAAACAACCATCACCATGAGAATCAAAAGACTAAATATCTTTGATGAATCCCTTCTCATAGTCAACCAGGTCAAGGGACTATTTCAATATCAAAATCCAATATTGAAATCTTACAAGGAACTTGTTGATACATAAACTAGAGTGGTATGACATCAATACAATCCCTTGTTGATAAAACAAATTTGTAGACACCATGGCATCTCTGGGGTCCTTGATCCCTCAAAATCCATCTGCTGATTTCACTACCATTCATGTAAAAATGCTCTTACACTCAACAATCTAGCATGAGGCTTTTGATAACAAGGAATCAGTCAACATGATTCATATAACCAGACCATTATTAGTTCTATAAATTCAAAGACTTCTTAAATAAGGCACCTTGTGGGTCCTTGATCTCATAATTTACTACAGGGAATGGTACCACTATTCACCTTAAGGTTGTTTCTTAATCTCTATTTGTACAAATTGAATGGCATGAGGAATAATCCATGTTAATAGTCAAGGTTGTAGCCTATCAAGATTGGCTATCCCAATTACAAGACTTTCTTAGGATTGTAATTGTCCCACAAGGATTATCGCATGGCAAAATATGAGCATTGAAGAAAAAAGTGATAATATATGTCTTGCTAGGAGGTATATTATATCATCAAAGCTATGATGGAGTCCTCCTACATTGCTTAGAGCCCCAAGAATCAGCTTGGGTAATTTTGCAAGCTCGCGATGGTACATGTGGTGGCCACTTCAGTGACATGTCCATTATCAAGTGCATCCTTCGAATGGGTTACTACTGGCCTACCATGGAAAAGGATTACTACGAGTATGTCAGGAAATGTATTAAATGTCAATAGTATGCAAATCTGATGCACTTGCCATCTCAGGCCTTATGGCCCATTCAGGTAGCTTGGCCATTTTCTTAGTGGGGTTTTGACCTAATTGGAAAGATTTATCCCCTATATTTAGGCCAACACATGTTTATCTTAATGGCCATTGAGTACTTCACAAAATTTGTGGAAGCGGTCCCTTTAACCTCGACAATTGGTCCTCATATAGCAGAGTTCATACTTCACAATATCATTTTTCATTTTAGGATACCCTTCAAGATAATCTTGGATAATGGTTTGTCATTCAAAAACAAAAATGTACAAGCTTTAATGACCAAATACAAAATTCAATATAGTTTTATGAGACCATACTATCCATAGGAAAATGGACAAGCAGAGGCCTTAAACAAGACAATAGTAGCCATATTAAAGAATATGGTGAAAGAAAATCCTAAGGATTGGCATCTACAATTACCATTGGCATTATGGGCTTATAATACTAGCATACAGATGCCCACTAGGGCAACACCATTTTTTATTGTATATGGCATTGAGGTCATTATTCCCTTAGAGTTCGAAATCCCAACATTGTGCATCGCATTGAAATATTTAATCAATTATGACACTGTGTGGCAAGCTTGCCTGGATCAATTGACCCTTTTGGATGAACATAACATTAATTATCTTAATCATCTTCATGTTTACCAGGATCATCTAACATGAGCTAATTAACAATAAATTCCACCTGAGAGACTTTAAATTTGGGGATCTTGTGCTTAAAGAAAACCAATAGAACTCAAATGTGTCATCGCATTTGTGAGATAAATTTATGGCCAATTGGATAGGTCCCTATATCATCTCTAAGAATATTGGGCCTGGGGCATATCACCTAACAACACTAGAGGGTGTTGAGGATCCAAAACCTCTCAACATCATTCATCTAAAGGTGTTTCACACATAAATCAACAAAATATAAAAAACATTCAAATACAAAAACTTCAAAAACAATGGAAATCATAAAAATCTAGACAAATCAAAAACATCAAAATTAAAAACAAAAAGCTCCAAAGGCATATTAAAACCCTTTGGTCAACTCACAAAAGCTCCAAAGGCATATTAAAGCCCTTTGGTCAATTCAAAAAAATCTCCAAAGGCATCTTAAAAGCCTTTGGTCAAATTACAAAAGGCCCCAAAGGCACATTAAATCCCTTTGGTCAATCACAAAAATCTCCAAAGGCATCTTAAAGCCCTTTGGTCAAATCACAAAAAGCCCCAAAGGCACCCTAAGCCCTTTGGTCAAAAGTAAAACATAAAAACACAAAAACAACTTAAAATCAAAAAGTTCAAAAACATTCAAAATAATCAAAACTCAAAAACAATTGAAAGCATCAAAAATACAAAAAAATTTGCATTACGCATTTGCATTTCCATTCATGTAGTTGCATTGCATTAGGAATTTGCATCTATCACATTTACATTTAATAGGTTGTATTCACAATATTACAAATGACACCATGTTTGTACCTCAATCATTCATCTTCAAAATCCATCATCATCCATAACCCATGTATGCAACTATGTTTTTCAACACAACCCCTCCTATTGCTATGAGGAATGTACTAGGATTTTCTGGTCACTCAGCCATACCTAGTGGTTTTATCAAAATTTGTAGAAATCCATCTTAGATTCTAATAGGCAAGGCTTAGTTTTGATAGCACTTGGTATATTTTAAAATCCTATCACTATTAAAAACACTAATAACCTAGTTGGAACAAGGTAAATATGAACATTACAAAGTGGTATTAGGTATCCTAAGGTGAAAATTTTTTCTTGTTCATCCCCTTGTGTGACGGTTCAAAAATGCTAAGAATTGGAAAGAGGACAAGTTCACCTCTACCTAAATAATTCCCTTGCTTTAATCAAAACAAGTAAAATTCTAAACAAAGCAAAATTCAAAAATAAAATAAACAAGTGATTATCATCACTACATAAATACCTTTCTCAAAAGAAAACAAAAAATCAAAATAAACAGTGATTTTTATCACTAAGTATGAGCAAATATCCCAAATAAATGTGAAGAAAAGAAGGGATTATTGAACTTGAATCCCTAGAATTCTCAACATGGATGAACCATAAGTTATCCTTATGCACAATGATATGTCTATCACATTAGCATTTCACTTTTTTGTAGACCAATTTTTGCATGTGGAAGAGCTAGCTTTTGCTGTCCTATACCGCATAGTGGTCTAATCCAAATGATTGTAAACATATGAGGATACCCAATACAACAATGGGCTGAATGAATCCCACCTAGCACTAGGGTATGCTTATATTCTATCTAATATTTTCATTTTCACACAAAAGGATAATGAGTATCTAGGTCTTCATATCAAAAAAATTATCATTTCAAAGCTTTGTATGATCAGTATGAAACTTTTTGATCAAGTGACTAGGGTGTTTGAGTCTCATGGAAAACCTCAAACCCCCCATAATAGAAACAAATCATCAACTTTATTTATGAATTTTTTGTTCATTAAAGGGTGTTCATGAAATAGGATAGATACTAGATTAATGTCAGCAATGATATTTAGATGACCACTGACTATTTTTGTGCATATATTTAATTTACAAAAGCTAATAAAGAAAGTACATACACATCACATCATCTCATCTCACATTTGGATGCTTAAATAATTATTTCTTATGCTAAGAATTATTATTTACATTCATGATTGCTATACATGCTGTGGTGTTTCCCATTAGATTTTTAAACTCATATCGCATGCATACCTTATGTTTTAAGTGATTAAAGCATACAGGTTCATCTCACATTATATCATCAACATAATGCATAACACATTTCATGTATCATATCATTACTTAAGTTAGATGCATACACTACACCAAAATTAAACATACATTTAGTAATAATCATTGCATACATATATGCATCCATCATCATCATCTAAATCATACCATCTAATAATCCATGCATCATAAAGTATATGTCATGTAAACCACACCATATAGCATAAAATCATAAAGTGGTCCAACTACACATCCACATTATAACATAAGAAGCATCACACCACATCATATCACATAAGATCATGATATTGAATCACATAAACATAAAAACATAATCATAAAAGATACATAATGAGTCCCAAAGCCTGGATATCATATAAATATTTGCCAAAATTAGTACATGTATGTACAAAAGGGCCATACAGCTACAATCATGTAGGTCAGCTGACCTTACACTCAAAATAGTACAAAATACCCAAGATGCCATAGTGCTCAAGAGTGGCCTTCTCCACTAGCATCACCTCCGTCCTCATTGCCCCCTTTGGGAGGTGACATAGAATTGGAATCGCCAGTTTGCTTTGTCCAGGTCCTAGTCTTGTGGCTCAATCGATTTTATGACTACCCTAAGGTACTTTGGTCGGTACTCTATGACCCTTCTACTATGGGCATATCTATTAGGCAACCTCCCCAAAGCCCAAACTCGTGCTCTAGTTCCAGGATATAGGAGTAATATATGGTACATTGCTCCAAGTCCTCTACTAAAATCTTATGCAAATACTAGATCTCTGCACCTGCATCTAGACCACCATGTCCCTAAGGTGCTATAATAGATGACACAATATTTCTCTAAGTTGTACCCCCTTTGGTCATAAGCTGATATATCCTTCTCTATAGTGTGGTCTGCTCTACATCAGAGCATTGAATATGAGCCTATAACAAAATAATGGTGGTATCCCTCTATTGTACATGTATTTGATATACCTACAACTCAGCCTCCACCTGATGCAAATGATCCTAGATAGGAGAATACCACTCCTCGAGATCCAACTCCTCATCCTCATTTGGATCCACCTGCTCTCTCAAGTAGTCAGTGATAAGAATGTTGTAGATAACCATCATCAAGACAACATGTCTATGGGAGAAGACATCCTCCCAATACCATCACTCCACAAAAATCCCCTTGATCGACAATCATGAAATGTAGTAGTGGTATTTCTCCAAAAGACCCTCACAAAAACTATGTCCCTAGCACCCATAGGGGAAGACACGATGGGGAATCCATAAAATGGGATTCGTAAGATCCGATACACATCCTCTAGAGTAATGGTCATCTCACCAGTAGGAATGTGGAATGTGTTGGTCCTAGAGTTCCACCTATAAGCTAGGGCCATAACATAGGACTAATTTGACATGATCATTAGAAGCTTGGTGATGAAATGAAGCCCTCAAGAATTAATCCAAGCCTAGTTCATGGTATCCATGAGAGGAATAAGGTCCACAAGTAGCTTCGGGTCTTGAGCCCAAGCATACAAGATCTAAGAGTGCAAAAAAAATCTAGAATAAATGCACTTACAAGTTAAAAGAAATAAAATCCAAAAAATTGTGCAAGATAATCTAATACAAGCTTAAGGTAACAAGAATAGTAGTTAAATGCATCTAAACATCCAAAAAAACTTAAAACCTACTCTTAAAATTTTTAAAAAAATCAATTAAAATTGCTTTAAAATGCAAAAATCGGAGCAATAAATCTAAGGTTGCCTAGCCGCTCGTGCCAGGAGTGGCCACAAAGTAGCCACTAAAACTGGCAATAACAAGTTTCCAAAGATTAGAAATTTGACTGTGGGATTTACAACTAGTCGTTGATGACAACAACATTGAGCTTTAGGCTAGGCTAGCCACTCTGGGCGGTAGTGGCCAGTGGGTGACACGCCAAAGGTGTTCTCCCATGGCCAAAAATAACAAAAAAAAATTCACAAAAACCTAAAACTAAAGGAAACCCATCTGATTAAATCCTAAATTGGTCCAATCTACTAGTTTAGTTCATTGCCAATAGGGTTAATAAGGTTTCTTTACCAAATTGTTTAGTTAGGTTCATTTTACCACATTAAAAAAAGGGGGTTAGGGTTTAGAAAGGTACCCATGAAGCTCCAGCTCCTTTGATGGTCAAAGCATCACCCTGCTCAGCCATGGCATCAAATTAACAACATCTTAGGTCACAAGCAGTCACTCTCACCTCAGAACTCCAAAAGGACAATGAAAACTAGAAAATAAAAGGTCAAAAATCCTAATTTCTTTTGTATTTCCAAAATGTGCCTTGACCACTACTGGCATCAGTGGTTCATACTTCCTAGCCACTAGACCTGACAGTGGCCATGCATCACCAATTAGGGGCTGCTGGACCTAATAGCGACCGAAAACCAATGAGAAATTTACTCAATTTCTCACCACAAACCACCCAAAAATAGGCCATAAAGCACACCTATTGGTCCAAAGCAACCAAAATATGCAAAATACCAAAAAAAATTACATATATCAAAATCCAAAAACATCATAACATCCAAATTAAAAATAAAATAACAAAAAAATTCCAAATGAGCCTTGTATTCAGCTATATGCTCTATACACTTGGTTATTGCAATGACTAGTGCTCCATGCAATTTGGAAAGATGAGTATATTTCCATAAGGCCACTTGGGGAAAAAAAATTATGGTAGAATTGAGGTGCTTCACTTCAAACCCGAAGAAGGCTATGACAGTTGGACCACCCCATGGGAGTGAGGATCCATCTCATTTCTCCTATAACAAATAGTGATTCAACAAGAAACAATAGAATTGCTAACATGTTAATTCCCTAAGAAGACCATTGTGGTCAAACTGCCCCAAGGGTGCAATTACCAAAAATGGTTGAAATCATACCTAGATGAGAACAACCCTACAAAAAAAAAAATCAACCCTTTAAGGATATCCAAATCATTCATTTTGGTCAAGCGTCTCATCACTTTATTAATTATCCTTTCCTCATCGACTCGTCGCTTGAGGGGGTAGTCAAAATTTTTAACAATCATAATCAAAGTCAACAAAATATCAACCAATTATTTTGAATTATGTTCATCTTATGAATCATTGCCAACAACTATCATAAGATTACCCTTTTCTAGGGAAAAAAATAAACATGATAGTTGAGTTTGTAGCTCTCCTCCTTTCAAACCTATAGTAGTACTAAATCTACCCAATCACTTGATGAACGTGTGCAAACTTCCATAAATTTAACCCTTCCACCCTGTTGGAAGCAATAATTCTAGGATGCACACCCTCCCGCATGACTGGGGAATCCAATGTTGATTAGATCAATGATCATCATCCAACCTACAATGTGACCCTAGGTGGTCTATTTTTGCTCCATGTTGTGTTTTCCCATAATGCATCCCAAAAAGGGGCATCTGTAGACACCTAAAATACATCATGTTTAGGAGAATACCCATATGGACATATTTGTAGACCATATGAATCCTATTGGATATCTCCAAGAGTAAGTAGTGGTCCTAACAACTAAAAAATGATAGTTCTAGCCCATCCAAGATTGGTCACTCTCAGGTAGAGTGACCACCACACTTGGCGGCCACTGAAGACTACAATGGACACATCTAGCTACTAAACTTGAAAGCAACTAGCACCATGTATAGTTTGGCCATGAATATGGGCCTAGATCACGTAGTCTAAATACACCTTTACATTGTTTATGAGTGGTTTTTGGTGAGGAACTACCTGAGTTCCTCCTAATTTCCCCTTCAATGCTAGTTGTGACTGATGCTTTCCACACGGGATAGTCAGTCGTATACAATTTGGATTGAAGCTTCTCTAGGAAGTCGAGGTCTAGATATAAGAGAAGGAATTCTACATTTGGACTCTCCCACAAAGAGCAAAGGATCCACAAATTTTTAGAGTTTATGCAACAAAGCCCTATCAGATTGGAGAGTGAATCTACGCACCCTTGAGGAGCAACAAAGTTATATCCGGATAAGGAGGAACTATGCATCCGCTATTCACATCCATTATTATTTACTACCATTCTTTGTATTTGACACATCCAATGACCCTTGAACATAAATTTGAGTAGATAACCTGGTGCTATAGCCCTTGGATCATGAGAAGGAATGTCTATTTCATGTTCGTTGTCTCAAATAGTGGCCCATAAGCATAACCCAGGGTTTTGACATTAGCTTCTTTATTTTAGCATTAGATTCAATTACTTTCTACTTCAACATTTATCTCTAGCATAGATCTGATTTACTGTATGCACTTACATTATTGTTTTCGATATATACCCGTATATTTCATTAGTTTTATTACATTTATTCATATTATGCTTTGCTACCTTGCTTATTGATTTTTATACTAATAGCCTCATCCGGGGAGGTATCCCGAACTGCTAAGCGTTCTTTGTTATTTCCATGTATGTAGATTTGCAGGTTTACAAGACCAAGGTAAAGCACTCAGAGCACAAGATCCCTCCTATATGAGAGGAGGAGGCATATGTGAGGCCTCAGACAAGTTCATGTGCAGGATCGAGAATCCTGCAAAAGTGCATCACCCCTTTGCGAGGGGATTTATTCCACCATTTGTGTCCTATTTTTAACTGATTGTATCAAAAAATGGGTATCCCTTAGAGGGACGAATATGTAACCGTCGATTGGAAATATCAATAAAAAGCATATTTATTTGTTTTTCTTATTTACATGTCATTTGCATGATCATTTCTTTCAATCTGATATAATAAATACATTGCAAGTTAAGTCAGTTGCGGTGCATGCTCCTTGATGTTGTACAGTACCCAAGGTGCATAACTGCTATGAAGTAGTAGTTACATGCACAAAAAATTACAATACCCAAACCCAAGAGATTAAATCACCTGATGGGGAATTTAGTGTTGTTTTTCATGCTCACCTAATTTGAATTATCCTAAGGGTGGAGACAACTAAGCTTATCATTAGCTATAAAAGTATTGTTGGTATTTACAACACCATTCTAAACAAGTTGAGATACCTTTTAGGGGAGTGTGACGTTAAGGGTGATAAGACACCAACTTTTTTTGTAAGTCTCAACAACTTGAGTAAAATTGCTAGAGATTCCACAAGAATGTTGGCATTTATTTTTGGGATAAAACAAGATAGTGACTTCTTCCTAGCACAAATTGGTTTCTTATACAAAATGAGGCATATGTCCAATAAGGAGATATTGATTTTTGAATTTGGTGACTATATCATCAAGAAGATACATCAAGGATTTTCCAAGTTTCAAGAGGCCAAGAGCTTAAATTTCTTAGCATTTATATACCATATGATTTTATTCCAAAACCTAAGAACATACCTCAAATTCACTCTAATACTAGTAGATTATTATGGTTGTGCATGTCCCATTCTCTTTTGAAAGAAAGCCTTGAAAGAGTATTCCTTGTATTATGGATTTGTACCCCCATATTTGCAGCCCTATGTAGATGAAAACTATAATGCCTCTTAACTATCTATAAATAAATTTTTCTAGGCAAACACCAAGGGGACTGGTTCTTCTCTAAATATACCACTCTCATTAGAGTGCATGATTTTAGTAAACTTAATTACTATTTGCCCATGTATGTATCATAACAAATTTTTGTGTTGGAGGTTCTCAAGAAGATGGATTCTATTGACATATCATTTGAAAGTGGAAGGAACAAAATAATATTTTATAAGATCCTATTTAGCTTTGGAAGAATCACCTTGGTTAAAAGGAAGTCCTCCCCTATATTGGAGGAGAGGTTGGAGAGTGCTAAGGGAGTGGAAGTATGACCCAAAATAGGGTTTTTTTATTGGAAATATGAGCAGGATTTGTTGTCATTGATGTCAAAGGAATACTAAGCAGATGTCAAAGGAATGTTAAGCAAATGGTTCATGGTTGATTTTATAAGAGGTAAGGATATAATATTTAATTTAAATATTATATGCCTAGACACCCCAAAGGAGAAGCAAGAAGGATAGCAAGATCATAATATTTGGGCAAAATAAAAGGGTTGAAAATATATCTTCGTTCTATGGTGATTAAAAGAAAATAACAAGGTTATTTTTCTAAGGTGATAATGGCAAAAGGTTTACCTAAAAACCTAAGGAAGTTTATATTTCATTTTAATTAAAAAGGCCCAAACTATATTTAAATATTTAATTTATAATATTTAAAATCATTTTGAATTTAAATAATCATAAATAAATATTATTTTTGAAATGCAAAAGTCCAATTTTACTATCCTTCGAAGTGAAGAAAAATACCTTTAAAGGTATATTAATAAAGCTTAAATCAAAGGCTTGAAGGAGTAATTCAAAAATTGGTATATTCTTTGTTGTGCTCATCGATCGAATGAAGGAAGGAAAGAAAATTGTGCACAGTGCCAACACCGAGGAGAGGAAGGCATAAAATGAAGCGATGCCAATATTGTAGCACCATCTGGATGGCTAGCCCAGATTGTGATTGGCTTGGGTGCTAAGTTACAATAGAAGGTATGTCTTAGGTTTGAGACTCCATGGTAGAAAAAGAGGAATATTTCAATTTTTAGAAGCTTCAGTGGTAGTGTTGGGAATAAGTGTGCATAGGCACATTTAGGTCCCACATGAGCACCTAGCTCACACAGCAGTGGAAGCCACAGCTAGGGTGATTGTGGAAGCACAACGTGGGTTCGATTCTCACCAAGGGTAGAAGGTATTTAATTTTTAAATTTAATTTTCTTGTCCTAAGGTTGTGTGGCATAAGTGTTTAGGGAGGTATAAGGTTTATGGAAATAAATGTTATATTGTGGTTTTTGTGATTAAAGTGGTGAAAGGAGAAATAAGGCTTTAGAGAAGGTTAAATATTATTTTAAAATAAAGTCTTATTGGGTTTAATAGTTGAAAGGAGTAATAAGGCTTTAGAGGAGTTTGAATATTATTTTTAAAAATGGTCTTATTGGGTTTGATAATTTAAAGGAGTAATAAGGTTTAATTGAGATCTAATATTTTTTTATTGTGAGAATAATTTGTGAGGAAATTATTGATTGAATTTTTGAGAAGGTTCTTGCTAACTAACCCTTGTGATTGGCAAAGAGAGTGGTTATGATTCAAACAGGTTTTTAAGGACAACTCTTCATCAAACAAAAGGTATGGGTACATATTCCTTTTGAGTGATATTTGGATGTTTTAAATGCTAAGTTGGAGAGAAAAGGAATTGTTTGATAAGCATTGTTGAGTTTGATTGTTAAAGGATTTTTGAGTAAGAGTTGATGATAAAAACCTTTTTTGATAAGCATTGTTGGAAATATTGAGTAAGAATTCATATGCTTGAAATAGGATTTGTGAAATAACATGAGTATCATTGTTATGTGAAGTGAACTATCTTGAACTAGGGTTTGTGCAAGATCATGAGTATCATTGTTATGTGAACTTGAGAACTATCTTGAACTAGGGTTTGTGCAATATCATGAGTATTATTGTTATGTGATATTGTTTGATAAGAATTGTTGGAAATAATTGAGTGAGTGGTTCATATTATTGGACTAGGGTTTGTAAGCAAGGAGTTTTTCATTTAGTGATTGCTTGAGTGGAGTTTATTGAGCCTAGTTAAGTGGAAGTGTTGAAGTGATAGTTCTAGTTCTGTGAAACAAATTGTTATATATCCTAAATTTATTTGATAAAGAGATTGGAAGTGATTGATTATTTGTGAGTGTGAAGCATATTAAGTCTCTAACAATTCTCTGTATGTTTCTGTAAGTTAAACAAGATTTTGTGTGAATCTTGTTTGTGTGATTGAAGAGGTTTTCTGTGATAGATTGAGTTGAGTTGTATAAAGCTTTTGTGAAAGCTAGTGGATAAATTTGAGTAAGTCTTAGAGTGGACTTAAGGACTAATTTGAGTAAGCTTTAGTGGAGATTTACAAGAATATTGAAAAAGTTCTAGTGAGGGCTTGTTGATAAGTTTTGCGGTAAGTCTTGGTTAAGTGGTGTAAACTCATCCACAAGAGACCAAAAAAATGGACTCCAATCACATAACACAAATGCAATATAATGGAAGAAACCTAAAAATTGATATTCTTCTCAATATTTAATTCACACCCCTTATCCAAAAGAATACAATCCATCATATAGCCACCGAAAACCAAAGAAACCCTAAAAATGTTTTTTTCTAAAAACTACTAAAAATAGAAATGAGTTGGATTGCACCCAAATTCAGTGCACACATTCCTCTTACAATAATGAACCTTAATTTAAAATATTAGGTCTCAACTTAAGGTATAACAAAATATAATAAACTTCTAACATTCAAAAAAATCCAAAAAACTCGGGAACCTAGTTTAAAAGCTAATTTTGGGACACTAGATGGAGGAGTTAGGTCTCGAAAGTATATTTTTTGGAGGGTTAGGTGCATTAGAGATGAGCCTGATGCAGAACACACATGCGTAACCACTTGTTAAATTTCAATGCAAACAGGCTTACGTTTCATAATTTATGGCTCTAAAAAGGTGCATCATTCTCCTCTGGTGAAAAAAAACTCAGCTCCTACGATTTAAGTTGAATTGAAATCCTATAGCTTCTATTTATCAAATTTCTTTAGCTTTGAATATGAAACCCAAGTGTTATCCAACTGTGGTAATCCTTCCCACTGAACCAGGTATTTGTTGTAGCTCCCATGTTTGGTGGTGATCACCTTCTTATCGAGAACCTATGCAACTCTATATTTTTTCTTCTTAGGCATCTATCATGCCCAATTTACTATCTCCTATAATTTTCCATCCTCGAAAGTACCAGGATACTAAAATAAATAAGAAAAATTAAAAATTGGTGAAATATCAAATTCATTGGGTAGCTCCAATTTATAGGCATTATCATTGATCTTCTTCAAAATCTTGCATGACCCAATTTTCTTAAGTTTTAGTTTGTTATACGTCCCATTAGGAAATATTTATTTCCTAATATGAACCATTACCATATCACCCTCTTCAAACACCTTCACCCTTATGTGTGCATCAAAAAAATATTTGTAGTGAGCATTACTACTCTGTAATTTTTCCCTCACTGACTCTTGCACTTTTTGGATATGCTTAGCAAATGCTTCTACTTCATCACTAACTTGTTCCCCAATTGGTAACTTAAAAAAATCTAATACATCTCTAGGATTTTGACCATAAATAATTTGAAAAGGAGATTTACTTGTCGAACTTTTCACTTAACTTTTGTATGCAAATTCGGCTTGTGACAAGGCTAAATCCCATTGTTTTGGTTTTACTCCAACTATGCATCATAAGATGTTTCCCAAGATTCTATTCACTACCTCTATTTTCCCATCGACCTGTGGGTGGTAGGCACTACTTAACTGCATCCTGGTGTTCAACTTCTTCCACAATGTCCTCCAAAAGTGACTCAAGAACTTAGTATCCTGATCAGAAGTAATAGTCTTTGGAACACCATGCAACCACACAATCTCATCAAATAATAAGACTAAAATCCTAGTTGCATCATTAGTTTTTTGGAAAGCAATGAAATGCACCATTTTTGAAAATTTGTCTACCATAACAAAAATTGAATCCTTACCCCTATGTGTCTTGGGCAACCCCAACATGAAATCCATACTCAGATCAGTCCATGGTCCTGTAGGAACCGACAGTGGCATATACAACCCTATATTTTGTGCATGGCCCTTAGCCGTTTGACATCCTCTACATCTAGAGATAAACTTGATTATGTCTCTCTTCATTTTTGGCCAATAGTACTTCTCCTCTACAAGAGTGGTAGTTTTGGCTACTCCAAAATTACCAGCTAAACCCCCACTATGTAATTCCCTCAAGATGTTCTCTCTCATAGACCCATTGGGAATGCATAATCGATTACCCTTAAACAAGTAACCATTATGTAAAAATACTCTTCAAAAATAGTCCAGGACTTACCCTCTACCACACTTTTACACTGTTGCACAATATTCCCAAAATTTGCATCAAATTCATATAGATATTTAATCCCCTTAAATCCTACCACTTCATTCTCCATAGTTGTCAACAAAAAGACTCTCCTACTCAATGCATCAACAACCTTATTTTTTTTGCCCAAATTGTGCTTCAGGACAAATGCATACTATTGCAAAAATGAAACCCATTTGGCATGCCTACTATTTAACTTTTTTTTTAGAGTTGACATACTTCAATGCTTCATGATCATTAAACAACACAAACTCCTTTGAGAGTAAGTAGTGCCTCCAATGTTGTAATGCTTGCACAATTGCATAAAATTCCATATCATATGTAAAATAATTTTTCCTTGCGTCATTTAGATTCTCACTAAAAAATGCTATAGGTTGGCCCTCTTGACTTAATACACCATCGATTCCAACAAATGAGACATCACAATCAACTTCAAACACCTTACTAAAATTTGGTAACACTAGAACAAGGTATTTTGACACCTTCTTCTTCAAGAGTTCAAAACTCTCTATTGCTGTTGTAGTCCATAAAAACTCTTTCTTCTTTGTGCACTCAGTTATAGGGGCAGCTATACTACTAAAGTTCCTGATGAAATTTCTATAAAAGTTATATAGGCCATGAAAGCTCCTTACTTATGTTATAGTTTTTGGAATAGGCCATTCCAAAATCGCCTTCACTTTCTTGCCATCCATCCTCATGCCATCTCTTGAGATCACAAATCCTAAAAACACTAAATTATCCTGAAGAAATCTATATTTTTTTAGGTTGACATACAATTTCTCCTTCCTGAGAACATATAACACTAATTTTAGGTGTAACAAATGTTCTTCTTCACTTTTACTATAAATCAAAATATCATCAAAATACACAACCACAAACTTACCATTATATTCCCACAGTACTCTGTTCATCAACCTCATAAATGTATTGGGTGCATTAGACAACCCAAATGGCATCACCATCCACTTGTACAACCCATATTTTATCTTAAAAGTTGTCTTCCATTCATCCCCTTCTCTAATTCTGATCTAGTAGTAGCCACTCCATAGATAAATTTTACTGAAGTATTTAGCTCCAGCCAATCCATTCATCATGTCATCCACTCTCAGCATAGGATACCGATACTTTATTATGATCTTGTTTATGGCTCTACTATCCACACACATCCACAAGTCACCATATTTCTTTGAGGTTAGAAATGCTGGAGTCACACATGGAATCATACTCTCTCTAACTAATCCCTTCTTTATCAACTTTGTCACTTGCCTACTCAACTTTGCATTCTATTTCGGGTTCAACCGATAAGCTATCTGATTTGAGAGCACTGATCTTGGAATAAAATCCATGTGATGCTGGATATCCCTCTTTGGTGGTAGCCCATCTGGTAACTCCTTTGGTGTGACATCTTTATATTCATTTAGCAACTTAGCTATTGTTGTAGGCATAACCACTTCCTCTATTTCTAGCTTCCTAGCTGTTAAGGCATAATAGAAGCTAGCATCCTTGATCTTTATAAGAAACTCCTTCATTGTCAATAAGCTCTCACTCTATCCATCCTCCTTCAGAGGTACAAGAACTACCTTTACACCATCATTCCATAATGTGTAAGTATTCTTTATCCCATTATGGTTAGTATCCCTATCGTATTGCCAAGGTCTTCCCAACAGAATGTGACATGCATCCATTGGGATCACATCACACTACACTTCATCCTTATAAGTGCTCCCAATTGAAAATTTAACTAAACACCTCTGATCTACTATTACCTCATTATCCTTCTTAACCCATGAGATGTGATATGGATAAGGATGCTTTTCGCATTCCAGGTTCATTTTATCAACCATGATATTTGACACCATATTCTCATAGCTACCACTATCAATGAAAATTTACATACCTTTTCTTGTGATGTACACCTTCTTTGAAAGATGTTCATTCATAGCCTAGAATCATCACCATATATGGTCTTACCCTTCGCTTTGCTCTGCACCTTCTCTTTATTAGGAACAATCAATGTCCTCCTTATCATAAGTGCTTCCCCCATGTTAGCAACAAATTCATCCTCATCCTACTCTTCCATATCAACCAAATTGACCCTTCCTTGTACTCCTTGATCCCTTTATTTGATATCATATTGGGGACACTCAAGTTCTCTATGCCCCTCCTTACCACATCCATAATAGGTATACGACCTTCTTAGATCATTCCTATTTTGTCCACCACCATAACCTCTACCTTGTTGGTATACTCATCCTATCGAATTCTATCCATATTCTGATTGTTTAGCAGGTATTGAGGATTATCCCTTGAAAAAATTAGATCCAATTTGACCATTACCTCAAGAGGGCGTGAATCTCTTCTTACCTCTTCTATTAATCCTTTTCAATTTCTCCTCTAGCCTTGAGGTCCATTTGATACGCATCCTCCACTATAAGAGTGTGATGCATGCTCATCTCATCTTGGACAACAAAACTTAGGCCATTTACATACCTAGAATTTGTTTGGTCCTCCATCTCATTGTGCTCCAATAGAATGGATAGCTTGTATAATTCATTAGTATAGTCCTCAATACTTTGATCCTTTTGTCAGAGATTCTAAAATCTATAAAATAGGGTTTGGGAGTAGTCTACAAGTATAAATTTTCCTATAACTTCATATTTATCCAATCCCTGATATTTTTCTTTTCATTCCTCTATCATGTATTCTATAAATGATTCCACCAAATCAATGCATATCTATTCAACTTTGTGCATGCGAGCTTAACCTTATTATCTTCAACAAGGTTACTTTATTAAAAATATTTTTCTAGGATATTGATCCAATCGATCAACTCCTCTAGTTTCAACCCACCAACATACTCAAGAACCTCAATCTTGATCCCATATCAATTCCCCTTAAGCCCCTCTAGATATTGTATCAGTCGATTTTCAAAATTGTGCCCTTCTTTCTCTAGACCCTCTGGTTCTACTTCTACGTGCACCTTAGATTCACGTTCCTCAGGTACATTTTCATCATCATATCCTTGATCTGCATGCACCCTAGGATGTCTCTCTTCCATGCGATAAATCACACCAATAAACCATGTTATTTTTTTATTTAGATCCTCAATCTACCTATTCATTTGGGCATATCTTCTAGATGACATCTTCCCTTCACTAGCGATATCACACCTGATCTGATACCAAATGGTTTAAACTCAGCTACAAAAGACCAACAAAATGGACTCCAATCACATAACACAAATGCAATATAATTGAAGAAACCTATAAATTAATATTATTCTCATTCTTGAATTCACACCCCTTCTCCAAAAGAATACAATCCATCATATAGCCACCAAAAACCAAAGAAACCCTAAATTTTTTTTTTTTTCTAAAAACTGCTAAAAATAGAAATGAGTCATATTGCACCCAAATTTGGTGCACACATCCCTCTTACAATAATGAACCTTACTTTAAAATATTAGGTCTCAACTTAAGGTATACCAAAATATAATAAACTTCTAACATTAAAAAAACCCCAAAAACTCGGGAACCTATTCTAAAAGCTAATTTTGGGACACTAGATGGAGGAGTTAGGTCTCGAAAGTATATTTTTTGGAGGGTCAAGCACATAAAATATGAGCCTAATGTAGAACATGCATGTGGAACCACCTGTTAAAAATTTAAAGAAAAATAGCGTACGGTTCACAAGTTATGGCTTCGACAAGGTGCATCATGAAGACTTATTGAGTAGATTGGATAAGTTCTAGTGAGGACTTGTTGAGCAGATTTGAGATAAATTCTAGTAAGGACTTGTTGAGAAGATTTGAGGTAAGTCTTGGAGAAGACTTGTTGAGCATATTGGAAAAGTTCTAGTGAGGACTTGTTGAGCATATTTGAGGTAAGTCTTGGAAAGACTTGTTGAGCAGATTGGATAAGTTCTAGTGAGGACTTATTGAGTAGATGTGAGGTAAGTCTTGGAGAAGACTTGTGGATAGATTGGTGTGAGATATTGTGGAAGTTTACAATATATATTTTAATATAGATATTGAGAGAATATTGGATAAGTCCTTGAGAGGACTTGTGGATAAATTTAAGGCAAGTCTTTTGAGAAGACTTGTGAGCAGATTTGATTGATTTGTTCAAACCTTGAGTTAAGGTTTGGAGAAGATCTAGTAGAGTTGATTTATGATTTTTTCAAGTTGTGTTAAATCTTGAAGACAAATTTGAGGATATATTTTGGCGTAGATTTGAGGAAAATTTTGTGCCAAACCAGAGATAGATATTGAGTAGATTTATGCTATACCAAAGGACTGTGTTTAGTGTAGATTAGAGACAAATATTAAACATATTTGTGCTAGATCGAAGGATTGTGTTTAGTGCAAATTAGATATAGAGATTGAACAAATCTATGCTAGAATGAAGGATTATGTTTAGTGCAGATTTGAGATAGAGCTGATAGCAAGCTTTGGAGGTGATAGATTATATAGGATGACAATCTCCAGTGGATATAGGTCCATTAGACAGGTCAGTGAATATAGGTCTTCTGAGTGAGGGTAGGAGTCTTCAGTGGATAGAGATCCATTAGCCAGTGTAGTTGAGGTAGTAGTTCTTCTAGAAGATCACCATCCAGAGAAAAGGAGAAATATTTCTCCTATGGATATATATCCATGAACCATATAATGATATTGGTGTCTCCTATGGATAGAGATCCATGAAATTGATTAGGGGATTGGTGTCTCCTTTGGAAAAATATCCATAAACATTATAATAGGGAAATTCTTCCCAAGAGATTTGTTGAGAAAATTTTAGTGAAATATTTTTTTCGTGAAGTATCCCACATTGGGTTTACCACATTAAATTGGTGTCTCCATTGTGTGTGGTTATTTGTGCATTACTTTGATTACTACTTTTGATATCACTATTGATACATTACATAATATTGATTGGGAAAGAAAAGGTAAAAAGTGATCTTATACTGTTCACCCCCCCTCTCAGTATAAGCTTGTGTTCTTCAATTGGTATGAGAGTGGGTTCCTTCGGAAGAGTTCAAAAACTTAAATAAAAATCTTACAAGAACACAGATGGATTCTAATATTGGATCCTTAGATAATTCAACACTAGTGTTTGATGGATGCGATTATGTATTCTAGAATATGAGAATGAAGATTCACTTAATGGCACTTGGAAATGAAATATGAGAAGTAGTTTAAAATGGATACACACCACCAGCTACTCCACCTATAGACAAATATGATAAGCTTCTACATCATCACAATTCAAAAGCAATTAATGCAATTTTAAAATATTTGCATATAATAGAGTTCATAAAGGTTATGCATTGCAAATCAGTAAAATAAATTTGGGATAAGTTGTAAATCATATATGAAGGAGATAAAAAGGTCAAAAAGGTAAAGTTGTGAAATATCAAAGGATAAGGAAAAAACTAGTGCTTATCTACTTCATGTAGATGAGGTTCTTAACTACATGCAAGGAATTGGACTTGAATTTGAATAATCTAATGTTTGTGATAATATTTTAAGGTCACTCCCAATAAGGTTTAGTGAAAATATTTCAGCTATAGAGGAATCAAAAGATAGTGATATTTTGATAAAGGATGAATTACTTGGTATTCTTACAACTTTTGAGATGAGAACAAAAGAGAAACCTAATATTTGGAAAGAAGCAGCCTTCAGAGCTACTAATAAGACAAAGGGTTAGAATTCAGATTCAAGCAATGAGTCATCTAGTAAAAAAGAAGCAAACTATGCCAAAAGGAACAAGGATCCAAGAAAGTTTAAAGGTACAAAATTTATTAGATTTTTCAATTTTGGAAAGTATGGTCACTATGCATCTCATTTTCAATAAGCTGAAAATAGCAATGATGAAGAAAAATAGGATCATAAGAAAAGGGAACTAGAGAAATATAGGTACCAAAAGAACAGCAGGGATGGACAAGGCAAGCAAGGAATTCAGTTCTTCCAAAGATAGAAGAAGAGTTTCTATTCAGAAAAAGCAAGTAAGTAGTTAAGTTATAGTGATAATAGTTCCTTAGATAATGATAAAGATACATTTATATTTATGGAAAAAGAAAAATAAGTGGTTAGGAAAATGTCACCAATAATTCTCAAGTGTTTTAGATGTGGTAAATTTGTCATCTTGAAGATAGTTGTACAAGAAGTGGTTTTAGTTTTAGTGATGATGAATATGAAGATACACTTGAAGGACCAGAAGAGAATCTACTTATGGAATTAGAGGAAGAAGGAGGTGATCCTATAGAAAATGAGTTAGATAAGAATGAAGATGTTTTCAAAGGAAAACAAATAGAGGAAGAATCATAGAAAGGAGAATTTTATCTTGAGTGTGAGCTTATTCGTGCCCTTGATGCATTAAATAAGGTAATAAATTAAAACTCCCAACTTAAGCTTCAGTTTCAATAATGTGATGAAGAGAAAGGAAAGCTTATAGAGGACCTAAATAAGTCAATGGCTAAGACAAGGAGATTCAAAGAGAAGTTAGAGGCTAAGGTTTTAGAATGTGAAAAACTAGAGCATGAAGTAGCTTCACTAAGGAAGGAAGTAAAAGAGTCTAAGGATAGGTTACATAGGTTTGGGAGAAGCTCAAAGAATTTGGATAATATTATCAAGACACAAAAACCTACATCAAGCAAGACAGGTCTTGGTTTTGAACAGGTACAAAAGAAACAAGGAGAGGAATCAACCTTAAGTTTTGAAGAAGAAGAAAATTTAGAATAAGAGAGTGTAACAGCGAGTGATACTTCTAAGGATGAGTTAGACAATGGAAATTTCAACAAGGAACAATACACAAGAGAGGAACATATGGAATAGGAACCAACACAAGGTAAAAGAGACTAAGAGACCAATGCGATCAAAGCAAGATAGTTTCAATGGAAGATGTTTCTTATGTCACAGGTTTGGGCACAAATATTCTCAGTGCATGACAAATGAAATATAGGAATATGGGAAGTTCAAAAATAGGTAATTTTTTCAAGGGCATTACTACTCTATTTGGTCACAAAGCAATGAATTTCAGGGTTCATGATAGAAATAGATATGGTTTCACTAGGAGAAATCCTAATACAATTGCATCTCCAATGAATAATAACATTAAGTGTTATAAGTGCAATAATTATGGGCATACAACAAGATGGTGTAGAGCATAAATTCTAGAAATAAACAAGAACATGAATAGTCAGATAAATCAGAAGGATCAAATGAGGAGGAAAGTGAAAAAAGGTAAATATTAGTGCATGCTAGGAGTATAAATACTCCCACTCTAGAATTCCCACCTCAAGATGAGGTGGAGGAGGGGCTACGCTAAGATTTTTATTCTTAGTCCTGAGCCCCAAAGGTGACCCTTTTTCATTGATGACAAAGGGGAAGATATTTGAGTAAGGGGGAGAGATTTGAGTCAGAAGGAAAGCATTCAGTCAGGGGGAGTAGTTTATCAAGGCGAACAAAATAGAAAGAGGTAAAAGAAATGATAAAAGGTAAATGGGTTGCAATCAATGACAAAGGGGAATATTGTTGGAAATATAAGTAGGAATTTTTGTAATTGATGTCAAAGGAATACTAAGCAAATGTCAAAGTAATGTTAAGCAAATGGTTCATGGTTGATTTTATAAGAGGCAAGTATATAATATTAAATTTAAATATTATATGCCTCGACACCCCAAAGGAGAAGCAAGAAGGATAGCAAAATACTAATATTTGGGTAAAATAAAAGGGTTGATAAGATATCTCTGTTCTATGGTGATTGAAAGAAAATAACAAGGTTATTTTTCTAAGGTGATAATTGCAAAAGGTTTCCCTAAAAACCTAAGGAAATTTTTATTTCATTTTAAGTAAAAAGACCCAAAGGATATTTAAATATTTAACTAATAATATTTAATTTAATTTTGAATTTAAATAATTATAAATAAATATTACTTTTAAAATGCAAAAGTCTAATTTTCCCATCCACTAACATGAAGACAAATATCTTCAAAGGTATATTAATAAAGTCTAAATCAAAGGCTTGAAGGAGTAATTCAAAAATTGGTATATGCTTTTTTGTGCTCATTGATCGAATGAAGGAAGGAAATAAAATCATGTTCAGTGCTAACATCGAGGAGAGGAAGGCATAAAGAGAAGTGGTACTAAGATTGTAGCACCATCCAAGAAACTAGCCCAAACGATGATTGGCTTGGGTGCTAAGTTACAGCAGAAGAGAGGTCTCAAGTTTGAGACTCTACGACAACAAAATAGGAAGCTTTTAATTTTTAGAAGCTTCAGTGATAGTGTTGAGAATAAGTGTGTGTGGGCACACTTAGATACCATGTGAGCACCTAGCTCACGCAATGGTAGAATATGCGACTAGGGTGCTTGTGGAAGCACAACATGGGTTCAATTCTCACTAATGGTAGAAGGTAGTTAATTGTTAATTTTAATTTTCTTGTCCTAAGGTTGTGTGGCATAAGTGTTTAGGGAAGTATAAGGTTTATGGAAATAAATGTTATATTGTGGTTTTTGTTATTAAAGAGGTGAAAGGAGAAATAAGGCTTTATATAAGGTTAAATATTATTTTAAAATAAAGTCCTATTGGGTTTAATAGTTGAAAGGAGTAATAAGGCTTTAAAGGAGTTTGAATATTATTTTAAAAATAAAGTCTTATTGGGTTTGATAATTGAAAGGAGTAATAAGGTGTAATTGAGATCTAATTTTCTGTATTGTGAGAATAATTTATGAGGAAATTATTAATTGAAGTTTTTAGAAGGTTCTTGCTAACTAACCCTTGTGATTGGTAAAGAGAGTGGTTATTATTGAAATAGGTTTTTAAGGACAATTCTTCATCAAACAAAAGGTATGCGTACATCTTCCTTGTGAGTGATTTTTGGATGTTGTAAATGCTAAGTTGGAGAGAAAAGGAGTTGTTTGATAAGCATTGTTGAGTTTGATTGTTAAAGGTTTTTTTGAGTAAGAGTTGATGATAAAAACCTTGTTTGATAAGCATTGTTGGAAATATTGAGTAAGAGTTCATATGCTTGAACTAGGGTTTGTGAAATAAGATGAGTTACATTGTTATGTGAAGTGAACTATCTTGAACTAGGGTTTGTGCAAGATCATGAGTATCATTGTTATGTGAGATTTTTTGATAAGCATTGTTGGAAATAATTGAGTGAGTGATTCATATGCTTGGACTAGGGTTTGTAAGTAAGGAGTGTTTCATTGAGTCATTGATTGAGTGGAGTTGATTGAGCCTAGTCAAGTGGAAGTGTTGAAGTGATAGTTATAGTTCTATGAAACAATTGTTCTTTATCCTAAATTGATTTGATAAAGATATTGGAAGTGATTGAGTATTTGTGAGTGTGAAGCATATTGAGTCTCTAACAATTCTTTATATGTTTATGTAAGTTAAACAATATTATGTGTGAATCTTTTTTGTGTGATTGTAGAGGTTTTCTATCATATATTTAGTTGAGTTATATAAAGCTTTTGTGAAAGCTAGTGGACAGGTTTGAGTAAGTCCTAGAGTGGACTTAAGTACTGAGTTGATTAAGCTTTTGTAGAAGCTTACAAGCATATTGGATAAGTTCTAGTGAGGAATTTTTGAGCAGTTTTGTGGCAAGTCTTGGTGAAGACTTGTTGAGCAAATTGGATAAGTTCTAGTGAGGACTTGTTGAGCATATTTGAGGCAAGTATTGGAGAAGACTTGTTGACAAAATTGGACAAGTTCTAGTGAGCAATTGTGGAGTAGATTTGAGGTAAGTCTTGGAGAAGACTTGTGGATAGATTGGTGTGAGATTTTGTGGAAGCTTACAATAAAGATTTGAAGACAAATATTGAGAGGAGATTGGATAAGTCCTTGATAGGACTTGTGGATAGATTTGAGGTAAGTCTTTTAAGAAGACTTGTGATCAGAGTTGATTGATTTGTTTAAACCTTGAGTTAAGGTTTGGAGCATATCTAGCAGAGTTTAGTTATAACTAATTTAAGCTTTGTGTTAAATATTGAAGATATATTTAAGGATAGATTTTGGTACAAATTTGAGGATAGATTTGTGCCAGACTAGAGATAGATATTGAGTAGATTTATGCTATATTGAAGGACTATTTTTAGTGTAAATAAAATATAGATATTGAGCATATTTATGCTATACTGAAGGACTATGTTTAGTGTAGATCAGAGACAGAGATTGAGCAAATTTGTGCTAGATCTAAGGACTATGTTTAGTGCATATTTGAGATAGAGTTGAGAGTAAGCTTTGGAGGTGACAGAGTATAGAGGATGATAGTCTTCAATGGATAGAGGACCATTAGCCAGGGTAGTGAAGATAGATCTTCTAAGTGAGGGTAGGAGTCTTTAGTGGATAGATATCCATTAACCAATGCAATGGAGATAGTAGTTCTTCTATAATATCACTAGCTAGAGAAGAGGAGAAGGAGTTCTCCTATGGATATAGATCCATAAACTAGCTAAGGAGATTGGTGTCTCCTATGGATAGAGATCCATGAACTTGATTAAGGGATTGTTATCTCCTTTTTACAGAGGTCCATAAACATTGTAATAGGGAAATGTTTCCCAAGATATTTGTTTAAAAAATTTTAGTGAAATATTTTTTCCGTGGAGTAGCCCACATTGGGTGAAGCACATTAAATTGGTGTCTCTATTGTATGTGGTGATTTATGCATTTCTTTGATTATTTTTGTTGATATTACTATTGATACATTCAATAATATTGATTGGGAAATAAAAATTAAAAAGTGGTCTTATACTATTCACCCCCCCTCTCAGTATAAGCTTGTGTTATTCATTTTTTGGTTGGATCAAGAGTGTCAAAAACTTGTCTGATTTTATGCACAAACCAAGGCTAGACATAAGGACCCTCAATAATCCAATAAATAAATCTAGCAAAGCTTAGCTAGATTATCTCTTGGGCAATTACTAGCACCAAATGAAATGGTTTATGATACCCTCTATCAAAATAAGGATAAGGTGGATCCAAATTACCACATCCATGTGGCTAAGCTAAATTTTCTAAAAAATTGTCAATGAAAATATGATAAGATCATGGCCGGCCTGGTGGGAATTTTGATAGGATTTCAAAAATACTACACCCTCATTTGGTCAAATGGATGAAAATGAGGACTTTAGTAAGAAACATGGTGAATAACACTCAGATGAATAGGGTGACTATGAATATAATATCAACAAAGATATAATAGGTGGAATGATGCCTCGGATGACTAGAGAAGAAGAAAAAGTTTTGAGGGAGGTCATCTAGATAGAAGAATCTATACCAAGGTTCAAATAATATCTAGCCCTTAATTTCCCCTGGGTACCTACCATGGCTATAGAACCACTACCAAAATTAGTCCCACTAAAAGCACAACAATAGAAGAAGAGTTTAGCTCATGGCACCTATCAAGGAGGAAAAACTACCCACTGTGTATGATTCTTTATTAGATCTATTGGAATCCAAGGTGACCACATGGCTATTATTCCTCTACACTTAGGGTATTAGGGATTTACAGGTTCACTAGGAATGGTTTACAGACTTGATCCAAGTCTAGGATGGAATGTTTTATGTGTTTATTTGAAAAAACACCTATGTTTGATCTTACTACGATCTAAGCTATGAAAAATTAAATAATAATGCATGGCAAGCAATAATGCAAGCAAACAAAGGACTATTCGTAGAATTATTATTTATTTTGATGAAGACTATTCCTAAGAAAGTAAATATTTTTTTACTTTTCAAGCAAAGGTTTGAGAGAATGTGCAAATTGAATTAGCCTAGATGTAAACTATATGATTTTCTTCTTTTGATTCCTAAAAATGAATTCAAAATACCTTATTTTTCTTATGATATAAATTTGTAAATGAACAAAAATTAACAAATGTACACAATAATTAGCCTAATGTAGACACCAAAACAACACCAATATGATCAGGTGGCTACAAGCACTGACCAAATTGGCATGCATAGCCCCCAAGGTAGCCCCCAGAGGTTAAAAAGTGGTCCTAACCACTACCAAAGTAGTTTTGGAAGGTCAGAGGTCAATTTGGAACCTTTTAAACACCCTGCTCCTTACTCATTCCACCCTAGGGTGATTAGAATGCTATTCACCCCACCCCGGGATGATTAGCAGCAATCACTCTAGGGTGGGGCGAATAGCAGGTTTGATGGGCAAAAGGTCAAACCTTGACAAATGGCAGCCCATATCCGCAACTAACTCAACCTTCAATGCATGGTAGTGCGAGTGGGCATTTTTGAGCTCAAAGAGGCAGTCATAGAGGTAGTCATTGAGCCCTTAATTAGGGAGGAATCTTCTCTCTCCTAGGAAGGCATGATGGCCAAGTGGCACCCCTACATGCACATTCAAATTAGGCCTTCAGGTCTATAAAATGGTGAGTCTTCTCACCCAAAAAAAGGACATAGCAGGAGCATTTGGAGCAATGGAGTGCTGCCGAATTACATCCTCACCCCTCACTTATGCTTCTTACATCCTTGATCTATATTTTCGAAGGGAGGATATTGGGTGAACATTGGAAGCACAATATGGACCCAAAACCCAAAAATTTGGCCACAATACCCCACCCAATTTTTTGACACAACAACCTATGAGGTTTTGGACCCATACCAAGTGGATTGGTGTCGAAAACAAGCCCCAAACGATGGGTGTCCTATCCCAGGTGCCCCCCGCACTGCTGTAGTCCTAATCATCCCAACCTGGAGTGATTAGTATCATATTTATTCACTATTTATTTTGCATATTATTTCATGTCATTCATATATGCTGCCATTCAAATTTCATGCCATTTTGATGAGTTTTGATTGTGTTTTCATTGTTTTTCACTTTCACTAACATACAGGGAGAATCTTCGGATAAAGGGTGATCGAGGCTGAATCTGCAAAATACGACCTTCTGGGTCATCTCAAAATTACCTATTTTTCCTAAACCCAAATTTTTAGGTGTTTTGGAGGCCTATAGATGTGATATTTAGGAGGTTTCTTTCTGACATTTTATGACAGTCCTAATCACCCCACCTCGGAGTGATTAGAAATCTATAGTAGATTTCTTGATTGTTCCTTTTGTAGTGTGTTCATTATGGTTTTTGCATGCTTCTATCCAATTTTCATATTATTCTGACATGTTTTGATTATCATTTTAATTATTTCATGCATGCATTAACCAAAGGCCTTGGGGATTACATGTTTCCCTCCATCCGTAGGTGCTATTAATCGTTTGCTATTTCTCTGAATGTAGGATCTCAACAACATATGGGTATCAAGGAACTATAGATGCATTCATGCAATTAGTGGTGACGTTTGGCCCACCCATTTCAAATATGGGCATGCAGAAAATCTCAAAGGGAAGCATACCATCCGTGGTGTAACAAAACCATATCTAATGCTCCTGTACCCTAAAAAGGAAGGAGACATATTGTAACCTGATATCAAAGAAAAATTAATAAAAGAAGGACTACACTTTACATTTGCTTTATATCTCATTTCAGTTCATTTATTTTTGCCTTTCATGCACTTTAGTCCTTTGTTCATTCGTAGGACTTAGCGTTTCGTATGCTTTTGTTTTGCATCGCACACGGTATGCCATTGCTTCCATATCTTAGTGGTTTCAGTGGAGATCATGGTGGGACTCTGTCCCCTAATTTTGGGATCAAATTTTTGATCAAAATTTTGTGTTTTTGTTTGTAGGTGTTAATCCTTCAAGCGCTGGACTGCTGCTTGTGCCACCCTGTGATGAATATAGACTGGAATTCATGCCACCCCAGGATGAATAAGGCATTCATCCAACCCTGTGATGAATACAGATATGATATTCATCCCACATCAGGATGATTAGCTCTCCGTGCATTTTTTGAGCAGAAACTCAGAGGCATCCAATTTGGGCAGAGAAGAGGTAGGTTTTTTGAACATCCTCTATAATTTTTTGTCTCTATTTTTGTGATTTTTCTATTTTCTTTGCTTGCATGGAAAATTTTACTGCATGTTTCCTTTATTTGTGCAAGTAAAAAGAACCACACACACCACATGATAATATAAACATCAAGGAGTTGGTTGTAAAACCCCAACACTTGATCAAGACCAACAGTGGATTTCATCACCACCTTGGCTTGAATTTTTGCATACATAACCTGATCGCTACTATTTCTAGACGTAAATCCTAAAAAAATCTGACCAAGTGTATCTGGGGTTATTCCCAGTGTAGGTGTCAAAAATAGGGTGATTCCCCTTCCGTACCGCCTATGTTCCACGTATTGTTCTGCTCTCATGTACCAATAGTTTCCCTCATGTAAGGACGGTTATATTGAGAGGTTTGGTATAATGGCCTGGTAGTGGTATATTGAAGGGGCAACCATTTTGGGAGATATAATAGCCCTCATATTGCATATAAAAAAATAAATTCTTTACAGGGTTTTCACCACAAAATCAAAACACACTAAACTAGATCTAGGGCACACCTTTAATCTATAAATGATATAATCATTGCTTTGATTGTGTGGTCCCCTTTTGTTTAGTGTAGCATAAAAATTTGTAAATAAGATAAAAACAAAAACTACATATCTTGTAGAGAGACACCACCATGGTGTACACCCGCAGCCAAGCCCAATCATGGGCAAAAGCTATGAAAAGTGTACAAGGGGGTACAAGTCACCTCCACTATAGCCCTAAGGATTTGATCATACCACCTTGGTGGCCTGACCCACAAAATAGTCCACATCATACCATGACAGAACGGGACTATAGAGGCACCTCTTCAAGGGGCACGCCCATGCAACATTGACCCTTTCAAGAGGATTCCATACATGTGGCACTCAAAATAGATGGGAGGGCTCCATTAGACACTCATTATGAGTGGCCACCATGAGATGAAGTGCTAGAACAACATAGGGTCCATAAGGAGGGGCCACATGATTACATCACCCCTCCTCTACCCCTTATTACTGTCAAAAACAATAGGCCAAATCCAGAGTGCAAGGCTCTTCAGACACGGTGAGCCAACTCTACCTGCCCCTTTCACACATATGAAAGGTAGCATGAGGAAAACCACTACATTCCTCAAGAGCAATACACAGTGTGGGAACAATGCGCTTATGCACCTGCTATTTATCAGGATCACCTATTGAGGCCAGAGCCTCAGGTGAATGATGCTAAACTCAATAGAGGGAAGTGACCTATAGAGATCTCGGATCACCACAACTGAGATATATGTGTAGGGGAGGCATCTAGGCCTCCTAGACTCAAGACGATGAAACAAATTGACTTGGTAGTTGCCAAACATGTCACCCACCAAGCGCAAATCACATAGCTTGAGTAAGACCAACAATAGTTAGAGCACCTATATTGCCTTCGCAAAGAGCACATTCAGCATTAGATAGACGAGTTGCTCTAGAACACTATGCCTGAGAGGGTACCAACCCATCACATGCATAGGATAGAGTTGTATGTGTAGCACCCTAAAATTGGCACAGTAAACCTTAGCAATATTTAAAATTACCTTAGTAATAATTCAAATTCAAATTTCAACCCCAAAAACACTCCCAAACCACTGTTTAACCTGTTTCCTCATTTCCCATGCCATTTTTAGAGTTTTTTTTGACCGTTTGACGATATCGTCGCCGATCAGACGATATCGCCTCAGATCGGACGATTTCGTCTAGACTAGGACGTCCAGACGATCTTGTCCCAAAACTGATTTTTCTTAATTAGCCTCTGTTTCAACGGCGTCTCTAAGTTGGGAAGAAGCGTGTCTGCACCATTAGAGACCTCCCCCGTTGGAGATCTTCCAAATTAGGATGATCTCCAACCTCCCAACTTCCCTCCTAAGCCTATTTAAACCTTAGGACCCCCCTTGACTTACCCTGGCTGGCTGAATTTTCTTGTAACTTGATCTTTGCATGCATTATAATACCCTGGATTACCATCTGCATTTCTACTTTCCAAATTTTGTTGTAGGAACCTTGTCATTCTTCAGCCGGAGCAAGCTCAGATTGTCGCAGATGATCCTATCCAGATCGAAGATGATCCTATCAAATTAGAGATGATTTTGACTATAGTCTGCATTGGGGGCAATTACTGCCCAGAGTTTGCATTTTTTTCTCTTCTCATTTGCTATTTTATTCTGCATTTAGTCAGTGTTATTGTTATTTCTTGTTATCCTGCATCTTGGAGTTCACCCATGTAGTTTAATTGCATAATCAAATCATGGTTAGCTATTAAAGTGTTGCAATTCACTTGTATTTTCATTTGGGATTATCTATTAACATCCTTATTAGTATTTTACATCATTTTCCTCTATCAATATAGCTGCATTTTTTGTATTTTGTGTCCATTTCTCTATTTGCAGGTCTCTAATGAATTCGTTTGATGAATTCGTCAGATCTCAGACGATCCTACAGATCGAAGACGATCCTGTCAAATTCCAGATGATCTAGATTGCTTCAAAAATCAAAATCTCCATCAGACATCCGAAACCAGGTATGGATTTCTTCATTTAATTTATTCTCTGTGTTTTCTTTTAATTCTATTTTCTATATTCATTTAGTCTACATTTCATATAGAACAACTTAGATTCATTTGGCCAAACCTAGGACTTGGATGTTTAAAGCTAAAATTGAACACATTAAACACATTCCCAACCTAGGCATGGAAACTGCCACTAAACGTTTCCTGGTGAACCCCACCATCCATCAAAAAATCACCTTAATACACCTCCCCCGAGAGGCGGGACCTTCGCAAGGCCTCTCAGTCCAAGGTATTGTCCCATCCTTTTCACATCCCCCTTCCGGGCATGGATCCTTTAGCTTGAAGGTAAGGGTGTGAAAAATTTGGAGCGATACATTTTGGTGAACCCGACGTGAAACTAAAACCTTTTGAAAACAAAAACAAAAACATAGATGCATTTAAAATCATTATAAAACTACTAAGTTGTATATCATGTTTAGATGGTAGTTCTTAAGAAAAGACTAGCAGTTATTATAAATGTTGAAAACCAATTAGCAGCCATAGAAATCAATTCTGTGCTTAGTGTGCCTGAAACAGATAGAAACCAACTTTTGTGGGATGAACTTGATAGGAGACTAGGTGTCATTTCATCTAGGTCAACAGAACTTAAACAAATCAAGAGGCTTGTCCTAGATAGAATCCTGGATCCTCATCAACTCATATTTTATCATGAACTTCAGAGAGCTTGCCATAGATGGTTAGCTTATAGGAGAGCTCTTGTGTCTTCGGAATTGTTCACCTTCGAGGAATACCTCGAGAACGCAGCCATTATACACCAATTCCTAGGTCGTGTAGAAGACCAAGAGGTCATTCTTACGGATAGGGAAATATGGAATAGAGTTCCTAGAGCTGTGTTATATCGAGAGTATTGCCACGAGCTTTACTTCTACCTACCAGAGTCTGAAACAGATAATATCACTATAGCACTTTTTGTCAAATTCTTGAAAGAAAATTTTCAATTTGAAGAAGAACATTTCATGACTCTTGAAGAACTTGAGCCCATTAATGATATTTATAAATTGTTTATAGAAAACTAGATCATTGCTTTCATTATTATTATTTCTTGCATTTTGTGTGTTGTTTGTTATCTTTATAATATTGTTATAAAAAAACCAAAAAAAAAAACATAACAAAAACCAAAACATTTTATTTTAAATATTATAGTAGGTATATAATTAAAATATATACCTCTTAAGCTTGTTGCACATATATATATATATATATAAAAAAAAAAAAAAAAAAATATACAAGTATATATATATATATATATATATTTGCTGAAATCTAAATTTAAGCACAATGCCTAGACTTAGGAATGGTAAACAAACTGAAGAAGAAGAAGAAGATTGGTTAGGAGACAAAACAAAAAACCCAAATGTCCTTCTTGAGGATCCAATTCCAGAAGGAGAAACTCTAGAACAACTAGAAGATGACCTGGTTGAAGACAATGAACAAAAAGAAAATCTTAAAGAGGAAGGATCCTCATCCCCTAGAATAGCTCCAGATGGAACTATTGCTTTTGATAACTTAGATCATTTCTGGAAATTTTTCAATAATAACATTGGTGCTCTTAATATGGCAGTTCGTATTGATAAAGGACAAATTAGTGATACTCAAGCAGCCATGGAACATATGTTTAACGTGCACACTAATCCTTTGTCTTTTATCGATCAAGAAAGTGATAAAGTTGGACCATCCAATATGGATATGGCCACTATAATTCAGAATATGCAAAAACAATAGGTTACCCAACCTCCTAAGGAACCTATTATTGAGCCTAAAATCATTCCCACACAAAAGAAACCTTCATTCACTGCTTTATTTTGCCAAACTATTGATCAATATGCTTCAAATCGACAAAAACCTAAAATGAAGCCAAACACCAATTTTCAACAATCTGGGATACAACACAATACAACTTCAAGACTTCTTCATAACACCCTTCCTACTAACAATTTATACAATAGCAACATAGCATCTAATCTTCAAGTCCCTCCATCATATGTTCACCAATCCCATATTAATACCCTACCAAACCAATATGGTGGGCAAACCAGTAATCTGGAAGCCATGGTGAAACAGTTAGCTTCACGCATGGACCAGATAGATCCCTACCGTCCCTCGTACAATTATCGAGAGATATGTAGTCAGCCTTTGGATCCCATAGTTGTAGCACAACCATACCCTAAACACTTTCCCATGCCCGTTCTGCCTATATATAAAGGAACCGAAGATCCCATAGAGCATCTTCGCATGTTTAGGATAGCATGTCATGATATATCACATGATGACTTGCTATTACTAAAAATGTTCCCGAAAAGTTTAGGAGGAATGGCATTAGAGTGGTACTATCAATTGCCCACTCATTCTTTGAGAAATTTTGAAGAAACAAATGAATATTTTGTCCATCAATTTAGTGCCTACATCGAGAGGCATGTAACCATTAAAGATTTATACAACTTAAAACAAGACAAAGATGAATGTTTTGCTGATTTCTTAGCTAGATGGAGGCATTTGATAGGAAAACTGCACTTTGTGCTACCTTATAGGGAAATGTTGGATATTTTTATTAATAATTTGCAAGAACAAATATCTTATGAGTTATCAACTGCTACCTTAACTACCTTCGATCAAGCTATAGACTTAGCTCGAAGAGTAGAAGATGCTCTCATTAGAAGAGGTCAGCTCAAAAAGAAAGATGATGAGAAAACATCCAGAAATCAATATAAAAACAAACAAGTTGTGGGTGATGGAGTCACTGACAGCAAAAATGTTGCTAATATCAATACAATGAAGACAACAAAAAAATTTATATTGAAACCTCCTGATAAACCTCCTCGAGAGTTTACTAGATTGAACCAACCATTATCAACTATTTTACCCCAATTACTCGAAAGAGGTTTGATTCAATTACCAGCTATCCAGGAACCTGATCCAACCATACCCGGATACAGAGCCGACTTACACTGTGATTTCCATAGAGGACCTGGACACTCTACCAACTCTTGTAAAAGGTTAAAACATAAAATACAAGATCTGATTGATAATAATGAGATGGAGGTGCAAGCCTTCTAGCCTAAACAAAATGCTCCTAATAATGCTCAAAAGAACATTCCCCAAAATCAAAATCAAAATGCTAATCAATCATTAGATATATTTCAACATCCTTTACCAAGACATGGTAAAGAGGTGGCCAATCAAATTGAGCATCATAATGTCCCTCCTCCTACCCGATATGTAGGAACTATTAGCGGACATTTACCTAATCATGATTTACAAAAATTTGACACAACTTTATCCATGGTCACGACTAGGCCCCTACATAATATTCAAACTCCGGATCCCAGTGATGTAGAATCAGATACTAAAAGTGAAATAGACATCACCTCAAACCAATCGAATAGTTCTAAAAATGAATCAGATCCTATTCAACCTATCACAGATTCTATGGTTCCAGAAGAGCCATTTCCTAGAAGAGTTACTACTCGACCCTCTTCTAATCAGTTCCTTTCTAATGAACAAGCTATAAATGCTAGACCAAGACCTATTCAACATTCTCAATATAACATTGTAGGTACCATCGGAGTTGTTACCAGACAACAGGCTCAAAATTCTCAACAAGAACCAAATCAGAACGATGGATCAACTCCATTTGTTTTGAAAAATCCCAATAAAGGGAATCATGCTCCTAATGTTCAACCTAAACCCCCTTACAATATTAATGAGCAATTATCCAATACTACAACCAAAATTTCCCTTTTGGATTTATTAAGATCTTCTCCTACACATAGAGATGAATTGATGCTTACATTAAGCCAAATGATGGTACCACAAAACATTCAACCTGAAGCCATGGCCAATACTATCATCACTAGAGAAGTCGATTGTATTGACTTTCGAGATAAAGATATACCACAACATAGTTTACATAAGGATAACCCCTTATATATTACTGCCCTAATTGGAGATGTAGTCGTTAAAAGGGTCTTGATTGATAATGGTTCATCTCTAAATATTTGCACTTTTGACTTCTACCAGAGATTTGGGTTTAGAAGTGATGAAATGAAGAAAACTGACATGATCATAAAAGCTTTCAATGATGAAACACAAGAAACGTGTGGAGTTATTACCATCCCATTGCAAGTTGGTCCGAGAACCTTAGATACGACCGTGTTTATTGTACATTGCCCCGCATCGTACAATATACTCTTGGGTCATCCTTGGATCAATGCAATGCGGGCTGTCCCATCAACTTTACACCAATGTGTTAAATTCGAATTTAAAAATCAGTTGGTCACTATCCATGGTGATCCTAGACCCTTTGATATGTGTGCTTTGGCAGAACCTGTTGGAGTTCAATTTTGCCTTGCTCTGTCATCCACACATCCTAATTCTTATTTTTCATCTAAAACTATGAAACGCACACCCATAGCTTCATCTATTTCTCCTCCATTAATTTCACCCTCATATATAGATCAACAATCTTCTAAACAAACCACTCTAGAACCTCAAAAAGATCTTCAATCCACAACCAATCCTTCATGTTCCATCCCTATAATTTCAAAACCTATAGACCCATCTATTAACACCTCCACATTATCTACATCTATCATACCTTCCACATCTAAAGATATAGGGAATGATCCTTCTACATCTTATGCTCTTTTTGATGAACTCTTACCTGATTTATCTAAAATTCTTATATCAGAAAAAACAAATGCTTCTATGCAAAATTCCATTATCTTAAGTAATTTGCCACCATCTCCTCGTACTTTGGGCCTCCCACAACCTATGGGAAGTACTTACCAAGTTGGGAGTTGTGCCTTCATTTATAAGGGATATGACTGGGGAAGAATACCTAGGAACATCAAAACTCATCATGATGGATATGCTCGATGTTATTTTACTAATGAGTATATTAAAGCTAAACCTATAATGCTTAAAATGGGATATAAAGGGAAAGGCTTGGGACCTTTCCAAAATGGTATGAAAGAACCTTTCGAGGTAGAACCATGGCCTGCCCGCTGTGGTGTGGGCCTATTTCCTAGTAAGGGTCAACCCTTCCCTTTTGAAGATGATGATCAACTCATATGTTATCAAGATTATTTGGATGGGCGTGATGATTTGCCTCTAAAAAATCAGCCATTTACATGCAATATGCTATCCATAGCTTATCCTGAAATGATTGTCGACTCCGATGATGAGTTGGAAGGTGATATTTTCCATGATGTCTCCGTTGAAGAGATGTTACACAATGGTTTTTATTTTGATGGTTCTATACCTACTATAGCACAGCTTGAGGCTACTACTCCTCAAGATGAATTATCCCAGTTAACCTTAAAATAATTACAATAATTGGGCGTCTCACCTTCCCCACCTAATTTTGAAAGAGATCTACACATGGAAGTAGAAAACGTCATTAAAGTTAACATTGGAACTGAGGATAATCCTCACATAATCAATATTGGGTCAGAATTAAGTCAAGAAAAACAAGAGCAATACATTGCATTCCTTAAAGAATATGAAGATGTCTTCGCTTGGACATATGAAGATATGCCAAGTTTAGACCCTTTTGTAGTCATGCATCATCTAGTAGTCCATCCGGATGCTAAACCTGTTAAACAGAAACTTAGAAAAATGCATCCCAAAGTGGCCTTGCTAGTCAAAGGGGAGTTAGAAAAACTCCTGAATGTTGTTTTTATACAAGCTATTGATTATGCTGAATGGATCTCGAATGTAGTTCCAGTCACCAAGAAAGAAGCTACCAAAGTTAGGGTTTGCACAGATTTTAGAGATATTAACGCTGCATGCCCTAAAGATGATTTTCCTCTTCCAAACATGGATCAAATCATTGAATTTACTATCGGGAGTGGGATGATGTCCCTAATGGATGGATTCTCCGGCTATAATTAGATCAGGATAGCTCCTGAAGATCAGGCTAAAACAGACCTTTATTACCCCTTGGGGTACCTTTTGTTGGAAAGTGATGCCATTCGGCTTAAAGAACGCAGGTGCAACCTATCAACGAGCTATGACTTATATTTTTCATGATATGATGCATGATATCCTACATGATTATGTAGATGATATTATAGCTCGCTCTATTAATGAAGATGATCATTTAGATGATTTGAGAAAAGTTTTTAATCGGTTAAGAGAATATCTTATTCGATTAAATCCAGCCAAATGCATATTTGGAGTTAAGTCTAGTAAACTATTAGGGGTTATAGTTTCTTTACGTGGCATCGAAATTGACCCTCTTAAGATTGTGGCTATCACTGATATGCCCACACCTACCAATATATTTGAGTTACGAAGTTTACAAGGTAAGCTTCAAGCTATCCGTCGCTTCATCGATAAGTCGGCGGACAAAACCGGTCCCTTTCTTAAGCTCCTTAAGAAGGATGTCCCTTTTAATTGGGATGACGAATGTAAGGAAGCTTTTGAACTTCTTAAACAATACCTCCTTAACCCACCTATGCTTTCACCGCCTAGACCTGACCGCCCATTTATCCTGTATATTTCAGCTTCAGATTTTGCTTTAGGAGCTATGTTAGCTCAACTTGATGATGAGAAAAGAGAACGTGCTAATTATTATATTAGCCAAACTTTAATCAGTTATGAAACCCGCTACACAACATTAGAAAAACTATGTCTAGTAGTCGTATTTTCTACGTAGAAATTATGCCATTATATGCTTAGTCAGAAAACTTATGTCATTGCTAAATATGATCCCTTGCGGTATCTCATGAGTCGACCTTATTTATCGGGTCGCACAACAAAGTGGGTTCTTGCTCTAAGCGAGTTTGACCTCATGTTTATAGGACAGAAGTCTGTTAAGGGTCAAATCATAGCAGACCAATTAGCTGTTGCACCCTTAGAGTCTACCCATCCCCTCATCATTGAGTTTCCTGATGAATGCCTTCAATTAGAGGCAGACCATGTTGAACAATGGTCCTTATACTTTGATGGAGCCCGATGCATGAGTGGGGCTAGTGCGGGTATTATTTTAATATCTCCACAAAAGCACATTATACCTTTGTCCTTTAAATTAACATTTGCTTGCACCAATAATATTGTTGAATATGAAGCTCTAATCCTTGGATTACGAGCTGCCTTGGCACTAAAAATTAAACATCTGCTAGTTTTTGGTGATTCTCAACTTGTTATAAACCAAATTAATGAAGTTTATCAGACCCAGAGATGATAAACTATGCCCATATAAAGCCTATGTTTTACAATTAATGTCTCTATTTGATCAAGTTACCTTGGAAGCTATTCCTCGAACTAGCAACCGTGAAGTCGATGCTATGGCCGCACTTGCATCTCTTACTGCCCTTGGAGTTACATGAAGAATATGCCACTATCATTATTCATCGACTCCAGGAACCCACTTCAAATAAGTCATGCTAAATAAGTCATGCTTAGAACCTTTGGATGTGTTTCTAATCAATGAAACTACTCCTGAACCTTGGTATACGGATATATTTGATTTTCTTCAAAATGGGACTTTCCCTGCCAATTCTAATAGAAATCAGCATCGATTATTACGTAGACGAGCAAGTCGATTCATAATAATTGGCAATACTTTATATAGGAGATCTTTTGAAGGTATCCTATTGAGATGTTTAAATTTAGAAGAATCCAGATCAGCTTTGAGTGAAGCCCACGATGGATCTTGTGGAGGACACTTCAGTGGTAGTGTCATTGCTAAAAAGCTCCTTAGGATAGGATACTTTTGGCCTACCATGGAGAATGATGCACATGATTATGTGCGCCATTGCGACAAGTGCCAAAAACATGCCGACCTTGTCCATGCCCCTGCACAAGAACTGCAGGCTATTTCATCTCCTTGGCCCTTTTCAAAATGGGGCTTAGATATTATTGGCAAAATCAATCTTGTGTCATCTGATGGACACAAATTCATCATAACCACCACTGAGTATTTCATGAAGTGGGTTGAAGCTATGCCTTTAGCTTCCTGCACTGGAACACAAGTCTCTAAATTTATTTTTAATCAAATCATTTGTAGGTTCGGAATTCCTGCAAATCTCATCTCAGACAATGGAACTTGTTTCAAAAATAAAGATGTTAAGAAACTATGCCAAAAATATAAGATTCAACATCGTTGGTCCACTCCCTATTATCCTCAGGGTAATGGCCAAGCAGAAGCTTCAAACAAAACCTTAATCAAAATTCTCAAAATATTGGTCAATAAATTTGGCCGCGATTGGCACATTCAATTATATCCAGCTTTGTGGGCTTATCGAACTAGCGTTCGAACCCCCACTGGAACTTCACCTTTTGTTTTGGTTTATGGCGCTGAAGCCATTTTTCCCTTTGAATTAGAAGTTCCTTCTTTGGCTCTACTACTTCAAGATACCAAAGTAGGAGATGAATATCGAACTGGCAGACTCAATCAGCTGGAGCTCCTAGATGAAAAGTGCATCAATGCTTTGGAGCATCTTCGTGCCTACCAAAACAAGCTTAAAAGATCATATGCTAAGAAAGTTCGTCATCGATCCTTTGAGGTCGGTGACCTTGTTTTAAAAGAAAATCAAAAGAATACTAATGCAACTAAAGATCTTAAAGGTAAATTTGAGCCCAACTGGCTTGGACCATATATTATCACTGCTAAATTTGAATCGGGAGCATACAAATTAGCTACCTTAGATGGTAAAGAACTTAAAGAACCCATGAACATTTTGCATCTTAAACGTTACTATGCGTAACAAAATTGGTCATTTCATCATTGTATATATTTATTTAAAATATTTCAAAAAATCACTATCTTGTATTTCTTTCAATTTATAAAAACATTAAAAACATTCAAAATCATCAAAATCTTCAAAAACATCTTTTATTTTTGTATTTCTCAAATTGTGCAATATTGCAGTTATATTTTCAAATTATTTTGGATAAATTAGCATTTATTTGGAATCCCTCACATTTCACATTCACAAGAATAAATATCTTGATTTTATTTGGCATGATTACTAATCTCTCTTATATCAAAGTCCACAAAATTCAATTAAATAAAGTTTGAGCATAGAGAATTGATCTTGTTATTTACTTAAACCAAGCATATCCTTTCACAATAAAATGATTATATTTGTAATATCCATGCTATGCTACATAGTAGAAGTGGTTTCTTGAGCGAAAAGTTTCCCCTGCTATCCTATCATGCACATGGTCTAGAATCTTTGAGAATTGGCAAAAGGACAAGCTCACCCCTACCCGGAATAAAAATCCCTTGCTCTACAACTAATCCGAGCAAGTATCCCTAGCATAGGAAGAAAAGAAAAGTTCAAAAAAGAAAAAAGAGAAACAGAAAAAGGTTATTTTGTATCATCACAACAATATTTCAGCATTATCTCAGTATCAAGCAAAAAAATACAAAAAAGAAGAAAGAAAAAGAAAGAAAAGAAAGCAAAAGCAAAAGCAATAAAATCCCTTTCCCTACCCCTTGAAAAGAAAAGAAGGGTTGATGAGCTTGAATCCTTGGAATTCTCAATTATTCGAAAACTGTGAGGTAAGCCCCATAACAGGTGGTTTGTGCCCAACCCGCTTGGCCTTGGGTAACTCCTAGCGTGGTGATATGTCCGTCACATTAGCGACCTTCTTTTGTACGGACCTATGTCTGCTTATGGATTAGCTAGCTCTTGATAACCCGACTTACATAGTAGTCTGGTATGGTTATATGCATCTCAATCATGGTTAATGAACACTTATTTGGTTAATTTAAATCACTTGTATCATAGTATCTTGCTCAAACCTGGTAAATGAACAATACAATCGCACACACATTTGTATTTGAGAGATTTTGTGTATCATTATGATAAATCAAGATCGGAAATGAACTCACATACGCACATGGGATTCCTTATAAATCTAACTTTTGTCTTTAAGATACTTTGAAATATTTTTGCAAATTGTTTGGAATAATTTCATTTTCTTCTCTGGGAATAGTTGTTTAGTATAAAAGACAACCACATGCATTACCAAAAAAATCAAAATCATTTTCAAAAATATGCAATAAAGTTACATATAACTTTTGACTTTTGCGACGATGGTATAGTTCCAAAACCAAAAGTGGAATTTTATGCCTAGCACAAGTCCTCATCTTCATATTTTCTATTTATTTTTCAAAAATTAAAAATCAACCATGCAATAAAACTATTTATTTTCTTCTTTTGGATTTCGCGATGATGGTATAAGTCTATACCTAAATATTCTATGCCTAGCGCAAACCATTGTTTTAATTTTATTTTCCCATTATTCCAAATCATAAAAACCATATGACTTAAATCACTATGTTTCACAATCATGCTTTCAAACAGAATGCAACTTATTCTATTTCATGTCATTATGTTCAATTTTAATTTTGCAACCATGGTATAATTTCTAAGGAATTATTCAAAATTTTATCACACTTAGGAATTTATGCCTAGCAAAAATCATTTTAAAATATTTCATGCATACTATTTTTATGAAAATCTGAAAACAAATCATCAAATCATCATCATCATTTGCATCATCACAACAAAGTCTTAAGACAGTCTCTTAAGCACTCTTTTTACTTTTAACAATATTTCTATACTGGGATTAGCTTGATGACCGAGTGAGCGGCGACTCCATGAAATGGTCTATAATAGCGACAATGTCCTTTGAAATTATTGTTAAAAGTCCCCTTTTATTTTTTATCAAATTATCACATCACAACCACCAATTTGTTTACATCAGATTATTTCATTTAAATTTTAAAAGCATGACATTCAAACCATAATATTTCCAAACGACATAATTACATGAATCATCAAATCAATCACATCAAAAACATTAAAGCATCATACATAAGACAAGTCATATGATCAAAAATATCATATATATATATATATCAACAATATATACATCATATCAAAACTGGATTGGTATGCCACAATCTGTACCTCGGCATACTCAATCCTCTATCAAAAATAATAATAAGCAATCTGTAGCAGCTAGCCTCGAGAACCCCTCGAGCTCTCAGCCTCATCTCCTCCCCCGCCCTGAGGTGGATGAGGTGGCCCCATCGTAGTCCGTGTGGTGCTATGAGTCCTGGACTCTGATCGTGATGATGTCCTCGATGACCTCATCATGATAGGCTCCACAATATGGGTTGATAGCTGTAATCTCTGCCCCTCTGGTACCATATGGTGGTATAGTGTCTGATAGAATGTGATCTGGGCAATAGCCCATGCTAAGTCCCGAGTGCTCACCCCTCCGCTCCATGCTCTGAGGCATGTGACCTCATCTATGAGCTGTGTGGCCTCCTCTCGATGTCGTGCAGCCTCATCCTACAAGGACTGCACCTGAGCCTGGAGACGAACAGTCTCCACCGGAGAGTAGCCATCTCACTACTCTCTCTTGTGTCCACACCCTTGCCCTTATCGGGCGATGGTGGCCTCTCTCTCCATGGAGAAGGGGGTCTCTCCTCCCTCCTCTCCCGCTACCGTGGCCTCTATTGAGCCTGTGGCCTCCTTTGCTCTCTCCTGCCATGACCCTGTGTCGCCTCAATGGCCACTTGGCACCGCCTCCCCATCCGATGCACAACTGCATGAATCGGACCCTGAGCCCTCATCATCCGAGGAGGGTGGATGCCTGTGTACTAGGCATCATAGCCATCGGCTACCCTAGCATCGTCCCCATCCATTGGCTGAATGGGGGCATCATCTCGTCCTGACTCCAAAATCACTGCATATCTGGAGCCCCGCTAACTGTAGTGTTATCCCGGACAGTTCAAGAAAACTCGTAGTCTCTGAGAGATGGGATCCCCTGCTGTAGACCGAACTGCCTCAAAACTCGGTCGTACCGGTGGAGCTCCACCTCTCCCCTCTCCATCCTCAGCCAGCAGACTCGCCTGATGCGAGCTAGCTCCTGTCCATCCTCGGCCCACCCTGGATGATCTCTCCAAGGCCTCCAGGTGATCTGGTCGGAGACAAGGTCGTCTAGTAGTCTCCGGGACACTGGCAGATCTACTCGCCGCTGTGACCCTCTCTGGAGCCACCAGTAGAAAACTCGGGGTCTCTCCCCATCAATCCCTATTAGTGGGAGCCCTACCGGCCTCCACACCATGATGTGCTCCCAGCACCAAACCTATAGTAGTGATGTCATAACCAGACATCGATCGCCCTTGTATACGACCCCATACAGGATCCTATACAATCGACATAGTACAAAGCTCCCCCAAGCAAACCTGTACCTATGGTCTCTCATGTCGTAGACCACATCTGTCAGTAGCCATGGTAGCCTGCATCCACTCTGATGGCATAGCAGTAGACCACCTACTACCCCAGCCAAAACCTGTGTCAGTCTGGATGCCCTAGGCATCTGTCGTAGAGACTCGATGTTCACTCCGCCCTTCTCCAGGGCGAAGCTCGGATCTCCGCATAGTCTCATCATAGCGTGGCCCTGATTGGCCAGGGGAGTGATTAGCCATCCTTGTATGGGGATCCTCAAAATCCTCCATACATCCTCTAGTGTGGGAGTCATCTCCCCTGTCGGTAACCAAAAATAGGAAGAACCCAGATACCACCTCTCTGCTAGGGCTGTCAATAGCCCCATGTCTGTAGACACTTGTGGCATATCTGCCACATGCTGCAAGCCGACCTGAGCCAACTGATCTCGCTCTGCCTGAGATAGGGCGGCCAAGTCATCCCTTAGTCCACCGTATTTCCATTCTCTGCTCTTTAGTAATCCTCTCTGCAACATAAAAGCAAAACAATAAAAATCATCAATAAAAAGCATTAATCCAAATCTTTAATAAAACAGTGATTAAAAAAAGCAAGTAAAATAAGTTCACTTTCACACAAATGATGATATCACCCACTATTGGATGATATCATCCCAAATTTGAGCAATTTTGTCTCTAATTTTGCATGAGGTAATCGTCCCCCTATCGTCGATTTTGCCCTTAGACGAAATCGGTGATATCGAGACGATTTCTGCGAAATCGAGACGATTTCTGCGAAATCGAGACGATTTCGGCAAAATCGAGACGATTTTGTCCCGATGATGTCGACGACCCAAAAATAGCTGTGATGCTCAAAAATCATTCAAAATTTAATCTAAAATCATGCAATTCTAAATTAAAAGCATTCTAAACTAAGTTTAGACTCTTACCCGTAGCCCACGTCGGACCTCTGTCGATCTGTGCGCTGTCTCGACCATTTTGTCTACAGAGCTCTCAAAACTAATGCAAATGAACAGTAAAAATGAATTAGGGTTTTCCCTATTTTTCTTAATTTTATTCAAAAACACTTAACAACATTTTTTAAAATTTTGCTTTTCCACGTTTTTACCTCAAACGTTCGATTTGGGTAAAAACACGGAGGGGGCACCATAGTAAGTTGTCGTACGATTCGACCAAGAATCGTCGCCTAAAAATGGGAATAATTTTTGCTTTCTCGTAGATCGAGAAGAACTCATCTTTAACGCATTTTCTTTAGAAAATTCGCTAAAGAGGGGGCAAAATGTAGCACCCTAAAATTGGCGCAGTAAAACTTAGCAATAATTAAAATTACCTTAGTAATAATTCAAATTCAAATTTCAACCCCAAAACCGCTCCCAAACCGTCGTTTAACCCATTTCCTCGTTTCCCGCACCATTTTTAGAGTTTGTTTTGACCGTTTGACGATATCGTCGTCGATCAGATGATATCGCCTCAGATCGGACGATTTCGTCTGGACTAGGACGTCCAGACGATCTTGTCCCAAAACTGATTTTTCTTAATTAGCCTCTATTTCAACGACATCTCTAAGTTGGGTAGAAGCATGTCTGCACCGTTAGAGACCTCCCCCATTGGAGATCTTCCAAATTAGGATGATCTCCAACCTCCCAACTTCCCTCCTAAGCCTATTTAAACCTTAGGACCCCCCTTGAATTACCTTGGCTGGCTGAATTTTCCTGTAACTTGATCTTTGCATGCATTATAATACCCTGGATTACCATTTGCATTTCTACTTTCCAAATTTTGTTGCAGGAACCTTGTCATTCTTTAGCCGGAGCAAGCTCAGATCGTCGCAGACGATCCTGTCAAATTAGAGACGATTTCGACTACAGTCTGCATTGGGGGCAATCAGTGCCCAGAGTTTGCATTTTTTCTCTTCTCATTTGCTACTTTATTCTGCATTTAGTCAGTGTTATTATTATTTCTTGTTATCCTGCATCTTGGAGTTCACCCATGTAGTTTAATTGCATAATGAAATCATGATTAACTATTAAAGTGTTGCAATTCACTTGTATTTCCATTTGGGATTATCTTATTAACATCCTTATTAGTATTTTACATCATTTTCCTCTATCAATATAGCTGCATTTTCTGTATTCTATGTCCATTTCTCTATTTGCAGGTCTCTGACGAATTCATCTGATGAATTCATCAGATCTCAGACGATCCTGCAGATCGGAGATGATCCTATCAAATTCTAGACGATCTGGACTGCTTCAAAAATTAGAACCTCCATCAGACATCCGAAACCAGGTATGGATTTCTTCATTTAATTTATTCTCTGTGTTTTCTTTTAATTCTATTTTCTATATTCATTTAGTCTACATTTCATATAGAACAACTTAGATTCATTTGGCCAAACCTAGGACTTGGATGTTTAAAGATAAAATTGAACACATTAAACACATTCCCAACCTAGGCATTGAAACTACCACTAAATTTTTCCTGGTGAACCCCACCATCCGTCGAAAAATCACCTTAATACACCTCCCCCGAGAGGCGGGACCTTTGCAAGGCCTCTCAGTCCGAGGTATTGTCCCATCCTTTTCACATCCCCATTCCGAGCATGGATCCTTTAGCCTGAAGGTAAGGGTGTGAAAAATTTGGAGCCATACAGTATGAGAGGCACAACCCCTTGGTGTGAGACAGGTCTCCATGACCTTATCAAGTGTTTCCTCCAAGACCTCCTAGACCTGAGTGGTAGACCACCCCTAGAGCCAATGATGGGCACCCTCCATGGGCACCCACCCATGTTTATAGGTCATGCCCAAGAACTCCTCAAGAAGCCTATGAGGAATTCAAGCAAGAAGAAGAGTGGGCTAAAATGCCCTACCAAGGTAGGGGGGGCACTACTCGGTTGCCCCTCCATAGGCCTCAAGTTCCCCGCAATTCACAATGTGAACAAACCAAGGAGGAAGAGATCAAATATTTCGATGCATACAAAGAGTTGCTAGAGCACTTAGAGTCTATGGAGACCAAGACTTCTGGGCCCCAAAATCCCACTTTACACCAGCTCCGTAGTCACCCGGTGCATCCTTCAATACCGGCACCCCCATCCCTGAACACTTCAAAATGCCTCAATTGGCAATATTTAGAGGGGATGAGGATGCCCAAGAGCACGTGACAAGATTCCTGAGCCAATGCTTTGGCATTCAAGAAAATGATGCTTTGCTCCTAAGAACATTTATAAGCATGTTCCCAGGCCCTACCTTGGATTGGTTTACCCAGTTGTCGAAGCATAGCATTAGCAACCTGGACCAACTAGTGGATGCATTCCTTGAATTTTTTACCTTCAACACTAAGAAGGCATCGTTAAGTGACCTAGATAGCCTCAAACAGTATGAGGAGGAGACCATGGCAGCCTATGGAAATCGATGGAGAAAATTGCCTTCAAAGCTTCCTTACCTCCCTCCCATGGCCGATCTGACCCAAATGTTATAAAAAAATTGCCTAAGATAAATCTCTATGCTATTGTAGCTACAATAATATGCCACTCTAGAGGAAGCTCTGGTGCAAGCCAGAATCATTAAGGAGATCAAGATACAGGATGGTGAGATTTCCAATCCATGCAAGAAAGAGTGGCCCAAAAATGCCAAAACTGGGTCCATGCAACCAAAACCCATTACGGTCAATCAGGTTGCCATAAACATACCAAAGCCTACACAGATGACACAACCCCAAATGCTAATTATCAGGCAGTTCCTCTTGACAGCTATGAGAAGGAAAATCATAGGCAAGAGCAAAATCAGTAGCGTCACCCTAGGTGACACAAAATCTAAAGACTCCTTGTCTGACTATTTTTCCATGAAAAACTTGATAAACCTACCAAAAAGTTGACCCATAGACCCCAACATGCCAAAACCTAAGGGCTATAGGGAAGACTTGTACTGTAGATTTCATCGATAGAAAGGACATGACCTTTACGCATGTTGGAAGTTCAAAATATTAGTGCAAGACCTAATAGACAACAAAACTCTAGTAGTGGATAATATCGTAGCACCAAACAACCAACAGATGGAGGTCTTCAAAGACCCCCTGCCTGCCCATGATGTGTAGGCAAAGACTCTACAATTTATTGAGGTGACATAGAACTGCCCCATGCAGGGGTATGTAGGAATGATAAGCATAGTGACATGAAACAACAGGTACCCAAGCACAACTTCCCCCACTATAGCTACAAGAGAGGTTCCATCAATGTCACAACCTCAACAGCACTCTACATAACCTCCCCCACCTAGACCAACGGCCATAATTCAAACTAAACTTACCCAAAGTTTAAGGACCACATTGGCTAGGCTCTCCATATAGGAACTCATCCAACAATCACCGCCCCATCGAGAGGCTCTAATGAAGATACTCAAAGCCATTGAGCTATAGCCCCATGAAGCAAACTCTTTCAACAACTTTGTGGGACATGCAAAATAATGTACAGAACCAGCCATCACCTTTAGAGAAGACAAACTAAAATCGATGATTGGTGATATGGTGGATCCACCCTTGCACATCATTGAATGGGTCAAAAGGATTCCATTTAAGAGGGTGTTGGTGGACACTGGATCATCTAGCAATATAATCACAACAATTACATTGAAACACCTTAAGTTGCCAGCATATCACATTTTGGCCTCCACCTATACTCTCCTAGATTTCAATGACGCAATATGCTCGATGGTTGGCACAATTGTCTTACCCATCCAAGTGGGACAAAATACTATTCCTACGTTGTGCCACATCTTGGAAGGTGATATGGCCTACAATATTTTGTTGGGCTGACCTTGGATCAGGTACATGAAGTATGTCCCTTATATATCCCATCAATGCCTAAAGTACACATACAAAGGGCAAGTGCATATAGTCCTGGTAGAATTAGAGCCCTTCAAGTATTGCAATCGATGTAGCTGATTCCACAATCGACCCTTCCATCGATACATTTGGACTTTTAGTTGAATCCATCCAAATAGGGTCTAATTTTGCATACATCCCTACTGTTAAGTCCCTCAAATCCCTAGTCAGGTCCATCTTCATTTTTTGGTCCTTCACCAAAAATGCCACCTATGGTGGCCACATTGAAGGACAATGGGAAGAAACCCTTGGAATAGGCACTGCCATCAGTCTCAACAATATCTATCGAAGAGGTGCCTAGATGAATGGAATTTGAGATGCCTAGTTCACCTGACATGTAGTGGACCCAATAAGAACTCCCATTTCCTCCCCCTCAACCACCAATGATCACCATTGAGATGGCCAATACGGGCCTAGGGGAGTATCTAGTGCAGAATATTGTAGCAACACCCATGCTTGATTCCATGCAGGACATGGGGAGACCTCACCTCCCCATTGAAACTATTGTCCCTTTGGGCTATCCACCAAATCAGACAAATTTTGTATATGGGGGCCTCAACAATGACATTGAAACTTACCTGCAAGAGGAAGAGGACAAAGAGCCATTTTCTAAGAATGTCAACTATCTATCCAACCTAGAATTTGCTTTGAAATACCTTGGCCAATGTGATTGGAATGGATATGGGTTAGGCAGATATGAACAAGGGGTGCACGTTCTTTGTCAACCAAGATATCAGATGTTGTATGACAAATCAAGATTAGGGTTAAACCACCCTCTGTCCCTTGAAATCTTGGTAGAGAACATGCAAGGCCTAGGGCTAAGCAACAAGGATGGGTTGGCACAAGATCCATATGCCAATCCTAACACAACATACACATTGTGGGATTATATCCCATTGTTGACAACCAACCTTGTGGGCCTCAACAATTCCTCCTCTTTGATAGAGAAAGGGGAAAGTTCAAGAACTTGCCTCCAAAAGGGATATAGACAAGGCCAAGAAGTATCTTCAAAAGCCTAGTTAAAGTATGAGGTAGCACCTTGGGACCCTTTCGATTCCAATAGCAATCACTCACAAATGATGCCCATAGATGACTATTAGGAGAACTTCATGACAATGTTCCCCTTAAATTCTCTAATCGAGAAAATGCCACCTCAAGAGAATCAGGTCCTCCCATAGAGAGCGGAACAACCCTGATGGGACCAAATCAACTTGCTTGAGCAGAATGAACCTCACATGCCACAAACAATTGTCAGAGCCAATGAAGGCCTATGGATCTCTGATAGCGATTATGAATATGATATTGAGATGGAATATCTCAACCATATGCAGTAGCAGCAATACCCCATGGACATTGATGACATGTTTGAATAGATAAACATGGGGCCAAGGCATAGGTGGCATTTGAACCAGGCACAGTTGGACCAAGTGCTGCATCCGTCACTTCAGGCATACAAAGAGCACCCTCTACCCAGATACCCTATAGAGCCATCAGTGCCAAGGATAGACCTTATCCTTTTATCCACACATAGGGCCGATTCATTTTTGCCAATACCCATAGAGCTAGATCTGGAGCACAAAGATCACCAAGGATATCTGAGTCACCACTTGCACGGTAATGGAGATCAAATTCATTTCATCAACATGATCTCCATTGACTTAACCACTCCCATCTGCAATCCAACCGAACCAGCATGACCATTGTATCTAAACCTAGATGCCATAGAATGGGATTGCACTAACTCGCCACCATCCCCATCAGAGTACTGGCATTGCGATGAGATGCTTCATTTCACCCCAGGACCAACTCAAGATATCTTCCATGCTGAAGAGGAACCCGACATTCCAAATGTAGATCTAAATTCAGAAAATGATATCCACCTGATCCCAACTCCACACCAATTGGAGGATGGGTCCCACATTTCAATCGAGGATACAACTAACATGGACATCGACTTTGATCCAATGAATCCAAAAATCATCAAGCTGGGGGGTAAGTCTATCCCCTGAAGAGAAAGCCAATTACATTGCCCTTATCAAAGAGAAGGAGGTTTTTGCATGGTCCTACAAAGACATGTCGGGGCTAGACCCATAGCTAGTCATGCATAATCTAACGCTTGATCCGAAAGTCAAGCCAGTCAAGGAAAAACTACGTAAGATGCATAAAATAGTAGTCTTAATGGTCAAAGATGAGCTACAAAATTTGATGCACAGTTTGTCATCTACGTAGATTACCCACCATGGTTATCCAACATGGTGCCCATCAAAAAACCTGACGGGAGGATTCGCATATGCACCGATTTTTGAGATCTAAACAAAGTGAGTCCCAAGGATGATTTCCCCTTGCCTAGTATCGATGCATTGGTAGACACTACAATAGGCCATGAAATGCTTTCCCTTATGGATGGTTTCTTAGGATACAATCAGATTTGTATCAATCCCGACGATCAACTCAAAATAGCATTTACAATGCCTTGGGGGAAATTTTATTATAAGGTCATGCCCTTTGGCCTTAAAAATGTTGGCGCCACCTACCAACGTGCTATGACATACATCTTCCATGATCACATACATAAAATTTTTGAAGATTATATGGATTATTGTTGGCCAAATATCTTTTGCGCCTAGATCATCTCGATGACCTAAGCAAGATCCTTGATCGCCTCATTGAACACAAAGTTAGGCTAAAACCCAAGAAGTGCATATTTGGCATCACATATAGCAAACTATTGGGTTTCATAGTCTCAAAATGAGGCATCGAGGTAGATCCAAATAAAGTCAAGGAAATATTTGAAATGCTTCGCCCAACCACCATCAAGTAGCTCAGAAGATTGCAGGGAAAGATCGCGTCAATCAAGTGCTTCATAGCATAATTATCTGACAAGTGTTGACCCATGAATAAATTATTACACAAGGGGGTAGCATTTCACTGGTATGATGAGTGCAAGTCAACCTTCGATGACATTAAAAAATACTTGGCTTCGCTACCAGTATTGGCACCACCTAGACCAAGAGTACCATTCTATTTATACATCTCAGCTACTGAGGTGGCATTGGGTGCCATGCTAGCCCAAAAAAATGAACTACATAAAGAACAAGCTACTTACTATCTTAGATGCACCCTGGTCAGTTATGAACTTAACTATGCATATGTTGAGAAGCTATACTTCAAAGTGGTATTTACCACCAAAAAGCTATGCCACTACATGCGGAGCAATATGACGTATGTTGTGTCTAAAGAGAATCCATTGCGGTACATGATGAGTCATACTTATCATAGTAGCCACATGGCAAAATGGATCATGTTGTTGATGGAGTTTGACATCAAATTCATTGGACAGAAGTCCATCAAAGGTCAAGTCATCACCGATCAACTAATAGAGGCTCCTCTCGAAGATGATCAGCCTCTAACCATAGAGTTGCCCGATGATGGGGTCTTCCATGTCTCAGAATCACCAGATTTTGATGAGCTTGAGTCACAGGCTGACATAACCTTATTATTCAATGGTTCTAAATGTGAGCAAGGAGGTGGCACAGGAATCATATTCTTCACACTACAAGGGGCTCCAATGCCTCTATCATTTAAACTTGATTTCCCATGCACCAACAACAATTCCGAATATGAACCCTTGATCATAGGTCTTTAGAAAATAATCACCATGAACATAAAATGCTTGAACATCTTTGGTGATTCAATGTTAATCGTCAACCAAGTGAAAGGGGTATTCCAATGTAAATGCCTAGTTTTGTAGGCCTACAAAGCCCTTGTGGATAAATTCTTGGCAAATATTGAATGGTATGACATCGAGGCACTCCCTCGATCATCGAATCATTTCACAAACACTATGGCCTCCTTGGGGTCACTAATCTTGCAAGACCCTTCTGGTGAAATGACAACCATTCAAGTTAAAACATTATCACAATCCATGATGGAGCATGCAAGCTCTGATATTATGCCAAGAATTCACCTGATCCAGATTGAACCATCTCAGGATAGGTTCTCTCGAATCCACGATAATCTAAATCATGCCAACTGGGGGTCCTTGTTCTCCCCAACCCCTATTAATAGCAACACAATGCTATTCTTACAAGTTATTTCCCACTCAGCTTTTTCTAGGGACAAACTTCAATAGGTATTGGTCGTTCATACCATCGAGGTTTTTGATCAGCAGGACTGGTACACACCCATAAGAGACAATCTCAAGTTAGGTAGCCTCCCACTTGGATCGTTGCATGCCATGAAAATATCATTCAAATAGAAAGCGATAAAACATGTCTTGCTAGGAGATATTTTGTACCATCGAAGCTACGAAGGAATCCTCCTCCATTGCTTGGACCAGTAGGAGTCCACTTGGGCGATCACCCAAGTGCACGATGGTACATGCAGTGGCCACTTTAGCGGTATGGCCATCGCAAAGCACATTCTTTGCATGGGCTATTATTGGCCATCTTTAGAGCAATATTATTGTGCGTATGTAAGGAAGTGCGTGAAATGTCAACACCATGCTAATTTGACACACATACCTTCTCAAGCCTTGTAGCCGATCCAATCAACTTGGCCATTTTTATAGTGGGGCTTAGATCTAATCGAAAAGATCTCCCCTGCATCGTCAGGCCGTCACACATTTATCATAATGGCCACAAAGTACTTCACCAAGTGGGTGGAAGAAATTCCACTTACCTCTATGATTGGGACCCGCATTGCAAATTTTGTTTTACATAACATCATATGTCGTTTTGGTATTCCATCCAAGATCATCTCAAATAATGGAACTTTGTTTAAGAACAAAGATGTGTGTGCTTTAACAACAAAGTACAAAATTCAGCAAAAATTTTCGACACCTTATTATCCATAGGAAAATGGGTAAGTAGAGGCATAAAAAAAAATGCTAGTTGCCATCCTTAAAAATACGGTCATAGATAGTCATAAGGATTGGCACATTCAAATCCCACTTGAGGAGCACGATTTTGCACATACCAATTTTGGGGGCAACCTGCTACCTCCAAACCCTAGATCTATGTTATATACTACATTTAGACCATAGTAGTGCATTATGTACTCTATTTTATCATTTTTTCTATTGCATTATGTTATGCTTGTTCATCTCCCAAAGCTCAACTTTTGCTTCTATTTTCAAAGGTTAGCTAGAAGGACCTAGGGTGCTTGATTGCTACACATCCAAGCATTGCTATATAGTGGCCTAAGTAGACCTCTAAAACTAATCACATTTTTCAAGTGTTTGCCAAGTTATTTTACAGGAACAATAACTTGGCAAACAAGTTATTGTTATTTCACTGGATAATAGACAATAGCTTGGATCAACCACTGGATAAGTACCCTAGTTAATATTTAGGCTATTTTTTTGAATATTTGTTATTTCTATGAAAACCCTAGATCTGATTTTAAAGGAGTATATTTATGAAATGACCAGAAGTTGACATTTGATCTAACAACAAGTAATAACACAAGTCATTCAGAAACATATGCTTTATTCATTATCAATTTTGTATAGGTTACAAATAGGGAGAGTTTCTCATTTTCTTTTTAGGAATATGAAATATAGACCTAATGTCTCCTTCTGATGTCCCTTAGTGTAGGTGGGCTTCTTTGTATGTGGGCCACTATTGGGTTGTTGTTTGTTGGTGTTCCTCTCCTTCAAATATGTTGAATAACTTGAAAGAAACTTGCAATAAAGGGTCAATATGTTGGGGGGCTTGCCTTAGTCAAGCCCCATATTTAAGAAGATGAAATGATTGTAAAAATATAATAGAAACTAAAATGAAATGTGTAGAAGGTAATAATATGGCAAAATAGAGCTTACCACCCAAATCTAGAATGATTTGGGGCTTGCAGATGCACTTTACGACCCTGGTCGCTAATTGGGGTCGGATTTGTAGGGCAGGCTACAAATTGAGCTGTGATTCTTCTCTAGTAAAATATCTTTGATAGATCGATCCTAAGGCAGTTGGGGTGCCTTTGTATGCTATCGAAATCCATTTGTGTGCATCGATAATGGACTGTTTACTATTGGCTTTCCATTTCTATAAAGTACTTTTGCTTTGCTGAATTTGGGAATCAAACTTAATTAGGGGTTTGGGACACATTATTTATAGGCAAAGGCAAGGTGCGGTGGGGGTTAGATAGACTAAACTTAGGTTTTGTTCTAACTAGGGTTAAGTAAATAAATGCTATGTGGCAACATCACATTCCTTATGAGAAATATCTCATCCTCACACATGTGTGAGGATGGATTATGGCTAATCCTAATTAGAAGGTGCTTAAGCCAATTTAAACATGATTAAAGAAATATCTCAACAAACCCTAATCTCACACATGTGGGAGGATTTGATTAAGGCTAATCAATATTAAGGGTTATTTTAATCAAATTTACCCTAAAAGTGACTTAAGTGAAGTCAATGTAAAATTAGAATTTGATAATTGACTTATTAATTAATTTGGCCAACTAATACCCTGTGGGGGCCTTAATTGCATGTGAATAGATCGTCGAATGATATTTTGATGTGTTGAATGTAATTTTTAAGGCTTATGAGGGTTTAGGACCTGAAATCCAGTGAAGTAGTATGTGAGAGTCTACACGATGCTATGACAATATATGGCGATCTACGCATGACTACGCATGACTACATCCATCTACGTATGACTACGCATGACTACATCCATCTACGCATGACTACACATGATTACAACAATCTACGCATATCTAGAATGATCTATAATAGTCTACACTAGTCTATGATAGCCTAGGGTTATCTAGGATGGCCTATTATAACCTACAAGTGTCCAGAAGGATCTATAAGTACGTAGGTATAGCAGTGTGTAACTTTTGGGTGTCTACATTTACCTCTTTTTGTACTATACTGTGTAGAACATAGTTTAATACAAAAATATGTGAAGGTTTTGTGCAGAAGGAAAAGGGATAGAAGGGGAATGGAATCCAATCAAAAGGTATGTAGTCGATCAAAGTGTGACCATACAAATCAATCGGGTATCTAAGGAAAAGAAGAGAAAGAATGAAATATAATAGAAGGTATGTAGCCGCTCGAAGTGTGACCATACAACATCAATTTCATGTCCATAGGGGAAGAAGAGAGGAAGGAAAGAAGGAAAAGAGGAAAGAGATAAAAACAATGGTAGTAAGGGAAAATGAATGATTATGAATGCAATGATGTGATTTTGCTGAGTTCGTATGACATTTACGATGCCATACTAGTTTCTTGAGAATGACAACGTTTGACTGCTTTGCTTTTGCGACCAAATCAGTGTGCTCCAAAAGTATGATTAGGACAAAATCCTAACTAAATATTTGTTGTTGATTGATTTATGATAACATGGAAACAAGTTTTAAACCATTTGATTTAGTTAAACATTTGGATCATCAAATCGTGACCATATCAACGTGGTCGTAAAGTCCATTTCCAAATGTTGCACTAGGATTAATTAAATGTATCATTTGTTGTGTACTCGATGTACATGAATGCTAGATTGACTTCTTCATGGTAACACATAAATCTCCTGATGTAACCCATGTATTTGATATTATAATTGTATGATAATATTCAGCACAAATTTTCATAGACAAATACGCTAACCATGCTTTTGGATTTTCGATGTTGTGGTTGCATGCAAAGCTAATTTTGGATATGAATACCCCCTCAAACGAGGAATCAGCAATGATATGAATGGAATGTGGTGATTTTATGATGTATTGATTGATAAATATACCAATGAATGATGAATATGATTGCTAGTAAGAAGAGAAAATAATGGGATCTAATAAAAGGTATGTAGCCACTCGAAGCATGACCATACAACATTGACTTGGATAGCCAAGAAGGAGAAGGGAAAAGAATGGGATCTAATCAAAGGTATGTAGCCACTTCAAAGGTATGAATTATTTTATGAGCGTGGTGTGACTTCAAGGTAATACCATTAAAATTGGGATAGGAGTTGTTGGGTGATCTTCTTGTATTGCTGGAGAATTGGGCAATTGCATAGCCAAAGTTCCTACACTTGATTGACTAAAAAAAGTGAGTCACCTATGATGTGGAGGACTTTTATGTGCGTAAAATATGCTTGTTTCAGTCCTAAAATTAGGGCTTCATACTCTACGTTGTTATTGGTACAAGAAAAATCAAGTTTGAATAAAAATGGGAGTGGTTCTCCTTCAGGCGTAAAGAAGACAATGCCTACACCCCCAACATGGAGACATCTAGACCTATCAAATAACATGGTGAGGTTAGCCACAAATTTTGGTTCAACCTATTCCTCAACAATGACTTACCCTTTGACACAATTTTGAGATACAAATTCTAGGTCGAACTCAGTTAGGAGCATAATCCATTTGGTTGTGCATGATTTGTGATAACTTTTGTTCATCATGTATTGAAGGGGATTATCTTACGTGATGACAAAAGTTGTGTGGTTTAAAATATAGTGTCTTAGCTTCTAGGTGGAAAATACTACTGCTAGTAATAACTTATCCATGTATATGTATCTCATTTTGTAACTAACTAGTGTGTGGATGATGTAGTAGATACCCTTCTCTTTGTCGAGAGAGTTCTTTTGAGCTAGGATTGTACCTAGCGCAAGCTTTGTGGCTGAGATGTATAGATTCAGTGGTAATTATTGGTACAACGGTGACATGACCGATAGTGATGTAAGGTAATTTTTGATGGCGTCAAATGTGGCTTGACAATTATCATCCCATTTAAAGTGTACTCCTTTTTGTAGGAGATGATTTAATGGTTGGAATTTATATGATAATTGTGCTATTAATCTATGAATAGAGGTAATCTTGCCCTGGAGGCTATGAAATTGCTTTAAGGTGGTAGGAGGAGGCATATCGATGATGGATTTCACTTTACTAGGATCTAATTCAATGCCTAATTGGGAGAAAATTAATCCTAATATTTATCTTGATGTAACATCGAACATGCACTTTTTTGGATTGAGGCGCATGTTGTGTTCTAGTAGTCGATCAAAAATCTAATAGAGATCTTCGTGATTGTCACCACATTTCTTTGATTTGGCTATAAGTTCATCTACATAGTCTTCCACAATTTTGTGTATTAGATCATGAAATATGTAGGTCATGGCTCGTTGATATGTTTCCCCAACATTTTTAAGGCCAAAGGGCATGATCTTGTAGCAAAATGTTCCCCAGGGTGTTGTGAAGGAATTTTTGTGTTGATCAGTTGGGTTGATCCTAATTTGATTATATTCAAAAAATTCATCCATGAGGGAAATCATTTCGTGACCTACTATGGAGTCAATGAGGGAATCAATGTTGGGCAAAGGGAAGTTGTCCTTGGGACAATATTTTTTTAGGTCGTGAAAGTCTGTGCAAATGCTGATGTCACCGTATGGTTTAGGGATAGGGACCATGCTAGATAATTATTCAGGATAGTCAATGGGTATTATGAAATCAATGTCTAGGAGCTTTTGAAGCTCAAATTTTACTATCAATGTGATAGTTAGATTCATGCATCGCAACTTTTGTATTACTAGTTTGGCATTGGGATCTAGTATAAGATTATGCACTACTACGATAGGTTCAAGTCCTGGCATGTCTTTGTAATAACATGTGAACACTTTTATGTACTTGCATAGGAAGTTCATGAAGACGATGCGCTCCTCGGGTGAGAGGCTAGCAGCTAATTTGAGGATGTGTGAATTTTCTAGATCGTAATCAATGTCTACATCTATTGTGTCCTCAATAAGCATGTAAAATCCATCGCACAACTATTCAGGGATATGAATGATATTGAAGTTGTCAATGGCCTCACTGAACTCAAATTCATTGTCTATGTAAATTCTTGTGTGATGGATTTGAGGGATGTGGGGTGATGTGGATGATGAAGGGGCATTTACTTCCCATAAGATATGAGGAGAGAAGAAAATCTCTGGGTGTTGGTATATGTGAGATGTGTGTGAGATCAATAAATTTTGGGTTTGGGGTATCGTCTCAAATCCGTTGGTGGCTGTAACGAAGGGTAGAACTTAAATCTACCTCAACCATGTTAATTGATGTTATAGATAAAGTATGTGGGATAGAATCTAGTGATGGATGTTGGATAGGTTGTGCTCATCCTAAGAGGCTCAAGGGAGGTCGCATTATGACTAGCAATGAACAAGGATGAGAGGCTACTCTCTGTAACTGTCTATGTATAGACAAGAATATAGGAAGATGTATTGGTGGTGGGTCAGGTGGCACCGGGTCTGGTTCTATAGGTGGTGGATCAGATAGGAGTTCATCAGACTCTATTGATGGTGTAGCTAGAGATAAGGTAGAAAAGTGTTCTACAAATCTCTAAACATCATATAACAAGGAGGTATCAAGCGTAGGAGATTCTTGGAAGAAGTCATGGGGGATGGTGATGATTTATATGGGTGAAGGTGTGTCTTCTAGCATGTCCATATCAATGTACTCTTCCAAGGTGTGTGTTGGATGTGGAGGAGGATGCAATGATAGATCTTTGATCTCATCTTCTAATGTATAGATAGTTATTGGGTGATAACCTAGACCAGTTTTGTCGATAGGTGATTGGACATGAGGGTTAATGGGTGTACGGATCCCTTGCTCATAACGTCCTAACCCAAACCCATACTAATGAAAGCACTGTAGGTAGCACAAGTAAAATTGAGGGTTGGTTAGATGTGTAATTACATCACTAGAGCTAGATTATGGTGGTGAAGTATGGTGGTGAAGAATTTGGTGAGGGGATCTAAGAGTCTACTCCTATATACATAAATTTGGTGTGGTTTTCAAGACTTCCTAACTGTATGATGATTCTAATAGTCAACATTGAGGCTAAGGGATAGCCAAAATCTTGGGTATATTGGATAGGGGTGTCACATACATGGGCATCATGTACATTATAGTATCCTAGGCCATTGTTTGTCATGAATATGGATATGCGTGATGTGGCATTCTCTGGCAACTAGGGTGGCGTATCTGAGTCAGATGAGGAAGGAGAAAGTTGGGATTCCTTGATGGTGGTAGTTGAAGGGTGTGAAGGTCCATCCAAGTTGAGTGTTGGTTGTTTGGATTCATGATGTTTGGTTTTTGTGGCTTGAACAGGTTGTTTTTTCTACATAAGGGATGGCATCAGTGTAGGTGCAGGGATGCATGGAGACGTGAATACCTTAGGTTTCAGTCATAAGGGAAGAGGTGGTGTTTGTAGTGTAGGAAGGATAGGGACTTCCATATGCGAGGGTGAAGGAGGTAGTGTAGTTGGTTGTGTGATGGGTGGCAATGGTGGTTGTGATGCTACGGGTGGAAATTATAATGGTAGAGGTTGGGAGGATTGTGGAGGCCATGAGAATGGTGGTTAGGAAGGCATGGTATTAGTTTTAAGTCCCCCGATAGGTGATGCTAATGGTTCAGATATCGAGGCTTGTGTTGTTGATGAACACTAGGATGTTGGGATGGAAATTGAAGAGGATACCAATGCTCCTACTGACTGGTGAGAAGATATAGTGAATAGTTGGGAAGATAAGAATGAAGTCACATGGGGAAGGTCTATGACATTACAAAACTTAAAGGAGTCTCCATCGGTTGGGACACAATGAATGAGTCCATTGTGGACATACTTGAGGCAATGATGCAATGTGGATGGGACACACTACATATCTCTAATCCAAGGGCAACTGAGGAGAATATTGTATTGCATTTCTCCTTGAATGATGTGAAATAGGATGGGAATTGTATGGATGCCTACGCAAATGGGTAGAACTATGGATCCTACAGTAGGTCTCATGGAACCATCAAAAGCATGCAGGTCTAGGGAAGGTGTGGTGAAATGTGCTGGAGGGAGGTGTAGGTGATATAGGGATGCTATTGATATGATACTTATGGATGAGCTCATGTCAATGAGTACCCGCTTGTAGGTGATATTATTGATATTAGCTTGTATGTGGAGGGGAGGGTCAGATCCTTCACCAACGAGTTCCATTATCTCATGGTCATGGAAGCTAATTTGATGGTTGAAGGCATCATGGGATGTTCTCTATGAAATTAATAAATGCATTTGTGTCATGTGTCTCTAAGTCAATGGAATGTAGGATGTCATTCAACACCTCATGATGGGGTTGAGACTGCTGTAGAAGGTCGAATATGGATAGCCATATGGGGGCATTACATAGCTAATGAGTTAGACCACCACAAATGGTAATCACATTTTGGAGTGGTGGTGGTACGGTTTTAGGCCTTTGGAGCATTTTTAGAGACATAAACTGGACAAGGGAAGAAATAATAGGTGTTTTCTGGTGCAACGGGTACCATTGGTTTCTCATAGTAAGGTTGATGATGCCTACTACTCCACATGATGGAGGATCATACTGGACATTTTTGACTTGGAAAGAGGGCACTGGAGGATTTTTTAGAGGTCTAGGGGGATTGGGTCCTCTATGATCTGATAGAGGGTTTTGGAAAATTCCTAGGTTTTGGTTCTACAGGGCTAAAGGGTTTGCTACCTAAATAGTGCCTCTATCGATTAGGTCTTGAACTTACCCCCAAAAGGAATGACACGAATTGATATTATGGCCATGCTACCTATGAAAGGTAAAAAATAACTACTCATTGTAGTCACAATATTTAGGTGTATTTGGATCTAATGGGTAGATATTGGGTAGAACGAGATGGTTGCCCTCATACAATCTATGGAACAAGGCTGGTCACAACTTGGATAAGGTGTAAAGTTGCACAGTGGACCCTATGGGCGCATACCATGGTATTTTTGTGGTCGATTTGGGGCAGGTGCATTAGCTTGGAGTACTTACAGTTACAGTGTATAGGGCGGAGGAGTCAATACTAGTTCTAGGGTAGTAGTTGCGACTTGGTTGACTTGTTGTGGTCATGGATAAGGTTGATTCATTGTGGGTCTGTTGAAGCAAAAGTTGGATTTATAGTTGGTTTTAGATCTCAAAATAATCTTCCTAGATTGCATTTTAATATCTTTGATCACTTTTCCTTATGATATAGCATCTTCAAAAGTGCAACTTTGGTGAAGTTGGAGGGATGTGGAAATGTGTTTGTGGCAACTCTTGGAGTAGAGTGTCACAAGATTTGAGGTGGGGAGGCTATGGGTGAGATCATGGATAATCACTCTCCATATAGAGATAAAATTAGTAATGGGTTCATCGTCTACCTGTTGTAAGGCGTAGACATAAAAAAATGTGGTCTTTTTCTTGATGTTGATGGAAAAGTGCTCTAAGAAGGAATTGGCCAGCTATTCAAAGGTGTACAGGCTATGGCATGGTAGTATGTTGTACCAATCCAATATTGGACCAGTGAGGGACAAGGAGAAGGTATGCAACATAAGGGGATTACTACTGTGAATCTAGTAATAGGATGAGAGGTAGTTGCTCACATGTTCTCTAGGATTTTCCTTACCTCTATACTTGTCAAATTTTGGTATTTCGAAGTGATAGGGATAAGGAGGGATAGGAAATTATGGATGCACTGGCTTGTTGCATAGTTCATCATAGCAAGGATTTTATGGCCCATATCTAGAGGTGTGTAGGTTCAACATTTTGACTTCATCTCATAATAGTTGAAGTTCAGGTGTCATAGGAGTCGAAGGTTAGGCTATGGTAGGTTGACCCTGTGGATGTGCTGGATATTGATATTGTTGTTCTTCATAATACTTTGGGGAATACTATTGTGCCTGATCATGATAAGGTGGGTACTGGGTGACATGTTTTTTCATGTCTATAGGCACAATAGGTTGTGGGGTAGGTGTCTATTGAGGATAATAGTACTGTGATTGGGAAAAATACAGTTCTAGAATGGGTACTTGTTGGTTTGGATCCTGTTTTATTGGTTGGACCATGGGTGGCGATGACCAAACTAGAGGAGGCATAAAGAAACTAGGTGTAGTTGGTGGTAGTGTAGGTATTGATGCTACTAGTTCTAGGGGTGGTCGATATGAAGTATCAAAAGATGAGATCTACCTCTACCTTGGAGGGTAGGAATTAGGGAAGCTAAACTGTGTGGAATAATTTGGTTTATTAGGTGCATAAGCTACTGGTATCAGTCCATTGGTAGGATGGATATGGGTAGTGGGAGTCTAAAAAGGAATAGGTGGTGGTATCATAAATGTCATCATAGGCAATGGTGATGCCAAGGATTGGGCATCATGCACTCTAGATACCTGGGAGATAGATGGGAAAGCTACCAAAAAGGTGGGATAAGTTATCGAGGTAGGATCTTAGGTTGAGTATAAAGTGTAAGTGTACAATCCTACTTATTTTTATGCCTCTTTCTCCTAAAGATGTTGTTGGGAGATACCCTCAGATATGGTAAAGAATGACTCTTGGGAAGAGGATGGTTGGTACTCTTGTGAGGAGTATAGGCGTGAGGTTTGAAGGAATGCTTGCAGTTCCTATTGGGTAGGGATCTATTATGCAGTTTGGAAGGATGGATTATATCTACCTACAGTGGATGAGGATGGGTCCTATACCATCCCTATGGTAGGGGTGAATGATGCAACCTCAGGATGGGTATGGTTTAAAAGGGAGGAATCATTCTCAAATATGGATTGAGAGAGATTCTGGAAGAAGGGATGTGCAAAGATGGGTGAAGTATACATGACCTCCTAATCTACGATGAAGGCTAGATGAGATTTTCTTGGTGCTATGTAGATCACCTAGTCATAGAACATGGTCGATGGATCAGGTGAGTATTGGGATGAAAAGAATAGGTAATATTCTACGAGTGAAGTAGCAAGAATTTCACTCAAATTTGACGTCTTCTCATGAGGTATCATGTGTGTGACTTCAGCATAGGATTCTATACATGAATCATATGTGTCTATAATCCTCTCCTTCATTATCAAAGAAGCAAGAGTGGACTGACTAGAGGAAGGGAAAGGACATTCCTCCATAGAGCATGATTGCTCATGCGCTCTACTACGGGTGACCACAGGAATAGTAGCATGTGTCAAAGGGGTTTTTCAAGAATAAACCTTGTGTGATGCAGACTCAACTATGTCTACTGTGAGTGTGAAATAAGTGACATGCTGTGTGTAGCAAAACAATATATAGTGTGGTGTGTTGAGACTGGTATGTGATCATGCAAACAACGGTAGACCAGAATCCATTCTAAATACTAAGAAAATAAAAGTTTTATGTTTGTTTTGTGTGTTATGATGTTGATATTCCCTATGTAGAATCACGGGTAATGGAGTGAATACTATAGAAAATTGAGAATGTTGTCAATAACAAACCTCCTGCAACATCCAAAGATGCACATGATAGAATGGTACCGCAACATGCGAATGGTGACCTGTATGGAAGGTGTAGTAAAATGATATCTTGAAGGGGTGGAAATAACTATGTTGAAGTGAGTTCACAATATCCTCTCACAAGAGGAGGTGGCACTATCTGAGGCTTGCTACCAACATACCCATGCTTTCACTTCACCCTCATATGGGCTTAGTCAAGAACAACAGTTACCAATTCCATGAATTATACAAGCCTTGTGGATGAAGGCGCTAATCTTTTCCCACTCTATAGGTAACCACTAGTGATGAAATCCAGGGCCCAATCACAAAATTGGGGGATTTTTCGATGATTAAATCCAAAAAATTGCTCTTGTGGGGCTACTAGGTGTCTAGGGAGGTGAGCTAATGGAGAGTGAAACTCGATCCACACCAGTCTCAAGTGATGGATTGGGGATGAAGTCCAATCTCACCACTTGTTTAAATACCACGTGAGTGTGTGTGGGTTTGCATTTTTCTAATGGTGTATGCAATATAAGAAACTAGCTACTTGACTTTTCAAAAGAAACTAACCCTAATGACTTTTTGAAAGCAAATGATTAGATAGATTACAATATTTGTAAAGAAATGAGCTAGATTAAATGCCTTTATGAAGCAAACTAATCTAATTTGCAAAACATAGAAACATGCAATCCAAATGTGTGTGGAGTAAAGGGGATTATGAAACCCTAACTTCAATTTTCAAAATGTAAAATTATTTTAGAAATGTAATAGGGGATTAGAAACCCTGATTTCACTTTAGAATGTAAATTTCCTTTTAGCAATGGAAGCTATGAACGAGGGAAAAACAACTTAGGCTTATTCCATATGTAAAAACAAAATACAAATGCAAATTTATAAATTTTATACACTTGCTGGAAAGTTGTAGGTCCTAAAAATTTTAGAAACCCTAATGCTTTAACCACTTTGTAATGAACCCAACAGAAGGCCTAGTAATGGTCATTCAACTAGTCAATGCATTTCTACTTCCAAAACTTGCAACAGAGGCTACAAAAATGAAAATGCCTGCATTCTAATGATAAGGGGGGTTTTATTGGACCCTAAAAATATCACCCTAGCTAATTTGGGGGTTTTTGATGTGTCTGTGCTCAAATCATGACCTTGGTTGTGAATTTTACCTAAATCATAGGGTAGGTCATGAATCAAGTTTAGAGGCTTCAAATCAGAGATCTTATGGCATAGGAAAACTCCTAGGGCTTTCGAGGCTTTAGTGAAACATAGTTTTTGTACCTACAAGAGATAGAAACAGAGGATGCTATCATATTTATAAGAAAAATGAATCTAGCACTATCCGTTGTGGGGGTCCCACCAGGCGTGCCAAAATAAAATGACCAGAAGTTGAAATTTTATCTAACAACAAGTAATAACACAAGTCATTTAGAAATATATGCTTTATTCATTATCAATTTTGTATAGGTTACAAATAGGGAGAGTTTCCCCTTTTGTTTTCATAAATAAGCAATATAGGTCTGATGTCTCATTCTAATGTCCCTCAATGTAGGTGGGATTCTTTGTATGCGGGCCATCGTTGGGTTGATGTTTTTTGGTGTTCCTCTCCTTCAAATCTATTGAATAACCTAAAAGAAACTTGCAAAAAATGGTCAATACGTTGGGGAGCTTGCCTTAATCAGGCCCCATATTTAAGAAGACAAAATGATTGTAAAAACATAACAAAAACTAAAATGAAATGTGTAGAAGGTAATAATATGGAAAAATAGAGCTTACCACCCAAATATGGAATGATTTGGGGCTTGCAGATGCACTTCACGACTTGGGTCACTAATTGGGATCGAATTCGTAGGGTAGGCTATGAATTGATTTATGATGCTCCTCTAGTAAAATCTCTTCGGTAGATCAGTCCTAAGGTAGATGGGGTGCCTTTGTATGCTGTCAAAATCCATATGTGTGCATTGGGAATGAACTATTTACTATTGGCTTTCCATTTTTGTAGAGTAATTGTACTTCGTTGAATTTGGGAATCAGACTTAATTAGGGGTCTAGGACCCATTATTTATAGGCAAAGGCAAGGTGCAGGGGGGCTTAGATAGACTAAACATAGGTTTGATTCTGACTAGGGTTATGACAAGAAATGCTATGTGGCAACATTACATTCCTTATGAGAAATATCTCATCCTCACATATGTGTGAGGATGGATTAGGGCTAATCCTGATTAGGCAATGCTTAAGCCAATATCTCAACACACCCTAATCTCACACATGTGGGAGGATTTGATTAAGGCTAATCAATATTAAGGGTTATTTTAATCAAATTTACCCTAAAAGTTACTTAAGTGAAGTCAATATAAAATTAGAATTTGATAATTGACTTATTAATTAATTTTTCCAACTAATACCTCGTGGGGGACTTAATTACATGTGAATGGATCGTCAAATGATATTTTGATGTGCCAAATGTAATTTGGAAGGATTATGAGAGTTTAGGACCTAAAAGTCAGTGAAGTAGTATATGAGAGTCTACACGATGCTATGATAATCTATGGTGATCTACGCATGACTACAATCATCTACGTATGACTAAGCATGACTACAAAAATCTATGCATGTCTAGGATGATCTACAATAGTCTATGCTGGTCTACAATAGCCTAGGGGTATCTAGGATGGCCTATGTAAACCTACAAGTGTCCAAAAGGATCTACAAGTACGTAGGTATAGCAGTGTGTGACTTTTGGGTGTCTACAATTTAATTAATTTCTAGGTATTTGAAAGGAAAACAACATATAGTGTGCACTTAGGGTTTACTATTGTTTTTACATATTATCTTTAAACCTTTCTCAAAGAGTTTCATTTTGCAAAAATAGGTTTAGAAAATTATTCAAAACAAAGAATAAATATAGGGTTAGATCTTGTCTTCTTGCATCTTGTATCCTACATTGTTATTTCATTTCATAGCTTACTTCTAGAAAAGGCCAAACATAGGTTATTATCTTAAATTGAATACATTAAATATTCTTAAATCCCTAGACTTGGAGTGAGTCCTAAAATTGTTCTTGGTTAATCCTTCCTCCCCTTTTACATCGAGTGTAGAGAACAACATACCCCCATGGCCACCTTGACTTCCTAGTAGATCTAGTTGAGAATCATATGTGGTAGGGTAGTTTTCCCCCTCTACAGTGTTGAAGACACAACCTAAAGTCTTCTTTGACATCCAAAAATAGTTAGCTAGTACCCATCCAATATTTTCCTCTTACAACTTTTGCAAACTTATCTTATTCATAGGGAAGCCTTGTTGAAGCTTCTAAGTCAACAATCTATTCTCAAGATATTTCTTCTAGTGCTATAGTTTATCTTGTAGGTTCCCTTGGGATTCATCATATCACATTTTTGGATGATGATATTCCTTCCTTAGACTTGCAAGGGTATTATTCCCTCTACATCACCACATATATTAGAAAAATGTTTATCAAGAAAATTTTGATAGATAATGGTTCCTCCCTCAATCTATGCACTTATCATCCTCCCTCAATCTATGCACTTATCAAATTTTCCAAAATTTTGGATTAAAAGAGGAGGATTTAATTAAATCTGATGTCATAATCAATGATTTCAAAAATGAGTTCCAAGAGGCTTGCAACATTATATCCCTCTCCCTTAGGGTTAAATCTAAGATCTTAGATACCTTATTTTTTATGGTACCTTACCTCATATCTTTTAATATCCTTGTTGGATGTCCCTGGATTTATGCGATGAGGGTTATCCATTATACTCTTCATCAATGTGTGAAGTTCAAATTCAAGGATAAAATTATCACTATTTTGAGTGACCCCCGTCAATTTAATATTTTTCAATTGTTGTGCAAGCTCAATATAGTCTTAATTTATGCCATTGGTTTCTTCATCTCACATCACCAAGCAACTTGAAAATATAAAGGTGAGTGAAGAACCGCTAATTAATATTTCATCACATTAATATTTTTTTTCAAGAACCTCTTCTATATTTAGCCAAGCTACCACCTTCACCAAGGAATATGTGTTTACCTCATAAGAAATATGAAGTAGTACATGTTAGCACATGTACATTTATCTTCACAAGTATATCCCTTAAAGAAAAGATATGTGATAGCAACCTTATTCATGTCGAGTGTTCTTTTACCCATTTTACCTATCCAATTATTAGCCACTTCCCAAGCATATTATCTAGTATGGGATATATAGGTAAAGGCTTGGGGATATAAAAAGAAGGTATTCGAGAGCCTTTAGAAGTTGAGCTATGTCCTGGGAGATGTGGCATAGGCTACATACCCAATAAAAGCCAACCATTTTTATTTTATGATGATGATCACCTAATTACTTATGAATATTTGGATCATCAAGGCTTGGAGTGGAGTGATGAGGATGAGGGATCAACTTATCCCATTGAAATTCTATTTTACATTATGGTAACTTTGGTGCATCTCAAGTTAGTTGTGATCCTTTGGGAGTATGTTGAAGAGGATTCTCTTTATTACATGAATCATGAGTATATCATTTTAAACAACTTCTTTTATTTGCCATTTCATTGTGTCACACATTTCGAGTCTTCTAGTTCTCAAGAGGATATTATTCCTATGTATCTTGTAGAACTTGAGAAATTAGGAGTATTCCCATATTTCATCAAGAATTATGGCATAGGAAGAGTTTACAATGACTTTAATGCAATGAATCCTAGATAATATGATGAAGAGGATACTCTTTGTGATATGCATCATGAATATATCCTCTAAAAATAGATTTTTCTTTGATGGGTCAATCCCTTGCCCCATTGTCCTTATCATTAAGATAGGAGGCACAATCAAAATTTATATCGACTATCATTTAGATCATTTAAGACAATTGGATTTTTTGGATGAAAAGTGCATTCATGCCTTAGAGCATCTTTGAGCCTATCAGATTAGACTCAAGTGATCTTATTCTAAGAGATTTTGCAATTTTTCTTTTGAGGTTGGGACCTTGTCCTCAAGGAAAATCAAAATAACACCAATGCTTTCTTAGATATTAAAGGCAAGTTCTAGCCCAATTTGTTATGACTCTGTCATAATGACTAAGTTTGACTCATAAGCCTATCGTTTAGATTCTTTGGATGGTAAAGAACTTAAAGAACCAATGAACATAATGCACTTAAAATGATATTATGCATGATTTTGCATCTTCATTCTTCATCTTGCATTTTGGTTTGCTTGCTCATACTACATGATTACCTATCATATTTTGCATAATTTGCTTGACATTCTATTCCACTTGCATTTTTTCTTGACATATAGTTGCATTGTTTGTTGATTATATTTGCATGATTGCTTGATTGTATAGATTTTTGGAAATTTTATGAGGATGGTAAGTGATGAAACCTAGTTAGGTTCTAGCTCATATGCAATGCACTCATCCTAGGGCTTTTATTCCTAGTGAATCCCCAACCTAGGGCTCATTTCTATGCATTTTCATCCTTGTATTTTCTCATGTCTTCTTTCTCTTATTCTCTTTTCTTATATTAATTGACCTTGAAAACTCTTATAATTTATAATTTCTCCAATTCAAGGGATATGGTTCTTAATTTCTTGTATTTCCTTTACCCTTTGAATATTTTAATCATTTATTCTTCTCCCCAACACAAAGTATATACGCTCCTTCTTTCTACTTTTTTAATTTTTGCTCACACTTTTCCTTCTTGATCTTTCACCTATTAAGGGATAATCATGGGATAGAGTAGATACTATATGAATATTATTTACGATGTTTTTATGACCATTGGCTATCTTACGCACATCTCTTATCTATCAAAATTTCAATAAGGACACACACAAAATGTTTACTTCTTGCTTCTATTTTTCTTCTATCTTATTTTCATCTCACACATGCACACACACATTGTTCTATTGTGTTTTATATTTTGATCATTCATCTATTACACACACCATGCTCCTATTGGGTAGTACTCACCTTGGAAAAATCAATAAAATATTTCACCCCATTCAGGATAGCTTCATGGTCACAAGTGAGAGGAAAACTCCATTTGACCATTTGCAAGCATACATCCTCGTGGGTATCTCTTCATCTATAGACATCAATGAGCACTACACCCATGGTAGGTATCACTCCACACTTGACCATGTTTTTTACCAGCATAAAACCTTTACCAGATATCTTCATGTCCATAAGAGAGGGGTATCCTCCATTCAATAATTTATGATCATACATCCCTCCAAGGTTCCACTCCACTTTTTATTTTTCACTTGGTCTATGTTTTGTCACACTGATATTTCATGGTCTACGTTGATTCAAACATCATATTCCAAGTACCTATTTCTTTGTTGACCTTCTCTATATTCTGCTTCTTCTTCTCCTTTTTTCTTCTCTTTCCTCTTTTCCAAATTCACACCCTATCCATATGGGGCACAAATTCACTCTATGCCAAATTCACGATCTATTTTTATGGGGTATGATTTCGGCTAGAGCTGTGTTTTTCTTTTTTTTTCTTCTCTTGTTTCTTCCATCACCTTATTCTTCCATCTATTCACACACTCATGTATTTCATTCATTATTTTACATCATCACATCATGCATTGAATTATTTTAGTCCATTCATGCATCCATTATTAAGTTTTTTTAATTCATTAATGCGTATTAAAACATAAAAACACAAAAATAATAAACATACATAAATAAACATACATTTAAATAACATAGCATGATATTACTTGATAAAAAAGAAAGGGTATGTATATCAATTCATTCAATGTGCCACATTCTAAGATTAAAACACTTGAACCTCCACAAGGATGCATGCCACACTCAAAATTGGCATGTCACCCTAATCCTAGCCCTAGATCTATGAGCCCAACTCCTCTACTCTAATTGCTAGAGGTAGCCTTGGTGGGGGCATATTCATAGATGGCATAGTCATCCATGATCTATATCATTACTAGCCCTATATTTTAATGGAGGATGGTAGAGGTACTCTCTACTCTATTAGAATCACCTAGAATTATAGAGTCTGGTTAAAAGTCTCCCTCTATATGGCCACCTCTAGCCTCTCCCCCACCCTCTATAGTTCAATATGTAGAAGTAAAATACCCTTTCCCTATTTTCTATAGATCATAATAGCCATCACCTCACCCTATTGGCTATCGATCATGACAACCATCCCCTCTACACTAGCCTATTGTCACTCTTGGTCTAACCAGCTCACCTCTTCCTTGAGGTAATATACCTTAGCCCTTGTCATATCTCGCTCTAAGAGTGTCATGATCAAGGTACTCCACAATCCCTCTATCTTCTTGGATCTATCCTCTTGGAGTATGTCCATATCCCATTGCATGGCTACTATCTAAGCCTGCAGTGCCTCTATCTCCCTTACTGGTTCCCTTAACCTATAGTCCTGCTTAGCCTTATTGTTTCTAATGTGGAGGTCTTCGTCAATTGCTCTACTTGGCTCAACTTTGAGGGTATCTCTTACCATTACTTCCTCCCTAGTCCTAGAGGTGATGGTAACCATTTTCACCATATCTATTTATAACTATGCTCATGTCTATCATGGGAAATCCTAGCTCTACTATCATTACTCTATGGTGTGTTGACTTACCTCTTAAAGTGCTAGCTACACATACTAGTCCATAACCTAGCACCTCTGCACTAGCACCAATGGGAGATCCTCGAGGGTATAATACAAATGTACCATATTATGTACCCAAGAGCCACCTTGAAACAATCCACCTTTAGGTCCATGTATAGTAGGTCATTTAGGTCCTCCTTTGCCCATCTCTCCACATTAAGGTCCCCTCTAACTCTTGATGGGTCCCTCTGTACCTACTAGAAATAGTAGTCTTCCAAGTTTAATATATCCTAAAAGATATTGAAATACCACTAGAATCACTTGAATTGGAAGAGCTCTAGCTCCCACTTGTCTATAGAGACCCACCTAATTATTGTGACCCTCACTAGTTCCTTTGCATTCTCTATCTAGCTAGGTTGTAGGTATCACAATCACCATATGATCATGTGGTCCCATAGCCTATCTATCACCCACCTCCCTAGTGGTAAGATCCTATAATGTGTCCTTTGGAACCTCTCGAAGCTCTTGGACCACCTATATGTTGTTGGCTACTTTGGGTTGGGTAATGGCCTTGGTAGTGCATATGGTCACATGATTAATATATGTTCCTAGAACCACTTAGAGCAAGGTCTTACACACTAGCCTTGTATACCATTTGTACATAACATTGTCTAATATCATGTATAAATGAGCTAGCACATATGTGCACCATACAAACCACATTTTTTGGTCTCTCATGTCTACCACTACTATTACCAATATCTATGGTAGGTTTTACCTACTAGTATGGCACACTAGGAATCCTATCACCACACCACAAAGCACGATTGTTAGAGCATCGACCCCATAGCACCCCAGTAACTCATTGATAGGGATATGACTCTCTTGGACCTCATGGGCCCAATTCCTTGATAAAATTTGAAGCATGACCTACTAACCTCATGCCTTGTAGACTTACATTCCCCTAATGGGGATGTGTAGGATATGCCACATGTTCTCCAATGTGATTGTCATCCACCTTATCAGTAGTTGAAAGGTAGATTACTTCGATTACCACATATCCATTAGTGTCATCAATAACACTCTATCCACCTCTACCCAAGGCATATCTAGAATATATAGTAGCCCTATCACCCCTAGGGTGTCCCTCTTTTCCTATGTAAGCACCTATAGCTCTACCTCCAAGGAGCTCAATAACCACTCTCAAATCCCTAGTACATCATTCTATAACAAAAAACATACCAAAATGTTAATCAGTTCAACATAATAATTGTGAATAAAAAACAAAAAAACAAAAAATAATTTAACAACATCTAAGCATGATTGTCTTGTCTCTCTTTTCTCTTCCTCTAATTTTCTTTACCTAATATTCCTTCCTCTTTACTTTCTTCTTCTCTCTATAGAAATAACACCCCATTCTCTTTAAGTGTGATTTTATCCTCTCCTTTCCTCTACTAAATTTTTGTCCCATGCTCATGAGGTACAAATTCATGAAGAGTTATAGGGCTGGAATCTAGTCACCATGATAAACCAATTAAAATCATGGTTGGACCCCAAAATCATATTGAGGTCACACATGATGATTTTCTCTACAAAGATAAAAAATGCTTAAAAGTACTTAAAAACCTAATCAAACCTAGTTTAGAAGAAGAATTTTAGTCATTACTTGTGCTTAGTCCATTGCTCTACTGGACTCACCCATCACAATGGTTGAAGTATGTGTGTGAAGTGCCATTTATATTTTTCTCCAAGGCCCTTCTTATTGTGTAGTGAAAATGAATTCATTTGCACCCTTCCCTCTTCTTATGCCCTTACTTTTTATCTCTCGTTTTTGCACTTTTTCTCTATTTCTATTTGTTTGTTGCTCTCTTCTCTTTTGCATCAACCTTTTCAAGTTTACTCAAGTATTTTGCATCCATTTCAAAACTTGATGAGGTACCACAACTTGATAGGCATGACATCATTTTTGTACCACCCCTTTCTTCTAAACCAACCACCTATTTTTTTTGTTCACCATTCTTCACCTATATTATTCTACATATTTTTTTGATGCATTTATTAGGCCATAAATGCATCAAAGAGAGGGGAAAATGTAGACATGGAAAATTGACCCACCTAAGTGAATCAGTTTTTCTAGAACCCTTGAGGAGACCCTCAAACTTGTTAAAGCACATGTTTAGGCCTCTCTTCCCCTCCTTCCTTTTTCTCTAGTTTTTTTGAAATCATGGTCACCTAGTATGGGGTGCATTTTAGGTAAATTAGAGTTTTCTCTTAGAAAATCTAATTTTTGGGTTGATACCTAGGACATCAACCCTCCATTAGGTTTATCTTTTCATATTCCTACCCTTTTCACCCTCCTAACCTCTTATAAATAGATGGTTTGGATCCTTTGTCCTAGAAGAAGAGAAGTGCTACGTGATTTTTCAAGAGAAGTGATTTTTGGCTTTGACAAATTCTCCTAGCAAGATCAAGTGTTTTTTTTGCTTTGATTTGTTGTTCTTGGTGGAAAAGTGTTGAATCATTGATGTGGATACTACCATTTTGTGGATTTATTCATCCTTTTTATTGTTATTTCACTACCATCAGGTTTCTTTTTGCATTTTAATATTCCATGATCATTAATTCTACATTTTATGTTTCAGTTCATATTTATATATATTTTTTGCACTTCTACTATGAATTCATGCCCTGTCTGTACAAGTCACAATTTCGGTAGATATGAAGTCATGGCTACCCCTTATGGGGTGCAATTTAGATTCATAAATTTTAGGGGCAAATTTTTTCTTCCAAATCCTAAATCTATGTTTGCATGCTCCACTTGGATCATAACATCATTGTTTACATTTTATTTTTTGCACTATTTTAATTCATTGCATATTATCTTGTTCATTTCCAAGGACCAAGGAGGCTAAACTGTTGCACCTTCATTGCAAAGGTCAACTATCACTTTTTTTATGACTGGTCAACTAAAAGGACCAAGGGGGCTAAACTGTTGCACCTTAAAGCTCAGTCATACAATAGCCTAAGTATGCCCCAAACACTGATAAAAATTTATAGGATTTTTTAAAGTTATTTTATAGGTTGTGAAGTTGTTGGGTATATCTGGATGCAAGGTAAAATCTAAGGTCAACCACCAATTTAGATGAGTGCCCTAAATAAAATTCTTAGGTTTTTTTTTTGTTTTTTGTTTGCTTTCTATCCATTTTCATTCTAGATCTAAATCATAAATAAAAGACAAACAAAGGTGTTTACTCTATATATCCATAAAATATTCCATCCCCATACTTTAAGTGAGTCCTTAAAATATTCTTGGTGAACCCTTCAATCCCCAATACCTTGAGTGTAGAGAACATAACACACCCCTGTAGTCACCTCAGCTCCTAGTAGATCTGATTAAGAATTTTATGTGATGGGGTATTTTCCCCCTCTATAATTGTTGTGTTAAGTTACTATGACTAAAGTCTAATATAGTAGCCATAATAATATTTGGACATTGACCCCATAAATTTCCATTGAAATATAAGGACACACTTTTGTACCATTTTTACCCCATTCATTACTATCATTAGATGTAAATCCTATAATTATGAAAATCCAAACATTAGATGTATGAGGATTTTTCTTTAAGCAGGTGGTATTGATGGGATGCATCCTTTTTAGTACTATCTTGGTACCATGTATCAATCTCTTTCATGCATTTTAAGGTCTCTCTTAGGTACATTCATGTATATTTAGAGGATTATCTTCTTCTATGTATCGATGGGTATATAGGAAGAGTAGGTATTTTGAAAGGTTTGATAGAAAAGGAAATCATTTTGAGAGATATAAGTAAATTTCAGCAAGTCTACATCAAAAATCTCTCATAGAATGTTAGTTTCTAAAGGGTTTAAATTTTGTACCATAGAAAAAAAAAATGAGAGTAATACTAGTGGTTAAAAAACTTTGGAACATGGTCATTGATGATGAAATTTGACCTAAAGAGATAGAATATAAGTAAAAGTATGGTGTAATCTATGCAAGGACATTTATTCTCATCACTTTTAGAGTGGTAAATGAAATAAAACCACATATAAGTGAAACAAAAACATCAAAATGTGTGTGGGATAGAATTTGTACCATATTTTAAGGAAGGAAGGAAGCCATAATCCTTCATATTTGATTATAACTTTGTATATTAAGGTTCCAAGATGGTGAGAGTATTGAACAATTCCTTCAAAGAATTGTAAAATTGAAGTCAAAGTTGAATACCAAGGGAAAAATGTGAAATATAAGCTCTTAGTTTTACTTATACTTATATCTCTCCCTAAATAATTCAAAATAGTGGTAACATCAATACATGTATCAAATAGAATGGTTTCATTTGAAGAATTATTAAACATCATTCAACAATGTTAAGTTGAAAATTAGTTAAGAGATGAGTTGTCCAATAATTCCCTAATCTCTACGAAAAAGTTCAAAGGGTCCTACTTCATCTTCATCATAAAATAAGACTCAATGGATGATAAAATATTGTAATATTTTTGAAAAAGAGGGACATAATACAAAATATTTTAGATAAAATTCTATAGTAAAAAGTCACTACATCGAACAAATACCACTAAAGAAGGTAATTTTGATTAAAAATTCATCTAATTATAGAATGAAGGGTCCCAAAGATCCTACTACTTATGAAGCAGCTAATGCTAGAAGAATATCCAATATGTAATTAGGAAAGAGCCCCCACCATTGACTAATGCTAAATTTGAAGCTCCCCATGACACAAACCTTAGTCAACCCACTAGAATTGATAGCAATGGTTTACTAAGCCTTTTTGGTTGTAGGTAATATGGGTTTTACCATTAGCAAGAGTCCTAGATCTATTTTTATGACAACTACAGGGACTTTGCTCAAGAAAAATATCTACCCCATCTAGAGGTCATAGATCTCTCTCCTACCAAAATAGGAAGTATTGCTTGTCTAGCTTCCTTCCACAACTCTTGATGTTCATGTTTCCTTGGTAAGGTCACAAGTCATCATTACTTAGCAACCCCTAGGAACTAGACCTCACCACATGGAAGGAGAAAGTAGGGAAAATCAAGGTAACCAAGGAGAAAAATATTCAGAAAAAATCCGCCTCCCTCAAGAGTGATGGATTTTAAATACTTAATGTTAATATAAAACTCACAGGATAAATTCCACAAGATCAAATATAATATAGCCATAATATAGTAAGATCAAAATAATGATGTAAGTAGAATAATATGAGTAAATTAATATGTAAATAAAGGATTATAATATATCAAATAACATTCATTAATAGGTAAAAATATAAATGTAATATTCTAAATTAATCATGTAAAAAGCATGTAACATGACTTATAGTATTAATTGCTCAAATGTATGCAATATTTATCACTTATATTTCTATTATAAATATAGCACTTGAATATTTACACTTAATAATTGCATGATATGAAATATTTGTATGATGCTTCTCCATGGACTAATATACAACCATAGTAGAATGACTCTTTGGATGCTTGATTGTTCCTTTCCTTATACCAAGTCTCATGACTCTTGGCTTCTCTACTTGACACTTTCATACACATGACTCTATCTTGTATGCACACCTAGACATGACTCTTCACTTTTCACACTCTAATCTAAAGACACTTGTGCACACTTACTCACATGACACTTGTGCATTTCCTACACATTATTACATTACATAAAATATTACTCACACTCTAAACTAAGACTCAATCCTAGTCTAATATTTACAAGGTTTTACATGAAGCTACCATGGGGGTACATTAGCATGTACCAAATAATGTAATATACTCCAATACCCCCATGTATTACATTATTTGGTTATTGAAGACTTTAGTCTTCAATAATTGTCTTCATCCTTCAAGTGATCCTGAAACCTGAGCTTTCTTTGTTCTTTTATTATTTCTTTTAAATTTTATGAGCTTCTTATTTTGCTTCTTTATTTTATTATTTTTTGACTTGTTCTTAATGTGGTACCTTTATTGTATTCTAATCAACTGTAATATTGGTAACTTTCAAACTTTGTGAGAGAAATTCATCTTAATTGATTATCAATTTTGTTGAAAAAGATTTGAATTCGTTTTCTTTAGTAGTTTTTTTAATTTTTGTATTTCATGAATTTCTTGAGCTAGATGTCCTTTTTTATTTTCCTCTCTATATTGTAACTAAGGTTGATTATATGAAAATTGATAAGGATATTGAAATTGAAATTATTGTTGACATTGTGGTTTGTACTGCTATTGATATTGTCTTTGCTGTACTAACTTATTTGTTAGAACACTTTTATTCATCTAATTTCCTTAATACTAATTCCTTGAATTGTATTTACAAAATTTTGTGTTATGTCCCATTTTCTTACATATTTGACAATATCTAGTGTTTTATTTGGATCTGTATCTTGGTTTTGAAGCAAGGTTACCTTGTAAATTATCCTTTGACACTAAGGCATTATTAGTCATTTCATATTTTGTTGAATTTTCTACTTCATATTCTTGTAGAATGTTGACTAACTCATAAAATAAAGTATATTTTCTTAGAACTTGCAAAGATATAACTAGATGCTTATAAGTTTTTGGAAGTGCTCTCAATGTCTCTTGAATAAGAAGTATATCTTCTACTTTTGCTTCTAGAGTTAATAGTCTTACTTTTATATCTACTTGTAACCACCAAAAAGGCTCACACCTAATGCGGTCTATTGCAATTAAAGAAAGATAACAACAAAATATGCATTAACTAACAATAGAAGGAAAAAAATACAAGAATATTTTATTAATTCCAAATTGAGTCAAGTTACATATTCGTCCCTACTAGGGATACCAATTTTGATACTTCAATTACAATAGATCTAATCCCCTTTTAGGGTAGATGTGAATCAAATGCCTTCTAGGGTGACATGAACTGCTCTAGGGTGTCGATGACCCTCTTCTCCATGATTAGAGGTATTTTCTACCTTGCATCCCAAAACCTTGTTAGTCCTGCATGCAATAAACAACAAGAAAAATTAAAAGCAAAGGAAGCCTCCCTTGATGAGGTTTTAAAAGAAAATTGAACAGAAAGATGCCATAACAAGCATGTAATCAATAAAATGAATAAAAATGGTAAAATTGTATTAATCATGAAATACCACCATTAAAAATGTGCAAGAAAACAAGTACTATCTATCTATTGGGTTAGTTTATCAAATGGAAAGCATAAACACATGAAATAACCCATAATTGCACTAATTACCAAATTGACAATATGAATGGAAATCTACCTTAAATGCCTAATTCAACAGGTCATAAATCTCTAAAATGCCAATTAAACCTATACTAACCATAATATGATCTAGTTGATAAATATAAAGAAAATAACACAAGAGTATCTATCATCATTTTCTCACTACAGGTTTGGTGTATGGGTATCACTGTTCACCATGGCTGACAGCTGTGGAAGGGCTCTGAATAGGTTTGCCCTTAAAATATAGGCTTAATCTCATATCAACCTTGCAAAATTGATGATCAAGGGTCACCTCTATATCCTCTAACAAATTTTGTAGTTGAATTGATCATATGGTGCATGGATTGTACAAATTGGCACTTCTTGGATCTCTTGTTCTCCTAGGACCTCCATGGCAAATCAATCTCCAATTGGATAGCAAAAATGTCCCTCTCAATGCACCTAGGTGAGTATGCAATTCAACAAGGCTTCGCTGCTCAATTGATAATTCTTCTCTCTATTGTTTTCCCCATTTGGAGGGGGTACTTATAGCAATTGCCAAGGGGCTAGGGGTAGCTTCATCATGAAGCTAAGATCAATATTGGGTAGTTGAGCTTGTTGGATGGAAGGATCCAAAACCTTCCTCATGCAAATCACTCCAATCTACAACCAATTGGCTATTGCAACCAATTTTGGATTGGATGAAGGCCAACTGATTCTACGTGCTGACTGCAGATGACATGCGCAGTGAGCACTGCTAACTACAGGTGTCAACAGTAGCTAGAACTAACTAGGCAAAGATACCCAAATGAGTGGTAAAAACCATTGATACACCTTGGATTTGTCCAAATATCTTATATATGGTCTTCTAGCATGTCCCATATGAGTAGTCGCCTTAGCATGACACATTTTAGGTGTTTATAGATACCCCTTTTGAGATGTGTTGTGATATCGAACAACACTAAGCAAAAATAGACCTCCTAAAATGATGTCGTATGTTCCATAATGATCATTAGTCTGATCAACATTAGATGCCCCAGGTCCAGCAAAAGGATGTGCATCCTAGAATAATTGCTTCCAACTCGATGAAAGGCTTAAATTTGAAAGAGTTTGCACTCATCAGACATTTAGATATAATAAATGCCAAGTAGGCTTTCACACCTATCAATCCGAAAGGAAGAGAGTTACTAACTAATTATCATATATGCTATTTTCCACCAAAAAAGGGTAAACTTATGATAGTCTTTGGCAATGATTCATAAGGACGAACACAATTTTGACAAGATCAAGGGATCTTCTATTGATTTTGATTATGATTTAGTATTATGATTACCCCTCCTCAAGCGATGAGTTGATGAGGGTAATGACAATAAATGAAGCGACAAGGTTGCTTGACTACTATGAATGATCCTAAAAAAATTAGGATTTAGCATTTGATTACTTGGCAAGGCCTAATAAGCTATTATTGCAACTGTCAATAGTAAGTGCATATTTCTATCCCATAGAGCGGTCCATCCATGAAGGCCTTCTTAGGGAATCAAAATACATACAATCTTGATTAGGCATGTGTTGAATCATATTGTCGATGATATGTTGAAAATATCATAGGAGAATTATGATAAATATCTCGTTCCCATGGAGCAGTCTAGATGTGTAGATATTCTTAGGGATTGAAATAAAGCATAACAATTCCACAACGATGAATTTGCCCCAAATATATTTATGGTTATTTACTCACATTTCCATATTGCATTAATCGCAAGTTGTTACAACCGCCAAGTGTATAGGGTAAATAACTGAATACGAGGCACATTTGGCTTTTAATTTAATTTTTTTGTTAATTTTTAAATTTATTTGAATCTTTTTGAATTATTGGCTAGGAGGTGTGGTGCTCCAAATAAGGATTGTCATAGCGATGACCTCGGTTGAATGTACTTTATAATCTCAGCCAGTTATTTTATTCTGCCTTATGATGACATTTTCCAATGTCATTGTGCTTTGTTTGGATTAGTTAGCTTATTTTATATTTTTTGATGCAGTTCTGGTCTGGAGAATAATTTTATCTTGACCTTTTAAGGCTCTCAACAGTGAGAATTAGGAGTATTTAATGTAGCTTGCTGAGCGTGTCTATCAATACAAGAAAATTTCTTAATCGTAGCCCGATGTCGTGGTCACAAAACCCTAATTCGAGGACCACAAGTGTCAGCCGTGGGCCGAACCAAATTCAAAAAGGTTAAATAGGGATTTTCTTATGAAAAATTTATTATTTACCTGATAGTAAAAGTAACTTTGAGAGCTTTGAGAGGTAATGAATAAAATTTAACCTGGAACGCTGCTAAAAACCATACCTGATTCCATACATTCCACATTGATGGATGACTAGCCAGAGGATTCTACCAATGGAGGAGTCGGTGCCTCCAAGGTAACTCAAAAACTGAGACCTCGCTTGTACATTATCGAATTAAAATTAACCACATTAAGAAATTGGTAAATTAACCTCATTAAACTACTGGTAACAAACCTCACCCTAGCTAGGTTTAGCATAGGTTATATTAGGGGGTGGGTTAGATTTAGTTTTTTCTTTTTTTAGGGGTTTATCTAGGAAGGGCGGGCCCAAAATGGGTCTCTCTCCCTAGCTCGGGTGGCAATTGCAGGCCCTAATTGGAAAATTAGGGGCCGTGTCTATCAGCTGTGATGGGATTCAAATTCCAACAGTCACTTTTTGACCATTGTGCCAACCATGGTTAGGACCCGCGGTGCACAAACTTTAGGAAATTTTTCTTAATTTTTTTATTTTTTTGAATTTTTCTAGGCAGTAATGCCATTTGATGCATTTTTGAAGTACTCCTTTGATGTTTTTTGAAATTTTTGATCATATTTTTGCATGTTTTTATGTTTTTAGGATATTTTATGATTTGTTTGTCATTTTTTAGTGATTTTAATTGTTTATTACTTTATTGCTTTTATTCAGTCCCTGATGAACAAAGTGAGAGATAACAATCTCCTTTGCAACCTACGCCACACACTGACTGCCAGGAGTGGGCTTTGTTTACTACTATGGGGTTTAGGTTCATATTAATCCTGCCCACTATCTGAGTGGACCAAGCATATCTTACTACATTGGCTTGTCATTGGGATGCGAGGACCAATACATTTTACCTGCCTATGGGTGAAATGAATGTCACCCTAGAGGATGCATACTGCATCTTCTAGCTACCCCTCGATGGTGATGCCATCACTTCTTCTCCTATTGGGGTGAAGAAGTTTGTATTTGATTCTATCTTTAGCGATTGGAGCATGGAGGCATAGGTCCGCATTGACCATGAAGGTGTCCATGTTTAGGAGTGGCATGAGGCTAGATTTTTCTCATAGTGGGAGGCTGTGTTTATGCACCTCATCATTCTAATCACCCTACCAAATTCTTCAAGTGTGAGATTTCCTTGGAACCTCTTGGCTCAAACCAGATATGTCATGGTCATCTCGACTGTGTGGTCGCTCATCTTGTCCTAAGGGAGCATTCTCTTAGTGTAGTTGTATCATGAGTTGTTCCATATTACCCACTATAGCAGAGTGGGTATCAGATGTAGCTTCCTCCTATAGATCTAGGATTGGTAGCATATCCTGATTGAGCACCCTATAAAATTTCCCCCATATATTACTACAATTGTTTATGATCGATAGTTGTATATCACCTACTAGCCCTGGGAGCAGGAGGTTTTTAGAAGTAGGTCTCATGTAGGAGACCTAGATCACTATATAGGTCACTTCGCACAATTGTGCCCCATGGATATCTAGTGGTGACCTTACATGGACTACTAACCTTAGACACATGCATATAGAGACCTGTGCTAGGCACATAAAGATAGATGGATCATCATCCGTAAGGTTGACTAGCATGAGTACTACTTCTCTCATGTCTTGTGGTAGTTTAGGATTTGACAAGATATTCTAGTCATGCCTACCATTTATAGATGCTTGGTCTTGGAGAGGGACCTAACCTGGTACCAGGTCACTCCACTAGGGGAGGATGATGATGAATTCTAAGAATCAGGGCTAGCAAAAACTAGGATGACTCTAGATTATGATGACTGGTGGGCCAACTTCTAGTGGCATGGCAAGGATCCTCTAATCCAACCAACTGAGGGATTTGCATTCGAGGGTGTAGAGGGCATGGATGTGGATCCTCATGGGTGCTAAAACCATCAATAGATAGAGGGAGCATGGGGCACAATAGAGGAGGGCCCGTAGTTAGAGGCAAAGGAGGAGGTATAAAAGGAGGGTGAGGTGCCTGTAGACAACGATATTGAATAGTTGAAAGTCAAGATTTTTGACCTCTAGAGCCAGGTGGTTAGACTCCACACCTAGATACTACATAGGGATACCTCTATCACCACTTTAGAGATAAAATTATCACATGGGTAGAGGTAGTGACAGGATATGAGGAGGAGAGGACAACTCTCTAGGCGTAGGTTACCACTATAGGCACTTAGACCACACAACTCACTAGTGAGCAGGATCTAGTACAAGCACAACTAAGTGCCATGACTATTGAGAGGGACTTACTTAGGGCAGTGAGGGGAGATCCCTCATCCTCATAGGTTATTATGCCACCTTCGATAGTACCATATACTTTGTTACTATGAGGTCATGATCCCATGGTAGAGATCAGGTAGTTACATACCCTCATGGAGGAGGGTAATACCCATCATATAGTGAGAGTAGCTCACATCAACCAGTTGGAGGGTCACATTAGGCTACTATGTGGGAGTTTCTAGAGGAAACCCACACTACAGGGACCCACATGAGTAGGTCAAGGACTAGAGGGATAAGGCAGTCATCTGCTATCTCGAGCCACAGGATGCATAGGACTGAGAGGACTCATAGGTATTTTATTACTTAGGGTGCTAGTTCACAGAGGACTCACAAGGATGGCAGAGGTGATGGAGGTGCCTCTCATGCTGGGGGTGTAGGCCCTATTTAGTATAGATCTTCAAAGATTCTTTATTGTATCATTTATGAGTGTAAGGTCGAGGACCTACACATATGTAGCCTACAGGTATTTTGATGTACCCCACTATACTTATTGACACATATATTTATATGATATGACACTTCATCTTATTACATGTGTACATTTATTTTTTGTCTTTTATATTTTATGTTATGCATATGGATGTAATGCGTTATTGATTTGATGTTATATGATGTGATGTATGGATTATGGATTAGGAAAATGCACAAATGCATGAACTTTGATTAGTTTCAAAAATTCCAAGGTTACAAATTAATATAGCTTAGAAATAAGCTAGAAACAAACATGCAATAAAATAGGAGAGAGAATAGAGAATAGGAAAAATAGGGAGGAAAAAGGAGGTTTAAAAAAATATGTCGTCCAGTGCCTTGCCAACCATTGCCTTACCGACCACCTCATCTGTTGTCCAGGTAAAGGTAAATAAAGGTAAAGTAAAAAAAAAATTTTTACTTTAACTTCCAACATTCTCCCCCTTAAAGTCGAGAGGCCTGACTTTAAGGTCTCTCAGCTTTATATATTGATCTTTATCTATACCTTTGGTGAAGACATCTGCAATATTATTCAGTGTTACAATGTTGAAGCTCAACTATTTATTGTTCCACCATATCTCGAATGAAGTGATACTTCATATCAAAATGCTTTGATTTGCTATGATGGACTGGATTGTATGCCAACTAAATGGCACTTATGTTATCACAATACAGTCGAGTTGGACCACTTTGAATTTCTACAATCTCTTCAAGAAATTTTTTCAACCATAAGGCTTGAGTACTAGCATGAGTTATGGCTATATACTCAGCCTCAGTTGATGACAATGCTACAATAGTTTGTTTCTTGGAATTCCATGTAATTAGTACTGATCCTAGACTAAAACAATTCCCTAATGTAGATTTCCTATCATCTATACTGCTGACCCAATCACTATCACTGAAGCCAACTAAATTTATAGACTTACATTTTTGGTAATGGATTCCAAAATCCAATGCACCTTTTACATATCTCAATATTCTTTTAGTTTCTTGTAGATGCAGCTCAAAAGGACTAGTCATAAACCTTGAGACTAGAGAAACAACATATTGAATATCTGCCTTGTGTTGGTGAGAAACATCAAAATCCCAACCATGCTTCTATAAGTGGTCATGTCAACCTTTGATGCTTCGACATCCTTGCTCAATTGGATCCCATGTCCAATTGGAGTTGTAACTGATTTGCACTACTCCATGGCAAATTTCTTTATCATGTCTCAAGCATACTTGTGTTGATATATGAAGATCCCTTTGTATGATTGATGCACTTCCATGCCTAGGAAGTATCGCATTAGACCAAGATATTTCATCTCAAACTGATTTATCATAGAGTTTTTGAACTCCATATTCATTTTAGTGTTACTACCCATAAATATTAGATCATCCACATACAAAAAAACCATGAGAATATCTACATCATGCTTTAGGTAGTACAAAGTTGGTTCACTTTTGCTTCTTGTGAATCCATACTCACTGAAATAGCCATCAATGCGTGAGTACCAAGCTCTTGGTGCTTGCTTGAGGCCATAAAGTGCTTTCTTCAATTTGTAAACAAGGTTCTCTTTTCCCTATCCTTAGAAACCTTGATTTTGTTGAACATACACCTCTTCTATCAAGTATCCATTCATAAAAGTACTCTTTACATCCATGTGTTGAACATTCCATATTTTATGGGCTGCTAAGGAAGGAACTGATCTGATTGTCTCTTGTCTTGCAACATGAGAAAAGGTTTCCTCATAGTCAATGCCATATTTCTGAGTAAAACCTTTTGCTACTAATATCGCCTTATGCCTCTCAATGCTTACATAAGCATTATACTTGGTCTTGTAGACCCATTTACATCCAACATATTTTTTACCTTTGGGTAGCTTTACTAGCTCCCATGTATCATTATTTTTTATAGAGGTGATTTCCTCTTTCATGGCTTCTTGTCATATATTTTGACTACATGCCTTCTCATAGCTAGCTGGCTCTAGTTGTGCACTAGTCAATAAAGCATAATTGAATTCATCTTCTCTAGGTTCTTGGGAGTCATCATCCCCATAAAATTACAAATTTTCAAGTTGCTGCAAAATTGTATTCATTTCACTAGCTTGGCTTCTAGTGAATCTTCGCTAGAAATTTTGATCCAGCATCTAAAAATATGGATGATGTTGTAAATTTCTTCTACCTCTTTATGGAGAGTCAATTTCCATTGGTGAAGAATTTACTGATCATTATGGAGAAGGACTTGGAGTGGCAACTGATGTACTTGATGAAGTACTCCTACTTGGTCTTGGTGGGAGTGGTTTGCCTTTCCCTTTTGTTGAAGATACTTGTTGTATCTGTGAAGAACTTACATCTTGGGACTCATCATCAATATAAATTCTTTGATGACCCAATTCTCCCCCTTCATCAAAAATTACATCCCTGGACAGTATGAATTTATGGGTCTTGGGATTGTAGAGTCTATAACCTTTTGTAGACTCACAATACCCTACAAATATACAAGCTTGACTTTTGGGATCAAGCTTCTTCCTTTTCTCATCAGGAATGTGTGCATAAGCTAAAGAACCAAAAACTTTGAAATGCTTTACATTTGGTTTCTTTTCGTACCATCCTTCATAAGAAGTGATACATTCTAAACTAGAAGTGGGACTCTTATTTATAATATATACACTTGTTCTTACATCATCATCCCAATACATATTAGATATATGCTTAGTCTGAAGCATCGTTCTTGCCATATCAACTAGTGTACGATTCTTTCTCTCGGCCACACCATTTTGTTGTGGGGTATAGGCAATGGTGAATTGCCTCTTGATCCCACTTGCATTACAATATTTCATGAATTCATTTGAGGATTACACACCTCCTCGATCTATCCGAAGACACTTTACATAATTCTCACTCTATTTATCTACAGTATTTCTGAAATCTATGAAGCAATCAAATGCTTCATATTTATGTTTCAAAAAATATATCCAACACATTCTAGAGTAATCATCTATGAATGTGAGAAAATAAGAATTGTAGCCAAGACTCCTAGTCTGCATGGGACCACAGATGTTCGAATGCACTAACTGAAGTGGATAGTTGGCTCTCCATGCTTGGCATTTTAGAAACTTTGATCTGGAGTGCTTTCCCAAAGCACAATCTTCACAAGATTCCTTATGTTCATTAATTTTGGGAAGTCCGGTCACCATAGCTTGAGATGTAAGCTAGTGGAATTAATGTGATCGAATCTCAAGTGCCAAAGTACACTTGAATTAGTGATTGCAATGTTTGCAAGTTTGGATCCCCCTGGCTCACCAAATTTGAGAGGGAATAACTTGTTCTTGGTCATGGGGACCTAGGTTATGACACAATTACAATTATTTTTATCAAAAATAATACATTGTCCTTCATCAAAGACAAACTTGTAATTGTTCTCCATCATTTGTCCAATGTTGAGAAAATTGTGTTGGAGCTTTGGAGTGTAATAGATGTCACTCAATTTCTTGAGTCCTTCTTTGGTTGGAACCACCATGGATCCAGTACCTTCTACTTGCACTGCATTGTTATCCCCTAATTTGATCTAGGATTTATAAGTGGAATCTAGAGTAGCAAACAAGTTTTCCTTGCCACTCATATGGTTGGAGCAACTAGTATCTAGAATCCATGTGTCATTGAGATTCTGATCTGATTGTCCATATGATAGAAAAATATTAGAAGCATCTTCTTCTTCACCATAGTTGTCATGCTGACTGTTGCTACCTTGAGAATTTTTTGACTAGTAGTCATGAACGAAGTGTCCTTGTTTGCCATAGTTGAAGGAAGCTATTTTGGACTTGTTACTTACTCATCCTTGATTTCCACCTTGTCCTAAATTTCTACCTTAATTTTGGTTGCCTCCTTGGTTTTGATTGCATCCTCTACTGGAGTTGCCTCCTCTCGAGTTGCCTCCTCTAGATTTGCCTCAACCTCAGCCTCTGCCTCATTGTTGTCCTATACCTCTGCCTCTTCCTTATCCACATTCTATGGCCTCACTAGATGTTAAGGCTTTGTCATCACCTGCATATCTCATGGAAGGTGATCCTTGTAGTCTCTCCTCATGATACATTAATGATCCTATTAAGGTATCAAAAGTGAGAGTGGATAAGTCTTTGGATTCTTCGATGATGATTGCTATGTGATTCCACTTAGGAAGAAGTGTTCTTAACACCTTCTTCACCACTGTTTCTAGTTTTGTGTCATCACCAAGAGTTTGCATCATATCTACTATGACTTTAACTCGTACGCAGTAATCTCCCACTCTCTCTTCTTCTTTCATCTTGAGATTCTCAAAATATCTTTTCAATATCTGAAGTCTGACTTGCTTCACTTTATCACTTCCTAAACCTTCTTGCAAGGATTTCCATGCATCTTTGGTAGTTAAACATGATGCAATTCTAGGAAAGATACTTTTTTCTAATGTCGCTTGAAGATGATAAAGGGCAGAAGAGTTATTCTTTTGTGCTTCTTTCATGGTATTTTTATCGGCTGCACTTAATGTAGTCCAATCAGTAGGAGATGTGTAACCGTATTCTATGATGTCCCATAATCCTTTTCCTATGAGGAATGTCTGCATTCTTATTGACCAGTACTCATAGTCATACCCATTGAATTCAAGAATAGGGAGATTGCTATTTGAGGACATTACAATTAAGGAAATAGAAACTCACTTTTATTGACCTATTACAATAAAACAATCTGCTTTGTCAAAGAAGAAAGAAAGAAGAGGAAATTACAAATTGATATCAAGCCTTGCTTGAATCACCCTTTCACTGATAGCTTGATCTTCTTGGTGTGGTTCAGCTATCTCTTGATTCACAAAATTTTCAGCTATCTATTCTTCATCGTCGCTGATCAATATTATCTCTGGTGATTCGGGTTCTAGAATTTCCACTGAATTACTATAGTGAGTATATTCAGATTCTTGTGGGGCAATTTCTATAGATTCAAATTCTTATGGGGCAATTTCTATAGATTCATACTAATATACTCCCAAAATAGTTGTCCTTAGAGTTTGCCAGGCACCTTGTGTCAGGATGTTGCTGGTGTGCTATTACTGTGTTCTGCAACTAAACAAAAATAGTATGGATTCCAAGTCTTCGCACATTCTCATAAAATTTTTTGGTGTTGGTTCTCACTAAAAGTTCACAGAGAGCATGATAACATCCACTTGATCTTATCATCTATTTGTCATTACGAAAAAAAATGCCCCCTTTTTTAAATGTTGCAATTTTGTTTTTTTATTAATTTTATAATTAATAATGAAATAAAATATTAATTAAAAAAAATTAATTAATATTTTTTTAACTTATTAATTAATATTTTAATAAAATTTTATTTTAATGCAAAATAAAAAAATTTAAGTCATGCGAACAAGTTCGAACTTGGAACCTCTCATTCACAAGTAGGGCATCAATAACCACTTCAGCTATGAACTCGGATGAAAACAAAGGCGGGGGCTAAGCTTTTAACACATGGCTTAAGTCTATTTTGCAAAAAAAAATAAAGGGCCATGACGTTGGGTTTCAAACCCATGACCAATGGAGGGAGAATGGACTATAGCCTGGCTCCTCGAGCCAGTCGGGCTATTGCACCCGACATAAAGGCTTTTCAAAGCCTTTAATAAAATACTCATCTCCTTTCTATTTAAAAAAAAAAAAGGTTAGTCCCACATGCATTAGGGAAAGACAAAATTAAGTTTTAAAAGAACACTTGCATGAAGTCTATTTCGATTGCCTTCAAGCAATCGAAAGCCTCCCTTTTGCTGAGAAAACCTCCAATCCCCCGTTGCCACGTCACACCCACGCATAGTGCCACATCACTCTATCTATCTCAACACCATGTGTCATGCCCAGTCATACTATTAGCCTCCATGTCACTTACCATGTGTCATGCCTAGTGACACTACCATGTCACCTCCTCGGTCTGTGTGTTCGATCTACTCTCCATATAAAATATTCTACTCTACGAGCCACTCCTTGATCTACGTGTATGCCTTAGGAATCATGTTTGATCTGCATATCTAGTCTGCTCTCCACCTCATATTTACTGCTCTATGGGCCACTCCTCGATATGCATGTCCACCTGAGGAATTGTATCCACTCTGCATTTTCGATATGCTATGCTCCGCTCCACCTCAAGAACTATGTCGATATTTGCTCCACCTCGGGAATCATGCCACCAACAATCTTCCTTGATCCACCATGCTCCACCTCAGGAACTATGCCACCAGCAATATACCTTGGTCCATCGCACTCCACCTTGGGATTTGTGCACTACGGGTCGCTCTTCGACCTCACCTCAAAATGCATGCACCTCCTCAAAATAGCTATGATACCAAATATGGATTACGGAAATGCACAAATGCATAAACTTCGATTAGTTTCAAAAATTCCAAGGTTACAACTTAATATAGCTTAGAAATTAAGCTAGAAATAGAAATGCGAGAATATAGGAGAGAGAATAGGGAATAGGAAAAATAGGGAGGAAAAAGGAGGTTTAAACAAATCTATCATCCAATGCCTTGCCGACCATTGCCTTGCTTACCACCTCATCTGCTATCCAGGTAAAGGTAAATAAAGGTAAAGTAAAAAAAGATTTATTTTTACTTTAACTTCCAACATGGATGACATGCACTAACTATATGATAGATGATTAGATGCTATGAATTATGTATGCAGATGCACTACTTATGATGGATGCATTATGAATGTCATATTTTGATGTTACATGCATGTATATATTTTCTTTACTTACACTGCTATGACATAATTTTTTTTTTGGTAGATAAGATGCTATAGCATTAATACCGGGTTTTACAGGTTGACCCAAAACCTTTTACAAAAATGAGCCCAGGGTTGTTGATGAACATGTCCTTACTAAGGATCCTATATATGTAAAAACTACATGCTGCCAAAGCCATTACATATGATAAGGCACATAGCCTGTTATCAAAAAGAAACTTCCCATACAACATTTTGGGTATACCCCGAGAAAACACACCTACATCATAATTATAAAAAAAGAAACAGACACAGATCCCTTCCTTGAAACAGTGGAGAAACAAAAAGTTGTAGACACACATAGCAGAGTACTAAAAAAAACTCCCACAAGCTCTGTATTGACAATTACTCTTAATAATTCATTGGTAATTGATTTCTTTCGTATATGACATGCTTTGGGACCACATCCCATCTTGGCAAATCAGTCTTGGAGAAGTGAACTTGTTGGCTAGATTTATGGTGGTGGCTATCTAGTGGTCCACGTGGCTCTGGTTCGAAGTATGATATTGTTGTTTCTTTCCTGCCCTGTGATTATCAACCAACCTTGAATTACTAAGATGACTAGGAGCCATGTTATCTGACATGTAACTATCCCCATTTGTCTTTGTGGTATTTCCAAGAAGCATCCACAAATACTAAAAGCTCAGATAATTTTTATTGTGAGTCCATTTCAAAAAAGAGACGGGAATACTCATAGCCTTCAAACTTACAGTGCCTTCCCTATTGTTAAATTTGACTATCATTCTTGGAATTCTTGTTGAATAAGCTCCTCTACTTTTCTTGGGACACTATGTTCCCATTTGAAAATTTCGTCACCATCGACACCCAAATTGGCCAGCTTATTAGCAACTTTGTTAGCTTCTCGAAAGACATGTTGGGATTTTTTGTCCTGTCTTCCTTGGAAAAGGATCCTAGCCTCTTCAACAATTGTTTTAATCCTCCAAGGAGGTGTTTTCCAATTATTGAGGAGATTTATAACATGCATAGAGTCTCCTTTTACGATTAAATTTTCTTCTAAGTTTTGAGTCATTTGAAGGCCTCTCCACATAGCTTTAGCTTCAACTTCGTTGTTCTTCCTTGTTCCCAAATATTCAGAAAATGCAAGCATCATATTACCATTATGATATTGCAAAATACTACCAGAGCCTGCTCTTTAGGATTTTCCTTAGCCACTCCATAAAAATTAAGCTTAAACCAACCCGTAGGAGGTGGGTACCACTTAACATTGGCTTTGGGGTTAACTACCCTAGGCACAGACTCATCTAACAAGGTTAAGCTTAAATATTGAGCAATCGTGGTCTCTTGTAGATGAGGTTTATGGATATCAAAAGGGATAAGTTTCATATTCTCATTGGCAAAGGATAGGATCCTGGCAATGATAGTTTGATGATAATGGATAGACTCATTAAATACTCTATGGTCACTTTCTAACCACACCTACCAAAGATAGTGATTGAGACAAATTTTCCACATGTATCTAAGTCTTTGGATTGAAAAGGGGCAAGGCCATTGTATGAAAAAATCAAGTACGGTGGCTGGTTTAACCCAAGAAATATTGAAGACCTAAAAAATCCCACTTAGGACAGTCAAGAAAAAAGGGCACTCAAGGAAAATGTGATAAATGGTCTCCCAATTAGCCCTGCACAGATAACAATGATTAGTGATACAAATACATTTATGCATCATATTATCAATGGTTAGAATTATTCCTTGGATAACTAGCCATGAAAAGACTACAATTTTTGGAATTAATTTTTTTATCCAAACTAAGTCCTTTTGGAGGACAAAATCCTCATCATCAAGTAGAAGCTTGTAAGCTGATTTAACAGTGAACTGCCCATTTTTCGTAGGAGCCCAGGTCACTTGATCTTCCTTGTATCTCATGGGGATAAACTATTTCTCGAGAATGTTACAAAGATTATTTTATTCCACTTGAAATCCATGAATCCTTATTTGTTTCCACTTCATTCTACCTCTATCCTTAACCATATAATTGGAGATTTTTCTGCCAATGAGTTCTTCCATGATATCTCTAATTCGGGCTAATTTAGGATATTGCGTCAGTGGTTCATCCTTAGCCCACTTGTCATTCCAGTAATTTATCCTCTCACCATTGCCTACAACCCATATTAAACCTTTTTTGATGATTTCCTTACAACTGAGAATTGCTTTCCAAAAAGCGAAACCTCTGATTGGAACTGAATAACTTAGAAATTCCATATTTTGAAGATGCTTTCATTTGATGATAGTTTTCCATTCATTTTCTTCACCAGAAATGAGGCACCATGCCTGATTAGCTAGTAAAGCTAAATTAATATGAGCAATTCTCCTCAGACCTAAGACCCCATTTTCCTCGGGTCTGCACACTTTGGTCCACCCTACAAGGTGTATCATTTTTTTCTCCTTTGATCCAATCCATAAAAATTCTTTTTGGAGTTTCTCAATTTTTTGGAAAACCTTCACAGGGGCTTTGAAAACAAAGAGAAAATATACTAGAATGCTCTAAAGAGAGGCCTTAGTGAGGGTCAGCTTTCCTGATTGAGATAGAAGATGACCTTTCCATCCAACAAGTTTTATTTAATTATTTAAATAAATCTATCCCATAATGACTATCTCGGACAACCAATGAAAAGAGGGAGACCAAGATATGAAGTGGGGAGTTTTGCTATATCACACCCTAAAATTTCTACAATCCTTCCTTGCCTCTGAATGGGGGTGTTCAAGAAATATAACTTGCTTTTACTAAAATTAACTTTCTTACCAACAATGTCCTCGTAGATTTGCAGGATGTATTTAATTCTTTTGGCCTCAACCACAAAAACCTTAGTCAATAGAAAGGTATCATCGATGAATTGTTGGTGAGAAACAACCCTAGTGAGAGATGTTGCCTTGATTCCTGATATTAGCCTTGAAATGCAAGCATATTTTATGGTTATGACTAAAGATTTTGCCACAATGATGAATAACATGGGGTTGATATGTTCCCCCTACCAAATTCCTCTATGACTTTGAAAGTAACCAGTAGTTGTTCCATTAACCAAAATCAAGAACCATGCTTTAGAAATGCATTCTTTGATAAAATTAACCCATTTGTGGTGAAAACCAAACTTAAGGAGGACAACAATCAAAAAGTCCCAATTTAGCTTGTCAAATGCTTTGTTCATATCAAGCTTGAGGGTAAAAATAGACCTGTTAGTCTTATGAGCAGAGTGCAGAGCTTCATGAACTATGATAACTCCATCCAAGATTGACCTACCCTAGACAGAGCTTCCTTGGCATGGATCTATGATTTGGGGTATAACATCTCTCATTCTATTTGCAATGGCTTTAGTTAGGATCTTGTAAGAAACATTGCACAGGCTGATTGGCCTAAAGTTAGCCATAGATTCAGGGGTTTGCTTCTTAGGAATTAGAGAAATAAAAGTAGAGTTAAGACCTTTTGGGATATTATTGCTTGCTTGGAATTCTATAACAGAAAAAATTACATCCTCACTTACGATGTACCAAAAAGCTTGATATAAACGAGGGGGAAAGCCATCGGGTCCCAAAGATTTTTTTGGATCCATACTAAACAAGGCTTCCTTAATTTCCTCATTAGAAAAGGGAGTTGGAAGCTTAAGATTTATATCCTCATTTATTGTGCTAGGAATGTATTGTAAGAGAATATCTTTGGCCTCCTCATTGCACTGTGATTCCTAACCAAGGATAGAATTGAAATAAGTTACTGCCTCCTTTTTTATTTCTATTAAGTCCTGAGTAATAGAACCATCTGCTTTTTATAAAAAAATTATCTTGTTATTGCTTCTGTTTCTAAGCATGGTGACATGAAAAAAATTGGAATTTGAATATCCATATTTCAACCAAATAGCCCTTGATGTTTACCTCAAATATATTTCCTCACAAGCCAAAATGTTATGAAACTCTACTAGTTTTGTCTGTTCCTCCTGCCTAGTAGTTTCATCAACATCACCATGTTGAATCATCTGATCAATTATCTTCAAACTTTCAACAACCCATTTTTTATTTTCAAATAGGTTCCAAAAGACCTCTTTGTTCCAATTTCAAAGCTTTTCCTTAATAAAATTTAATTTGCCAGCAAGTTTAAAAGCTGCACTACCCCTGACAGGCTGTTGTGACCATTGAATTAAGTTATCTCTGAAACTGGAATGTTTGATCCACATAGATTGAAATCTAAAAGGTTGATTGAAGGATAGAGATTTAGGGATATCCAAAAAATGGGATTATGATCAAAGGAAATTTTAGGAAGGGCTTGCAGGGTAGAATCACCAAACAAAGTTGTAGCCTCCTTTGATAGAAAAAACCTGCCAAGCCTTTCTTGAATGAGATGACACCCTATCCATCGATTTCTCCAGGTATAATTCGCTCCTCTAAGTTTTACATCCATCAACATGTTGGAGTTCACAAAGTCATTAAACTCATCCATGCTCCTGATAGGTGGTCTATTTCCATCCATTTTGTCTTAAGGGTAAAGAGGAGTGTTAAAATCCCTAGCCAGAATCTAGGGGATATTATGGAAGATTTCACTCAGATTGCCTAAGTACTCCCACAGTAGATCTCTCCCTTGAATTGAAGTTGGGGCATAAATATTTGAAAGGATCCATGACCTGTTGATGTTTATTTCCTTAAATAAAACACTAATAACCCTATCATATTTTTGAATAATGGTTCCTTATACTATTCGGGTATCCCACAAAGTCATAAGGCCTCTAGACGCTCCTCTGGATGATTTGCAAACCATCTCCCCTTGATTCCAATTTTTTTTTACTACTTTTTTTTATTGAATCTCATCAGTTTTTGTTTCTTGCAACATGATAATATATGGATTCATTTGATTTATCATTGCACTGACTTCCCTATGTTTGGGTAGGCCATTGAGGCCTCTCACGTTCCATGAGAGGAAATTCATTTATATTTTTTGGGATTTCTTCATCTCTCCCTCCCTTGAGGGGGTTTTCCTAATTTTTTGTCTTAAGAACCCGAAATAACCTGTTGAAACAAGGTTCTCTATTTTCCATTGGCAATGTCATTATTAGTTTTAATTTTTTGATGCTCGACATTTGATATTCGCCCTCTTCTTTTTTCACTTCCAAAATCTATAGGAGACTTCATAGTGCTCCTTGTTTTTTTAGGACTAAACTGGAGGGAGGCAATTTGTTGTAGAACTGAACTGCCATATTCCTTAGTCTGATGATTTTCACATATCTCCACCCCTACATCCAAATATTCTCCTTTTTTCTTGTATTCCCCTGTTCTGCGAGACATCCCCTCAGTAGGATTCACCTGGATCCTAGTGATGATGTTTGAGAGATGATATTTTTTATTTTCCAATGCCTCAAATTTCTTCCTAATTTCTTTAGCATTAGGGTTTGGCTTTGGGATACCACTGGGCTTGAAGTATTTTCAGCATTGGGGTTTAAGGATCCTAACTTGTATGAGGATTCTAGAGATTGGGCATTAGGTTTTGGCTTTGTGATACCCATAGGGCTTACAATAATTTTAGCATTAGGGTTTGAGGATCTTGACTTGGATGGGGATTCTAGAGAGTCAAAAAGGTTAGCCTAAAGGTTCTGGGCTTCCATGTCTTTCGATAATCCTCCTACTCCCATATTGGATAGAATTGAAAATTTATTTGAAACTAGAGGATTGGAACTTACCCAAGTATTTTGGTTTCCAACAACCTATTGTTTTCCTTTGTCTTGTTGGGACCCTACACCCTCTCTTTTATTTTATTGGTAGACATAGTTTACCTGATTGAAATTGCCTCTACCAGGGAAACTCTTCAAATTTTCTCTATCTACCATTCCTTTCTTTTGCTTTTATCTATTCATTGCCAAGTTAGGGCATTGATTACATATATGTACTTGATTTTTGCATTCTATATAGAATTTGAGTCTATTCTCGTATTCTACCAGTTTTTTTCGATAGTATTCTCCATACTCTAGCTCCACAAACCTTGGCAATTCATTATCCAAATTAGCATTTATGTAGATTCGTGCATGAGTCATCCTTGTCCTGGCCAAGGTCACATGGTCAATGGAGATTAGGTCCCCTATAGTTCTGGCTATGCCCTGTAGCCAATATTCATTTAAGAACTAGGCAAGTAGACTCAGGAGACAAACCCAAATAGGGGTAATGTTAATATTTTTCTTTTCAAGGTTGAAATATTCACCCCATCATCTGAGAAAATGTTTCCTTTTGCCCAAAAACCAAGGACCTCCTGTTAAAATGTGGTTAGCATCCTCCATATTATTAAAATGGATAATGAAGAACCCTCAAGTTAGAGCTACCAACTCCAAGCTACCTACTGTTCACCATTTACCCATCGCCCAAGCCCTGATAGTATCCAATGTTTGGCCTACCTCCCAAAAACTTGCCTACTAGGGAGAATTCTTCCATTGAAATAAAAGGGCTCATGGAACTTGTCGGGGCAAAAATTTTATTATTTATTGGAACTAGGGGGGAAAGAGAGAGAACCTCATTTTTTTTCCTCTAAGAGTCTCAGCAAAAGACAACCACTTCTTAGGCCCCGCATTGTCCTTCATATCTTTTTATCGGGGTCTTTCTGAGGAGGGTTGGGCCCCCACATGACGCCCACCTCCAAATATGTCGTAGCCTGACCACCTTCCTCTGGATCCTCGCTTGATCCATGCTCGAGGTTCCCACCTGACCCTTCCATACATGCTCTACCTCTCCCACCTTTGTTGAGATTCCTACCAAAAAAATTCAAACCCTCACTCCCACCGCACCCATTAAACCTCAACTCACTCATTCTTGATGATGAAATACTATGACATAATTTATGCCATGTATGTACTACATGTATTTCTTTGTTTCTTTGATGATATGTTATGTAAAATGGATATGTATACTTTAATAACTTAAAACATAATGTATGCAATGTGAGTTTTAACAAATATAATAGATGACACCACAGAATGTATAACAACCATGGATTGTAGTTGCTTTATCTTTATGAATGTTTGATAAATTGTACACCCATATGTGAGATGCACTGATATATATTTTCTATTCATAATATTTTGTAAATTAAAATAATATGTATAATGTAATCAATGGCCATCTAAATATCATTTCTAACATCCATCCAGTATCTAATTATATAGTACAAATAGTTCTAATAAACAAACTCTTATAAAAGAAATTGATGTTTTTATGATTGCAATTTGAATGATTGTTGCTATTTGGGAATTTTTGAGTTTTACCATGAGATTCAAACATCTTAGTTGACTTATCAAAAGTTGTATACTAACCACACTAGACGTCTAAAACATAAGGTTTTCTCTAGGATAGGCCATAATTGTTCATTATCCCTATGTGTGCAAATGAGTATATTAAGATAAGGCATAAGCATACCCTGATGTCAGGTAGGATTATTTCAGCCCATTGATAATATTGGGGGTCCGCAAATGTCTTACCCAATTCTAGGTTTTGATTTCAATTGGACTAGACCAATAGGCAATACAGGACACCTGAAGCTAGCTCTTCCACATTCAAATATTGGTCTACTCATAAGCAAAATACTAATGCATCAGACATATCGTCATGCGTAAGGTATAGTAGTGCTGATAACTCCATGGATTCAAGCTCACCCCCTTATTTTATTCAATTTTTTAGGATAATTGCTCATATAAAGTGATAAAAAAAATTGTTTATTTTTGTACTATAGTGACAAGAATCACTTTTTATTTTTTACTTTCTCTTTTTTCCTTGAGAAAGGGATTTGATACTGATTTTAATTTCTTTGCATAATTTAATCTTCATTTGATCTGACTTTTTGGGATTTACATTTGATAATTTGCTTCAAAAACTTCCTCTAGGTATTTTACTTTGGGAAACTATTTTTGGTATATCAATCTAGGATATCAATCTTATGATATCAATGTGGGATATAAATTTGGGATGTCAATCTATGATATCGATCTAGGGTATCAATATGGAGGATTAATCGGGGATACCACTTTGGGATATTGCTCATTTTAATGTAAGGGATTCTAGGTAGGGATTAAACTTATTCTTATTCCAATTTCCAACATTTCCCATACCATTTGCATAGGGGGATAAGCAAAAATGAATATTTTTACCTCATGATACTTGGTCCTTCTTCATGGCTTTCATATTCCCCTAGTCCTTATTAGGATTTTTTAATTTGTTGATTAGTGATAGGATTATGATATTCTAAGGGCTATACTAACTAGACCTCAACTACAAAATCAAAGCAAGATTTCTATCAACTCTTGAGAAGACCTCTAGGTATGGTTGAATGACCAAAAAACCCTAGTATATTCTTCATAGCAATAATATGGGTTGTGTTGAAAAACACAATTACTCACAAGGGTGATAAATGGATGAAAAATATAGTGCATATATGCATGATTGAGATACAAACGTGGTGTCATTTGTATGATTGTAAATACAATTTTTTCCAATCCAAGTGTGATGGATGGAAATGCCTAATGCAATGCAAAGGTGAAATGCAAAATGAAATGCAATGCAATGATGCAAATCAAATGTACATTTTTTTTATTTTTGAAATTTTCCATTTTTTTTATGGATTTTAACATTTTGACCAAGAGAATAAAATCCTTGGAGCCTTTTGGGATTGACCAGGAAGTTTTGAGAAACCCTTGGAGCCTTTTGGGATTAACCAAGTGGTTTTGAGAAACCCTTGGAGCCTTTTGGGATTGACCAAGTGGTTTTGAGAAACCCTTGGAGCCTTTTGGGATTGACCAAGTGGTTTTGAGAAACCCTTGGAGCCTTTTATGAATGACCAAAGGGCTTACAGATGCCTTTGGAGCCTTTTTTGAATGACCAAAAGGATTATAGATGCCTTTGGAGCCTTTTCTGGTTGACCAAAGGTCTTACAGATGCCTTTGGAGCCTTTTCTAATTATTATGCATAGAATGCTTTAAGATGAAGGATATTGAGAGGTTCAGGATCTTCAAATCCTCTGATCGATGTCAAGCAATATGTCCTAGTTCAAATATTCTTCGAGATCATATAAGGACCTAACCAGTTAGCCATAAATTTGTCTTACATGTTTGGCAACAAATTGGAGTTTTGTTGGTTCTCTTTCAGCACAATATCACCAACCTCAAAGTCTCTCAGATGGACTTCGCTATTGTAAGCTCATTTTAACCACTCTTGATAAACACAAAGGTGCTCAAGGATCTTTATGCGACATTCATAAAGTAACATCAATTGATCTAGGTGAGCTTACCGCACAATGTCATCATCAATTAACTCTTTCAATGCGACATGTAGCATTGGAATTTCCAACTCTAGGGGCATAACGACATCAACACCATATACTAGTGAAAATGGAGCTATCTTAGTGGGTGTTTGAATGCTAGTCTTGTAAGCCCATAATGCAAGGGGTAGCTAGATGTGCCAATATTTGTAGTGCTCTTGTACCATATTTTTCAATATGGATATCATTGTCTTATTTGAAGCTTTAGCCTACCCATTTGCTTATGAATAATATGGAGTCACAAAACTATGTTTGATTATATAACGTTAAAGCTCTCACTATTTTATTTTTGAATGATGTTACATTATCCAAAACTATCTTGGAAGGTATCCCAAAATGACTAATGATATTGGTGAGTATAAACTCAATAATATATACTCTAGTTTTCATTTTTAATGGAATGGCTTCAACCCATTTAGTGAAATACTCAGTAGCTGTTATAATAAAAGTATATCGACATGATGATGGAGGAGAGATCTTACCAATGAGATCAAGTATCCACTAAGCAAATGGCCAAGTTGTTTGAATGGGTTGTAAGGCCTGTGATGGTAGGTGCATAAGATTAGCATGATGCTAGAATTTAATTCATTTTTTGACATACACATTGCAATCCTTCTCCATAGTGGACCAATAATAACCCATGTGAAGGATGCACTTGATGATATCCATGCTGTTGAAATGGCCACCGCATGTACCATTGTGAGCTTATGAAATTTCCCAATATGACTCTTAGAGCTCAAGACAATGAAGGAGAACTCCATCGTAGCTTCTCCAGTACAAGATGTCTGCTGGCAAGACATACTTTACCGCTTTCTATTTGAATTGCATTTTGTGTCACATGATAATCCCTAAGGTATTACACAAAGTTTAAGGAAGTTACATATCTATGACGTCCAGTTATGATAAGCTTCAGACTCAACCAACAAGACAACATGCTCCCCCTATGATTCTACATTTGCAAATCTAGACTGGGAAACAACCTTGTGGTGAATGGTAGTACCACTCCCCGTTGGATCCTACGATATCAAAGACCCCCAAGATGCTCTCTTCAAAAATTATCTAGCTCTGTAGAACCATTCATGGTTTTGTTCTACATGAATCATGTTGATTGACTCTTTGCTATCCAATGCTTCGTGTTGCACAACGACGTGTGACAATGTCTTTACGTGGATGGTAGTAAAATTGGTAGATAAATTTTGAGGGATTAGAGATCCCAAATATGCCATTATGTCTGCAAATATATTGGATGAATGAGGGATTGCATTGATTTCATACCATTCCAATCAAGCTAGATATGTGTCAACAAGATCTTTGTAAGCTTTCAATACCAGGCATCAACATTGAAATAGTCCCTTAACTTGGTTCATAATGAGAAGGGAATTGCCAAAGATATTTAGTTGTTTTATCTTCATGATGACCATTTTTTGGAGGCCCAAAATTAGGGCTTTGTATTCAACATTGTTGTTAGTGCAAGGAAAGTCCAACTTGAATGACAAGGGCATTGGAGCTCCTTGTAGTGTGAACAACACTATTCCTGCACCATCCCCTTACTCACACTTTCAAACATCGAAGAACAAGGTCATATCAGCTTTGTTTTTTTGTTATTTAGGTTCGTATGATTCTCATAAGGAAAATACTATGTTATCAGGAAGCTCTATGGTGAGGGGCCTACTATTTTTGAGATGCACCTCAACCAGTTGATTTGCTATGGCCTATACCTTGATGGAATTTTGGATCATAAATTCCAAATCAAATTTTTTCAGTAGCATGATCCACTTCGTAGTAAATGTATTATGATATGTCTTGCTCATAATATACTACAAAGGATTTTTTTTGGATATGACATGTCATATGACTCAACATATAGCATCGCAATTTCTTTGTAGTGATCACTACTGCTAAACACAACTTTTCCATATATGCATATCCAAGCTCATAGCTCACCAAGGTTCGACTAATATAATATATGGTATGTTCTTTGTCTTGCATATTATTTTGGGCTAACATAGTTCCCAATGCAAATTTGGTTGTCGATATATAGCAAAAATGGCACATCTAGCCTTGGTGGAGCTAGCATTGGCTGAATCACTAGGTATTGCTTAATTTCTTCAAATACTACTTGAAAATCCTCATCCCAACTGAATGGGACCCCCTTTTGTAGTAGTTGATTCATGGATTGAAATTTATCTAATAATTGAGCGATAAATTACTTTATGGATGCTACTTTCCCCTGAAGGCTTCTTAGTTCTTTGATGTTCATGAGGGGATGTATTTCCAAAATAGCCTTGACCTTTTCTGGGTAAACTTTGATGCCTAATTTTTAAATTATGAATCCTAAGAGCTTTCCTAAAGTTACACTAAATATGCACTTCTTAGGATTTAACCTTAAATTATTCTCTATCAGGTGATCAAAAGACTTCCTCAGGACCTTTGCATGCTCAAAATGCAATAATGAATTTGCCAACAATTCATAAATATAATATTCCAAGATATTATGCATATAGTCATGAAAGATGTATGTCATAGCCCATTGATATGTGGCACCAACATTTTTAAGACCAAATGGTATAAATTTATAGAAAAATGCTCCCCATCATGTTATAAATGCGATTTTGTGCTAGTATTTGGGCTTAATCTGAATATGATTGTAACCAAAAAAACTGTCCATTAAGGAGAGTATTTTGTGACCTATAGTTGCATCTACAAGAGCATCGATATTTGGAAATGGAAATGAATCCTTTGGTGTTGCCTTATTTAGCTCTCTAAAATCCATGCAAATACGGATCCTTCCATCAAATTTTCCTACAAGAACATATTGGATAACCATTATGGATAGTCAATGGAGATGAAAAAATCTATGTCCAAAAACTTTTGCAATTCATCCTTAACCATTAAGGCTATTGTTGGATGCATCTTCCTGAGTTTCTACTTAACTGGACTCTTTGATAGATCTAGCGAAAGGTTAGAGTAACAAATTTTGGATCTAGACCTAGCATATCCTTGAAAGTACAATAAAAGAGAGCAGGTTTCTCTCTCAGTAGAGGGATGAGGTTGGCACACTCATCAGGAGTTAAAATTTCTCCAAATTTAACCTTCCTTGGATTGGTGGAATCATTACTGATATCCATTTTGAAGGTTTCCTCTACTGACATATGGGATCCCTCCTCAAGATAATGAGGCATAGGGATCAAGTGGATGTCATCTACTGGGTTTATAGGTTTATAGGATATTCATGCAACATTTATAAAGTAACATCAATTGATCTAAGTGAGATTACCACACAGTGTCATCATCAATGAACTCTTTCAATGCGACATGTAGCGTTGGAATTTCCAACTCTAGGGGCATAACGACCTGAACACCATATACTAGTGAAAATGGAGTTTCCTTAGTGGGTGTTTTAATGCTAGTCTTGTAAGCCCATAATGCAAGGGGTAGTTGGATGTGCCAATATTTGTGGTGCTCTTGTACCATATTTTTCAATATGGAGATCATTGTCTTATTTGAAGCTTTAGCCTACCCATTTGCTTATGAATAATATGGAGTTGCAAAACTATGTTTGATTCTATACTTAGACATTAAAGCTCTCATTTTTTTATTTTTGAATGATGTTACATTATCCAAAACTATCTTGGATGGTATCCCAAAATGACTAATGATATTGGTGAGTATAAACTCAGCAATATGTACTCCAATTGTCATTTTTAAGGGAATGGCTTCAACCCATTTAGTGAAATACTCAATAGCTGTTATAATAAAAGTATGTAGACCTAATGATGGAGGAGAGATATTACCAATGAGATCAAGTATCCACTAAGAAAATTTCCAAGTCGTTTGAATGGGTTACAAGGCCTGTGATGGTAGGTGCATAAGATTAGCATGATGCTGGAATTTAATGCATTTCTTGACATACACATTGCAATACTTCTCCATAGTGGACCAATAATAACCCATGCAAAGGATGCACTTGATGATAGCCATGCCGCTAAAATTTCCATCGCATGTATCATTGTGAGCCTATGAAATTTCCCAAGATGACTCTTAGAGCTCAAGATAATGAAGGAGAACTCCATCATAGCTTCTATAGTACAAGATGTCTGCTGACAAGACATACTTTGATGCTTTCTATTTGAATTAAATTTTTTGGCATGTGATAATACCTAAGGGATTACACAAATTTTAAGGAATTTACATATCTATGACATCCATTTATTATAATCTTCAACCTCAACCAACAAGACAACATGCTCCCCCTACGATTCTACATTTGCATATACAGACTGGGAAACAACCCTATGGTGAATGGTAGCACCACTCCCCGTTGGATACTACGATATCAAAGACCCCCAAGATGCTCATTTCAAAAATTCTCTAGCTTTGAAAACAATTCATTGTTTGGTTCTACATGAATCATGTTGATTGACTCTTTGCTATCCAATGCTTCACGTTGCACAACGGTGTGTGACAATGTCTTTAAATGGATGGTAGTAAAATTGGTAGATACATTCTTAGGGATTAGAGATCGCAAAGATGTCTTTGTGTCTACAAATATATTATATGAATGAGGGATTGCCTTGATGTCATACCATTCTAATCAAGCTAGATATGTGTCAACAAGATATTTGTAAACTTTCAATACCAGACATCCACATTGAAATAGTCCCTTAACTTGGTTCATAATTAGAAGGGAATTGCCAAAAGATATTTAGTTGTTTTATCTTCATGGTGACCATTTTTTGGAGGCCCAAAATTAGGGCTTCGTATTCAACATTGTTGTTAGTGCAAGGAAAGTCCAAATTGAATGACAAGGGCATTGGAGCTCCTTGTAGCATGAACAACACTATTCCTACACCATCCCCATACTCACACTTTGAACCATCGAAGAACAAGGTAATATCAGCTTTGTTGTCTAGTTCTTTAGTTTCGGGTGCTTCTGATAAGGCAAATACTGTGTTATTAGGAAGCTCGATGGTGAGGGACCTACTATTTTTGAGATGCGCCTCAACTAGTTGATCTTCTATGACCTATACCTTGATGGAATTTTGACTTATAAATTCCAAATCAAATTTTTCAGTAGCATGATCAACTTTGCAGTAAATATATTATGATATGTCTTGCTCATCATATACTACAAAGGTTTTTTTTTGGATATGACATGTTATATGACTCAACATATAGCATCATAATTTCTTTGTAGCGAACACTACTGCTAAACACAACTTTTCCACATATGCATATCCGAGCTCATAGCTCACCAAGGTTCGACTAATGTAATATATGGAATGTTCTTTGTCTTGCATATTATTTTGGGCTAACATGGTTCCCAATGCAAATTTGGTTGTCGATATATATAGCAAAAATGGCACATCTAGCCTTGGTGGAGCTAGCACTAGTGGCATCACTAGGTATTGCTCATCCCAATTGAATGGGACCTCCTTGTGTAGCAATTGATTCATGGATCAAAATTTATCTGATAATTGAGCGATAAATCACTTTATGGATGCTACTTTGCCTTGAAGGCTTCTTAGTTCTTTGATGTTCATGAGAGGATGCATTTCCAAAATAGACTTAACCTTTTATGGGTAAACTTTGATGCCTCATTTTGAAATTATGAATCATAAGAGCTTTCCTAAAGTTACACTAAATATGCACTTCTTAGGATTCAACCTAACATTATTCTCTATCAGGTGATCGAAGGCCTTCCTCAAGACCTTCACATGCTCAGAATGTAATAATAAATTTTCCAATAAGTCATCAATATAATCTTCTAAGATCTTATGCATATAGTCATGAAAGATGTATGTCATAGCCCACTGATATGTGGCACCAACATTTTTAAGACCAAATGGTATAACTTTATAGCAAAATGTTCTCCATGGTGTTATAAATACAATTTTGTGCTGGTCTTCGGGCTTAATCCGAATTTGATTGTAACCAAAAAAACCGTCCATTAAGGAGAGTATTTTGTGACCTATAGTTGCATCTGCAAGAGCATCTATATTTGGAAATGGAAATGAATCCTTTGCTGTTGCCTTATTTAGGTCTCTAAAATCCATGCAAATAGGATCCTTCCATCAAGTTTTCCTATAAGCACCATATTGGATACCCATTTTGGATAGTCGATGGAGATGAAAAACTCTATGACCAACAACTTTTGCAATTCATCCTTAACCATTAAGGCTACTGTTGGATGCATCTTCATGAGTTTCTGCTTGAATTGACTCTTTGATAGATCTAGAAAAAGGTTGTGTAACCAATTTTGGATCTAGACCTAGCATATCCTTGTAAGTCTAATAAAAGAGATTAGGTTTCTTTATCAGTAGATGGATGAGGTTGGCATGCTCATCAAGAGTTAAAATTTCTCTAAATTTAACCTTCCTTGGATTGGTGGAATCATTACTGATATCCATTTTGAAGGTTTCCTCTACTGACATATGGGATCCCTCCTCAAGCTAATGAGGTGTAGGGATCAAGTGGATGTCATCTACTAGGTTTATAGGTTATGCATTGGAAGCATACTTAGCATGATAGACATCATGTGCACAACCTAGCCCAAAATGGAAAGGTTGCAGCATTTCTTCATTAGGGAAGAAATCTTCAGGCTCTAGAGTTGAATCAGTGTGATCCCAATCAACAATATCTACATTTAGATGCAACAATTTGGATAGATCATTTGGATTATGGAGTGGAGTGGTTAAATCAATGGAGATCATGTTGACAAAATGGATTATATCTCTAGGACCACGTGCAAGTGACTCAATATTAGCAAAACTACCATACTCGAGATGTGAAACTGGGGGTATGGGGATCTTTGGATTTGGTCTATGAACAAATGGTCGAATGGGATCATTGGGATCAAGGAGCTCCATATACGTCAGTGGATTAGGAAACACCATATGATAAATCATATTAAGACTCGGTGGTCTCCCTCTAAGAAGATGATGGAGATTTATCTCTTTGTACAAATCCTTTGTAGTGTAAGGTGAATTATGATAGCATAAGTATGGAGGTCCTAAATAGGCTCTCTATCTCATCCTCATTGTCACTAACATAATAGAGACCTTCACCACTACCAATTGGAATCAGGAGATTAGGAATATGGGGTCCCATGTACGTCCAAACCCGATAACTATTATCGCTCATGAAGGATTGATCATCTTCAATGAATATTTTCTTCGACAATAGATGATATAAATTACACGGGCCTAGATAAGTTGCCTTAGTCTCATCCTCATATAGCTCACTATTTGAGGACTCATTGTCATTATCGCTATCATATATGTAACTTGGTCCACCTATCTCGTAGATGGACTTTGTTGTATCCTCTTCAAAATGATCTTGTAACTCAAAATTTATCATTATAAACTTGCATGCCTGTATCATCGGCTAACTCACAGATTTGTTAGCCCAAGTTTTCTCTTGGCATATGATCTGGACTAGCCCCCACCAAGATATCCTCATGATATGTCTTAGGTGGTTCAGTGACATAGGTCACTATCCGATTATCCCTCTAGAACGCAGAAGGATTAGGGTGATAAGTATTGAAGTCAAATTCACCTCCTAGACTAAGGTACATGTGGTCTAGAGATGCCACAAGGAGTTTAGCATGTCCTCCACTATAAAATCCCAACCTGAACCTATCAGTAGATAACTGATACTACGGTTATATAGGCATATTATGACCCTACTCAAATAGTCTAAGACCATAACAATGCCAATGGTAACACTCAAAGTATCAAACGATGTAGTCTAGGTTAGAAAGATAATGAATATTTACAATGAATGATTCATGATCATCCTCATCCATGGGTGCAGGAGATGTAATCTGGTCTAGGACTCCATAGATGAAGTTGGTTTGGTTAGGTGGCACTCCCAATTGTTCCACCATCCTTATAGGAAGGCAATGGGCTCACAATCGGTCCATGTCATGTGTAGTCTCAATAATAGGTGTGAACATAATGTTCTACACAATATATTCCTTTAATCCAGGATTAACCAAATGGACAGTCACATGTGGTGAATATGACCCCACTGAAGACATAGGTGAACCAGGCTAAGGCACCTCTTCGACTCCTCCTTGAACTTCCTCTACTTCCATGGGAGTAGGGGCTTCAACAATGACTGGATTGGGCATTTGCTTTATCTTATTTTTGCCCACATTTTTTAACTTCCTATCATCCCACTATATCGTGGACACAGTTAATCTAATAGAAGTAGCTATTGTGTGCTCCGATCGTTGAGATACGGATGTTGCAGGTCTAGCACACACTTATTTGAATTTACCTCTTGGATATTTGATTGGCAATTTTGGTCACGCATCTAGGTGCATTGATGGGAGCAAAAATTCTGCCAAAAAATCTGCTAGATTCATGTATTTAAAGGGTTCCTCATCCAAAGGCACCATGTGAACCTATCTCTCATGAATGTATTTGATACAATAGTGTAAAATAGAAGGGATGCAATGCATTTCTCTGATATAAGTCCTCCATAGAAGTATGTTATACTACATAGCACCTTCGATAAAGTTACACATCACCGAGATGATCTTCAGTACTACCTAGGTAGGTAAAACTATAGTACCAACCGTCAAACATAATGCATCATTAAACACTCTTAACATGAAGGAGGAAGGGATGATATGTGTCTTGGGTAACTTCAAGTGAGTTAATGCCTTGGTAGTTATGATATTGATCGATGACCTCATGTTGATCAAAACCCACTTGAATGGTTTGTGATTCACACAAGAAATAATATGCAGTGGTGGGTCTGCTATAATAGTGGAAATTGTCTTGATTTTGTGGTCATGAAATTGAATGACCGGTTCCTAGAATTGTTGCACATGCCCCATAAAGTGCGTAAATGCTTTGGTATACTAAGGTTGCACTTCTATGGACCTTAAGATATCCATAAGTATCTACCTATTCTTAGGAGACTACTGAATTAGCTCATAAATTGACAACTTTATTAGATTTATTTGTAGGTTTTGGACCAACCTACTTCTGATGGTCACCACCGGTTTAGTTGGTGGGTCGGGTACATTTGGACTGTCCTTGGAGGAGGCACATCTTAGACCCTAATAGTCTTTGGATATTTATTCAAATGTTCATAACTCATGTTTCTTGTGACAACATTTACCATATCGACAAACCCCTAGGTAGTTGGTTTGATGCGCACCTGGTTGACCTGGCCAACATTATTCTTGGGTGCCTCATGATTTGGTAGAGGATTTTTGTAAATCCCCATATTTTTATTATCAGGTGCCTGTGGGTTGTCAACAAGAAGTGTACCTCTCTCAATCATATTTTTCACAAGATGTTTTAAAGACCAACATACCTCGATTTCATGGCCTTTTGATCAATGAAAGATGAATAATGATCATATTTATAGAATTTAGGCTTAGGTTTATTAGGATTCATCATCTTGAATTTGGGTAATTTTATAGCCTTAGCCTCACATAACTGATGAAACATCAAATTCAACAACTCAGATAACTGAGTGAATATGCGAGGTGGATGTTGATCCTTATTTTTACCCTTGTAATTATTGTTGCACTATTCATACTACGCAAGTGGAGGTTGGGCTTGATAATTTTGCTTTTGCTACTCTTTTTCTCCCTTTTGAAGGTTTAATATTGCCTGATTAACATGGGCCAACTTGGCCTAATGTCTCTTAGTACTTTTCTTGTGCACGTCCTTCTTATTCTTGAGCTTCAAGTAACCCTCCTATAACTTTATGTTCTCAATCACCTTGGCTTGTGCCAAATCCTATTCGAATGTCTAGTATTACTGCAACTGTAGCAAAAACAAAATGTGATTGACATAATCCTTCATGAAAATTCATGTTAATTCAGAGGATGGTATGGATAATGGCATATTTACCATAATTTTCCTTCATTTTTATCCACAATCCATCACTATCTCATCCTCATGTTGTGTTAGAGTGGCTAGGTCATATAAGTTTACCTTCTTCTTGATGCCAAAGGAGAAACATTCAAAAAATGCATCGACTATTTGTTTGAAACTAGTAATATTGTGCCTCTTTAATTTTTGAACCACTCTCGATATGGGTCTGAGAGGTTTGTGATGAAGGTACATAGGAGCAAAGAATTGTTGCTCTCAATCTAAAAGCACATATCTAGGAAACTAGTCACGTGCTCCTATGCATATTCCTCTCCTTGAAACTTTTCTAGTCTAAGCATCTTGAAATAGAATAGACACTAACATGCATAGAGGTTCGTTTTAATTTTTTTCAAGGTAGGCTTTTGATAAGCCATTCCTTGCTTCTCTATATATTGAACCTTATCTACTAAGGTCTTGTAGGCTTATGAGGAAAGAAACTCCTCTCGATATTGTCTTGGAGGTAGCTTCAGAGGTAGGTTCTTCCTCGATCGAGGTGGGGGACTAGGCTTGCCTTCCTCATCGAATTGGGAGATTTTTAGATATTCTCATTCTAATTCCTCTCCCAATTCATTCTCATACTTCCTATGCTCATGTTGTTCGAACGCTGGATGCCAATATCTATGTTGAGTTACATGACGAGTATGTGTGTCTATGTGCTCAGGGTGTAACTCGGGCTATGAAGTCACTTGTCTATGGGTACATTCCCTGATATCATTGTGAGGATGTAAACCAACGCTAGAAAATCGATCCTATATCTCTACATGATCCTTTTCATTGAGGATGTGTTGCTCACGCATGCATTTTTCATACAATTTTTGTTTTATTAACCTCTACCTTTGAGTATTCTCATTTTTAGGTGCTCTTTCTCTGCATAAACATCCTCCAATTGATCTTGGAGAATCTATCATCTTTGCTCTAACATAAGTCTATGAGATGTATCAAGATTATCTGCCATATGAGGCCTCAGGGTAGTACGCTCTATTCGAGTGACTTTATGAGTATGTCCTCTAATGGACTAATTTACCACACTCTTGTCTCTATCTATAAAGATGACATTCATGTCAGGTTGTCTCCTATACTCAGTGCCTGCATGCGATGCAAGAGCACACATGTCTTGAGAATATTTGGAGCACTCTCTAGGTTCTTGGGTAGTCCTAATGGTGCTTCCACTACACACACTCATGGGTCGAGAGGGTGCAAGTGTAGGCTTATATCCTAGATGCCCTAGGACTCTATCTAGACCATCCAATTGTTTGCTATGCCATGGCTCATGATGTGGTATACTGTTTGCTCCCACTTTGGATATATCTATGGTAAAATTGGTATGTTCACCCCTATAGGGATTTTGTGCAGGCCTGTGCTCAAAAGTAGCGCTCTTCATTCACCCTTGAATGGGTGGATCTTGGACATGTCTATGATCTAACAGTGTAGGTCGTGAGCCTCCCTTAAATACCGATCGAAGGGGTACCAATCTGGATTCCTTGATGACATATTCTTCAACAGAACCCATGGATCCATGGGAAATATGATCACAATAAATTATATCATATGTGGAACCCCCATGTTGGGAAGTCCCATGCTCTGATCTATGCCTATAAGGATGTCTAGTATTTCCTCTAATTGAAATGTTCTAAATGGAATCCCATTGTGTAGAATTATCCCCTTTAATGCTCATTGAACGACATACAGGAAGGTTATGTTATTGAGGGTATTCTACATCATGTTGTGCACTAGGTGGATCTTGGGCCTCTATCTCAGGTCTATTCCTGAGTCGACCACTTCGTGTTTGCACCATTGCATATCCTATGTCTAGATTTAACTTTTATTAACACACAAATAATACAATGATGATTATCTCTTTTTACAATTTTAAAATAAGTCCTAGACTATTTAATGTGTTTTCAATTTTTTGTATCAGTAAAGTAAATCTTATCATATTTTGCAAAGCATTGATGATATTCTAAATTTTTTAATGGCTTTCACCTGTATGCTCATAGCATGACAACCTGGCTATGAAATCCAGGTCGTGTAATCCCCCCAAAGTGTGGCAATGAAATTCCACACCTGGTAAGGGAGCATGTCCTCCTAGATCCTCACCTATTTTCACCCAATAAATGTCATACCCTCCGAAGAGGAGTATATACAAATTTTCTAGTCTACAAAATGTTCTTGGATCCAATATTTTTCTAGAACATAGGGTATGTGGGAGTTGGGCCAATAGATGGAAATCACCTCCATCATCATTGAAACCCTACTAGTGTTTGGATGTGACTTCCAACTCACTATCATTTAAGTGTTTCATGGTGTGTGTGTTCTTTTTAATGTGCATAAAGGAAAGATGCATAATACAAAACTCACATGCTCATTTCCTACATGATATGCAAAAAAATAATGTTTGATATTTGTAAAGTATGCATGCTACATCCTACATGACATTTCAACAATGCAACTTTACGATGAAAATGGCCTTTTATTTTACCTCAAGCATGCAAAACCAACACACAAATTATTCTAGAATTTTGTAGTATAGGACGGACTACAATCAGATATCCACTGTTCCTAGTAATGCCTAGTAAAAATTAAGACATGATAACCCTAAGGACCTTAGTTCGTTTTATCCTTCTTTCATGGTTATCCTACTTAAATTTCATTTTTTAGTCTCTAGAAAAACATAGACAGATAAATAATACATAGAGTGAAAATGGGGCCTACCTCAGGTCCTCATTCGATTAAGCTTTGACTCCCTGCTCTATGGTTGGTCTATTGTTGACCGCAGCTTTGATGTGTGGCTACAACTGTTGCCCATGCCTGTCAATCATGAGTCAACTTTTTGCTCATGACTGTCAACCATGGTGGGTACCTGCCATAAAAACATAGACCATAGTCAATAAATTATGGCAAAAAATATAGGGTTCCACTGTTATCGCCTATTATAACCACAAAAAAGGTTCACGACTAATGTGGTCTATTGCAATTAAATAAAGATAACAACAAAACATGCACTAATTGACAACAAAAGGAAACAAAATGCAAGAATATTTTATTAATTCCAAATTGATTCAAGTTACATATTAATCCCTCTTAGGGATACCCATTTTGATACTTCAATTACAATATATCTAATCCCCTTTTAAGATAGATGTGAATCAAATGACTTCTAGGGTGACACAAACTGCTCTAGGATGTTGATGAACCTCTTCTCCAAGATTAGAAGCATTTGCTACCTTGCATCCCAAAACCCTATTATTCCTGTGTGCATTAAACAAAAAGAAACATTAAAAGCAAAGGATGCCTCTCTTGATGAGGCTTTAAAAGTAAATTGAACAAAAAGATGTCATAACAAGCATGTACTCAAGAAAATGAATAAAACATGGTAAACTTATATTAATCATGAAATGTCACCATTAAACATGTGCAAGAAAATAAGTACTGTCTATCTATGGGGTTAGTTTATCAAATGGAAAGCATAAATGCATGAAATATCCTACAATTGCACTAATTACCAAATTGACAATATGAATGGAAATCTACCTTAAATGCCTAATTCAATAGGTCAAAAATATCTAAATGCCAATTAAACCTATACTAAGCATAATATGATCTAATTGATCAATCTAAATAAAAAAACACAAGGGTATATATCATCATTTTCTCACCACAGGTTTGATTTGCGGGTAGCATTGTTCACCACGGTTGACAACCACGACGGGGCTCTGAATAGGTTTGCCCACAAAATTTAGGCTTAATCTCTGATCCACCTTGCCAAATTGATGGTCAAGGGTCACCTCTATATCCTCTAACAAGTTTTGTAGTTGAATTGATAATATGGTGCATGGATTGCACAAATTGGTGTTTCTTGGCTCTCTTATCCTCCTAGGACCTCCATGGCAATTCGATGTCCAATTGGATAGCAAAAGTGTTCCTCTCAATACACCTAGGTGAGTATGTAATTCGATAGGGGTTTGCTACTCAATTGATAATGCTTCTCTCTATTTTTTCCCCATTCAAAGGGGGTACTTATAGAAATTTCCAAGAGGCTAGGGGTAGCTTCCTCATGAAGCTAAGATCAATATTGAGTAGTTGATCTTGTTGGATGGAAGGATCCAAAACCTTCCTCACTCAAATCGCTCCAATCCGTAACCAATTGGTCGTTGCAACCAATTTTGGGTCGGATGAAGGCCAATTGATTTTGAGTGCTGACCATGGTTGACATGCATGGTGAGCACTACTAACCGTGGGTGTCAATAGTAGCTAGAAATGACTACGCAAAGATGCCCAAATGAGTGGTAAAAACCACTGCTACACCTTGGATTTCTCCAAAGGTCTTCCACATGGTATTATAGCATGTCCCATATGAGTAGTCACCTTAGTGTGACACGTTTTAGGTGTCTACACTACTATATTTCTAATAAATAATTCAATACTTTCACCACTATTAACCTTTAAAGAGTATAACTGAGATTGAAGATTGAAAATAGTAGCTTTGTTTTTCCCTTCAAATATTTTTCCTAGAGTATTCCAAGCTTATGTAGTTTTTTTTTGTACTTATATAATATTGTATTTAATTAGTTATTGCAAAATTTATTATCATAAGTTCCTTTTCTTCATTATCTTCATATCTTTGGATTTCTCTAACATCTTTAGTCGATTTTTTTTTTGCTCCACTAACTTATCCCAAAGATTTTCAACTATTGATTTCACTTTATTTTTCTATGAAGCATAATTTGGTCCTTTCAAAAGTTGAGACTCAGAAAGATAAAACTTATTCTTTGACATAGTAGTACTCATAATAACTTTGATATCGACTACCTTATGTCTCCCTAGGTTTAAATAATGTTAAGGTTTCTAAATTAAAAAGAATGAAGTAGAAAACCTTATATCTCCAAAAAATTTAGAAACTAGAAAATAATATTTTATAGATTTAGTTTTTCTATGTTTAAAGTTCTAATCCTTTTAACTCCAAAATAATTAATTTGAATTAATTCAATAATTGTCTATTTTTAAAACTAATAAATCAAACCAAATTTAAAGTTATTTAATAAATAAACTATTAAAAAACCCTATATCTCCAATCTTAAACTAGCATTCTAGTTATCCCTCCATTAACTTAATAATTAATTCAATATTAATAGAACATTTTAATATTGTTCTACCTTATTACTTATTAATAAATAAAAAAAACCTTATAAATTATTTTTCCTCAAATTAAATATTTTTAAAACCTAAAAACAACTTATTGCTTCAAAACTAAACTTTGAAAAAATCTAATTTTAAAATCCACTTGTGCCTATTCTCCCCGCTTTGCTATAATGCTACAAGTGATGCAAAAGGGACCCATGTGAATTTATTTAACCACCATTATTGAGTGCTATGTGGGTTCAAATAATCACAGGTGATACATTACTCCTCCTAGTAGTAAACATTACTTCCAACATTAATTTTCCTTTCACAAATAATTCTATATGTTACCTTATCCATTTTGAAATCATCATTATTTCTTCTCTATAAAGCTTAATGCTTAGCCTCCCAACTGATTGTTGTATGAAAAATTGGTATTTCATCTCAATGTTGCATTCATTGCTCAACTTCAACATTGTGCTATTTGGTTTTTTGCATGACATTGTGTTTAACTTTGCTTCATATTCATCTATGATTTTATTGGTGCTTTGCATAGAAATATGCTTGGATATACTTTGTGTTCAGCTGGGTATATCCCTAATTTAGCTCTTTTCTCATCCTATGGTATACTTGAGTTAGTTTTATGCTCATTTTATCTCTATGCTTAGTCTTGTAATATGATTGTCTTAGCTCTACACTTAACCTTGAGATATGCTTGGATATGTCCTATTATTTTCTACTATCTTAGTTTTATTTTGTTGTGTCAAACCATAGTGATAACAACATTAATATTGCCATCCATACTCATCTAATCCATACATGGCTCTTGTGAGAATTATATTCTTATGTGCTTGTGTGATTATAGCTTGAACAACCTTTGATATGTGTAATTCTATTCTATTAGTGTTATCCTCATTTTACATCTTGGTTTGTGTAAGTCTCGATCTTGTGTGCCACTTTGAATATGAAAACCTTGGCTCTACATTGCTTTGAATATGTAATACTTGGTTTTACACTGCTTTGAATATGTAAGCCTCAACTTTACATTACTTTGAATATGTAAGCCTTGACTCTACTTCTTATACGTGAACATTTCACTTTTATATGATCCTTTACTTTGGCCTCTTCTCTTATTCTTCAAGAGCTTCTATTCCTTATCTATTCAATCTTATTTGTTTCTCTATAAAAGGGCTTATTTTCTTCAATAAGAGCCTCTTTTTTTATCTATAAAGAGCTTCTTATAAAATCCTCTATAATAGCCTCTTTTCTATATGGGCTTCTATTCTCTGTATAAGAGCCTCTATGCTTTCCAATATTAGGGCCTCTATGATTTCCAATATAAGGGCCTCTATTCTCCAATGTTCCTCTATACATACCTCTTTCTTTGAAGGGTCTCTATTCTTCAATATTGGCCTCTTGAACCAATGTTAATATCTAAATCTTCTTAATATCTTGTAGCACTTAACAAATTCTAATTCAATACCTAAAGCAATATAAAGTAAGCTAGGTGCTTCTTTATCCTTCTTCAAGTATGATATATTAGTCTTCTTAATCTAATTCTTGAATCAATATAAAGTAAGTTAGATGCTTCTTTATCCTTCTTCAAGACCTTTTTTATGTTCTACTCTCTCTATCTTAGGAATCTTTGAATGCTTCTCAATTTATTCCTATATCTCTCTTAGAAAAATTTGAATTCTTCTCAATCTATTGCTATCTATTTCTTTCAATATGCTTATATTTATCAAGCCTCTATGTCAAGGTCAATATTTAATGACCTGAAACTTCTTTATATCAAGGTCTCTCTTCAAGACCTAAAATTTTACAACTTTCAATTAACTTCTACTTTCTTCTTACACTTAGAAGATGAAATTCTTCTCTATATTTTATAGGAATCTTCTCATACTTATGATAATCAATATTTTATACAAATTATTTATGTCACACCTAAGAACTAAAGAAATAATTTCAAGGTGATGTTGATGTCCCTGATGTCTTCTAATGTCAAGGGTTGGATATTTTCCTGAATGATCAACTTATCTCAAAAGTTGATTCATATCCAATATAAATGTGATTCCTTGTCTTCACTGGTTGTTTTTTCAACCAAGAAAAGACTCTAGTATTTCTATTTACTTTGATCTTACAATAGAGTCCAAGTATAACTCCCTTTAAAGTAGACAAAGTCTAAATCAATTTTATCAAACTAGATAGAATCAAATTTTTGTATGTAGCTAAATAAATTCAACCCATGCAAGAAACTACTCATAGTATATTTGATAGCATTGATGGTTTCTCTACTCCACATTTGCATACACATGACTCTATCTTGTATGCACACCTAGACATGACTCTTCACTTAGCACACTCTAATCTAAAGACACTTGTGCACACTTACATATAAGAAACTTATGCACATAAAATTACATTACACTTGCACACTTACTCACATGACACTTGTGCATTTTTGGTATATAAACACATACATAATACTTGCACATTTATTGCATATTATTACATCACATAAAATATTACTCACACTCTAAACTAATACCTAACCCTAGTCTAATATTTACAAGGTGTACCATGAAGGTACCATGGGGTACATTAGCATGTACCAAATAATGTAATATACTCCAACAAAAATGAGTCTGACACTCAAATAGTAGTTGGATGTGGAGCACCTTGGATATTTCATGTTATGAAAACTTTGCTAACATTTGAGGCTTCATTGCCCCTACAAGGTCCACCTTGGAATTCTTGGCAAAAGAGTAGTTGAGAGCATAAGAGAAGAAGAATTCCTAGAGACATGCCCACTAGGACTTCGAATATAATATTCCTAGTTATCATTGGGATGTCAATAGAATAACAAGCAATGGACCACTGATGAAAGGCATCTTCCCCAATAATGTAAAAAAATGTTACCACAATATCTAAACTATGCACTAAAAATTGACTGCATAAAAGGGACCTATCAGGAGCATAGAGGAGATAAAATCTTGGTTATCACTAGAACTATTGGACCAACCCTTTGTGACTGAACACAAGGTAAGGAATGATAATATAGGTTTAAATATAACACTTTACAATTGGATATTGTACCCCAAAGGAAAACTAGAGCAGTTAAGATGGTGAAATGAAAGGCCACCCAAGGGGCAACACCAAGTATAATGTATTAATGAAGAATAATCCTAAGGGTCTAATCATAGGATATTTATAGCATGAATTAGCTTCATGGTATGATAATATTTCCATCAAGCAAATTTTCTAGTAGCATTTATTACTATGAATTTCCAAAACCTCAAAGATCACTTGACATTGATGTTGACTAGACTAGACAATTTTGAACTAAATAATTTTGAACTCTTGTAGAAAATATGGGGGAAAAATTTCTCAGTTCTTATATATCTCTTTCTTTCTCAATGTAAAGAATTGAAAGCTAGCCATACATGTTTCTAGTATCTACCCTTGTATGGGAATTTTCTTCATTCTCTTTTGTATCATGGCATGGCTTGAACCTTGTATTATATTGGTTGATTAGTTTTGAGCCTCTTTCTATGGTATGCATGCAATCTATCCATTATATATATGAGAAGTTGTGACTACTTTTTCTATCATGGTTCTTATGTTTATTTTTGGCTTAATGTTTGATTGGGGAGACTATGTTCCTTGTGTTATTTCAACTATGATGCATGTGTTTATTCAACCCATTATGATGCAAAGAGTTTTAAATCTTTGTTGCACCACCACCTCTGGATAGGATTTTTTTTACTCATTGTTTTCTTTTAGTCATTTATTTATTTTTGTTCTAACCCTTTTCCCTAGAAATGCCTCATTATATTAGGCTACTGTAGTAGGACAATGCATTAAATATTGCATCCAAAAAAGAAGTTGACCTTGGTAAAAAATCTTGGAGTTAATTTGAAGGAGCCACATTCCACACTCCTAGGACTTCTTGGACTAGAAATCCAAGCAAGGCATGGACATTGGATGCACCTGATGAATATACATTAAAATTTGTTGTGGTGCATGTTAGCCTCGGAGGGTTATGACCTTTTTGTTTTTTGTCTCCCCTCTCTCCTTCTCAAGGGTGCACAAGGTGGTGCATCCAAGTCCAAACCGTGTGCTCCACTCTCCCATGGAGCACATGAAAATTCTAAGGGTGCACAAGCTTGTGTTACCTAAGTCAAGTTCACATGCTCTACAAGTGGAGCGTGCAAAAGTCTCTTTGGGTGCACAAAGTCGTGCGCCTAACCTTGATTCATGCACTCAATTGGGGAATGGAGTGCACAAGAGCATATAAGGAGTGCATGACTCTGTACACCTTGCTTTGAGTCTATGTTACCCATGAGATCATGGAGTGCATAAATTTTCCAAGGGGGCACATGACTCAATGCACCCCAAACTAAATCTGCATGCTTTGCTTCCAAGTGGAGCACATGAAAGTTCTTATGGGTGCATAAGGTCGTGCACTTGTCTAGAGTCCATGCATTCCACCATAAAGTGGAGTGCACAAAAAGTATTAAGGGTGTGTGACTTTATGTTCCTCGGTCCCACCCACATGCTCCACTCAAATGGATCATGTGATAATATTCGAGGCACACAAGATCATGTGCCAAACCTTTGGTGTTTGCTTCCTAGTAGAGTGCATAGAGTCCTAACGGGCACACAAGTTTGTGTGCTTCAAGTTATTTCCATGCACTCCACTCCAATGGAGCACACAAGGGTCTATTTGGGTGCACAAATATGTGCACCCACCTCTAGTTTCGTGCACTCCACTAAAGGGTGGAGTGCACAAGGGTATTAAGGGCACATAGTCTTATGCACCCCATTGCAGTCCACATGATTCACTCTCTTGGATCACGCAAAATTTTTGTGGGTGCATAAGGTTGTGCATCAGCTTTGAGGTCTATGTGCTCCATTACCCTGATGGAATACACAAATTTTTGTTAGGTGCACAAATCCGTGCACCTAGTCCTATTTAAGGCATGCAAATATTTAATGAGGTGTATATTTCATGTGCTCATCCCAAAAATATGTGCACCTTGCTCGAGCACACCCCGCCTGAGCTAATAAAAATATACCATGTGGCCTAATGTCTCTTCACACTGTAATACAATCAAGAGGGTGTGAAATGTAGCCAATCCGCAACCAATGAGGAAAGTAACATGGTGCAATCAGCTCCATGGCATGACCATTCATCAAGTCCTAGTGAATAAAAAAGCATGCACCCAATCTAAGCAAATTAAATGCAAGCTCTTTAAATGGAATGTGGTAGACCTTCCCCCATACCATTAGCATAAATGCACATGTAGAGTGCATTGTCGATGATGTCAAAAATTTTTCTTTAAAACACCTCTTATTTGTCCATAAAGACACATTACAATGTCTTCCAACAGCATGACCATAGTAGAAGTGCCCGATGTTAAGGCTACGATTGGGAGAATTACTATGGCATGACCAATTACCAAAAGAGTAGGGAGAGCCCAGGATCCAAAGAAACTGACTAATCCATATAATCTGGGTAGGGATATTACAATAGAACAACAACAAGATGTGGAAGGAGTGACAATTTATAGTTTCAACCCTACTAAGGAAGATAACCAACATCACCCCATGTTATTAAGGAGTCTATTTATGAGGTAAAAACTATATAGTAGTGAACTGAGACCAATTTGCAACAAATGGAATACCAACCTGGGTTGGTTAACCTGCCCTAAGGTTTACCACTTCTCAAATCTCTTAGTATGGTTGGCAATGGCCTACGACTCCAAAATTAGAACCATTCACAACCATAAGAATCAAGTCATGGCCAAGTTGACAACCAATAGAATTGGATAGTTGTTTAGGATTGCTACAGCCTTGTGGGTCCTAGACTTTCACACACTCACCCTCTAGGCTAATTTCATGCAAAATACCACATTCCTAGAGATGCTATTGAAGAGAGGAAGGCACAAGCCTTTGATTTTACCAATTTGCAAGTTCCTACTCTAGCCCTTGGCATAATACTATGTTGATATGATTAACCTAGTGCTAGGAAAAAATGATTTGGATCACATTATTAAGGAGGTCATGTTATTGATTATCTAGTGTAACAGGACAGACAAGAAATCTCTGTATTGATGGGAGGATGCCATAAGTGACAACATGGATAAGGAATTAGTGAAATTGTAGAAGGCCATATTGGATGACAAGGAGGAGCTTCCCCCATTCTTCTATTACTCATTTTTTATTCATTTAGTTATAGCACAGTTCGACAAATCCTTGGTGGCTCCATTGGGAGGGGTAACTATTATCATGATACAGGATGCACTACTGTGTATACAAGAAGGGTTCTCTAGCTAAAAAACCTTCTTTGAAAACATCCTCTTAGTGGTACACACCTGCTTGTACAATAAAGAACCTGATATATTTGGGGTTGAGATGAGGACCTTTTTGCATGAGATCCGAGCAAGAGATTTCTTCTATGCAGAAGAATTTTATTATATCAGAGTATATGGTTCTAAATTACCTCTAAAGGCACTACCAAAGCACTACCCAACATCCATAGATATTGTAGAGATAACCCAACAGATCACAAAGGATGTAAAAACTAAATACCTTCGAAAGAATGGGAGTGTGTTGTGGCTACCCATTCCCTACTTTATGGGCCCCTATACATATCTTGGCCATTTTGCAATGTTGTGGGCCATATGGAATATGGACACATACTGCTTCCTTAAAGTTACATGGAGATTCTATGACCCTGAGGTCCATCATAGGTGAGTTGTTTCTAGCAATATTACTCTTTTGTAAGTTACTCATAGGGAGGACGACTTCAAGGATGATAAGCAAAAGGCCATTAGGATAGACCAATCATTAGAATTTGTGTGGAGAATGGGCAACAGGCCTTACAAAAAAATAGAAGTAGTTGGATATTATGGCTCTGATCTAAGATTACATAGAGAACTCTTGGTGGATAAGGTGGTGCCACTAGTCCAAGTTTCTCCCCCAAAAGAATTCCAAGATTCTACTTTCTATATTGTCCATCAAGATACCAATCTGTTCGAGGTCATGATGAATATGGTGGGTGAAGTACAACAAGATCAAGAAAAAGTCTCCTCTTCTTCTACTTATCCCATTATCATAGTGAAGGGGAAGGAGTTAGCCACTTACTCATCGTAGCAATCACAAAGCCTCACATCATCATCTCAAACATTGATGTGTCCATCAGAACAAACTAACATGGTAGTGGGACAACCTTCGTTATTCTTTGCCACCTTGATAATCAACCAAGAAGAATGTCCCATTACCTCCAAGGCTCTACAAAAAAATTAATAGGTAGGAGGGTTATCCAATATACTCAGAGAATATGAAGTCCAAGGAAGAAGTCCCTCATTTTCCCCCATAAGGAAGAAATCCAAGGTTGAGTCTTCTACTATGGACACTAAAAATTTCACACTGGTGAGGGTGAGGGACATGCTCCAGTTCACTACATATGAATAGGACCAAATAAAATATATAGAGGAGAAAATATCTCCTAGTAAAGGTGTGAGCAGTCCTTGAGGGATAGCTAGGTAGAAAACGTGTGATGTGTCCACCGCTACATTTGACATCCCTCTATCATTGAGCCTAAAGGAGGCAACTATTGATATTAGTAAAGGTGTAATCAGGGTAGAGGCTAGTCCTATAGACATGATGAAGTCCCACATAGCCTCTCAAGTACAGGTGGTAGAAGTAGTGGAAAAGGATATGGAAGTTTTAAATACCAAGGCTACAGAGGTGGGGCAACTGTAGCTCCAAGTGCAGTAGCTTCAGGCTAAGGTCGATCAGTTAAGTAGATGTCAACTCCTTCTCAAGCCATTGTTGCACAGACCAGTGATCACTTTGGGTCTATAGATGAGTTTAAACAAGAGCTGAAGGATAAGATACTAGAGAATATAGATGATCTTACCTCCATATTTTATAACATCTATACCACCAGGTACACTACTGGCCTCCTATGTGAATTATTATGGTAAGCAGATCAAATATTAAATGCAATATTCCCCATATACAAAAGGTTCAAGGAAAGCTATGTAGAAATTAGTGGGGGAGTAGTTACCTTGGGAGATGGAACTATTTGTTTCTTTGTAGAGGAATACTCTAAATTTTTTGTATATCTACAGAACAGATCCAATTGGCTCCTCTAGGATCAGGAAATGGTAGACATTGAGCAGGAGGTTGAGGATGAATTAAATGATTGTGGTTTCACTCTGGATGAATTCATCTGAACTCCTCACATCAAGGAGTTTGTGTTAAATAAAATATAAAATTTTGACTTTGGTCTTGATAGAAAATTATCAAAATAGTTTATGACTTTGGTGCAAATGGTTGACCATTTATACGTCTTCATCACAAATACCATGGAATGGGCCAAATTAAAGGTGAAAAAAGTCACACAGGATCTCAAATTATTAATATTCACCTTAACCTTCCATGACGAAGCATGGGGCCATGAACAAAGTTTACAAGACCTCAGAAGGGAAGAAGTGGGGCCCACCTCACTAGGGAGGGCACACGAGTTGGGTGTAGAAAATCTTCCTGACTAGGATAGTGGGAGAGATAGTGCACATTCTCAGCTACCAACTGCATAAACAAAAATATGTGGGCTACGTGCCTATTTTTTATTACATCCTACTTTTGGAGGAAGCAAGATTGGGCTAGTTGGAGGAAGCAATTATAGCCCCACTCAAGCAACCAAAATTATATAAAGGAGACCACTACCTTAGTTGTTTTTTTATCAAATATCTTATAGAGAAATCTTAAGTCCAAGTATAGCTATGTTTAATAGTTATTCGTATTTCCATTTTTCTATGTTCTTTTGTCTTTCTTACCACCCCCTTTCCTTCTACCATTTCCATGTTCCGCCCAAGAAGCTTCATCTGTTGAGTTCATTTCTTATGGATGCATCATATTTGGATACTCTTACATCACTACAATCAGGATGGAGAGAAATAGCCCCTGGTTGCGATATTTGAACTTGGAAGGCATTGTACTTAATACCATATAAGACCCGAGCATTCTACCAAGATTTTATGTAAAATTATTTTATAATACAAAATCCAACTCCATTCCTGGAAATTCTTGTGTTATGGTTTATGTGTCTACTTATTTACATATTACAGTAATCTGAATGTGTGGGTGATGCTTTCCTTCACTAGTTTAATCATTTTTATTGATTACATTATTTGAATGAATGAAGATGAACTAGTTATTATTTCTTGTTTCTTTCTGAGTTAACAATAAATATAAACATGCTATGACTACCTAATGTACATGGCACCAGCTTGGTATTGATCCATTCTAATATTGCTTGGTTTGGTCACAAAATAATCAAAATAATACAATATCATTTAATCTGGTAATGCATGGGCGATTGCATCATAATGACAAATATAAGAACCCACTATCTAGGGTTTCCTTACCCGACCTGGTCTATCTAGAGTCATTCTAATAATCTATTCCTAGGTCAAATCAGTACATCCACCAGAGTCTACAACTCGTTATGATTTTTGAGATTCCTATGATGTGACAAAGCTCAAGAAGGTAAGCAATAAATCCCCACAATAGTGCCTTTAGCGTAAGGACCATTTTTAATCCCCAATAGTTCAAATGGGTATACTTGATGAGACAAAAACTTAAATGATTGTGTTGAAGATTTGGTGAAGGCCTTAGTCACCTACTATTTGAGCACCATAAGCATTCACCTGGTGACTCCCTTGGTTAGAAGAACTAGATAAATTTAGTGGGTCCATTAAAAATGACCTTGGAATTAGCCACATAAAAATTTTAGATAGGGCTCTTGGTGGGAGTCTCTATCACTCAACTTGTTGAAGACTCACCAAGCACCACCCCTAATTTGATAAACTTATACAAATTGGAAGATGGCTATGTAGGTGAATCCTAGGAAAATCCTATCATGGAATGACTAATGTCCTTTGGTTTTTCCAATTGCACTTGATATATAGGATCTAATTCCCATTGGAGTTATAAAGTCCTTTCTCAAGTTCATTACAGAAAATGCAATCACCGCATTAGAATTGTTGGATTTTTAGCTAGATTATCATAGGTTCCAATATCTAGGATCTTGAGTAGTCTCAAATATAAGAGAAATTACTATATTAAATGACCAATATAATGAACATAACATTCATAACAATGACAATAATATGAACAAAATGGTCAATATAATTCATGTAACAACATGAAGAAATACTTATAGTATATTGCTCAAAATATGCATACAAGCTTCAATACTATAAATGCTTGAATGTATCTGAGATACTTTGATACTATTCACTCCATATACAATACATGGAGCTTTGTCTCTATAATATACCCTTCATAGATAACTCTTTAATACTTGGCTATCACTCTCCTCTCACATCTCAAAGATATAACCTTTCCTATTCTATGCATAAGATAAATAATCTCATATCTTTTATTTTCTCATCTTACCACTTGTATACATGACTCTTGATTCTCTATTTGCACACTTTATTCCATGACACTTGCACACTTTACTATATGACACATTGAAATACCTACACACTCTATTACAAGACTTTTATGCACGTTCTCACTCTTTACATTTGTACACATAATTACATGACACGTGCAAATCCTACATATCAAAACTTATGTAAATGGGAAATATAAATCACACTCCTAGAATATAGAATCACACCCTAATATATTACATATTTACATTTTTAACATGAAGGTACCATGGGGGAACATTAACATGTAAAAAATAATGCAATATTCTCTAACACTCCCTATATTACATTATTTGGTTATTGAAGACTTTAGTCTTCAATATTTGATTCTTGCATTTGTTCTTTTGCTCTAGTTTTGACATTGCTTAGATATTTGGTATTTACCTATAATTATGTTCCCTATACTTTCTATTGTTTACTCTTTATGATCTTCTTATTCAAATTCTTCATTTTGTTCTTCTCTGACTGGCATGCTCTTGATCTTATTCTCTGCTATATTACCTCTATCGTAAGTGCCATTATAAAACCTTGAATAATTTTAATTGATATCCTTTTCATGACCATATTTTTCAAGAAAAATTCTTGCTCTAAGAGCTATTATTTCATTCACTTCTATAACCTCTTCTATTTCTTGAATCTCTCGAATTTATTGTACTAAATTGCCTTATTAATTTTATTCTCTTGATTGCAACTACTATTGTTTCCTATATTGGTACAGAGGCTGATATCACTTAGGCTAAAAATTCTAATAATATATTTTCATTTGACTTTCATGATTCAAGAAATTATATCTACAAAAATATGTAGTATGACCCATTTTTATGCATATATGATAAAATATTTATCTCCATTTTGACTAATGCCTTGATGATGATGATGATGTAGTATTACTCGGTATATTTTCTATAGATATAAAAGCATTATTAGTAATTTTTATCTTTGACTAAATTGTGCACCTCATATTCTTGAAGAATGTTAACTAAATCATCAAATGTAGTTTCATTATTCGATACTTGAAGTGAGGTAACTAAATGTTTGTAATTATTTGGAAGTGCTCTTGATGTTACTTGAACTAATAATTTATCTTCAAAATTTTCTCCTAGAGTTAATAATTTAGCTTTTATATCTACTATTCTTCAAATAAAGAGTTATATACTCTCACCACTATTCACCTTCAATAAATATAAATAAGATTTTAAATTCAAGTTGGTTGCTTTATTTTTCCTTTCAAAAAGTTCACACAATTTCTCCCAAGTTGTTGTTGAAGTCTGAGCTTCACTAATATATGGTAATATTTCATCAACTACCCCAAATGTAATTAGCATAAGTGATTTTGCATCACTTTCTTCAAATTTTTGTATTTCTCTTTCATCTTCAATAGGTTTTACCTTTGTCCCATTTACTATAGGCCATAATTTTTCTACAATGAGAATTGATCTCATTTTATTTTTCCAAGATGCAATGTTTATTCCTTTCAAGAGTTGACATTTTGAAAGAAATATCTTGTTATTTGACATGATGGAACTCATTAAAAAAAAATAGGTTTAAAAATATATTAATCAAATAAACTAATTTGCAAATTCAAAATTTTCAATTTTTTTGGAGTAGAAGTCTTTTTTGAATCACAAATTTCTAATTTACAAATTTTTAAACAATTAATAAAGTTTGAAAATTTTATTAAGTGAGGTTCGAGATGTAGACCAATTGTTTCATCCAAACCCTATAAGGTAGAGGTCCAAGGTTCAAATCTCGGGCCTCGTCGGATTGAACACTTGTCCCTTTCCTGGTGCTTTCAATGACGTAAAAGGTTTAAAATGATTGTGGCATGGTGGTTATAGGGGTAAACTACGCGAAGATCTGTGTGGTGGCTTCTAGGGCAGACAACACAAAATACTATGGTGGCCATAAAAGCTGGATAGCCTACCCGGATTCATGGTGGCTACCGATTCCACCTTGTAAATTCAAAAAAAAAAAAAATTATTAAGTGGCATTAGCTCAACTGGTTAAATTACTCAACATTTCGAGGAGGCTCAGGTTAAAATCTTGCCAAATGATACACAGATAATATCCAAGCTTTGTTGTAATACCATTATGTGGTAATGATGTAATATGCATGGGGCTCATTTCAATCCCATATAATCCATTGAAAAAAATAAAGTTTTAAAATTTTAATTTCTTTTTGGAGTAGAAATACTTATCTCTCCAAATATATCAAATTCAAATAAATTTGCAAATTTAATAATCAAAATTTTCTAAATATTTTGATGTAGAAGACCTTGTGTCTCCCTAATAATTTATCAAATTTGTAAAATTTTCTAATCAATCATTCAAATATAAAATTTTAAAATTTCCAAAAATTTATTTAAAGTTGAAAATCTTTTGAATCCCTAAATTTAAATTAGCAATATTCTACTTTTCCTCTTTTTTTCAAAAAGAAAATATAGAAGTCAAATATTTTTCTCTCCAATTATACTTTATAAAATTTAATAATGTTTGGTTTTTCTTTCTAAACTTTATTAAATTCTAAATATTATAAAATTATGTCACAATAAATTAAGTTTTAACCTTATGAATCCAATATTTAAAAAATATGAAGGCACCAAAGCATGTTGCTAAAAATTCCTACCTTGGCCACCATGTTGGATAAAATTGAATTCTCTTTTGTCATTATCAGGGCATTATGGTAAACTTATATCAAGAAAATGATGCATCTTGATAGGTATTACAATGCAAATCCAAATGTTACCTTGTTCTTTGCTTTTAATCATTTTAGGATTCCTTCAATCCACAATGGTCTCTATTATCCAATATCTTTTCAAATTACTATAGACACACTCTAAGAAAATTTCTTCTTGGGAATTTGTCTCTAGTAGTCATTGATTATCTCAAGCAATTGTACAGGTGCTCATTTTGGTTCTTCTTAATTTGTTGATATCTAGTCACACATTGATCTCCTCCTTAGCTAATTTTTTTTCTATGGTACGATCACTATAGATGTTTTTACCCTACATGCTCTTATTGTTGGCTATTTGTATGGGATAGTCAATGCTAGTGCCACTATTCTTTTATTTTGGCTATAAAATATAGTCTTGCATAGGTGCAACTCTTGCTTTACTTTTGGCTATGAAGCCAATAATCCCTCTAGCTAGGATCTTGTATATTGCTTCCACTCAAGGCTATGAATCAAATTGTCCCTCTAGTTAGGATCTTGTATATTGGTTTCACTCAAGGATATGAAGACAATTGTCCCTCATGTGATTATATTTTATAGTTCTTATACTCTAGGTAGTGAATTCAATATCCCTCTTATAGGGCTTCTTTCTGGTAATTCTAAAAAAATAATTGAAAGAAAATCTTTTGGAATGTCTCTTCTAATTTACAATCTTCTTCTACACTAGGTAGGATTAATTTGAAGATACTCCAACCTTGATGAATCTCTTTTTTTCTCTATTGGTTTGATTTCTAATATCATATAATATAATGGTATAATGAAATACCCAAATTTTGGTCTATGATTTCTTCATGTGGCACATAAAATTGTTTTTTAAAAATTCACACCAAATACTTCCTTTGATATAGCTTTAGAGATTACTCAAAGTAGCTCTAAATTTAACTCTTCTAGAAAGGAAAGAGTATAGTGACTCTAATACCATTGTTGGCGTTTTAGCTAGATTATCACAGGTTCCAATACCTAGGATCTTGAGTAGTTTCAAATATAAGAGAAATTTCTATATTAAATGACCAATATAATTAACATAAAATTCATAAAAATGACAATAATATGAACAAAAATGTCAATATAATTCATGTACAAACATGAAGAAACACTTATAGTAAATTTCTTAAAATATGCATACAAATTTCAATATTCTTAATGCTTGAATGTATCTAAGATACTTTGATAATCTTCAATTCATATACAATACACAAAGCTTTATCTCTATAATATAACCTTAATATATGACTCTTTAATACTTTATTATTGCTATCCTCTCACATATAGGAGATGCAACCTTTCCTATTCCATGCATAAGAAAAATCCTCTCATATCTTTTGTCTTCTCATCTTGCCACTTGTATACATGACTCTTGACTCTCTATTTACACACTTTATTCTATGACACTTGCACACTTTACTATATGACACATTACACACACCTACACACTCTATTACAAGACACTTTTGCACATTATCACTCTTTATATTTGTAGCACCCTAAAATTGGCACAGTAAAAATGCAATAATTACATTCACCTTAGTAAATAATTTAAAATTCAAATTTAACCTCCCAAACCGCCCGTTAACCATCGAGAAATCTGTTTCCCCATTTTTTGTGCTATTTTTAGAGGTTGTTTTGACCATTTGACGATATCATCGCCGATCAGACAATATCGCCCCAGATTTGACGATTTCGTCTAGACTAAGACGTCCAGACGATCTTGTCGCAAAACTAATTTTGCAAAGTTGGAATTTGTTCCAACGGGTCTCCAATCTGGGCAGAAGTGTGTCTGCGCTGTTGGGACCCTCCCCCCATTGGAGATCTCCCAAATTGGGATGATCTCCATCCTCCTAACTACTCCCCTAAGCCTATTTAGTCTCTAGGATTTTCCCTTCCCAACCCCTGGCCGAAATTCTCTGCAATTCAATTCCATATACATTAAATCATCTCTATCTTGCACTTGCACTAGTTCCACATCAATTTTGTTGTAGGTACAACACTGTTTTTCAGCCGAAGCCAGCACCTATCATCGTCGATGAACCTGTTCAGATCGGAGGTGAACCTGTCGAATTCGAGGCAATTTCATACTGATGCGAGACGATATCGACTATAGTCCGTATTAAAGCAATCAGTGCCTGAAGTTTGCGTTCCTCAACCCTTTTTATGTCATTTTATTCTGTAAATTAGATAATATATTCAATGTTTTATATTATCTTGCATTTGGAGTTCACCCATTTAGATTAAGTGCATAATTAAATCTTAATTATCATCAAATTAGCATAATTCATTTCTGTTTCTGTGTTTAAGTTGCAGTTTGATTACATTGCTGCCATTTTATATCATTTCCCTCTGTTAGCACTATAGTATTTTTTGTATTTTGCATCTGTTTTCGATTTTGCAGGTCTTTGACAAATTCGTCAGACAAATTCTTCAGATCTCAGATGATCTTGTCTGATTGCAGATGATTCTGTTGAATCTCAGACGATCTAGACTACTTCAACATTAGAATCTTCTTCAGACATCTGGATCAAGTATTCCTCATCTTGCATTTTGTACTCTCTCTATTTCTATCTTTAAATCTATTTTCTGTATTCATTGAACTTGCATTTTCATATAGATTAATATAGATTCATTCAGCCAAACCTAGGATATGAATGCTTAAGGTTAAAATGAACACATTTAAACACATTCCAAAACCTAGGCATGGAAACTGTCATCAAATGTTTCCTGGTGAACCCACCATCCGTCAAAAAATCATCAAAATACACCTCCCTTGAGAGGCGGGACCTTCGCAAAGTCCTCTCAGTCCAAGGTACCACACCATCCTTTTCCCATACTCCTTCCGGACGTGGATCCAATAGCCTGAAGGTAGGGATGCGAAAATTTTGGAGCGATACATTTTGGTGAACCCAACGTGAATGCATCATAACCTTTTGAAAAACAAAAACAAAAACAAAAACAAAAAATATATAGAACAACTAAAACTTAGATGCATTTTAAAACATTTAAGTTTGAAAACATGTTTAGATGGTAGCTCCTAAGAAAAGGTTAGCAGTTACTATAAACGTAGAAAACCAATTGGCAGCCATAGAAGTTAATTATGTCCTTAGTGTGCCTGAAACGAGTAGAAATCAATTCCTGTGGAACGAACTTGATAGGAGACTTAGTCTCATTTCATCTAGGTCCACACAACTTAAGCAAATCAAGAGGCTAGTCCTAGATAGAATCCTAGATCCTCATAAATTAGTTTTTTATCATGAACTTCAGAGAGCCTGCCATAGATGGTTAGCCTATAGGAGAGCTTTAGTATCTTCAAAATTGTTCACCTTCGAGGAATACCTCGAGAACGCAGCCATTGTGCACCAGTTCCTAGGTTGTGTAGAAGACCAAGAGGTTGTTCTTACATATAGGGAAATATGGAATAGATTTCTACGAGCTATGTTATATCGATAGTATTGCCACGAAATTTACTTTTATCAACCAGCATCTGAAACAGACAACATCACTATAGCTCTTTTCATCAAATTTTTAAAAGAAAACTTTCAATTTGAAGAAGAACATTTCATGACTCCTGAACAACTCGAACCTATCAATGATATTCATAAGTTGTTTATAGAAAATTAAATTATTACTTCAGTAATTATTTCTAGCATTTATTGTGTTATTTGCTGTCTTTATTGTATTGTTTCAAAAAAAACTAAAAAACTAAAAAATCAAAAAACTTAGAAAAAACTTAAACATTTCATTTTCAAATATTGTAGTAGGTATATAGTAAATATATACCTCTTAATTTTTGCATATATATATATATATATATATATATATAAATATATATATATTTGCTGAAATCAAAACTTAGCACCATGCCTAAACTTAGGAATGGTAAAGAAACTTTAGGGGAAGGGGAAGATTGGTTACAAGATACAACTAAAGACCCAAATGTCCTTCTTGGAGATACAAATCCGGAAGGAGAAACTCTAGGTCAATCAGATGAAGACTTAGGTGAAGATAAGGAACAAGAAGGAAGTGTTAAAGAGGATGGATCCTCATCCCCTAGAGTAGCTCCTAATGGAACTATTGCCTTTGACAATGCAGAGCATTTCAAGAATTTTTTCATAGATAACATTGATGACCTTAATGTGGCAATTCACCTTAATAAAGGGAAAATCAGTGATGCTCAAGCAGCTATAGAATAGGTTTTTAATATGCGCATTAATCCCTTGTCTTTCATTGATCATGAAAGTGACAATGTTGGGCCATCCAATACGGATATGGTCACTATGGCTCAAAACATGTCAAAACAACAGGTTACCCAACCTCCTAAGGAACCTGTTATTCAACCTAAAATCACTCCCACACAAAATAAACCTTCCTTCACTACTTTTTTTCGCCAAACTATTGAGCAATATGCTTCAAATAAACAAAAACCTAAAACAAAGCCAAATACAAACTTTCAACAATCCAGAATACAACATAATCCAACTTCAAAATTCCTCCATAATACTTTTCCTACCAATACTTTACACAACAGTAACATGGCATCTAATCTGCATGTTCCTCCATCCTACGCCCATAAAACCCATGTCAATGCCCTACCAAACCAATATGGGGGGCAAACTAGTAATCTGGAAGCCATGGTGAAAAAATTGGCTTCACGTATGGACCAGATAGATCCCTATCGTCCCTCGTATAATTATCGAGAGATCTATAGTCAACCTTTGGATCCCATAGTTGTAGCTCAACCATACCCTAAGCATTTTCCCATGCCCGTCCTGCCTATATATAAAGGAACCGAAGATCCCATAGAGCATCTACGCATGTTTAGGATAGCATGTCACGACATATCGCATGATGACTTGCTATTACTAAAAATGTTCCCAAAAAGTTTAGGTGGGATGGCATTAGAGTGGTACTATCATTTGCCCACTCATTCTTTGAGAAACTTCAAAGAAACAGCTGAATCATTTGTCCATCAATTTAGTGCCTACATCGAGAGGCATGTAACTATTAAAGACCTATACAATTTAAAACAAGACAAGGATGAATGTTTTGCTGATTTCTTAGCTAGATGGAGGTAATTGATAGTAAAACTGCACTTTGTGCTACCATATAGGGAAATGTTGGACATTTTCATCAACAATTTACAAGAACAGATATCTTATGAGCTATCAACCGCTACTTTAACTACCTTCGATCAAGCTATAGATTTAGCTCGAAGAGTAGAAGATGCCCTCATTAGGAGAGGCCAAATTAGGAAGAAGGATGATGAGAAAACATCCAGGAGTCACTGACAGCAGAAACGTTGCTAATATCAATGCAACGAAGACAACAGAAAAATTTGTATTGAAACCTCCTGTCAAGCCTCCTCGAGAATTCACTAGATTAAACCAACCTTTATCAACTATTTTACCTCAATTGCTCGAAAGGGGTTTGATCCAATTAATAGCTATCCGGGAACCTGACCCAACTATACCCGGATACAGAGATGACTTGCACTGTGATTTCCATAGAGGACCTAGAAATTCTACCAACACTTGTAAAATATTGAAACATAAAATACAAGATTTGATTGACAATAATGAAATGGAAGTACAAGCCTTCCAACCTAAACAAAACCTTCCTAATAATACTCAAAAGACCATTCCCCAAAATCAAAATCAAAATGCCAATCAAACTCTAGACATATTTCAACACCCTTTACCAAGACATGGTAAAGAGGTAGCCAATCAAATCGAACATCATAATGTTCCCCCTCCTACCCAATATGTAGTAACCATTAGCGGACAATTACCTATTCAGGATCCTCAAATAATTGACACGACCTTATCCCTGGTTACGACCAGGCCCTTACATAATTTTCAAACTTCTGATTCTAGTGATATAGAATCAGATAGTGAAAGTGAACTAGACATTACTTCAAACCAATCGAATAGTTCTGAAAATGAATCATATCCTATTCAACCAGTCATAGATGCTAATGTTCCAGAAGAACCATTCCCTAGAAGAGTCACTACTCGACCCTCTTATAATATATTTCTTTCTAATGAACAATCCATTAATGCTCAATCGAGACCAGTTCAACGTCTTCACTATAACATCATAGGTACCATTGGAGTCGTTACTTGACAACAAACTCAAAACTCTCAACAAGAACCAAATCAGAACGATGGATCAGCTCCATTCGTTTTGAAAAATCCCAATAAAGGGAATCATGCTCCTAATGTTCAATCTAAACCCCCTTACAACATTAATGAGCAATTGTCTAACACTACGGCCAGAATTTCCCTCTTAGATTTATTAAGATCCTCTCCCACCCATAGGGATGAGTTGATGCTTACATTGAGCCCAATGATGGTACCTCAAAACATTCAACCTGAAGCTATGGCAAATACTATCATCACTCGAGAGATTGATTGTATTGACTTCCGGGATAAAGATATCCCACAACACAGTTTACATAAGGACAATCCCTTATACATTATTGCTTTAATTGGAGATGTAGCTGTCAAACGAGTTTTTATTGATAATGGCTCATCTCTAAACATTTGCACCTTTGACTTCTACCAACATTTGGCTTTAGAAGTGATGAAATGAAAAAAACTGATATGATTATCAAAGCTTTTAATGACGAAACACAAGAAATGTGTGGAGTTATTACCCTACCATTGCAAGTTGGTCCTAGAACCCTAGAAACAATCGTGTTTATTGTACATTGTCCAACATCGTACAATATACTTTTGGGTCACCCTTGGATCAACGCCATGCGAGCGGTCCCATCAACCTTACACCAATGTGTTAAATTTGAATTCAAAAATCAGTTGGTCACTATTCATGGTGACCCTAGACCTTTTGATATGTGTGCTTTGGCAGAACCTGTTGAAGTGCAATTTTGCCTAGCTCTGTCATCCACACAACCTAGTTCTTATTTTTCATCTAAAACTGTGAAACATAAACCCATAACTTCACCTATTTCCCCTCCATTAACTTCATTCTCCTATATAGATCAACAACCCTCTAAAAAAATTATTTTAGAACCTCAAACAGATCTTAATTATACAACCAATCCTTCAAGTTATATCCTTATAAATTCAAGACCTATAGACACATCTATCATACCTTCCACAATTAAAGACATAGGTAATAAGCCTTCTACATCTTATGCCCTTTCTGATGAACTTTTACCAGATTTATCTACAACCTTAATATCAAAAAAAATGAATGCTTTCATGCAAGATTCAAACCTTTTAAATAACTTGCTGCCATCTCCTCGTACTTTGGGCCTCCCACAACCTATGGGAAGTACTTACCAAGTCGAGAGTTGTGCCTTCATTTATAAAGGATATGACTAGGGAAGAATCCCTCGGAATATCAAAACTCACCATGAAGGATACGCTCGGTGTTATTTTACCAATGATTATATTAAAGCTAAACCCATGATGCTTAAAATGGGATATGAAGGGAAATGCTTGGGACCTTTCCAAAATGGCATGAAAGAACCTTTCGAGGTAGAACCGTGGCCTGCCCGCTGTGGTGTGGGCTTATTTCCTAGTAAGGGTCAACCCTTTCCTTTTGAGGATGATGATCATCTCATATGCTATCAAGATTATATGGATAGGCATTTTGATTTGCCTCTTAAAAATCAGTCGTTTTCATGCAACATGTTGTCCATAGCATACCCTGAAATGATTGCCGACCCCGATGAAGAGTTGGAAGGAGATATCTTCCATGATGTCTCTGTTGAAGAGATGTTACACAATGGATTTTATTTTGATGGTTCTATACCAACTATAGCTCAACTTGAAACCACTAATCCTCAGAATGAATTATCTAAATTAACTTTACAAGAATTACAAGAATTGGGCGTTTCACCCGCCCCACCTAATTTTGAAAGAGATCTACACATGGAGGTAGAAAATGTCATTAAAATTAACATTGGAATTGAGGACAATCCTCACATAATCAATATTGGATCAGAATTAAGTCAAGAAAAACAAGAACAATACATCGCATTCCTTAAAGAGTATGAAGATGTCTTCGCTTGGACATACGAAGATATGCCAGGTCTAGACCCTTCTGTAGTCATGCATCATCTAGTAGTCCATCCGGATGCTAAACCTGTCAAACAAAAACTCAAAAAAATGCATCCCAAAGTGGCTCTGCTAGTCAAAGGGGAGTTAGAAAAACTCTTGAATGTTATCTTTATACAAGCTATTGATTATGCTAAATGGATCTCAAATGTAGTTCCAGTCACCAAGAAAGAAGCTACCAAAGTTAGGGTTTGCACGGACTTTAGAGATATTAACGCTGCATGCCCTAAAGATGACTTTCCTCTTCCAAACATGGACCAAATCATTGACTTCACTACCGGAAGTGGGATGATGTCCTTAATGGATGGATTATCTGGTTATAATCAGATCAGGATAGCTCCTGAAGACCAGGCTAAAATAGCCTTTATTACCCCCTAGGGTACCTTTTTTTGGAAAGTGATGCCATTTGGATTAAAGAACGCCGGTGCAACTTATCAACGAGCTATGACCTACATTTTTCATGATATGATGCATGATATCCTACATGATTATGTGGATGATATTATAGCTCGCTTTATTATTGAAAATAATCATTTAGATGATTTAAGGAAAGTCTTTAATCGATTACGAGAATATCTCATTCGATTAAATCCAACAAAATGCATATTCGGAGTTAAATCCGGCAAACTTTTAGGGGTTTTAGTTTCTTTATGTGGTATTGAAATCAACCCTCTCAAGATTGCGGCCATCATCGATATGCCTACACCGACTAATATATCTGAGTTATGAAGTTTACAAGGTAAGCTTCAAGCCATCCGTCGCTTCATCGATAAGCTGGAGGATAAAACCGGTCCCTTTCTTAAACTCCTTAAGAAGGATGTCCCCTTTAATTGGGATACCGAATGTAGAGAAGCTTTTGAACTTCTCAAACAATACCTCCTTAATCCACCTGTGCTTTCACCACCTAAATCTGATCGCCCATTTCTCCTATATATTTCATCTTTAGATTCTGCCTTAGGGGCTATGTTAGCCCAACTTGATGATGAAAAGCGAGAACATGCTAATTATTATACTAGCCGAACCTTCATCAGTTATGAAACCTACTACACAGCATTGGAAAAACTATGTCTAGTAGTCGTGTTTGCTACGCAAAAATTATGACATTATATGCTTAGCCAAAAAACTTATGTCATTGCTAAATATGATCCCTTAAGGTATCTCATGAGTCAACCTTATTTATCGGGTCACACAGCCAAGTGGGTTCTTGCTCTAAGCGAGTTTGATCTCACATTCATAGGATAGAAGTATGTTAAGGGTCAAATCATAGCAGATCAATTAGTTGCTACACCCTTAGAGTCTACCCATTCCCTCATCATCGAGTTTCTAGATGAATGCCTTCAATTAGAGGCAGACCATCCTGAACAATGGTCCTTATACTTTGATGGAGCCCGATGCATGAGTGGGGCTGGTGCGGGTATTATTTTAATATCTTCGCAAAAACATCTTATTCCTCTATCCTTCAAACTGACCTTTGCTTGCACCAACAATACTGCTGAGTATGAAGCTCTAATCCTTGGATTACGAGCTACTCTAGCACTAAAAATTAAACATCTTTTAGTTTTTGGTGATTCCCAACTGGTTATAAACTAAATTAATGAAGTTTATCAAACCAAAGATGATAAACTGTGCCCATATAAGGCCTATGTTTTACAATTAATGTCCCTATTCAATCAAGTCACCTTGGAAGCTATTCCTCGAACTAGCAACCATGCAGCTGATGCTATGGCCGCAACTGCATCTCTCTTGCCCTTGGAGTTAGATGACGAATATGCCACTATCATTATTCGTCGACTCTAGGAACCCACCTCAAATAAGTCATGCTTAGAGCCTTTGGATGTGTTTCTAATCAATGAAACTACTCCTGAGCCTTGGTATACAGACATATTTGATTTTCTTCAAAATGGGACTTTCCTTGCCAATTCGAATAGAAACCAGCCAAGTCAATTCGTCATAATTGGCAATACTTTATATAGGAGATCTTTTGAAGGTATCCTATTAAGATGCTTAAACTTAGAAGAGTCTAAATCAGCCTTGAGTGAAGCCCACAATGGATCTTGTGGAGGACACTTTAGTGGTAGTGTTATTGCTAAAAAGCTCCTTCGGATAGGATACTTTTGGCCTACCATGGAAATGGATGCACATGAATATGTGCACCATTGCGACAAGTGTCAAAAACATGCTGACCTTGTCCATGCACCTGCACAAGAGCTGCAGGCTATTTCATCTCCATGGCCCTTTTCTAAATGGGGCTTGGATATTATTGGCAAAATCAATCCTGTGTCATCTGATGGACACAAGTTCATCATAACTGCCATTGAGTATTTCACGAAGTGGGTTGAAAATATGCCTTTAGCTTCCTCGCACCGGCACACAAGTTTCTAAATTTATTTTTAATCAAATCATTTGCAGGTTCAAAATTCCTGCCAATCTCATCTCTGACAATGGAACTTGCTTCAAAAATAAAGATGTTAAAAAATTATGTCAAAAATATAAGATTCAACATCACTGGTCCACTCCCTATTATCCTCAGGGTAATGGTCAAGCAGAAGAATCTAACAAAACCCTAATCAAAATTCTCAAAACATTGGTCAATAAAACTGGCCGTGACTGGCACATTCAATTATATCCAGCCTTGTGGGCCTATCGAACTAGTGTTCGAACCCCCACTGGAACTTCACCATTTGTTTTGGTGTATGGTGCTGAAGCAATTTTTCCATTTGAATTGGAAGTTCCTTCTTTGGCTCTGCTACTTCAAGATACCGAAGTAGGAGATGAATATCGTGTCTGGCAGACTCAATCAGTTGGAACTCCTAGATGAAAAATGCATCAATGCTTTGGAGCATATCCGTGCTTACCAAAACAAGCTTAAAAGATCATATGCTAAGAAAGTTCGTCATCGCTCCTTTGAGATTGGCGACCTTGTTTTAAAAGAAAATCAAAAAAATACAAATGCAACTAAGGAAATTAAAGGTAAATTCGAGCCCAATTGGCTTGGACCATACATTATTACTGCTAAATTTGAATCAGGAGCATATAAATTATCTACCTTAGATGGTAAAGAACTTAAAGAACCCATGAATATTTTGCATCTTAAACGTTACTATGCATAAATCTGGTCATTTCATCCATGTATATATTTGTTCAAAATTACTATCTTGTATTTCTTTCAATTTATTCAAAAAAACACCAAAAACATTCATAAATCTCCCAGAAAAATCTTCAAAAACTATCTATTGCATTTATTTAAAGCACTTGTTAAATTGTTTACTCAAAAACAAAAATCAAAATAATGATAAAAACAGCTATATGCTTGACTCTTTCGAAACCAAAACAATATACAGAAGAAAGAGAGAGTCAACATTCTCCAAACTTCTCAAAAAAATCATTTATATATATTTTCTTACAATTATTGTAGTTATATGTTTCAACTTATTTTGGGATAAATTAGCATTTATTTCGAATCCCTCACTTGCACACTCACAAAAAATAAATATTTTGATTTTATCTGGCATGATTACTAATCTCTCTTATATCAAAGTTCACAAAATTCAATTAAATAAATTTTGAGCATAGAAAATTGATCTTGTTATTTACTTAAACCAAGCACATCTTTTCACAATAAAATGATTATATTTGTAATTTCCATGTTTTTCTACATAGTAGAACTGATTTCTTGAGCGAAAAGTTTCCCCTGCTATCCTATCATGCACATGGTCTAGAATCTTTGAGAATTGGCAAAAGGACAAGCTCACCCCTACCCAGAATAAAAATCCCTTGCTCTACAGTTAATCCGAGCAAGTATCCCTAGCAAATAAAAAGAAAAAGAAAAGAAAAATTCAAGGAAAAGAGAAAAGAAAATGTTATTCTATATCATTCTAGCAATATTTCAAGCACTATCTCAAAAATCAAGCAAAAGAAAAATAAGCAAAGTTCAAAAGAAAGCAAGAAAGCAATAAAATACCTTTCCCTACCCTTTGAAAAGAAAATAAGGGTTGATGAGCTTGAATCCCTGGAATTCTCAATTATTCGAAAACTGTGAGGTAAGCCCCATAACAAGTGGTTTGTGCCCAACCTGCTTGGCCTTGGGTAACTCCTAGCGTGGTGATATGTCTATCACATTAGCGACCTTCTTTTGTACATACCTATATCTGCTTATGGATTAGCTAGCTTTTGATAATCTGATCTACATAGTAGCCTAGTATGGTTATATGCATCTACATCATGGTTAATGAACACTTATTTGGTTTCTTCAAATCACTTGTATCATAGTATCTTGCTCAAAACTGGTAAATGAACAATGCAATTGCACACACATTTGTATTTGAGAGATTTCGTGTATCATTATGATAAATCAAGATCAGAAATGAATTCACATATGCACATGGGATTCCTTATAAATCTAACTTTTGTCTTCAAAATAATTTGAAATATTATTTTTGCAACTTGTTTGGAATAAATCAAGTACAATTGTTTACCATAAATACAACTATATAATAGAAAAATCAAAAATTTCTTTCAAAACTATACAATAAAAACATATACATATATATCTGGTTGACTTTCACGACGATGGTATAGTTTCAAAACCCAAATTGAAATATTATGCCTAGCGCAAGTCCTCATTTTCATATTTTCTGTTCATCAAAAATCAACCATGCAATAAAACTATTTTTTTGGATTTTCGTGATAATGGTATAAGTCTATACCTACATATTCTATGCCTAGTGCAAACCATTGTAACAATTTTTATTCCCCATTTATTCAAAAATCATGAAAACCATATGGCTTAATTCATTATGTTACACAAATTATGCTTTTCCAAAGCAAACACATTTTCATTATTTCATGTCATTATGTCAACCTTTAATTTTGCAATGATGGTATAATTCCTAAGGAATTATCCAAAAAAAAATTTATCACCCTTAGGAATTTATGCCTAGCAAAAATCATTTTAAAACATCATTTCATGCACAAACATTTTTATGAAAATCTGAAAACAAACCATCATCATCATTATCATTTGCACTATCACAACAAAGTCTTAAGACAATCTCTTAAACACTCTTTTACTTTTAACAATATTTCTATCCTGGGATTAGCTTGACGACCGAGTGAGCAGTGACTCCGTGAAATGGTCTATAATAGCGATAATGTCCTTTGAAATTATTGTTAGAAGTCTCTTTTTATTTTTTATTTTTATCACATTTCATCATAAACAATCAATTTGTTACATCAGATTATTTCATTTAAAAATATTACACGCATGACATTCAAATTATAATATCTCCAATGACATAATTACATCCAATTATCAAATCAATCAATCAAAACATAAAAGCATCATAAACATACACAAAGACACAAGTCATATGATCAAAAATTTCTCATATATATATATCAACATATGTACATCATCAAAACTAGATTGGTATGCCATAATCTGTACCTCGGCATACTCAATCCTCTATCAAAAATAATCATATCATAAAAATGTCAATCCCACCCTCTAGCCTCGAGAGCCTCTTGTGCTCTCTGCATCATCTCCTCCCCCGCCCTGAGGTGGAGGAGGTGGCCCCATCGTCGTCTGTGTAGTCCTTGTCCTCGATCGAGACGTAGTCCTCGAGGACCCAATCCTGATAGGGTCAGCAATGTCGGCTGGCAGCTATACCCTCTGACCCTCTGGCACCATCTGGAAGTAGATGCGCAGGTAAAACGCGGTCTAAGAAATCAACCGCGCTAGCTCTTATGTGCTTTCCCCTCTGCCCCATGCCCTGAGGCATGCAATCTCATCCCGTAGCTGTGATACCTCAGCCTGGTGTTGTGCAGCCGCATCCTATAGCGTTTGCACCTGAGCCTGTAGACAATCTCTCTCCGCCTAGAGAGTAGCCATCTTGCTACTCTCTCCTGTGTCCACACCCTTGCCCTTATTGGGCGATGGTTGCCTCTGTGGAGATGGGGGTCTCACCTCCCTCCTCTCCCTCTCTCTCTGTCATGGCCACTCTTGTGCCTGTGGCCGCCTCACCTCTCTCCCGTCGTGACCCTGGGCTGCCTCCATCACCGCCTGGTGCTGCCTCCCTATCCAACGCACAACTACGTGGATAGGAACCTATGCCCTCGTCATCCGAGGAGGGCGGATGCCTGTGTACCAGGCATCGTAGCCATCGGCTACCCCTGCGTCATCCCCATCCACTGGCTAGATGGGGGCATCATTTGTGTCCTAGCTCCAAAATCGTTGCATGTCTAGAGCCCCACTAACTATAGTGTTATCTCAGACAGTCTGAGAAAAATCATAGTCTCTGAGGGATGGGATCCCCTACTGTAGACCGAACTACCTCAAAACTCGGTCGTACCTATGGAGCTCCACCTCTCCCCTCTCCATCCTTAGCCAGCAAACTCGCCTGATGTGAGCCAGCTCCTGTCCATCCTCTGGCAACCCTGGATGCTCTCTCCATGGCCTCCAGGTGATCTGGTCTGGGACTAGGTCATCCAATAGCCTCTGGGACATCGACAAGCCGATCCGCCACTGTGACCCTCTTCGAAGCCACCAGTAGAAGACTCGGGGCCTCTCCCCGTCAACCCCTATCAGAGGAATCCCTACCGGCCTTCGCACCGCAATGATCTCCCAGCACCAAACCTGTAGTAGCAATGTCATAACTAGACATCGATCGCCCTTGTACACGACCCCATACAGGATCCTGTACAACCGGCATAGAATAAAACTGCCCCAAGCAAACCTATAGCTGTGGTCTCTCATATCGTAGATCACATCTGTGAGCATCCATGGCACCTTGCACCCGCTCTGGTGGCATAGCAGAAGTCCACCAACTACTCCAGCTAGAACTCGTGTGAGTGTAGATGCCCTAGGCATCTGGAATAGTGCCTCGATGTTAACTTCGCCCTTTTCTAGGGCGAAGCTCAGGTCATTGCACAACCGTCCCATAGCACGGCCTTGATTGGCCATAGGATTCATGAGCCATCCTTGTATGGGGATTCTCAGAATCCTCCATATCTCCTCTAGTGTGGGAGTCATCTCCCATGTCGGTAGCCGAAAACATGAAGACCTCGGATACCACCTCTCTGCTAGGGCCGTCAGTAGCCCCATGTCTGTAGATACTTGTGGCATTTCTACCACATGCAGTAAGCTAGCCTGTGCCAACTGATCTCACTCTACCTGTGTTAGAGCGGCCAAGTTGTCTCTCAAACCTCCATATTTCCATTCTCTACTCTTTAGTAATCCTCTCTGCAAACATAAACAACAAAACAATAAACAATCATTAATCAACAATTCAAATAATCAATAATGCAAATTAAAAATTCAACTTTGGATGATATCGCCCACTATTGGACGATATCGTCCCAAATTTGAGCATAATGTTTCCGATTTTGTAGTTTGAAATCGTCTCTAATTTGACTAAATCGTCCCCCTTTCGATGATTTTGTCGAAATAGGGACGATTTCGTCCCGACGACGTCGACGGACCAAAAATGGCCGCGATGCTCAAAATTCATCTAAAATTCATCTAAAAAACATGTAAAGTTAAAATTAAAGCATTCTAGATCAGTCTGGACTCTTACCCGTAGACCGCGTCGGACCTCTGTTGATCTGTGCGTCGTCTCCATGATTTTTGCTTCCGTAGCTCTAAAACCGGAAAATGAACAAGAAAAGGAATTAGGGTTTTACCCTATTTTTCTTAATTTTATTCAAAAATATTTTTTTGCTTTTCGCGTTTTTACCTCAAACGTTCGATTTGGGTAAAAACACGGAGGGGGCACCATAGTAAGCTGTCATACGATTCGACCAAGAATTGTCGCCTAAAAATGGGAATAATTTTTACTTTCTCGTAGATCGAGAAGAACTCATCTTTAACGCATTTTCTTCAAAAAATTCGCTAAAGAGGGGGCAAAATGTAGCACCCTAAAATTGGCGCAGTAAAAATGCAATAATTACATTCACCTTAGTAAATAATTTAAAATTCAAATTTAACCTCCTAAACCGCCCGTTAACTATCGGGAAATCCGTTTCCCCCTTTTTCGCGCCATTTTTAGAGGTTGTTTTGACCGTTTGACGATATCGTCGTCGATCAGACGATATCGCCCCAAATTTGACGATTTCATCTGGACTAGGATGTCCAGACGATCTTGTCGCAAAAATAATTTTGCAAAGTTGGAATTTGTTCCAATGGGTCTCCAATCTGGGCAGAAGCGTGTCTGCACCGTTGGGATCCTCCCCCCATTGGAGATCTCCCAAATTGGGATGATCTCCAACCTCCTAACTACTCCCCTAAGCCTATTTAGTCTCTAGGATTTTCCCTTCCCAACCCCTGTCCGAAATTCTCTGCAATTCAATTCCATATACGTTAAATCATCTCTATATTGCACTTGCACTAGTTCCACATCAATTTTGTTGCAGGTACAACACTTTTTTTCAGCCGAAGCCAGCACCTATCATCGTCGACGAGCCTGTTTATATCGGAGGCAAACCTGTCAAATTCGATGCAATTTTGTACTGATGCGAGACGATCTCGATTGTAGTCCATATTAAAGCAATCAGTGCCTAAAGTTTGCGTTCCTCAACCCTTTTTCTGTCATTTTATTCTGCAAATTAGATAATCTATTCAGTGTTTTATATTATCTTGCATTTGGAGTTCACCCATTTAGATTAAGTGCATAATTAAATATTAATTATCATCAAATTAGCACAATTCATTTTTGTTTCGTGTTTAAGTTGCGCTTTGATAACATTGCTACCATTTTATATCATTTCCCTCTGTTAGCACTGTAGTATTTTTTGTATTTTGCATCTATTTTTGGTTTTGCAGGTCTCTGAAGAATTCATCAGATCTCAGACGATCTTGTCTGATTGCAGATGATTCTGTCGAATCTCAGACGATCCATACTGCTTCAACATCAGAATCTTCTTCAGACATCCGAATTAGGTATTCCTCATCTTGCATTTTGTACTCTCTCTATTTCTATCTTTAAATCTATTTTCTGTATTCATTGAACTTGCATTTTCATATAGATTAATATAGATTCATTCGGCCAAACCTAGGATATGAATGCTTAAGGTTAAAACGAACACATTTAAACACATTCCAAAACCTAGGCATGGAAACTGCCATCAAATGTTTCCTGGTGAACCCACCATCCATTGAAAAATCATCAAAATACACCTCCCTTGAGAGGCGGGACCTTCGCAAAGTCCTCTCAGTCCAAGGTACCGCACCATCCTTTTCCCATCCTCCTTCCGGGCGCGGATCCAATAGCCTGAAGGTAGGGATGCAAAAAATTTGGAGCGATACAATATTTGTACACATAATTAAATTACATGTGCACATCCTACACATGAACACTTACATAAAGTGGAAATATAAATCACACTCCTAGACTATAGACTCACACCCTAATATATTACATATTTACATTTATACCATGAAGGTACCATGGGGGTACATTAGAATATACAAAATAATATAATATTCTCCAACAATAACACCTACATCATACGGTAGTCCTCCACATAATGCACAATATGGTTGTAAAATTTAGCACTAATGCTTTTAGCAGCATATTTTAATTGTAAATTAAGAGAATGGTATATTTGGGGAGATTGGGACTATTTGGCCATCAAAATAGTGGTATATAATCTCAAATGATATCATACCCCCTAGGTATGACACTTATTTTCTATCTTAGTTCTTTAAATTTAGATATTGCCATGATTATTTAAATCTAGGGAGGAAACTCCTTGTCAATAGCCTACCAAATAACCATATAAGGAAAAAACAACCTCATATAGATAGGTAACCTTCATCTAAGACTCCTAATGACTTTAATTCCCCAATCCACATGCCTAGTACCACCATTTGAGGAACCCACTATCTCCCACCTCACATCCCCATAGATTTGATTTTCCCTCCCTCATTCCATCCATCCCTAAATTCCATGTAACCCAAGATCACCCTCCTTAGTAGCTAAATCAAGAGCATTTGATCATGAACTACCAACTAGTTCCAATGACCTATCTTGGTCATCAATCCAAGAAATATTGTTGGTCTCTAATAGGGACATAAATGGAAGAAGTGACTATGGTACTAGTCCAATGTCAATTCATCTACACCCTAATGACCACTCCATTAGAATACGTTTTGGTCACATGGGAATAAAAGGGAATATATGACATAGACAATTGAACCTACTAGTCTCTACTAAATAGGTATAAGAGTTTATCAAACTTTAAAAGTGCAAATAGACCCAATATATCTAAGGGTTTCTAGGAAAATGGAGTGACCAAATAAAAAGGAGGATAAACTATCATGAGTGTTCTGAGACCATGGATACTAAATTATTTGGTGAACATAAAAAATAACACTTAGATTCCCCTATATGTTTTCAAACCAATAGAGGAGTAATTTAGATCTTGGTCACAACTAGAATTCCTAATAGAAAAAGACCTAAAGGAAACCTTGATAGAATAGGGAAGGGATGAGCTTGAGCTAGACATGTAAACTAAAACAAAATCCTTCTAGCTAACTTTAATATGTAGGGGAAAGATATTACAGAGTTGCCTAATTGATCTCATACTTATCACCTCTGGATTACCAAAAGTAGTGGTGGGTGCATTAAAGTTAGCTCTGTGACTAACCAAATAGGCAAACATACAACTAGGAAAATTCCCTAACCAGGTGATCAAACTTCTAGTACTAATAAACAATTGTCTTTGCAGAAACTTTGACATAAAATCAAGAGACTATCAAAGCAATATCAAATCCAAAGAAATCCTCTTGCATGCAACATGCTATGAATATGGGGATAATATACTAAATGGCTTGGTTTCTAGAAGCAACCTAATAGAGGAGGAAGGGAAAACCCAACCCAAAGATAAAATACTCTAGACCTACATGCATAGGTGTTAGGTTACTAAATTCTAGAACTTTAGTTCTATCAAGACCTTTTTCCATACTGGTATGATGTAGGCACCCAGTGCAAGAAGTGAACCATTGGCCCTCTTGGCCTTTGTACATAAAAATGAATTTTAAAATTAAAATAAATCAATTACTATTTTATGCACTTATTTAGTTGTTGCAAGACATGAGTGAGTTTGGACTCATATTTAAAAGGATTGATATCACACATGCTTGAAGGACAAGGTTGACAAGGCCAAGGTATGCATGCCAACCCTCTTGAGATTAGTATTGAATTCCATTTGATCAAAAGGACAACTATCATAATTAGGTAAAAGAAAAAATGAAGTATGATGACATCACTTACTTTTAAAACATGAGGAAAAAGATTCTTCCATACCAAGATATCATTATAAGATCAAAGAAAAGTGCCATGAACCTTAGGATTCATCCCAAGTGATGAGGTATATAAAAAGAGTCATCCCCCTTGCCTATTTTTTAGAGTATTGAGCAAAATCACCTTTGATGCTATCCTTTCCCAAATTCCATACTTGTTGTAAAAGCCTCAATATTTGCCCTCATTCAAACTCCATTCCCAATGGCCAAGGCCCTCATATCTAGATTCCTTAACTCCTACTAGTAGTATTTCCACTATGACTCACCAAAGTAGTAGTGAAAAGTCACTACACCAATAACATCCTATAGAAGAAGGTAATTTTGAAGTAAGTGGGGAAAATCAAGGTAACCAAGTAGGAAAATGCAAATGAAAGCTCCCCTTCCTCAAGAGGATCTTGACACTTAAAGAGTAGTCATATGTGGAGCAGCTTGGAGATATAAAGTTGTAAAACTTTTTCTAAACTTTGGGGAATATTGGAACTTGCAAGGTCCACCTTAGGATCCATGACAAAGGAGTTGTATAGAGCACAAGAGAAGAAGAAAACCTAGAGATAGTCCCACTAGAACTTAAGATCTAGTAGCTTTAATTATCACTTGGATGTTAATGGAATAGCAAGGAATGGGTCAGTGATAAAAGGTATATTCCCCAAAAATACAAAAGGTGGTGACCACAACCTCTAAATGATGCACTAAAAATGGAATTAATCAAAGGGACCTATCAATATCGTAGACGAGAAAAAGTGTTGGTTATCATCAGAACTACTAGACCAACCTTTGCAACTAAACACCAGTGAAGGGATGATATTTTGATTCTAACTCTAAAACTTCATAATTAGACATAATATCCTAGGGGATAGTCAGAGCCTTTAATATTGTGACACGAAAGAGAACCCAAGTGGAAACACCAAGTACAAGATCTTAGTGAAGAAGAATCCAAAGGATCTAATCATAGGAGATTTATAGTACGAAGTAGATTGATTGCATGGAAAGAGTCCCATAAATCCAACCTACTAATAATATTTATTGCTATGAACTTGTAGAACCTCAAATATCATTCAATATTGATGTCGATTAGCTTAGGAAATTTTGAATTGAACAATTTTGAATTCCTATAGAATTTTTTAGGGGAAATTTTTTCCATTTCTTCTTATAAATATGTCTTTCTTTCTCATTATAAAGAATCGAGAGGTAGTCATACCCATGCCTAGTATTTGGTATCATATAGGGTTTTATTTCATTATATTCTATATAATAGCATGTCTCAAGTATTATATCATACAGGTTGATTATTTTTTAGTCTTTTTCTTTGATATGCATGTAAGCAATTCATTCTATACATGATAAATTGTGTCTACTTTTTCTATCCTAGCTCTTATGTGTGTGTTCGGCTTACTATATTATTGAGGAGAATGTATTGAAACTTTCTTAAGGTATAGAATCAAAAACATATGGTGAAGAAGACTATGAAACAACACATAAGATCCTCATGGCCATGAAAATATCAAAACCAAGAAATAAATGAGATTGTAAACAACTCAAGAAACAAGGTAAAATTCAAAAGTATGTGCCATCAAAAGATAGTGAAGATGATGTTTTTCAAACTTAAATATTGTTTACAAATAATTTTGAGAAAAATGATGAAGGATACTTTGAAAATGATGTGAAAATATCTATTAGTACAATGAAAATAATGTGTATGGCACTATTCACCCCAATCACTTAGTAAGCCAAACACAAACATAAGAACTAGTTCAGGGTATATTGTATATTGCTACATAGTTTCATAGGGTATATTGTATATTGTATAAACACCATAACAATAAGGGTATATTGCTTAGGATGAATCAAAATCAAACAATAAATAAAGTTATAAAACAACACATAAGGTCATCATGTTCAAGAAAGTTTCAAACCCAAGAAATAAAGGAGATAGTAAACAAGCCAAGAAACAAGGTAAAATTCAAAAGTATGTGCCATAAAAAGATATTGAAGATGATTTTTTCAAAACTTAGATATTGTTTACAAATAATTTTCAGAAAATTTCATGAAGGATACTTTGAAAACAATGTTAAAATATCTATTAGTAAAAATATAAGAATTTGTATGGAATTATTCACCCCAATCACATAGTAATCCAAACACAAACATAAGAACTAGTTCAAAGTATATTGTATATTGCTACATAGTTTCAGAGGGTATATTTTATATTGTATAAAAACCATAATAATAATAAGGGTATATTGCTTAGGGTGAATCAAAACCAAAAAATAAAAGAAGACTATGAAACAACATATAAGGTCCTCATGGCCAACAAAGTGTCAAAACCAAAAAATAAATGAGATAGTAAACAAGTTAGTAAAAAAGGTAAAATTCAAAAGTATGTGCCATCAAAAGATAGTGGAAGAATTTATTTTAAAACTTAGATATTGTTTACAAGTAATTTTGAGAAAAATTGATGAAGTATAATTTGAAAATTATGTGACAATCCCTATTGGTACAATGATAAGAATGTGTATCGCTCCAAAATTTTCACACCCTTACCTTCAGGCTATAGGATCCATGCTCGGAAGGGGGATGTGAAAATGATGGGACAATACCTCAGGCTAGGAGGCCCTTTGAAGGTCCCGCATATTGGGGGAGGTGTATAAGGGTGAATTTTTGACGGATGGTGGGTTCACCAGGAAAATTTTGAATGGTAGTTTCCACGCCTAGGTTGACAGTGAGTTTGATGTGTTCATTTTGTGCTTTAATCATTCAACTCTTAGGTTTTTCCAGATATGAATCTAAAATATTCTATATGCCAATGCTGATTTAAATGACTACAAAAAATAGAAATGAATGTAAATAATAGAGAATATGCTAACTAGAAGGTGTCATACCTGATTCCAGATGTCTGATGAAGATTCTAAGTCTTGTAGCAGTTCAAATCGTCTCAATTTGTATGTAATCATCTGATAGTTCATGGGATCGTCCCAAATAATAGAAGGTCATCTGAAATCAGACATAATCATTTGAAATATGACGAATTCGTCAAAAACCTATAATCACAAAAATAGACGCAAAATACCAAATATGCAAGTGCAAAAGCAAAGGATAATGGTAGAAATAACAACAAACATGCCTAAATAATAGATTCCAATAACAAATAAGGAAATGCAGTAGATTTAATGATTGATTTTAACTTTATCATGCAATTATGCTAAATGAGGTGAACTCCAAGATGCAAAAAACATAATAACTTAAAATAGTGCAGAAATACAATATGAAAATGTAGAGAAAGCTAAGAAAATGCAAACTCTAAACTCTGACTGCCCCCAATCTAGACTACAGTCAGGATCACCTCCAATCATACGAGATCATCCGCAATCGTTCAAGATCGTCCATGATGATCCAAGCTAGGTTCGACTGAAAAACAATAGAGTTCCTGCAATAAAAATGCAAAAATATTGAATGCAAACAATAGTGCGAGGGAATAAGGAGCTAACTCTGCAATGAAATCTGTCAACTAAGGGGTTAGGGGTTTAGGGAGAATTAGGGGGATAAACTAGAAATATCCTAGTTTATATAGGATTAGGAAGAGGTTTGGGAGGTTGGGGATCATCCCAATCTAGGAGATCTCCAACAGGAAAATCTCCAACTGCATAGACACGCTTCTGCCCGGGTTGGAGAGGCTGTTGAAACAGAAGCTAATTATGAAAATTTGGTTTTCAGACGAAATTGTCTGAATGTTCTGTTCCAGACGAATTCGTCATATCGGGGATGATTTCATCTAATCTACGACGATATCGTCCAATGGTCAAAATAAATCCTAAAAATGGCACGAAAAATGGGAAAAGCGGGTAATAGGTAGTTTAACAGGCAGTTTGGGGTTGAAATTCAAATTTTTATCTTTTATATTTTTAATAGGGTTTTAACCGTGCCAATTTTAGGGTGCTACATTTTACCCCCTCTTTAGCGAATTTTTCGAAAAAAATGCGTTAAAGACAATTTTTTCTCATTTTACGAGAAAGCAAAGATATACTCAATTTTTTAGACGATGATTCTTAGTCGAATCGTATGAATGCTAGCTATGGTGCCCCATAAATGTTTTTACCCAAATCGAATGTTTGAGAAAAAAATGCAGAAAAGCAAAATTTAAAACGTGGATTTTGAAATAAAACTAAGAAAATAGGGTAAAACCCTAATTCATTTTTTTTATTGTTCATTGTTACTGTTCTAGAGCTCTGCATAGAAGAAAAATGATGGAGACAACACATAGAGTGACAGAGGTCCGACGCGGGCTATGGGTAAGGATCTAATCCTAGTAGATTAGGTTTGGTTTAACTTTGTGCAAGTTTTTTGATTTAAATTTGATTGTTTGGGGTATCATGGCCATTTTTAGGCCGTCGACATCGTCAGGACAAAATCGTCTCGATTTCGTCAAAATTATCCCTAGAACATCGATTTCATTTGAGGGCAAAATCGGCGAAATAGGGGCGATCTCGTCCAACAAGGGGTGATCCCCAAGTTGTGAAATCATAGATGATTTCATCCTCAAAAAGGATGATTTTTCCCAATTTGGGATATCATCCAATGGTGGACGATATCATCTTTAACTTGATTTAAAATGTGTTTAATTTGATTTGAATGATTGAGTTATTAATGATTTTGTTATTTTATTGTTTATTTTGCAGAAGGGATTACTAAAGAGTCGAGAGTGGAAATACGGCGGGCTAAGAGATGACATAGCCGCGCTCGACCAGGTAGAGCGTGACCGACTAGGACAGGTCGGTCTATAGCATGTGGTAGAGATGCCACAAGTACCGACTGACATGGGGCTACTGACAACCCTAGCAGAGAGGTGGTATCCGGGGTTATCCTATTTTTGGTTATCAACAAGGGAGATGGCTCCCACTCTAGAGGATGTATGGAGTATCATGAGGATCCCCATACATGGCTGGCTGATGATGCCTATGGCCAATCAAGGCCAGGTGATGATGAGGCTCACTAGAGACCCGAGATTCACCCTCGAGAAGGGTTGAGTGAACATTGAGTCTCTACGGTAGATGCCTAGGGCATCTAGACTGACTCAGGTTTTGGTAGGAGTTGTCGATGGCTTACTGCTATGCCACCAAAGCGGATGCAGACTACCATGGGTGCTCTCAAACATAGTCTGCGATATGAGAGACCATGGGTACAAATTTGCATGTGGTAGCTTTGTTCTTTATCGCTTGTATAGGATCCTACATGGGGTCGTATACAAGGGAGGTCAATGTCTGGTCTTGACATCGCTGCTATAGGTTTGGTTCTAGGAGCACATTGCAATATGGAGGCTAGTAGGGCTCCCATTGATAGGGGTTGACCGGGAGAGGCCCTGGGTTTTCTATTGGTGGCTACAGTGGGGGTCATAGTGGTGGATAGATCTGTCGATGTCACGGAGGTTGCTAGACAATATCATCCCAGACCAGATCACCTGGAGGTTATGGTGAGAGCACCTCGAGTGGGCAGAGGATGGGTAGGAGCTGGCTCGCATCAGGCAATTTTGCTGGCTAAGGATGGAGCAGGGAGAGGTAGAGCTCCATCGCTACGACTGAGTATTATGATAGTTTTATCTACAACAGGGGATCCCTTCTCTAAAGGATTACAAGTATTCTTGGATTGTTTAGGATAGTACTATGCTAAGTAAGGCTCCAAATATGCAGTGATTCTAGAGTTAGGACATGAACGATACCCCCATCTAGCCAGTGGATGGTGACGACGCCAAGGTTGCAGATGGCTACGATACTTGGTACGTAGACATCCACCCTCCTTGGATAACGATGGTGCAGGGTCCAATGCACGCTATGGTGTGCCAAATGGGAAGGTGACAATAGGTTGCTATTGAGGCAGTGCAGGGTCACGGGGGGAGAGAGCAATGGAAGATCCCACAGGAGAGATGCCAGAGGATGGCACAGGCTCCACAGAGGTCATGGGAGATAGGGCGAATGGAGGAGAGGCTCCATTCATAGTAGGGGGAGAGACCACCATTTCCTGATAAGGGCAAGGGTGTTGACACAAGGGAGAGTAGCAAGACAATGACTCTTCAGGCTGAGGCTGCCCACCTTCGAGCTCAGGTGCAGTCACTGCAGGATGAGGCCACTCAACTGAGGACGTAGGTACAGACACTATAGGATGAGATGACACGGCTCAGGGCACAGAGCGGAGGGGTGAGAAAATATGAGCTAGTGCAGTCTATGATGCAAACTACATTCTACCAGGGTGTATAGTTCCAACTGGTTCTAGAGGGCCAGAGGGTACAGCTGCCAGCCAACATTGTAGAACTAGTCAGGCTGGGATCGGTGAGGACATCCTCTCGATCGACGACGAGGACCTGAGATACATCCCAGAACTCTATGGGACCACCTCCTCCATGTCAAGATAGGGGAGGAGATGAGGCTGAGAGCTCAAGGGCTTCTCGAGGCTAGGTGCTAGAGACTATAGATTTTGTAGAGATTTTTTGAGAGGATTGAGTATGCCAGGGTATATATTGTGGCATACCAATCCAGTTTTGATATGATGTATATAATTTTTTGATATATATATATATATGATATTTTTGATGATATGATTGTTCATATGTTTTTATGATTCTTTAATGGTTGAATTTTTTGCTTATTTGATTGAGGATTCATGTAATTATGTTATTTTGAAATACTATAATTTGATGTCATGCTGTAAGATTTTAAATGAAATAATCTGATGTAAACAATTGGTTTGTTGTGGTGTGATTTGATGAAAATTAAAAAGAGACTGCTAACAATAATTTCAAAGGACATTGTCACTATTATAGACCATTTCATGGAGTCGTCGCTCACTCGATCGTCAAGCTAATCCCAGTATAGAAATACTATTAAAAATAAAAGAGTGCTTAAGAGACTGTCTTAAGACTTTGTGTTGTAATGATGGAGATAATGATGGTCTGATGATTTGTTTGCAGATTTTCATAAAAATAGTATGCATGAGATACGAAAAGAAATATGATTTTGCTAGGCATAAATTCCTAAGTGTGATAAAATTTTGAACAATTCCTTAGAATTTATACCATGGTTGCAAAATTGAATTTGAACATAATGACATGAAATAGAATAGGTGTTCATTTGTTTGTAAAGCATAATTGTGTAACATAATGATGCAAGTCATATGTTTTGATGATTTTTTTTTAAAATAAATGGAAAAGAAAATTAGAACAATGGTTTGCGCTAGGCATAGAATTATAGGTATAGACTTATACCATAATCGCAAAATCCAAAGAAGAAAATAGATTGTTGGTTTTTGCAAGATGATTTTTTTTATTTTTGATAAACATAATAATATGAACATGTTATTTGAAATCATGTTTGTGATTTTGTGAGAAAAATTATATAATTGCTTTTATAGAAAACAAGAATTTTGAAATAAAAGGGTAAAATTATTCCGAAAAAAGTTACAGAAATATTTTAAATTATCTCAAAGAGAAATGTAGATTTATAAGGAATCCTCATGTGCAAATGTGAGTTCATTACCGATCTTGATTTATCATAATGATACAAAATCTCTCAAATACAAATGTGTGTGCAATTGTATTGTTCATTCACCAATTTTGAGCAAGATAATTTGATACAAGTAATTTGCCTTAACCAAATGAATGTTCATTGACCATGATTTATATGCATGTAACCATACCAGACTACTATGTAAGTTAGGTTATCAAGAGCTAGCTAATACATAAGCTGACATAGGTCTATACAAAAGAAGGTCGCTAATGTGACAGACATATTGCCATGCTAGGAATTACCCAAGGCCAAGCGAGTTGGGCACAAACCACCTGTTATGGGGCTTACCTCACAGTTTTTGAATAATTGAGAATTCTAGGGATTCAAGATCATTCACCCTTCTTTTATTTTCAAGGGGTAGGGAAAGGATTTTATTGCATTTTGCTTTTGCGTTTTTCTTTTGCTTCTTTTTTTCTTTTTTTGTACTTTTGTATTTTTGCTTGATATTTGAGAAAATATTGAAATATTGCTATGATGATACAAAATAACATTTTTTTTTTCTCTTTTTCTTCAACTTTTCTTTTTATTCCTATGCTAGGGATACTTGATCGGATTAGCTGTAGAGCAAGGGATTTTTATTCTGGGTAGGGGTGAGCTTGTCCTTTTGTCAATTCTCAAATATTCTAGACCATGTGCATGATAGGATAGCAAGGGAAACTTTTTGCTCAGGAAACCGTTTCTACTATGTAGTATCATATCGAATTTGCAATGAAATCATTTTAATGTGAAAATATATACTTGGTTCAAGTAAATAACAAGATCAGTTCTCTATGCTCAAAACTTTATTTAATTCAACTGTGGACTTTGATATGAGAGAGATGAATAATCATACCAAATAAAATCAAGATATTTATTCATGTGAATGTGAAAGTACGGGATTCCAAATAAATGCTAATTTATCCAAAATAACTACAAATATGACTGCAATACTTCACAATTTGACAGGTACAAAAATAAAAGATGTTTTTTGAAGATTTTGATGATTTGGATGTTTTTAATTTTAAGTTATGAATTGAAAGAAATACAAGATAATTGTTTTTTAAATTTTTTTAAATAAGTGACTAAAAGGAAATAGTATGCAAAACAAATATATACAATGATGAAATGACCAATTTTTATGCATAGTAACGTTTAATATGCATAATTTTCATAGGTTATTTAAGTTCTTTACCATCTAAGGTAGATAATTTGTATGCTCCTGATCCAAATTTAGCAGTGATGACATATGGTCCAAGCCAGTTGGGTTCAAATTTACCTTTAAGGTTTTTAGTTGCATTAGTATTTTTTTGATTTTATTTTAAGACAAGGTTGCCGATCTCAAAGGATCGGTGATGAACTTTCTTAAGATATGCTCTCTTAAGCTTATTTTGGTAGGTGCGAAGATGCTCCAAAGCATTGATGCACTTTTCATCTAGAAGTTCTAGCTGACTAAATCTGCCAGCACGATATTCATCCCCTACTTCAGTATCTTGAAGTAATAGAGCTAAAGAAGGAACTTCTAATTCAAAGGGAAAAATTGCTTCAGCACCATAAACCAAGACAAAAGGTGAAGTTCTAGTGGAGGTTTGAACACTAGTTCGATAGGCTCACAAAGCAGGATATATCTGAATGTGCCAATCTTGACCGGATTTACTGACCAATTTTTTGAGAATTTTGATTAAGGTTTTATTAGATGCTTCTACTTGGCCATTACCCTAAGGATAATAGGGAGTGGACCAGCAATGTTGAATTTTATATTTTTGACATAATTTTTTAACATCTTTATTTTTGAAACAAGTTCCATTATCGAAAATGAGATTGGTAGGAATTCCAAACCTACAAATAATCTGATTAAAAATAAACTTGGAAACTTGTGTTCCAGTGCAATAAGCTAATGGCATAGCTTCAACCCACTTCGTGAAATACTCAGTGGTAGTTATGATGAATTTGTGTCCATCGGATGACAAAGGGTTGATTTTTCCAATGATGTCTAAGCCCCATTTTGAAAAGGGCCAAGGAGATGAAATAGCCTGCAGTTCTTGTGCAGGTGCATGGACAAGGTCAGTGTGTTTTTGGAACTTGTTGCAATGTCACACATAATTTTGTGCATCATTTTCCATGGTAGGCCAAAAATATCCTATCCGAAGGAGTTTCTTAGCAATGGCACTACCACTAAAATGTCCCCCACAAGATCCATTGTGGGCTTCATTCAAAGCTGATCTAGATTCTTCTAGATTCAAACATCACAATAAGATGCCTTCAAAATATCTTCTGTACAAGGTATTACCAATAATAACAAAGTGACTTGCTTGTCTATGTAATAACCTATGTTGGTTGCTAGTACAACCATCATGGAAGGTTCCTTTCTGCAAAAAATTAAATATATCAGTATACCATGGTTCAGGAGTTGTTTCGTTGATGAGAAACACATCCAAAGGTTCTAAGCATGATTTGCTTAAAGCTGGTTCCTGGAGTCGAAGAATAATTATGGTAGCATATTCATCTTCTAACTCCAAGGGTAAAAGAGATGCAGCTATAGCCATAGCGTCAGTCGCACGATTGCTAGTTCGAGGAATAGCTTCCAAAGTAACTTGATCAAACAAGGATAATAACTACAAAAAATATGCTTTATATGGGCATAATTTATCATCTTTGGTCTGATAAACATCATTGATTTGATTTATGACAAGTTGAGAGTCACCGAAAACCAATAAACTTTTAATTTTCAATGCCAAGGCAGCTCGTAATCCAAGGATAAGAGCTTCATATTTAGTAGTGTTATTGGTGCAAGCAAATGTTAATTTGAAGGACAGAGGTATAATATGTTTTTGCGAAGATATTAAAATAATACCTGCTCCATCCCCACTCATGCATCGGGCTCTATCAAAGTATAGGGACCATTGCTCTAAATGGTCTAACTCTAGTTTAAGGCATTCATCTAGAAACTCAATTATGAGGCGATGAGTAGATTCTAAGGGTGTAGTAGTTAATTGATCTACTATGATTTGATCCTAAAAAGACTTCTATCCTATGAACGTGAGTTCAAATTTGCTTAGCACAAGAACCCACTTGGCTGTGTGACTAGATAAATACGGTCGACTCATGAGATATCGTAAAGGGTCGAATTTGGCAATAACATACATTTTTTGACTGAGCATATAATGTCATAGTTTTTGTGTAGAAAATATGACTACTAGGCATAATTTCTCTAATATGGTATAGCGAGTTTCATAATTGATTAAGGTTCTACTGATGTAATAATTAGCACATTCTTTCTTCTCATCGTCAAGTTGAGCTAACATAGCTCCTAAGGCAAAATCAGAAGCAAAAATGTACAAGATAAAAGGATGATCAGATCTAGGTGGGGAAAGCACTGGTGGTTTAAGAAGATATTGCTTAAGGAGTTCAAATGCTTCTTGGCATTCGTCGTCCCAATGAAAAGAGACATCTTTCTTAAGAAGCTTAAGAAAGGGTCCAGTTTTTTTGCCAACTTGTCGATGAAGCGGCGAATAGCTTGAAGATTACCTTGTAAACTTTGTAATTCTAATATATTGGTGGGTGCGGGCATATCTATGATAGTCATGATCTTGACAGGGTCAATTTCAATTCCACACAAAGAAACTATAACCCCTAATAATTTATCGGACTTAACTCTGAATATGCATTTAGTTGGATTTAGTCGGATAAGATATTCCCTTAACCGATCAAATACTTTCCTCAAGTCATTTAAATGATCATCTTCTTTGATGGAATGAGCTATAATATCATCTACATAATCATGTAGGATATCATGCATCATATCATGAAATATATAAGTCATAGCTCGTTGATAGGTTGCACCTGCATTCTTTAAGCCAAATGGCATCACTTTCCAAAAAAAGGTTCCCCAAGGGGTAATAAAGGTTGTTTTGGCCTGATCTTCGAGAGCTATCATGATCTGATTATAACCAAAAAATCCATCCATTAAGGATATCATTCCGCTTCCTATAGTAAAGTCAATGATCTGATCCATGTTGGGAAGAGGAAAATCGTATTTAGGGAATGCAACATTAATATCCCTAAAGTCTATGCAAACCCTAACTTTAGTGGCTTCTTTCTTAGTTACTGGAACTACATTTGAGATCCATTCAGCATAATCAATAGCCTGTATATAAATGACTTTCAACAGTTTTTCTAGTTCTCCTTTGACTAGTAAGGCCACTATAGGATGCATTTTTCTAAGTTTCTATTTAACAGGTTTAGCATCTGGATGGACTACTAGATGATGCATAACTACAGAAGGGTCCAAACCTGGCATGTCTTCATATGTCCAAGCAAAGACATCTTCATAGTTTTTAAGAAATGAAATGTATTTATCTTGTTTTTCTTGACTTAATTCTGATCCAATATTGATTATGTGAGGGTTATGTTCGGTTCCAATGTTAATTTTTATAATGTTTTCAACTTCCATATGTAAATTTCTCTCAAAATTAGGTTGGGTGGGTGAAACACCAAATTCTTGTAATTCTTCCAAGGTTAAATTGGATAATTCATCTTGAGAAGTCGTAGCTTCAAGCTGGGCTATATTCGGGATAGAGCCATCAAAATAAAATTCATTATATAACAATTCCTCAATGGAAACATCATGAAAGATATCTCCCTCCAACTCGTCATCAAATTTGGCAATCATTTCGAGGTAGGCTATGGATAGCATATTGCAGGTAAAATAATTATTCTTTAGACACAAAGAATCTTGTTTATCTAGATAATCTTGATAACATACGAGATGGTCATCATCCTCAAATGGAAAGGACTGACCTTTACTAGAAAATAGGCCCACACCACAACGGGTAGGCCATGGTTCTACCTCAAAAGGTTCTTTTATACCATTTTGGAAAGGTCCCAAACCTTTCCCTTTATATCCCAATTTAAGCATTATGGGCTTAGCTTTAATATACTCTTTAGAAAAATAACATCTAGCATATCCATCACAATGTGTCTTAATGTTTCTGGGTATTCTTCCCTAATCATATCCTTTATAAATAAAATCACATCTCTCGACTTGGTAGATACTTCCCATAGGTTGTGGGAGGCCCAAGGTACGAGGAGAGGGTGGGAGTTTATTTAAAAGGAGGGAAGTTTGCATGGCATTGTTGGCTTCCTCAGATATAAGAATTGTAGATAAATCGGGTAAGAGCTCATCAATAAGAGCATAAGAGGTAGGAGGGACATTTGCTACATCATCGAATGTAGAAAGGATGCCTGTAGTGGATGTAGATGTCATAGGGATATTGATGGGTGAGTATATAGGTATGGAAGATATAGGAGTAAACCAAGAAGTATTGGTTGTAGTTTTAGGATCTTTTCGAGGTCCTAATGTGGTTTGTTTAGAAGATGGTTGAGCTATATGTATAGGTGTAGTTGAAAGAGTATATGATGTTATGGGTGTGTGTTTCACAGGTTTGGATGGATGATAAGAATTAGGATGTGTGGATGACAGGTTAGGGCAAAATTGAACTCCAATAGGTTCTGCCAAAGTGCACATATCAAAGGGTCTAGGATCACCATGAATGGTAACCAACTGGTTTTTAAATTCAAATTTAACACATTGATGTAAAGTGAATGGAACTGCTTGCATCGCGTTAATCCAAGGGTGACCCAAAAGTATATTGTATGATGCAGGGCAATGTACAATAAACATGATCATATCTAGAGTTCTAGGACCAACTTGCAAGGGTATAGTAATGACTCCACACATTTTTTGTGTCTCGTCATTGAAGGATTTTATAATCATATCAATTCTTTTCATTTCATCAGTTCTAAACCCAAATTGTTGGTAGAAGTCAAAAGTGCAGATGTTTAAAGATGAACCATTATCAATCAAGACTCGTTTAACGACTACATATCCAATTAGGGCAGTAATACATAAGGGGTTATCCTTATGTAAACTATGTTGCGGGATATATTTATCTCGAAAGTCAATACAATCGACTTCTCGAGTGATGATAGTATTGGACATGGCTTTAGGTTGAATATTTTGTGGTACCATCATTTGGCTTAATGTGAGCATTAATTCATCCCTATGGGTAGGAGAAGATCTTAACAGGTCCAAAAGGGAAATTCTAGCTATAGTATTGGATAATTGTTCATTAATATTGTAAGGAGGCTTAGGTTGAACATTAGACGCATAATTCCCTTTATTGGTATTTTTCAAAACAAATGGAGCTGATCCATCATTCTGAGTTTGATCATGTTGAGAGTTTTGAGCCTGTTGTCTGGTAACGGCTCCGATGGTTCCTACAATATTATTTTGTGAGTGATGAATAGGTCTTGGTCTAGCATTTATGGCTTGTTCATTAGAAACTATTTGGTGAGAATATGGTCTAGTAGTGACTCTTCTAGGAAATGGTTCTTCTGGAACAATAGAACTTGTGATAGGTTGAATAGGATTTGATTCATATTCATAACTATTCGATTGATTTGAGGTGATTTCCATGTCACTTTCAGTCTCATATTCGGTGTCACTAAGATCAAGTATCCAAATATTATGTAGAGGTCTGGTCATAACTATGGATAAAGTTGTGTCAAATATTTGAGGATCATGAACAGGTAATTTTCCACTAATAGTCCCTACATATTGGGTAGGAGGAGGAACATTGTGATGCTCAATTTGATTGGCCACATTTTTATCATTTTTTGGTAAAGGATGTTGAAATATGTCCAATTATTGATTGGCATTCTAATTTTGATTTTGGGGAATGTTCTTTTGGGCATTATTAGAAGGATTTTGTTTAGGTTGGAAGGCTTGCACCTCCATCTCATTATTATCAATCAAATATTGTATTTTATGTTTTAATATTTTACAATATTTGGTAGTGTGTCCAGGTCCTCTATGAAAATCACAATGTAAATCAGCTCTGTATTCGGGTATGGTTGGATCAGGTTCCCGGATAGCTGGTAATTGGATCAAGCCTCGTGCTAGTAATTGCAAGAGAATGGTTGATAAAGGTTGATTTAACCTAGTAAATTCTTAGGGTGGTTTATTAGGAGGTTTCAATATAAACTTCTCTATTTTTTTCGCAGTATTAACATTAGCAATGTTTCTGCTATCAGTGACTCCGTCACCCACAACTTGTTTATTTTTATATTGATTTCTGGATGTTTTCTCATCATATTTCTTTTTGAGATGACCTCTTCTAATGAGAGCATCTTCCACCCTTCGAGATAAGTCTATATCTTGATTAAAGGTGGTCAAGGTAGCAGTTGATAATTCATAGGATAGTTGTTCTTGTAAATTATTGATAAAAATATCCAACATTTCCTGATAAGGTAACACAAAGTGTAGTTTTCCTATCAACTGTCTCCATCGACCTAAGAAGTCAGCAAAATACTCATCTTTGTCTTGTTTTAGGTTGTACAAATATTTAATGGTTACATGCCTTTCGATATAGGCACTAAATTGATGCACAAAAGACTCAGCAGTCTCTTCAAAATTTCTCAAAGAATGAGTAGGTAGTTGATAATACCACTCCAATGCCATCCCCCCTAAGATTTTTGGGAACAATTTTAGTAATAGCAAATCATCATGTGATATGTCATGACATGCTATCCTAAACATATGAAGATGCTCTATGGGATCTTCGGTTCCTTTATATATAGGTAGGACAGGCATAGGAAAGTGTTTGGGATATGGTTGTGCTACAACTATAGGATCTAGAGGTTGACTACACATCTCTTGATAATTGTACGAGGGACGGTAGGGATCTATCTGGTCCATGCAAGAGACTAATTGTTTCACCATGGCTTCCAAATTACCATTTTGTCCACCATATTGGTTTGGTGGTACATGAGTATGGGATTTGTGAGCGTAGGAAGGCGGGACATAAGGATTAGATGCTATATTGTTGTTATGCAAATGGTTGGTAGGATGAGTATTATGAAGAAGATTTGTTGTAGCATTATGTTGTATCCCAGATTGTTGGAAATTGGTATTTGGTTTTGTTTTAGGATTTTGTTGATTTGAGGTGTGTTGATCAATAGCTTGGCGAAATAGAGTAGTGAATGAAGGTTTCTTTTGTGTGGGAATAACCCTTGGCTTGGTAACAAGCACTCTAGGTGGTTGGGTAGCCTGTTGTTGTTGCATGTTTTGGATTATAGTAGCCATGTCAAAATTGGACGGTCTAGCTTGATCACTCTCTTGATCAAAAAAGGACAAGGATTAGTGCGTGTGTGATATATGTCTTCTAGGGTTGCTTGAGTGTCACTAATTTGATATTTATCCATATGAACTGCTTTATTAAGAGTGCCAAAATTAGTATTGAGAAATTTCCAAAAATGTTCCATGTTCTCAAAAGTAATAGCTCCTTCTGGAGTTATTTTAGGAGATGAGGATCCTTCCTCTCTATCATTTTTTTTTTGTTCATTTGCATCCACAAATTCTTCTTCTTGTTGGTTTAAGGTTACTTCTTCCTGAATTGGGTCTTCAAGAAGGGCATATGGTTTATTTATGGTTTTTCCTAACCAATCTTCTTCTACTTCAATTTGTTTTCCATTCCTGAGTCTAGTCATGATGTCTAAATTTAGGTTTTAGAAAATATATATTAATATATTTGCAACAGATATTGGAAGGTATATATTTTAATTATATACCTACTATAATACTTAAAATAAAATGTTTTGATTTTTTGTTATGATTTTATTTTGTTTTTGTTTTTGCTTTTTTTTTATGCTTATAAAGACAATAAACAACACACTAAATACAAGAAATAACAATAATAAAATAATAGCTTAGTTTTCTATAAATAGTTTATATATATCATTGATGGGATCAATTTCATCAGGAGTCATAAAATGCTCCTCTTCAAATTGGAAATTGTTTTTCAGGAAGTCAACAAAGTGTGCTATGGTGATATTATCTGTTTCAAATTTTGTTTTGTAAAAATAAATCTCATGGCAATACTATCGATATAACACAGCTCTGGGAACTCTATTCCATCTCTTTCTATCCATAATATCAGCTTCTTGGTCCTCTATACGAGACAAAAATTTATGTACTACAACTGCATTCTCAAGGTATTCCTCAAAGGTATACAACTTAGAAGACACAAGGGCTCTTTTATCTACTAACCACCTATGGCAAGCTCTCTGAAGTTCATGATACAAAATCACTTGATCGGGATCTAGGATTCTATCTAGGACAAACCTCTTGATTTGCCTAAGTTCGGTTGCTCTAGATGAAATGAGATCCAATCTCCTATCAAGTTTGTCCCACAAAGGTTGAACCCTATTTGTTTGAGGTACTCTAAGCATAGAAGTAATCTCTATAGCTGCTAATTTATTTTCAAAATTAATGGTGACATCTCGTCTTTTATTATAGTCTACCATATAAATATGACATGCAATTATTTTTGAGTCTAAATACATTTATGTTTTATTTTTCTTATTTGTATTTATTTTCAAAAGGTTTCTGTTTCACGTCGGGTTCACCAAAATGTATCGCTCCAAATTTTTCGCACCCTTACCTTCAAGCTATAGGATCCGCGCTCGGAAGGGGGATGTGAAAATGATGGGACAATACCTCGGACTGAGAGGCCTTTTGAAGGTCTTGCCTCTTGGGGGAGGTGTATAAGGGTGAATTTTTGACAAATGGTGGGTTCACCAGGAAACTTTTGAATGGCAGTTTCCATGCCTAGGTTGACAGTGAGTTTGATGTGTTCATTTTGTGCTTTAATCATTCAACTCCTAGGTTTGGCTAGATATGAATCTAAACTATTCTATATGCCAATGCTGATTTAAATGACTACAAAAAATAGAAATGAATGCAAATAATAGAGAATATGCTAACTAGAAGGTGTCATACCTGATTCTGGATGTCTGATGAATATTCTGAGTCTTGTAGCAGTTTAGATCGTCTTAATTTGTATGTAATCATCTGATATTTCATGAGATCGTCCCAAATCATAGAAGGTCGTCTAAAATCAGATAGAATCGTCTAAAATCTGACGATTAAAAACCTGCAATCACAAAAATAGATGCAAAATACCAAATATGCAAGTGCAGAAGCAAAGGATAATGGTAGAAATAATAGCAAACATACCTAAATAATATATTCCAATAACAAATAAGGAAATGCAATAGATTTAATGATTTATTTTAACTTTATCATGCGATTATGCTAAATGAGATGAACTCCAAGATGCAAAAAACATAATAACTTAAAACTGTGCATAAATACAATATGAAAATGTAGAGAAAGCTAAGAAAATGCAAACTCTAAACTCTGACTGCCCCCAATCTAGACTACAGTCAGGATCACCTCCAATCGTACGAGATTGTCCGTAATCATCCGAGATCATCCACGATGATCCAAGCTAGCTTCGACTGAAAAATAGTAGAGTTCCTGCAATAAAAATACAAAAATACCAAATGCAAACAATAATGCGAGGGAATAAGGAGCTAACTCTACAATGAAATCCGTCAACTAAGGGGTTAGGGGTTCAGGGAGAATCAGGGGGATAAACTAGAAAAATCCTAGTTTATATAGGATTAGGAAGAGGTTTGGGAGGTTGGGGATCATCCCAATCTAGGAGATCTCCAACAGGAAAATCTCCAACTGCGCAAACACACTTTTGCCCGAGTTGGAGAGGCTGTTGAAACAGAAGCTAATTATGAAAATTTGGTTTTGGGACAAAATCGTCTAGACATTCTGTTCTAGATGAATTCATCAGATCGGGGATGATTTCATCTAATCTACAATGATATCGTCCAACGGTCAAAACAAATCCTAAAAATGGTGTGGAAAACGGGGAAAGCAGGTAATAGGCGGTTTAACGGGTAGTTTGGGGTTGAAATTCAAATTTTTATATTTTATCTTTTTACTAGAATTTTAACTGTGCCAATTTTAGGGTGCTACAGAATGTGTATGGCACTATTCATCCAAATCAAATAGTAAGCCAAACACACACATAAGAACTAGTTCATGGTATATTGTATATTGCTTCATAGTTTCATAGGGTATGTTGTATATTGTATAATGAAAACAACAATAAGGGTATATTTCTTAGGGTGAATCAAAACCAGATGGTAAAAAATACTATGCAACAACACATAAGGTCCTCATGGCCAAGAAAATTTTAAAACCAAGAAATAGAGGAGATAGTAAGAAAGTTAAGAAACAAGGTAAAATTCAAAAGTGTGTGCTATCAAAAGATAGTGAAGATGACATTTTTAAAAACTTATATATGGTTTATAAATAATTTTGAGGAAATTTAATAAAGGATACTTTGAAAATAATGTGACAATATCTATTAGTACAATGAGAAAAATGTGTATGCCAATATTCACCCTTGAATTCCTTGAGGTACAATGTAGAAAGCAAATAGAAATAATTGAAAAGATGAAGGATGAGCCCATGATGAAATATGTTTGTTGTGACATAAGTGATATTCTTCAAAGGATGCATTTTATTTGTCATACTAGTGATTTGAGGTACATTATGGTAGATGGTTATTATGAGATGTGATCTTGTAAAAATGGAAGATAGCTTATGATAGAAGTGGTTTGAAGATTGTTGATTAAAGCAAATTTTGTGTAGAAAATGGTTGTGGTAGCTATGAAAAAGTCCATGTTGCTAGAATTCAAAGTTACAGTAATAGTTCATATTCTCTTGAATATAATGGTGACAAAAATCATGGAGGAGATGAAGAATTTGGGTAATTTTAAAAGCATACCAAAGGTATTATTTCAAACATAATGATAAAATAGGATATAATGGTAAATGTTTGGGAAGATATGGGTAAGGTATAAAAATACCTATAATGTCATATATAAGGCTAGAAAATGAAAACCTTCATTTTTATGGTCAATCATGAAGCATTGAGATAAAATTTGTTAGAAGAAAACCTATGCAATAAATAGATCTCCTAGGATGGGTTATTGTAGTCATTGTGGAATTTTTAGATATATGACAACTAGATGTTGGAATATCCATCCTTGAATACTTATGGAGATAATAATCACTCCCAAAGAAAGTGTTGGCACAAAGAAAAAGTGATAGATAAAGTACATATAAATAGTGGATGGATGAATGTATCAAACTAGAATAAAGCAAAATAAATGTTCAATGATTTCTATAGAAGAAGACCAAGTTTGATGAGTGAGATAAATGTAAGTTTTCCCATGAAAATGTGTAGTTTTAGAAAGATTGAGATGAATATTAGTATATGAACCAAGAAATGTTTGCAAGACCTACTATGATAGAACTTGTAGTGAAACATTATGTGGAAGATTCTAAAGATATATTTTAGTTTTAATTTTCTAAAGGTGAATATCTAAAGATATATCTAGAGGCTGACCTAGAGAAAACCCAAAAGTGACCTACAATTGACATATTGGTAAATGACCTAGAGGTGACCTAGAGGTAAAAACGACCCAAAGGCAACCCTAAGGAAAGGACCTAAAGGAAAACCAAAGGTAAAGACCCAGAGGTAATGACCCAAAGAAACATAAAATGGATATTATCTCCAACCATAAACAATAGAGCCAAAACTAGATCCAGATCTAAATCCAAACCTAGAGCTACAACCAAAGCTAGAGAAAAATTCTAATTTATCAACCCTAGGAATTATGGAGGGTAATAATCTTCATACAAAATAATGTAATAAGGGGGGTGGTAGCCATTATTAAAATATTTTATGTGATGTAATAATTAGGGAATGATTGATGATTTCACCTCATGTGAGGTTGGATAGTCATATTTCCCATAATAAGAGTGAGAAGATAAAAATATAGAGGTAAAGGTGCCACACCAAAAAATATCTTGAAACAAGGAGACACATTGATGTATAAATATTTATGCTATATACAAGTTGAACCTAAAAAAACATATGGTGAAAATTTTATGTAATATTATTATTTATTTTTTCTTGCCTCCCCTCTAATTTCAACATACTCTACCACTACCTAAGCCAAAAATTTTATAGTTTGACTTCCTTTCATTACCTATTCCATTATGGATATGTATCCTATTGATAAATTTCTAGTTTTTACAACATGATTTATTGGAAAACTACTAATCATGCCTCCCTAATTTGTAGCTACATGACACCTAAGACTAATTAACTTCCATGCAAGTCCTAGTCAATTCTAATCAGGTCCATGCAACTGCACACAACTCACCTTGCTCCCTCTAGAAATAAATCAACCATGGATTCCCAAAGGAGGTCTAGTTGTTTTATAAAACCAACCTTTTGGAAGTCCTTAGATACCAACCTTCTATGCACTAGCATACTACTAGAATCACTTTAAACTCTTCTAACCTACATTGACATTCTATTGTAATTCTACCAAGACTTAGATCTTTCAAAGGTTATCTAGATCAAAAATCACTTGCTAGAAACCCTCATTAATAATCAAATCATCAAAAATGGGCAGCATCAAGATAATTTCAAATGTAGTGCTTATATTAATCTTCACTAGATAGGGGTGACTTAGAAGCTTGGGTTGTGGTTATCTTCCCCCCATTTTTTTAACATTATTTATTCTTGTTCTTCATCAAAATATTTTACATGCTTATGCATTTGATAGTCCATGTTGATTTATGATTGATTTGATCATTTATATCAAAAGAAAATAAGAGCTTGTTTTTGTAGAGGGGAAAACTTCCCTATCATATACGGTTCTCAGCTAGATCTACTAGGATCCAAGGTGAACATGGGGTGTGTTATATTATCTACACTTAGGGGCTTGGGAATTGAAGGGTTCACTAGCAATGGTTTAAGGATTTGCTCCAAGTCTAAGAATGGAATTTTTAATGTGTATATTGAGAAAAAAAATATTTTTTTTCTTTCTAAAATCTAGGCTATGGAAATGAAATAACAATGCAAGATAAGCAAAAATACAAGAAGATAAGAAACTAACCCTAGAATGATTCTTGATTTTTAATGATGACTAAAACCTAACTTGCAATGAAATAAGTATTTATATTTTAATAAATGGTTTAATAGAATGCACAAACAAAGTTAACCTAAAGATGCAAACTACATGCTTTCACTCTTTCAAATTCCTAAAAATGAAAGTCAAATATTTTCTTTTTTCTTTTATGATCAAAATATAAGACAAAAAAGAACAAAAAAAATAAAAAAAACAACCTAAAGATCTAATAGGGAACTTACTTAGTCCAATGTTTGATCCTTGCTTTAATTTGTGTCCAAATATACAAGCAAATTCAACCCTGTGAAACAACTTACAAAACTCTAGAAACTTTAATCAACATTTGGCAGCCTGCTTAGGCCACTATATGACTAAGATTGTAGGCATAATAGTCAAGTAACCTTGGTATTTTTGGCTAACCATTTGAAAATTAAATGTTATTTAGGCTTTGGAGAAATAAAAAGCAAGATGAAATGGACATGCAACAACAAAAAGAAATGAAATAGAATGCAAGTGACACAAAGCTAAAATACACATTGTAAACTAAGGTTTTGGGAAGCAAAAATTTACCCCCAAGTCCTATTTGAAAAAATTCATACCTTGTAATGAGGGGGTGTTAATATGGATTGAAAAATTCACACCCTATATTGATGGGTATTAATATAGTTCAAATGCACTTTTTGGATCCCAAAACATCAAAAAACACAATGTAAAATAGTGAAAAATAGACTTGATAACTGATAATGCAAGTAAAGAACCTAATTAGCTAATGAAGTAAGGAGAAATGAGAGGATGAAGAAAGTATTCCAATATTTTATACCTCTCAATTCATCAAGACTCCACTTGATCCCAAATGGAAACCAACACCAAAGCAGAAAATAGTGAAACAACAATCCAACACCAAAAGATCACTTGTTAGCGTAAGAAATGAGCAAGTCACTATTAGGATTATCAAGAGGATTAATTATATAGAAAAAAAAGAGGGAATACAATACACTATTTATAAGAGGTTTGTAGAGCTAAAGGGTAATAAAATAAAAGATCACCGCAAGCAAGGTCCAACACCAAAACAGGCCAACGAGGGGAGGGGTTTTTAAGATAAAAACCCCTAGAACACCAAATTCATACCCAATATATTATAGGGCACAAATTGTTAAGCAAAATTCATGCCCAGTATGGATTGAGAACAAATTTGGTAAGGCTAGGGAAAAAGGACAAAACAAAGGGGGGGAAAAGGGTCCCATTTTTGCACTTGGTAAGTTTGTGTGGCTTCCTAAGGATCTAAGGAAAGATTGACTAATTTTGATGGGTCAATTTTTCATGTCTATATTTTGCCCTCTATTTTATGCATTCATTGTCAAATAAATGCATCAAATAAATATTTAGACTCCTATGGATGAAAATAATGGCTAGGTTTGGAGGAAGGGGCAATGTAAAAAGGGGTGTCATCCTAAACACTACAAATTTACAAGAAAATTAAGGTATTATTTCCATTAATGCCTCTAAGGCTAGGGTGCCCCTTCATGTTTTAGAAGGAATGAAAAACCATGAATAAAACTCGAAAATTTTGAACAAAGGAAACAAAAACAAGAAAATCAAAGAAGAGAGAGAAAAGATAAAAAAGAAGGGGAGGAGAGAGAAAGGGAGGGAAAAATATAATGAAGAGAGACAAGAAAGGGGAAGAATAAATATGGATAAAAAGGAGCTCATTTTCACCATGTGAGGAGGAGAAAATAACTCTAGAGAAGAAAAATGAGAATGGTGCTCCCAAATCATTGTATTATCATGGTGAAAGGTGATGTTGGTATTGCTACAGATCGAGAAAAGGTAGGGATGAAGACCCATTTATAGTTTAGGTTAAAAATAGTCTTTACCTACAATGTTTTTAAATTTTTAGCAATTATTTTTATTTTTTGGTCATTTTTTTCAAAACATTGTTGTGGAACATGAATTTGGTCACAGGGCATGAATTTTGCCAAGCAGCAATGCCAAATTCATTTCCAATCATTTCAGGGTGTGAATTTGGTAAATTTTACAAAAAAATACTTTTTTTGGGAGTGATTAATGAGCATGATAAAATGTTCTAATGCATTTATGTTAATTGCATAGTTAGATGTACTCGAGAGTAGAAAGTGGTAGTTGAGCACACTCAAGGAGGCTATGAGAGAGCTCATAGTGGTAGAGAGAGAGAAACTAGAGAACATGAGGCTACTACATATAGCAAATATGCCCTGCATTGAGGCTGATAGGGCACTATTGATGGCTCTAGCAGAGAGATGGTATCTATAATCATCCACATTCTAGTTATTGATAGGGGAGATGATCGTTACACTGTAGAATGTGTGATGCATCTTGAGGATCCCTATTAGGTAGAGGATTGTTTATATGGTATGAGTATCGATGATATATAAGATGATATGGGGGAATATGACACATGTGATCCATTAGATTGGATTCCATGTTGATGAGATGCCACACCAATCAAAAGTTGGGATACTAACATTTGTACTATGTGGGGTGGTGGTAGGTATTTTGGTGTGCCATGCTAGTAGGTGACACCTACCATGGGCACTGGTAGGAGTAGTGGTAGACATGCACGATGATAGATTTATATTTACATGGGCATCATATATGTTTTTCCACTTGTACAATATATTGCATGGCATCATGTATAAGCGATAGACATGGTTGATCTATATGACTTTGCTCTAGGTATGGTTTTGGGAGCACATAGTAGTCTAAAGACAAAATGCACTACAAGGGCCATTGCTTAACACAAAGCAGCCAACAACATATAGGTGGAGTTGACACTATGAGCATGGGCATAGGGTATACTCTAGTATCTTGTCACTAGGGAATTTGGTGATAGATGAGCTATGGCAGCACAAGATCATATGGTGACCATACCATCCACACCTTGGTTGGGTAGAGGATAAAAAGGATTTTTCTTAGGTATGAATAATCTGGTGGGTCATCATTGAGAAGGATGAGTGGTAGCTATATTGATTTGATCAAGTACAATGCTAGTTTGGTATTCTATAGGAGATACCATATCTTGGGGACTATTGGTTCAAGAGGGTGAGGAGGGATCCATAAAGATTTGGGGGTGCTCATGAGGTGGGTATATGGGTGAAGGAGGGCTTATATGACCCACTATATGTAGATACAGGGGTGGAAAATATTAGAGTGGTCCTTAGGTACAAGAGATGGTACAAAAGCATTACATCCCTAAGGATATTCCCACTAGTACCAGTGTAAAGATGTTATGTTATGAGCTAATGAGTGTAGCTACCACTTTGATAAGCTACTTAATGCACCATAAAGTGATAAAAAAGGGGTATAGACCCTCCAAGACTAAAATGAGCATATATTTAGGTGGTGATAGTAACAACCATGAAGGGGACTATCACTATCTCTAGCTTAGGAGAGGGGAAACTATAGGAGTTGCCCCTATAGTGACATAGGTAGGACCCAATATGGTTGCAGGTCCATGGGAGTAGGTGAGGAAGGAAAAGGTGTTATGGGCTATAATGGTAGATAGGTAAGCAAATATGGAAACCATCTACATAATGCTAGACTTGAACCAAGTAGAGTAGGATACAAAAAGGGCTAAGGAAGAGCACCTCAAATGGGATATGGGCTAGTTGGAGTGAGAGTGGTAATAGATCCAAGTAGAGGGGATGGCTATCATTGCAAGAAACCAATAGAGCTATGTAGGCTACCTACTACTACTTAAGGTATAGAGGATGGAGGAGTCATATGAGATGGCAGTGCAAAGAAAAACCTACTATCATATGGTATACTTCTATGCTATTACAATAGATCAAAAGGTTCCATCATCATCATATATATAATCATGAAATCACTCATAGTCATGAGCATGATTTGGTTCATGATCTATGAACATGGATTCTCCACCACCTCCAATAGACAAAGCAGAGGGGACATTCTTGCATGGCTAGGACAAGGATCAGGATGACATGTCAATTCTGATTATGGCATGCATCCTTAGATATGGTTAAATGTGTTGAGTTCTTTGCTATGGCACATCGACCATCTAGCATGCACTTAGTGCTTTCAACTTTCAAGTAATACAAGCTAATTTATTTTATTGTGTACTAAATGTGTGTTCCTTATGTGTATAATTTGTTCAATGTATTATTTTTAATTATGCATGGTCATCATGAACATGATGAGTGCAATGCATGAATGAATCTAACTAAACGAAATGTAATATAAAATGAATGCAAAATGAAATGCATGGATAGCAGATGAAAATAAGAAATAAAGTAAATAAAAGAGAAGAGAAGAACATGATGATATAAGAGAGGAATATAAAAGAATAAGAAAGGAAAGCTCCAAAAGGTCAAAATGGAAAAGGGAATAGAAAATAAAATAGGTGTAGAACCCTTGTAAGGATGTATGCTCACAAATGACTAAATGGAGGCTACCCCTCACTTGTAGCCATGAAGCTATCATGTAAGTGTGTTATGCTTACAAATATGGTCAAGTGTGGAGTGATACCTACTATGGGTGTAGTTCTTACTAATGGACAAAGATGAAGAGATACCCACTAGGATGTATGCTCACAAATGACCAAGATGGAGTCTACCCCTCACATGTGGCCATGAAGCTTATGTTGTATGGGGTGAAAATATGTGATTGATGTTGCCAAAATGAGCACTACCCAATAGGGTTGTGGTTTGTGCCAAATATGTATGAGAAAATAAAAATATAACAAAACAAAGTGAGTGTATGCATGTGTTAAAATCATGGAAGATAGAAGAAAGAAGATCAAAAGGTAAACAATAGTGCATGTATGTCCTTATTGAAATTTCAATAGCTAAGAGATGTGCATAATAGTCAATGGTCGCATGAATACCATAAATTATGTTCATATGTTATCTACCCTATCTAACAAGGACCACTTAACAATCAAAATATCAAAAGATGTGAGCAAAAGCAATAATGCACAAAATAGAAGAAGGAACGTATATCCATTTTCTTGATGAAGAGAAGAAATAAATTATGCAAAGAACAAGGATATACATAGAGAAGAACTATATTCCTTGACTTGCAAAAGAATTTTATGATCATTTTACACTTTCAAATTTCAAGGAATATAAGAGAAGAAAATAGAAGAAGAGATGGACGAATGCAATTATGAAAAATGAATAGAGATGGGCCCTAGGTTGGTGATTCACTAGGCATTTGAGCCCTAGTATGAGTGCAATGCATGTGATATAAGACCTTACTAGGTATCATCACTTGCCATTCTCATGAAGTCCTCAAAATCTATATGATCAAGTAGTCATGCAAATATGATCAAGCAACAATGCACCTATATGAAAAGCAGAAATGTAGGTGGAATAGAATGTCAGATAGACTATGTAAAATATGATAGGTAGTCATGCAGTATGAACAAGTAAACCAAATGTGATATGAAAAATAAGCTAAATGCAATATGAAAATATAGAATTATGCATAGTATCTCTTTAGATGCATTATGTTCATAAGTTATTTAATATCTTTACCATCTAAATAAGTTAAATGATAGGCTCCTAAGCCAAACTTGGTCATTATGACTAAGGGGACTAACCAATTAGGTTGAAACTTATCTTTAAGATTTGAATGAGCATTGGTGTTCTTTTGGTTTTCCTTGAGGAAAAGATACCCAACCTCAAAAGAATAATTATAGATTTTCTTGGAATAAGATTGCTTGAGCCTATTTTTATAGGCTTGAAGATGCTCTAAGGAATGAATACACTTTTTATCTAGCAACTCCAACTGGTGTAAATGATCAAAGCAATACTCATTATCGATCGATGTATCCTATAGCAAGATGTGCAATGAAGGAACCTCCACCTCAAATGAAAAATGGTGTTAGTCCCATAGACCAAGATATATGAAGAAGTGTATGTAGGAGTTTGTAAACTAGTACGATAGGCCCACAAGGTGAGAAAAATTTAGATATGCTAGTTGCAACCAGTCTTACTAACCAACTTCTTAAGGATATTGATCAAAGACCTATCAGATTATTTGGCTTGACCATTACCTTGAGGGTAATACAAAGTTGACTGCCTATATTGAATCTTATACTTGCTCTTGAAGGGAGTGCCATTGTAAATAACCAAAGGAATACCAAACATACAAATTATTGTGAGCAATAAATCCACCTCCCATAAGAAGAAGAAATAAGTTTGGATTTGCACAATTTTTTCAAATATACAATTTTGGTTAAAATGTACAATGTAGGATTTTGTCTAATTTCGTAGTGTAGGGTTGTGAAATGTACAATTGGGTGTAATTGTACAATTTCATAAATGTGCAATTAGAATTCAAATGAAATTAAGTTGAAATGTGCATTTAGGTTAATTTGATAAAAATCAAATTAGACTTAGGGAAACCTTAATGCAATTAATTATTTTGTGGGAAGGTAGTTGTGAATAATGGTTGTCTTAGGAACCGCTTTGAAATATCCTAGGAAAACATTATAAAACCCCCATTTAAATTTTTAAGTTGGTCCATTTAGGTTGTTCATACTTACGAAATAATGGTTCATTGTAGTTGTTGGTTGATCAATTGTTCATTATTAATGAGAGATTGTTCTTGATGTTCAATATTATAGAGAGTTATAGTTTATGGTGCATTATGGTTGTATATTATGCAGAATATTTTTCATTCTAAGATTACCAATGGATATGGATTGTACATTTGGTGTAATTGTGATCATATTACTATGTAAAGGAATGAACCCACAATGGAAATAAAACATTGATGATTTTTAAACCTTGTGTAATCATTGTGAATGGATATAATATTGAATGGATATTGTTGTATGTTATATTGAGATGTTTATAGGTTATTATAAAAAATTTAGGACTACCCAATAAGTAATATCGATGGCAATAATTACAAACAATGGTTTCAAACTTGCATGTTAACAAAATAGGATGATAATTGCATCATATAGATAGACTATTCTTAATTATCTAAGATTTGAAGTGTAAGTTGGTAAATCTACATTATGAAATTATAGAAAGGGTTTGATGTAATTGTACAGTTAGCCACCCAAAACATACAAGTGATCAATTGTCTTGTTTTGGGATTGCATTGGCATAGTTGACTTGGTCAAATGTGGAAAATGAAGACTTAGAAGTGAACGATTACAAAACTATTAAGTTTTATCTACAAATTGACTTCTAGTAAATTGTACAAGTGGAAAATCATATAGTCCAAGGTGTTGTATAATTTGTATCATACAACTGTACAATTTGGAAACTGTATAGTCAATTTTGTGAGTTTGGTAAATCATACAAGGGAAAATCATACACTTGTATGATTTGGGTAAAATTAGCTACAAAACCTTAGGATTTATTTATAAATCTCCCAATTCACCTCCTCCTATAGTAATATACCACTTGTGCTATATTTGGCACCATTTTCCAATCAAACTTTGATAATTGACATTATTGTTTTGAAATTAGGTGAAAATTGTCATAGTTGAAAAATACCTACAAGTGATAATTTCTAAGAACCAATTGGAGGTGAATGACAAATACAAGTTTGTAGATATGTGGGAGATAGAATCAAGGAGAGGAATAGATTCCAGTAATAAGAAGTAGAATAATTGCTCAAGGGGATAATGTGAATAACTCCACATAAAATATGAATGAATCAGTAATAGAACGAGTATGGACTTTATATGAATGAGATATTGAAAGGTGGGACACATTGTTGATAGAAACGGAAGAAGGGATATAAGAACCACCAAGAGTTGATAAGAACATAAACATAAAAGAATATTTTTATGAAGAAACTCTGCATAAATATAGTGAGTGGATGGTAACACTTAAACAAGTGATAGAAAGGTTGCAAAGGGGTGCAAAGGATGGGTTTTAGGCACCAGAGCAATAGTGCACAAGGTCTCAATAAATAATACCAAGACAATATATGATACACCAGCGAAGGAGGTCATAGAGTGAGGATGCACAGTAGGTCAAAATATGCCTATTTGGTGAGAATAAGGTACCTAGGATAGAAGCATCTGATGAAGAGCAACATATTGAACCACCCATATAAATGAGGAATCAATCAATGATTCTAGGGGAATCTTCATTAAAGTGAAGTAGAAGGAGGAACCCCATCAATGGCTAAAGTAGCCACAAGATCAAGGAAATAAAGGTGTCCATTTTTCATAAAATAAGGGAAGGAAGACCCAATTCAACATTAGAAAATTTTTGCATGGTGTGGAAAGTGACTGGGCAAACCAATGAGGTAGACTGGAGATGGTTTTTTCCTACAACATTTCAAGAATTTGTAATAGACTAGTATATTGAATTACCAAAGGATAAGTACCAGACATGGGAAGAATTACGTGATGTATTTATGGAAGAATTTTGATCATACAATAATGATGAAATTTATAGTATACAAGGAGAGAATGAGTCTATTTGTTCTTATAGTCAAAGGTTGAGTGGGTTGTTTTACTATTTGGAGAAATAAAAATAAAAGGTATTGATAAAGATATGGTTCATATATGGACTTCTTCCTATGTATCAAAGGAAGATGAAGATATTTTCTCCAATATCATACCAAGAGGCTTTGGATTATGCCTTGATTTAGGAAAGTGATGCAAAAACATCACCGAAGAATGGGCATCATGATACTGTTCAAGTGGAACAGTCAATTGTACAAATAAAGGATATTATTCAAGTGGAACAATCAATTGTGCAACTGGAGGATATTGTTCAAGTGGAACAATCAAGTGTACAATTGGAGGATGTTGTTTAAGAGGAATAGTCAATTGTACAATTGGAGGATGTTGTTCAAGAGGAACAATAAATTATGCAATTGGAGGATGTTGTTCAAGAGGAACAATCAATTGTACAATTGGAAGATGTTTCCCAAATAGAACAATTATTTATTGTAGGTCAAGGAGCAACAATTAATCAAACATAAGCATTAGTCTAATATATTCATGTGTAACCAATTATATACAATTTTATAGGCTAATAATAGCCAACGTGTTGCTACTGTGAAGGTAGCCAATAGTGTAAACCAAATGCCCTACTATGTAGCTAACCACTAACCAATATGGCACTTATGAAGCTAACAAAACTAACCATAAAATATTCTTAACAATGAATATTTTCATGGTTTATAAAATGACGTAATAAACTTACTATGGTAATAATTAAATTACCAGATATATCTACCCTAACATCCCCCTTTATTACATTATTTTTAAATACAAAGAGTGTTGCGAAACAACTCAAATTTGACACGTGCAAGTGCCTTTGTGAAGATACTTGCAACATGTTCATTGGTGGGAATGTACTGGAGCTGTATATGGTGTTTTGGAACTTCATTATGAATTAAATGATATTGTGTGTCAATATATTTGGTATGCTCATGATGTACTAGATTCTTAACCAAGTTCAAAACACCTTGGTTGTTGCAAAACAAGTGTATTGAAATTTTCTTGGGAAGACCCATACTTGCCAAAATACGACTCAACCATATCGCCTCACACACTGCTCCTATTGCTACATGATATTCTACCTCTATTGAATATAAAGCAACCACTTGTTGCTTCTTGATGTGCCAAGAGATAGGTCCAGATCCTAGATGAAAAATATACCCTAAAGTTGATTTTCTATCATCTACTAATCAAGCATAGTCAGAATCTGTGTATCCTTGCAAGAAGAATTTATTATTTCTCTTGTACTATTGGCCATCTTCATTAGTACCACAGATATAGTGGAGAACCCAATTTATTGCTTTCCATTGACTAAATTTAGGTTCTTGCATGAAACTTGAAAAAAATTTACAACAAAACAAATATTTGGTCTAATGTTGGTCAAGTATATAAGACTCCCAATCAACTACTGATAGATAGTACCATCTATCGATGGAGAATCATCATATCATGACAACTATAGCCCTGTTACCATAGGTGTTGCTTTAGGCTTACTATCAGTCACATGATATTTGTCGATCGATGTCTTAGTGTACTTCATTTGAGTCACCCTTAGATGATTCTTTTTTTTTCAATTTCTAGATCAAGACAATAGTGGAAAAGTCCTAAATTTGTCATATCAAATAACTCTCTCAATTCATCCTTCATGACCCTTATCAATTTCTTTGAGTTGCTAGTTATGATCAGATCATCCACATAGAGTACAAGTATCACTATCTCAAAACAAATGTTCTTAACATAGAGATTTACATTTGAAGGACTTCTCTTGAATCCATGCTACATGAGGTGATTGTCTATCTTTATATACCATGCTCGTGGGGCTTGTTTCAACCCATACAAGAATTTTATAGATTTGTAAACTTTTTGTTCTTGGTCTTCCTCAACAAATCCTTGTGTTTGAGTCATGTATACTTCCTCTTTCAAATCACCATTCAAGAAGGAAATTTTGACATCCATTTGATGAGTTTTCCATCGATACTGTGTTGCAATTACACAAAGAACACGAATGTTAGTCATTCTTACAATAGGTGAAAAATTTCTTTGTAATCGATGTCTTCTTTTTTAGCATAGCCATTTGCCACAAGGTAGGCATTATGCTTATCAGTAGTTCCATTTTCCTTGTATTTTACTTTGTAAACCCATTTTCAGCCAATGGGCTTCTTTCCTGAAGGTAAATTAACTAGTTTCCATGTTTTGTTTTTAATGAGAGATGTATATTCAACATCCATAGATGCCTTCCACTGTGGCTCACTAAGTGCTTCTTTTACCGTGGTGGGTTCTTGTTCATCATATGAAGATATGTAAACCCTTTCATCATCCACTTCCATATATTCTCTACTATCTTCCTCTAGATCTATAGAAAGCTCCTCAAAGTTTTGGTATAGCTCACCACCTGAAGTTTATACCTATGCCATCTTTTATTGAGTCATACTGCGAGTTTGAGGATGATCTAAGGTAAGATCTAGAGGTGAGGTCAAATTTTAATCTCTCATCATACTTGTATACCATTTTGGAGTCTTTTTCTATGAGGGAGGAGTTACTTGCTTTGGCTCCTCTTCATCTAGGTATACAGTAGATGTGTTATTTTATGTGAAAGCCTCATCAAACACCACATATCTACTTATGTGTATCTTTTTAGTTATAGGATCTATCAACCGATAGCCTTTAGAATATTCATCATATCCAAGAAAAATATATTGCAAGGTCTTCTCATCTAGTTTATTTATATTTTATATTTGTATATGCATAAATTCCTTACACCAAAAATTATTATATGAGATGTGGAGGGTTTCCTACCACTCCAATATTCCTATTGAGTCATACCTTTAAGAGCTTTTGTGGGAGATCTATTCAAAATGTATGATGTTGTTGTGATAGCTTCATCCCAATACCATTGCTGAAGATTTTCTCCCTTAAGCATATAATGAACCATATCCATGATGGAATGATTTATCCTCCCAACAACTCTATTTTTCTATAGAGTATAGGTTGTGATCAGCTGCCTTTGAATTCCATGTTTAGTTAGAAATGAAAAAAATGCATTTGAGGTATATTTCCCCATTGATCTGAGTGAAGGTTCTTAATGTAGCATCCTAAATCTTTCTCAAAAAGTTTCTTGAACTATTGAAAGTACACAAATGCCTCTGAATTTAATTGTAGGAATAAAGCCTATATTTTTCTTGAGTGATCATCAACAAACAATTGGAAATACCTCTTTCCTCCAAAACTATGTTGCATGGGACCTCACAGATTGGTATGAACCAACTCCAATGGATTTTTAGCTCATGAAGAGCTAGCTTCAAATGGTACTCTATGTTGCTTTCCTGCTAAGAAATATAAGCACACAGGCAATGTAGATGAAAGGTTAGGAAGTCCCTTTACCATTTCATATTTACTTAGCTCAAGTAAATATCTAGAACTTAGATGCCCAAATATCTTATGCCAAACAGAAGTTGCCTCCTACGTGTTGACCGCCATGGCAACATGAGGTGTATATAATGCATCTAAAGTGAACAAGCCATACTTGTAAGAACCTGTTACTATATATTTTCCTTGCTTGGTGATATAGCAATGCTTCTTTCCCCCCTCAATTATGAAGTTAACAACCACGTTATTATCCAAGATTTGGGGAACTGACAACAAGTTATTTTCCAATCTTGGAACATAAAGGAAATTTTTAATATGACACTTACCATTTAGAAGGGTAACTAAAATATTCCCTTCTCATTGGATACGATAGGATTTATCATTAGCAATAGTTACCGGTTTAACTTCTTTTGCATAAAATGTGTCAAACCATTGCTTGTTACTAGTCATGTGTTTGTTGGAACCTAAATCGATGTACCATATAGAATCCTTTTGAGTAGAAGTTGTATGTGTCATGAGCACTTTGTGTGCTCTTTCCAAATTAGAATCAGAATTCTTAATAGCAACATGTCTTCTTTGTTGTCTATTTTTCCTCTTTGGTTTACCTTTGCCCTTTTTTTCTTGCTTATTCTTGGACCAACACTGGCTGATGTCATGGTTGTCCTTTTCACAATTTGTGCAAAAAAAAAATTATGATTGAGGTTGCTTGCCCTTATATTTGGAAAATGACCCTCCCTTCTTATTTGGACCCTGTTTGTTTATGTAAAGTGCACTATTGGACACTTCATCTCTTTGTAGCTAATTTTCTTCCTCAGTTTGAAGAAAATTTACCAACTCAACAAACATTACTTTTCTATGAGAAACTTGAAGGGATGTTATTAACATTTTTTAGGAGTCTGGAAGAGCCCTCAAAATGACCAAAGTCAAGATATTATCTTCAACATTTTCTCCCAAAGCATTCAATTTTGAATTTATTTTTACCACTCTAGAGAGGAATAACTCTACTATTGCACTTGATTTCATATGGAGAGTATGAATTTGTGATTGAAGGTTAAGAATTGTAGCTTAATTTTTCCCTTCAAAAATGGTAGATAAAGCATTCCACGCTTCCTTACCATGTTGAGAATCACAAATGTGAGGCTGAATTTCATTAGTAGTAGGTAGTAGAATCAGCATGAGAATTTTGTTGTCCTTTTTATTCCATGAATTATGATCTTATCTTGGTGTTATGGGTATTTTTATAGTTTCTGTCACTATATCCCACAATTCCTCTATAGTAAGAATGGCCTTCATCTTGGTTTTCCATGCAGAATAATTAGAACCTTTAAGCAATTGTGTATAATTTAGGTATTTATTGATAGTTGTCATTATGAAGGTTCTAGTATTACACCAAAATGGTCTCTCTTTCATTCTAATTGATATTTAATGACACCTACCTAAAAAACCTCCTAAATAAGGATAATTAGTTTAAGGATTTTAAGCCAAACAAGAAGTAATGAAAGATAATTCACTCTAATTGATATATAATGGCACCTACCTAAAAACCCTCCTAAAGAAATATAAGTAGTTTGACGATATTGAGCCAAACAGAAAGAGTGAATTAGGATGTTTATGGGTGAATATCAATAAAAATTGGCTTATAATTGTGAAATGAATTACACAAATGAGTGTGAAATTTGGGGTTTTGAGTGCTCTTGATTTTTATGACTTATAATTTCAAAAAACAAGAAATTAAATGCAAAAATCAATCAAAGAGTGCCCACAAATTTTACCACTTAGGTGTCGGATGTAATCGAAAATGCACCTAATTTATCAAATGCCAATTTTTTTAATGGTGTCAAATGATATCTAAAATGCACCTTATTACATTAATTTTTGCAACAAAAAATGCGATTTGTGTTTTGGAAAAATTTTGATATTCAATTTCTCCTCCCTTGTATTACAACTTTGCAAAAAATAAATACAATTTCTTGTCCCCCCTTGGATTTTGTAAAATTAACAAGGTAGCACACCTTTCAAGATAAGTCAACACATTATAAAATTTTGAAAGGCAATCCAAAAATAGTCGATACACGACTTGGTATTATGGGACTTGTAATTATTCAATATTAAAAAATTAGAGGTGCATCAATATTAAAGGGTTATCTAATCCTCATGGACCATAGTTGCGATCCAAACCTTTTCAAGGATCTATGTAAGAATTAAAATGGGGTAAACTTCTTCTATGCTCTCTAAGCATACGACAAAAAAGATATCTTGTGGTCTATCATCGAAGTTCTTTCCTCTTTAAAAGTGTCCTTAGACATCTAAGAGTTTTGGATTGAGAAGGACTAGCCCTCATCAAAACGGCTTAAAATTTGTTGCCTCTTAGGTAATTTACAAAATCTTTCCAACTTGGTGGGGTGCAAAATTTGGCAAAAAAGTGTGAGACTCTAAGTTTTTTTACAATACTTTTGTAAATTGAAAAATTGCAAAAAGATATGCAATTTTGAATGTTTAATTAAATTAATCAAACATTTATAATCAATTAATTTAAATTTAATTAAATTTAATTAAATTAAAACAATACCTCAAAAAATATTGTTTGGGATATAGATTGTATCCTCAATGGTCAACAATGGAGAGCAAACAAGTTGTCTACCAAACAACAGTCTTTAGCCAGTAATAGGTGTTCGCTCGAACTGGAAGGTAGTGGTAATGTGGGTTTATTTCACCCAACTATTCTAGCCATATATGTTTTGCAAACTCTACCACTCCTCCAACATACCATCGATGAAGAAAATAACCTCCCAAAACTTTTATTTGAGAACAAAATTTTGAAAGGTGATAGTATCTATATTCAAGCTACACTTATGTTTCTACCCCCATGGTGGACCTCAACCAATGATCAAACCTGGAGAAGGATGATCGAGGCATATCACTATGCTTGGTCACCAGATCCAAAATTTGGGTGTCTAGATTCACCACAAAGAAATGCGGCTAGCAACAGTGAAACAATCCATATTTGTCAATCAATGTCTTAGTGTACTTCATTTGAGTCTATCTACCTATGGAATAATTTTTTGTTTAAAAATAAAGCCACACATATAGGCTTATGACTACCTTATGGTAGTCTATCTACCTTCATTAGATTTTTTCCTACCTTGTATGCATTTGTTTGATTTTTTCTTGATGAGCCACCCACTTTGGCAATCGAGTCTATGTCATCCATAGTTCACCACTTCACTAGCTCACCCATAGCCACATTGAACCTTCAAGTCCTATTGACAATTTGGGGTCCATCTCGTGTCATAGTCTATCATCACCTATAGTACATGAATGGTCTGATGTCATGTCTACTCTACTTCGGTGGTTCCTAGTCTACAATGCTCAGTATGACATTGTTGTTAGATGTTGCTAGTTTTGTGTATTTAGGATGGCATGGATTTCTATACCTACTAGTTCTAAAGTCTAGCATGGGTTTCAATTTCCACCAGTCCTACAGTTTGGCATGGGTTTCAATACCTGCTAGTCCCTCAGCCTGCTCTCTTTACTATTTTTAATCACAAATAAAAATTTGAAAGGCCCAACCAGATTAAAAAATTCTCACTATAAGCCAATAAACTATAGAGCAAAAATGCCAAATGGACTATGCCAAGTGGAGCGATGAAATTCAAGTTGAATTGTCAAATCACTAGAAATGAATCCAAATGGATATCAATTAGATATATCAGCTCTAATACCAATGTAGGTCAAGGAGAAACAATTAATAAAACATAAGCATTAGTCTAATATAGTCATGTGCAACCATTTATATACAATATGACTAATAATAGCCAACTGTTGCTACCATGAAGGTAGCCAACAATGTAAACCAAATGTCCTACTATGTAGCTAACCACTAACCAATATGGGACTTACAAAGCTAACAAAACTAAAAAAATTAACCATAAATTATTCTTAACAATGAATATTTTCATGGTTTATAAAATGATGTAATAAATTAACTTGCTATGATAATAATTAAATTGCTGGATATATCTACCCTAACAATTATACAATCAAAATCTTCCAAAGAAGAATGAGATTGTATGATTTTACAAGAGGTAACTATACAAATGTTGGGTAAAATCATACAATTGGAACAAATTGTATAATTGATGGATGTAATCATACAGTTGGCAAAAATTATATGATTGTAAGTCAAATCATACAATGTTAAACTATATAGTGTGAAACCGTACAAGGTGAAATTGTACATGGAACCGTACCATGTGAAATTGTACAAGGAGAAGAATATCCAATAGTGGTTAATATAGGGCATTTTGAGACCAATTTTTAGTTTTCTAGAGCTTGAGAGAAGCAAAATGAATTCAATGGTGAGTTGTTTAAGTAGGTTGAGCAAAGGCCACCAAAGTGTTGACAAAGAGAAAACATTGGCTTTAATAGTGATGGTTTTAATGGCTTCACCATTGAGGGTACACTTGAATGGTATTTCCCCTTGACACCATAAGGTATGGTGTCCATTGAACCTAAAATGAAGCTCCTACCCCCTTGATCCCCAACACAGGTGGTAACAGGTATTGCCCGTCATGTTGATGATGTTCATTTTGATCATTTTTAAGACCACAAGGTGGTGTGAGCTACAACTTGAAATGATGCTAGTTGTAGTGGATATTTGGAATAGGTGAAAGTGGAATGAGTGTGATAAGTGATACCAATACATTATTTAGAAGTGGTTGAAAACTAGTAATTGTAGCCTCTTATGAGAAAAATAAAATAAAATAAAAGAATAAAATATTCAAAAAGCAAGAAAAGGACAAAATTGCATGCACAAAGAAATGAGTTGGTAGTCATCTATGAAAAAATCCAAAAGCACATGCAAAGAGGCTGATGTGGAAAATTTTTATGCACAGGATGTTTTAATTATAAAAAGGAAGGTGCCATGCAATTTTTTTTACCAGATTTTGATAATTGCATGAATTGAACAATGAATTTCATAGCATCAGAGAGCAAGGAGTGTGTAAGTAAACAAATTTCTTCCACATGGACATACGAATATCATATGCAGGATAAAAAATTTTGACCCATATTGAATTTGCACTATGGAATCTTCTTGTCCATTGAAAAAGCAAGCCAAAATTGAAAAAAAGTGCCAAAATCTAGGGTTTTACTTTGAAGAAGATCTAGTTTTTTAGAAAATATTATTGAATGAAAAATTTATGCTAGTGAAGGTAGGTTTTTGAGAAAATTCATGATAGATAAAACCCTCAATGGTGAAAAATGTGGCTAGGGTTTGATTTATTTCCAAAAAAATAGCCAAAGTAAAAAATTTCAAACCCTAGTGCATGCAAAATTTTGTCGATGAAAAAGGCAAAAATATTTCAGCAATTGCATATGGAAAATCATAAAGAGAATTTCATGTAGTAGATTGCACATATTGCTAAAGTAAATCGTACCATTGAAGAATTACCCAAGTAGAAGAGAAAATTGCATAAGTGAACTGGAAAACACACAAGAAAGAGGAAATTGCACAACAATGATGAAGGGTGCAAGGTGAATTGAATAAATCATACAAAATCAAATATTTTAGGTAATTGTAGGTTGGAGTAGCTTATTGTATGATTTAGGGATGAAATTATATGATTTGAATCTTATTTTTATGATTTGAGGGTAGAATTACACAAATCGAAGGTCAAATTGTGTAGTTTGAGTGCAATTGTACGATTTTGGTAAAATTGTATGGAAGATAAGTGTAATTGTATAATTTGTGGCCTCTTATACAATTTTAGGGTGGGATTGTATGGTTTGAAGCACAAATTGTATGATTTGGTGCAATTGTACAAAATCATAGTGTATTTGTATGATTCTAATTGCAATTGTATGATCTTAGAGGTAGTTGTACAATCTGGAGAAGCAACTGTATGTTTTTAGGTGCAATTATATATTTTTTATTGTATTTGTATGGATTTGTGATGTAATTGTCCACATACTAGCTTAATTAAATATGATTTGTGATAAGAGGTTTCAATCCAAATATGGGAGAAGCATGAGCATCGATAGAGAATTTTGGGCCCATCTATGATGAACTGTAGCAACAAGGATTGAATGATCCCTAAGACCACTACACCAAAGGTATTTATGGCCTAGACAATTAGAAGTGACCTGCCTAGTGCAAGGCCAAGGATAAGGATTTTATCCATAAATAGGACATGACTACCATCCTTGGAGGTGAAGAAAGTTTAAGTTGTGGAGGGGACACAGGAACTAGCATGGTGGTAGAGGAAGGGTACAACTACGATTGTATGAGGAGGAGATGGAACCACATAGGGCACACTACATGGAGCATTTTAGTGAGGTACACAGGGAATATACCCTAGATGATCAAGCAAAACTACCAAATGAATATGGATGAGAGTAGTTGGATATCAAGAATATCAATTTTACACAATCAACAGGTGAATTATGTTAGAAATGGTGGACTAAGAATGATGATAAGAATCCATTTAAAATAGCACTGAATCGAGCAAGAGTGAGTGTTTTGGCATAGATTCTATCCCAATATAAGGTATTATTTAATGAATACTTGTTATAGATTATAAAATCATACGATCTCAATTGGAATTGCACCTTTGTGCAAGTTTTCAATCATAGGATAAAGGTGGAATTCTTGGCTACCACATTTCAAAGGATATTTGGGTTTCCAAAGGAAGGGCACCTGATTAAGAAGAAATTATGGATGCCATTGAGGCCCATAGGTTGATCACTAAGATTATAAATATTAATTCTCCATCAAATACTAAGGATTTTGGCCCTCAAGGAAGAGAAATCAAGTAGAGTATGTTCAAGACCAAGGATCTCATGTGTGAAATGAATGTCATCATATATTTATTGTCGATAGAAGCATGGTATTTCAAGATGCTAATATGGATGACACAATTCATAGATGGTATAACTCAAGGAGTGCAGTATGATTGAGGGACATACTTAGCTCAGAGGATTCAAAGGTTATTATAGAGGATGAAGAAGACTTTTGCCATGACATTCCATGCAATAGCTGTAATACTGGAAGTAGTTTCCCAAGCTCACATTACATTTCCTATACTAACATCACCTTGTAACCTACTAAAGTATTATCCTTCTATACTATGATGGGTTAAGTTAGTACTGATCCAAAAAGTAACACCAAAAAGAGATGATCCCTTGATTTAATAGTGAGAGACTTCATCAGATGAATAAGTCCACCATAAAAGAAAGAGATGATTACAACTATACTCGAAGTCTAATACGAAGTGGTATATACTTTCATGACAGTTATAGGAGTAGCTATTATATCATGTAGAGGAGGAGGTAGTAGCACCAACATCCAATCCAGTGAAAATTTTGATGTGGAGGTGATAGGAGAAATAGATGCAAGGAAAATCTCATGTGTAGAAGGAGCAACCACAACCTATGCTCACTGATATCGATGATATGCACTTGGAATTGGAGGACTTAGAATTGACAGACATAAATGTGTCAATTGGAATATACTGGTTTGGAGAAGTTATGGGATCTCCTACATTATTACAAACCAATGAATTTGAACTATTTGAGACATCCAACTATTGGTTGGATAGAATTATGACATCACCAAGGAGGAAAGCTAAAGAAGTGGTGATAGCCCTATAAGAGGAGACAAAGAAGAAGAAGAAGTCATATATAAAAATTATAAGGTGAGGTGGCAATAGTTAGTTGGTGGAAGAGAACACAAGGCCATCATAAGAACAATATGATCCAATTTTGATTGCCCTAATAGTGGGAAAATAGTAGTTGAACCCATAAGAAGAAGGGTTGAAAAAAACACAATAGGAAGAGTTGCCAAAGTCACAAGAGGAAGTCTAGACACATTTGGAAGAATAACAAATGGCAATGTAGATCATTTATGTGGAGAAAATTATATCGGTAGAGGAGGAGATAGATAGAACTATAGCACACATTTTTCTACAAGAAGAGATTGCAATAGGTCCAATTAAGGATAGTGGGGGAAGCTCATTTTTTTAGGAGGAAGATGAGGAACAAAACCCATCACAATAAATTAATAGAGGGCTTTAGATGATATTTTTTCTTAAAGTACCACAATTTGGCATCTTGAAAAAAGGATAAGATACGAATGACCAATGGACCATTTCTTAAAACAAATGTGTGACATGTTCACGAGTACCTATTGTAATTTTACATAGGTTGTGCGGGATAGCTGAAATAGTAGAGGGAGAAGACCTTCACTGAGATGTAAAATATCATGGAGTGGGTGTGTAGAGAGGACCGAACATGGAGAATAGTCCATATTCACACACAATATGCATGGCAATTACCAAGGTGAGAGGTAACAAGTATGTTGGTAATAGTAGATTTACCAAAAGGAGCGAAGACCAACTACCAAGAATACCCATGGGTGTACTTGGATCTAGAAAATAATCAAAGATATCCATTGAACACATCAGATATTGAGTATCAATGGGCATATCTATTATTGACCTTCATCTTTCAAAATTTTAATTTCCTAACACACTAGATTGAGTAGCTGAGTGTGGGTCTTGAATAGATCTATTAGGCCAAGGAAGCACAAAAGGATGATATGGAAGTAGTGAAAAGAGAGATGGTTGTAATGAAAGAAGAATTGGAATGCAATAAGACTAAATTTGAGGAGAAGCTAAAAAATACTGAAGATAAATTGAATGACATGAAGCTCGCTTATGACAATAAACTACACTTGCAATAACAAGAAAAGAAAATTATGATCCAACAAGTGGAGGAGAAAAATAAGTGGTTGGAAGAATAGGAACCACTGCTACATCAATTTGCAATTTAGATCAAATAGCATGAGGATTAGTTGAGGTTGCACAATCAATAGTTCCAACAACAAGAAGAAAAATTGGTAGTCCAAAAAGAGTAACTGACCAAGGAGGACTAGTTGAAGGTATTTGAAGGAAATTTGAAAGACAAAAAATATAAGAGATGATAAAATATTCCAAGAACTATAATGACATTATTATGGATCATAAATCACAACTCCAAATTAAGGAAGAGCTTTAGTTAGCCCACAAGACTTAATTACAACAATGTTGTAATGTTAATATCAAGAAGGATGAGGAGCTGACCTTAGTAGTTCGAACAAAGGTAGAATTGAAAGAAAAGCTATCCAAGGGTTCAATTGTGTGGGAGGAGTTACTATAGCTTTTAGATACTACCAAGGAATCAATCAATAAGTATGGCTTGAAGGTTGTAGAACTTAGTAACTATGTGACCAAGCTATATAATGATCACATTATTCTTTGAGTACAAATTCAAGATCTTTAGCAAGACCAAGAAGCCAAGACTAAGCCAACTAAGTTGGTGAGAACACCAACTAATGTAAAGGGGAGGGAAGATGTAGGTAGAAATTCCACATCCTAGAAGAAGAAGAAATAAGTTTGGATTTGCACAATTTTGTCAAATGTATAATTTTAGTTAAAATGTACAATGTAGGATTTTGTTTAATTGCATAGTGTAGGGTTGTAAAACATACAATTGGGTGTAATTTTACAATTTAATAAATGCAAATAGAATTCAAATGAAATTAAGTTGAAATATGCATTTAGGTTGATTTGATAAAATCAAATTAGACTTAGGGAAACCTTAATGCAATGAATTATTTTATAAGAAGGTATTTTTGTATAATGGTTGTCTCAGTAACCACTTTGGAATGGCCTGGGAAAACATTATAAAGCCCCCCATTCAAATTTTGAAGGTGGTTCATTCAAGTTGTTCATACTTACAAATAATGGTTCATTGTAGTTGTTGGTTGCTCAATTGTTCATGTTTAATGAGAGATTTTTCTTGATGTTCAGTATTGTGGAGAGTTATGGTTCATGGTACATTATGGCTATACATTGTGTTGAATATATTTCATGCTAAGATTGCTAGTGGATATGGATTGTACATTCTGTGTAATTGTGATCATATTACTGTGTAAAGGAATGAACCCACAATGGAAATGAAGCATTGATGATTCCTAAACCTTGTGTGATCATTGTGAATGCATATAATATTGAATGGATACTATTGTAAGTGATATTGAGATGATTAAAGGTTGTACAATTTATAGGACTACCCAATAAGTGATATTAATTACAATAATTATAGATAATGGTTTTGGACTTGCATGTTAACAAACTAGGATGATAATTGCATTATATAGATAGACTATTCTTACTTGTCTGAGATTCAAAGTGTAAGTTGGTAAATTTGCACTATGAAATTGTAGCATGGGTTTGGTGAAACTGTACAATCAGCCACCCAAACCATACAAGTGATCAATTGTCTTGTTTTGGTATTGCATCAACATAGTTGACTTGGTCAAATATGGAAAATGAAGACTTAGAAATGAATGATTAGAAAAATGTTAAGATTTATTTGTAAATTGACTTCCAATAAATTGTACAAGTGGAAAATCATATATTTCAAGGTGTTGTATTATTTGTATCATACAACTATATGATTTGGGAATTGTACAATCAATTTTGTGAGTTTGGTAAATCATATAGGGGAAAATTGTACAACTATACGATTTGGGCCAAATCAACTACAAAACCTTAGGATTCATTTCCAAATCTCTCAATTCACCTCCCATTTAGAAATACTCCCCCTATTATAGAAGGATCTATTTCAAGATGAACTTGGAAACCTAAGCTCCAATCACCATGGCTAGGAGTATGGATTCGATACATTTAGTGAAGTACTCAATCATCATTATGATAAAATTGTGACAATCAGGCAATGTTGGGTTAATCTTCCCTATGATGTTCAATACCACATGGAAAATGTCCAAGGAGAAGATATAACCTAAAGTTTTTAAGGAGCATGAACAAGGTTGTCATGGCATAAACACTTTTTACAACATTGAACATGGTCACATGCATATTTCTCCATAGAATCTCAATAGTACCCCATCCAAAGGAGCTTTTTGGCAATGGAATTGCCACTAAATGGCCTCCACATGAACCTTAATGTGCCTCACTAAGAGCTATATGGGTTTCATCAAAGTTAAGGCATCACATGCTATTTTGTGTAAATTATTATGCTAATTATGATCTAAACCATCAGGGATCAAACCATATTTAAGAAATTTAAATATGCCGATATGCCATGGTTCATATGGGGAAGCTACGATGGTCAAAATATATAATGGAACAAAATTAGAACTAAGTGATGTAGAATCCTAGAATTATCTAATGATAATCAACACTTGATCATCTTCCAATTCTAAGGGAAACAAGGATGTAACAATGACCATAATCCACATGGTGGTTGGAGGATCTAGGGATAGAATCTATGGTTACCTGATCGAATGTGAATAAAAGCTTGGTGACAATCTCTTTGTAAGGTTTTAGCTTATCATCCCAAGTCTTATAAATATCATTAATCTAATTGACCACAAGTTGAAAGTCACCAAAAACTAAAAGAACACTAAAATTCAAGGCTAAGGCTACTCTAAGATTGAGGATTAAGGCTTCCTATTATGTAGTATTGTTCATGCAAGAGAAACAAAAATTGAAAGAAAGGGGGATGAGTTATTTAACAGGGTAACTAGAAAAATTCCAACACCAGTGCCCTTTAAGCATTGGGCTCCATAAAAATACAAAGTCTTTGACTTCTACACTAAAGCACTTATCGGGAAACTCGATGACTAATGGATGGGAAACTTCTAGGGGAGTAGAGTCTAACTGATTAGCAATCACTTGATCCTTGATAGAATTTTGACCTATGAAGGTAAGATTAAACTCACTAAAGGGTAAAACACACTTAGAAGTTTGACCTAAAAGGTGAGGCTTAGAAATTACGTAGTGCAAAGGATCAAACTTTGTAACCACTAGTATCTTATGGTTGAGTATATAATGTCTTAAATTCTAGGAAGCAAACACCACAACAAGGAAAACCTTATCTAAGGGAGTATACTAGGTTTCATATCTAACCAAGTTTCTATTGATATTATAGATAACTTACTTTTTGTTTTTATTGCCATGTTGAGCCAACAAGGCTCCCAAAGCATGAGTTGTGGCTACTATATAAAACATTAGATGCTTATCTTATCTAGGAGGAACTAAAATATTTGGGAAAGTGAGATACCATTTGAACTCATTAAAAGCTTTCTGACACTTAGAGTCCCATTATAACATGACATCTTTCTTAAGAAGCTTAAGAAAGGGTTGACACTTATCAGCTAACTAAGATATGAACTAATGAATAGCTTGAAGTCTATCTTGCAAGCTATACAACTTGGTTAGGGTGAGAGGAGGAGGTATGTCAGTGATAGCCACTATCCTAGTAGGATCTACTTCAATACCTTGCATATAAATTATGAAACCTAGTAACTTGCTATATGTGACTCTAAAAAAACACTTGGAGGGCTTAAGACGAACCCTAAACTATCGAAGTTTTTCAAATATTTATCTTATATCATGAACATGATCCTTTCGACATATGGAATGACCCAACAAATCATCCACATAGTCCTCTAGAATATCATGAATCATGTCATGAAAAATATGTCATATCCCTCTGATATGTGGCACCATTGCTCTTCGGGCCAAAAGGAATGACTTTATAATAGAAGGTGCTCCATGTTTTGATGAAAGTTGTCTTAGCCTAATCCTCAAGGGAAACCATGATTTGATTGTATCCTAAAAAACTATACATGAGCAAAAGTATTCCACATTTGGTAGTGAAATATAATATCATATCTATGTTGGGTAGAGAAAAATCATCCTTCAGACATGCTAAATTAATTTTCCAAAATTTTGTACATATTTTTATTGTTATTACCTTCTTAGCCATAGGAATAATGTTGGAGATCTAATAAAAATAGTTGATAGCCTTGATAAAACTAATATCAAGGAGTTTTTGGAGCTCCTCCTTGACTAAAAGGGTGACCTTAGGATGTATCTTCATAAGTTTCTACATAATAGGATTGACTACCAAATGATGCATAATAAGGGAGGGATAAAGCCCTAACATGTTAGCATATGATAAAGCAAAAATATCATGAAATTCCTTAAACAAATTGGTCAATTGCTCTTGCTTGTCCATGGAAAAGGCTTTACCTAACTAAAATTTCTAGGGCTCTCCTCAGATCCTATGTTATCCTTTATGGTCTCCTCAATTAGAATATGAGATTCATCCTCATAAGGAGGTCAGGCATGGATCACTCCTAGTTGCTTGAGGTCCTTGGGAGACATATGAAGAACATAGGCTTATACTAAGAGGGGGTGAATAGTATAAGACCAAATTTTACTTTTCTTTCCCAAATAATATTATCCAATATTATCAATGGCAATATCAATAGCAATAATAAAAGCAATGCACAAATCATCACACACAAGAGAGACACAAATTTTACGTGGTTCACCCAATGTGGGCTACTCCATGGAGAAAATATTTCCACTAAATTTTCTCAACAAATCTCTTGGGAATAAATTCCCTATTACAATGTTTATGGACCTCTTTCCAAAGGAGACACCAATCCCATATGCTCTGATTTGTGGATCTCTCTCCACAGGAGAACTCTTCTCTAGTTTGTGGGACTTGATCCAAGAGAACTCTATCTCCTCAACTGGTTCATGGATCTCTCTCCATGAAAAAACTCTATATTCCTAGTTGGTTCATGGATCACACTCCATAGGAGAACTATTTCCCCTTGCTCTAGTTCTGTGGACACCACTCCACTCTATTCTAGTTTTGTGGATCTCTCTCCATAGGAGAACTCTTTTCCCTCTACTTTGGTTGGTGATCTTCTAGAAGACTTCTTCCCCCACTACTCTAGCTTGTGGATATCTCTCCATAGGAGACCTCTATCCCCACTACACTGGCTAATGGATCTCTATCCACTAGAGACTAATATCCTCTTTACTCTATCACCTCCAAAGCTTACTCTCAACTTTGTCTCAATCTACACCAAAATCTATCCCAATTCTAGCACAAATCTGCTCCAAATATTCTCACGAATATGCACCAAACTCTATCTCAAAATTTTCCCCAAGCCTTAACATAAAGCTTGATCAAATTAGAAATGAAATCTACTCTCAATATATCCCCAAGCCTTAACACAAAGCTTGATCAAATCAGCAACTAAACCTGCTCTCAAATCTATCTCAAGTATTCACAAGACTTCCTCAAATATATCTTCAAGCCTTCTCAAAAGACTTTCTCAAATATACCCTCAATCCTTCTCAAAATACTTTCTCAAATCTACCCTCAAGCCTTCTCAAAAGACTTGCTCAAATCTACCTTCAAGCCTTCTCAAAAGACTTGCTCAAATCTTCCCTCAATACTGCTCACAAAAACTATACCAAATATTTCCAACTTTGCATACAAACACAACTTATATCTTTTTCAGAAATTCTTTCTTCAAATAGATATATTCTACTCAGAATTTATTTAACCTCTAGAACATATAGAGAATGATATGCTCTATCAAAACCTCAATATGTTTCACACTCATAAATTATGTACTCAACCAATCAATCTTTATCACTTGCAAAATATCTTTCAAATCAAACCAAACCAATGTATAAGATGTTTCACAAAATCATTCAACCAATGAAGCACAACTTGCTCACAAACCCTAACATAGGTGTTTCCACTTTCTTTCAACAAGGATGCACAATATGGATTTCAAAACCTAACTCAAGTATTTCCAACAATGCTTATCAAACAATCCTTTTCTCTCCACCTTATGTTCCAAACATTCACTTCAACAACAACACTTTAAACAAATATTGATGTACTCATACCTTTTTTCTTTGATGGAGATATATCTTCAAAACCTATCTCACCAACACCAATTCACTTTGTGCCACTTCAAGGTTAAATAGCAATATTCTATCTCAAAATATCCACATGAATTTTCCCTCAATAAGGTGCTCAATAAATTCTAAAAATAATGTTCTAGGACTCTTCTTTTGTTCTCAAGGACAATACATTAAATCTCAACAAAATTCTCTCAACAATTTGAATTTTCACTTTTCAACCCTTGAAAAATAATATTCAAAATACCTTATTAATCCTTATTGCTCCCTAACCATTTCACACAAAAATATTATCTAAACCTTATAACTCCCTAGCCAAGCACATAAAAAATAATGACAAACACCCTTATGACTCCCTAGCTAGGCACATCAAAAATATTTAATCAACCCTTATGACTCCCAAACAAAAGATATAATGCATACCTTAACAAAAATTAATCCTCCTCAAAGCACTATTGTCATTGCTCAAACCTGCGACCTCACTAGCCACTATGCATCCTAACACAAGGGCAATCACCACATGGGCTAGCTGCCCATGTGAACCAAAAGAGCACAAGCTCTTTGATATTATCCACCTCTGGAACTAACAACAAAATCTGACCACACAAACAAAAAGGGCCTCTGCGTGAATTGAACACTACTCCTTCTTCCATCCATACACTATGCAAGCCAATATTTCTAGCTCGGCTACCACCTCACTTCGGGTGGGGACAAACCCCTTTCAAACTTTGACCAATGCACTACTCCAAAAATTGTGAAAGTTGCTGTCTTTTTCCTCCATCGTGTTCGAACAAAAATCGAGCAAGGAAATAATTCGAGGGATAAATTAATTTGAACACACTTTAGCTTAGGCTAAAATTTAGCCTATAAATACACATGCCTTTTTACATTTGACATTGGCTCACTTGCAATTCGAAATTGGTGCTTCAAATTTAATTATTATTTTTATTAATATTTAACCTTAGGTTTAAATATTAATTAATTATATTATTTAACCTTAGTGTTAAATAATATACTTAGCTCCTTGATAAACTCTTTGGCCAATGCATTATCCAATCTCCTCTTTGAAAGGCCCTGATGGCCAAGATATTATAATATTAAAATATTATAATATTATCCTTTTTCACTTGCTCTCTTGCACATAGTCTTAAACTTGGGCCTTCTAAGCCTCCTTCAAACCTCTTATCCATTAACTTAGAACCCATGGTCCCAAGTGCTTTGGAGAGAACCTTGCCTTTATTTCATAGCACATTATCCTTTGACATCAATGACCATGCAAATTTGACATCAATGACAACCAAAGTGCTCAACTTTCCAACAATCTCCCCCTTTATCATTGATGGAAAACCTTTTCTAAAAGTTCCTTTTTTTTCTTCCTTTTCCAAATATGCTCCCCCTAACAAACTGTCCCCCTAACTAAATGTTCTACCCCTTACTCAAATATCTACCTCTTTGACATCAATGGAAAAGGGACTCCTTTGGGGCTAAATATAATAGTATTATCTCAGCCCCCTCCCCACCTCATCTCCTTGAGGTGATTAATTTTTGGGTGTGAGTATTTCTACTCCTAGAATACAATGCTCTTTTTCTTTGTCAACCTTCTTTCTCAACATACCCTTTTGATCCTTTTGATTATTTCTATCCCTACTTGTTTTTGAAAGTTCTAGAAACTCTGTTCTACACCACCTTGCTTTGTGCCCAAAATTATTGCAATTGTAACATCTGATGTAATTTTTGAATGGTGCAATTGATCTAAAATTTTTGTTGGTGAAGTCATCACCATTTCTGCCATGAACCCTGCAATGTATAGCTTTGTGACCAAAACAATTACATGAATAGTGATATCCTTGAAAGAAATATACATCCTCAAATGAGTTGAAGTTCCTCTTAGTGAAGTTATAATCCTTCTTTCTGTAAACTTTGCAATGCACTGCTTTATGACCAAACTGATTACATGAGTACCAATAACCTTGGAAAAAATACTCATCTTGCCTTGATCTCATTATTCTTTCTTTGCTTGTCTTGTGATGATATTTGTACCTTGATGATTCATTGTTTACTTTTTATTTGATATTATCACCTTTCAACATACAATGTAAGTATTAGGTTCTTCTTTAATCACTTATTTTGATGCTTCATTTTCTTTGGAGCTTGACTCCCTTTTTTGTATCTCTTGATCTTCTTCATAGCCTAGTCCTATTTTGATAAATGAAGCTCTTTGTGCATCGATAATGGTATCCAAAGTTTTTGAACTTTTTCCAAACATGTGTAGCTTATCATTGGCATCTTTCACTTCCATCCTTAGAGAAACCACTTCATGTTTTAATATTTCACATTCTAACTCTTTTGCTTCTAACTTTTCAGCTATACCTTCTTTAGTTTTTCTTACCTCTTCAACCTTAACATTAAGGTTGGTTATATCTTGTAGAAATTTTGCCTTTATTTCTTCATCATATTGTACTTGGGCTTTCAATCTTGAGTTATCTCTTTTTAATTCTTCAATATCAACAACAAGTCTTTCACATTCTAGCTCTTTTACCTTTAACTACTCAACCATACCTTCTTCAACTCTTCTTACCTTTTCAATCTTAGATTTCAAGTCAGAGAGATCTTGTAGAAGTTTTGTATTATTTTCCTCATCCTCTTGTATTTGAACCTTCAATTCTAATTTCTCCATTTTCAACTCAACAAGTTCCTTAATTATGGCTTCCTCTTCATCTTGGTCTTCAAGAGCATATTCATACTCTTCAATATCTGAGATACTTTCATCACTGTCACTTGAAGCATTGCTTGCTACTTCAATAGGAGCATATTATTTTTCTTCTATTGCCAAAATTAGAATTTCCTTTGTATATCTGATTTAACTATCCCTATTTCCTTTTTAATCTTCATTGCTACTAAACCCATTACAATAAGCTGCATTGTGGCCAAGGTTACCACAAAAAAAACATTCTTCTTCACTGCTACTATACCCAATTTTTGAACAATGATCTTCAAGATGACCAAAGTTACCACAAATAAAACATTTGAGTATTCTTAGTTCCTTCTTATTCCTTTTTACATAGTTAGCTTCTTTTCTGTTGCTTGATTTTTCACTTGATCCTGTTTCTTTATATGTTTCCACTTCTCCTCTTAGAGAAAAAACAAATTCTTCTTCATTTTCTTTCATGTGAGTTCATTCATTCTTAGGAGTATGTGATCTCATGATTTTTCTTTTCCCTTTCTTTGCCATGTGTGTTATTTTAATATCTTCCTTCAATTTGTTATAATTTTTCGAAGGAACCCTCTCTGAGACCAATTGAAGAACATAGGCTTATACTAAGAGTGAGGGTGAACAGTATAAGATCAAATTTTAATTTTATTTCCCAAAAAATATTATCTAATATTATCAATGGCAATATGAATAGCAGTAATCAAAGCAATGCACAAATCATCACACACAAGAGAGACACCAATTTTATGTGGTTCACCCAATTTGGGCTACTCCACGGAGAAAATATTTCCACTAAATTTTCTCAACAAATATCTTGGGAATAAATTACCTATTATAATGTTTATGTACCTCTATCCAAAGGAGACACCAATCCACTATTCTCTGATTTTTGGATCTCTCTACAAGATAACTCTTTCCCATTTTCTTTGGTTCATGGAACTTGATCTAGGAGAACTCTATCTCCTCAACTAGTTCGTGGATCTCTCTCCACAAAAGAAATCTATCTTCACAACTAGTTCATAGATTACACTCCATAGGAGAACTCTTTCCCCTTGCTCTAGTTTTTTGGACACCACTCCACTCTGTTCTAGTTTTGTGGATCTAGCTAGTGATCTTCTAGAACACTTTTACTCCCACTACTCTGGCTTATGGATATCTCTCCATAGGATACCTCTATCCCCACTGCACTAACTAATGGATATCTATCCACTAGATACTAATGTCCTCTTTACTCTATCACCCCCAAAGTTTTATCTCAACTCTATCTCAATCTACACCAAACTCTATCCCAAGTCTAGCATAAATCTTCTCCAACTCTACTCACAAATTTGTACCAAACTCTATCTCAAATATATCCCCAAGCCTTAACATAAATATTGATCAAATCAGCAACTAAACCTACTCTCAAATCTATCCCCAAGCCTTAACACAAAGCTTGATCAAATTAGCAACTAAAACTGCTCTCAAATATGTCTCAAGTCTTCACAAGACTTACTCAAATCTATCTTCAAGCCTTCTCAAAAGACTTTCTCAAATATGCCCTCAAGAATTCTCAAAATACTTGCTCAAATTTACCTTCAAGCCTTCTCAAAATACTTTCTCAAATCTACCTTCAAGCCTTCTCAAAAGACTTGCTCAAATCTTTCCTCAATACTGCACACAAAAACTATACCAAATATTTCCAAATTTACATACAAACACAAGTTATATATTTTTTAGAAATGCTTTCTTGAAACATATATTCTACTCAGAATTTTTTTAACCTCTAGAACATATAGATAATTATATGCTCTATCAAAGCCTTAATATGTTTCACACTCACAAATTTTGTACTCAACCAATCAATCTCTATCACTTGCAAAATATCTTTCAAATCAAACCAAACCAATGTATAAGATGTTTCACAAAATCATTCAACCAATGAAGCACAACTTGCTCACAAACCCTAACATAGGTGTTTCCACTTTCTTTCAACAAGGATGCACAATATGTATTTTAGAACCTAACTCAAGTAATTCCAAAAATGCTTATCAAACAATCCTTTTCTCTCCACCTTATGTTCCAAACATTCACTTCAACAACAACACTTTAAACAAAGACTAATGTACTCATACCTTTTTGCTTTGATGGAGATATGTCTTCAAAACTTGTCTCACCAACACCAATTCACTTTGTGCCACTTCAAGGTTAAATAGCAATATTCTATCTCAAAATATCCACATGAATTTTCCCTCAATAAGGTGCTCAATAAATTCTAAAAATAATGTTCTAGGACTCTTCTTTTTTTCTCAATGACAATACATTAAATATCAACAAAATTTTGTCAACAATTTGAATTTTCACTTTTCAAACTTTGAAAAATAATATTCAAAATACCTTATTAATCCTTATTTCTCCTTAACCATTTCACACAAAAATATTATCTATACCTTATAACTCCCTAGCCAAGCACATCAAAAATAATAAAAATACCCTTATGACTCCCTAGCCAAGCACATCAAAAATATTTAATCAACCCTTATGACTCCCAAACAAAAGATATAATGCATACCTTAACAAAAATTAATCCTCCTCAAAGCATTGTCATTGTTTCTTGAACCTGTGACCTTTTTAGCTACCACACCCTAACACAAGGGCAATCATCGCATGGGCTAGTTGCCCACATGAACCAAAAGAGCACGAGCTCTTTGATATTCTCCACCATTGATGCTAACAACAAAATCTAACCACACAAAATAAAAGAACCTCTATGTGAATCGAACGCTGCTCCTTCTACCTTCCATGCATTACGTAAGCCAAGCTTGCTAGCTCGGCTACCACCTCACTTCAGATGGGGACAACCCCTTCCAAAATTTGACCAACGCACTGCTCCAAAAATCATGAAAGTTGTCTTTTTCCTCCACCGCATTTGAATGAAAATCGAGCAAGGAAATAATTCGGGGGATAAATTATTTCAAACACATATTTGGCTTAGGCTAAACTTTAGCCTATAAATACACATGCCTTTTTACATTTGACGTCGGATCACCTATAATTCAAAATTGGTTCTTCGAATTTAATTATTATTTTTATTAATATTTAACCTTATGTTTAAATATTAATTAATTATATTATTTAACTTTAGTGTTAAATAATATACTTAGCTCCTTGATAAACTCTTTGGAAAATGCATTATCCAATCTCCTCTTTGAAAGGCCTTGATGGAAAAGATATTATAATATTAAAATATTATAATATTATCCTTTTTCACTTGCTCTCTTGCACATGGTCTTAAACTTGGGCCTTCTAAGACTCCTTCAAACCTATTATCCATTAACTTAGAATCCATGGTCCTAAGTTCTTTGGAGAGAACCTTTCCTTGCTTTCATAGCACATTATCATTTGACATTAATGATCATGCAAATTTGACATCAATGACAACAAAAGTGCTCAAATTTCCAACAACATAGAACCAAAATCCTATTGAGAACTAGAAGAATTGATATGTGCAATATAAGGGACTTACCCATCAAAGAAGAAACTACTTAGAGGACACCCTCATGATATATGTCACAAATATTATCACCTTCAGCATACTCCCCTAGGGTCACAACTAACTCATGATGCACCAAATTTTCCACATTGAAAAATAGAATATCAATTAGATAAGGTGCTCCCTCATCCTCATCACTCCACTCCAAGCATTGATGATCTAAATATTTAGTATAAGTAATAAGGTGATCATCATTATCAAATGGTAAATGTTGGTTTTTATTTATTTTTTAGGCTATGCCACATATCCCAATCCAAAGCTCAACTTCTAAAGGCTATTGAATACTTTTTTGTTGTGACCCCAAACCTTTACCTACATATACCATACTATATAGGATCTACTTAGGAAGTGCATAATCATTGGATAGATAAAAATGGGAAAAATTACACTTTATGAGAAGAGGATTTCTACCATGAATCTTTTCTTTGAGGGTCATACCTATGAATATAAAGGTACACGTGCTAATGTGTATAATTTCACCTTTCTTATAGGGTAAATCCATAGTTCTTGGTGAATGTGGTATCCTAGCAAGATCCAAAAGAGGTTCTTGAAGAAATATAGTGGCATGATCCTATGATGAAATATTGTTAATGGTTCCTCACTCACCTTTATATTTGCAAGTTGCTTTATTATGTGAGATGAGGAAACTAATGGACATAAAATGAGACTATATTGAGCTTTCTCAACCATTTAACAATATTGGAATGGATTAGGGTCACCTAGAATGGTGACAAGTTGATATTTGAATTCAAACTTTAAAAATTGATGAAAAGTGGAAGGGATAACCTTCATTGCATGAATCCAAGGGCATCCAAGAAAAAAATTAAATTATGCAGGGTAAGGTAGCACATAAAACAAAGTATCTAAGATCTTAAGTCCAACCTTAAGGGGGGGATATATAATGTCGTATGCCTCTTGGGACTCATTTTTGAAAGCTTTGATGATGATATTAGATTTGATTAGGTCTTCATCCTTTAATCTAAAATTTTGGAAAATTTAAAAATTGCATAGATTAAGGGAAGAACCATTATCTATCAAAATCCATTTGATAATTATTTCTCCAATAAATGTAGTGATATAGAGGAAATAATCCCCTTACAAGTCTGAGGAAAGAATATCATCATCCAAAAATATGATATGATGTATCCCAAAGGAGCATACAATATCAACTATAGTGCTAGGATAAATGTCTTAAGGAATAGATTGTTGACTTAGAAGCTTCAAATAGGCTTCCCTATGAATAGGAGAAGTTTGAAAAATATATAAGAGGGAAATATTAGTTGGGATACTAGCTAACTGTTGTTGAATGTCAAAGGAAACTTTAAGTTATGGCTTCAACACTAAAGGTGGGTTTTCTACTCTTGTGATCCTTTTTTGGATATTCTTCAAGACTAAGGGTGGTTTCAAAGGTTGATTGGATGTAGAAATTATCTCCTATCAAGATTATTAAGTCAGTTGAGCTTGATATTTGTGCCTTGTAGTTACTACTATCATACCAACCATATTATTATAGGGAGGTTGCACATTATGAAATGAAACTTGATTAGTTTTCTATTGCCCATGATTAGGTAGGGGGTCTTGGAAGATATCCATGTCTTGATTAGTTATGGGTGCTTATTGAGTAGGAGGTTGATTTTTTGTTGGAGGATGAGGTTGAGGACCCTATATAACAAGATGACCAACATCAATTAAGTTCTAAACCACATGTTTCAACCTCTTACATGAAATTTTCATTTTCCTCTCCACTATATGATACTCATAGTGTTGACCAATCTTATACCAATTAGAATTTAGTATTAGGTTACCTTCTAGGAGGTAACTCAATCATGTTAGCTTCCAAAATCTACTATAGGACCACCACCATAGGCATTTTGAGTCTTATGAAATTCCTTGATTGAGATTTTTGAGTTTGGTTAAGCATCATATTTTGTAGGATGTTAATGACAATGTTGATAGGCCTACTATTTTTTTCCCCATAATCAACTATCTGCTTGTTCTTATATTGAGCCTTCATGGTCCTACTTCTTTCCTTGGCTTAAATTGACCCCTTAAAATAAGGGCTTGCTCTACCCTTCTTTCTAGATCTATTTCTTGGTCAAAATAGGTCATAGTCATTATTTCCAATTCATAAGACATTTTCTCTTGTAATTTTCCAATGAAAATATCTAACATGTCTTGAGGAGGTAATGTATATTCCAATCGTCCAATTAGATTCCTCCAAAAAGACAATAATTCTAAAAAACTTTCATCTTTACCTTGTTTTAGTATATAAACATCTTTCATAGTCACATTTTTATCAACATAAGCTCTGCATTGTTAAAGAAATAATTTTGTTGTCTCTTAAAAATTCCTCAAAGAATGATGAGATAGTAGATAATACCATTCCAATTCCATATCACCAAGGCTCTTATAGAATGTCTTTAGTAAAAACATGTCATCATATATAACAACATGGCATGTTGTCCTAAACATTCATAAATATTTATTTGGGTCCTATGTTCCCTTATAAATAGGTAAAAATGACATTAGAAAATGTTTAGGTTAGGGCCTATAAGTGACAACAGGGTATAAGGGTTGATTGCATATCTCCTTGTAATTGTAGGTTAAACTTAGAGGTTGAATCATATCCACTCTTGAAACCAATTGCTTCACCACACTTGTCAAAATTTGCATATCAAGATTTTTTTTGTGCAATACACCTAGGTTCCCTAGGGGAGGGGTATAGGTAGGTTTTTGAAAGGTAACTTGGCCAATGTTGGAGGCATTAACACTATTATGGTATGGATTATGATATGTGGTATCTTGCTATGAAGGATAACTAACATTTGGTGGAATAGAATCATGAATGTTGAGATGAGTAGAATGAGGAGGAAATTGAGCATAATTTTGGGATGCACTAGTGGTTGGATGATCATATGGAATTCCCCAAATGTTGGTAGTCATAGTAGTAACATATGTTTATTTATGAAAAGGATTAACATGATGTGAAGATTCAAAAAAAGCATTGGTATGAAAATTCCTGGGAGATATGGTTAGAGGAGGAGGCATCCCACCCCTTTCAAGTTGGGCTTCCTCTTCCATAGCCTTAACCAAAGCCTCCTTATGGTGTTTCATAAAACCTCATATTTTATCAAATGATGATAAAGTGAATCCTCCATTAGGCCCCTCAAAAGGATCAAAACTATTACCAATTTCTTCATGTTCTTCCTCTTTCACATCTAGATTGGGATTCCCCCAATCAATTTGATCAGTTTTTTAAAGAGTATAATCAAATTATAAAATATTTCACATACTCCTAATATTGGGAGCCATTAGGAGGAAGAGAAAAGATAGAGGAATAAAATTAGCAAAATGCAAACAAGAAGACTTTTAAGATGTTTTTAATGTTTTATAATTCTAAGCAAACAAATTTAATGGTATTGCTTAAATTTTTTAAGACTAAAATAAAAGAAAAATGCTTCCTATCTTGGTCACTAAGACATTTGTTCACATTGGGTTCACCAAAGGTGTATAGGGGGAAAACTACCCTATTGTGTATGATTCTCAGCTAGATTGGAGCCAATCTAACCATAGGGGTGTGTTATATTCTCTACACTCAAGGGCTTGGGGATTTAAGGGTTAACCAAGAATAGTTTAAGGACTTGCTCCAATTCTAGGGATTGAATTTTTAATGTGTATATTGATCAAAAACATATATTTAGCCTTTCTAAACTCTAGGCTATGGAAATGAAAAAAATGCAAGACAAACAAAAAACAATAAGATAAGAAACTAACCTTAAAATGATTCTTGATTTTTAATGATGACTAAACCCTAACTTGCAATGAAATAAATATTTCTCTTTTGATAAAGGGTTTATGTAACAACCCTCATTTTCAAACCATCTCAAAAGAGGAATTTTTTTGGTCATAACATGTCTATCATCAATGTAGAGTTCACAGTAAGTATGATTAAAACTATCATCAATAGAGGTGGTAAGTAACCAAGATATTTATGACATGGCTAGCGTTAACTCTTGTTATAGGAGTGACAAAATTTTATCTAACCTTATGTACCCTCATGATGTTTACTAATCCATCATTTGATTGTTTCTCTCTCTATTAGTTAGGAAGTTAAGTTTTCACACATAATTAGTTGATCATAATTCAATTATAAAACTTACTTCCTATTTGAATGAACAACCATTTCTAATGTAGTGGAAAACATACATTATTAACTAATTCTTAAAGGTTTTCTCATTCATCAAATATTAGTTTTGAATTATTTCATGAAAACATAAAATATTGCATCATATTTAGATAACCATTCCATGGAAAGATAAATACAACATCTATCACTAGATTTATTAATCATCAAGTGCAAATATCATCCTTTCCATTGTAGTAGAATGCATATACCTTCATAAACTAATTTTATTTATTGAACATTGCTTGTTAACAAAAATTATTGCATCATATAACACTTTAATAATCATCTCATGGAAATATAAATGCATCATCCATATTATAAGCTAGCAAACAAGAAGATCCAAACCACATAACACTTTTTTTATCTTGGGAAAAACCTGAAGGGAAACAACCCAACCTCAAAATATGCATCCTCATATTTCATTAATCCCTTTTTATCTCAATTTACAATGATATAAAGAATCATAAATATCCTTTTCTAAACCATCATTAAATGTATTGATATAGGAAGCTCTTACACATTCCTATTTTTAGGTCATCATTACAATTGAAACACATAAATGAAATTTTCACTGGATATATACATTGAGAATGAAGGGAACCTCATAGTTCCCTCAAGAATGAATGTCACACTCATTATTCAAATCATTCAATCCAACATGGAGTGAAAGTTACTGAAAAGTCATGTAATATAAGAAGAGACTCCATAATCCCTTCAAGAAAAAAATCTCCATCCATTATTCCTAGTTATATTCATTTTTCCATAATATGAAATATCTAATGCATTCATCATAAAATGCATTTCAATTAAACTATATAATAACAAGAGGAAATCCCATAATTTTCTCATGAATGAATTCCCTATCCATTCTTTCCCAATGTATTTACAAAGGTGTTTTCATAATTCAAATTTCATTGATTCTCATTTACTCAAGAATAACATTTAAACAAAGAATCAAATTGCATATTTTGTTTACTATATTTCTTACAAATTGCCTCAATTTGTACCATAATATTTTCCTAGGGTTAGACTATAGTTATTACAACTTTGCCACTAATTTGTACCATAATATTTACCCAATATTACAATATAGTTCTTACAAATTTCCATAATTTGTACCATAATATTTCCCCAAGATTACACTATAGTTCTTACAAATTTTCCCAATTTGTACCATAATCTTTACCCAAGATTACACTATAGTTCTTACAAATTTTCCCAATTTGTACCATAATATTTACCCAATATTACACTATAGTTCTTACAAATTTCACCATAAATTTATCTCATAATATTCCCACGAGAATACATTATAGACTTATACAAAATTTCCTCAAATTTGTACTATAATATTTTCACAAAATTAAGCCATGATTTCCTACAAGTTTCTGCACAATTTGTCCCATATATTTCACAAATTTTTTCTTAAAATTTACCCCAAATTGTTATCAAATTTATTTCCAAAAATATGGTTCAAATATGCATATATTTGTTTCACATATTGCTATAAATTCCCTCCTAAAATTTGAGTTAGGATTGTATTAATTATCTCACAAAATTTCCATCACTTTTGCTATCAAAATTTCCATAAAATTTGATCTAGGGTTATATCCAATTATTCCATTATGCTGGATACCTTTAGAAAACTTCAAAAATATCATTAGGCAAAAGGGTAAACCAAGATATTTTTACTATTCCATTATGTTGGATACTTTAGAGAGCTTAAAAAAAACTCATTAGGCCATGTTGACTTTGAATCAAGGGGACCCTAGATTAGATTCTTTCATATTAATTATATTAATCAATTCCCTTAGTCAAAATATTTTATGCTAAGAGTTACAAAATCAATGGGACATTATTATCCATCGACTATCATCATCCAACGGTTAATATTTATTGAATTTTATTAACTATTTTATCCAATTACTTTTCCTAATGGTCATTCGGTTAAATCTTGTATCCAATGGCTATTGCCATCACTAATTAGCCTAATGATTATAAAAGAGGGTTTTAATTATTTTTACCTTAATCCAAGGGTGCAAACCAATCAATATCATACAACTATAGACACAAGGTGATAATCCATAGGATAGTAATAAAAAACATGTGTCAACTGGTCAATGTAGGTTATAAGAGTCAACAACCCAATACAAATTTGGATAAAAATCTATGATCAACATGCATTAGTCCCCATGACTAGCATGACCACCACCATGTGGTCATATAACTAGGGAATGTTTCCATACTATAAAGGGTGCCACATTCTTTCATGGGAAGCATATGGAATATTGGATTAGAGAATTATTAAAACTAATTCTATGCAATCAACATCCCCTAATAGCTTAATTGAAGAATCTGATTTCACTATCACACAAGCCAATAGAGTGAATCCATGTGTGCAGCCCACATCATAGGTAGTTAGATTAATGGCAAAGGACTTGGGTGAGGCTTTTCCATAGTATCATGACATGGCATCTATGAATACCTATTAGCATAGAGGTGATCAATGTTGATTTAGATGTCATTTATGAAGAAACACACACTTATACTGAGAGGAAGGGTGAACAATATAAGATAAAAAAATTTCTTTCAAACCAATAACTATAATAATGTGAATGCAATAAAAAATCAATGCACAATTTCCATACACATAAGAGACAATATTTTTACATGGAAACACCATTTTTCTTATATTTCTTCGATAAAATTCATGGGAACCAACCCACAAGAGACACCAATCCTCTTATACAAGTTCATGGGCACCAACCCATAGGAGACACCAATCCCCTTATATAATTTCATGGGCACCAACCCACAAGAGACACCAATCCCCTTATACAATTTTATGGGCACCAATCCATAGGGGACACCAATCTCCTTATACAAGTTTGTGGGCACCAACCCATAAGAGACACCAATTTCCTTATACAAGTTCATGCATACCAATGAACAAGATATACCAATCTCATTATACTAGTTCATGGGCACCAAGCCATAGGAGACATAAATACCCTTATACAAGTTCATGGGCATCAACCCAAAGGAGACACCTATATCCTTGTTCAATTTTATGGATACCAACCCATAGGAGACACCAATCTCCTTGTTCAAGTTCATGGGAACCAACCCATAGGAGACACCAATATCCTTGAGGTACCAACCTCAGATTTGAAGGTGCCAACCTTGATCAATAAGTAGAGAATGATATACTAGTGTTGGAAGCTTAAAATGGTCAAAATATCCTTCACATTCATTAATTATATCACTTCCACATATCTCACATTTATTACATTTTAAAGGTAGCCCAAGTCTAGCACTAGATAACTTACTTGCATGTTGAATTGGAGACACTAATACCTTGATTTTATTCCATATTATGAAGCACTTCTCAAGCTCTTAAAATTTTGAATTTCAACCTTCTATGCTTACAAATATGATTAAAACTCTGCTTGAGTCTGGTCAAAAGTCTGATCCAAAATTCTGCTCAGGTCTACTCAAAAATCAAATCCAACAACTTTGCTCAGGTCTACTCAAAAATTTGATCAATATCTATTCATTATAATTCCTACTATACCTTGCTTTTACTCTTTAAATTATTCCCTTTTCTTGAGTTTTCTTTCTTACTATTGCACTTGGAAATCAAACTTACAATATAGTAACATTCATTCTTCCCTTTTCTTGAGTTTGCTTTCTTCTACTTACTTGGAAATCAAACTTGCAATATAGTAACATTCATTCTTCCCTTAGACAATAAACATTACACTTATATCTCCTATCTTAGGGTTACAAGATATTATGCAAAGTATTACCTCACTTTTGCCAAATCATGGACAACTTGTACCACTTCAAAACATGTGCTCCTTTTCACTTTGTTCCACTATCTCTATTGAATTTGATCTTGTGGCAGTGCTATTAACACCTTTTACCCTCCAACAAATGTGTCTTCAAAACACACTATGTACCCATTGTCTACACTAGTATATTACTATCATGTTGACCCAACAATACCTTTATACTGTATGTATTTCATGCTCACTGATGTGGACCTTTATGAGTTCTTATATGTGTGTGTATGGGTTGCTTTCACTCCATTCATTTGATGATTGCTCTTGGTCTTCTTTTTATTGGCTGTCCTAAACTATATTAACACTTGTAAAACCTCCTTCTCCTTGCTAATGTTTCACTGGCTACATCAATAGTTTTCTTGATATTCCTATAATATCTCCTAGGCACTGTAATCTTCTTTGTAGATGCAGAGTGATAATCCCTTCACTGTATTCCAACTTTTGTGACCAATAAACTAGTTATATGAGTGCCCAATATCCTTTGTTTGTATTTCAATGTTTCAACATTACACAGGGTGCTTTATGATATTCATGATATCTATTATCAATGACACTACTTCTAAACACCATGTTCTATCAATGGCACTGATATTTCAATAATGCTCTTAGATAACATTTATCTTACTTTGTTGTACCTTTCACTTGGATTGCGCTATATTTTCTCAATTGTTGTTGAATATAACTTTGTTATATTGGTGATTTTAATCACCCTTATTTTTTATCTAGGAATCCATAGTGACTATCTCCAACTACCAACCCAATATTAGTTTTTATGTAGGCTTTAGCTATGTGGCACTTCAATTTATGTTTCAAAACTGATCTTCTCCAATAGACATGCAACAGATCCCAACAGCTAGTTTGCCTTCCTATTTGGTATGCATAGTAAAGAGTACCTAATGTGTCTACCTCCAATGCGATATTTGAATGTTAAACTGTCATATACAATGTCACTTTTCCTTTGCACCAATGAAAATAGTAGCAATCTTCTTAAATGGTGTTGTGGTCATCCTCCAATCTGCCTACCTCAAAACTATCATGTTTCATTTTCATTTTCCATGCTTCATCACTTTTGTCATTGTAATATATCACCCACTACTCTAGATACGAGGACACACGATCAATGATTTCCTCTTTGAAATTTTTTTGACTTTGTATTTATACAAATATTTTCACCAGCTTGCTTTGGTGCCCTAAAAGTCGGCTCATATATGCATTTCATTAATATAATAAATCTAATATTTAAAACTTTTAATTTTAAATATTTCAACCTTTACCCATTGCACACATTGGAAATATTTAAATATTTAATTTAAATATTTCAACCTTTGCCCTTTGCACACATTAGAAATATTTAAATATTTAATTTATATATTTCAACCTTTTATATTACATCACCCTTGAAGAAAATATATTTACCTTGAATAATTCATCCATTGTTTGCTATCAACCAAGTCGACCTTTGAAATCAATGACAACTCAATAATTCTAATAGTTGATAGATATCAAGACATGGTAACTCTTCAATATTGGCCATAGCTCATCCATTAATTCATATCTAATTTTGAAGACATAGAATAAAATAGGGTTTTGTATCTCCTGATAAACTTTGAACATTAAGAATTCAGGTCATCAAGTATAGGTGACTAAAAAATGTCTAAGAATCCCTTAAACCATAGTATATCATTGGATAATCAATGATACAAATTAAGAAGGGTAACCTTATCATTTCATAACCTTCTATGAAATAAGAAGTGACAACTACATCTATTACAGATAGGTAAAATAGGGGGGTGACAAAGATCTAGTTTCAAGCATGAGTAAAGGTTATGATACAAGCTAGAGCCTATTCAATTAATCCAAATTGAAAATAGATAGGTGAATGAATCATTGTTTTTCAACACAAATATCTAATTAGATCAAATACAAAATAAAAGTTATAAGCCTCCCTCAAATATATTTAAAGCCTTCCCAAGTAATATCAAATTGTAGATAGAATAGTTGATATATACCTGTTGGTCACGAATCTGCCTAGTCATATAAAATGCACCCTAGACCTGACCAACATTGAAAGGCTGAGAGAAAGAGAAGTCTCCCAGGCCAATCTCCAGAGAGGGCTGGCTCCCAAACTAATCTAAACTAGTTTCAAGATTCAGGGTTAGAAATAATAGAAAGAGATGGAAATATGGCCGAAGCTAACAGTTGATAGGGAGAACAACCTCAGATAGCAAATAACCTCAAATAAAATCCTAAATATAAGTAGCAACTATTTCTTAGAATGCACATACAGAAATTGGATCAAACATTGACTATAAGTTTACCTTCAATTATACTTCAAATGTTCAAATGAAAACATAGCCAAATTTAGAATAGCAGAATTCAACTTATATGTTAGCACTAGACTAAGCAGAAGTGAATTATATAGAAAGCATAACATGAACATCAGTTTGGATCACCAACTCAAAATATTCTAAGAATAGAGAAAAATGCATTTAGGATTTTTGCTTCAATTTTTACAAAAAGGTCCTCCTCTTTTTCTTGAGATGTACATTAGTATTTATAGAGGTCGTATCTCTCTCTTTTGGATCGTAACACTTAAAACATAAAACAGATTTTGAAGAGAAGATCACAAAATATGCACTTGAAAAGAAAAACAATCCCCCTAAATCTGCGTTGGAGAAATCACAGTCCCTGCTTTTATGGATCAAGCTTGAAAATCGAACAGAAACAAGGGACCATATTTCTTCATTAAATGTCTGTTCTCAGGGCATGCTTGAAGTTTTTAGGAGATCACAAACAAGATATTTTAATACCGAAGGCATATTTAATCTTGGTGTCTTTGAAAACTGCATGCTTTAACATGTTCTCCCATCTGATATTAAATTTTGGAGAGCTTTAATATTTCAATTAAATGTTGGGAGACATTTAATTTTGGAGCCTCTTTGACCTCGATATCAAAATCAATTGGAGAGCTTAGAAAAATGCAGATAGAACTTTATTGGGCTTTTTTTGTCGCTTTTGTCGTGAAAATGCGACATGTCATGAAATCATGATATTTTTCCCTTGCTGCTCTCTCCTGTATTACCAGTCACGAAAACGTGACATGTCATGAAATCACGACATCCTCCTCTTGATTGGCCTTGTATTCTTGTTCTTTCATGAAAATGCAACATGTTGCAAAATCACGACATGTCACAAAATTGTGACATTCTCCCTTTGTTTGGATTTGTCTCCATGACATGTCACAAAATTGCGACATCTTCCTCTATTTGGATCCTTCACTGCTCCTTGTCACAAAAATGTGACAAGTCACGATTTTGTGACATTTCATACTTGGCACTGTCCTTTCCACTTTCTCATCGTGAAAACATGACAAGTCATGAAATCATGACATGTTTCTATTTTCTTGTAATTTTCTTCACGAAAATGTGACATGTCATGAAATCGCAACATTTCGTACCATCTTGCTCCTTTCTCGCTTTCCTACCACGAAAATAAGACAAGTCGCGATATCGCGACATGTCACAAAATAATGAATTTTTCCTCTGTTTGGCTTTGTTTCCACGATATGTCATGAAATCACGACATTCTTCTTCACCTTGCTTTGTTTCTTTATCCCTGCAAAAATGTGACAAGTCGCGAAATCATGACATCTCCCTTTGTTTTGTTCCTTCGCTGCTCCAAGTCACAAAAATGTGACATGTCATAAAATCGTGACAATTTGTTCATCTTGCTCCTTCTTTTTGTCGCCTCCATTGCAAAAATTTGACATGTCACAAAATCATGACATTCCGTACAATATTGCTTCTTCCTCGCTTTCCTATCGCAAAAATGTGACAGGTCGTGATATCATGACATTTTTCCTTGGTGCTCCCCTTTGTTGTTTTATTGTGTGTTGTACTTAGTATGGCACTGAGAGGGGGGGTGAATCAGTGTAGCATTCCAAGACATGAATTAACAGCTCTAAAAACCGTAGTAGTTAAAACTTATAAACAGATATAATAAGTACAACAAGAGAACATCACACAACACAAATTTTTAATGAGGTTCACCAAAATGGCTACTCCTCAAAAAGAATGGCTGCTTGGACTACCATCCAAATCCAGCCTCTTGCAAAGCACCAACTTTACAATTTGTTTACCAGCACCAACTGGAAGGAGCACCAACCCCTTATTTATCCGCACCAACAAAAAGGAGCACCAACCCCTAATTTGCCAAGCACCAACTGGACTTCAATTTTGAATGAAAATGTTTGATGAGATACCTTTGTTATTGCAAGACTCTAACTGGTCTACTTCACCTTTGCAATCTCTGCACACTCTGCTCTCTTTCTTGCGCAATCACTTCACACAATCTGCTGCACTGCTATAGCCAAACTTTGCAATCAACTTTGCCCTTCACGCTCTTTGCACACTCTGCTTTCTCTGCGCATACGCTTCACACACTCTGTGTTGTTCCATACTCTGCTCTCTATGCGCATTCGCAATCACACTTTGAACAACTCTACACGACTAGCTCACATTACGCACTTCGCTATCATCTCGCTCGGTTTTGCATTATCTATGTTTTTACGGTCGCATGTCACATGATCATATTCACTCCGATCGATACCCAAATCTCCAAACAGCCTCGCTTATATACTTGAGATTTCAATATGAAAACCCTAATAGTAGTCGACTAATTATGCAAATGCAAACCCTAATCTTGGTCGGTTGTAAACCCTAAATTTGGTCGGTTGCAAACCCTAAAATCTGTTGGCCTACATCAGTCTTTGTCGGCTCCAAAACCCTAATGAATGTCGGCTCCAAAACCCTAATCTGTGTCGGCCCAGATTTAACTCTGTTGGCTTCAACCGCCTCTCTGGTTCTGTAGCTTTCCTCGTGAAACTGCAACATGTCACGATATCGTGACACCTTTTACATCCGTACGCCTTCTTGTCCTTGCTGTCACAAAATCGTGACCCTTTTGGCCTTTGTTAGCTTTGCCACCGTTCTTGTCACGAAATCGTGACACTTCGAACTTTCGCTGATGTCATCCTCATTCTTGTCGTGAAATCATGACGCTTTACACCTCTTTGTCCTTTTCTAGGCTTCATGACATGTCACAAAATCGTGACACTTCTCCCTACGATCTTCATCCTCATCTTCCTCATCACTCTTCGCTTTTCTCTGAAACTGTCATGAAATCGTGACACTCATCCGAAATCACGACATCTTTCGCATCCGTACATTTCTTGCTTCATGCACTGGAAAAATAAAGACATGTAGCGAAATCGATACAACTTTGTGCCTTATGCTTCCAACTTTGCTTCAACCCGTGAAAATTTGACTTGTAGCGAAATCGCTACACCTTTGTGCCTTGCACTTTCGACTTGTAGCATAATCGCTACACCTTTGTGTTCTACATTTTTGACTTGTAGCGAAATCGCTACACTTTTGTGTTTTGCACTTTTGACATGTAGCGAAATCGCTACACCTTTGTGTCTTGCACTTTTGACTTGTAGCAAAATCGCTACACCTTTGTGTCTTGCAGTTTCGACTTGTAGGAAATCGCTACACCTTTGTGCTTTGACTCTTCCTCTCTGCTTTGGCCCACGAAACTCCAACATGTAGCGAAATCGTTACAACTTTTCGACTTAGCTTCTTGGCCTCCAACATGTCGTGAAATCATGACATTTTGCCTTGTGCCTTCTCTCTCCTCGACATGTCACGAAATCATGACAGAAAACATGTCGCGATATCGTGACAGTTTTCTTACTTGTCTTTTTCTTTGATTTTTTGAATCTGGGTCACTTTTGTTTTCTTGGAATTGCACTTTACATGATCTGACTATCCTTTGAACTTTTGTCCTCTGCATCTGAATGACTTCTAAACTATCTTTCCATTGCATTATTAGATCTAACTACCTGTGTTGACAACAATGACAAAACTCTTGCAACACCTTGCTCAACAATCTCCCCCTTTGGAATTGTTGTCAACACATATGCATTTACCTATAACTCTTCTCCCCCTTTGACAATAATACCAAAGGGCTGCTGCAGACTCCCCCGGAGTCCATGCACAACATTCTCAAGTAGAATTTATTATATTTAGCAAAAATCTTGAACATGAGCAAAAATATAGACAAATACTTAAATGCTCCCCCTGAGAATGTGATCCCTGTAGCTAGTCAATAGTCTCACACAGAATCTGTTTAACAAGCTCACATAGAACTTGTCCAATGCTGAAACACAAGTTCATACAAAACCTGTCCAAATCTGCTCCACCAAGCTTACTAAGAACTTGCCCATATCTGCTCTAAAAACCTGTCCCAGCATTGTCCTCAAATATTTCCCAAGGGCCTTCTTAAGGGCTCAATCAAATCACCTCAACCAATCATCACAAGGAACAACTCTCTCTCACATAACCCCAGTCCAAGTATGTATCAACCAACTCAATGATTCCAACATGCTCAACCACAAATATCATATAACCATGATACTCATGTTCTTTTCTAACACAAGTTCCTTCACAACCAATGGGCTTAAACCACTATGCTTATAACACACGGTTTAAACACAGCTCTCTATTCAAAAAAACTGATGCATTCAACCAACCCCTTTCGAAGAAGGAAACCACAAACAATCATTTTCCCTTCAATGATATTTCAAAAATCAACCACCATAATGTTTTGACCAATACTGTATCAACACTGCAATTTTACCGCCAACTTTGTGCAAGCATCAAACACTGTACCATAACACAAACCAAATCCCTTTTTACTTTTTCAGCTTGGTCTATGTTTTTTGCAGTCACCGTTGGTCACACCTTTCTGTCAACTGTTCGAATCAGAAAACAAAATTTTGTTAACCATTTCACGGCCAACTATAATGCACCTTACTCACCCTCAACCTTCTTAACTTCGGATTGGCACTTTATCAACAGTCTAAAATGAAACTGTCTGTGAATTAAATATTTTTACCAAGCCATCATGAAAGATCTAACAATCTTCACAACAAACTGATATACGCTGTTTTTATCAAAACACAAATACGCAGCTAGGGCAAATATCTTTCACTGACCAAATTCTCTGAACTGAGATATTCCATAGCTTTGAACAGTGGTAATAAGAACCAACAACAGAACAATAATGACATAAATTCATACTGCCGATGGTGACACCTCTCAATTTAATCTTGATCCTTTACGACACTACCATGAACAACTACAAGAACTGAAAAAGACACTTTGTCAACTGAACAACAACTTCCCTGACTACTGTCCTTTCATCCTCAGAAAACCAAACAAACATCGAGGAGCATTAAAATAAAACCTTTTAAGATTGCTCCCCCTGAGGATGTGCTTCCTGGAGTTGCTTAGTGCAGTAGAGGAGCAGTCTCCTTCAGTTCAAGGAGACACGATTTCCTCTCTTCTTTCTTTCTCCAGACTTTCTTGACCTCGGGCTTGGATTTTTCAACTGCGTCCCTGTTTTGCACCTTTACGTGAACTCGAATATTTCTCTGGTGTGGTTGTCTCTTATGCATCCATGATGAATGATTATTTTCCTTTCTTCTATGTACCTGATTTACTCCCTGTCTGTGTTGCGTTCTTTGCATCTTATGAAATCTACTGTTTTGCCTTAGATTTGATACAGAAGCGCTTGGACAAAACCTTGCTATGTGCCCATGACCATTGCATTGAAAACATTGTACATAGTGTTCGCTCAGATATGCAGAAGTATTTCTACCAGCATAATTCTTTGATTTATTATTCAATCCACAATAAGTTGCCTTGTGACCATACTGGTTACATCTGAAACAATAGCCATTAAAAGTGTTAGTATGAAAAGAGTGAGAGTGGTAGAACCTCTTTTGTTGTGGCTGCTTTGCTGTAAATCTCCTTTGATATTTTCTTTCTTTTGAAGATACAGCTTTAACCTTTTCTTGCTCCGACCCTTCAATAGTGAAATTTTTCTTCTCTGTAGAGTTGGATGATGAAGGTTGTTCAGCTTCAGACTTTTTATGCTTTGATCCTTCAACGGTGAGCTCCTTTTTCTCTGCATATTTGGATGATGGGGGTTGTTCAGCTTCATATCCAAGACCATGCTTATCCGTGGAGCTTCTCTGATAATTTATCATTTTATCTAGCAATTTTGTGCTCTTCTCAAATTTAAGATTTGTATTGGCCTCTTCCAGTTGTTTCTTCAAAGAAACAATCTCTTCTTCTTGTTTGCAGCAAATAGTCTCTTTCTCATTGATCTGAGACCTGAGAGTTTCTTCAATCCTTTTGAACTCTTCTATTTGCAGCTTCAGATTGCTAACAATTTTGTTGGAATCTTCTTCATGTTTGCTACATACATTAACTTTCTTATTCATCTCTTCTGTCTGTATTCTTAGACCGTCTATCTCTTCTTCTAGCTTACTGCAATACTCTGATTTCATGGTTAACTGCATTTCGAGATTTTTAGAAATTTTCTTGTAATCTTCTGTCTGTACTTTCAAACTGGTGATTATATCTTCTGCATCCTCAACCTTTTTAACCAGAGCTAAAATTAGTTTCTGTTCCCAATTTGCTTCTGCATCACTTTCTTCTTCATCATATTCCTGTTCTAAATCTATTTCTTTACCAATTTTGAATGGATCATCTTCAACTTCACTGCTATTAGAACCATGGCACTGACATTCATTATGATCGAGTTGATCGTAAATAAAACATTCTGTACCTAGTGAACCTGCATCATGATCGAGTTGTCTCTTGGCCTTTTCTCCACTATTTGATTCATCTTCATTTTCTTTCATGACCCTGTGTGTTCTTTTCTTCTTGTGTCTCATGGTTCCACTTTTGCCTTTCTTTGCCATTTGTGTAATAATCCAAGATCAACCCAGACTGATTAAGCCTGAACTGGGAACTTGGCTCTGATACCAATTGTTGTACTTAGTATGGCACTGAGAGGGGGGGTGAATCAGTGTAGCATTCCAAGACATGAATTAACAGCTCTAAAAACCATAGCAGTTAAAACTTATAAATAGATATAATAAGTACAGCAAGAGAACATCACACAACACAGATTTTTAACGAGGTTCACCAAAAATGGCTACTCCTCAAAAAGAATGGCTGCTTGGACTACCATCCAAATCTAGCCTCTTGCAAAGCACCAACTTTACAATTTGTTTACCAACACCAACTGGAAGGAGCACCAACCCCTTATTTATCTGCACCAACAGAAAGGAGCACCAACCCCTAATTTGCCAGCACCAACTGGACTTCAATTTTGAATGAAAATGTTTGATAGATACCTTTGTTATTGCAAGACTCTAACTGGTCTACTTCACCTTTGCAATCTCTGCGCACTCTGCTCTCTCTCTTGCGCAATCACTTCACACAATCTGCTGCACTGCTACAGCCAAACTTTGCAATCAACTTTGCCCTTTGCACTCTCTGCACACTCTACTTTCTCTGCGCATACGCTTCACACACTCTGTGTTGTTCCATACTCTGCTCTCTATGCGCATTCGCAATCGCACTTCGAACAACTCTACACAACTAGCTCACATTATGCACTTCGCTATCATCTCATCGATTCTGTGCTATCTACGCTTTTATAGCTGCATATCGCACGATCATATTCACTCTGATCGATACCCAAATCTCCAAAAAGCCCCGCTTATATACTTGAGATTTCGAGATGAAAACCCTAATAGTAGTCGGCTGATTATGCAAATGCAAACCCTAATCTTGGTTGGCTGCAAACCCTAAATTTGGTCGACTGCAAACCCTAAAATTTGTCGGCTTGCATTGGTATTTGTCGGATCCAAAACCCTAATGAATGTCGGCTCCAAAACCCTAATCTGTGTTGGCCTAGATTTAACTCTGCTGGCTTCAATCACCTCTTTCGTTCTGTAGCTTTCCTCATGAAACTACAACATGTCACGATATCGCGACACCTTTTACATCCGTACGCCTTCTTGTCCTTGCTGTTGTGAAATCGTGACCCTTTTGGCCTTTGATAGCTTTGCCATCGTTCTTGTCACAAAATCGTGACACTTCAAACTTATGCTGATGTCATCCTCATTCTTGTCATGAAATCGTGACGCTTTTAGCTTTTGAAGGCTTTACTTGCAACCTATCATGAAATCGTGACACTTTGCACCTCTTTGTCCTTTTCTAGGCTTGCACCCACGAAAACATGACATGTCATGAAATCGTGACACTTCTCGCTACCGTACAATCTTCACCACATCCCTTAGCGAAATCAAAACATGTCATGAAATCATGACATCTTTTTGCCTTGGCACTTTTCTTTGCCTTTTGCCCATGAAAATGAAACATGTCACGAAATCGTGACATCTTTTTGCCTTAGTGCTTTTCTGTGCCTGTCGCCCGTAAAAACGGAACATGTCGCAAAATCATGACATCTTTCGCATCCGTACATTTCTTGCTTCATGCACTAGCAAAATCAAGACATGTAGTGAAATCGCTACAACTTTGTGCCTTGTGCTTCCAACTTTGCTTCGACCCGCAAAACTTTGACTTGTAGCGAAATCGCTACACCTTTGTGCCTTGCACTTTCGACTTGTAGCATAATCGCTACACCTTTGTGTTCTACATTTTTGACTTGTAGCAAAATCGCTACACTTTTGAGTTCTACACTTTTGACATGTAGTGAAATCGCTACACCTTTGTTTCTTGCACTTTTGACTTGTAGCAAAATCGCTACACCTTTGTGTCTTGCAGTTTCGACTTGTAGCAAAATCGCTACACCTTTGGGCTTTGACTCTTCCTCTCTGCTTTGGCCCATGAAACTCCAACATGTAGCGAAATCGCTATAGCTTTTCGACTTAGCTTTTGCCTTGCACCTTCTCTCTCCTCGGACATGTCACGAAATCGTGACAGAAAACATGTTGCGATATCGTGACAGTTTTCTTACTTATCTTTTTCTTTGATTTTTTGAATCTAGGTCACTTCTGTTTTCCTGGAATTGCACTTTACATGATCTGACTATCCTTTGAACTTCTATCCTATACATCTGAATGACTTCTAAACTGTCTGTCCACTGCATTATTAGATCTAACTGCCTGTGTTGACAACAATGACAAAAATCTTGCAACACCTTGCTCAACATTGTGCAAAATCATGACATCTGCCTATCACTTTGCTTTCTTGCCACTGTCTGCCACGAAAATGTGACGTATCATGAAAATGTGACATGTCACAATTTCGCAACAACTTTGTCTTGACTGTTCTCTTTTGCTACTTGCTAGCATGAAACTACAATAGGTCGTAAAAATGTGACATGTTGCAATTTTGTGACATTTTTTGTACTTTGTTGTTTTCTGCTTTGGACGCCACGAAACCGCAACAGGTCATGAAAATGCGACATGTCGCGATATCGTGACATTTTTCACTTACTTTTCTTTGGCACAAAACTTGTAGAGACTTTTGTTTTTACTAATTATCCCTTTCGAGGTGCTTGGAGGGACAACTAGAGGAGTGAGTATTTTTACAATTTATGCATTATTTTACATGAACAACAAAAAAAAAATGTGGTAAAAATGCCAACATTCTTGGTGGATCTCGGGGTATACAGTTATGCTGTATGCACAAACCCCATGCCTTTATTTATTGGGCAACAGAGTCAAGAAGCTAGAGGATTAGAAGAAGTGAGTTCTGGTTGATACTAGAAATTTCTGTGGGCTGCTGCAACAAGCTCTTATAGGCGCTCGACACTTAAAATAGGACTTTCAGAAAATATTTGTGGAGTAGTAGAACTTCCCTTATTCTTTTAACTATTGCATTTTTCCTAGCTCGGTTGAGCTGGGTAATCGCCAGGTGCTATGAAAGGATCTCCATGGTGGTGGTGAGAAGCACCTAGTTTGTAAAAATGGGAATGGATGGGGTGATGATCGGTAGATGTGCAGTCTATGGAATAGGAATGGTGAGTGATGGAATGGTGGAAGATGGAGGAGTAGAAATGATAGATACAACAACTGAAGAGGGTGCTACTATGCTACCAGCTATTGGGATTCCATGAAAATAGATAATGAAGTGGAAGTAGATGGGATGGAGAAAGTAGTGTGAGCTATGGATAAATTCTCAAAAGACAAAGGATTGGAAGAAAGGGGAAGTGAAGAAACGGGAACACCAGAGAGGGGAGTAGAAACAACAGTAGTGGCTTGATTATGTACAGTGGAAGAAGGAGTGGGAGAGGAAGGGAATGAAATTAAGGAAGTGGACGAAAGAAGTAGATGGAAGCCACTACCTACTAGGAAGGAAAATAAAAAGAGAGAGAAATAGACATACCTACGGGCTTGTGTACAAAAGGAGCCGAAGTTGATGAATTCTGCACAAAGGGGGACTCCCACAAGTAGTGCTTCATTTTTTTTTTCTTTTCTCTATTTTTTTTTTGTATATATGTACAAGGTAACACTGTGTTGTCACATCATGAAATATAGGCTTTCAAATGAAAGCCATTTATTGAGATAGGAAGTGAATTACCTTCCAATTCCTTAAGATGAAATGAATTTGCTGCACTTGTACTGGAAATCTAGAATGGACCCTCCCACAAAGCATCAAATTTCTTGTGCATCCTTGGCTTGGCCTTATTTTCATTCCACTTTAAGACTAAATCACCCACTTTGAATGTGCGATCATTAGAACCTTTGTGAAACCATTTTGAAATCGCTTGTGAATGCTTAGCAAACTCATCATAGGCCAAAGAATGTTGCTCTTCCAGTTGCAACAACTGAGCCAATCGTATGTTCATAGGATCCATATTTTCTTCATCGTCCGAGAATTCTTTCAATTGCTGCAAGGCAGGCAATTCTAAATGAATAGGCAATATTACCTCTTTCCCATATACCAGTGCATATGGTGAAGTCTTGATAGACTTATTGATTGAAATTCTATCTACCCATAAGGCCTGATTTAGCAAAAGGTTCCAAGATCTCTTATTATCCCCCAAGGATCTCTTTAAAATCCGTAGTAAGTTCTTATTTGTAGATTCTGCCAAGCCATTCCCTTGAGGTAATAATTAGAGGATGTCTTCAAAAAAATATTGTACTTGTTTGCAAATTCTCGTAGATTGACTCCAATTAATGGAGTTCCATTGCCTGTGATAATGGCGTCAGGAATGCCAAAACGTGTGATTAGTCCTTCAATGAAAGTGATTACCACATCCTAATTTGTAGCCTTGGTTGGAATGGCCTTAGACCATCTTGTAAAATAATCAGTAGTCATCAAGATGTACTTGTGTCCAGCTGAAGAGTTTGGATCAATGATCCCAATAAAGTCCATCCCCCACTACTGAAAAGGTGCTTCTACTTGAATTGGATGTAGGGGCAATGGTGCATTTCTGATTCATCCTATATACCTTTGGCATTTGTCGCAAGCTTGAGCAATCTTGAAAGTATCTGCGAAAAAAGTTGGCCAATAGTAACTAGCCTGAATAATCTTTAAGGCCATAGGCCTACTAGCGTAATGTCCTCTCGACATGCCAGAATGAAACTCCTCTAGGAATCTAGCTATTTCAGGTTCCTTAACGCACCTTAGGAGAACACCATCAATATTTTTGAAGAACAATCCCTCGGGAAACAATACATACCTAAGAGCTTGTAGGTGAAACCTTCTCCATTGCAAAGCATTCAATTGTGGGGGACATCTACCCATTGAAAAATACTCAACAAGGTCGTCTGCCCAATCTTGGCCTTGTGCAAAGATTTTCACTAGATTTTTTTTTTCAGTAGGATCATTCACTTGATGATCAACTATCTCAGAGGCCGCAGTTTTTGTTAATTGTTGACATAAGGCATTACCCCACACCAACTTGGTTGGATGGGTCTCAAAATTGAACTCTTGAATTTTTGTGACCCAACCGGCATGCTTATCACCCATCTCGCCCTGAATGATGAAGTTCCTTACATCGGGGTGGATGATGTAGACGATCGTCTTGCTTTGAGATACAAAGTGCCTAAAATTTTTGAGAGACTTCATGATAACATAGACCTACTTATCAATGAAATTGTATCTCTCCTCATGGTGTAAGATAACCTGGCTAAGGAAAGCAATGGGTCTTTCATCCCCATCATCTCCTTTCTGTGTAAGCACTGCAACATAGCTTTCGTCTTCTCCAACTGCATAAATAATGAAATCTTTAGAATAATCTAGATTGATCAACATAGGAGCTTGTGCAATTCTATATTTAATCTCCTAAAATGCATCTTTCCTCTGAGTTGTCCACTTGAACTCTGCATCTTTCTTTAATAGCTCAGTCATGGGCTTGACTACTCGAGCAAAGTTGGAAATAAATTTTTTGACAAAATTGATTTTCCCGAAGAAAGATTGCAACTCTTTCTTATTGGCAGGGACTGATAGTTTCTTCAAAGCTTCATCTCTCGATGGATCAATTGCCAAATTTTTCTCTGATATGACATTTCCCAAGAGTTTACCTTCCTTTACTACAAAAATGGACTTCTTTGGGTTGATGGAAATGCCAAACTCTCGATATTTCTCAAACATCTGCCTCAAATGAGAACAATTTTCTTCTTGTTTGTACAAAAATACAGTCATATCATCGAGATAGATGACAATGATATTATTCAAAAGCTCCCCAAATGCGATTTCCATGGCCATTTGAAACGTAGTCCCAGCATTGGACAATTCGAAGGGCATGCACTAATAGGCAAAGGTGCCCCACTTGGTTGTGAATGTGGTTTTGTGTTGATCTTCATCCTTGACCCAAATTTGATTGTATCCAGAGAATCCATCTAGCAATGAAAAGCACTATGCCCCAACAACAATGTGAAGGATCTGATCAATGCGAGGCAATGGGTAGTGATCCTTCAAGGATGCTCGGTTCAAGTTTTGAAAATCCACACACAGTCGTATATCTCCATTTTTCTTACGGATCGAAACCAAATTAGCAACCCAAGTTGAGTGCTTAATCAAATATATAATCTTGGCCTACAACATCTTCACAAGTTTGACCTTCATGAGGGCTTCAATCTTTGGGTTCACCGATATTTGCTTCTGCCTGAAGGGTTTGACTCCTTCTTTCAGCTCAATAGTGTGTTGAATGATCTCTTTGTCATATCCCATTAGATCCTCATAGCTCCAGGCCACGATGTCAGAAAACTATTGACACAATTGTCTGATCTCTTGCAATTTAGTGGGAGTAGAATTAGTCCCAATTTTGATGACCTTATCAGCCTCCAACTGCATCTCTATGTACTCTTTCTCATCGACCTCGATCTGATGCTTCTTGGACTGGTCATTCTGATCAAACAAGATTTCTAGAGTAATGAGGCCTTTAGTAATGTGGTTATTCTGCAACTGAATCAGGCCTTCAGTTTCTTCATGCTCTAAGGTCCTTCCCTTGATGGTGGCAAATTATTGAACCAAAAAGTTAACAATTTGCTCATAACTATCGAAGACTTTCCAAAAGGTGTCCTTGTCTAGGACAGAGGGCCTATACACCATTCTCACTATTTTTGGCCTTCTCACAACCTGCTCGATTGGTGAAAAATTTACTCCCAAGGAAGCCAACAGGTCAGCATGTCTATTTTGTTCTCATGGAATGAAATGCATGTTGAGAGCAAAGAACGATTCGAACAAGTCCCATACATTATTGTGATAGTTCTTGAGATAGTGGTGCTTGGACACACACTTATTGGTCACCTGGTTGATAATAAGCTCAGAGTCACCAAATATTTGCAACTATCGTGCTCCAAGTTTCTCAGCCTTCTTGAGGCCTAGGCATAAAGCCTCAAATTCTACTACATTATTTGTGCAGCTCCAATTCAAATGATATGAATAGGATCATTGAATCCTAGAAGGTAACACCAGAACAATACCAGCTCCAATGCCATTTCTACATCATGCTCCATCGAAATAGAGCTTTCAGAGTTGGTCTTGACTTTCACCATTCTCTTCTTTAGCCTTTTCAGGATTAAAAATGGAGTAACACCCCAAGTCAATTTCCATCATGGCGTTGAAATTGGCCATGGAAAATTCATTTTCTAGGCAGACCTCTTCCAAATCTTCTTCCATTATTTCAAGCTCGCAAAATTCTTCAGACATCATGTGTACTGAATTTTCTAACCTATCCATTTCATCTATTCTCTCCACATGAAATTTGGAAGGCTTCTCATTGAAAATTTTCACCTTTTTACCTTTATGGATCACCTCCAAATGAGTAAAATCCAAAGAAAGGTAACCCCCAAGTTTAGAGGTGAACTCTCAGGAGAGACACATACCAAAACATGGCTCTAGGTCCACTACTATGATCTCCTGGATCACAGTAATATGAGGCATGGCGTGCAGGGATATAGGAACATCCTTACTGAGGTACCATTTAGCTACAAAACTCCCATGCTAGTCCTTTTATATTCCATGCCTATGACATCACATACTACTTTAGGCATGATAGTAGTAGCTGCTCCTGAGTCAATGAGGTAATTATGCACCACATGGCCCTCCAATCTCAATGAAAGATAAAAATGTGGTGGTCTATTTTTTATGGTGACTGAAGAGGTCAGAGTTTGAGACATAACTACCTATGCTGGAGCCTTCCCCTTACTTTGTGTGGTCTTCAGGTATTCTTGTAAGCGATTCACCTATCCAAGCAGATACAAGGTGTCATATAGACTTACCTTGGCTAGTATCCTTTTGAGTTCTTTGATGATGTTGTACTCCATCAAAATTGGATCTCTCCCTCCACTAGCAGATTCAAATCTACTTCTATATTGTTGGGTTGCCTCCACCCACTATCATTTAGTCAATGATGGATACCACAATTTCTCTCTAGCTTGTTCCTTCATTTTCACTTATGGTTGGGAGGTAGAAGCCTTAGCTTGCAACCTCTCTTTTTCTTGTGGTGGAAGCAAATCCTTTGACAAAATAGGTGGGTCTTGTTGTAGGGCTGGAGGATCATGAGTTGTTATAGGTATTTGTTGCTTTGTTTCTTGTGTGGGAGGCACTTTCAATGGCTCCATCTTAGCTGGATCTACCACCATTGGTTTCTTGCTGCTGCGTGTCAAGACTGCTATGTGTTCCTTAGGAGACATCATGAAATTATGATCCACCTCTTGGATCATGTTTATACGGCTCCTCGTAAGAACTTGTAAATAATTTTGGTGGACCATGCAAGTAGACTCATCATGTGGGTCGTTGCATGAATAACACCAGTAAGATGGCTCATGTGAAACTTCAAAGGGGCCAGCTTCTTCATTTACCAGGATCGTTGAGTTCCTCTCGGGTACTTTCTCTATAGCCTTACTAGGAGCAACTTACTCTCTAGTTATCACCAGAATAAATCTTCATTGTTGATAGTTCCTTTCTGCCTCTCTCCACTCCATAGATGTTATCTTGTTAGTGAGGGCTCTCATGGCCGACTAAATCTCTTGCAAAATAGCCAATTGAGGATCTGGGCTTGAAGACACAGGCGATGCTGATAGAGGTAATGGAACTGGTGGAGAAGGTAATGCAAGAGTTGGAACTAAAGAGGTTAACTGTGGAATGGGAATCATAGGTACCAAAGTTGTGGGAGGATTCCATGAAGATGAAGGGTACATGGATGGAGTAGTGTAAGATGTGGAGGCTGCACCTGTATGCTGGTATTACGAAAGCTCAAGAAAAATGGGCATAGTCATTTTTGAAGGCAATTTCCCAATGGCAATCAGATCGGCCTCAGCCTTTTGTGCCTGGGAATATAGTGCAGGAAAGGTTTGAACATTGGACATCCTAATGTTCATACTAATATCTGAGTGAAAAGCCCTAAGAAAGTAAAATGTCACTTGGTCATTAGTAGGGCGGAGACCATCAGGAACTCTCTGTCAGGTTCGGGCAAACCTAACATTGAAATCCATTATATCCTCTTGAGGATACCTCTTGATATCAGTAAATTGATGCAATAAATAAAATGGGTCTGCTTGGTCATTGAACCCTTGGATCATCATCTATGCTAATTGATCCCATGAATTTGTGGATTTGGGAGACAAGGATCTATACCAACACAATAAATTACCTCAGAGTGACAGCACAAGCAATTTGATCATGACATCTTCGTCTGTGATATTATGAATTATAGCCAAGGATGCCACATCTGACACATGCTCATACATGGTCTTTCTAGTCCCATCGTATGTAGGTAAAGCCTTCAATGCTGCAATAGGAACTAGATTTTGAAAAGACAGGTCCAACGCTCTTGAATGGTTCCAAGCAAGAAATTGACATGGAGAAGGTTGTTGACCAGCCATTTGCACTACTGGATTTGGATGTTCTAGCAAGCTCGTAGCATTACTAGGAGGAGTCTAAGATGGCACAAATTGACCTTTCGCTTGCAAAGAGATAGCAAATGATGGGTTCATAGGACTTACCAATCTTGAGCGCTCCCTCCAATTTTGAACATTGATATCAAAGAATTAGACTGGGTCTTCTGATTCTTTGGTTCTTAATCTCATGATCATGAAGAAAATATTTTCACCAGATTCATGATTAGACATTTCTAGGTACTATACAGTCATCCTCAGTAGAGTCACCAGATGAACTTACAATCTCCGCTTTGAGGTCAAGACAGTTCATCAAAATATTGATTCCTCCGGGTGTCAAAATATGGGACTTGTGAGTCCTTCCAAGCGTGCAAAAAACTATTGGTCATGAATCTACCTAGTCATATAAAATGCACCCTATACCCGGCCAACATTGAAAGGTCGAGAGAAAGAGAAGTCTCCCGGGCCAATCTCTAGAGAGGGCTAGCTCCCAAACTAATCTAAACTGGTTTCAAGGTTCAGGGTTAGAAATAATAGAAAGAGATGGAAATATGGCTGAAGCCAATAGTTGATAGGTAGAACAACCTCAGATAGCAAATAACCTCAAATGAAATCTCGAAGATAAGCAGCAATTGATTCTTAGAATGCACATATAAAAATTGGATCAAACATTGACTATAAGTTTACCTTCAATTATACTTCAAATGTTCAAATGAAAACATAGCCAAATTTAGAACAGTAGAATTCAACTTATATGTTAGCACTGGACTAAGCAGAATTGAATTATACAGAAAGCATCACATGAACATCAGTTTGGATCACCAAATCAAAAGATTCTAAGAATAGAGCAAAATGCATTTAGGATTTCTACTTAAATTTTTGCAAAAAGGTCCTCATCTTTTTTTTGAGATGTACATTAGTATTTATAGAGGTCTTCCCTATCTCTTTTGAATCATAGCATTTAAAACATAAAACAGATTTTGAAGAGGAGATCACAAAATATGCACTTGAAAAGAAAAACAATCCCCCTAAATCTGCCTCGGAGAAATCACAGTCCCTGCTTTTATGGATCAAGCTTGAAAATCGAACGAAAACAAGGGACCAGATTTCTTCATTAAATGACTATTCTTGGGGCATGCTTGAAGTGTTTAGGAGATCACGAACAAGAGATTTTAATACCGGAGGCATCTTTAATCTTGGTGGCTTTGAAAACTGCATGCTTTAACACGTTCTCCCATCTGATATTAAATTTTGGAGAGCTTTAATATTTCAATTAAATGTTGGGAAACATTTAATTTTGGAGCCTCTTTGACCTCGATCTCAAAACCAATTGGAGAGCTTAGAAAAATGCAGACATAACTTTATTGGGCCTTTGTTGTCGCTTCTATCGTGAAAATGCAACATGTCACAAAATCATGACATTTTTCCCTTGTTGCTCTCTCTTGTGTTACCAGTCGCAAAAATGTGACATGTCATGAAATCATGACATCCTCCTCTCACTTGGCCTTGTCTTCTTGTTCTTCTGTGAAAATGCAACATGTCGTAAAATCATGAAATGTCATGAAATCATGACATTCTCCCTTCATTTTGCTTTGTCTCCATGACATGTCATGAAATCACGACATCTTCCTCCAATTGGCTCCTTCGCTGCTCCTTGTCGCGAAAATGTGACAAGTCACGATTTCGTGACATTTCATACTTGGCACTGTCCTTTTTGCTTTCTCATCACAACAATGTGACAAGTCGTGAAATCGTGACATGTTTCTATCTTCTTGTACTTTTCATTGCCTTCGTCGTGAAAATGCGACATGTCACGAAATCTTGACATTTTGTACCATCTTGCTCCTTCCTTGCTTTCCTACTGCAAAAACAAGACAAGTCGTGATATCATGACATGTCATGAAATCGTGAATTTTTCCTCTGTTTGGCTTTGTTTCCATGATATGTTGCGAAATCGCGACATTCTTCTCAGCCTTGCTTTGTTTCTTTATCCTTGCAAAAAAGTGACAAGTCGTAAAATCATGACATCTCCCTCTATTTTGTTCCTTTGCTACTCCAAGTCACGAAAACGTGACATGTCACAAAATTACAACAATTCCCTTTTGCTGCTTGCTAGCGCGAAACTGCAATAGGTCATGAAAATGCGACATGTCGCGATTTCGTGATATTTTTTGTACTTTGTTTTTTTTGCTTCGGACGCTGCAAAACCGCAATAGGTCGTGAAAATGCGACATGTCGTGATATCGTGACATTTTTCACTTACTTTGCTTTGGAACAAAACTTATAGAGACTTTTGTTTTTACTAATTATCCCTTTCGAGGTGCTTGGAGGGACAACTAGAGGAGTGAGTATCTTTAAAATTTGTGCATTATTTTACATGAATAGCAGCAAAAAAATGTGGCAAAAATGCCAACAATACCTCCTATAAAAGATAAGATTTTTAGTAGAGGAATACACAGGAGATGGCTTCCAAGGAACCTCTCCAATAGGTATGCACATAGAATAATTCACATACTCCTTTAATGGAACAAATAGAAGGTTCTATGGCATTGGCCATAGGTAAAATTATTTGAGGCATATGAATATATTAGTATTATAAAAGAGCTCGCATGCTCTAAACATAAGGTTTAGTGGTAGAGGTAAAGGGCCTAATTAAGCAAACATATTCAAACCACGACAATCAAATCTCAGATAATTTTAAAGTAAAAGGATAAGGATAATATATTTAACTTACATCACTATCCAAATAGGGCTAATTAAATTTGATAGAGAAGATAATTTCTTGGTTCTAGACTAATTTTTAAATCAAAACTTCTAAAAGCAATGAATTTCTAAGCTATACTAAAAATTTTCATTTCTTTATATCAAATGCATAAGAAAGGAGAGATCCAACCTTGAATCATGATGGAATGAAACTTCAGGCCTTCCAAAATATACTTCTAACCTCCTTATGCTATTCTTCACCCCAAGGCTACCTCCTTCATGTTTCCTTCCAAGATGCCTCCTTTTGATCAACATATGAAGGTATTTATAAAATTTTGATCTACTTACCTATTCAAAAGTCAAGCTTATAATAAGGTGGAAGGAAGGATCCATGAAGAAGTAATTTCAACCATAGGAAGACTAAAATACCCATGGTTTTATTTTTCCTTCTTCTAGAAATTAAATATTCTACTTCTTCTAGAATTAGCTACATTTTTCTTACCTTCTAAAAGTCTTCTTTTCTAATTTCCTTTTTATTCATTTTTGTCATTTTTTTAACCACAAAATGATTAAATAAATACCATCTAGCTATTAAAAATAATTAGATCAATTTAATGTCAATTATTAATTTTGTCCATTAATATTGACATTCTCCTTTTTTGATGAATCTTTTGCAAGATTTATCTCTTTCAAGCATTTTGATGATGGTGGTTGTTTTCCTTGCCACATTTGGAAATACCTACAATCATCAAATCATAAATAATACCATACTCAAAATTAATGATAATTAACTACTGATCATATTTACCTCTATAAAATATGATAGTCTACATCATCAATGGGACTTGCCAAGGGAGGGTTGTGACATACTCCCCTCCTTGGAGTAAACATAGTCCTCTATGTTTTCCTATAAAACAAAGCATACATTAGTAAGAGCACAAGCTTACATAACTTCCATTTTCCTAAAGTGGTACTTGTTAAATAAAGTGGTCTCTCTAGGCCTTACTTTGTTTCATCATCTACATCATAGATATTTTTAAACAAACACAAGGTAATCATCATGTTATAAAGAGGATATGAAATCATATATAATAGGCTAGACATAACAAATTTAAATACAATTAGTAAAAAATCTCACAAAGAGTTTCAACCTATGACTTGATGGTTCTTTCTATGAATTACCCTCATAGAAAATAGGTGTCATCAAAGATAAATACATAATTTTCTCACTTTAAGATACCCATATATCTTGAAATCTTCTTTGGAAAATCTATTTGCCATCACTAGTGCAACATCCTTGATGTCCCTTGGTGTACATATTTAGTCAACCTATTGTCCATTATGATATATTCATGAAAGCACGAGATTCCGGAAGCAAAAGGAAAACTATAACTATGCAATATAAGACGAAATGTAACGCTTTAATCCTATGCACAAAAACAAGGAAAGGAGATAAATTGGAGACGAAAGAAAAGATGTAAGGAAATCACAGCCCTCTTTATTCAAATTTCTTATCCTCGGTTACATAGACGTCTCCTCCCTTTTTAGGGGCTAGGAGCGTTAAATTGGTCTTTGTTACAATTTGTGACTTAGTCTTCCTCCTTCCGCATGCCCACGTTTGGAATGGGCGGGCCAAATGTTGCCGCCGCTTGCGTTGGTAAGGTAGACTCCTCGCCGCTCCTCTAATGCCGCAACTCTGCACTCAAAGAAACAAACAAGAAAGTCAGTAGCACCTGTGTATGAAAAATAAAAGATGAATCTAACGATGGTTGAAATGAATCTAAATGAAATGAAAAACTTGACAAAAGCATAAACATGAAACTAAAAGAAATACCACGATTATGAAAGCACAAATCGCCAGTAAGTGAACTAGCAGCACTTCGTCGCTCAAAATGCTCCTTCTCTGTATATCCCTTTTTGGGTGAGAAAACTCACCCTTTTTATAGACCCAAGGGATCTTTTTGAATTAACATGCAAAAGTGTTTCTTTGCATGAATGCTTTTGTTTGTGAAGAGAAGACTTCTTCTTGATCAAGGGCTTCTTAACTGCCTCTCTGCATGTCTTTGCATGTTTTAGCAAAGCTCACTTGCACTCCCATGCAATGAAGGGATAGCTAAGTGGCAAATCTGAGTTGTCTTAAAAAGCTTACTCTCCTTCCCATGCAGTGAAGGGAAAGTCAATTGGCAGATGTGTGTTGTTAAAAGAACTCACTCGCACTCCTATGTCATGCAGGGAAAGCTAAGTGGCAGTTCTGAGTTGTTATATGCCGAGATTTGACTTTTTGGCGGTCAAACTCGACAATCGTCCCACCCCGAAGCGAGCGCTGGTAATCGTCCCTGGGTGAGACGAGTATCAGTCAGCACTCGTCCCTGGGTGGGACGAGTAAAATTAGCACTCGTCCCTGGGTGGGACGAATAAGCAATAAGGTGTCTAAAAGGTGCCAAATTGGTTTTTGACTTGCAAAATTGCTGTGTGAGTGGTTAGAACCACTGTTTACCCTCTGAGGGCTGCCTTGGGGCTATGTGTGTTAGTGCGATCAGTGCTTGTAATCACATAATCGGATTGGTGTTGTTTTGGTGTCTACAGATGCCCCTTTTTGGGAAGCGTTGTGCAAGGCGCAGCGCTGAGCAAAAATATAACCAAAGCACTAATGATTAGGGTTTCTCAATAACCTAACCAACTCTTGATGCCCCAAGTATGGAAAGGGCACGCATTCTTGAATCCTTGCTTCTGACGAGCTAAGGAACTTAAATCAAGCATTAACCTGGTTCGGTGAGGTATTACTTGAACTTAGACATTGATCAGTCATGAATAGGCAAAGGGCGCAACCTTTTGTTGTGGGAACCTTGAGTTCATGATTCACGAATGCCAAGTATATGATCAGTTTGTGATGATTGCTTGTTTGCTGCCCCAAGCGGGGGCGCGATTGTCATTTGCAATGATCCTTTGAATGCGTGTCATTTCCCAGACTGGGTATAATGGTGTTGATTGGCAACTAAGTGTGACTACCCCCTCAAGCGACGAATCGATGAGGGAATGACCGACATGAGAAAAGCGACGAGTCGCTTGACCCAAGAGGACTTGTGCAAGGGTGCCGTTAGATGGTTTACCGCTAAGCATGCTCGAACAGTTCCCCGACTGTTTTGACCTATTTTTTTATTTTGTTGGCATTTGTCATTTTTATGTTGTGGTTGTTTTTTATGTGTTTTTTTTTTTTTTATTCGTCTGGGATCACCGTCCCGGTGAGACGATTGTACTCGTCCCGGGGAGCGAGCGATCACCACGGAAGACGAGTGCGCCAGGTAGTCGTCCGGGGTGGGACGAGCGCGCGAAGAGCGCTCGTCCCTATAAAGGACGATTACCGAACGACAAAAAGTATAAATAGGCGAAAATGACGGATTTGGTTCATTTGCACTGTTCAGCGATTGCGATTTGGAGCTCTGGGAGGAGGAGGTAGATTTCTGACGCGAAGCGCTGCCGGATTATCTAGCCACCATGAGTGCACAGACCGGGTCGTCGAGTGGAGGAGCCGAGGCGAGACCAGTAAGTGCACTGTCTCCTCAATTGTGAATTTGAAAAATGCAAATATGTTTTTATTGTTTTTCGTTTATTGAAACATGAAACCCTAATTAATTAAATTAAAAGGTAAATGAATGGAAAACCATGAAACCAAAGACTACGCGGATGCAAACCGATGAAAACTTAGATGGAAAACCGTAGGATAAACCCAAAATGAAACTTAGAGTAACACTTAGGGTAACCATGGTTAAAAATGCTTTGTTTTTTATGTGAATGGGAAAACTTAGGTCGAAACCATAAGTAAACCATGCCTAATTTTCATGTTATGTTTATGGAAAAAAAAAATGGAAAATGAATGAATTTATTTTTTATTGAAATGGTAAACTTAGGTCGAAACCGTAGGTGAACCATGTCGATTTTTTTTTTTTTTGATGAAATTAAAGATGAATTTTTTGGTTGAAATGGTAAACTTAGGTAAAACCGTAGGTAAACCATGTCAAAATTTTTGTTTTTTTTTAAATTAAATAATTTTTGTTGAAATGGTAAACTTAGGTAAAACCGTAGGTAAACATGTCAAATTTTTTTTTTATGAAATTAAAAATGAATTTTTTTTTTTTAGTTGAAATGGTAAACTTAGGTAAAACCGTTGGTAAACCATGTCAAATTTGTTGTCGTTTTAAATGAAAAATTGATGAATTGTTTTTGTTTTGAAATGGTAAACTTAGGTAAACCGTAGGTAAACCATGTCAAATTTTTTTTTTTTTGCAAAATTGATGAATGTTTTTGAAATGGTAAACTTAGGTAAACCGTAGGTAAACCATGTCAAATTTTTGTCTTTTTTTTTTGAGCAAAATTGATGAATTTTTTTGTTTGGAAATGGTAAACTGAGGTAAACCATGTCAAATTTTTATTGATTTTGATGAAATTAAAGATGCAAAATGGATGAATTTTTTGTTTTGAAATGGTAAACTTAGGGAAAACCGTAGGTAAACCATGGCAAATTTTTGTTGTTTTTGATGATGAAATGAAAAATTGATGATTTTTTTTTTTTTTTTTGGATGTACATGTGAATGAAAAATAGTACGGTATAGTTATGCATTTTTGTACATGTGATGGTGATGTGATGCATGTTTTTGATGTTTGTTGTTTTTTTTTTTTTGTGATGTGCAGGTGGTGAAGAGTCGACATCGAGTACCGACCATTTTTTCTAATGCCCGCGAGGCGTTGACTGATGATGACTGGGAGTGGCTTGATGCCTTAGGGCTCAAGCATGTGGCTCGGTTGGATGCGCTTGTGGCGGACCGGGCGTACCTTACAACACTGATTGGCCTATGGGATGTTCGGACGAACACCTTCCATCTTTCGACAGGGGAGATGACTGTCACCTTGGAGGACGTGTATCGGATTCTTCGGATTTCGATAGACGGGGTTCCCATTCGGACGACACCACGGGGCCAGAGGACAGCGGTACTGACGCGGTACTTTGGATATGGGGAGGATGATGATGGGATGACCTCATTGGAGAGGGCAGAGCTGGATTGCCACATTGGGGGGATCTTGGTGCGATACTGGTACGCGAGGGGAATGTTGGGAGTGAGGCATGCAGTGCTCATGAGCCTCATTTCCAACATACTCCTGCCAGACTCTTCAGGAGCGAGGTTCCCATGGAACCTATTGGAGGTGGTGTGGCGCTTGGTGGGTTGCCCGGTGACAGAGCCGGTCATCATGAGGTGGGGTCAGACGCTTTTGGCACAGCTGTATGATGAGCTGTATGAGGTCCGCTGTCGGAGGCGGAAGGGGATGGGGTGCAGTTTCTTGCTGCAGTGCTAGGCCTGGCAGCACATAGCCATAGAGCGACCGCGAGGGTTGCCCTGGACTACCCGAGCTGACATGGTGGACAGGGACATTGGATACGGGGCTCTATGGTATCGATCTGAGGAGCGGGGGCAGAGTCGACGGTTTGCGGGAGACGTCGACCATTACAGAGATGCATTGGCACGACTGACTCCCGGAGATGTGATATGGAGGCCATATCGGGATTGTCCCGCATGGCCAGAGGCAGATGATTGGCTTCGACGGGTTCGGAGGGGGAGATGGGTGATTGGTCGGCATGGGACAGAGCAGGAGTACTTCCACTACCTTCGAGTGACGCGACAGTTTGGGGTACGCCAGGGGTTGCCTGGGGAGCCCGTAGCCTACCGACGTCGGAGTGATGAGAGGACCCTAGCTGCGTCGATCCTCGAGCCACTGGGGGAGGAGTCTGATACCGTGTTGGACATTCCGGACGTCGATGACGTCGGAGTGACAGCCGAGTACCAGGAGTGGTGGACGCTGCGGCAGTGGCGAGGGGAGGGGCCATTGGGAGGAGAGGAGGCAGCGGGAGGCGGAGAGGGTGCGGAGGCACCAGGAGAGGGTTGGGGAGCTCCTACGGATGTGGAGATGGTGGAGGTGGCAGAGGCAGGGGATGATATTGAGGAGGAGGAGCAGCCGGAGATGCAGGATGCTCCAGAGCAGGCTGGCTTGGGGGAGACAGAGGCGGGGTTGCGCGTGGAGGTAGCACGTTTGACGGGGTTGCTACGGAGGCGGGATGGAGAGCTTGCGGAGATGACGCAGGAGAGGGATCTCCTGCGGACACAGTTGGCAGGGCAGGGGAGCGCAGGGGCTGCGGCTCACCAGCAGGCGGGGGATACAGATGCTGCACGGGAGAGGGATCTCCTACGGGTGCAGCTAGCACAACGCGATGATGCCATCGCGTACTACCGTAGGCGGGAGGCAGAGTCGAGGCTACGGGAGGAAGATTGGAGGCGACGGGAGGCAGATTGGGGGCGACGAGAGGCCGCTTGGGGGCGGCATCGATCGGAGATGGAGGGTGAGATTATCCGCCTTGGTGGGCGAATACCAGAGCCTCCGGCCAGTGGCTCATCATCACGAGGATGAGAGGAGGCGAGCGAGGGCGGGACGGAGGCGAGTCGCCCTGAGAGGTCTCAGAGGACGGATACCACAGGGGGTAGCTCTCGTCGCACCGATCCTGCGTGATCATGGTGGCCGACGCCCTAGGCTGGGGGTTTTTGAGATTTTGGAGTGTGCGGGGTCAGATGACTGGGTATTGTAGCCTGCGGGCATTTTGGATGATATATATACAGATGATTCTTTTTGGTGTTTATCTTTTTGGCATGATTTATTTTTATGTACATATTTTTACATTGATGTATGCATATGCTATTATGAATGTGATGATTCTAATTTGTATGATGTATGCTTATGGAATGAATGAAATGAATTGTTGATGGTTTGTCGATGCACCATAGACTGTACAAGATTTGACTGACTTGCGATACTAATGGGATGACTTTGTGGAACGACTTTGCATGTGAAAACTTTGTTTTTGTATTTTGCATATATTTTGATGGTGATGTACAGAATAAAATGTGACAGTTGTTTTTAAAATGTAATTAAGCTTTTCTGAGATTTAGATATTTTAACTAACTAGCCAAGACTATACATTTATCTCACAAGACTTTTGATCAAGGTATAAATTCGACTTGAATTTAACCAAGTTATTTCACATCCCTGTGTGTGCAATTGAGTTCGTTTATGTGTTATTTATCAGGATACCGCCAGTGCCAAATGGGCTTTCAACCGAACTTGTACTGAGGATCACCTAATTAGCTCCACTAACTCCTTTATTGTATTTAGTCAGATTTGTCTGCGATGTTATCTAGGATACCATAAACTAGCTCATCCACATGCAAACATTGATCTGCACACAAGTTAATGTGACAGATATATCGTCATGCGGGAGGTTTACTGCCAGTGACTGATAGGCTATCAACCAAACCGGTACTGAAGCTTGCCTCATGACCTGTCGAAATGCTGAGAATTCCAGGGATTCAAGGTCGACTCCCTTTTTTTTTTTTTTTTAATGGTATTGGGATACTTGCTCTTTATAGTGATGAAATCACTGTTTATTTTTATGATAGTACTCGTCTTGTTTTTTTTTTTTTTTTTTTGAGCAAGGGATTTGAATATGGAGTGATGATAATCACTATTATTTGTGCCTTTTGATGTGTGCACTGTAGGATGTCAAATTTTAGTGTTTTGACGTTTGCAAATGTTTGATGTTTTTTTGCAACTTTTGAGAACTTGGGATTCATGGGGAATTGGGTAGGGAGGAAGCTTGTCCTTTTGCCAACTCTCAGCATTTCTAGGGTCATTCGCACAGGGGGATAAGCAAGATAGCCGTTTTGTTTATGGTAACCGGGATTACGGTGCAGGTTTCATCTTTCGTCCACACAACTTAGGAATTATTTTATGTGTGTTAATTTGTGTTGGGATGCTACGTACCAAGGTGTGATCCAAGTAAAACTTTCCCATGTAAAATCTGCTTAACCGTGTACAGTTTTTGGCTAGAAATTTAAAGACATCTGAATGATGAAAACCCTATATACATTAGGCGACACTGACAATGCTAAAATAAAAGGGTGATATGTGGGATGTATGCGTTTATGAAAATGGGTTTGAGGTGGAAATGATGGAATTGCCAAATAATGACAGCCTATGGTGCTTTTGACTTGTATGACCTAGCGAAGTATGCAATGTATGGATGCAATGCTTAATGCCACCTATATTTTTGTATTTTTATTTTTATGAGAATGCATGGAGTTGAAATGCAATTGTTTTTGTAATTTTGATGTTTATGAAAATGCATGGAATTGAAATGCAAATGTTTTTGTACTTTTGATTTTCGTGTTGTTTTTGTTGATTTTTGAATTTTTTTTTTTTTTATGTTGACCAAGCAGTGATGGTCACGCTTGGAGCTTTTGGGTTGACCAAGCGATTGTGGTAATCCTTGGAGCTTTTTGGGTTGACCAAGCGATTGTGGTAATCCTTGGAGCTTTTTGTTGGACTATGGCTCTTCAGCTGTGGAATGACCTCAAATGAATGATATTCAAGGGTTCTGTTTCCTTGATGCCTTCAAGAGAGGCAAGCCGGTATGTTTCGGGTCCTATTCTACTGTCAATGATGTAAGGACCTAACCAGTTTGCTGCAAACTTATCCCGAAGATGGGACGGCAAATTAGAATTCTGTTGGTTCTCTTTTAAGACCAAGTCACCAACCTGAAATTCCTTGAAGTGGACTTTCATGTTGTATGCTTTCTTAAGTCGCTCTTGATAGATACGCAAATGCTCGAGAGCATTAACGCGTCGTTCGTCAAGCAACGTCAGTTGATCTAACCGGGCCTGCCGCGCAGTGTCATCATCGATGAACTCTTGCATTGAAATGCGCAGGGAAGGAATCTCCAACTCAAAAGGCATGACTGCCTCGGAGCCATACACCAGCGAAAATGGAGTTGCCCCAGTGGGCGTCCGAATGTCGGTGCGATAAGCCCATAGGGCAAGCGGGATCTCGCATGTGCCAATCTTTATGATTATCTGCAACTATATTTTTGAGAATGGCGACTAGCATTTTGTTGGACGCCTCTGCTTGCCCATTTGCCTACGGATAATAGGGTGTTGAAAAGCTATGTTGAATCTTGTACTTTGTGGTCAAAGCACGCACATCTTTATTCTTGAATGGCGTCCCATTATCCGAGACAATTTTGGATGGAATACCAAAATGACATATGATGTTATGCAAAATAAACTCCGCAATGCGGGCTCCAGTCGTAGTGGTCAGCGGAATTGCTTCCACCCATTTGGTAAAGTACTCAGTGGCCGTTAAAATGAACGTGTGACGACCAGACGACGTAGGGGAGATCTTTCCAATTAGATCAAAGCCCCACTACAAAAAAGGCCAAACCGATTGGATCGGCTGTAAAGCCTGAGAAGGTACGTGTGTCAAATTAGCATGGTGCTGACACTTCACGCACTTCTTCACATATGCGCAACAATCTCGCTCTAAAGATGGCCAATAATAACCCATGCGAAGAATGCGCTTTGTGATGGCCATACCGCTGAAGTGGCCACCACATGTACCATCGTGAGCTTGGGTGATCGCCCAAGCGGACTCTTGCTGGTCCAAACAACGAAGGAGGATTCCTTCATAATTTCGACGATACAAAATGTCTCCTACCAAGACATGCTTTGCCGCTTTCTGTTTGAATGATCTTTTCGTGGCTTGGGTCAATCCAAGTGGGAGATTACCTAGCTTGAGGTAATCCCGAATGGGTGTATACCAGTCTTGCCGATCGAAACCTCGATAGTATGAACGGCCAATCCCTCTTGAAGTTTATCCTGAACAAAAGCCGAGCAGGAAAGAACTTGTAAAAACAACGTGGTGTTGCTAGTAAGAGGGGTCGGGGAGAACAAGGACCCCCAGTTGGCTTTAGTCAAACAATCTCGAATTCGAGAGAACTTATCCGGAGATGGTTCAATCTGAATCATGTGGATTCCTGGCGTCAGATCAGAGCTTGCACGCTCCATCGCAGGTTGCGATAATGTTTTAACCTGAATGGTTGTCATTTCACCATAAGGGTCTTGCGGAATAAGTGACCCCAAGGAGGCCATAGTATCCGCAAAATGATTTGATGATCGAGGGAGCGCCTCGATGTCATACCATTCAAGTTGTGCCAAGAATTTATCCACAAGGGCTTTATAAGACTTCAAAAGTGGACATTTACATTGGTATATCCCCTTAACTTGATTGACAATTAACAACGAATCACCAAAGATATTCAATCGTTTAATGTTCATGGTGATTGCTGTCTGAAGACCTAGGAGCAAGGCTTCGTATTCTGCATTGTTGTTGGTGCACGGGAAGTCTAATTTAAATGACAAGGGCATTGGAGCACCTTGCGGAGTGAAGAATACAATTCCCGCACCACCCCCTTGCTCACATTTAGAACCATCGAAGAAAAGGGTTATGTCAGCCTGGGACTCAGGCTCATCAGAATCTGGTGACTCTGAAACATGGAAGACCCCATCATCGGGTAGTTCAAAAGTCGGAGGCTGATCGTCTTCAAGAGGAGCCTCAACTAGTTGATCGGCGATGACTTGACCTTTTATAGATTTTTGTCCAATGAACTCTATGTCAAACTCCGTCAACAACATGATCCATTTCGCCGTGCGGCTACTATGATAAGTACGACTCATCATGTATCGCAATGGATTCTCCTTAGACACAACATACGTCTTATTACTAAGCATGTAATGGCGTAGCTTTTTGGTAGCAAACACCACTGCCAAACAGAGTTTTTCAACATATGCATAGTTAAGTTCATAACTGACCAGGGTGCGGCTAAGATAGTATGTAGCCTGTTCTCTGTGAAGTTCATTTTTCTGGGACAAGCATGGCGCCCAGTGCCACCTCAGTGGCTGAGATGTATAAATAGAACGACACTCCTGGTCTGGGTGGTGCCAACACTGGCGGTGAAGCCAAGTACTATTTAATGTCGTCAAAGGCTGACTGGCACTCGTCATCCCAATGAAATGTGACCCCTTTATGCAATAATTTATTCATGGGTCGGCATTTGTCAGATAATTGCGCTATGAAGCGCTTGATCGACGCAACCTTTCCCTGCAGACTCTCGAGCCGCTTGATGGTGGTTGGGGGACGCATTTCAAGGATTGCCTTGACTTTGTTTGGATCAACCTCAATTCCTCGTTTGGAGACTATGAAACCCAAGAGCTTTCCAGAGGTGACGCCAAAGACGCACTTCTTGGGGTTTAGTCAGACTTTATGCTCAATGAGGCGATCAAGGACCTGACTCAAGTCACCGATGTGATCTGGGCGCAAAAGAGATTTGGCCAACAAATCATCCATGTAATCTTCCAAAGTTTTGTGCATGTAATCGTGAAAGATGTATGTCATGGCACGTTGGTAGGTGGCTCCGGCATTTTTAAGGCCAAAAGGCATGACCTTATAGCAAAATGTCCCCCAAGGCGTTGTGAATGCCGTTTTTAGTTGGTCCTCAGGATTAATACGAATCTGATTGTATCCTGAGAAACCATCCATAAGGGAAAGCATTTCGTGGCCTGTTGTAGCGTCTACCAACGCGTCGATGCTCGACAAAGGAAAATCATCCTTAGGACTCGCTTTGTTAAGATCTCAAAAATCAGTGCATATGCGAATCCTCCCGTCGGGTTTCTTGACAGGAACCATGTTAGACAACCATGGCGGATAATCCACACAGATGACAAACTGGGCATCCAACAACTTTTGTAACTCATCTTTTACCATTAAGGCTACTGTTGGATGCATCTTGCGTAGTTTTTGCTTTACTGGCTTGATTGTCGGATCAAGCGTTAAATTGTGCGTGACTAGTCGTGGGTCTAGTCCTGACATATCCTTGTATGACCATGCAAAAACCTCCTTCTTTTCCTTAAGAAGGGCAACATAATCGGCTCGCTCTTCGGGGGAAAGACTTACCCCCAACCTTGAGAATCCATGGATTCATTGGATCTGTGCCGATGTCTACATCAGTCGTTGCTTCAACTGACATATGGGATCCGTCTTCCAACTGGTGTGGAATGGGGATCAGATGGATATCATTTGCTGAATTAAGATCGTCATTTGGAACATCAAGTTCCTCCTCAACATGAAAGACATCCTGAGTCTGTCTTGGAGTGAAATGAAACATCCCACCGCAAGGCCAATACTCTGATGGAGATGGTGGTGTGTCAGCGCGATCCCAATCAATAGCTTCTATGTCTAGATGCAATAATCATGTTGGATTGGCTGGATCATGGATGGGGGCGGTCAAGTCAATGGAGACCATGTTGATGAAATGATTGTAATCTCCATAACCGCAAATGTGACAACCTTGACATTCTAGATGTTCTTGGTGCTGCGGATCTGGCTCTGTAGGCACTGGCACAAAGGGATCAGCCCTATACGCGGTCCTGCAAACAGGGTCTGCCCTAGGCACTGATGAGTTGATAGGGTCTCCAGGCGGAAGATGTTCATTGTATTCCTGGAGTGGGGGGTGCAGTAATTGCTATAACTGCGCCAGGGTGAAATGCCTCCTAGGTCTTGGATCTATGTGTAAGTGTTCCAACCTGTCATCTATGTCTAAAGGATCTTGTAACCTATGCTCACTAGGATCATTCAATGGGAACATCCTCAGGAAGCTTTCCTGATCATCATTCATTTGATATTCATGCGAATGATCGTCCTCCGACTCATCTTCAGAAGACCCTTCGTGGTCTTGTCCATCTTCCCCTTGTGGGTGAGTCCGTGAGGTTTCTCCTTGTTCAGCCGTAGGGAAAGGGTTGTTGAGGTCAACAAGGTTATTTGTGTGCAATGGGAAATAGTCCCCCAATGTATAAGTCGTATTTGGATTGGCATATGGATCTGATGCCAACCCATCCTTGTTGCCTATCCCTAGGCCTTGCATGTTTTCGACCAAGATGTCGAGGGGCAAAGGGTGGTTAAACCCTACTCCCGACTTGTCATAAGGCATTTGGTATCTTGGTTGACACAAAACACGCATTCCTTGTTCATACCGGCCTAACCCGTATCCATGCCAATTGCATTGGCTAAGATAACGTAATGCGAAGTCTGGGTTAGCCAGATAGTTGACATCTTCCACAAAGGGATCTTCATCTTCTTCTTCTTTTCGGGAAGGTTCAATGCCATGATCCAGGCCCCCAAAAATAAAATTTGTCTGATTAGGTGGGTAGCCTAAAGGAACCACGGAGCCTATGGGGAGTCGAGGTCTTCCCATGTCTTGCATAGACTGAAGTGTGGGCGTTGCAACAACATTTCGCACTATGTACTCCCCCATGCCTGTGTTAGACATCTCAACAATAATCGTTGGCGATTGAGGGGAAGTGAATGGGAGTTCTCCTTGAGTCCACTCCATGTGGGGTGCACTAGGCGTCTCAACTTCCATTCGATTAGGCGTCTCTCCCGTAGAGATGTTGGAGACTAGAGGTGGTTCCGCTTCCAGGGGCTTCTTTCCTTTGTCCGTTGGTGTGGCCATCGTAGGTGGCGTCGTTGTGGGAGGACTGGATGAAGAAGATGATCCCACCTGAGAACTTGATTGATTTGGCAAGGGAGATTCTTGCTTAGTCGAACCCCGTTTAGATGGATTTAACTGGAAATCCACGTGCGTTGAAGGAAGGGTCGATTGCGGCATGATTTGCACCGAATTGCAGTACTTAAAAGGTTCCAAATCTGCAGGGACCACGTGCACTTGTCCTTCAAATGTATATTTCAAACATTGATGAGCAATTGAAGGGACACACTTCATATCCCGGATCCAAGGCCGTCCAAGCAAGATATTGTAAGCCATTTCCCCTTCTAAAATGTGGCACAACGTAGGAATGATCTTTTGTCCCACTTGTATGGGCAGGACAATTGTGCCAACTGTCGAGCATATCGTATCATTAAATGCTCGAAGGGTATAAGTGGAAGGTGCAATGTGAGAGGCTGGTAGTTTCAAATGTTTCAGTGCAGCGGTTGTAATAAGGTTACTGGAAGAACCAGTATCTATCAACACCCGTTTGTACGGAGTCCCGTTGACCCGCGCAATAACGTGCAGGGGCGGATCCGGTACATCTCCAGTCACCATTTTTAGCTCATCTTCCCTAAAGGTAATAACTGGTTCAGTACACTGTTTAACATGCCCCACAAAATTGTTGAACGAATCCGCTTCGTGGGGTTGCAACTCAATTGCCTTTAATATCTCCATAAGAGCTTCCCGATGGGGCGCTGATTGTTGAATAAGCTCATAAATGGAGAGCCTAGCCGATGTGGTCCGTAGACTTTGAGTAAGTCTAGATCGAATCGTGACCACTGGTCTAGGTGGGGGCAACTGTGTAGGATTCGGTTGATGTTGTGACGTGGATGAAGCTTCCCTAGTGGTCATCGCGGGGACAACTCCCTGGGTGTCTCTTGTTTCTTGTCACAATACTTATCATTCCAACATACCCGTCCATGGGGTAACTCTGTTGCACTTCATTGACATGCAAAGGTTTTGTTTGTGCATCATGTGTGGGTAAAGGATCTTTGAAAACACCCATTTGTTGGTTGTTGGGTGCGATGGGGTTATCCACTACCAATGTGTGATTATCAATAAGATCTTGCACTAAACCTTTAAACGTCCAACAGACATTAAGGTCATGCCCTCTCCTCCTGTGGAATCTATAGAAAATATCCTCTCTGTAGCCCTTAGACTTCGGCGCATTAGGATCGATTGTTGGAATATCTGGCAGATTAATCAAGTTTGCCGCTGACAAACGGTCAAACAAGGAATCCCTAGACTCAATGTATGGAGTAAATTGTCGCTTAGGGCGACGCTGCTGATTTTGATCCTATTTTTTGTTATCTTTCTCATAATTAGTATGAGGCACCGCTCGATAATTAGCCTTTGAAGGTCGTGTTGTTTGGGCAAGCGTAGGGGCATTAATAGCAACTTGATTGACCGCGGCGGGTTTCTGTTGCGTATTCCCTATTTTGGTGCTCTTGTTCCACTCTTTTTTCTTAGGCTTGGCAATTTCGCCATCCTGTATCTTGATCTCTTCGATACGTCTAGCTTGCGCCAGAGCTTCTTCTAAAGTGGCGTATTGCTGCAGCTGCAATAGCACAGAGATCGATCGCAAACAGCTCTTTGCGAACATTTGAGTTAGGTCGGACATAGGAGGGAGATAGGACAACTTTGAAAGCACCGTCCTCCACCGATTCCCATATGCGACCATGGACTCTTCCTCATACTGTTTGAGGCTAGCTAGATCACTGAGTGACGCCTTTTTCTTTGTATTGAAAGCAAAACGTTCTAGGAACGCGTCCACTAGTTGATCCAAGTTGTAGATGCTATGCTTTGGTAGATGGGTAAACCAATCCGAGGCAGATCCTGCGAATGTGGTTATGAATGTTCTCAATAATAATGCATCATTGTCTTGTATACCAAAGCACTGACTCAAAAATCGAGTCACATGTTCTTGAGCATCTTCATCCCCTTTAAAGAGTGCCAACTGGGGCAGCTTGAAATGTTCGGGGTATGGAGGTGCTGGCACTGACGGATGTATCGGATGACTACGGAGTTGGCGCAAGGTAGGCTTTTGAGGCCCACCAGTCTTAAGTTCCATATTCTCCAAGCGTTCTAACAACACTTTGTAGGCATCGGAGGATATAATTTCCTCCTCCTTGTTTTGTTCCCACTGTGGGTTGCGAGGAACTTGAGGCCTTTGAATGACTAAATGGTTATCATCCCTTCTGCCGTGATAGGGCGTTTCCGCCCGCTCTTCTTCTTGGTAATAATCCTCATAATCTTCTAGAGGAGTGTTTGGCCTAGGCCTGTAAACATGGACGGGTGCCCGCGGAGGATGCCCATCATGGTCAAGGGGAATAGCCTCCCGCTCAGGTCTGAGAGGTCTGGGAGGCGGTGCTTGCTGAAGTCGTGGAGACCTATCTCGCCCTAAAGGGTTGTGCCTCACATACATCTCAGAGTGTTGTGCACGAGGGATTGGGGCCCTCTCACGTGCATGGTTGTGAAACCTTTCAGCAGTCTGACGTTGAATGCGCTCTTGATCAAGGTGACACAAATGTTCTAATTCCTGTTGTTCTTGCTGAAGCCGCATGATTTGTGCTTGGCGGGCGGCTAGTTGTGTAAATGCCAAGTTACTTTGTGCTGTTGTCTCTTGTTTGATAGGCCTAGATGTCTCTCCTACATATCTGTTTCGATCATAGTACTCTAAGACCCCTACATGTTGCTTCCCTCTGTCGAGGTTGGCCGCATTAACTTGAAACTCTGGTCTCAATAAGCGATCTGGATATAATGCGGGTGCAGACGTGCATCTTTTTGGCACTGGATACTGGACTGGAGGGATGTAGTGATCCTCCTCTCTTTGTCTGTGATATGCATAAAAGGTGCGGGCAGAATTGCCTTGCCCTGTCGGGAGGACTTGTTGTTCTGGATGTGGTCTACTATTTTCGACATTAATTGGGGGTAAATTAGGAACCACAACATCATAGAGTTCTTCGTTTTGGACCCATTGTTGTTCCATAGCATTACACAATGCTTCATCACTAGGCCATCCATAATGAACTTCAAAGGGAGGCTTCGTGCTTAGACCAGGTGGTATATATAAGTTATTGTCTTGAAAAGATTCTTGTTGCTCATGAGTTTCCCTTAGAGAGGGGGTTCTAAAGTCTCGTCTATTGAAGGCCTGATTTGGAGAGCCACTCCTTGAAGCACCTCTAGAACCATGTTCTATGACTGTATGGGTTGGAGTGCCCCTCATGGAGGGGCCTCTAGAACCATGTTCTGCATGGTGTGAACTAACTGTTATATCCCGTCGGTGAGGCGGAATGGCTAAGTCTTCAAGGCTATATCGGAGACGATTTGTCCCTCTTGGTGCATGTTCTGCAGCTTCTGCCCATGATTGGGCTTGGCTACGAGTATTCACCATGGTAATGCTAACCTAAAAATGCAAAAATTCTTTTTGTGATTTTCTTTTTATGATTTTTTTTTGGTCTAAACAGAAAATAGCATACACACTCACAAGCAATGCTTATCTCTTTTAAAGATTAATAGTGTGCCCTAAATCTGGTTTAGTGTGTTTTTGTTGTTTTGTTTTGTTTTTGTAGGTTTTGAAGAACGTTTAAATGCATTATGAAGGCTCATATAACTCCCAAAATGGTCGCCCCTTCAATATACCAACCATGCCGATATACCAACCTCTCTATATACCCGCCCTTACGAGAGGGAGACTATAGGTACGTGAGAGCAGATGGTACGTGGTACGTAGGCGGTACGGAAGGGGGATTGTCCTGTTAATGGCACCTACCATAGAAGACTTATCCTCGCGCGCATGGGAATCACCCCAGCGACACTCGGTCAGCTTTCGTCAGGATTTACGCCTAACAACAGTTGACAATCGGGGAATGGATGCAAAGCTAAGCCAAGGTGGTGATGAACCCACCGTTGGTCTTGCTCAAGGGTTGGGGTCTTACGACCAACGCCTTGGTTTAAAATGTAACGTGATGTGTGGGGTTCGTTTTAATTTTGCGAAATTGAAACAAGCAAACGAAAAGAAATCTTTCCCTAAGCCATTCAAACTGAAAACCAAAAACAGAAAAACAGAAATTTAATAGAAGCTGTAAAAAAACAACCCCTACCTCTTCTTTGCCTAATCGGAAATTTCTGATTTGCTCTAAAAATTTGCACAGATCTATAATCGTCCCTGGGTGAGGCGAATAACAGAACCGTAATCGTCACAGGGTGGAACGAATAGTTTATTCGTCCCGAGGTGAGACGAGTAACAATTCTGTAATCGTCACTTGCAGAGACGAATAACAGTCCGATTGTTGAAAAATAGGTACCTGTAAAAAAAAAAAACAAGCAAGCAATTTTAGATCAGTAATTTAACCTAAAAAAAAATAGAGGACAGAGGTCCCACCGTGATCGCCATTGAAAGCACGAGATTCGGAAGCAAAAGGAAAACTATAACTATGCAATATAAGACGAAATGTAACGCTTTAATCCTATGCACAAAAACAAGGAAAGGAGATAAATTGGAGACGAAAGAAAAGATGTAAGGAAATCACAGCCCTCTTTATTCAAATTTCTTATCCTCGGTTACATAGACGTCTCCTCCCTTTTTAGGGGCTAGGAGCGTTAAATTGGTCTTTGTTACAATTTGTGACTTAGTCTTCCTCCTTCCGCATGCCCACGTTTGGAATGGGCGGGCCAAATGTTGCCGCCGCTTGCGTTGGTAAGGTAGACTCCTCGCCGCTCCTCTAATGCCGCAACTCTGCACTCAAAGAAACAAACAAGAAAGTCAGTAGCACCTGTGTATGAAAAATAAAAGATGAATCTAACGATGGTTGAAATGAATCTAAATGAAATGAAAAACTTGACAAAAGCATAAACATGAAACTAAAAGAAATACCACGATTATGAAAGCACAAATCGCCAGTAAGTGAACTAGCAGCACTTCGTCGCTCAAAATGCTCCTTCTCTGTATATCCTTTTTGGGTGAGAAAACTCACCCTTTTTATAGACCCAAGGGATCTTTTTGAATTAACATGCAAAAGTGTTTCTTTGCATGAATGCTTTTGTTTGTGAAGAGAAGACTTCTTCTTGATCAAGGGCTTCTTAACTGCCTCTCTGCATGTCTTTGCATGTTTTAGCAAAGCTCACTTGCACTCCCATGCAATGAAGGGATAGCTAAGTGGCAAATCTGAGTTGTCTTAAAAAGCTTACTCTCCTTCCCATGCAAGGAAGGGAAAGTCAATTGGCAGATGTGTGTTGTTAAAAGAACTCACTCGCACTCCTATGTCATGCAGGGAAAGCTAAGTGGCAGTTTTGAGTTGTTATATGCCGAGATTTGACTTTTTGGCGGTCAAACTCGACAATCGTCCCACCCCGAAGCGAGCGCTGGTAATCGTCCCTGGGTGAGACGAGTATCAGTCAGCACTCGTCCCTGGGTGGGACGAGTAAAATTAGCACTCGTCCCTGGGTGGGACGAATAAGCAATAAGGTGTCTAAAAGGTGCCAAATTGGTTTCTGACTTGCAAAACTGCTGTGTGAGTGGTTAGAACCACTGTTTACCCTCCGAGGGCTGCCTTGGGGCTGTGTGTGTTAGTGCGATCAGTGCTTGTAATCACATAATCGGATTGGTGCTGTTTTGGTGTCTACAATTCATACCTTAAGAGACACAAATGCTAAGTTCAATCCTCAAAAGATCCTAAGGTACATCACTTAAGACCCACAAAATATAGAGGGTTCACTTAGCTCTTCCACTTTGATTCACTAGTGGTTCAATAGTGGGAGGATAGGACTTGAACATAAGTAGTCTCCGAGTATTTGCATTTCCATACTTATTCTATGTAAGGTATCATTAAAATATCATCATCCACTAATATCCATGGTTACAATTACTCCCTGTAAGGTGCCATTCCAAAAGTTTTATCATCCACTAATAACAATTGTCACACTTACTCCTTGTAAGGTGCCATTCCAAAAGTGTTATCATCTCTTGATAACAATGGTCACACTTACTCCTCGTAATGTGTCATTCCAAGAGTTTTATCATCCCCTAATAAGAATGGTCATACTTATTCCCTGTAAGATGCCATTCTAAAATTTTAGATAGTTTTAGGAGAGGATCCCATACTCCTCTCAAGAATAGATTTTCTATCTATTATTCCCTTAAGGATGCTCCAATCTTAACTAAGAATAATTTTTTTCATTTATTTCTTATTAAGTTTGTTAGATTTACATAGATGTATATCTAATTTCCTCTTCTTCCATTCCAAGGAATACCTCACTTGAGATCTAGTAGTTGTCAAAAACACTCAAGTTATCATGAACAAACCTCAAAATCCAACCATTCCCAGAGAGAAATTTAATCTTATAATCAAGGAGTCACAGATGGATGAACTTCCATTCAATATAAGGATGAATATTCCCATGTAAGTTATAATGTTGCACTTCACAAGAATCAATGTGGTTAGTGTCTATATTGTGGATAGGAGTGGACAACCCTCCTATATTTAGACCTATGGGTTTACCTTAATACTTCCTTGGTATAAGGAAACATTCATGTGGTCACTCTCTATTTTTTCCATTCACCTGAATGCAAAAATTCTTGACCATAATGTTTGGGGATTTGCCTATTCAAGAATAGGAATGTCATTTCCATTTACTAACTTAATAATCCTTAAGCTAGTTTAGGCATATGTCTTGAACATAGATATTATTTTGCTAAGATAGAATATCAAAAAATTGCAGTGCTTAATTGTCCCCATCTCCTTGATGGGTATTTAAGGTGGTTATAATAACCCCATGATAAAACCACATAGGCATACATATGCCTATCACAAAACTTACTTGAATAATTCACTCCCAACCTTAGCGGTAGGAGACAAAATCCAGTTTGCCCCACTTGATTTTTCCAAATATTCCCCTCTTTAGGTTACATTAGAAATCCCCTCCCATAGTGCTTCTTAAGTGTTGTTCCATGGTGTTCCATTTTAATATCTACCCTAAAATAGGATTCATTAATCTTTCCTTAATTATTTCCTTGGTATTATAGGAAGTTTCCAAGAGATATATTCATGCTTAAATAGACTATTAATACCATAGTAATCTAAATCAAGCATTATATAAATATTTCTTTATTTTATATAAAAAAATATGTTACATAAGTAAATTCCACAACATGCATCCTTATAGTACACAAATGGTGGCTTTTTAGCCATGCCCAATACATAGTCCTCATGGCTACTACCTTTCGGTCCTTGCACTACTCTAGTTGGACCTATTTCTCCTATTTGTGAGGCTATTAGAGAAACTACTCCAGGATTTGTCCAAGCCCTACCTCATGTTGATGCTATAGCTACTTGAATTTTTCTTCCTCGTCCATGCGGTGCTCTAAAAACTGGCTGAGATGGGATGATAAAACCATGGATCATCAATGCATCAAAAAAAGCAGTCAAGAATGTAGCCCTATATTCTTTCCTTGCTTGGATTAGTTGTGCATTCTTGGCCTGTAAGGTTGTTATTGCTATTTTTCTCCAAATATATTTTTGTAATATCTCTAGCCAAAGCCTATCTCGCTCTGCTATGACAACATTTATCTCAGCCTCCAGCCTTATCCTTTCTTGTACCCATATACATTTTAGATCCAACCGTTGTGTTCCCAATAGTTGGGCCTGCTCCCTTTGTACATGTTATATAGGAAGATATTCATTATTACCAATAGCATTTATTTTTACTCTATTTGATTCATCAACTTCCTCCATATTTATATATTTTTAAGCAAATGTATTACCTCCTCCACTTGATTTGACACCACCAGAAGCCATATTCTCTTCAAAGTGTATGTGTTAATAATTCAACAAGCATAAGCAAGATGATCATAAGGCTTATTATGGGGCTTACACTCATAATCAATAATGATAAACCATTTCTTGTTCCACTCAAATAGTTACTCTATTGACACCTGTAGGAGGAAGAAGGGTTATGACCTTCTATCTCACTAGGGTTTCTTTAATATTATTTACAATCATATTTTGATTAATATCCCTCAAGCCCTTCCATATAGTACCCCCAAAGGCAAACCTAGCCCTAGCCAGAACAAACCCAGTGTGTTTTATTTCCCTTCCTTGACCATGTCCATCAAGAAAAGAGTGGTGGTGGAGGCTATTAGAGAGTTTCTAGAAATAAAGAAAATAAAAAGTAAGAAAGTTGAGAGCCCCACCAGATCCTCAACTTGCCTGAGGAACAGATTCATTCAAGATAAGTATACAATTATTGAAATCATGCCTGACGAGAAGTATTAGGACATCAATTCCAAGGTCCTAAAGCAGTTCATCATTATGACCACTTTGAACCTGGTGAATTCCCTTACTGACTTTTGGGAGGCCTTGCATCTTCTATTTTTCAATTAACAATTCTTGGGTCAGAAAGATTCCAATATGAATGAGGTTAATTCTGAGGATGCGGTTAAGGACAAGGTAAAGGAACATGATAAGGAGGATGAAGAGGATGTTAAGGAGGATTAGCTTTTGTCTTATTTTTTGTGTTTTTGAGGCTACCCTACGTGGTACCAATTTTTTCTTGTAGTGGATCCTAGGAGGGGTTGTGTCCCCCTTCTCATTTTGATTGGGTCTCACTCGGGGATGCATTCCCCTGTTTTTCTCTTTGACATTTTTTAGCATATGTTGTTTTTGTAAATAGGTTTTGGGGTCAACCTTTTAAAACCCGAAAGAAATGAAATATTTTAACTTATTAAAAAATAAAATGACAATCCTAATATAAGTGCAACCCCATTGTATTCCATGGGTGGTTTAATAGAGACTCTCATTTTCTCAATGCTTATAAAATATTACATCTTCAACTGTCACCTAGTATCTAGCCAGCTATCAATTCATGATACATTGATTTTGATCAAAAGTCTAATTGATCATACCTTGATTATCTATAATTAATTCAACATCCACCGTGGGTCATATATTGATTGATGCATATGTCCTACATCACCAACCCTATATTAATTATTTAGGGTACATTACTCCTCTTTAGTTCCTAAGGTAATAATATTATTTCCCAATATGCTTGAAATCCTACCATTTATTTACGTGTGTCTTACCATACATGATGTCTCATCATTGTCCTTTCAATGACTCCATCATTTGGTTTCATACACATTTATTTATGCACCTTGTCCTTGGGATTCATTTTCAATCGTAACCATTATTACTCTATTGACAACCATATAGGTCACATTTCTACATCCACAAGGTACCATCACAAAACCTTGCTCACTATTAAATAATGATTATGCAATGTTGAAATTAGTTTATTATGTTTACTCCTTTATATTTTTTGGACTAACTTATTTTATTATCATTCACTTGATAATAGCTATGGTTATTCTTGCTTCATGCAAGAAACTACTCCTAAGTATGCTTAATCCATTATCATTCATTTGATAATTTACTTATTCTAGGGTCATACTTGCTCCATGCAAGATGTCCTAAGAGTTTCCTAATTTCTATAGAAACTCTTATTCTCTAGGAGGTTCCCCTATGGTTTCATGATCTTAAAGACCATACTTCTACTGGGTCTGCAATTCTACCTTGATTATTTCTAGCATTTCTTATTGCCATTCATTATAATTCTACCACTTCAAACATCCTAGATTGGAATTCCTTTCCTTTTGATATAATACAGAGGGGGTTTTGTGTTTAAACCATTCATTGATGTTTCATGCCCTGGGTTACCCTATGTGGATAATAATATGACATGCATTGCATAGTGGGGCAATTCCATATTTAAATAGTGTATACCACATTATTAAACTTGACCACCACCCGGGTGGTCGAGTGGCATACTATACTGTGGTGATAATAGTAGCTGATTGGTGGCATCCCAAATATGATCCCCATAAAATATCATCTCAGGGATGTTTTAGGTGGGATTTGAACGACTTCCATGTTTGCAATATAGAGTTTCTCCATCCTTGCCTTCCTTCACCATTGTTGAGATATTTAGTTCCTTGCTCCAGCCAAAGGCCATGATTATATTGTAACATTGATCAAGGATATAAATAAAAGAAAACATTATATGTTGATAATTTTATCCTATTCATACTCTTGCCTCATCACAAGGTATCATCACAATTGTATTTTTTGAAATGGGATATAATTTCTTATTCCCCATAACTTATCAATTGGATTAGATTCTATAGGTAATATCCATATTGTACTTATTTATAAAATATATCACCCTTAGGTAAACTTATAAATCTCTTCCTAGAGTTTAAAAAAGCCCAAAAAAATTCTACCCTAGACATATCACTAGAATCCACTAGCTAGCCTGGGATATGATACCAAATGTAACATCCCTCATTTTCAAACCATCTCGAGAGAGTAATTTTTTTTTTGGTCATAACATGTGTATAATCAAAGTAGAGGTCATAGTAAGTATTATTAAAACTATCATCAATCAAGGTAGTAAGTAACCAAGATATTTATGACATGGTCAATGTCAACTCTTGTGATAGGAGTGACCAACTCCTATCTAACCTTATGTACCCTCATGATGTTTACTAATCCATCATTTGATTGTTTCTCTCTATTAGTTAGTAAGTTAAGTTTTCACATATAACTTGTTCATCATAATTAAATTATGAAACCCACTTCCTATTGGAATGAACAACCTTTTCTAATGCAGTAGAAAACATACATTATTAACTAATTATAGGCAGCAAATCCACCTCCCAGAAGAAGAAATGATCTATGGATTTGAACAATTTTGTTAAGTTTTGCTTAATTTTGACTAAAGAGTACAAGTTTCAAAACATAAAAGAAATAAGAAAAACATACAAGGTTGCACATGTATGATGTGAAATGAAATGAAATTAAGTTGAAATGTGCATTTGGGGTTAATTTGATAAAAATTGAATTAGACCTTAGTAAACCTTGTAAAAATATTTATTTTGGAGTTAGTTGGAAATGGCTGTTGTAAATGATCCTATGCTTCAAAAACAACTTTAGAATGGTCTAGGAATGCATTATATATCCCCCTTATTAATTTTTTGGTTGTTCATTTATGTTCATTTATGTTCATTCATACTCATATGTAGTTCATTGTGATTATTGATTGAAAGTTTATTTATGTGATTATTGAGTAGAATTATTGTTCATTGTTGAGATTGTAAGGACTAATGGAAGATATGTAAAATAATATTGATAATATTAATATGACTATCATTTTAATCATTTCATTGTCTCTGTGAATTCCATTGTACATTCTGGATGCTGTGAATTCCATTGTACATTCTGGATGTTGCAGGTTGAATAGATAATATTTACTACTTATTTGGCTATGAGAATGTATGGAATTATCTTATGAATGATCTTGGTTACCTACAGACTTGATTTGAAGGATGCAATATATTATATAGAGATTTAAATCCATACTTTGACATTTCCAATCCAGTGTACAATTCTTGGAATCATCCATGAAGTACATAACTCATTGCTAGTGGTTTAGGATTTTGCATGTTATGGATAATTGGAATAATTGAGGCATAGAAACTTTCCAAAATATGTCTTGGAAGGACTAAGTAATAGATCTGAATATTAGTTGCATCAAGGGTTCATACAAACCATATAAGCATAGTTCCAAATTGTACAAACTGTTCGCTTACCCTATTGGTAATAAAAGCTGCAACCCAATTTTACCAAATAAGAAAATATTTCTAGTTTGAAGAAATTGATTACAAAACTGATCGAATTGACTTACAAAACCTATTCTAGTGAGTTGGATAAGTACCAAATCATACTAAGTGTAGTATTGTATTATTTTTATCATACAACTATATGATTTGGAGACCATAAAAGCTATTTTGGTAAGTTAACCTTGTGTACAAGGAAGACCGTATAGGTTATACGACTTGTGTAAGTGGGGTTTTAACATATTGTGGATCATTTCCATAGCTTCTAAACTACATCCCCATTGAGAATACTACACCACTATAATATAAATTTTGCATAGTTGCCTTATCAAACTTTGGTATTTTTATTAAAATGAGTCAAAAAGTGTTGTAGTCAAGAAGATCGTACAAGTGATAAACTTGAGTATACAAATTGGAGGTGAATGATAGACACCAATATACAAAGGCATAGGATATAGGATCAAGGAGAGGAAATCCTAGTTAGAAGGAGCATGAGAATTGCTCAAAGGGGGAACATGAATAGTGTTGAACACAATACATATGAACCAATGATAGAGCAAGTATGGACATCTAATGAAGTAGATATTGAGAGGTTGGATACATTATTGATCAATACAGAAGAAGACGAGCAAGAAGAACCTAGATTTAAGATGATAATTGATGTAAGATAAGGTGTTAATAAGGGAACTATACAAGAACAAAGAGAGTGGATGGTAACACCTAATAAAGTGGTAGATAGGTTGCAAAGGAGTGTGATGGATGGGAGTCAAGCACTAGAGCAATAGCACACAAGGTATTAGGATGAAGGAACAAGGATACAACATACACACTAACAAAGAATATCATGGAGTGAATATGCATAGGATATTGGTAGATTATTTTTTGATGAATATAAGATTACTTGAGTAGATGGTTTTGATGAGGACCAGCAAAGTGAGTCACCTATAATGTGGAATCAGTCAAGGATTTAGGTGATACTTCATCAAGTGAAAAAGAAGAAACATCATCAATGGCACACATAGACAATCACACAAAAAAAAATATGCCCATCCTTTATGGGTGAAGGTAAGGAAGACTCGACAAGATACATCAGGATATTTATAACCATTTGGATAGAAAAGGTGTAGACCAACCAGATGAATGGTTATGATTGTTTCCTGCTATATTACAATGACTTTTCATAGATTGGTATCTAAAAAGGAAATACACACCAAAATTCCAAGTATGGAATAAAATTAAGGATGCATTCATTGATGAATTTCACCCCTTGAAATATGATGGATATATTGTAACTAAAATTTGCACCACTAAACAGAAATTTGATGAATATGTGAAGTCATACAACCATTGATTGAAGCAGTTGGACAAGATGCAAATACCTCTAGTAAGTGTGCTAGTAAAACAATGGTTTGTATATGGGTTGCTACATAGATACAAGAAGAAGATGAAGGTAGTGCCATCAACTACATACAAAGAAGCCTTATAAAATGCAAAGAATTTTGAAAGTGATACCAAAAAAATAATCATGGGGATGATAACACATGTAAGATGTGATGATTCAGAGAGTGAGGAAGATGATACAATACAATAGATAGTACAATAATTTTAGAGGGAATTTGAGCAATTAATTAAAGATGCAAAAGGGAAAGTCAAGCAAGATCAAAAGGACATTTAGTGTACAAATTATAAGTCTAAAGGTCACATGAATGTGACTTGTCCTTGTAATTATTATTGTCATATTTGCAACGTGCTTGGACATGAAGTGATACAATATCTAGTTAATGCAAAGTTACATCCATATGTTCTCTCTATCCAAGAATTTGAGTTGAAACTAAAACCTCAATTGAGTGGCCAACAAGCCACTAGTGGAGGTTATAGATATAACCATATAAGGGGAAGATAGTATCAAGGCAACTGATAGGGAGGATAGAGATACTTATGGTATGATTTGAAGGGGAGACCAATCATACAATGTTATAATTGCCAAGAATAGGGGCACTTGTGAAGAACTACCCTTACCCTAGAAACATGAGACATAACAAAAAAACACTACACACATGTGTAGATGGTGTGGTCCAGAGAACCACAAGGAAGTGAATTTTCCAAAGCAGGTGAGTTATAGTAACCCACAAAATATGATTTTTTTGGACATAGAGATACCTCCAGTTAGTAAGGAGACCAAATAAGTACTAGCCATAACAAGTAATCAGGTTATAAAGGACAAGTATCAGGAACCTACCAAAGAAAATAAGTGATGGCAAGTGGCAAAGAAGGTACTTGATGAAGAAGCAAAGAAGGCAAAAGAATGGAGAATAGCAGAAGAAAAATATTTAAAGAAACCATTGGAAGACATAGTGGTTGTGCAAAATTTGGTAGCATAAGTTTTAAATATGACCATTGAAATTAATATGGAAAGCTTGCTAAAGGCCATCCCATAGTTGCATAAAGTGATGGTAAAATATTTGAAACCTCATAAGGTGATGGAGGTAGAAATCTAGTCAATTAAATAAGATGAAAAAAATAATTATTATATGGACCCTGCCATATTTATGATTGATGTTGAGAAGAAACCCACATTGGTCCATATGGAAATATTAGGGTATTTATTGACACAAGTTATAGTAGATGGAGGATCTAGCATTAATGTGCTACCTGAGAAGACTTGGCAAGAACTTGGTGCTCCATACTTATGGGCACCTAGCTTTTGGTTATATGGTGCTGACTAGTATGGAATAGAGACAAAGGGTGTCTTAACTACACAATAAGTTAAAATAGCTGACCATGAGTTTATCTTAGACTTTGTTGTGATTACAATACAAAATTTGGCATACATTACTTTTTTGGGGAGAGGATGGCTAAGAATAGCCAAAGTTAATCACAACTGGAAAAAATATCATATCACTTTTAAGAAAGGACAATATAAATATATGATCAATTTGAATAACCAGAGGATTAGTGAGGATATGGCCATGACTGATGAGTCGAATAGTTCTTTTGGTGACAAGGGTTATGAACCTAATGATAAAGGGATGTTGTACCTAGAATACTATAACGAAGATGAAAATCAATCTAATAGTAGTTTAATACATTGAAAAATGGAGGAGTATGAGGTTTTTCAGCCCACCTACCTCTATATTAACATAGATGAGACCACAAAAAATAATATGAGATGAAGGTCATCCCGAAACCTAAGAAAGAGGAAGCGAAGAAATGGTCATTTCCTAAGAGCTTTGTAGAATACACAATAGGAGATGCTAAAATTGATGTGAGACCAGTGCACCCTATGAATGTGGAAAAGGTAGTGATAGATACCATAAACATTAAGTATGAAGGACCTCAAATGGTGGATGTAAACCTGAGAACAGAAGGATACCTTAGGATGATCCACAGTGATGATGATTGGGACCCAGTACTAAAAGCATAAGCTTTTAAGATATTCTTGGAGTACAAGGATTTATTTACATGGATATAAAAAGACCTGAAGGGGGTACCACCTGAGCTATATATCCACTAGATTACACTAGTGCTAGGGGAAAAAATAGTAGGAAGAAGACCATATAGGATGAACCCAAAATATGTTGCATTGGTAAATATAGAAATTAAAAATATGTTAGAGGCAGACATCATTTTTAGATTCACTATTAGTGAATGGGTTTCACCTATTTCAGTAAACCTAAATAAATAAGTGGATAAAATTTGAATATGCATAGACTTAAGAGTTTGAACACAGTAACAATTAAATATCCCTTCCCTATTTTCTTCATAGACTTAATTCTAGAAGAGGTCATAGGACATGAAATATAGTCATTCTTGGATGGGTTTTTGGGGTATAACCAAATAAGCATAACCAAATAGGATAATATGAAGACCCCATTCATCACAAATAATAACATCTACACATATAATAAAATGTCATTTGGGCTATGTAACATACCTACTACATTTTAGTGTATTATTCTGTACATATTTGATCAACTAGCCACAAGAAATTTCAAGGTATTCCTGGATGATTGGTCCATATAAAAAAATATCAAATATCATTTACCTAGTCTCAATGAGTGCATGAGTAGGTGTAGAAATGCACAAATCTTCCTAAATCTAGTAAAGTATTTTTTTATGGTACCATATGGGAAACTACTAGGACATATAGTGTACAACGAAGGGTTGAATACCAATCCTGAAAAAATCAATGTCATAATACACATTAAGGAGCCATATGATCTGAGATCTTTAAAAACCTTCCTAGGATCTATAGGATACTATAAAATATTTATCAAGAATTATGCACATGCGTCCTACCCAGTAGATTCTTTAACCAAGAAGTATATTCCCTTTAGATAGATGGAGGAGCACCAAGGAGCATTTGAGGAGTTAAAGGCTAATCTAGTCAGTAGTCCCATTTTGGTGTTCTTGAATTAGGATAAATAATTATATGTCCATATTGATACCTCAAACTTTACATTTGGATTTGCATTGTCACAGGAAGGATAGTTTAGGCTAGATCAGCCTATATTTTTTGCAAGCCATATATTGTCAAGGGTAGAGAGAACTTATAGTATAATGGAGAAATAAGCTCTAGGAATGGAATATGTAGTACATAAGTTTAGGAATTACCTATTGGTAAAATCTTTTTCCTTCTATTTAGGCCATCAAGCTTTGTTGTACTTGATAAATAAGCCAATTATACAAGAAAGAGTCAACAAGTGGCTCGTCACCTTACAATAGTTTGTATTTTGAGTAGTGGTGCAACTTGGCAAGAAGCATGTGATTGCAAAAAATATATCTTAAATATAATCAAGAGAACCAATAGGAGTGAGGATTCCAAAATGAATCCCTTTATACTCAGTTATTCATAGTCAATGTTGTTCCATTATGGTACAAGTTAATTGGACAATACCTATCCATAAGGGAGATGCCACAAGAGTTTACGGTAAAAGAGAAAAATAAAGTAATCATAAAGTTAACTCCATTCTAGTTGATAGAGGCATTGTTGTACAAATTAGGAATTGATGGTATCCTAATAATATGTGTAATGGATGAGGAAATTAAAGTCACATTGAAAGAATCTCATGAAGAATTTATAGGACGACACATGGGGCCCAATGCCACTTCTAGGAAAGTACTCTTAGCAATACTATGGTGTCCCACAATATAAAATTATGCAAAGGAATATGTAAGAACATGTGATACTTTCCAAAGAGTGGGAAAGCCAGTGTGAAGATACTTTATGCCATTACACCCATCACAACCCCAAGAACTATTTGATATATGGGGGTTGGGATTTTTTGGACCACTAAGAAAAACTCGTAGATGAAATTTTTGGTATATCGTGGTATCCACTAAATACCTAATAAAATGGGTTGAGGCATGATAATTTCCATATAAATCGATGAAAATTACAACATAATTCTTGTATGAGTAAGTAATTACAAGATTTTGCATTTCACTACAAATAACAAGTGATCACGAGGGTCACTTTGTGAATGAGAACACACTAATGACTAAAATTTGAATTTGGCACTCCTTGTCTAGTCTATATTACCCAAGAGCTAATGGGAAGATAGAAACGATTAACAAGGCATTAGTTTCAACATTATACAAAACTTGTGGAATAGAGGGAGCAAATTGGGGGAAAAGGTTACCATCTATTCTTTGGACATATCAAACTACCTTTAAGCCAATTGTAGATCATATACCATTTTAGCTAATGTATGTGCATGAGGTAATAGTGCCAGTGGAATTATTTGTACAAAGCCTATGGATAGTGGTGGAGCATCACTTAGGGGACCAATATATTATAGAAGAATGACTAATGGTACTGAGTAAGTTGTATTAGAGAATAGTCAGTATAATAGGCGATCGAAGTGGCCCAGAAGAGAAGAAAGTTCTGGCATGACAAGCATCTTCAAAAATTAGAACTCAAGTAGGGCAACTTAGTTCTAAATTTTAATGGGAAATGAGAAATCAAGCTAGGTAAATTAAAAACCTTGTGGATTGGTCCCTTTCAAGTTGTATAATTAAGGGACAATGGAGTAGTTAAAGCCATTAAAAGTACAGTGTCTATTTATCATTGCATAAGAAGTTGAACAAAGACAACAAGCCCAATATTATGAATAGTAAAGTAGAAGTCAAGACCCACCAGGAGAGAACCTTGACATGGGACTTACATGCCTATTCATATAAGGGGAGGAGATAGGACCAATTATTGAACAAGAATAGTTGGTACCTCGACCTAGTGAGAGAAGGAGGACATGAGTACATGTAAGGTTTGTATATGGGATTTGAAGGCTTGATGAAGAATATGAGAGAGGGATTTATTCAAGTGAAAGAAGGAATCTAGAGGATCAAGGGATGGTGTATCTATAGTTGGAGTATAGGGAATTACCCCAACCATTAGAATATCAAAGAAGAATGAGATTAACTATCCGATATGTGGATAGGATGAATAAATTTGATATATAAGTGCTAGAAGAGATAGGAGGTGACACAATGGAAGAAGAACTCACCAAATTTTATATATTAACTTAGATAGGACTATTGCAATAGAGGATTGTTGCGGGCCAAACAAGGTGAATGGTTTCCTATTTTTGTCAGATGCCCATGCATAATTATCAACCTAGGGAGCTTTGTAAACTTGCGAAGAGTCGTAATTAGGTTACTACAATACCACTGGAGGTGAATCTACTAATCCTACATTTGGGGGGTGTTCTTGAAATGGTTGTCAATCATTCCCGCACTCCTCAATAAATTACGTAAGAAGAACAAAATTAAATCTACAAAAATAAATCATGTACACATTCCTGAAAATAAACCTACTGCAAATACTAGAACTAGCAAACTAATGAACATTCCTATGAAAGCAATAAACTAATTAAAATAAATAGACAAAAAGGAAATGGGGAAGAAATACTGGCTTGGAGTGGGCCCAGGCTCTAGCAGATTCTTCCCAATCGAACATGCGCTTAGAACTTTTGGAACTGGAATATATTTATCAACGTATTACAATCTATCTTATGTAATTCAAAATGGATATTTATTAATATTTTCTATATATTCTCAGAACGATCTGCGTGTGTTTATATAACACACCCGTAGAAATTCTATTACAAAAGTGGTTACAACAGTCGATTCTTCCCAGACTAAATTAGAACAGTCTGGCAAATGCAATCAATGTCTGGCATTCTGTTCTGATGGTGGTGTGTTCATTTCAGTTTGTGCTTTTCCTGGCATTAGTAGGACATTTTGATACGTTGGTGCTATCTCCAATTTAGGTCTGCATGATGCAGAGCTAGAACTGCACCAGCCACTGCCATCCACGTCGTTCAACTCTGGTCAACGGGCAAAGAATTAGTGGTGCATTTCGATTGTAGGGAGGCACTTGCCTTATATTAGCACCTTACAGTTGTAGGGAGGCACTTACCTTCTATTAGTGCCTTTCAGCTATGGGGAGGCACTTACCTTCTATTAGTGTCTTTCAACTGTGGGGAGGTGCTTGCCTTTGGTTGGCACCTTTCGGTTGCAGGGAGGTGCTTGTCTTTGGTTGGTGCCTTCCGGTTGCAGGGAGGCACTTGTCTTTGGTTGGAACCTTTTGGTTGTAGGGAGGTGCTTGTCTTTGGTTGGCGCCTTCCGGTTGCAGGGAGGCGCTCGCATTCAGTTGGTGCCTTTCGACTGTAGGGAGGCTCTCATATTCAGTGGGTGCCTTCCGACTGCAGGGAGGCACTCGTATTCACTTGGTGCCTTTCGACTGTAGGGAGGCGCTTGTTCCCTTGGTGCCTTCCAGTTGTAGGGAGGCGCCTATGTTATCTACATTGACCCTCGATGAAATAAAGTGCCAAGTCCATCAAAATACCTCGACCATTCCAAATCTAACTAAATCAACTGCAATTCCACAAAACATACTAAAAGCACACAAATTAGATAACACGCATAATTATATCAAATATCTATATAATAATTCATAAAAGTATGCAATCCTTATTATACATCCGCATATTGATCCAAGAAATATGTACAAAATATGATCATTTCTGGTGCTCATCAAGGATGTGACACCATATTTAGTAGTTGCAAGAGGAATATGAAATATTGCAAGGTGACACTGCAAGACTCTAAGAATGAACTATTCAAGACTTGGATGACATGATGCAAATTATGGAGGAGCAAAGAACAGTGAAGTCAAAATAATTAGAAGGTATGAGGAAATAACATGAGATGACACCACAAGTGATTAGTTCATGCCATGATGGTGCAAGTATGAGTAGGGGAGAAAACTGACAAAGATCACCTAATGGTATACCCAATGACCCTTTAATAGCAGAGGATATAGCTTGGTGAGACATTGAAGAAGACATACCACCACCTAGACCACAAGGTAATATACAAGAGGATTCAAGTGAATCTAGTGATGGGGAGTTGCCTTGGCTAGTAAGAGAAGAAAGTTCTAATATTGGTGATGATGACTTCTTAGAACTACCATAACCTTGTGTGCTACCTGATATTGATATCTACACAATCGCTTATTGATAGTTAAGGAAACATAGGAGAGAATTATAGAGGCTTCAAATATTAATTACCTATAAATTAATTGGTTAGAACAAATATATGATGAACGTAATGATTCCAATTTTGAGTTTGATTTCTTGGAACCATATAAGGAGACTCTATAAAATGTATCTCCACAATGATGTTAGGATCAAATATGATGGACATGTTGACTATTATGTAAGGACAATAGAATAAGAGCACTACAATAGTTATCATTTATAACACAAGAAAATGAAGGTCACTTGGCCAACATAGAATTGGTGGATATAACCCTAATAGGAAATAAAAAATAACCCCCAAGACAATATCAAGGCCATGGAGGGGGAGTACACCCACAAAATAGTGGTAGGGGTAGATGACAAGGAAGAATTTTACCCCCTACTCCTAGATGGCCTAGAGATACACCATTAGCCTACTTGAATTGGACCAGGAACTTGCAAGGCATTTCCTAGTTGACAAGGATTGTACCCAACCTAAGAGGAAGACGACCATGGGGATGACCTCCACTAACCCGACCCGGACCATGAAGAGTGGAAATTTTAAGAGGATAGTACCAAGAAAGGGAAGTCCTAGAGAATGTTCATAGAGGTCCTGTATCAAGAGGACATGGTTTGGGAAGACCTATGCAAGCAAGAGGCCTTGCCAATAGAGGAAGAGTATGCTTCATCGATGAAAGGAGTCAAAGACTACAAATAACTCATTCACCAAGCTTGGAAGTTGATTTGATACAAGGATATAGGTGGAGAAGTCACTCCAATGATAATGGATCAGTAAGAGCAACCTTACCTCGTGGTCAATTAAAAAAATAACAAGTATTGCCAAGAGGGAGTTTTACACATTATGATTGCACGATCCCAAAATGTACACACAAAAATAAAAGAGAAGGAGATCAAATAGAGGGTCAGTTGGCATCTAATAATAGGATAACCTGTAATGTAGAAGTGGGCAACTCAATTGATGAGTCAATATATGGCATCATATAAGTGAATGTCATTGTATGATTCCCATAATGGTAAGCATAAAAATAGTTATTGGGAAAAAAATTAAAATAAAAATAGAAAATAGAAAAATATCTTAATTGTTAAAATCCCTCAAAATGCAATTAATATGAAATAGGTTGAAAATCGGAAATAGTGGCCCCTTCTAGGAAAAAAAAAAGAGAAAAAGAGAAAATAAAAGAAGGAAAATATCTTAATTGTAAAAATCCTTCGAGATGCAATTAAGATGGAGGGTGGTTGAAAACTAGTAACGACGACCACCTCTCAGGAAAAAAGAAAAAAAAAAGAAATAAAAGAGGCAAGAAAAGGATAAAATAGGAAAAAAGACAAAATCGCATGCACCAGAATATGAATTATCATTCATCAATATGAATAGGAGCTAAGGTGGTGGAATTTAGGCATTGAGACATTAGGGTTTATAAAATATAAAAAGCAAGCGCCATACAAAAATTTTCTTTCCCACTCATAGATCATACAAGGCAACATTGGAATTTCGGAGAATTGAAGGCAAAAAGGGTGCAACTGAAGAAATTTTCTATATGGGTAGTGGAAATTCACCAATTTACTCAATTATTTCATGACCCATTTTAATTGTGCACCACAAGGATTTTTTTTCAAAAAAGCAACCCATTTGGAGAAAAAATTTATCGAATTAGGGTTTTACTCTGAAGAAAATAAGTTTTTTTAGAAATCAAGTTGTAGGAAAATTGGAGCTAGGGTTTGATTTCTAGGAAGAAAGAAAGGGAAAATTGCAACAAGGCAAAAATAAACAAACCCTGGTACAAAAATTTACCATAAAAGCATGAAATTAAAGTGTTAAGTCTGCATGTGTGGAGAAGTAAGGAAGAACGAACATAAAATGCTGCCATAATATGGACAAAGAATCTATTTTGGAGGAAGATTGCACCAACTAAGGGAGAAATTATATAATTTGCCCTAAAATTTCATCAAACAAGGAGATTAAATGATTTCGACAAATGGTTTTTATAGATTTCATAATTGGGGAATAAAAATGAGGTTTTTTGACAAAGTGATGATTTTTAAGGTTGTATGTATGATTTGGAGTAGTAATGATATGATTCTGAGACATATTGTACGATTTTTAGGCTCCTAGAGACCCATTTTGTGTATTTTTGAGGACTTTGTACAATTTTTTTTGTAGTGGTACAAACCCTAGCAAGGTTGTATGAAAGAGAGTCACCCCTATATAATTTAAAATTAGTTGGTATGATTCTAGATCATGGATGTACAATTTGAAGTGCCAATTGTGTATTTTTTTGCAAGTGTACGAAATTGGGTGTGATTGAACAAATCCAATTGGAGTTGTACAATATTTGTATGGTTTGAAAGCATACATGTATGACTTGGTTTAGGCCTTGTACGATCATGATAGTTTTTGTATGTTTTTGAGGTAGTTGTATGGAATTTTATAAAAAAAATTGTAGTATTATCATGAATTATTGAATCAAGGAAAAGGTGTGCAAAATAGGGTTTCACTCAACGATGGTAGAAGTATGAGCTCCCAATAAGAATATCAAGCTCATTCTAATCAAATTGTGGCATCTAGGATAGATAGATTTCCAATACCATTGCACTAGAGAGAATCATGACCCAAGTGATATCCCCTAGTTTACCCTGTTCAAGACTAGGGACATCAAATTCAGTCACCCAGGAGGCATGGTAATCATTCTTGGAGAGGAAGAGTATGAAGGCCATAGAGGGGTCAAAGGTACTAGTGTGGTTGTAGAGTAATATCACCACTACAATATAGGAGGGAATAAATGGAACCACCTCGATCACCCAGAATATAACTTCATAGTGAATTTCATCGAGAAAAGACTCCGGAAGAATAGGAGGACCTACCCAGTGAAGCAGAGGAGGAGCAAGTGGACATCAATGATGTCACTTTTGGGCAACCAACAGGAGAATTTTATAGGAAGTGGTGGATAAATAATTATGCCAATCATCTATGGAAGGAGGATCTAAAGAAGTTTAGAGTGAGTATTATAGCACAAACCCCACCACAAGACAAGGTATTCTTCAATGAATACTTGTTACAGATTCTTTAGTTATATGAACATGCTGAGAACCACACGGTGGTATGAGTTGGTAATAGGTATGTCAAGGTGGATTTCATGGTAGAGGTATTTTTATGGATATTCATATTGCCCATGCATGGACATCAAGTTTTGAATAAAATCATAGATCCAATTAAGATGCACAAGTTGATCACGACACTCACATATGTGAATTCACCTATGGAAGCCAAGATTCTAGGTATTGGCACCCATGGGATTAAAAAAATTTAGTTAAAGACCAATGTGTTGGCTTGCATGATGAATGTTGTTATGGCCTGATTTTTTGGAGAATCATGAGCTTCAAAGATGCCACTATGGATGGCATAATATGTGGAAGGTGTTTACAAGGGCATGAAGTATGATTGGGGAACATACTTACAATAACAGATGCAGCAATCACTGATAGTAAGGAGTAAGAAATTCATCATGACCTTTCATAACATTACACTCCTATTGGATGTAGTATCAAGAATAGGAATTCACTTTCCTGGTAGGATCCAACCATGAGAAATAATATCTGGTCAACCTACCTTATTGCAATGGGTAAATATTATAACTTTATTAAAGGCCACTCCAAATAAAAATAAGGCTAAGAAGAGTATAAAGCAACCAACACCCCTGATGTAGGATGAGTATGAGATTACATCTAATGAAGATGTCCATCCATAGAGAAAGAGAAGAAGATAGTTGGAACCGGCCTTGGAAAAATAGGCCTAAGTCCATAAGCTTTGGGAGTAGCCTTACTATTTTAAAAATGAGGAGAAAGTAGAGCAGTAACCTAGCCCTAAAAAGATTCAAACACAACGACAAAGGGAGAAATAGATAAATTTTGTATAGAAAATACAACCTAAGTCAGCATTAGAGGAAGGGTACTTTGATTCAAAGAGGTTAGATCTATGGAATTTTAAGATACTAGGTCTAAAAGGGATGAGAATAGTGAGATTCTCAAAATTACTCTAGACATCTTATTTTGAACTATTGGATTCATTCATATCTTTGACTAAAATGGTGGTAGTGCCACCAATTTTAAAAGAAAAAGCTATATTGGAGGTTCCATTGGAAGAACCTAAGGAGACAAAGAAAATAAAAATTATGATGAGAGGTGGTCACAACCAGTGGGAGCAAAAAAATGCATAGGTGCCATAGGAAGAGCTTGATCCTGACCAAATAGTTGCAACTCTAAGGGGAGTGCACCCAAACCCACAAGATGAAGGGTTGATAGAAAAACAACAAGAGGACTTACCTAAGTCATAGGAGGAAGTCCAAGTACCGGTGGAAGAGCAGTAGTCTCAAAAATAAATTATTAATGTTGAGGAGACATGATCAGCGATAAAATAAGAGATAAGTAAGGTGGTAGCACATAGTATGCTACCAAAGGGGAAAGTAACTAGTATGACTAAGGAAGTCAAAGGAAGTTCTCATCCATAGGTAGAAGAAGAGGAAGGGAAGACCCCACAAGAGGATAACATTGAGGAAATTCATACAAACTTCCTAGTGGAAGTACCTCACTTTGATAAAGTAGAGGATGTGGATGAAAATATTGATGAATATGTGGAGCACTTATTCCAATAGGATAGTGAAATACTTTCCAATGTCAGATTGCAGTTTTATATTGGTGGCATTGGCCAATTGAAATAGTGGAGGGAAAAAATCTTCACTGAATTATAAAATATTGTGGAGTGGGTGTACAATGAGGATCATACAAGGCAGATAGCACACATCCATTCACAACATCCATGGTTATTCCTTGGGGAAGAAGTAAACATGATGCTTGTAAGACAATATTTACTAAATGGAGTGAAGACCAATTATCACACAACTCCATGAGTGTATTTAAATAGGACAACCTATCAAACCTATCCATTGAACACATAAGGTACAAAATTTTAAAGAGTACCTTGGGAATTGGTCTTCACCATGAGGAAATTGAATTTCCTAACATACTGGATCAAGTGGCTTATATTAGGTCTTGAATAGGTTTACTAGGCTAAATAAACATAGCAAGAGGAGGTAGAAGTCACTCGATAGGATATGGTTGTGATGGAAGAAGAATTAACTCACAACAAAACCATGGCCTAGGAAAGAATGGAGAAGGTAAAAATGGAGATAATAGGCATGAAGAAGGCCTATGAAGATTAGATCTGTTCATAGGAGGCAAAAAAATAACTTGTGAACCAATAGGTAGAAGAGCACACAAAGCATTTGGAAGCATAACTAGTAGCACAAAATGAAAAATTGGTCAACTAGGCTAATCAGTTGAAGGTAAAAGAGGAAAATATGTAGAAAAATAACCATAAAATCAAAGAGATGACGAAGGATACCACATGCTGCAATGAAATTATTATGGATTATAAGACTAGGTTGAATGCTAAGGATGATACAATGGTAACTTATAAAGTTCACCTTCATCAACATCTAGTTAGGGTAAAATAAGGTAGTGTATTGCATTACACTACATAGGATTATTGCATTTACTTTTATACTAGTTACCATGAGATATTTTGTCTATTGGTTAATCTAGGTAAATACCTAAATATCCTAAGTTGGATATTTAGGTTAGTGGTTTAGTTAGAATTCTCTACCTAGGTTAGTGGTTAGCTACACGTCTCTCCTACCTTAGTTGGTTAGCGAGTTATGTGATTATTTAGTTTATATTTCATGTTAAATATTGCTTAGAATTTTCTTTCTAAGAATAATGTTTAATGATATTATTTTATTTTGTCTTTGTATCATTTGCATTATAACATTGGCATCAGAGCCATTTTTTGGCTCACCCGAAGGACGAGCTGGTGCCAATTGGCAACACCCAGCCCACCTCAATAGGTGAGCTCACAGGCTGGAGTAGGCCCTGTATTGACAAGGGCCCACACGACCCCAGCCCATAGAGGAGCACAAATCGATCACACAGACCACACGATCGACCGACCAGATGGTCAACTAGGGCCACGCGATCTCGCACAATTGACCACAAGGGCTGTGCGATCGACCAACATGGTCAACCGCCCCATTCGAAGATCGAGGAGCATAGGAGCTGAGGACTTAGCTCCCGCTTGCTCAACATTGGACCAGGGAGCCACATGGCCCACCAAGGCTAGGAGAGCAGAGAGGGTAGGCGTGCCCTCCCCTCCCAACTGGACCCCACATTAGGATCTACAAGGGTAGGAGTCCCTCCAATCCATGACCAAACTACATCACTTGATCGATGACACATGGTATGATCTGCTACCCTAGACCACTACTCTTGACTGCAGGCACCCTGAGGTGCCACTTGGACCAATCACGAGGCATCACATGGCACACAGGCCACGTGCCACCTCAGAACTAACTAGGCAACACATGGCACACATGCCACACACCACCTAGACATTGATTGGATGATAACTGGACCAAACTGACATGGATACGTGGCAGATAGTCACTATACAGATGACACTGACTCAACTCGATCGACTAGCCCACCCCCTGGCACCATGTGGTGATGTCCAAAAGGGTAGGCAACACTTGTCGATTACCCATAGGCAATCGATCGAAGAAGTGTGGACTAGGGCTTATAAACCCCATTGCATCCCACACTGGGATGCATGTGGGATAAATCCCCATAGTCCTCTTCAAGAACAGTGAACGGGCTAAGTACAAGTCATGCCTCGCCAACACTCAATCAGCCTGGTGGCTCGATTGGCTAGGGCGGCCTACTAGCTCCAGCCCGAACACAGATCGAATCTCCATGAAGTACGAAGGAAAGGCAATTTTTTTTTCTTTAGATTTTTTTTGAAGTGATCGGCCACAAGGTGATAAGATTCAGCATAGTCGAAGAGTTTCCAAACCGCCCAGTGGTGCGGTTGTCTTGGATGGCTAGCTACCATAGCCGAGACCACGGATTGAACCCCCGTGCACCTAAAAATAGGTTTTTGCGAATAAAAACTTTATTTTTTCAAATTTTATATGGTTTAAAGCATAATTAAATATATATTTTTTTATTATTTTTATAATTTTTCTTTAAATTGGCCTAAAAAGTTCAATTTTTAACCAAATTGGATGATTTGTTTTCCAATTTTTTCTAAAATTATAGAATTTTCATCTGAAACTAGTATTTTTTTTGTTTTCTCAAACATAGAAACCTGAAAATTTGCAAATAATTTAGCCCTTAAATTTCCTAAAACCATTTCTATTTTTTTTTTCTCAACTGAAAACACAAGGCAAATAGGAACCTCTTTTTGGCAAATTTTTACACAAAACCTGCTTCAACATTTTTTTGTTGCAATAAATTAATTAGAAGTTCTTCAGTTTTGTTCATTTTTTTTGGATATATAAGACATTGAACTCAAAAATTCTATTGCAAAATACTTATCATGCCATTATTTAGGGAGCATCAAAGGTCATCACATTTTTCTCAAAACAACAAATTATTGCTTTTGTTCTCTCTTTCAAGAAAGGGAACATAAAAACATAAAATAGCAACTTTTTTTTTGTTGTCAATACTTGACATCAAAACCATTTTTTTGCTCCTTCATGATAAATTGTTGAAGACAAAACCAAAGTCATGTGTCGAATCGTCTGGAAGCCTTTCAAATGTGGGTTGTGTGTCGACTTGTCTTGAAAGGAGTGCTCAATTTTTTTTCAAATTTTTAAAACATTAATGGGGGATAGAAACAATTTTTTTGATTCTATTATTTACAAAATTGTAAAGAACAAGGGGGGATTTTTCAAAATTAATAAAGGTGCAATCTCGATTGTACTCGACACCTTTCTCAAAAATTGAATTATACTAGGTGCATTTTCAGTTGAACCCAACACCTAGAGTGATAATAATGTGGGTTACTCTCATGTTTTTATTATTTCCACTAACACTCATGTTTCTTATGTGCAATTAAACATTCAGATACAATATTGGTAGAAGCATTTCACAAAACCCATATTTCACTCCAAAACGTGCTACACTTTGCACAGGTTGAACAATAATCAATTTTTTTTTACCCCCTCCAAAGGTCAATTCAAACACACCTTTATTACCTCTCTGTGTTTGGCTTAACTTCCTCCAACTTCTCATCCTTCTTCAAGGGTGTTAAGGTAGGTGCCATTAAATATCCTAGAGAGCACAATCAGTCTCTCTTCTATATGGAGAATGCAATATTCAAAAATTTCTTTATGTACTAGGATTGAAAAATAATCTCTTGTCTGTTCCACAAATCCTGTACAATAACATGAATGTCAATTTCAAGGTGGACAAAGAAAAGAAATGTTGCTTTATCACTAAGAAAGGAAAATAGATAGCAAAAGGTTCATACAAACATGGTTTTTTTGTATTATATGCAATTACCTCAACACACATTGCATTGGCAGTAACCACAAAGGAGGTCACTTCTCTTTGGCATAAGATATTTGGGCATTAATTTCAGGATATTTACTAAAGTTGAGTAAATATCAAATTGTGAAAGTTCTGCCTAATATTTCATCTACTTTGCCAATGTTCTCTGATTGATTGTTGAGAAAGAATCAAGATGCTTTATTAAGACCCTCCGTTCAGATTGACGGGGGGAATACACATCAAAGGAATTTTCCTCATTTTTACAGTCACATGGGATAAAGAGACAGTTAACAACAACCTATTATCCTCAGTAAAATGGGGTTTCTGAGAGAAAAAATTGGTCCATTATGGAAGTGGTTTGATGTATGCTTAAGGGGGCCAACCTTGAGAAAAATTACTGGGCTGAAGTTATTCAAACTACAGTATATCTTCTGAATAGGGCTCCCACAAGGGCTCTTGAAGGTATGACTCCTCAGGAAGCATGGAGTGGAAGGAAACCCTCCATATCTCATCTACGAGTATTTGGATGTAAGGCATTTATGCATATACCCAATGAGAAAAGAAAGAAATTATATGAGAAGTCCCTACCTTGTGTATTTCTTGGATATGATGAATTATTAAAAGGTTATTGGTTGATAGACCCACTTTCCAAGAAAATACATGTCAGTAGAGATGTAGTGTTTGATGAAGCTTTCACACCCAACACTACATCAGTATACCTAGATTATGAGGAGCAACAACCAATTCCTCATCCATAATAGAAAAAACCTCCTAAATGGTATACAAGCACAATGAAATATTCCAAACTCACTTCCCCACCCGATCTTACTCTCAATCATCCAAAGACACGAAGCATGACTCAAAAAGAAAAGAATGAAGAATTCACTTCAGTTGATGATCTTTGTGCAGATTTTCAAGATCTTTCTGTTGATAGAGAGTTACCAAGGGAATATTATATGGAAATATATGAGAAGAGGATTTACTTGTCAACATATGATGAGAATGAACCTTCTATAGTTGATGAAGCACTTATACTGCCTTAGTGGAAGGCATCTATGGATGCAGAAAATAACTCCCTCATAAAGAATAAAATATGGAAGCTGGTGGAATTGCCTAAAGGAAAGAAACCCATAGGCTGAAAATGGGTTTACAAAGTAAAATATAAGGCATATGGCACCATAGATAAGCATAAGGCCCATCTTGTGGTGAAGGGCTATGCTCAAAAGTAAGGGCTTTATTATGAGGAAACCTTTGCTCCTACAACAAGGATGACCACCATTCGAGTGCTTTGTGCTATGGCAGCACAGTTCGAATGGAAATTACATCAGATGGATGTAAAAAGCACCTTTCTAAATGGTGATTTAAAAGAAAAGGTGTACATGCCTCAACCTCCTAGATTTGCAGAGGTAGGCATGAGCAACAATTTTGCAAGTTGGTCAAATCATTATATGGGCTAAAACAAGCCCCAAGAGCATGGTACATAAAAATGGATAGTCACCTACTACAACATGGATTTAAGAGAAGTCTATCTGATGCAAATCTCTATATAAATAACATAGGTTTTGAGATAGTTATTCTTCTGTTATATGTAGATGATCTGATCATCACTAGCAATTCAGAGAACTTGATTAACACCATGAAATATGACTTGAAAGAGTCATTTGATATGATAGATCTAGGACTTATCCACTACTATCTTGGTCTTGAGATAGAACAGAATAAGAATCATATTAGGGTGACTCAAAAAAAGTATGCCAAGACTTTAGTAGAAAAATATCGTATGACTGATTGTAATCCCAAAGCAACATCGATGTAATCAGGGATTTAATTATCATGATATGATGACTCACCATAGGTTGATGGCACACTTTATAGATAGATGATTGGAAGCCTCATCTATCTGACTAATACTAGACTAGATATTACTTATGTTGTAAACTATATTTCATAGTTCATGCAAGAACCAAAGGTCTCTCATTGGAAAACAGCTAAGAGGGTTCTTCACTACATTTAGGGTAGTGCATATTATGGTCTAGATTATAAGAAGAATAACTCATTCTTCTTACAGAGTTACATTGACTCTGATTAGGCTGGATCCATAGATGACAAAAAATCAACATCAGGCTATGTGTTTCATCTTGGATCTGGTCCTGTCTCATGCCATAGTAAAAAGCAATCGGTGGTTTCTTTATCTTCAACTGAGGCAGAATATCACGTTGCATGTGGAGCTGTGTGTGAAGATATATGGCTAAGTCGCATCTTGGCTACCATGGGCCTACCAAAGAAACTTCCTATTCACATGTTTTGTGATAATTTAGGTGTTTTGAACTTGGTCAAGAATCCAGTACATCATGAACGAACAAAGCATATTGACAGAGATTGTCATTTTATTCATGATGAAGTTCCTAAGCATAGAATCAAGCTCCAACACATTCCCACCGATGAACAGGTTGTTGATATTTTTACAAAGGTACTTGGACGTGTCAAATTTCAATTGTTCCAGAGCAAACTTTGTATATCAAAGTAATGTAATAAAGGGGGATGTTAGGGTAAAATAAGGTAGTGTATTGCATTACACTACATAGGATTATTACATTTACTTTTCTAGTAGTTACCATGAGATATTTTGTCTACTAGTTAATCTAGGTAAATACCTAAATATCCTAAGTTAGATATTTAGGTTAGTGGTTTAGTTAGAACTCTCTACCTAGGTTAGTGGTTAGCTACACGTCTCTCCTACCTTAGTTGGTTAGCAAGTTATGTGATTAGTTAGTTTATATTTCATGTTAAATATTGCTTAGCATTTTATTGCTAAGACTAATGTTCAATGATATTATTTTATTTTGTCTCCGTATCATTTGCATTATAACACATCTGAATTTTGTTATCGAGAAGAATGAGGAGTTAGCTGTAACAAACCAAACAGAAGCCATATTGATAGAAAATATATGCAAAGAAGCATATGAACATGAGGATTTAGGAATAATGTTTACTCTTGCAAAAGAGAAAGCTAATAAGTACATGTTGAAAGCCCTAGAAGTTAGTCAGTATGCAACTTACTTGAGGTATGAACATACCACCTTGTAACTTTTTTTTGTTGATTATCATAAACAAGCATAGAATAAGACAAAGAATATTGAGACGATAAGGACACTACCTGATTTAAATGGGAGGGCATATGTAGGTAGCAAATCCACCTCCCAGAATAAGTGTTCCATGGATTTGCATAGTTTTGTTGAGGTTTTATTAATTTTGAATAAAGAGTACAAGTATAAAAATGTACAATCAAGGAGAAGAATGTACAAGTTTGCACATGTACAATGTGAAATAAAATGAAATTAATTTGAAATGTGCATTTAGGGTTAATTTGATAAAAAATGAATTAGACCTTAGTAAACCTTGTAAAAGGATTTGTTTTGGAGCTAGTTGGGAATGGCAGTTGTAAATGATGTGATGATTCAAGAACCACTTTGGAACAGTCTGGGCATATGTTATATATCCCTCCTTATTCATTTTTTTGTTGTTCATTCATGTTCGTTCATACTCATATGCAGTTCATTGTGATTATTGATTGAAGGTTTCATTCATATGATTATTGAGTAGAATTATTGTTCATTGTTGAGATTGTAGGGACTGATGGAAGATATGTACAAGAATATTGATAATATTAATATGACAGTCATTTTCCTTATTTCATTGTCTTTGTGAATTCCATTGTGCGTTCTGGATGTTGCAGGTTGAATAGATAATATTTACTATTTATTTTGCTATAAGAATGTATGGAATTAACTTATGAATGATCCTGGCTACCTAAATACTTGGTTTAAAGTATGTAATTGATTATTTGGAGATTTAAAACCATACTTTAACATTTCTAGGCTAGTGTACAATTTTTGGAATCATCCATGAAGAGTATAACTCATTACTAGTGGTTTAGGGTTTTTCATTTTATGGAAAATTGGAACAATTGAGGCATAGAAAATTTCTAAAATATATCTTGGAAGGAATGGTGATGCTAATTTATAGATCTAAATATTATTTTCAATAATTTTTCATACAAATCATACAAGCATAGTTCTAAATCGTACAAACTGTTCGCTTACCCTATTTGGTAATAAAAGCTGCAACACAATTCTGCCAAATAAGGAAATATTACTAGTTTGGAGAAATTGATTACAAAACTGATCGATTTGACTTACAAAACCTATTCAAATGAGTTGGTTGAGTAAAAAATTGTACCATATGTATATTTGTATGATTTGGATCATACAAATTTATGAATTGGTGATCGTACAAGTTGCTTTGGCAAGTTAACCTAGTGTACAAGGAAGATCATACAGGCTGTACAACTTGTGCAAGTGGGGTTTTGATATATTGTGGATTATTTCCATAGCTTCTGAACTACCTCCCCATTTGGAATAATACACCACTACTATCTACAATAATACTTAAAGGTTGTTTCATTGAATCAAAGATTAGTTTTGACTCATTTCATGAAAGCATAAACCATTGCATTATATTTAAATAATTATTCCATGGGGAGGTAAATTCAACATATATAACTATATTTATTAATCATGAAGTGCAAGTATTATCCTTTCCATTGCAATAGAATGCATATACCTTCATAAATCAATTTTATTTATTGAACATTGCTTGTTAACAAAAATTATTGCATCATATAACACTTTAGTAATCATCTCATGGAAATATAAATGCATCATCCATATTATAAGCTAACAAACAAGAATATTCAAACCACATAACACTTTTTTTATCCTGGGAAAAAATCTGAAGGGAAACAACCCAGCCTCAAAATATGCATCCTCATATTTCATTAACCCCTTTTTATCTCAATTTACAATTATATAAAGAATCCTAAATATATTTTTTTGCACCATCATTAAATGCATTGATATAGCAATATTCCACACATTCCTATTTTTAGGTCATCACTAAAATTGAAAAACATAAATGAAATATTCACTGGATACATATACATTGAGAATGAAGAAAACCTCATAGTTCCCTCAATAATGAATTTCACATTCATTATTCAAAACATTCAATCCAACATGGAGTGGAAGTTACAAAAAAGTCATGTAATACAAGAAAAGATCCCATAATCCCTTCAAAAACATATCCCCCATCCATTATTCCTAGTTATATTCATTTTTCCACAATATGAAATGTCTAAGGCATTCATCATTGAATGTATTTAAATTCACCTATATAATAACAAGAGAAAATCCCATAATTTCCTCAATAATGAATTCTCTATCCATTCTTTTCCAATGTATTTAAAAAGGTGCTTTCATAATTCAACTTTTATTGATTCTCATTTACTCAAGAATAAAATTTAAACAAAGAATAAAATTGCATATTTTGTTTACTATAGTTCTTACAAATTTCCTCAATTTGTACCATAATATTTTCCTATGGTTACACTATAGTTCTTACAACTTTACCACTATTTTTTTTTTTTTGGTCGGTTAAATATATGAGGTATATATTAAAAGAGGGGTTTTAACAGGGACCCTTACCCTGAGTACAAAAAGATACAGGATACCAGCCGCGGAAGAAGGTGGTAAAGTAAAAGTAACCAGGAACAAAGGTTGGCCTTTAACAAAACACTAAAATACTAAGCAGAAAGGGGAAAGAGAAGTCCTGGGGGGCAGAGGAAGAAGAACACATCCACGAGGCACAGACTAGTTCCCAGAGAAACAGAGAAGGAGCTGCAAACATTAATTTAGACTTTTCTCCATGCAAGACTTGCCAGTGTTAGTGAAAACCATTGCCTCACCAGCAGGGGATTCCTCAGGAAGGAAGCGGATGCCATCAGCTACCGCCATCAGATCAGCGTTGGTGTGGGGTTTCATGAAGAAGTGAGCATTGAGAAAATAACAATTCATACTGGGTTAACATGAATCCGGTCAGCAATGAGGATATCACACTTCATCAAGACTCACAAAAGAGCTAACACAGGTGGCATTAACGGACCTTGATTGGCCCCCATAAGAGACTTTGTCATTAATAATTAGCTGCTCGAACATCGAAGGCAGGGTAGAATTCCAGATGGACATCTCCTCGATAGATACAACATGATTTGCAAGAGCATCAACAAGCTTATTGTTCTCCCGAAAGGTGTGTTGAAAAATGATTTCTTGAAAATTGCAAGACAGAAGTTTGGATTCGTCAACACAATTCCTAACCTTCCAAGAGGGGTTCTTATTATTCTTGAAGTAATTGATGGTCGTTAGGGAGTCTCCTTCCACCAAGATCTTAGAAGCAGCAAACCGTTGAGCAAGGGTGAGTCCCCGCCATAGGGCCCTAGCTTCAGCCACTTGGTTGGATTGAATACCCAGTGGTTCGGCAAAAGCACAGAGAACATTACCTTGAAAATCTCTAACAACACCTCCAGCACCGAATTTACCGAGGTTACCTTTAGCTGCCCCATCCACGTTAAGTTTGACCCAACCTTTGGGAGGGGGAGTCTAGATTGAGATGCATCTAGGTTGGGGGTTTGGAGGCACAGAAGAGACAATGGGAAAGTCCAAGGATGCGGCTAATCTCATTTTAGCAATAGGACAAGACTTGGATTGAAGAGGAATCAAACCAACATTCTCTTTGGCAGCATTGAGGATTTTCAGACATAAAATATCAGCGTTCTGGGATAAGTTTTTGAAAATACGTATGTTTCTTTCAAGCCAGATATACCACATGAAGTGATGGAGACAGAAATGCCAGAACGTTTTAAGACGTAGGTTGAAGAAGGGGTTCGACCACTGTATAAAAATATCGGCAAGGGTCTGGGGGGAAGCCCAGGCAATATTGAACCAGTCAAACAACTTGTAAAGGATAGGTGTAGTGAATGAGCATTCCAAAAAAATGTGTCGAGGGCATTCCCAATTGGAACAACACAGATGACATCTATTGGGAATAAACATACCTCTTTTCAAAAGGTTGTCATTGGTCAGAATTTTCCCTTGGATGGCAACCCACACAAAAGACGCAATTTTTGGAATCAGGTGTTTGGACCAAACAAGCTTGAAAGGCAATTCAGTAGGTTCACTAGGAATTAGAAGATTGAAGGCAATTTTAATCGAAAAAACCCTTGATTCGGAGGCTTGCCAAAAAAATTGATCATTGTGAGCCTGCTGTCGAATGAAGATAGCCTGAATGATTGCTTGAAGCTGAGTAGACTCATTTGGCAACTCATTAATGTTGATCTGCTTCCATCTTCTCTGCCCATTATGGTTTTCAATAAATTCAGACACCAGAGGCCCAAAACTAATATCTGTAAATTGCTTGAGATTAGCCAATAATGGGTTTTGAATCAGAGGGGTTTCTAGTGCCCAATTGTCCCTCCAAAAATCAATCTGACTACCATTGCCAACCCTCCACCGGAGGCCCTCGAGGATGAGGGGACGAACAGTAAGAATAGATTTCCAAAAACAAGAACCCCGGGGGTGAACCTCAACCATGAAGAAGGTAGATTGCTGAAGGTATTTCCGTTGAATGATGTTAATCCATTCCACGTCCTCACTGGAAATTAGACGCCAAGCCTGCTTGGCCAAAAGAGCGCTATTAAACAACTACAATTTTCTAAGGCCAACCCCACCAGAATGTTTTGGTTTACAAACCTTGTTCCATTCCACCAGATGAAATCTGCTCTTGTTCTCAGCCCCTGTCCACAAGAAATTCCTTTGGATCTATTCTAGCTTCTGGCTCACCTTGACTGGAATTTTAAACACGGACATGAAATAGATTGGGATATTTTGGAGGGAAGCCTGAGTCAAAGTGATTTTCCTGGCTTGTGAAAGTAAGTTACCTTTCCAACCAGCAAGTTTCCTCTGCAACCTTTCCACTACTCCATTCCACATGGAAGCTTTGGCTTGACCCAGGAAAAGAGGAATTCCCAGATATGAAGCAGGGAGGTGGGAAATGGGGCAATTCAGGATTTCAAAAATTTTTTGTTGCCTGCAAACTGGAGTATTTAAGAAGAAAATTTTGCTTTTGTGGAAATTTATTTTTTTCCCGATAGCCTCTTCATACCACTGAAGGATGTACTTAATCACTCTCGCCTCAAAATAGGAAGCTTTGGTGGTGACCAAAGTATCATCAACAAAATGTTGATGGGATACGGGTCTAGTGTGAGAAGCCACTCGTAAACCAAAAATGAGTTGAATATTGCTGGCAGCTTTGAGAGTGCATCCTAAAGCTTCAGTGACCAAAATGAAAAGTAATGGGGACATAGGGTCCCCTTGTCTGATGCCTCGTGAGCTATGAAAATAACCAGCGATAGAGCCATTAATCAAGACAAAAAACCATGGGGTAGAAATGCAGCCTAAAATCAATGCAACCCACTCCGGATGGAAGCCAAACTTGGTGAGGAAAGCCTCAAGGAACTCCCAGCTGAGCCTGTCATAGGCTTTGTTCATGTCTAGTTTCAAAAGGAAAGCCGACTGTTTGGACAAATGTGTTGAATGAAGGGCCTCATGGATAGTAATAACCCCATCCAGAATAGACCTTCCCTAGACAGAGCTACCTTGGGGGGTGTCAACAATGAAATGGAGGACCTCATGCATTCTATTGGTCATAGCTTTCATCAGAACTTTATAAATAACATTGCAAAGGCTGATTGGTCGGAAGTCAGACATGGAGTTGGCATTTGGGCATTTAGGAATGAGGGCTATAAGAGTAGAATTGAAGCCTCGAGGAATGGACTTGGAAGTTTGGAATTCCCTAATAGCATCACAAACATCAGTTTCAACAAGGTCCCAAAAGGTTTGGAAAAAATGGGGTGGGAAACCGTCAGGGCCAGGTGCCTTATCAGGTTGCATGGCAAACAAGGCATCATGAATTTCAGCGTTAGAAAAAGGCTGGAGAAGCTGAGAATTTACCTCATTAGACACCAAATTGGGAATATGGTGGAGCATTGACTGAAAGGTGAGGTCGAAGGAATCTCTGTCCTTTGAAAGAAGCTTAGAGAAGTAGGAGACAACCTCATTCCTTATCTCATGAAAGTCCAAAACCATACGCCCATTCGAACACTTCAATTCCTTGACCCTGTTGAAACTCCTGTTTCTCATTGTTGAGGCATGAAAGAATTTTGTGTTAAGATCTCCTTCCTTGAGCCATAGAGCGCAAGATTTTTGTTTCCAGAAAACCTCTTCCTGGGCCAAGAGGTTATGATAATCAGCGAGAATTGTTCTTTCTTCAGCTCTGTCATGATCTGTGCAAAACCCAGATTGGATTTTGCTTTCAATAACCTGGAGTCTGTCTTTCAAAGCCTGCTTAACTTCAAAGATATTGCCAAAGACTTCTTTGTTCCATATTTTGAGATTGGCTTTAACATGTTTTAATTTTTGAGCAAGCCTGAAGGAAGGTGATCCTTGGTCAACCTGCTGCCACCATTCAAAAATTCTTCCCTTCAGATTAGGATGCTGAACCCACATGGATTCGAATCTGAAGGGTCTCTGAAAAGGGGTATTCTGGGAGATGTCAAGTACTAGTGGGCTATGGTCAGAACCTATTTTGGCCTGTGCCATGAGATCAGCATCCCCAAAAAGGTTTATGGCTTCCTTGGACATGAAGAAGCGGTCGAGCTTGACCTGGATTAACTGATTCCCCATCCTTCTGTTACTCCATGTAAACTCTGCATTTTTGAGTTTAATGTCCATCAAATTATTGGAATTGACAAACTCAAGAAATTCTTCCATACCTTTGTCAATTGCCATTGAACCACCAGATTTTTTAGAGGGGAAAAGGTGGGTATTAAAGTCACCCACAATAATCCAAGGTTCACTGTCAAAGGACCTTCTCAACGAACTTAGGCTGGACCAGAAATCATCTCTGTCGGTGGGGTTGTTCGGCGCATAAACGTTAGACATGACCAAAGAAATGTTAGAGTTGAATTCTTGGAACCTCATGCTTAGAGATCTTCCATCCATATGTATTAGGTTCCCTTTAAATTTTTTGTTGTCCCACATGATCAAGAGGCCTCCAGCGGTGCCCTGGGTAGGACTGTAAGTGAAATCGGCTACGCTCCAGATTTTCTTGGCAACTGAAGCAACTGAATCCGATTGTAACTTTGTTTCTTGGAGGATAATAATGGAAGGTTGAACTTCTTTTCTCAATGAGTTAACCAGACGATGTTTGGGTAACCCATTTAATCCTCTCACATTCCATGAGAGGATTCTCATTTGGAATTTTTGGAGGATTTTTTGCCCCCCTTACCAGAAGGATGGGGAGGTTTGGTATTTACAACATATTCTTTGATCTGAGCTCCATATAGGGGAAACAATGTTTTTTGAATTCCATTGTCGATATCTTCTCTTACTTTGCGGTTAAACTGCTCAGAAATTGGAGGACGCCCTCGCTTCTTGTCGCTGCCCACATCGAGAGGGGATTCCTTGGAGCTACGAGTTATTTTGGGGCTGAACTTATGCTGGGAAATTTGCTGCACCATAGATCCTGAAGCTAAGAGAATATTGGCCAGCTTCGTGGGGGTAAAGGTCTCCGATTCAGGGTTAGACGACCCAGATTTAGACGGTGAGTTTTGGGCATCGAGAGGAAGCATCGTCTCGGGTTCAGCCATCGGAATGAAATTCTCAGAAGCAGCATTGGTTATGTCAAGTAACACCGAAACTTTATTTGGGCTATCATTAATAAAACCCCCTTCATCACTTGACTCAGGAGAAGAAAAGGGAGTGGTAACCAAATGCTTACCTTTTCCAGTAGGTTCAGGGACCGGTTGAGTAGACCGAGCTTGAGCATTCTCATTTATGACAATTCCTTTGTTACCAGAAGGTGGACCCTTGTTCCACCGAGCACCTTTTCTAGGACCAATGACTTTCCACCCCTGATCTACTGGTTGTAGCTCCTCTACCTCTTTCCTTTTTGAATTTTGAAGATGGTTTTCATGAGTGGGAGGGACTTGCACTTCCTTATTTTACTGAATAGCTTTGGCTCTTAGTGAGGGACACTGGCTCCTTAGATGTCCCTGGGTGTTGCATTCCACATAGAAAACTAGTTTGTTTTCATACTTGACCACCTTCTTATGATAAAACCTAGTGTGTTCAATCTCCATGAAGGTTGTAAGGGCTTAGTCAAGGTTAGCATGAATGTAGATTCTCATAGCTGTCATACGGGATCTAGATAGAGTCGCATGGTCGATGGCCACCAACGTGTCGATAGTCGATGCAATGGCTGCTAAGATATTAGAATGCCAATAATGCTAGAGGAGGTTGGGAAGTTTAACCCATATTGGAGAAAAATTAATAGACTAAGTCTCCAGGTTAAAGTTAAGGTCCCATTTTGTGTAATAATAAGCTTCTCTTACTTAGGAACTAGGGGCCCCTGGTGAGAATACGGCTTGTGTCACTGCTGTCACTGAGGCGTATGCCAAAGAAACCTTTGGTTAGGCCAATGATCTCAAGTGATCCATGGGGTTTCCATTTTGATCTAGCCCAGGATCGGATGACCTCCAGATTAGGCCTGCCTCCTATTACCTTGTCGACAAGGTTGTACGACTCAGCAGAGAGGTATTTTTTGGCAATGCTATCAGGGATATGCACCTTTGAACCAACTACCTTTAAATACTGTGAAGACTCTACCAAGGTAATCTTAGGGTCTCCGCCAATAGTTTGGGCATAGGATTTTTTTGAAAGCCTCTCAAGGCGAGAAATGTCGCCAAGATGTCTTTGAATAGGGGATGCTCTATTCTAAACAAAGTCCATCCCTGACCCTTGATTCATGCTGCCATCCAATATAGAAGAAGAGTTGAGCCTCTCCAGGAGAGGTAGGTCAAACTTCTAGGAAACCCTCTTATCAGGGGGTTCATCTCCCCAGAACTTACAAGGAGAAACACGTTCAGCAACAAGGTTGCCATCCTCAGCATTGTTGTCCTGTCTTGCACCAACCGTGATGTCTAGAGCTCCAAAAACTCAAACTTGAGCATTCCTGCCTTGCTGAATTTGAATATCCGAGTTCCCTCCAAAACAAAACTTGCAACCTGTAGTCATGGTCTCCAGTCCTCCACAAATTCACCACTAATTAGTACCATAATATTTACCCAATATTACAATATAGTTCTTGCAAATTTCCACAACTTGTACCATAATATTTCCCCAAGATTACAATATAGTTCTTACAAATTTTTCCAATTTGTACCATAATATTTACCTAAGATTACACTATAGTTATTACAAATTTTCCCAATTTGTACCATAATATTTACCCAAGATTACACTTCTTAAAAAAATTTCCATAAATTTGTCTCATAATCTTCCCACAAAAATACATTATAGACCTATATAAATTTTTCTTAAATTTTTATTAGAATAATTTCACAAAATTAAGCCATGATTTCCTACAAGTTTCTGCATAATTTATACCATAGCTTTCACAAATTTATTCTTACAATTTACCCCAAATTGTTATCAAATTTATCCCTAACAATCTGGTTAAAATATGCATAGGTTTGTTTCATCTATTTTTATTAATCCCCTACCAAAATTTGAGTTAGGATTGTATTAATTATCTCACAAAATTTCCCTCACTTTTGCTATCAAAATTTCCCTAAAATATGATCTAGGGTTATATGCAATTATTCCATTATGTTGGATGCCTTTAGAGAACTTCAAAAATCTCATTAGGCAAAAGGGTAATTCAATATATTTTTATTATTCCATTATGTTGGATACCTTTGGAGAGATTAAAAAAAATACTCATTAGGTCATGCTGAATTTAAATCAAGGGGACCCTTGATTAGATTCTTTCATATTAATTGGATTAATTAACTCCCTTAGTCCAAATATTTTATGCCAAGAGTTCCCAAATCAATCTGGCGTAATTATCCATCGACAATCGTCATCCAACTATTATAATTTAATGGATTTTATTAACTCTTTTATCCAATGAATTTTCCTAGTGGTCATTCAATTAACTCTTTTATCCAATGGATATTCCCATCAGTCATTAGCCTAATGATGATAAAAGAGGGTTTTAATTATTTTTACCTTAAGCTAAGGGTGCAAACCGATCAATATCAAGTGGAAACTGAAGACACATGGTGACACTCTAGAGGATATTAATAAAACAACATATGTCAACCAATCAAGGTAGGTTATAAGAGTCAAAAACCCAAAATTCAAACTTCGACAAACATCTATGGTTAGTGTGCATTAGTCTCCATGACTAGCATGACCACCACCATGTGGTCATATAACTAGGGAATGTTTCCCTACTATAAAGTGTGCAACATGCTTTCATGGGAAGCATGTGGGATATCATACTAGAGCATTATTAAAATTGGTTCTATGCAATCAACATCCCTTGATAGCTTAATCAAAGAAATCTGATTTTACTATCATACAAGCCAATCAAGTGAATCCATGTGTGCAACCCACATCATAGGTAGTTAGAGTAATGAAAATATACTTGGATGAGGCTTATCTAGAGTTTCACAACATGGCATCTATGAATACCTATCAGAATAGAGGTGATTGATGTTGATTTATATGTCATTGATAGATATCAATACATGGTAACTCTTCAATATTCTCCATAGCTCATTCATTAATTCATATCTAATTTTTCAGACACTAAATAAAATAGGCAACTATGTCTATTGATAAACTTTAAATATTAAGAGTTTAGATCATCAATTAAATGTGAATAAAAGGTGTCTAATACTCCCTTAAACCATAGTATATCATTGTATAATCAATGATACAAATTTAAGAAGGGTAACATCATCGTTTCTTAACCTACTACAAAATAAGAAGTGATAACTACATCTATTAGAAATAGGTAGAACAAGGGGGATGACAAATATCTAGTTTCAAGCATGAGAAAAGGTTATTATACAAGCCAAATCCTATTAAATTAATCCAAATTGAAAATATATAGGTGAATGATTCATTATTTAGAAATACAAATGTCTAATTAGATTTAATAATGTATAAAAGGTATAAGCCTCCCTAAAATTTATTTAAATCCTTACCAAGTAATATCAAATTGTAGATATAATAGTTGATATATACCATCTATAAAATACAAGATTTTTAGTAGAGGAATACATAGGATATGGCTACCAAGGAACCTCTCTAATAGGTATGCACATAGAACAATTCACAGAATCCTTTAATGGATCAAATAGAAGGTTCTATGGTATTTGTCGCAGGTAAAATTATTTGGGGTATATGAATATATTTGTGTTATAAAAGAGCTCCCATGATCTAAACATAAGGTTTAGTGGTAGAGGAAAGGGGCCTAATTAAGCAAACATATTTGAACCATGAAGATCGAATCTCAGGTCATTTAAATGAAAAGGTATAAGGACAATATGTTTAAATTACATCATTATCTAGAGAGGGCTAATTGAATTCGACAGAGAAGATAATTTCTTGGTTCTAGACTAAGTTTTAAAATCAAAACTTCTAAAATCAAGTAATGAATTTCCAAGCTATACTAAACTTTTATATTTCTTTGATAACATATCAAATGCATAAGAAAGGAGAGATCTAACCTTGAATCTTGATGGTATGAAACTTTAGGCCTTCCAAAATCTCCTTCTAACCTCCTATGCAATTCTTCACCCCAAGGCTACCTCCTTAGTGTTTCCTTCCAATATGTGCCCTCTTGATCAATATATGAAGGTATTTATAAAATTTTGATCTTCTTACCTATTCAAAAGTCAAGCTTAGAAGAAGGTGGAAGGAAGGATCCATGAACAAGCAATTTCAACCATAGGAAGACTAAAATACCCATGGTTTTATTTTTCCTTCTTCTTCTAGAAATTAGTCCCAATTTTCTACTTCTTCTAGAATTAGCTACATTTTTCTTCCCTTCTAGAAGTCTTATTTTCTATTTTCCTTTTTATTTCTTTTTGTCATTTTTGTAACAACAAAATGATTAAATAAATACCATCTAGGTATTAAAAATAATTAGGTCAATTTAATGTCAATTATTAATTTTATCCATTAATATTGATATTCTTCCTTTTTTATGAATTTTTTGCAATATTTATCTCTTTCAAGCATTTTTATGATGGTGATTGTTTTTCTGGCCACCTTTGGAAATACCTACAATCATAAAATCATCAGTTTTACCATATTCAACATTCATGATAATTAACTACTGAACATATTTACCTCTATGAAATATGATAGTCTACATCATCAATGGGACCTACCAACGGAGGGTTGTGATAGTTTAAGAGAATGAACAAACAAATTTAACCCTAGGATGTAAACTACATGCTTTCACTCTTTCAAATACCTAGAAATGAAAGTCAAATATTTTATTTTTTCTTTTATGATCAAAATATGAGATAGAAAATAACAAAGACACTCAACAAACAATGTAAATATCTACTAGAGAACTTTCTTGATCTGATGGTTGATCCTTTCTTTAAATTGCATCTAGAATATCGAAGCAAATTCAATCTTCTAAAACAACTTATAGAACCCTAGAAACTTTGATTAGTATTTGTAAGCCTACTTAGGCAACTATATTATTGAGCTTGGAGGCACAATAGTCAAGACCCCTTGTTCATTTTAGATAACCATTTTAAAATTAAATCATCTTTGACCTTTGGAACAAGAAAAAGTAATATGAAATGGACATGCAATAGTAGAAAGAAATGAAATATAATACAAGTGATAGAAAGCTAAAATGCACACAACAAACTAGGGTTTTGGGAAGCAAAACTTTACCCCCAAGTCCTAGTTGATCAAATTAATACCCTATAATGAGGGGGTGCAAATTTAGCTTTCCAAATTTTTACCTTGTATGGACAAGGAATGAATCTAGTTTAGATGCACTTTTTGGGTCCCAAAACAATGAAAAACATGATGCAAAACAATGAAAAATATATCTAATAACTAATAATGCAAGTAAAGAACCCGTTCAGATGATGGAGGAAGTAAGGAGAAATGACAGGATGAAGGAATCACTCCAAGATGGTAGACCTATCCAATTGTCAAGACTCCTCCACTTGATCCCCAAGGGAAACCAACACCAAAGAAGAAAAATAATGAAACAACAATCCCATAGCAGAAGAGCACTTGCTAGTGTAAGCAATGAGCAAGTAAATACTAGGTTTCTCAAGAGGATCCACTCTCTAGGAAAAAGAGGGAATCAAATCCCTTATTTATAATATATTTGGAGGGATAAATGGAAAAAAATGAAAGTTCATTGTGGGCAAGGGCTGACACCAAAATAAGCTTATGAGGGGAGGGATTTTTGAGAGGAAAACCCATAAAATACCAAATTAATGCCTTGTATGGACCATACATGAATTTTGTAAGGCTAGGGAAAAAGGACAAAGAAATAGGGGAAAAGCATCCCAAATTTTCACTTGGTAAGTTTGGGTGGATTCCTAAGGATCTAAGGAAATATTGACTCATTTTGTTGGGTCAATTTTCCATGTATACAGTTCCTTTCAATTAAGGAAGGCTATTACTTTATAGTAAAACTTAAAAAACCCCTCTATATTGATTACATATTTTCTTTATATTTGTTTTTGAGTTTTTATTTTCTAGAGGTATGGTCAAAAGTTCCATAAGGGAGTGATTGAATCATATATTTCTACTTATGGAACTTTTATTTGTAACTTTTATCTAGAACTTCTACATAATACTTCTATGTAGCACTTCTACCTATCACTTTTCTTTGTGCTTCTTCATGGTGTTTCTATCTAAAATTTTTTCTCTAGCCCAAAATCAAGTTTAGAATTATTGTATTTCATTTGTTTAGATCTCAAGATTTCAGATATACTTTGTTTGGAATATTTGTGACTTCTAATTTAGTTCTATAAATAAATTTAATAAAATGGATAGAAAAACAAATTTTGACTCTAAAATCATAAAGGGGACAAATCTAAGCTATAATATATATATATATATATATATATATATATATATATATATATATATATATATATATATATATATATATATATATTGGGCATGAAATTGGAAGGGTGTGTAGCTATATGCTAGGATAAATTTGTTAGTTATAAATTCTTAGATCCCTATCTAAAAATAATTTTCATCATTCCAATCATTCAAATTAAAAAAGAACCATATAAAGTAGGCAATGGAGTGTTTTATATATTTTTATTATTCAAAAGAAAAACTAAAATTATTTACTTTTTGTAATCATTGAAATTAAAGAATCATATAGGCTAGCTATTTGTATGTCACATAAATTTCTATTCATATTAGATCCAAAACTAGATCTTTTACATTAAGATAGGTAATATCGTAGAAGGAATTTTTTGCTTCCCACAAAAGCCCTAGGTGTTTTTGAAATAACCTTAGCAAACTAGCTTCTTAGGTATTTAAGAAACATTCCCTAATATTGAGTGCATCAAGTAAAGAAGTATGTTTGGGATCCACATCATTATTTATCCATTTTTCCTTATCACATCTTGGTGAACATAATGTAAACACCACAATGGTTCCCAAATGTCTTCTCTATCCCATAAAAACCATTTAGTCAAGATAAAATTCATTAAACCTTAAGTAATATGATATCATTTGATTGCTTGGTTAGATCACATTATATAAGATTAATAAAAATGTAACCAAAATATAGACCTACTAAGTATTGCATATGATCCATTGAGTAACCATAGTATCAATATATATGCTACATTGGACATAATATGATCCTAGGCTTCTAGCCACCCACATAGGGTCTCATGTGTACTTTAATCCTATAGAGGAATATAAAATGGTGGACTAGTCAGAGTTACAAGGATGTATTTTATTACCCCTCATGTACCATATTGGGCCATGTACCCAATGGTCACTTGCATATACCATTATGATCCCACATATAAAATATCTCTCTCATATGCCATTGGTACCTTCAATTGCCTCATTTCCTTTAGAGGATTTAGAATTAAAATAACAATATGGTGTTCAAGAATGATCGTAGAGACCCCCTCTCTATTGGCATTAGAATCCCTGAAGCTACAAAATAAAATACCTCCTTGACCCTCCCTAAGATGAAATGGAAAATGTTATTGAATCTCGGCTCATTGACTCTCTTGATATTTCTAACAACCACCCACATTCACCAAAATTAGGTAAGGTTTATTTCACCCAAGCAAAATGGATCCCCCATCCACTAGGTTGGATAAAACCTCAATTATATTAGAGTAAAAGGTGTTATAAAATATGACAAAGGTAAAATTCTTCTAGCTTATGCTAAAAATATGGGATTTTAGTCTATCCATTTTTCTAAAGCAAGAGCCTTGTTCCAAGGAATAAAAATTCTAGAAAAATGACAATAAAAAAGGTAATTATTGAAGGATATTCCATGAAAATCATCAACTCATTGAGAGGATCTCAAACTTTGACTTGGAGTGTAGAAAACCTTTTGGAAGAGGCCAAAAGATCCATTCTACATATTGAAAGCACTCTGATTCATCATGTTTATAGATAAGGAAATAAGACCATTAATTCCTTAGCCAACCATGGCATATTTTAATAGGACCTCTTAGTGTGGAGTGATAATTTTCCCATTTTTCTCTTGCAATCCACTTTCAATGACACTTATACCTTTCTTGGTTGAACTCTATTTTGACCTCCTGTCATGGGTGTTTATTGTCATTACATTTTCTAGTATTGGCATCTCAACATGTCTTCAGTCTCCACTTTGCATCCTAGTCACCACCTTCATGTGTTGTCAACTCTTTTTTCCCCTTGATTAGATCCTTCATGGATTGTGAACATCATTCCCCTCTTTTCTAGCTCATCGGGCCCACATTTTCTAATGTGTCTCTATGGTTGGTCAATCTTTAAAGCCTTTTCATTTCTCCTTCTTGCTTTGTTTTGATGGCTCATGTTTGGTCCATTTTGCCTTGGGACTAGGAGTATTTGATTTAGAATATCAACCCCCTTTTCTACTCATGCAATTTGAATTTGTTTCCCATTAGGTGAACTAGTTGAAAAGGAAAGCCCACCATATCCAAAGAAGGTACCTCTCATGCCTTCGCTTTACCTGATATGATGTGGTAGTCATACAAGTAACCTTGGGCTAATTCCATGATTTTGGTGGCCATAATTACTTTTTCCTTTGAGTTACCCTCTAGGTAAGCTAGAGTGAGGTGGCATAATGAATTGCATTCTTCCACGAGTTGGATCTACTTTTTCATACTCCCATTTGACCATGGGACTACAAGTCGCTCCCTACAAACACTAATGATAGCAATGGTACTAAAATTTCAATTATTTCCAAAAAATTCAATGTGATGTGGCTTATTTCTAAACTTTATCTAGTGATATTACTCATTATGGACCACTCTGCTCTTACCACCATTTTTTCTTGGAACTACGATCCAAATCCTGCTCATCCCAATGATATCAAATATACTAAAATTTCTAATTCTCCCTCGTGTTGCATGAAGGATCTAGCATTGAGGTGGATTGAGAGGGTGGAGTTGGAAAATTTTCTAGCTCAAGATGTGATTTTTTCCATGTCCATTACATATTGTCTTCCATGTTGCATAGGGCATAACTATTATATGGGAGATTGATCTAACATGTTGCAACTTATTTTCTATTTCCTGCTTCCTCTTTCACACCTAGATCTCATCTTCTCTAGAAGCTTCAACTATATCTCTTGGGTAAGCCTAAATATGGGTGACATTGATAATAAGGTGGAGCTAGTTGTCCTCTCTTTAGATAAGACCGTTGAGAAAATCTTGCGAGAAGGAGATTTTTTACTTTTCTAAGGAAATCCTATGGCTAGGACAATGAAATTTCAACGGATTTGGTCCATTCCTGGGATGAAGGTAGAGTAAAACCTAAAATACTTGATTTTACCATCATTGCAACTCTAATTTCTAAAGTCTTGGGCCTCACTACCACTAGTTAATATATTAATAGATAAAATAATTCCTTCATGCATGAGTTGATAATATTTCAGGATAAGGAGAAAGCTTGAACAAGCACCATAATTATGTTCTCAAGAAGTTCCTTCTCAATCCCTAGGATAAGATTTTCATACCAATCATTCATTACTTTATGATATATGGGTAGACATATATACTTAGGAGCTTCCATTTCACCTTCCTAAATCATATCCATAGGAAGAAAAATATGAAAATTCCAATGCTCCTCTTCAAATCCATCAAAAATTTGAAGAAGCAAGTGCAAAAAGGAAATTCTTTCGTTATGGTTCATCAAGGGATCCTCAAGTCACTATTCCTACACATGGTGAAGGAGGTATAGAGTGCCTTGGTGAGCATGGGGTTAAGCCTTAGGATCCTCTATGGTACATCAAGACATGACTCTCCCTTAATTTTAGTAGGGAAAGATCTTGAGGAGGTGACCCATCATGCCTGAGTCAACCATGAAGTGGAATCTTATAGTTTTCCCCTATATGGTAAAAAGGATATTATGAGTTGGAACACTCCTACACTACATAGGGGTGGAACCAAAATAAAAAAATACTCAAACTAGTGTGGTGGAGCTACCATTATCTCTAGAGAAAAGAAGCAACTCTCCCATCCATCCCTATCCCCTTTATTGACAAGCATAATATTTTAGCTCTCTTGCATTCTCCCCCTAAAGGAGGCCATGCAACATAGTGATCCATTAGCTTTGAAATCCTCCTTGAGGAGGATTTCAGTCCTATTTCTAATCCATAAATGCCATTTCTAGTCTTTGACCAACCTCATTAGCTCTTTGTATAGGGTTGGTAAGATGACCATCACCTATTAAGAGGAAGTTGCCCTCCTCTTGGAATACTATAAGAAGTTTAGGGATTTTGATTCAAATAATATTATGTTGTAGTATATGTTTACTAGGACTGATCCTATGTGGTCTCTCTCTCTCTCTTGCTCCCCCTTCTTTTAGACCCTCTCCCTATCTAAATCCTTTTATTAAATTTTTTCTATTTTCAAGATCATCCTCTTGCAATTGGATCTTGGCTGTTACTTTCTCTATAGATTTTGTAAGGATCTACTTTAGTCCTCATTTGAGGCTCTTTATTAGTTGTAAAATGTTTTGGGACCCTTTAAAAACCCTTCTTTCAACCAATAAAAAAACTATCTCACATACTGATGGGTATATAGAGACTAGTTAGGTATATAGGGAGGCCCTAAGGTATATAGGCTATATAGGTATGTTAATGGAATGCAATATAAGGAAATAAAATAACTTATATTTCTTCTCTTAATTAAACCTAAAAAAAAAGCTTTATAAATTTAATATACCTAAAGAACACAAGCTTATACTAAGAGGGGAGGTGAATAGTATAAGATAAAACTTTTCACTTTTTAATCCAAATGATAAGAACAATCATATCAAGGTAGTAAATAATGCACAAATAATCACACACATAAGAGAAAAAACTTTAATGTGGTTCACTCAATGTGGGTTATGTCCATAGAGAAAATATTTCTTCTAAATTTTCTCAACAAATCTCTTGGAAACATTTTTCCTATTACAATGTTTATGGAACTCTATCCAAAGGAGTTATAAATACCCTATGATTAGGTTTGTGGACATCTATCCACAAGATAACTCTATCCCTTTAAATCTGGTTCATGGAACTCTATCCATAGGATACTTCTATCCCCTTACTGGTCTAGTTCATGGAACTCTATCCATAGGAGACACCTCTCCCTTACTCTGATTCCTGGAACTCTATCCATAGGAGAGTTTGTGGAACTCTATCCACAGGATAACTCTATCTTATTAATGTTTTGGTTTGTGTAACTCTATACACATGAGACACCTCTCCCTTGCCCTAGTTTGTGGAACTCTATCCAAAGGAGACACCTCTCCTCTCTACTCTAGTCACCTCCAAAGTTGGTACACACCTCTGATTTGACTATATCCCAAGCCTACTCACGAGGCTTACTCATATATACTCACAAATTAGCTTTCAAATCTACCCCAAATTTGCACACATTACATACACAAATCTATCTCAAATTTATCGTAAATCTACACACATTACATGTACAAATCTATCTCAACTCTTTCCCAAATTTGCACATGTTACATGCACAAATCTATCTCAACTCTATCCCAAATATACACACATTATATACCCAAATCTATATCAACTCTATCCTAAATATGCACACATTACATGCACAAATATGTCTCAACTCAGTCCCAAATCTTCACACTTTACATGCATAAATATATCTCAAATCTGTCCCAAATCTACAAACATTACATACACAAATATATCTCAACTCTGTCCCAAATATGCACACGTTACATGCACAAATTTATCTCAACTCTATCCTAAATATGAATACATTACATGCACAAATCTATCTCAATTCTATCCCAAATCTACACATGTTACATGCACAAATCTGTCTCAAATCTACCCCAAATCTGCACACATTACATGCATAAATCTATCTTAAATTTATCCCAAATATACACACATTACATGCACAAATATATCTCAACAATGTCCCAAATCTGCACATAATACATGCACAAATATGTCTCAACTTTATCCCAAATCTTCTCACAAGACTTGCTCAAATCTTCCTCACTATATCCACTCAATTTTTCTCTAATACATGCTTAAAACTGCTCATAACACATACCCAGATCTTGCTCATGACACATGCTTTGATCAAAGTACCTCAAACATATTCTACCTAGAATTCTTGTTCAAGAACACAGAAAATGATATGCAATTCAATTTCACAATATGTTATTTTAAAATATCACTAAAGCCCAATGCACAAATTGCTTCACCAAATTGGTTTCTAACACTTTCTCATTCACATTCAATGTCACTCAAACCAATGCCCAAAAGATTCACAAATTCATTCAAACAATGAAGCACAAGTTTTTTACAAACCCTAGCACATGTGTTTCCAATCTCATTCAACAATGAAGTACAAATTTATTTGCAAAATCTAGTACAAGTGTTTCCAATTTCTTTCAACAAGGATGTACAATTTGTTTCAAAATACCTAGCACATGTGTTTCCAATCTCATTCAACAATGAATTACAACTTGTTCACAAACCCTAGCTCAAATATTTCCAACAATGCACATATATAGTCCTTATTTCTCCACCTTATGATTCAGAAATATTTGCTCAACCAAACACCTTAACGAAGGAACAATGTCACCATACCTCTTAATTTGCTTTGATGTACATGTGCCCTCAAAACCTATCTCAAAATATTCTATCTTTCTTAAGCCACTTTCAAGGGTTAGCATAACACTTTTTCAATCATCCACATGAAAAGCTTCTCTTCAAAAATGTGCACAAATATATTACTTTAGAACTCCTTTTAATTTCTCAAAACAAGGATTTTTAATCAAAGAACAAAACCCTTCAAACTTTATTTTACCATGAAGAAATACCCACAATAATTAAAACACAAACACCTTATAACTCCTAATTGTAAAAGCCACAAATTATTTCAATACCACAATGTGCCTTCTAAACAACAAAACCCTAAGTACGAAAACACTTTTAACCTTATTTCTCATTTTATTTCTTACTAAATGATTCTTTAGAAAACACAACAATAATCCCTTAATACTTTCACTTTTGCCTTTATAATTTCTAAAATAAACTTATAAGCAACTTTTTTAATTCCAAAAATGTCAACTCACATTAATTCCTCAAGGAAAACCTTATGATTCCCTATCTTTAATTTCAAATTAAAAAAAAAAATTAATGCTCTTACAACTTCTACCGCCGAAGAGAGTTGAACACAAAATCTCATGCATCCCACACTCTAGCATGAGCTAGAGTGCCAGCTAGGCTAGCCCACCCACTGGATATGAAGGTGCTCAAAAATATTTTATTCCTTTTATCTTCTACCCAAATGAATATTGAAATACTATTGTCATGACTTGAACCTAAAACCTCTCTTCTGCCAAAGTCCTACACAAAGTTTTCCTACCACCAAGGCTAGCTACCCAACTGGAACATCTAATGCACTACCTCCTCTTTAAACCTCTACCTCTATCTAAAATTTTATGCATTGTCCTCTCTGCCCTTGGTTTAAATTTTGTGCACTCTCCTTGCTTCAATCTTCCCTCATGAATGGAACAAACAATGCTTTTATCCCTCACAAACTAGAATGAATGATGCTCTCATTACTTTATTCTATCCTCATGAATTGGGACAAACGGTGTTCAACTCACTTCACTCTACCTTCACAAACTATAATGAATGATGCTCTCCTTACTTTAATTTACCCTCACAAATTGGGATGAATGATGTTCAAATCACTTCAACTTAGCAATGTTGTCTTCTTTCGACGATAATAATTCTCACAGACATAGGCATTCAATCACTAATAAAAAAATGCACTATCACAAATAATTTTACCTCATTTTTATAAAGTTTGCTTTCCATATTAAAGATGTCAGTGCATGATAGACATGAGCCTTTGAAGACATATAAATGTTCACTTCCTTTTTGGCACCCTATCAACTTCAAATTCAAAATATAAATTTATGATACTATTTCTAAAGTCGTCGATGGGAGGTCGACGCTTTTAAATAATTTTTTCCATTTTATGAAACCACTTTTATATTATAATAATTTAATATTGTAATTAAATATTATAATATTTATTTCTTGAAACCATTTTCCTTGCTTTTGAGAGATTCCTTGTCTTGAAAACTTGTCTAACCTTAGAATAATATTTTATGTCTTACTAGGGTCAACCTTTCATGAATACCTTTCACATCAATGACAACCAATACCAACTCAATATTTCCAACAATCTCCCCCTTTGTCATTGATGGAAACCCTTCTAAAAAAATTTCTTTTACTATCACTGTATTCCAAATTTGCTCCCCATAAGGAGTTGCTCCCCCTTACTGATTTCTATCCCCCTTATTTAAACTCTCCCCCTTTACATCAATGGCAAAGGGATCCTTTGGGGCTAAAAATAGAACTCTTAGCTCAAGCCCCTCACCACCTCCTCTTCTTGAGGTGATCAATTTTGGGGTGAGAGTAAATCTACTCCCAACTTACAATGCTCTTCTCCTTTCTCAAATTTCTTTTTCCACTCCTTTGTGGTCATACCCTTTTTATCCTTTTGAGTGTCCCTATTTTTGCTTGTCTTTGGAAGTTCTAGAAACTCTGTTCTATACCACTTAGCATTATGCCCAAAATTATTACAATTGTAACACTTGATGTTGTAGTTCTTGGAAGGTGCAAATGACTTGAAGTTCCTCTTGGTGAAGCCATAATCATTTCTATCATGAACCCTGCAATGTATAGCTTTATGACCAAAGTGATTACATGAGTAGCAATAACCTTGAAATAAATATCCATATTTGAATGAGTTGAAGTTCCTCTTAGTGAAGCCATAATCCTTCTTTTCATGAACCCTGCAATGCATAGCTTTGTGACCAAAATTATTACATGAAAAATAATGCCCTTGGAAGAAATATTCATATTGTCTTGAAAAATATGGTCTCTTGGTCCTTTATTTGCCTTCTCTGTGATGATCCCTATTTCTTATTTGTGCATTTTTTCTTTCTCAATGAAGCTTCCACTCTTCAACTTATCAACATAGGTCTTGGGTTCTTCTTCAATCTCTTCATCTAAAAATTCCTTTTATTTTGATCTTGAATCCTCTTTTTTTACCTCTTGACCTTCTTCAAAACCAAGTCCTATTTTGATAGATGAAGATACTTTGTGCATTGATAATGTTATCCAAATATTTTGAACTTTTACCAAACTTGTGTAGCTTATCCTTAGAATATTTAACTTCCATCCTTAGACAAACCACTTCATGTTATAATCTTTCACATTCTAAATATTTTGCCTTTAATTGTTCAACCATATGTTCTGCTATTCTTCTTGCCTCTTCAATTTTAACTTTTAAGTCGGTGAGATCTTGTAGAAGCTTTGCCTTTGCTTTCTCATCTTCTTGTACTTGAGTCTTCAATCCTAAGTTATCCCTTTTTAGCTCATCAAGTTCCTTTTTCATTTCAATTGTAGCTTCTTCCTTTTCTAAATCTCTCTTTATTTGTAGGTCTTCAATAAGAGCATCTTCTTTTTCACTATTGGAGAGACTTTCATCACTGCTACTTTCAGAAAATATCTTCCTCTCATACTTGTCTTGATTGTGCCTATTTTTCTTTTCATAACTGAATTTTATTTCTTTCTTTTTCTTGTATACCTATTCATATTTACTGCTACTATATTCATCTTATGGACAATAAGTTGCATGGTGACCTAGCTTACCACATTTAGTACAAAATTTTATCAATTTAGCCTCTTCTCTACCACTTGATTTTTCACTTGATTCTATTTCCACTTCCCCTTTTTGAGTAACAATTCCTTTGAGAGAAAAATCAAATTCCTTTTCCTCTTTACTTCTAATATACCCATTTTGTGGATAATAAAGTGCCATGTGACCAAGTTTACCACATTCAACACATCTCACAAAGTTTTCCTCTTCCCTTTTTTTAATAACAATATTTTTGAGAACAAAATCATTTTCTTCTTCCATGTCCACCGTAGCATCTAAATTTTCTTACATGGCCATGTGTGCCCCTTCCTTATTAGGAGGATATAATCTCATGGTTCTTCTTTTGTCTTTCCTACCCATGTTTGTTCTTGTAAGATCTTCCTTCAAGTTGTTTAGAATTTCTTGAATGAACCTGCTCTGATACCAATTGAAGAACACAAGATTATATTGATAGGGCGGGTGAACAGTATAAGATAAAAAAATTAAATTTTCAATACAAATGATCACAAAAATAATATCAAGGTAGTAAATAATGCATAAATCATCACACACATAAGAGAAATAGATTTAATGTGGTTCACCCAATGTGGGTTACGTTCACGAAGAAAATATTTCTTCTAAATTTTCTCAATAAATCTCTTGGGAATAAATTCCCTATTACAATGTTCATGGACCTCTATCCAAAGGAGATATCAATAGCCTATGCTTAGGTTTGTGTATATCTATCTACAGGAGAACTCTATCCTCTTAACTTTGGTTCATGGAACTCTATCCATAGGATAAATCTATCCCCTTGCTAGTCTGATTCATGGAACTCTATCCATAGGAGACACCTCTCCCTTGATATGATTCATAGAACTCTATCCATAGGAGACACCTCTCCTCTTTGCTCTGGTCACCTCCAAAGCTGGTACACGCCTCTACTTTAACTCTAACCCAAGCCTACTCATGAGGCTTACTCAAGTCTACTCACAAATCAGATTTCAACTCTACCCAAAATCTACACACATTATATGCACAAATCTATCTCAAATCTATCCCAAATATGCACATGTTACATGCACAAATTTTTCTCAACTATATTCCAAATCTGCACATGTTACATGCATAAATTTATCTGAAATCTATCCCAAATTTGCACATATTACATGCACAAATCTGTCTCAAATCTATCCCAAATTTGCATACATTACATGCACAAATATGTCTCAACTCTATCCCAAATCTGTACACATTACATGCACAAATCTATCTTAACTCTATCCCAAATATGCACACATTACATTCACAAATCTGTCTCAACTCTGTCCCAAATTTGCACACATTACATGCACAAATCTATCTCAACTATGTTCCAAATATGCACATATTACATGCACAAATCTATCTCAATTCTATCCTAAATATGAACATGTTACATGCATAAATATGTCTCAACACTGCCCCAAATCTGCACATATTACATGCACAAATCTGTCTCAACTCTATCCTAAATCTACACACGTTACATGCACAAATTTATCTCAACTTTATCCTAAATCTGCACACATTACATGCATAAATCTCTCTTAAATCTATCCTAAATCTGCACACAATACATGCACAAATCTATCTCAACTTTATCCCAAATATTCTCACAAGACTTGCTCAAATCTTCCTCACTATTTCTACCCAACTTTGCTCTAACACATGCTTAAACCTTCTCATAACACATACTCAGATATTGCTCATGAAACATGCTTTGATCAAAGTACCTCAGATATTTTCTTCCCAAAATTCTTGTTCAAGAACACATAGAAAATGATATGCAATATAATTTCACAATATGTTATTTTCAAATATCACTCAAGCCCAATGCACAAATTGCTTCACAAAACTGATTTCTAACACTTGATCATTCACATTGAATGTCACTCAAACCAATGCCCAAAATATTCAAAAATTCATTCAAACAATGAAGCACAATTTTTTTACAAACCCTAGCACATGTATTTCCAATCTCATTCAACAATGAAGCACAATTTTGTTCACAAACTCTAGTACAAGTGTTTCCAATTTCTTTCAATAAGGATGCACAATTTATTTTAGAAACCCTGGCACATGTGTTTCCAATCTCATTCAACAATGAAGCACAATTTGTTCACAAACCCTAGATCAAATATTTCCAACAATGCACATATATAATCCTTATTTCTCCACCTTATGATTCAAAAATATTTTCTCAACAAAAAACCTTAAATAAGGAACAATGTCACCATACCTCTTAATTTGCTTTAATGAAGATGTGCCCTCAAAACCTATCTCAAAATATTCTATATTTCTTAATCCACTTTCAAGGGTTAGTTAGCATAACATTTTTTCAATCATCCACATGAAAAAATTCTCTTCAAAAATATGCACAAAGATATTACTTTACAAATCCTTTTAATTTCTCAAAACAAGGCTTTTTAAACAAAGAATAAAACCCTTCAAAATTTCTTTCACCATACAGAAATACCCACAATAATTAAAACACAAACACCTTATAACTCCTAATTGTAAAAACCACAAATTATTTCAATACCACAATGTACCTTCCAAACAACAAAACCCTAAGTGCGAAAATACTTTTAACCTTATTACTCCTTTTATTAATTTCTAAATTATTCTTTAGAAAACACATTAATAATCTCTTAATACTTTCACTTCTGCCTTTATAATTTCTAAAGTCAACTTATAAGCAAATTTTGTAATTCCAAAAATATCAACTCACATTAATTCCTCAAGGCAAACCTTATGACTCCCAATCTTTAATTTTAAATTAAAACAAAATTTAACGCCCTTACCACTTCTACCACTGAAGAGAGTTGAACATGAACCTCATGCATCCCATGCTCTAGCATGAGCTAGAGTACTAGCTAGGTTGGCCCACCTACTAGATATGAAGGCACTCAAAAATATTTTATTCCTTTTATTTTCTTCCCAAATGAACATCAAAACACTACCATCGTGACTCAAACTTGAAACCTCTCTTCTACTAGCATCCTGCGTAGAGTTTGCCTACCACCTAGGCTAGCTACCCAACTGGAATTTATAATATACTACCTCCTATTTAAACCTTTGCCTCCATCTAGAAGTTCATGCATTGTCCTCTATACACTTTCTTAAATTTCTCCTTGCTTCACTCTGCCCTACAAATGGAACAAATGATGCTTTCTGCCTTTATGAACTAGAATGAATGACACTCTCCTTACTTCACTTTACCCTCATGAACTGGGACAAATAGTGTTCACTAACTTCACTCTACCTTCAAGAACTAGAATGAATGATGCTCTTCTTACTTCACTTTGCCCTCACAAACTAGTATGAACAGCGTTCAAATCACTTCAAATCAACAATGTTTTCTTCTTTCGATGACAATAATTATCGTAGACATAGGCATTCAATCACTAATAAAAAAGGCACTGTCACAAATAATTTTACCTCATTTTTATAATATTTGCTTTCCATATTAAAGATGTCAACACATGATATACTTGGGCCTTTGAAGACATAAATGTTCACTTCCTTTTTGGTGCCATATCAACTTCAAATTCAAAATATAACTTTATAAAACCATTTCCAAAGTCTTTTATGGGAGGTCGAAACTTTTAAAGAATTATTTCCATTTTATGAAACCACTTTTATATTATAATAATTTAATCTTGTGATTAAATATTAAAATATTTATTTCTTGAAACCATTTTCCTTACTTTTGAGAAATGCCTTGTCTTGAAAACTTGTCCAACCTTAGAATAATATATTTTATCTTACCAAGCTCAACCTTTGAAAAATACCTTTGACATCAATCACAACCAATACCAACTCAATATTTCCAAAAATACCTTCCTTCCTAAGCCATGGATGAGTGACATTATGTGGCTTGAAGTGTTGCCTACCAACTAGCTCATAATATATTCTTTGGTTGGTGTTTAAGATAATAAACCCACATTTGAAATACTTATCTATGAATAAGAATATGATAGAGCTCCTACCTCATGCACTTTATCCTCCAGCCATGATGAATATGGAAGGCTAATAGTAAAGTATCTTGATAATATGGCATCTTTCTTGCATATAAATAAGGATACCATAAAAATCATTTTAAAAGAAATTAGAGATCCCCTAGCTACATCTACTATAGAAGGGTCCCTTTTAGAACACCCTCAGTAGCCTCATTATAACCCTGTAATCTCTAATCACGTGAACTTATCTTATGAGTCCCTACACATAAACCTTAATGCATCAAATCCAAACCATGAAGAATTTAATCCTCTAATTATCACTTCTATGAATGGTGGAGCACAAAAGACTCCATCATCCTAAAGACATCAATCATCATTATATCCACTTTATGAGTTCCTATAGGTCAATTCAAGTTGTCCATCACTCAACAAGTGAGAACAAGCTATGGGATTTGTAGTATTTTGACCTTCCAATATTGTCTCAACAACCTCCACCAATCCCAAGCATGAATGTGGGATTTATATATACCTCCACTCTTGAAATGTTTAATCCTGCATCTTCAAATTCTTTTATCTTGAATGTATTGGAAGCAATTTTTATGATACCCACTTTGACATTGTATACCTCAATGCTCTAATATTACCCTTTTATCAACTATCAAAGTCCTCTAATCCTATAACACTTATCACATGTGCCATCAAATCCTCTTTCTTCTAAGCTTCAAACCCTAACTTCGCAAATGGATAAGCTAATATAGCAAATCACCTCAATCCAAGGGTCCTCATATGGTCATAATTACTCCTATGAGGTCCTATGCAATCAACCTTTAGATCCCATTATAGATAGTTATCATTTCCCTCTAAATTTTGAAACACCTAAGTTTCAAATGTATAAGTGGAAGTAGAACCTAATTAATCGCCTTAGGCTCCGTTGCACTAATTATAGTGATGTCACATATGATGAGAGGCTGCTTCTTAAATTTTTTCCTAAATATTTAGTGTTCCTACATTGGAATGGTATTACTAGATACCAAGACATATCCTTATAATCTTTAAGGGTCTAGTTGAAATGTTTTTTTAGCAATTTTTAGTTTCTATTAAATAAAATGTTACAATTGATGACATTTACAATTTAAAAATTTCTAAAAATGATAATTGGGCATAATTCTTCACTAGGTGGAAATACATAGTGGAGAGACTTCAATATGATCCCTGATGAGCACCAAAAATGCTCATATTTTGTACATATTTCTTGGATCAATATGCGGTTGTATAATAAGGATTGCGTACTTTTATGAATGATTATATAGATATTTGATATAATTATGTGTGTTATCTAATTTGTGTGCTTTTAGTATGTTTTGTGGAATTGCAGTTGATTTAGTTAGATTTAGAATGGTCGAGGTCCTTTTGATGGACTTGGCACTTTATTTCATCGGGGGTCAATGTAGAGAACATAGGCACATCCCTACAGTCAGAAGGTGCCAATTGAATACAAGTGCCTCCCTATAGTTGGAAGGCACCAACGAAATACAAGCACCTCCCTACAGTCAGAAGGTGCCAACTGAATACAAGCACCTCCCTGCAGCCGAAAGGCGCCAACCAAAGACAAGCACCTCCCTACAACTAGAAGGTGCCAACCAAAGACAAGCACCTCCCTGCAATCGGAAGGCACCAACCAAAGGCAAGTGCCTATCCATAGCTGAAAGGTGCTAGTAGAAGGTAAGCGCCTCCGTACAACTAAAATGAACTAATAGGAGGCAAGCGCCTCCCTACAACTGGAAGGCACCACTGATTCTTTGCCCATTGACCAGAATTGAATGACATGGATGGCAGCAGCTGGTGCAGTTCCAACTCTACATCATGCAGAGCTAAATTGGAGATAGCACCAACGTATCAAAATGTCTTACCGATTCCAGGTAAAGCACGAACTAAAACGAACATGCCGCCATCAAAACAGAATGCCAAACATCAATTGCATTCACCAGACTGTTCTAATGTAGTTTAGGAAGAATCGACTGTTGTAACCACTTCTATAATTGAAGTTTTGTGGGTGTGTTATATAAACACACACAGATCATTCTGGGAATATATAGAAATAATTAATAAATATTCATTTTGAATTACAGAAGATAGATTGTAATACGTTGATAAATCTATTCTAGTTCCAAAAGTTCTAAGCGCGTGTTCGATCGGGAAGAATCTGCAGGAGCCTGGGCCCACTCCAAGCCAGTATTTCTTCCCCATTTCCTTTCTATTTATTTATTTTAATTAGTTTATTTCTTTCATAGGAACGTTCATTAGTTTGCTAATTCCAGTATTTACAGTAGGTTTATTTTCAGAAATTTGTACATGATTTATTTCTGTAGATTTAATTTTGTTCTTATTACGTAATTTATTGAGTGCGGGAATGATTGACAACCATTTCAAGAACACCCCCCAAATGTAGGATTAGTAGATTCACCTCCAGTGGTATTGTAGTAACCTAATTCGACTCTTCGCAAGTTTACGAAGCTCCTTGGGTTGATAATTAAATGCATGGGCATGTGACAAAAATAGGAAACCATTCACCTTGTTTGGCCTGCAACATTTTGGTGCCATTGTCGGGGAAGCATCTTATAGATTACTTACAATACCCTAAAACCTTCATATGACCTTGCATGAGTTCTTCGAGAAGAATAGGACCTGACGGTTGCTTTATAAGAACTAATCCATCAGGACCTGAGTCAGCCGAGCATTTTGGATTTGATTTAGACTCGCCCGACCTACCAGCATTCCATTAGAGTGAGGAACTGCACTTTGTGCAAAGTGCTGCCTCATCCCATAAATAAGGGGAAGAACGAATCATCACAAATCCCCTGTTTAATAGGACTCCTCTAGAGGAAGCCCTATTGTGGAAGGCTATGGAGGATCAAACGATATTGCCAGTCAACCTTAGAGCATTGACTCAAAAATTTTTAAATGACCAGAAGGCCATAAATGCTGCATTAGAAACCACATTTCTCAAAAAAATGGATAACGATGAAGTCTCATCTGGCTTCAGTTTCCCAATAGAGGAGGGAGTAGGAGATACCAAAATGAAAAACATATCCCCTGCTCACCTCTTGTCCTTCAGAGGACACCCGATTGAGGACCCTGACCTATTTTTATTCAAGTTTGATGTTTTGTGTAGGTCTATGGATTACAAATCAAATGTGTAGAAGTTGAAATTATTTCTTTCTACATTATACGATGCAGCTCTGTGATGGTTCATCGGTATAGGAGACAAACACATCACCACATAGGACCAGATGAAGACGCTCTTTCTAGAGCAATATCAAGATTTCGAGAGAGCAAGAGACTCCAGGGAGGAGGTCCTGAGCATGACACAAAGATAAGATGAGTCTCTCAATGAGTATTGGTAGAGATTCACCTTTAATCTTCAATGGTCCCCTCACTCGAAACTATCTGATAAGTCCCTCAAAAGCATCTTCTTGAGGGGACTTACTAATGAGTCATTGGAGGTGTATCGTTCCAAAATTTTCACACCCTTACCTTTAGGCTATAGGATCCATGCCCAAAAGGGGGATGTGAAAAGGATGGCATGGTACATCAGACTGAGAGGCCTTGCGAAGGTCCCACCTCTCGGGGGAGGTGTATTATGGTGATTTTTTGACGGATGATGGGTTCACCAAGAAACGTTTAATGGCAGTTTCCATGCCTAGGTTGGGAATGTTTTTGATGTGTTTAGTTTTAGCTTTAATCATCCAAGTCCTAGGTTTAGCCAAAATGCGTCTAAGCTATTCTATATGAAATGCAGATTTAAATGAAGACATAAATATATTTGGATAGAAAAATAGAAAGAACAAGATGGATTAAAGACCCATACCTGATTCGGATGTCTGATGAAGGTTCTAATTTTTGAAGCAGTCAGGATCGCCTCTGATTTAACAAAATTGTCTGTGATCTGACAAGATCGTCTGAGATCTGACGAATTCGTCAGACGAATTTGTCAGAGACCTACAAACAGAAAAATAGATGCAAAATATAGAGAATGCAACTATGAAAAAAGAGGGCAATGAGGTAAAATGACAGTAAGAACATTAAAATGATGATAATAAGCAAAAACACGAATGCATTATAACGATTTAATGACAATTTATGCTTTTATTATGCATTAAATCTACATGGGTGAACTCCAAGATGCAGAATAATGCAACAAAAAAAGGATGAAGAAATGCAAACTCTAGGCACTGATTGCCCCTAATGTGGACTATAGTCAAAATCATCTCGAATTGGGTCAAGATCATCCTAGATTATATGATATCGTCTGAGATGAACTGAGCTTGCTCCGGCTGAAAGACAATGAAGTTCCTACAAACAAACTTGAAAAAATGTGAATGCAAACAGTGATTTAAGATGGTCTAGTGCATGTAGAATTCGAGTTACAGGGAATTTCAGCCAGGGGGATGCTAAGGGGAGGGCCCTGGGTTAAATAGGCTTAGGAGAGAGGTTAGGAGGTTGGAGATCATCCCTATTTGGGAGATCTCCAATGGGGAGGGTATCTAACAACGTAGACATGCTTCTGCCCAGATTAGAGATGTCGTTGGAACAAAAACTAATTATGAAAAATCAGTTTTGGGACAAGATCGTTTGGACGTCCTAGCCCAGATGAAATCGTTCAATCTGAGGTGATATCGTCTGATCAGCGACGATATCGTCAAACGGTCAAAACAAACTCTAAAAATGGCACAAGAAACAAGGAAATGGATTAAGCGACGATTTGGGAGCTGTTTTGGATGTTAAAATTTGAATTTGAATTATTTACTAGAGTAAGTGTAATTATTAAGGTTTTACTATGCCAATTTTAGGGTGCTACATTTTGCCCCCTCTTTAGAAATTTTTTTGAAGAAAATGCGTTAAAGATGAGTTCTTCTCGATTTATGAGAAAGCAAAAATTATTTCCATTTTTAGGCGACGATTCTAGGTCGAATCGTACGATAGCTTACTATGGTGCCCCCTCCGTGTTTTTACCCAAATCAAACGTTTGAGGTAAAAATGCAAAAAAAAAAAAATTTAAAATGTTTTTAATTGTGTTTTGAATAAAATTAAGAAAAATAGGGTAAAACCCTAATTCATTATTACTGTTCATTTTTTTGGTTTTGGAGCTCTGTAAGCAAAAATGGTCGAGACAGTGCACAGATCGATAGAGGTCCGACGCGGGCTACGGGTAAGATTCTAAACTTAGTTTAGAATGATTTAAGTTGAATTTACATGCTTTTTAGATGAATTTTGAGCAATTTTTGAGCATCGTAGCCGTTTTTGGGCCGTCGACGTCGTCGGGACGAAATCGTCCCGATTTCGACGAAATCGTCTCAAGTTCGTCGATTTCGTCTAAGGGACGATATCTTCCAATAATGGACGATATCATCATTTATATAAAATTGAACTAATTTTACTTGCATTATTAATTACTAAGTTTTTATTAATGATTTTTATTGTGTTGTTGTTTTTATGTTGCAGAGAGGATTACTGAAGAGCAGAGAATGGAAATACGGCGGGTTGAGGGATGACTTGGCCGCCCTGTCTCAGGTAGAGCAAGATCAACTGACATAGGTCGGCTTGCAACATGTGGCAGAGATGCCATAGGTATCTATAGATATGGGGCTATTGATAGCCCTAGCAGAGAGGTGGTATCCGGGTTCTTCCTATTTTTAGTTACCGACAGGGGAGATGACTCCCACACTAGAGGATGTATGGAGGATATTGAGGATCCCCATACAAGGATGGTTGATCACTCCTACGGCCAACCAGGGTCATGCTATGATGTGATTATGTGGTGATCTGAGCTTCACCCTAGAGAAGGGCAAAGTGAACATCGAGTCACTACGCCAGATGCCTGGGGCATCTAGCCTCACACCGGTTTTGGCCAGAGTGGTAGGTGGACTTCTGCTGTGCCACCAGAGTGGATGCAGGGTACCATGGGTACTGGAAAATGTGGTCTGTGACATGAGAGACCACGACTACAGGTTTTCTTGGGGGAGTTTTGTTCTATGCCAATTGTACAAGATCCTGCATGGGGTCATGTACAAGGGCGGTCGATGTTTGGTTATGACATCGCTACTACAGGTTTGGTGCTAGGAGCACATCATGGTGTGGATGCCGATAGGGCTTCCACTGACAAGGATTGATGGGGAGAGGCCCCGAGTTTTCTATTGGTGGCTCTAAAGAGGGGCATAGTGGCGGATAGATCTACCAGTGTCCCGAAGACTACTAGATGACCTCGTCTCTGACCAGATCACTTGGAGGCCTTGGAGAGATCATCCAGGGTGTGCCAAGGATGGACAGGAGTTGGATTGCATCAGGAAAGTTTGCTAGCTAAGGATGGATAGGGGAGAGGTGGAGCTCCATTGGTATGACCGAGTTTTGAGGCAGTTCAGTCTATAGTAGGGGATTCCATCTCTGAGAGACTACGAGTTTTTCCAAACTGTCTGGGATAACACTACAGTTAGCGAAGCTCCAGATATGCAATGATTTTGGAGTCAAGATGTAGATGATGCCCCCATTCAGCCAGTGGATGGGGATGACACTAGGGTAGCCGATGGCTATGATACCCGGTACACAGGCATCCACCCTCCTCGGATGACGAGGGCTTAGGGACCAATCCACATAGTTGTGCATCGGATGGGGAGGTGATGCCAGGCGGCCATTTAGGTGACACAAGTTCATGGTGGGAGAGAATAGAGGAGACCATAGGCACAGCAGAGGCCACAATAGCGAGAGAGGAGGGAGGAGAGACCTCCCTCTCCATAGAGAGAGAGGCCACCATCACCTGATAAGGGCAAGGGTCTTGACATTGGGGAGAGCAGTGAGATAGTAACTCTTCGAGTGGAGACAGTCCATCTCTAGGCACAGGTGTAGACATTGCAGGATGAGGTTGCATGCCATCAAGCTAAGGTTACATAGCTCAGAGATGAGATTGCATGCCTCAGAGCACAGGGCGGAGGAGTGAGCATGCAGGAGCTGGCACGGTCAATTGCTCAGACTGCATTCTACCAGGGTATCTACTTCTAGATGGTGCTAGAGGGTTAGAGGGTACAGCTACCAACCGACATTGCTGACCCTATCAAGATTGGGTCGTCGAGGACTTCATCTCGACCGACAACTAGGACTCGCAGTACCACACATTTTGTGATGGGGTCACCTCGTCCACCTCAGGGCAAGGGAGGAGATGAGGTTGAGAGCTCGAGGGGTTCTCGAGGCTAGCTACTACATATTGCACTGTACGGATTGATATATAGTTTTTATTATTATTTTTTTTATAGAGGATTGAGTATGCCGAGGTACAGATTGTGGCATACCAATCCAGTTTTGAGATGATGTATATATTGTTGATATATATATAGATGAGATATTTTTGATCATATGACTTGTGTCTTATGTATTTTTATGATGCTTTTAAATTTTTTGATTGATTGATTTGATGATTCATGTAATTACGTCATTGGAAATATTATGGTTGAAATGTCATGCTTAAAAAATTTAAATGAAAGAATCTGATAGAACAAATTGGTTGTTTGTGATGTGATGATTTGATAAAAAAATAAAAGGGACTTTTAACAATAATTTCAAAGGACATTGTTGCTATTATAGACCATTTCATGGAGTCACCGCTCACTCGGTCATCAAGCTAATCCCAGTATAGAAATATTGTTAAAAGTAAAAGAGTGCTTAAGAGATTGTCTTAAGACTTTGGTGCAATGGTGCAAATGATGATGATGGTTTGTTTTCAAAGTTTCATAAAAATAGTATGCATGAAATAATGTTAAAATGATTTTTGCTAGGCATAAATTCCTAAGTGTGATAAGATTTTTGGATAATTCCCTATGAATTATACCATCATTGCAAAATTGAAGGTTGACATAATGACATGAAATAGTGATAATGTGCATGCTTTTTGTAAAAAAAAAACATAATTGTATAACAGAATGATTTAAGTCATATGGTTTTTATGATTTTTAAATGAATGGGTAATAAAATTAGTACCATGGTTTATGCTAGGCATAGAATATGTAGGTATAGACTTATATCATCATCGTGAAATCCAAAAAGAGAGTTTTATTGCATGGTTGATTTTTAATAAACAAAAAATATGAAGATGAGGACTTGCGCTAGGCATAAAATTCCAATTTTGGTTTTGGAACTATACCATCGTCGCGAAAGTCGACATATATATATATATATATATATATATATATATATATATATATATATATATATATATATATATATATGTGTGTGTTTTGATTGTATGGTTTTGAAAGAAATTTTGATTTTTTCTAATATGTATGTAGTTGTCTTTATACTAAACAACTGTACTTTAAAGAAGAAAATGAATTTATTCCAAACAATTTGCAAAAAAATATTTCAAAGTATCTTAAAGACAAAAGTTAGATTTATAAGGAATTCCATGTGCATATGTGAATTCATTTCCAATCTTGATTTATCATAATGATACACAAAATCTCTCAAATACAAAATGTGTGTGCAATTGCTATGTTTGTTTACCAATTTTGAGCAAGATAATATGATACAAGTGATTTGAATGAACCAAATAAGTGTTCATTAACCATGATGTAGATGCATATAACCATACTAGACTACTATGTAAGTCGGATTATCAAGAGCTAGCTAATCCATAAGCAGACATAGGTCTGTACAAAAAAAGGTCGCTAATGTGACAGACATATCGCCACGCTAGGAGTTACCCAAGGCCAAGCGGGTTGGGCACAAATCACCTATTATGGGACTTACCTCACAGTTTTCGAATAATTGAGAATTCCAGGGATTCAAGCTCATCAACCCTTCTTTTCTTTTCAAAGGGTAGGGAAAGGTATTTTATTGCTTTTGCTTTTGCTTTCATTTCTTTTCTTTTGTATTTTTGCTTGATAATGCTGTAATGATATAAAATAATATTTTTCTTTTTCTCTTTTTCTGGAACTTTGTTTTTTTTTTTTTTTTTTTTTTCCTATGCTAGGGATACTTGCTCGGATTAGCTGTGGAGCAAGGGATTTTTATTCTGGGTAGGGTTGAGCTTGTCCTTTTGCAAATTCTCAAAGATTCTAGACCATGTGCATGATAGGATAGCAGGGGAAACTTTTCGCTCAAGAAACCACTTCTACTATGTAGCATAGCATGGATATTACAAATATAATCATTTTATTGTGAAAATATGTGCTTGGTTTAAGTAAATAACAAGATCAATTCTCTGTGCTCAAACTTTATTTAATTGAATTTTGTGGACTTTGATATAAGAGATATTAGTAATCATGCTAGATAAAATCAAGATATTTATTTTTGTGTTTGTGAAAGTGAGGGATTCCAAATAAATGCTAATTTATCCAAAATAATTTGAAACATATAACTGCAACATTTTTAAGAAGATATATATAAAAAAATTTTGAGAAGTTTTGAGAATGTTGACTCTCTATTTCTTCTTTATGTTGTTTTGGTTTCGAAAGAGTCAAGAATATTGCTGTTTTTTTTTTTTTTTTTGAAATAATTAACAAGTGCCATAAATAAATACAAGTAGTTTTTAATATTTTGATGATTATGAATGTTTTTGGTGTTTTTGAATTTATAAATTGAAAGAAATACAAGATAGTGATTTTGAAATATTTTAAACAAATATATACAAGGATGAAATGACCAAATTTATACATAGTAACATTTAAGATGCAAAATGTTCATGGGTTCTTTAAGTTATTTACCATCTAAGGTAGATAATTTGTATGCTTCTGATTCAAATTTAGCAGTGATAATGTATGGTCCAAGCCAGTTGGGCTCAAATTTACCTTTAAGGTCCTTAGTTGCATTAGTATTTTTTTGATTTTCTTTTAAAACAAGGTTGTCGATCTCAAAGGATCGATGACGAACTTTTTTAGCATATGATCTTTTAAGCTTGTTTTGGTAGGCACGGAGATGCTCCAAAGCATTGATGCATTTTTCATCTAGGAGTTCCAGCTGACTGAGTCTGCTAGCTCGATATTCATCTCCTACTTCGGTATCTTGAAGTAGTAGAGCCAAAGAAGGAACTTATAATTCAAAGGGAAAAACGGCTTTAGCACCATAAACCAAAACAAAAGGTGAAGTACCTGTGGGAGTACGAACGCTAGTGTGATATTCCCACAAAAGCTAGATATAATTGAATGTGCCAGTCGCAACCAAATTTATTGACCAATTTTTTGAGAATTTTGATTAAGGTTTTGTTAGAATCTTCTGCTTGACCATTACCCTGAGGATAATAGGGAGTGGACCAGCGATGTTGAATCTTATATTTTTGGCATAATTTTTTAACATCTTTATTTTTGAAAAAAGTTCCATTATCAGAGATGAGATTTGTGGGAATTCCGAACCTACAAATGATTTGATTAAAAATAAATTTAGAGACTTGTGTGCCAGTGTAGGAAGCTAAATGCATAGCTTCAACCCACTTCATGAAATACTCAATGGCGGTTATGATGAATTTGTGTCCATCATATGACATAGGATTTATTTTACCAATAATTTCTAAACCCCATTTTGAAAAGGGCCAAGGAGATGAAATAGCCTGCAGTTCTTGTGCAGGCGCATGGACAAGGTCAGCATGTTTCTGGCACTTATCGCAATGGCGCACATAATCATGTGCATCATTCTCCATGGTAGGCCAAAAGTATCCTATCCTAAGGAGCTTTTTAGCAATGACATTACCACTGAAGTGTCCTCCATAAGATCCATCGTGGGCTTCACTCAAGGCTGATTGGGATTCTTATAAATTCAAACATCTTAATAGGATACCTTCAAAAGATATTCTATATAAAGTATTGCAAATTATTACAAATTGACTTGCTCGTCTACGTAATAACCGACACTGGCTTCTATTAGAATTGGCAAGGAAAGTCCCATTTTGGAGAAAATCAAATATATATGTATACCAAGGTTCAGGAGTAGTTTCATTGATTAGAAACACATCCAAAGGTTCTAAGCATGACTTATTTGAAGTGAGTTCCTGGAGTCGACGAATAATGATAGTGGCATATTCGTCATCTAACTCCAAGGGCAAGAGAGATGCAGTTGCGGCCATAGCATCAGCTGCACGATTGCAAGTTTGAGGAATAGCTTCCAAGGTAACTTGATCAAATAGATACATTAATTGTAAAACATAGGCTTTATATGGGTGTAGTTTATCATCTATGGTCTGATAAACTTCATTAATTTGGTTTATAACAAGTTGAGAATCACCAAAAACTAAGAGATGTTTAATTTTTAGTGCCAAGGCAGCTCATAATCCAAGGATTAGAACTTCATATTCAGTAGTATTGTTGGTGCAAGCAAATTTTAATTTGAAGGACAGAGGAATAATATGTTTTTGCGGGGATATTAAAATAATACCCGCACCAGCCCCACTCATGCATCGGGCTCCATCAAAGTATAAGGACCATTGTTCAATATGGTCTGCCTCTAATTGAAGGCATTCATCAGGAAACTCAATGATGAGGGGATGGGTAGACTCTAAGGGTGCAACAGCTAATTGATCTGCTATGATTTGACCCTTAACAGACTTCTGTCCTATGAATGTGAGGTCAAACTCGCTTAGAGAAAGAACCCACTTGGTTGTGCAACCCGATAAATAAGGTCAACTCATGAGATACCTCAAGGGATCATATTTGGCAATGACATAAGTTTTTTGATTAAGCATATAATGGCATAATTTTTGCGTAGCAAACACGACTGCTAGACATAGTTTTTCTAATGTTGTGTAGTGGGTTTCATAATTGACGAAGGTTCGGCTAATATAATAGTTAGCACGTTCTCTCTTCGCATCATCAAGCTGAGCTAACATAGCTCCTAAGGTAGAATCTGAAGCTAAAATATACAGGACAAATGGGCGATCAGGTCTAGGCAGTGAAAGCACAGGTGGGTTAAGGAGGTATTGTTTGAGAAGTTCAAAAGCTTCTTTGCATTTGTTGTCCCAACTAAAAGGGACATCCTTCTTAAGAAGTTTAAGAAAGGGACCAGTTTTGTCTGCCAGCTTATAGATGAAGTGATGGATGGCTTGAAGCTTACCATGTAAACTTCGTAACTCAGATATATTAGTAGGTGTGGGCATATCAGTGATAGCTGCAATATTTAGAGGGTCAATTTTGATACCATGTAAAGAAACTAAAACCCCTAATAGTTTATTGGACTTAACTTCGAATATGCATTTGGCTGGATTTAATCGAATAAGATATTCTCTTAACCGATTAAAAACTTTTCTCAAATCATCTAAATGATTATCTTCATTAATAGAGCGAGCTATAATATCATCTACATAATCATGTAGGATATCATGCATCATATCATGAAAAATATAAGTCATAGCTCTTTGATAGGTTGCACCTACGTTCTTTAAGCCGAATGGCATCACTTTCCAACAAAAGGTACCCTAGGGGGTAATAAAGGCTGTTTTAGCCTGATCTTCAGGAGCTATCTTGATTTGATTATAACCAGAGAATCCATCCATTAAGGATATCATCCCACTCTCAACAGTAAAGTCAATGATTTGATCCATGTTTGGAAGAGGAAAATCATCTTTAGGGCATGCAACGTTAATATCTCTAAAATCTATGCAAAACCTAACTTTGGTGGCTTCTTTCTTGGTGACTGGAACTACATTGGAGATCCATTTAGCATAATCAATAGCTTGTATAAAAACAATATTTAGGAGTTTTTCTAACACCCCTTTTACTAGCAGGGCCACTTTGGGATGCATTTTTCTAAGTTTTTGTTTAATAGGTTTAGCATCCGGATGGACTACTAGATGATGCATGACTACAGAAGGGTCCAGACCTGGCATATCTTCGTATGTCCAAGCGAAGACATATTCATATTCTTTAAGGAATGCAATGTATTGCTTTTGTTTTTCTTGACTTAATTCTGACCCAATATTGATTATGTGAGGATTATCCTTAGTTCCAATGTTAACTTTAATGACGTTTTTGACTTCCATGTGTAGATCTCTTTCAAAATTAGGTGGGGTGGGTGAGACACCCAATTATTGTAATTCTTTTAAGGTTAAGTTGGATAATTCATATTGAGGATTAGTGGCCTCAAGTTGGGCTATAGTTGGTATAGAAACATCAAAATAAAATCCATTATGTAACATCTCTTCAACGGAGACATCGTGGAAGATATCTCCTTCCAACTCCTCATCGGAGTCAGCAATCATTTCAGGGTAAGCTATGGATAGCATGTTACATGTAAATGGCTGATTTTTTAGAGGCAAATCATCACGCCTATCTAAATAATCTTGATAACATATGAGTTTATCATCATATTCAAAAGGAAAGGGTTGACCCTTACTAGGAAATAGGCCCACACCACATCGGGTAGGCCACGGTTCTACCTCAAAAGGTTCTTTCATGCCATTTTGGAAAGGTCCCAAGCCTTTCCCTTTATATCCCATTTTAAGCATTATGGGTTTGGCTTTAATATACTCATTAGTAAAATAACATCAAGCATATCCCTCATGATGAGTTTTGATATTTCGAGGGATTCTTCCCCAGTCATATCCTTTATAAATGAAGGCACAACTCCCAACTTGGTAAGTACTTCCCATAGCTTTTGGGAGGCCCAAAGTACGAGGAGATGGCGGTAAGTTATTTAAAAGAATTGAATCTTGCATGAAAGCATTTGTTTTTTTTTATATTAAGATTGTGGATAAATTTGGTAAAAGTTCATCAGAAAGAGCATAAGATGTAGAAGGATCATTCCCTATATCTTTAGATGTGGAAGGTATGATAGATGTTGATAATGTGGAAGTGTTAGTAGATGGGTCTATAGGTTTTGAAATTATAGGGATGGAACATGAAGGATAGGTCATGGATTGAAGATCTTTTTGAGGTTCTAGAGTGGTTTGTTTAGAAGATTGTTGATCTATATATGAGGATGAAATTAATGGAGGGGAAATAGGTGAAGCTATGGGTGTGTTTTTCATAGTTTTAGATGAGAAATAAGAATTAGGATGTGTGGATGACAGAGCAGGGCAAAATTGCACTCCAACAGGTTCTGCCAAAGCATACATATCAAAGGGTCTAGGATCACCGTGGATAGTGACCAACTGATTTTTAAATTCGAATTTAACACATTGGTGTAAAGTTGATGGGACAGCCCGCATTGCATTGATCCAAGGATGACCCAAGAGTATATTGTACGATACGAGGCAATGTACAATAAATATGGTGGTATCTAGAGTTCGAGGACCAACTTGCAATGGGATGGTAATAACTCCACACATTTCTTGTGTTTTGTCATTGAAAGCTTTGATAATCATGTCAGTTTTCTTCATTTCATCACTTCTAAAGCCAAATCATTGGTAGAAGTCAAAAGTGCAAATGTTTAGAGATGAACCATTATCAATAAGGACTCGTTTAATAGCTACATATCCAATTAGAGCAGTAATATATAAGGGATTATCCTTATGTAAACTGTGTTGTGGGATATCTTTATCCTAGAAGTCAATACAATCAAGTTCTCAAGTGATGATAGTATTGGCCATGGCTTCAGGTTGAATATTTTGAGGTACCATCATTTGGCTTAATGTAAGCATCAACTCATCCCTATGGGTAGGAGAAGATCTTAATAAATCCAAAAGGGAAATTCTTGCTGTAGTATTAGATAATTGCTCATTAATATTGTAAGGGGGTTTAAGTTGAACATTGGAAGCATGATTCCATTTATTGGGATTTTTCAAAACAAATGGAGCTGATCCATCATTCTGGTTTGGTTCTTGTTGAGAATTTTGAGCCTATTGTCGGGTAACGACTCCAATGGTACCTACAATGTTATATTGAAGACGTTGAACCGGTCTCGGTTGAGCGTTTATGGCTTGTTCATTTGGGAGGAATTGATTAGAAGAGGGTCGAGTAGTAACTCTTCTAGGAAATGGTTCTTCTGGAACCATGGCATCTGTGATGGGTTGAATAGGATTTGATTCATTTTTAGAACTATTCGATTGGTTTGAAGTGATATCTATTTCACTTTCAGTATCTAATTCTATATCACTAGGATCTGGAGTTTGAATATTATGTAGGGGCATGGTTGTGACCATGGATAAAGTTGTGTCAAATTTTTGTAAATCATGATTAGGTAAATGTCCGCTAATAGTTCCTACATATCGGGTAGGAGGAGGAACATTATGATGTTTGATTTGATTGGCCACCTCTTTACCATGTCTTGGTAAAGGGTGTTGAAATATGTCTAATGATTGATTAGCATTTTGATTTTGATTTTGGGGAATGTTATTTTGAGGATTATTAGGAGCATTTTGTTTAGGTTGGAAGGCTTGCACCTCCATTTCATTATTATCAATAAGATCCTGTATTTTATGTTTCAACCTTTTACAAGCATTGGTAGAGTGTCCAGGCCCTCTATGGAAATCATAGTGTAAGTCAGCTCTGTATTCGGGTGTAGTTGGATCAGGTTCCTGGATAGATGGTAATTGGATCAAACCTCTTTTGAGTAATTAAGGTAAAATAGTTGATAATGGTTGATTCAATCTAGTAAATTCTTGAGGAGGCTTATCAGGCGATTTCAATATAAATTTTTTTGTTGTTTTTGTTGTATTGATATTAGCAACATTTCTACTGTCAGTGACTCCATCACCTACAACTTGTTTGTTTTTATATTGATTTTTGGAGGTTTTCTCATCATCTTTATTCCTAAGTTGGCCTCTCCTAATGAGGGCATCTTCTACTCTTTGAGCTAAATCTATAGCTTGATCAAAGGTAGTTAAAGTAGCAGTTGATAACTCATAAGATATTTTTTCTTGCAAATTATTGATAAAAATGTCCAACATTTCTCCATAAGGTAGCACAAAGTGCAGTTTTCCTATCAACTGCCTCCATCTAGATAAGAAATCATCAAAACATTCATCCTTGTCTTGTTTTAAGTTGTATAAATATTTAATGGTTACATGCCTCTCAATGTAAGCACTAAATTGATGGACAAAATATTCAGCTGTTTCTTCAAAGTTTCTCAAAGAATGAGTGGGCAATTGATAGTACCACTCTAATGCCATTCCACCTAAACTTTTTGGGAACATTTTTAGTAATAGCAAGTCATCATGTGATATATCATGACATGCTATCCTAAACATGCGAAGATGCTCTATGGGATCTTTGGTTCCTTTATATATAGGTAGGATGGGCATGGGAAAATGCTTAGGGTACGATTGAGCTACAACTATGGGATCCAAAGGTTGACTACATATCTCTCGATAATTGTATGAGGGATGGTAAGGATCTATCTGGTCCATACATGAAGCTAACTGTTTCACCATGGCTTCCATATTACTAGTTTGCCCACCATATTGGTTCGGTAGGGCATTGATATGGGATTTGTGAGCATATGATGGAGGGACATGAAGATTAGATGCTATATTGCTATTGTGTAAATTGTTGGTAGGAAAGGTGTTATGAAATTTTTTTGAAGTGGTATTATGCTGTATTCCAGATTGTTGAAAATTGGTGTTTGGCTTCATTTTAGGTTTTTGTTTACTTGAAGCATATTGATCAATAGTTTGGCGAAGTAAAGCGGTGAAGGAAGTTTTCTTTTGTGTGGGAATTATTTTAGGCTCAATAACGGGTTCCTTAGGAGGTTGGGTAACCTGTTATTTTAGCATGTTTTGAATCATAGTGACCATATCTCTATTGGATGGTCCAGCCTTATCACTTTCTTGATCAATGAAAGACAAGGGATTAGTGTGCACATCAAACATATGTTCCATGGCTGCTTGAGTGTCACTAATTTGCCCTTTATCAATACGAAATGCCATATTAAGAGCGCCAATGTTATTATTGAAAAATTTCTAGAAATGATCTAAGTTGTCAAAAGCAATAGTTCCATCTGGAGCTACTCTAGGGGATGAGGATCCATCCTCTTTAACATTTTCTTCTTGTTCATTGTCTTCACCTAGGTCATGTTCTAGTTGATCTAGAGTTTCTCCTTCTGGAATTGGATCTTCAGGAAGGACATTTGGGTTTCTAGTTTTATCTTCTAACCAATCTTCTTCTTCTCCTTCAGTTTGTTTACCATTCCTAAGTTTAGGCATTGTGCTTAATTTAGATTTCAGCAAATATATATATATATATATATATGCTATAGGCTTAAGAGATATATATTAATTATATACCTACTACAATATTTAAAATGAAATGTTTTGGTTTTTGTTATGTTTTTTAGTTTTTCTTGTTTTTGTAATAATATTGTAAAGATAACAAACAACACAATAAATGCAAGAACTAATACTGAAAGTAATGATCTAGTTTTCTATAAACAATTTATAAATATCATTAATGGGCTTGAGTTCTTCAGGAGTCATGAAGTGTTCTTCAAATTAAAAATTTTCTTTCAAAAATTTAATGAAAAGAGCTATAGTGATATTATCTGTCTCAGATTCTGCTTGATAAAAGTAAAGCTCGTGGAAATACTCTCGATATAACACAACTCGAGGAACTCTATTCCATATTTACCTATCCATAAGAACAACCTCTTGGTCTTCTACATGACCTAGGAACTAGTGTATAGTGGCTACGTTCTCGAGGTATTCCTTGAAGGTGAACAATTTTGAAGACACAAGAGCTCTCCTATAAGCTAACCATCTATGGCAAGCTCTCTAAAGTTCATTATAAAAGACTAGTTGATGAGGATCCAGAATTCTATCTAGGACAAGCCTCTTGATTTGTTTAATTTTTATTGGCCTAGATGAAATGACACTTAGTCTTCTATCAAGTTCGTCCCACAAAAGTTGATTTCTATCTGTTTCAGGCACACTAAGCACAAAATTGATTTCTATGGCTGCCAATTGGTTTTCAACATTTATAGTAACTACTAATATTTTCTTAGGAGCTACCATCTAAACATGATATGCAACTTATTAATTTTAGTGATTTGAAATGCATCTATGTTTTGGTTTTTTTTGTTTTCAAAAGGTTTTAGTTTCACGTCGGGTTCACCAAAATGTATCACTCCAAATTTTTCACACCCTTACATTCAGGCTATAGGATATATGCCTGAAAGGAGGATGTGAAAAGGATGGCATGGTACCTCGGACTAAGAGGCCTTGCGAAGGTCCCGCCTCTCGGAGGAGGTGTATTATGGTGATTTTTTTATGGATGGTGGGTTCACCAGGAAACGTTTAATGGCAGTTTCCACATCTAGGTTGGGAATGTGTTTGATGTGTTCAGTTTTAGCTTTAATCATCCAAGTCCTAGGTTTATCCAAAATGTGTCTAAGCTATTCTATATGAAATGTAGATTTAAATGAAGACAAAAACATATTTGGATAGAAAAATAGAAAGAACAAGATGGATTAAAGACCCATACCTGATTTAGATGTCTGATGAAGGTTCTGATTTTTGAAGCAGTCAGGATCACCTCTGATTTAATAGAATCATCTACGATCAGACAAGATCATCTGAGATCTAATGAATTCATCAGATGAATTTTTCAGAGACCTACAAACAAAAAAATAGATGCAAAATATAGAGAATGCAACTATGACAACATAGGGCAATGATGTAAAATGATAGTAAGAACATTAAAATGATGATAATAAGCAAAAACATGAATGTATTATAATTATCAAATGACAATTTATGCTTTTATTATGCATTAAAGCTACATGGATGAACTCCAATATGTAGAATAATAAAGAATAACCATAGAATTAACTAAATGCAAAATAATGCAGCAAAAAAAGGATGAAGAAATGCAAACTCTGGGCACTGATTGCCCCCAATGTGGACTGCAGTCGAAATCATCTCGAATTGGGTCGAGATCATCCGAGATTGTATGAGATATTTTGAGATGAACTGAGCTTGCTCTGATTGAAAGACAATGAAGTTCCTGCAAACAAACTTGAAAAAATGTGAATGCAAACAGTGATTTAAATTGGTCTAGTGCATGTAGAATTCGAGTTATAGGGAATTTCACCCAGGGGGATGCTAAGGGGAGGGCCTAGGATTAAATAGGCTTATGATGGAGGTTAGGAGGTTGGAGATCATCCCTATTTGGGTGATCTCCAATGGGGAGGGTCTTTAACAATGTAGACATGCTTTTGCTCGGGTTAGAGACGTCGTTGGAACAAAAACTAATTATGAAAAATCAGTTTTGGGACAAGATCGTCTGGACGTCCTAGCCCAGATAAAATCATCTGATCTGAGGTGATATCATCTGATCGGTGACGATATCGTCAAACGGTCAAAACAAACTCTAAAAATGGCATGGGAAACAAGGAAACAGATTAAGTGGTGGTTTGGGAGCGATTTTGGAGGTTAAAATTTGAATTTGAATTATTTACTAGAGTAAGTGTAATTATTAAGGTTTTACTGCACCAATTTTAGGGTGCTACAGGAGGCTCTCAACATGATATCTAGAGGTGATGTCTATCAGCATGCTATGGATGACATCCAAAATTTATGCCAAAACTACTCAAGAAGGTGAGGGAAAATCATCGCCAGGACCATGAAGGCAACTACTTCAGTCACCAAAATAGAAATAGGCAACATGCTGGAGGATTTGAAGAGCAAAATGCTCTCATATCTAGCACTACATATGGATACGCTACTGTTAAAAAAGAAGAAACAAGAAAATGATGCAACATTAGCCTATTTCTACCCGAAATGCAGAGGAAGGCATGCAAAGAATGCATGCCTAGAAAACAAGGTCAGAGTATGCATAGTTTGCAGGTTGAATCATAAAACTTGATTGTTCCCACAACTGCCCAGTAACTAGGAAGCGACTGAGAGCACGGATGCCTACTTCATAGGCAATAGGAAGAGTTGGCCATAGCCCCCCATGGGGAATATACCAACTAGAATGCTATCATATGGGGGAGGGTCATACATGCACCAAGGACCCCCTCAACCACCTAATATGGGGTGGTGGGGACCATCACCTTGGATGAATGGACCTCCAGTAGCATTCTCGAATCAGCAACCATGGATGCCATATCCATATCCTAGGCAGCAGTGGAGAGGCCACAATGTGTGGAATCAGACTCCATAGAATGTAGCTCCTGCTCACATCCAACATAACTTACCAACATTTCCAGCAACGAGACCTGCACAGCTACCAGCACAACCAACAACAAACCCAAACAATAGATTAAATCAGTCGACATACAATGTAGAAGGTGAGATATACCATATGTACAATATTCAGTTTAGATTAGGTAGGTAGCTAGGAGTAGAGACACCACCTCTGGTAGAAGAGGAGGAAGAAATAGTAGAGATACCTCCACTAGTAGAAGAGGAGATAGAAATAGAGGAGACACCTCTAGTAGAAGAAGGAAAGGCAATTGAGAGAGTGGAGGCTCCATTTCCTAGTCGGCTGTAGGAACAGAGAAAAACAACACAATCAAAATTTGACATCTTGTCGAGCTTGAAGAATCTCATGGTGACAATCCCATTATTTCAAGCAATTCGAGATGTCCCCATTTACACCAAGGCAATTAGAGAAATGTGTCTAAGGAGACCGGGATGAAAAGCTACCTAGACTATCAACGTCATGGGTAAACTGGCAGATCTAATTATGGGTAGAACACGTCATCTAAAGTATGCGAACCCAAGCAGCCTAGTGCTGACCGTAAAAATTGGAGGACATTCCCTATCCAACACATTGGTTGACCTCGGGGAAACCATCAATGTGATGCCTCAAGAGACCATGTAGAGGCTATGGCTCACGAACCTGAAGCCAACCACGATAGTGCTGCAGTTAGCCGATCAATCAACCATGTCATCGAAAGGGATGCTAGAAGATGTGATCGTAATAGTCAGTGCATGGGAATATCTAGCTAATTTTTTAGTTTTACAAACCAAGACCAGGATGGGTGGTTACTCGCTCATTTTTGGGAGGCCATGGATAGCAATAGCTGACACTTACATCAGCTATCGATATGGGCTAATGACCATCTCTAATGGGTAAAACTTCAAAATGCTGACCATTTCACCTCCAGCTCAGTCTATGGACTCGACAGAAGAACCTAGGATCACTGAGCATGGAACTATGAATTTTTCCATCATCTAGACGATGATGACCTTGGAGGAGGTGCCAGAAGAGGATGAGGATGGTGCTATCATGGATTTTCTCCATGGATAATCCTCCACCCCCACACTTGGATTGCCGTTGACTGGCGCCCAAGATCAGCACATCCAACAAATACATGTTGGGCTAGGGAGGAAATTAAACATCAATAGCAGGTTGATGCCCACACAACTAGAAAATTTGGAAGAGATTCTGGTAAAACACTAGCAAGCATTTGCATGGGACTACGCAGATATGCACGGAATCAGCCCAGAAATATGGACCCATCTGATTTATTTAGATGACCAGGCAACTCCTAGTCGTCAGCCATAGAGAAGGATGAACCCAGCAATGAAAGACATTGTCAGAGAAGAATTGCATAAAATTTTGGTTGCCGAATTCATATATCCAATTTCTAATAGTGAATGGGTATCACCATTAGTGGTGGTCCCCAAAAAGAATGGGAAATGGTGAATCTATGTGGACTACCGGATGTTGAACAAGGCGACTAAGAAAGACCACTTTCTGCTTTCGTTCATCAATTAGGTCTTGGACACACTCTCAAGAAGAAAATACTTCTCCTTTTTGGATGGTTTTAATGGTTACAACCAAATCCAGATAAGGGAAGAAGACCAAGATAAAACAACATTCACTTGTCCATGGGGAACTTTTGCCTATAAGGTATTGCCTTTTGGACTGTGCAATGCACCGACCACCTTTCAAATGGTGGTGCTTAGCATATTCTCTGATATGATAGGAGACGGGGTGGAAGTATACATGGACGAATTCACCGCCTATGGAGAAACCTTTGAGGAGGCAATGACAAATCTGGAAAGAGTGCTTGATAGGAGCAAGGGAAATCATTTGTCCATAAGTAATGAAAAATGTTTTATGATGATGCAGGAAGGCATCATGTTGGGACACCACCTCTCTGTAGAAGGAATAAAAGTATACAAGAGGAAGATCAAGGTCATCAGAGACCTACCTAGCCCCAGAACACAGAAGGAGGTAAGAAGTTTCCTTGGATCAGTCAAGTACTATCGACGATTTATCGCCAAATTTAGTAAGATTGCCAAACCACTGCACACCCTACTTTCTAAGGACGTAAATTTCAATTGTACGAGAGATTGCAAAGAAGCATTCCAATTGCTAAAAGAAAAATTGATATTTGCACCGGTCTTGAGAGGACCGAATTGGGCCATACCGTTCCACATTTACTACAATGCATCTAACGGTGCAATCAGAGCAGTCCTCAAGTAGAAATACGGCAAACAATTCTACACCATCTATTATGTTAGTAAAAACTTTGCGGGAGTAGAGCTCAACTATATAGTGACAGAAAAGAATTCCTTGCAGTTGTCCATGCAATAAACAAATTTTGTCACTATATAACGGGATACAAGGTCTTCGTCCATACGGACCATGCGGCTATCAGGTATCTGATGAGCAAGCTGGCCATTGGTGGCAAAATTATCAGATGGCTGTTGCTATTATAGGAATTCGACATCACTATAGTTGATAAACCGGGCAAGGACAACGTCGTGGCAGATTTTCTATCCAGATTGATACCAGCATATCATCAAGCAGTGGAAGATCAATTTCTGAATGAACATCTATTCACTATTAGTGAACAAACTCCATGGTATGTAGACATAGCCAATTACTTGGCCATCAGAAGGACCTCACCTTCTCTCTCCTACAGAGAAAAGAAGGTGGTCATAGAGAAGAGCGCATCATTCCTTTGTATGGATGGTCTCCTATTTAAAATAGGACGAGACCAAATTATAAGAAGATGCATAGCAGAATAGGAGTTTTCAGAAGTGCTCAAGGCATGTCATGATGAGCCATGCGAAGGACACTTTGCATGGAAATGAACTGCCTACAAAATCCTGTAGGCTAGGTATTTTTGGCCCACTCTGTTCAAGGATGCGACAACGTATACCAGCAAGTGTGATGAGTGCCAGAGGATGGGTAGACCAACCCATCGATATGAAATGTCCCTGTAGCCCCAGGTACACCTAGAACCTTTTGATAAATGGGGAATGGACTTCATGGGACCATTTAATCCACCTTTTATGGGAAGGAGGTTTATTTTTGTCTGCACGGATTACATCACCAAATGGGTGGAAGTGCAGACATTAAGGGACTCAAAGGAAATAACAGTCACCAATTTCTTATTTGCCCATATTTTCACATGATTTGGGGTTCCTCGAGAGATAACAACAGACCAAGGGCCCCAATTCACCTCCAAATTGATTGAGGAGCTGATGGAGTAGTATAGAGTTTGGCACAATAAAACCATGCCCTACCATCTGTAGGTGAAAAGGAAAGTAGAAGTGAAAAATAGGGAGATAGAAAACATCCTGACCAAAATCGTGCAGAAACACAAGAAATATTGGGCCACACAATTGTCGGATGTAGTTTGGGCATACAACACCACATGGAAATCCACCACAAGATGCACACCTTTCCAACTGGTCTATGGAAAAAATGCGATGATGCCCATCAAGTTCGAAATCAAAACTCTGAGGACAGATTCAGAATCAAATTTGAGCTTGGATGAAGCTCAAAAATAGAGGATTCGCCAGCTAGATCAGCTGGATGAAATCTGACTGGATGCTTTGCAGAGGATAGAGATTATACAAAAGCAGAGAAAGAAATGGCATGATAACCACTTTAAGTTGAAGAAGTTCTAGGTAGGGGAATGGGTACTTTTGTATGATTCCCAGTTCTAGGAAAGGAATGGCAAACTTATGCAGAGGTGGATGGGGCCATATGAGGTGGTAGAGCTCATTAGGAATGGGGCAGTGCACTTTAAGACAATTGACGATAGCAACACCATGTTCACATTCAATGGCCACCGACTACGCCCCTATAATACGTCTAAAATATTACAGGTGGAATCCAAATTAGGCATGGGGGAGACCCCATATTGCTAGATCTGGACCGAAATCTCTTAGGTGAAATAGTGGGCATGAAAGTGCTCAATTTTTTTTTTTAATTAGTTAATATATTTTTTTTAATGTGTGTTTTTGCAAGGACGATGCCCACATGCAAGCTGCAGGCATCCTAATCCAGAGCCTAACAAGCATGGAATGTGTCTAACTGCCTTTATTTTCCTTTATTTTTTGGTTTCTTTTTGTAGGTGGAGGACCTGACTCAGAAACCAGGCCTGATTCAACTGGTATTTGGGAAACCAGGCCTGATTCAGCTCAGCATTCTAACTCCGGCTCATAGGTAGAATCTGGGCAGCATGAAAAAAACTAGGAAGGCTTGATCACCCTTTTTCTAGTCAAATTGCCATCCAGAAGAAGGTGCCTTACCGTAGTCAGAAGGTGCCAAGTCTAGAAGAAGGTGCCTTACTACATCCAGAAGAAGGCGCCAAGACCAGAAGAAGGCGCCTTACTGCACCCAGAAGGCGCAAAGTCCAGAAGAATGCACCTTACTGCATCTAGAAGAAGGCACCAAGACGAGAAGAAGGTGCCTTACTGCACCCAAAATGCACCAAGCCCAAAATAAGGTGCATTAATACATCCAGAAGAAGGTGCCAAGTCTAGAAGAAGGCACCTTACTGCACCCAGAAGGTGCCAAGTCCAGAAGAAGGTGCCTTACTGCACCCAGAAGGCACTAAGCCCAGAAGAAGGTGCCTTACTACACCCAGGAGGCGCCCATCTAGAAGAATGTGCCTTACTACATCCAGAAGGTGCCAAGTCCACAAGAAGGTGCCTTAATACATCTGAAATGCACCCATTCAGAAGAAGTCTCGAATTATATATATATATATATATATATATATAGGCGCCTTTCGTGGCAAGAAGGCACCAAAAAAAAAGCCAGCCGAATACGCCTTCCAAAATCAGGAAGGCGCATTCATCCAGTCGAATATGCCTTCCAACATCAGGAAGGTGCATTCATCAAGATGGACGCCTTCCAACATTGAGAAGGCATGAACCAGAAGGAGGCACCCCCCACATTGGGAAGACACATGCAGGAAAAAATGCCTCCCACCAATCATAGGCACCTCGTAGCATCGAAAGGCACATTCGTTTGAAGAAGAGCATCGAAAACATTGGAAAGGCGCTACAAGGGCACCATCCACATAGGGAAGGTACCAAAGAACTCCTCCCACGTACAACATTTACAAATACCAGATGCCTCGAGCGGAATGAAGCATCGCATGAATAAACGACATTAAATGACTATACCCCTCCCTCGTGTCACAAGTCAGCAAATCAACGGCTACCACGACAACTGAAACACCGAATCAGGTACGCACATACTAAATAAAATATTTTATATAATTATTTATAAATACGCAGTACCAAAAAATATAGTTGTCATAGAGATTGTACCCCCCACCATAGCCGAAATCGCGTGCCAATGATAGGGTGCCTTCCATAACTACTAGGGTTAGGCGTCTTTTCTATAAGAAGGTGCCTTCCTGAAGAAGGAAGGATAGAAAAAAAATATAGCGAAAGGCTCCATGGGAGGAAGGTCTAAAAACCACATGATCAAGAAGAATGAACCCAGTGACACTGATGGGATCAGAGGGGTAGTAAAGACCCAATTCGAAGCTGAGGGGTGGCTCGAATACTACACCCTGGTCAGTCAGGGCCAGAACATGAGGTAGCTAGAGAATTCACTGCCTCTTTGAGGGGCGATGTGGCCCAAGTACGAGGGATGGAAATTCTAGTCACCCCTAAGTTCATCTCATAGGCGACTGGATTGCCTCTCACGAGGGAATGTATATACAAGGGCATAGTATTAAAACTATACACCGAAATACTACTGTCGGGAGGAAATGTGCAGATAGATAGGGAGGGGTTACTCAAAAATAGTCTCCCCATGGATATGCAAAAGATGTTTGAGAAGATTGCTCGATTATTTGCATGCATAGGGAAGTATACCCATTTGCAACTTAATTATGTGCACTTCCTCAACCACCTAGTGCATGGGAGGAAATTAAATATACCATTCTACCTGGCGAGTGCTCTGAAAGATGAAGCAACTCGGTACTATAAAGGGGCACCATTCACCTTAGCCCACCATGGGCTGATATCGACATTGGTTCACCACGCATAAGCACAAGGATAGAACCGCAATGCAGAGGGAGATGGCGACCAAATAGAGCAACATAATTTGGTTGTCGAATTAGGGCAAGACAAAGCATCCCCTATAGAGGAGATAGCAAATATCAGGCAATTGGTGTTGCCCTATTTTCTAGGAGGAGCAGAGCAGTCATCGGTGCCCGAAGACATAGAGGATAGAGGGCATTCCCTAGTGCCCAAGTATGAGGAGGAAGGAGCACCACTCGCTGGTAGTGAGGATGAACCAATTCCTAGGAGGAAACGTCTATGATTATTCCTCTCGATAGAGGAAGGACAGAGTTACACAGAGATAGATGTTGTCGTCCAAACAGTCCGAGAATTAATGAACTAGAGCCCATAGAATGAAGGAACTTCTAGGAGTAACGACCAGATCGATGCGGCCTTGGAGGAGGTGCTCAACTGGCAAATTGATTGCTGGATGGCACAACAAATTTTGGAAGATTGCCAAAACTAGCATCAAAGGGAATTGGAGGAAAGGGATAGATGAATCGCTTAGCTCAAGCAGCTAGTCTGGCAGTTGCAGGAGGAAAATAAAATACTTTAGGACAAAGGAACAATAAGACAAGAGGCGTCCACTCAGACTGATTGGGTAGAAGAAGTGCCGACAAACTCTCCCACATCTGCTGAACGAGTATTCTCTTCGGGGGAGATTCGATCAGATGCCCGACAGAGTAGCCCAGAGGCAGGGGAGGATTCCTCTATTTTTATGGGTGAAAAGAAAATAAATCCTACGATGCCCCCTGTCATTATCCTGAGTGACATAGAGCAGGACGAAGGTCTCCAATAGTAGATAATACCAGAGGATACAGAGGACCTACCCAAGCCTGAAGAAGGAGAAGAGCCTGAGGATTCGACACCAGGTAGATAGGATAACGAAGGATCAGCCCCGGAGATAGTAGCACAGCTGATCCTTCGAAGTAAAGAGAAGTCCCCAAAGGAGAAATAAGAGACTCCGGTCCGAGCCACCACATTTTCTACAGAAGCCAAGGCAAAGAGGCCTAGGATGGCTCAACAGAAGGTGAAAGTGACCTTCACCGAGTCAGAGGAGGACAAATGGGACATGCAGTCATTCACCAAAAGGCAAAAATATTTTGAGCAACTATGCAACGAAATGAAAGTAGCCAAGGAGGCCAAGAAGGCATCCTCGAGCATAAAAGGAGATTCTGGCATCTGTGTCAATTTGATAGAAGATAGCCAGTTTTGGGACATCTATGGTTCATCCTGATGGCGACCTTCCATGATGAGGAGGTACTTGGAATTATGGGGAGTATATGGCCCATAAGTTGAGGCCATTGCAATTGCAAAGGAGAATGCAGGGCTTACATCTAAAGTGGTCGCATTATACAAGGCCCAAGTAGTACCTTCTAGAGAGGATAACTTGGATATCCCTCTGGCAGTGGTCAAACCTACAAGCACCAACCTCTGGCAAGCTACCAAAGCTGCATTTCAATCGACAGGAACAACACTAGCTAGACCACCACCAGTAGCGGCCAGAACAAGAAGGGGAAAATTAACAGCCATAGTTTCCCATAGGAAAAGGTGAACCACACCTTCAAATGCTGGCATGAAAAGACAGACTCAGGCCATAGGGGCAGCCAAATCCTCCAAGAGATGGTGACGATGAAAATTTAGAGGGCTACCTGCAGTTTGGATGCCACGAGGGCATGGCACATGTTAGGCGTGGGGGAATGATGAGCACCAAAAATGCTCATATTTTGTACATATTTCTTGGATCAATATGTGGCTGTATAATAAGGATTGCATACTTTTATGAATTATTATATAGATATTTGATATGATTATGCGTGTTATCTAATTTGTGTGCTTTTAGTATGTTTTGTGGAATTATAGTTGATTTAGTTAGATTTGGAACGGTCGAGGTCCTTTTGATGGACCTGGCACTTTATTTCATCAGGGGTCAATTTAGAGAACATAGGTGACTCCCTGCAGTCAAAAGGCACCAATTGAATACAAGTTCCTCCCTGCAGTCAGAAGGCACCAATGAAATACAAGTGCCTCCCTGTAGTCAGAAAGCACCAATTGAATACGAGTGCCTCCCTGCAACCAGAAGGCGCCAACCAAAGACAAGTGCCTCCCTACAACCGAAAGGTGCCAACCAAAGACAAGTGCCTCCCTACAACCGAAAGGCACCAACAAAATGCAAGTGCCTCTCCATATCCAAAAGGTGCTAGTAGAAGTTAAGCACCTCCCTACAACCGAAAGGTGCTAATAGGAGGCAAGTGCCTCCCTACAACCGGAAGGCACCACTGATTCTTTACCCGTTGACCAGAATTGAATGATGTGGATGATAGCGGCTGGTGCAGTTCCAGCTCTGCATCATGCAGAGATAAATTGGATATAGCACCATCATATCAAAATGTCTTACCGATGCTAGGCAAAGCATAAACCAAAACGAACATGCCGCCATCAAAACAGAATGCCAGACGTCGATTGCATTCACCAGACTGTTCTAATTTAGTATGGGAAGAATTGATTGTTGTAACCACTTTTGTAATAGAAGTTCTATGTGTGTGTTATATAAACACATGCAGATCGTTCTGGGAAGATATAGAAATAATTAATAAAGATCCATTTTGAATTATAGAAGATAGATTGTAATACGTTGATAAATCTATTCCAGTTCCAGAATTTCTAAGCATGTGTTCGATCTAGAAGAATCTGCTGGAGCCTGGGCCCACTCCAAGCCAGTATTTCTTCCCCATTTCCTTTCTATTTATTTATTTTAATTAGTTTATTGCTTTCATAGGAACGTTCATTAGTTTTCTAATTCCAGTATTTGCAGTAGGTTTATTTTCAAAAATCTATACATGATTTATTTCTGTAGATTTAATTTTGTTCTTCTTACGTAATTTATTAAGGAGTGTGGGAATGATTGAAAACCATTTCAAGAACACCCCCCAAATGTAGGATTAGCAGATTCACCTCCAGTGGTATTGTAGTAACCTAATTCTGACTCTTCACAAGTTTACAAAGCTCCCTGGGTTGATAATTAAATGCACGGGCATGTGACAAAAATAGGAAACCATTCACCTTGTTTGGCCTGCAACAATCCCTTGTAGAGAGATCCTTTATACATATGTATAGGAACCTCCATGAGTAGTTAGACATATATCTAGATATGATCAATGTGTCTACTTTTGAGGATGTCATAAATATGGAAAAGAAGGTAGAAAATGCCCTCCTAAAAATGGGTATTTAAAGCAAATAAATAGGAAGGGCTCCCTCCTACTCAAAATTTTATTATAACAATAAACATGTTGTAAATTATGGAGTCACAAACTCATTCTAGGCCAACAACATGAGTATTATTTCTACCCTTCAAAAACCTATTATAGGAAATTCCCAACAAAAAAAACCAAGAGAAATTTAACCTAACCTTACCAACACCCTTTAGCTATCCTTGACTAGCTCCTTGAAGCAAAAATTATAGAGCTACCATCCATTAATCCTATAGATCCTAAAATGGAAACATCCCATTGGTTCCATATTGAGGTGCAATGTGCCTTTCACCATGTCAATGGTCATGCAACCAATAAGTGCAAGACCATAAGAAAATTTATCCAAGACTTGATCAATCATGGTCCAATTTTATTCAATAACTCAAAATTCTAACCATCCTCTTAAAATAAAGACCTTGTTATCTTCCAAGATTCACTTTCCAATCACAAAAAAAATAAAACACATAATATCCAATATAGGACCATTACACACCCAAATAAAATCATCGTAGGAACAATTCACTCCTCTTCCATTGGTTCTATTACCAAGCAATGGTAAAATAATCAATCATTTTATCAATAACATATACCCTCTTTGGTCCTTCATTCAAAATTAACTTCTTCATCTAGAAGACTACCATTAATTATACATTCTAAAAGCAAAGACAAAGGTACCTTCGATCTTCATCAATAACTCAAGAAACTCCACCAAAATTTCTCTTTTGGAACTTTTTAAGACGTCCTTGACACATTGAGAAATTTTATTCAAACTCTTGAGAGAATAAGTGGTCCCTTAGTATTTAAATCTCAATGACCTTAATAACATGGTAAGGTCCCTTGGGATTAATCATGCCATGATATCATTCTACAATTATGGCATTCCACCTACACCTATGTTCATTTAATTCTCTCTTTACATCATAATTTATATCAAAGACACACTTATTAACCAAATTCTCATCAATAATGACAACCCTAAATGTTTGTAGTCTAAAATTCATTAGAAATTTTGGACTAAATAAAAAATATTTAGAAAAATTCAATCTTTTCATTAAGGTATTCAATAATGAATAAAATGACGCTAGAGATACCATAATCCTACCTCTAAAAGTTGGCCTCCATATCATCAACACCATTTTTTATGTCATGCCATGCAATATGACTTATCATATTTTTCTTGGCATATCCTATATCTATGTGATGTGGGCTATCCCTTCTACTCTTCATCAATGTCTTAAATATGAATACCAGGGCAAAATATATCATATTCTAGTTGACCCTAAACCCTCTACTTATTGCTAAGCAATTGAGATTGGAAATAAAAGAGCTTGTATTTTTTCTTCCCTTAATCCATCTTTATAAACATATTCTTTTGAACCCTTTCCATTTTTCAACCTTCTATCGACAATGCATTGGGGTTCTTAACTTTTTTCTCTTAGCCTAATCAACTTAATACTCAAATAGAAGATCAAAACTCTAACTAAAATAATATAAATAATAATGGCCAATAAAAATTATAAAATTATTTTTACATGAAAATTTAACATTTTAACCATATAAATATTAAAAATACTTCACTTTTAGACCTAGCTAAAATCCCAACTTATCGGCAAACCATAGGCTTATCCTCTAGGAAGGGTAAAATTTTATAAATATAAATTTGTTCTTTTATTTGTGATGGTACAACTAATGATGAACAAAATTATGACAATAACCCTCACATGGCTAATTTATTATATACTTCATACTACTTGTCTAACCTATATCCCATACATAACTAAATGCTTTACAATATGGGATACTGATACAAAGGACTAGGTATTTACAAATAGGGAATTGAAGCCCTTGGATTTTAAAACCTGGTCAAGATGCTATGGGATAGGGCATATTCCTATCCATAGTGATATTCTACCCACTTAACCTTTATTTTATAGTGATAATGAAGATGCTCTTTTCTTCTATGAGTCCCATGATAACATTATTTCTATACACATGGTAGATTGGATGAAGAGTATGGAAAGTACTCACTCCTCCTAGGTCCAAACCTCTTTCAATTTAGATGTTTTTTTAATGTGAATTTCTTAACCCTAAGGTATCCTAAGTTGATCATTAATGAAATCAATTATGAGGTGAAGTACATTCCCCACAATCCTCTTCAATATGGTCCCTCTGACTATCTTGTTCAAAATTTTATGAAACTTTATCCTTATTAACATAAATAATTCACTAATATGAAAAATATCAAGTCATTCTTCCACACAATGAGATAGAGATAGATAATACCTTTAAGGTAGGGAAAAACCAATAATACTCCTTAAGGAATGAATAAATCCATAAGATCTCCTAAGATCAGAGCAACACTTACAAAGGGTAAAGTACCATAAACCACTTTGTGGGAAAATATGATTACATATGATTTATTTTCATGATGATCACAATGATAAATATCCCTTCTTTGTATATCCATCTTCTAATTCTACTTTGGGGAGTCAACTATCAATATAATATAGTCAACCTTCGATTATATGTGGCCCATGCCAACCCTTATACAATATAATATAATCTCCTCATATATATATTCCTCGATACCCTAACATCCCACCCTCCTTACAAATGTTTCATCCTAAAAATAATTGAAGAAATAAGATAATATTATTTGCTAAACAATGTTAGAAACCAGTACCAATCTTGATCATCCATCCATTCTAGTGAAGTCTTATTGGAAATCTTCTTTGTTGATGTTGGTATGCCATTTTACCCCTTGAGTATCCAAAACTACTTGTTGGCTCCATGCTTCTTCTACTCTATTATGATAATTCAAATGATGGGTACACTTGTTTCTTGATGCCAATGCAACACTATGAGGACTAGGATAACTATGATTTCTCTACCAAATATTGCTATACTTAGTATCCTTATAATTCTATGTAGAACCATAATATTATTGTCTTGATCCATGTTTCTAAGATTATTACTGTTCATGATGGTGTTGATGGTTATATAATAGAAGCGTATCTTAATGTTCTACCTTTTTTGACTCCTCTACATTTGGCTCAACTATTTTAAATTCTTCTACACATTGTTCTTTCATGTTCCCTTTGTTTGGTGTGCCCTTCTACTCTTCTATCAAATCTTCCTTGGACTTTGACACTTCTTCTATGGACTATATTGTTGCTACTTCCTTCTTGGATTATATTTTAGGTTCTTCTATTTATTCTTCAATTTTTTTCTCTGCATCAATTCTTGTTTTCTTACTATAACTACTTCTTGTTTCTCCTTGGATATTTTCTTTGTAAGCTAAGAAATATCTTGTAATGTTATCTTCTTTTTCCTATACCATAACTTCATAAAATTCTTTTGCATATTAATATTAATAGTACCCAAATAATATAGCTCAAGAAAATCTAATGTTAATAATGTCCACATCATCCATTTCAATAGCATGAAAATATAAATGTAAAACATATTTATCCATGGTGATCTTCATATATTCAAATATGTAAACATTCTCACCCTCAAGATGTATGTCCTTTATTTTTGTTTCTTGAACCTGTAGACACCTAAAACGTGTCATGTTTATGAGACTACCCATATGGACATATTCACAGACCATATGAATCCTCTTGGATCTCTCCAAGAGCAAGTAGTGGTTCTAACCACTCAAAAAGAGCAGTTATAGCCCATCCAAGCCTGGTTGCTCTCAAGCAAAGTGGCCATCACCTATGGCCATTGAACACTACAAAGGCCATACCTAGCAACTAAACCTGATAGTGGCTAGCACCATGCATAGTATAGCCATGAATGCGGACCTAGATCGCGTAGTCTGATTACACCTTTGCATTGTTTATGGGTGGATTTTAGTGAGGAACTCCATGAGTTCCTCCTAAATGTCCTTTCAATGCTAGTTTGTGACTGATGCTTTCCACATAGGATGGTTAGTCACATGATATTTATATTGAATATTCTTCAGGAAGCTAAGTTCGAGATCTAGAAGAGAGGGAAGTCTACATATGGACTCTCCCACAAAGAGCAAGAGAAGGGATTATTTTTCGAGTTTTTATGTAGCGAAGCCCTATCAGATTGGAGAGTGACTCTACACACCATTGAGGAGCAATGAAGTGCTATCTGGATGAGGGGAGACTACACATTTTATATTCACATACATTATTATTCATTACCATTATGTGTATCGAACATATTCGATAACCCTTAAACATCAATTTGAGTAGAGAACCTAGTGCTACAACCCTTGGATCATGAAGAGGAATGTCTATTTTACGACCACTATCTCAGAAAATGTCCCGTAGGCATAACCTAAGGCTTTGGTATTAGCTTCTTTGTTTTAGTATTAGGTTCAATTAATTTATGCTTTAGAATTTATTTCTAGTATAGATCTGATTTATTGTATGCATTTACATTATTGTTCCTTGAGATATGTCCACATTTTTCATTAGTATCATTGCTTTTAGATATATTATACTTTTCTATCTTGCTTATTAGGTTTTATACTAACAAACTCATCTAGGGAGGTATCCTGGAATACTAAGAATACTTTTTTTCTTTCATGTATGCATATCTATAGGTTTATAGGACCAGATTAAGACATTCAGAGCACAAGATCCCTCTTGGATGAGAGAAGGAGAAGGAGGCATCTATGAGCCCTCAAAAAAGTTCATGTCTAGAATTGGGAAGCCTACAAAAGTGCACCATCCATTTGTAAGGAGATTTATCCACCATGTGTCTCGCTTGTAACTTATTGTATCAAAAACTGGGTATCCCTTAGAGGGACGAATATGTAACCAAATTCATTGTTAAAATTAATAAAAAGAGGATATTTCTTTGTTATTTTTATTTTTGAGTTACGCATATTACTTTGTGCTTTTTTTTTCTATTTTATATAATAATTATTTCATCGTAAGTGGGGCTATGGTGCATGTTCCTCGGGGTCGCACAAATGGTGATCACGGTGGGACCACCACCAGGTTTTTATTTTTTATCAATTTATTGACATTTACAGATTTTATGTGTGCAATTTCGGCAACTCTAGTTGACAATGACCCATAGGTTTTAGCCACTCTAGTCGACAACAACCCACAGGTTTTGGCCACTCTAGTTGATAGAAACCAGTAGATCCTAGTTGCTCATGTTATCAACAGCTAGCATCACCCTCTCTAGTCAACAATGACCAACAATATAATGCAGTAGAGGGTAGGAAGTTCATAATAATATGAGGATTTAAGGTTGGTACCATCCTCTGTGTTTCTATTTTCTCTATCTACAACTTTTTATTTCTATAAATAACAATAAAAATCCTAGTTTAGTCAGAAAAATATAAATACAAAAGGAAAAGAAAAATGCATTTGATGTTTCCTAGGACTTTCTTTATTTTTCTCTAGGCACTGCTAGGAACAACAAGACTCTACTTGTAAGGTTTGCCCTAGTCTCTAGCATGCTAGGAATCTGTGTTTAGTTTGCTTGCATGTAGCCCATCCACTAGCCATTAATTCATAAAATAGAATGCATCCTTTAAAGATAATACAGGCTGAATACATGCATCTTTCTAAAATAAAACATCTTTTATCTTAGGTATATAGGAAATATCATGTTTGCTAGGTAACACATTTTGTTTACATGCAAGGTTAAAAATAACCCCACACACACCACACACCATTTTAAATTCTAGTGAGTTGGAAGTTATGACCAACCACTAGTAGAGATCCAACAAGGTGGCTTTCATCTCCATATGCTAACTCAAATCCCATACACCCTCTATTTTTGGCCAATATCGGATCCAAGAACCATCATAGACCATGGAAAATCTACATGTATCTCTCCTCGAAGAGGTATATTTTTTACTGTGGGTGAACTAGGTGAGGATTGGGAGGACCTGTGCTCCCTGACCATGTATGAAAGTCATTACCACACATTATAGGTTGGATTACATGGCTTGGATTTCATCATCAGGTTGTCGAGCTGGGAGTGTACAGGTGAAATCCCTTAAAACATTTCAGCATACCATTCAAAAAAATGTAAAACATGATGAGAGTTAGCTTATCTATCCAATGAATCAAAACACACCAAAAATTTTAGGGAACACACACATAAATCCTTAAATGAGATAAATATCTACTTGTTTTGTTTGTATGGTTTGGAATGAACCTAAGAAAATAACTCATAAGTCACCATGGTATACATTCAGAGCAACCACCCTTAGTCCACCATCGAGGTAGAAATAGATACTCCACACACTCATAGTCATACATGCATTGAGCCACCCACCTATAGTGTCATCAGATGAATTTGAGCAAGTCTTAGGGATGACAACTCAACCCTTGGGGGGACTCCTCAAGAAACCCCAGCAAGAGAGCCACATCTTGGTTCAACTTCACATAGACATGAGGAGGCCTCATGGCCTCTCTCATAACTCAAACACAGAAGCATCATGACATCCTTCATCACATAGATACAAAGAGACCTCAAGACCTTCGTTAGCACATAGACAAGCAGAGGCATCATGACCTCCCTCTTCACATTGACATACGGAGGCATCATGATCTCCCTCATCACACAAACATGTGGAGGCTTCAAGGCTTCCATCATCACACCATCTTGAGGAGGCATCAAGGCCTCCATCATCACATAGGCATGTAGGGGTTGTAAGACCCCAAAATTCACATGATACACATAGGATAGATCAGCCCACTGAGGGGTAAGACACTAGGGCTATGCCTAGTCATAGACCTAGAAAATCCTGTAGCCTCCATACATATGGGAGGATACCCTTGTATTATGATATCATTGGTGCCAATGGGACTCCATGGGATCAACCGGGGAGAACCTAAAAACTTGATGAGTTGGATCGAGTTACCTTGAGACCATATCAAATAATTATTGCTATTGAAAATTCTACTTTAGGAAGTTCACGTAGGATAGCTACTAGATGCACTAGTGAACCTAGGAAAGCTTCACAGTGACCCTACAACACATACACTACATTCAACCATGGGGGTACTCAACCCATAAAACAATACACAGAACAGTCACCCTAGTGGACAAGGGTAAGCATACAATAGGATCCTTTGTAAGAGGCCTAAATATTATAACTCCTCACATGGAGTTAGAAAGGCATGAAACTTTAGTAGCAGGTTGATCTGACCATATACATAGGTTAGATAAAGTGTTGCGCATCGAGTGAGAGGGTGTAGAAGCTCTTGAGCAAGAAGAGAAAATAAAAAGATGCCTACGACTACAAGAGCAATGCTCAAGAGAAGAAAAAGCTAATCATGAAGAGCTAGCAGAGAGGTTAGCTCAAGAAGATGCACACATAGGTGATAAGAGATACTGACAAGAGAGATGTACTAATTCTTAGTAGGATAGAAACACTAGATAAGGAAATGAGCATGCTCACCACACTTCACATCATCAACAACACCTAGATATTGAACAAATGCAATTCAATGAGGAATGGGCAGGGATGGAAGACCAGGAGTAGACATATTCTAAACCTCCATCCATGGTTATGGGAGATGAGTACAAATTCCAAAATGTTTACCTCCTATAGCACCCTAAAATTGGCGCAGTGAAATTGTAATAATTACATTCACCTTAGTAAATAATTTAAATTCAAAATTTAACCTCCCAAACCGCCCGTTAACCGTCGGGTAATCCGTTTCCCCCTTTTTCGTGCCATTTTTAGAGGTTGTTTTGACCGTTTGACGATATCGTCGCCGATCAGACGATATCGCCCCAGATCTGACGATTTCGTCTGGACAAGGACGTCCAGACGATCTTGTCGCAAAACTGATTTTGCACAATTAGCTTCTGTTCCAACGGGCCTCTAATCCGGGCAGAAGCGTGTCTGCGCCGTTAGAGACCCTCCCCCATTGGAGATCTCCCAAATAGGGATGATCTCCAACCTCCTAACTATTCCCCTAAGCCTATTTAATCATTAGGACCTTCCCTTCCCAACCCCTGGCTGAATTTCTCTATGACTTGATTTTGCGTGCATTAGAATACCCAGAGCATCATTTTGCATTTGTTATTTTGAAGTTTTCTTGCAGGGACCTCATTGATTTTCAGCCGGAGCATGCTCAGATCGTCGTAGACGATCTCGTTCAAATCTCGGATGATCCTGTCACAATTCGGGATGATTTCACTGCTTCCAGATGATTTCGACTGCAATCTGCATTGGGGGCAATCAGTGCCCAGAGTTTGCGCTTTCTCTTATTCATTTTGCTGTTTTATTCTGCATTTTAATTAGTTTTATCCTTATTTCTTACTATTTTGCATTTGGAGTTCACCCATATAGCTTAAGTTGCATGATAAGATCATAATTTCTCATTTGAATGTCATAATTTGTTTGAATTTCTATTCATAACCATTGTTTAGTATTCATACTGTTATTTTGTGTTGTTTCCCTCTGTTATCATAGTTGCATTCTCTGTATTTTGCATCTATTTTTTTGTTTGCAGGTCTCTGACGAATTCGTCTGACGAATTCGTCAGATCTCAGATGATCTTGTCAAATTAGAGGCGATCCTGACTGCTTCAACATCAGAATCTTCATCAGACATCCGGATCAGGTATTCTGCTTTTAATCTTCTATAATTTCTCTATTTTTTGTCCTTAATTCTGCTTTCTGTATTCATTAAATCTGCACTTGCATATAGATTAATTTAGATTCATTTGGCCAAACCTAGGATATGAATGCTTAAGACTAAAAATGAACACATAAAAACACATTCCAAACCTAGGCGTGGAAACTGCCATTAAATGTTTCCTGGTGAACCCACCATCCATCGAAAAATCACCAATATACACCTCCCTTGAGAGGCGGGACCTTCGCAAGTCCTCTCAGTCCGAGGTACCGTGACATCCTTTTCCCATCCTCCTTTCGGGCATGGATCCTATAGCTTGAAGGTAAGGATGCGAAAAATTTGGAGCGATACATTTTGGTGAACCCGACGTGAATGCATCATAACCTTTTGAAAACAAAAAACAAAAACAAAAAAAAAATAGAACAACTAAAACATAGATGCATTTTAAATCATTTAAGTTTAATATCATGTTTAGATGGTAGCTCCTAAGAAAATATTAGCAGTTACTATAAATGTAGAAAACCAATTGGCAGCCATAGAAATCAACTCTATGCTTAATGTGCCTGAAACAAATAGAAATCAATTCTTGTGGAACGAACTTGATAGGAGACTTAGTGTCATTTCATCTAGGTCAACAGAACTTAAACAGATCAAGAGGCTAGTCCTAGATAGAATCCTGGATCCTCATCAACTTGTCTTTTATCATGAACTTCAGAGAGCCTGCCATAGATGGTTAGCTTATAGGAGAGCTCTAGTATCTTCAGAATTGTTCACCTTCGAGGAATACCTCGAGAACGCAGCCATTGTACACCGGTTCCTAGGTTGTGTAGAAGACCAAGAGGTTGTTCTTACAGATAGGGAAATATGGAATAGAGTTCCTCGAGCTGTGTTATATCGAGAGTATTGCCATGAGCTTTACTTCTATCAACCGGCATCTGAGACAGATAATATCACTATAGCTCTTTTCATCAAATTTTTAAAAGAAAACTTTCAATTTGAAGAAGAACACTTCATGACTCCTGAACAACTCGAGCCTATTAATGATATTTATAAATTATTTATAGAAAACTAGATTATTACTTTCAGTCTTATTTCTTGCATTTATTGTGTTGATTGTCTTTACAATATTATTTCAAAAACAAAGAAAAACTAAAAATTAAAAAAACAAAGAAAACTAAAAAACATAGCAAAAACTTAAACATTTCATTTCAAATATTGTAGTAGGTATATAGTAAATATATACCTCTTAATTTTGTTGCATATATATATATATATATATATATATATATATATATATTTATATATATATATATATTTGCTGAAATCAAAATTTAGCACCATGCCTAAACTTAGGAATGGTAAAGAAACTTTAGGAGAAGAAGAAGATTGGTTACAAGATACAACTAGAGACCCAAATATCCTTCTTGAAGATCCAACTTCGGAAGGAAAAACTCTAGCTCAATCAGAACATGACCTAGGTGAAGATAATGAACAAGAAGGAAGTGTTAAAGAGGATGGATCCTCATCCCCTAGAGTAGCTCCGAATGGAACTATTGCTTTTGACAACATAGATCATTTCAAGAACTTTCTTAATGATAATATTGATGCCCTTAATGTGGCAGTTCGTATTGATAAAGGGCAAATTAGTAACACTCAAGCAGCCTTGGAACATGCGTTTGATGTACGCACTAATCCCTTGTCTTTCATTGATCAAGAAAGTGATAAGGCTGGACCATCCAATACGGACATGGTCACTATGATTCAAAACATGTCAAAACAACAGGCTATCCAACCTCCTAAGGAACCTGTTATTCAACCTAAAATCATTCCCACACAAAAGAAACCTTCCTTCACTACTTTATTCCGCCAAACTATTGAGCAATATGCTTCAAGTAAACAAAAACCTAAAACGAAGCCAAATACCAATTTTCAACAATCTGGAACACATCATAATACAACTTCAAAATTCCTTCATAATACTTTTCCTACCAATAATTTACACAATAGTAACATGGCATCTAATCTTCATGTTCCTCCATCATATGCCCATAAAACCCATGTCAATGCCCTACCAAACCAATATGGTGGGCAAACTAGTAATCTGGAAGCCATGGTGAAACAGTTAGCTTCACGTATGGACCAGATAGATCCCTACCATCCCTCGTATAATTATCGAGAGATATGTAGTCAACCTTTGGATCCCATAGTTGTAGCTCAACCATACCCTAAGCATTTTCCCATGCCCATCCTGCCTATATATAAAGGAACCGAAGATCCCATAGAGCATCTTCGCATGTTTAGGATAGCATGTCATGACATATCACATGATGACTTGCTATTATTAAAAATGTTCCCGAAAAGTTTAGGTGGAATGGCATTAGAGTGGTACTATCAATTGCCCACTCATTCTTTGAGAAACTTCGAAGAAACAATTGAATCATTTGTCCATCAATTTAGTGCCTACATCGAGAGGCATGTAACTATTAAAGATTTATACAATTTAAAACAAGACAAAGATGAATGTTTTGCCGATTTCTTAGCTAGATGGAGGCAATTGATAGGAAAACTGCACTTTGTGCTACCTTATAGGGAAATGTTGGACATTTTTATCAATAATTTGCAAGAACAAATATCTTATGAGCTATCAACTGCTACCTTAACTACCTTCGATCAAGCTATAGATTTAGCTCGAAGAGTAGAAGATGCCCTCATTAGGAGAGGCCAACTTAGGAAGAAGGATGATGAGAAAACATCCAGAAATCAATATAAAAACAAACAAGTTGTTGGTGACGGAGTCACTGACAACAGAAATGTTGCTAATATCAATGCAACGAAGACAACAGAAAAATTTATATTGAAACCTCCTGATAAGCCTCCTCGAGAATTCACTAGATTAAATCAACCCTTATCAACTATTTTACCTCAATTACTCGAAAGAGGTTTGATCCAATTACCAACTATCCGGGAACACGATCCAACTATACCCGGATACAGAGCTGACTTACACTTGTGATTTCCATAGAGGACCTGGACATTCTACCAACGCTTGTAAAAGGTTGAAACATAAAATACAAGATTTGATTGATAATAATGAAATGGAAGTGCAAGCCTTCCAACCTAAACAAAACCCTCCTAATAATACTCAAAAGACCGTTCCCCAAAATCAAAATCAAAATGCTAATCAAACATTAGACATATTTCAACACCCTTTACCAAGACATGGTAAAGAGGTAGCCAATCAAATCGAACATCATAATGTTCCCCCTCCTACCCGATATGTAGGAACCATTAGCGGACAATTACCTATTCAGGATCCTCAAATATTTGACACAACCTTATCCTTGGTTACGACCAGGCCCTTACATAATTTTCAAACTTCTGATTCTAGTGATATAGAATCAGATAGTGAAAGTGAAGTAGACATTACTTCAAACCAATCGAATAGTTCTGAAAATGAATCAGATCCTATTCAACCCGTCACAGATGCTATGGTTCCAGAAGAACCATTTCCTAGAAGAGTTACTACTCGACCTTCTTCTAATATATTCCTTTCTAATGAACAAGCCATCAATGCTAGACCGAGACCAGTTCAACGTCCTCAATATAACATTGTAGGTACCATTGGAGTCGTCACCCGACAACAAGCTCAAAATTCCCAACAAGAACCAAACCAGAACGATGGATCAGCTCCATTCATTCTGAAAAACCCCAATAAAGGGAATCATGCTCCTAATGTTCAACCTAAACCCCCTTACAATATTAATGAGCAATTGTCCAATACTACGGCCAGAATTTCCCTTTTGGATTTATTAAGATCCTCTCCCACCCATAGGGATGAGTTGATGCTTACATTAAGCCAAATGATGGTACCTCAAAACATTCAACTTGAAGCTATGGCCAATACTATCATCACTCGAGAGATTGATTGTATTGACTTTCGGGATAAAGATATCCCACAACACAGTTTACATAAGGATAATCCCTTATACATTACTTGCTCTAATTGGGGATGTAGCTGTCAAACGAGTCTTGATTGATAATGGCTCATCTCTAAACATTTGCACTTTTGACTTCTACCAACGATTTGGCTTTAGAAGTGATGAAATGAAGAAAATGATATGATTATCAAAGCTTTTAATGACGAAACACAAGAAACGTGTGGAGTTATTACCCTCCCATTGCAAGTTGGTCCTAGAACCCTAGAAACAACCGTGTTTATTGTACATTGCCCAACATCGTACAATATACTTTTGGGTCACCCTTGGATCAATGCCATGCGAGCGGTCCCATCAACCTTACACCAATGTGTTAAATTTGAGTTTAAAAATCAGTTGGTCACTATCCATGGTGACCCTAGACCTTTTGATATGTGTGCTTTGGCAGAACCCGTTGGAGTGCAATTTTGCCCTGCTCTGTCATCCACACATCCTAGTTCTTATTTTTCATCTAAAACTGTGAAACACACACCCATAACTTCACCTATTCCCCCTCCAGTAATTTCATCCTCCTATATAGATCAACAACCCTCTAAACAAATCACTCTAGAACCTCAAAAAGATCTTAAATCTACAACCAATCCTTCATGTTCTATCCCTATAAATTCAAAACCTATAGAAACATCAATCATACCTTCCACATCTCAAGATATAGGTAATAAGCCTTCTACATCTTATGCCCTTTCTGATGAACTTTTACCAGATTTATCCACAACCTTAATATCAGAAAAAACAAATGCTTTCATGCAAGATTCAATTCTTTTGAATAATTTACCGCCATCTCCTCGTACTTTGGGCCTCCCACAACCTATGGGAAGTACTTACCAAGTCGGGAGTTGTGCCTTCATTTATAAAGGATATGATGGGGAAGAATCCCTCGAAATATCAAAACTCATCATGAGGGATACGCTCGGTGTTATTTTACCAATGATTATATTAAAGCTAAACCCATGATGCTTAAAATGGGATATAAAGGGAAAGGCTTGGGACCTTTCCAAAATGGCATGAAAGAACCTTTCGAGGTAGAACCGTGGCCTACCCGTTGTGGTGTGGGCCTATTTCCTAGTAAGGGTCAACCCTTTCCTTTTGAAGATGATGATCAACTCATATGTTATCAAGATTATTTGGATAGGCATGTTGATTTGCCTCTTAAAAATCAGTCGTTTTCATGCAACATGCTATCCATAGCTTACCCTGAAATGATTGCTGACCCCGATGAAGAGTTGGAAGGAGATATCTTCCATGATGTCTCTGTTGAAGAGATGTTACACAATGGATTTTATTTTGATGGTTCTATACCAACTATAGCCCAACTTGAGGCCACTAATCCTCAAGATGAATTATCTAAATTAACCTTACAAGAATTACAAGAATTGGGTGTTTCACCCGCCCCACCTAATTTTGAAAGAGATCTACACATGGAGGTAGAAAACGTCATTAAAATTAATATTGGAACCGAGGATAATCCTCACATAATCAATATTGGATCAGAATTAAGTCAAGAAAAACAAGAACAATACATTGCATTCCTTAAAGAGTATGAAGATGTCTTCGCTTGGACATATGAAGATATGCCGGGTCTAGACCCTTATGTAGTCATGCATCATCTAGTGGTCCATCCGGATGCTAAACCTGTTAAACAAAAACTTAGAAAAATGCATCCCAAAGTGGCTCTGCTAGTCAAAGGGGAGTTAGAAAAACTCCTGAATGTTATCTTTATACAAGCTATTGATTATGCTTGAATGGATCTCAAATGTAGTTCCAGTCACCAAGAAAGAAGCTACCAAAGTTAGGGTTTGCATAGATTTTAGAGATATTAACGTCGCATGCCCTAAAGATGACTTTCCTCTTCCAAACATGGATCAAATCATTGACTTTACTGTCGGGAGTGGGATGATGTCCTTAATGGATGGATTCTTCGGTTATAATCAGATCAGGATAGCTCCTGAAGATCAGGCTAAAACAGCCTTTATTACCCCCTGGGGTACCTTTTGTTGGAAAGTGATGCCATTTGGCTTAAAGAACGCAGGTGCAACTTATCAACGAGCTATGACCTATATTTTTCATGATATGATGCATGATATCCTACATGATTATGTAGATGATATTATAGCTCGCTCTATTATTGAAGATAACCATTTAGATGATTTGAGAAAAGTTTTTAATCGATTACGAGAATATCTTATTCGATTAAATCCAGCAAAATGTATATTCGGAGTTAAGTCCGGTAAACTATTAGGGGTTTTAGTTTCTTTACGTGGTATTGAAATCGACCCTCTCAAGATTGCGGCCATCACTGATATGCCCGCACCTACTAATATATTTGAGTTACGAAGTTTACAAGGTAAACTTCAAGCTATCCGTCGCTTCATTGATAAGCTGGCGGACAAAAGCTGGTCCCTTTCTTAAACTCCTTAAGAAGGATGTCCCTTTTAATTGGGACACCGAATGTAGAGAAGCTTTTGAACTTCTCAAACAATACCTCCTTAATCCACCTGTGCTTTCACCACCTAAACCTGATCGCCCATTTCTCCTATATATTTCAGCTTAGATTACTGCCTTAGGAGCTATGTTAGCTCAACTTGATGATGAAAAGAGAGAACGTGCTAATTATTATATTAGCCGAACCTTCATCGAGTTATGAAACCCGCTATACAGAATTAGAAAAACTATGTCTAGCAGTCGTGTTTGCTACGCAAAAATTACGACACTATATGCTTAGTCAGAAAACGTATGTCATTGCCAAATACGATCCCTTAAGGTATCTCATGAGTCGACCTTATTTATCGGGTCGCACAGCCAAGTGGGTTCTTGCTCTAAGCGAGTTTGATCTCACATTCATAGGACAGAAGTCTGTTAAGGGTCAAATCATAGCAGATCAATTAGCTGCTGCACCCTTAGAGTCTACCCATCCCCTCATCATTGAGTTTCCTGACGAATGCCTTCAATTAGAGGCAGACCATATTGAACAATGGTCCTTATACTTTGATGGAGCCCGATGCATGAGTGGGGCTGGTGCGGGTATTATTTTAATATCCTCGCAAAAACATCTTATTCCTCTGTCCTTCAAATTGACATTTGCTTGCACCAACAATACTGCTGAGTATGAAGCTCTAATCCTTGGATTACGAGCTGCCTTAGCGCTAAAAATTAAACATCTGTTAGTTTTTGGTGATTCTCAACTGGTTATAAACCAAATTAATGAAGTTTATCGGACCCAGAGATGATAAACTGCGCCCATATAAGGCCTATGTTTTACAATTAATGTCTCTATTTGATCAAGTTACCTTAGAAGCTATTCCTCGAACTAGCAACCGTGTCGCTGATGCTATGGCCGCAGTTGCATCTCTCCTGCCCTTGGAGTTAGATGACGAATATGCCACTATCATTATTCATCGACTCCAGGAACCCGCTTCAAATAAGTCATGCTTAGAGCCTTTGGATGTGTTTCTAATCAATGAAACTACTCCTGAACCTTGGTATACGGACATATTTGATTTTCTCCAAAATGGGACTTTCCCTGCCAATTCTAATAGAAACCGGCGTCGGTTATTACGTCGACGAGCAAGTCGATTTGTAATAATTGGCAATACTTTATATAGGAGATCTTTTGAAGGTATCCTATTAAGATGTTTAAACTTAGAAGAGTCTAAATCAGCCTTGAGTGAAGCCCACGATGGATCTTGTGGAGGACACTTTAGTGGTAGCGTCATTGCTAAAAAGCTCCTTCGGATAGGATACTTTTGGCCTACCATGGAAACGGATGCACATGAGTATGTGCGCCATTGCGACAAGTGCCAGAAACATGCTGACCTTGTCCATGCGCCTGCACAAGAGCTGCAGGCTATTTCATCTCCTTGGCCCTTTTCCAAATGGGGTTTAGATATTATTGGCAAAATCAATCCTGTGTCATCTGATGGACACAAGTTCATCATAACCGCCATTGAGTATTTCACGAAGTGGGTCGAAGCTATGCCTTTAGCTTCCTGCACTGGCACACAAGTCTCTAAATTTATTTTTAATCAAATCATTTGTAGGTTCGGAATTCTTGCAAATCTCATCTCTGACAATGGAACTTGTTTCAAAAATAAAGATGTTAAAAAATTATGCCAAAAATATAAGATTCAACATCGTTGGTCCACTCCCTATTATCCTCGGGGTAATGGTCAAGCAGAAGCATCTAACAAAACCTTAATCAAAATTCTCAAAATATTGGTCAATAAAACTGGCCGTGACTGGCACATTCAATTATATCCAACCTTGTGGGCCTATCGAACTAGTGTTCGAACCCCCACTGGAACTTCACCATTTGTTTTGGTTTACGGTGCTGAAGCAGTTTTTCCATTTGAATTGGAAGTTCCTTCTTTGGCTCTGCTACTTCAAGATACCGAAGTAGGAGATGAATATCATGCTGGCAGACTCAGTCAGTTGGAACTCCTAGATGAAAAATGCATCAATGCTTTGGAGCATCTCCGTGCCTACCAAAACAAGCTTAAAAGATCATATGCTAAAAAAGTTCGTCATCGATCCTTTGAGATCGGCGACCTTGTTTTAAAAGAAAATCAAAAAAATACAAATGCAACTAAGGACCTTAAAGGTAAATTTGAGCCCAAGTGGCTTGGACCATACATTATTACTGCTAAATTTGAATCGGGAGCATACAAATTATCTACCTTAGATGGTAAAGAACTTAAAGAACCCATGAATATTTTGCATCTTAAACGTTACTATGTATAAATTTGGTCACTTCATCCATGTATATATTTGTTCAAAATCACTATCTTGTATTTCTTTCAAATTTATAAAATCCAAAAACATCAAAAACATTCATAATCATCAAAATCTTCAAAACTATTTGTTGCATTTATTTATGGCACTTGTTACATTTAAAAAAAAAAAAAACAAAATAAAGAATAAAAATCAAAACAAAAATATGCTTGACTCTTTCGAAACCAAAACAATATAAAGAAGAAAGAGAGAGTCAACATTCTCAAAACTTCTCAAAAGTGTTTATATATATTTTCTTACAATTATTGCAGTTATATGTTTCAAATTATTTTGGATAAATTAGCATTTATTTGGAATCCCTCACTTGCACACTCACAACAATAAATATCTTGATTTTATCTGGCATGATTACTAATCTCTCTTATATCAAAGTTCACAAAATTCAATTAAATAAAGTTTGAGCATAGAGAATTGATCTTGTTATTTACTTAAACCAAGCACATCTTTTCACAATAAAATGATTATATTTGTAATTTCCATGTTTTGCTACATAGTAGACGTGATTTCTTGAGCGAAAAGTTTCCCCTGCTATCCTATCATGCACATGGTCTAGAATCTTTGAGAATTGGCAAAAGGACAAGCTCACCCCTACCCAGAATAAAAATCCCTTGCTCTACAGCTAATCCGAGCAAGTATCCCTAGCAAAGAAAAAGAAAAGAAAAGTTCAAGAAAAAGAGAAAAGAAAAATGTTCTTTTATATCATTACAACAATATTTCAAGCACTATCTCAAAAATCAAGCAAACAAAAATACAAAAAGAAAAAGAAGCAAAGTTCAAAAGAAAGCAAAGAAAGCAAAAGCAAGAAAGCAATAAAATCCCTTTCCCTACCCTTTGAAAAGAAAAGAAGGGTTGATGAGCTTGAATCCCTGGAATTCTCAATTATTCGAAAAGCTGTGAGGTAAGCCCCATAACAAGTGGTTTGTGCCCAACACTGCTTGGCCTTGGGTAACTCCTAGCGTGGTGATATGTCTGTCACATTAGCGACCTTCTTTTGTACAGACCTATGTCTGCTTATGGATTAGCTAGCTCTTGATAATCCGACCTACATAGTAGTCTAGTATGGTTATATGCATCTACATCATGGTTAATGAACACTTATTTGGTTTCTTCAAATCACTTGTATCATATTATCTTGCTCAAAACTGGTAAATGCACAAAGCAATTGCACACACATTTGTATTTGAGAGATTTTGTGTATCATTATGATAAATCAAGATCGGAAATGAATTCACATATGCACATGGGATTCCTTATAAATCTAACTTTTGTCTTCAAAATACTTTGAAATATTCTTTTTGCAACTTGTTTGGAATAAATCAAGTACAGTTGCTTACCATAAAGACAACTATATAATAGAAAAATCAAAAATTTCTTTCAAAATATACAATCAAAACATATATATCTGGTTGACTTTCGCGACGATGGTATAGTTCCAAAACCAAAATTGGAATTTTATGCCTAGCGCAAGTCCTCATCTTCATATTTTCTATTTATTAAAAAATCAACCATGCAATAAAACTATCTCTTTTTGATTTTTGCGATGATGGTATAAGTCTATACCTACATATTCTATGCCTAGCGCAAATCATTGTAACAATTTTTATTCCCCATTTATTAAAAATCATGAAAACCATATGACTTAATTCATTATGTTACACAAATTATGCTTTTAAAAAGCAAACACATTTTCATTATTTCATGTCATTATGTCAACCTTCAATTTTGCAATGATGGTATAATTCCTAAAGAATTATCCAAAAATTTTATCACACTTAGGAATTTATGCCTAGCAAAAATCATTTTAACATTATTTCATGCATACTATTTTCATGAAAATCTGAAAAACAAACCATCATCACCATCATTTTCACCATTGCACCAAAGTCTTAAGACAGTCTCTTAAGCACTCTTTTACTTTTAACAATATTTCTATCTTGGGATTAGCTTGACGACCGAGTGAGCAGCGACTCCATGAAATGGTCTATAATAGCGACAATGTCCTTTGAAATTATTGTTAGAAGTCTCTTTTTATTTTTTATTACATCACATTACAAACAATCAATTTGTTACATCAGATTATTTCATTTAAAATATTACCGCATGACATCAAAATTATAAATTTTCAAAACGACATAATTTCATGAATCCTCAATCCAATTATCAAATCAATCAATCAAACATAAAAGCATCATACACATACACATAACACAAGTCATATGATCAAAAACATATCATATATATGTCAACAGTATATATACATCATCAAAACTGGATTGGTATGCCACAATCTGTACCTCGGCATACTCAATCCTCTATCAAAAAAAAATAATAATACAATGCTATCATGTCAATCTGTACAAAGTTGTGCAGTCCTCTAGCCTCGAGAGCCCCTCGAGCTCTCCGCCTCATCTCCTCCCCCGCCCTGAGGTGGACGAGGTGGCCCCATCGCAGTCTGAGTAGTACTGTGAGTCCTAGTCCTCGATCGGGACGAGGTCCTCGATGACCCGATCCTGATCGGATCTGCGATGTTGGCTGGTAGGGGTAGTCTATCCGCCTCTGGCACCAGCTGATAGTACAAAGTCTGGTAGAAAGTAAGTTGGGCAATAGCCCGTGTCAGCTCCCCAGTGCTCGCCCCTCCGCCCCGTGCCCTGAGGCGTGCAATCTCGTCTCGGAGCTGTGTCACCTCAGCTCGGTGGCGTGCAGCCTCATCCTGTAGAGTCTGCACCTGTGCCTGGAGATGATCTCTCTCCGCTCGAAGAGTAGCGGTCTCGCTACTCTCCCCCATGTCAATGCCCTTGCCCTTATCGGGCGATGGTGGCCTCTCCCTCTATGGAGATGGGGGTCTCGCCTCCCTCCTCTCCCTCTGTCATGGCCTCTCCTGTGCCTGTGGCCTCCTCGGCTCTCTCCCGCCGTGACCCTGGGCCGCCTCCATAGCCGCCTGGCATCGCCTCCCTATCCGATGCATGACTGCGTGTATCGGACCCTGAGCCCTCGTCATCCGAGGAGGGCGGATGCCTACGTACCAGGCATCATAGCCATCGGCTACACCTACGTCATCCCCATCCACTGGCTGAATGGGGGCATCGTCTATGTCCTGACTCCAGAACCGCTGCATGTCTGGAGCCCCGCTAACTATGGTGTTATCCCGGACAGTCCGAGAAAACTCATAATCCCTCAGAGATGGGATCCCTTACTGTAGACCGAACTGACGCAAAACTCGGTCATAGCGGTGGAGCTCCACCTCTCCCCTCTCCATCCGAAGCCAGCAAACTCACCTGACGTGAGCCAACTCCTGTCCATCCTCGGCCCACCCTGGATGCTCCCTCCATGGCCTCCAGGTAATCTGGTCCAGGACTAGGTCATCTAATAGTCTCCGGGACATAGGAAGGTCGATCCACCGTTGTGACCCTCTCCGGAGCCACCAGTAGAAGACTCGGGGCCTCTCCCCGTCAACCCCTGTCAGAGGAAGCCCTATCGGCCTCCGCACTGCAATGTGCTCCCAGCACCAAACTTGTAGAAGCGATGTCATCACCAGACATCGGCCGCCCTTGTACACGACCCCATACAGGATCCTGTACAATCGGCATAGTACGTAACTGCCCCAAGAGAACCTGTACCCGTGGTCTCGCATGTCGTAGATCACATCTGCCAGCATCCACGGCACCCTGCACCCGCTCTGGTGGCACAGCAAAAGTCCACCAACCACTCCAGCTAGAACCCGTGTGAGTCTAGATGCCCCAAGCATCTGACGTAGTGCCTCGATATTCACTCGCCCTTCTCTAGGGTGAAGCTCGGGTCACCACACAATCGTCCCATAGCATGGCCCTGATTGGCCGTAGGAGTGATCAATCATCCTTGTATGGGGATTCTTAGAATCCTCCATACATCCTCTAGAGTGGGAGTCATCTCCCCTGTCGATAGCCAAAAACATGAGGAACCCGGATACCATCTCTCTGCTAGGGCTGTCAGTAGCCCCATATCCGTAGACACCTGTGGCATCTCTGCCACATGCTACAAGCCGACCTGTGCCAGCTGATCCCGCTCTGCCTGTGTAAGAGCGGCCAAGTCATCCCTCAAACCTCCATACTTCCATTCCCTGCTCTTTAGCAAACCTCTCTGCAACATAAACAATGAAACAACAAACAATCATTAATAAACAATTCAAGTAATTAATAATGCAAGTTAAAGTTCAATTTTATGCAATTGATGATATCGCCCACTATTGGACGATATCGTCCCAAATTTGAGCAGAATCGTCTCCGATTTTGCAAGCCGAAATCGTCTCTAATTTGATGAAATCGTCCCCCTTTCGTCGATTTCGCCCTTGGACGAAATTGAGACGATTTCGTCGAAATTGGGACGATTTCGTCCCGATGACGTCGACGGCCCAAAAATGGCCGTGATGCTCAAAATTCATCTAAAATCTACCTAAAAAGCATGTAAAATCAAATTAAAGCATTCTAAGTTAAGTCTAGACTCTTACCGTAGACCGCGTCGGACCTCTGTTGATACGTGCGTCGTCTCCACCATTTTTGCTTCAGAGCTCTAAAAACCAAAAAATGAACAGTAAAAATGAATTAGGGTTTTACCCTATTTTTCTTAATTTTATTCAAAAATAATTTTGCTTTTCCGCGTTTTTACCTCAAACGTTCGATTTGGGTAAAAACACGGAGGGGGCACCATAGTAAGTTGTCGTACGATTCGACCAAGAATCGTCGCCTAAAAATGGGAATAATTTTTTGCTTTCTCGTAGATCGAGAAGAACTCATCTTTAACGCATTTTCTTTGAAAAATTCGCTAAAGAGGGGGCAAAATGTAGCACCCTAAAATTGGCGCAGTAAAATTGTAATAATTACATTCACCTTAGTAAATAATTTAAATTCAAAATTTAACCTCCCAAACCGCCCGTTAACCGTCGGGTAATCCGTTTCCCCCTTTTTCGTGCCATTTTTAGAGGTTGTTTTGACCGTTTGACGATATCGTCGCCGATCAGACGATATCGCCCCAGATCTGACGATTTCATCTGGACAAGGACGTCCAGACGATCTTGTCGCAAAACTGATTTTGCACAATTAGCTTATGTTCCAACGGGCCTCTAATCCGGGCAGAAGCGTGTCTGCGCCGTTAGAGACCCTCCCCCATTGGAGATCTCCCAAATAGGGATGATCTCCAACCTCCTAACTATTCCCCTAAGCCTATTTAATCATTAGGACCTTCCCTTCCCAACCCCTGGCTGAATTTCTCTATGACTTGATTTTGCGTGCATTAGAATACCCAGAGCATCATTTTGCATTTGTTATTTTGAAGTTTTCTTGCAGGGACCTCATTGATTTTCAGTCGGAGCATGCTCAGATCATCGTAGACGATCTCGTTCAAATCTCGGATGATCCTGTCACAATTCGGGATGATTTCACTGCTTCCAGACGATTTCGACTGCAATCTGCATTGGGGGCAATCAGTGCCCAGAGTTTGCGCTTTCTCTTATTCATTTTGTTGTTTTATTCTGCATTTTAATTAGTTTTATCCTTATTTCTTACTATTTTGCATTTGGAGTTCACCCATATAGCTTAAGTTGCATGATAAGATCATAATTTCTCATTTGAATGTCATAATTTGTTTGAATTTCTATTCATAACCATTGTTTAGTATTCATACTATTATTTTGTGTTGTTTCCCTCTGTTATCATAGTTGCATTCTCTGTATTTTGCATCTATTTTTTTGTTTGCAGGTCTTTGACGAATTCGTCAGATCTCAGACGATCTTGTCAAATTAGAGGCGATCCTGACTGCTTCAACATCAGAATCTTCATCAGACATCCGGATCAGGTATTCTGCTTTTAATCTTCTGTAATTTCTCTATTTTTTGTCCTTAATTCTGCTTTCTGTATTCATTAAATCTGCACTTGCATATAGATTAATTTAGATTCATTTGGCCAAACCTAGGATATGAATGCTTAAGACTAAAAACGAACACATAAAAACACATTCCAAACCTAGGCGTGGAAACTGCCATTAAATGTTTCCTGGTGAACCCACCATCCGTCGAAAAATCACCAATATACACCTCCCTTGAGAGGCGGGACCTTCGCAAGTCCTCTCAGTCCGAGGTACCGCGACATCCTTTTCCCATCCTCCTTCCGGGCACGGATCCTATAGCCTGAAGGTAAGGATGCGAAAAATTTGGAGCGATACACCTCCCTTACCATTGTGAGCAAACCTTTAGGAACACAAGATTATTTCCTTGAAGACATATCAAAAATTGATCAATAGAGTCAAGTCTCTTGAGAAGTAGGACATAGGAGGACATAAGTTGACATTGAGAAAGATACACAACTAGGATTTATACCCTTTAGTCCTGATTCATGTGTATCCTAGGCACTTTGAGATGCATAGACTAGATAAGTTTAAGGGAGAGGGATATGCACAAGAACAAGTGACCAATTTCATGAACCTGTACTTCCACCTTAAGTAGAATGATGACCTAATTTTGAGAACCTTCATCATGATGTTATCGGGAATAGTGACTCAATGGTTCAATCAGTTGCCCAAGCATAGCATTGATAGTTTTGAGTAACTGATAAATGTGTTCCTTGAATGCTTCTCATTCAATGCCAAGAAGAAGGTGAACCTGTCCTATATGGCTAATTTTAATTAGTATTATGATGATAATCCAATGATGGACTATGGGGACAGGTGGAGAAAAATCATGGAAAAACTATCATTCTCCATCCCATTGAAGAGCTTATCTGAATTTTCACAAAGAGCTATGCAAAACATATCTCTCTGTTATTGCAACTGCAATAATATGAACCATTTAAATAAGCTTATTGAAGACATAAAGGTCAATGAGGGAGACCTCAAGCTCTGTAACAAGAAAGAGTGGAGCAAGAACAATCAGAATAACAATAATAAGTAGAAGCAAGCCAATCCTGCTCAGGTTAATCAGGTTGTATTAGCTACACCAAAGGGAATGGGTAGCAACCCCAAAATTATCAAGTTCATCCCTTGCTAGCCTACTATGACCCTAAGAAAAACTAATATCAGAACAAAGAGCATCAGCCACCTCATTATTTGATGCCTCTAAATGAATCGATGCAGTTGATATTTAATCAATTGATTGAGACATAGAGGATAAGATTTATTGATGTACAACTTCTTGACCCTAACTGTCCCAAGTCAAGGGGATATAGGGAATATCAATACTACCCATATCATAGGATACAGGGGTATGACATCAAAAATTGCACCAGATTCAATAATGTTGTACAAAACAAGATTGAAAAGGGAGAGCTAAAAGTTGATAACCCTCTAGCTCCTAATAACAGAGATATGGGTATATTCAGGAACCCATTACCAAATCATGAAACCCCTAGATATCCAGGCACCCAAGTCAACTAGGTTTGAGTTTATCCACCCATTTAAGGATGCATCATAATGGTTGATATAGTCAACATGGCAACTAGGAGTTGGAGATATGGGCAACCACAACCTCCAGTGGCTCCCATCAATATCCTGGTTGTACCTCGATAGAGATAGGTGCAAACAAATCTCCCAAGTCCACCAACAAGACTTGTGGTAACTATTCAGAGTAGACCAGAACAAAATCTACAAATGACTTCAACTAAGTTATCAATTTAGGATCTCATAAAACAATATCCCAGGCATAGGGAGATCTTAATGGATATTTTGAGATTAATCGAGCTCTAGCACTAGAACCTAGATGCATTCACACATTTTTTGGGGCAAGTGCAGTAGTTACAAGAGACTATGATCCACTTTTATGATCATGAAATCAAGGTAGTTCCTACTACCCTAGTAGATCCACCTCTACATATTATTTCATCAATCAATGAAATACCCTTCAAGCAGGTTTTGATTGATACGGGCTCATCGATCAACATCATCACCACAAAGGCTATAGGGAACCTGAATATCCATAAGTCCAATATTGTTTTGACATCCTACACATTGAGGGCTTTCAATGTTGTGTTGTTCTCCATAGTGGGTACAATTATCTTACCTATAAAGGTAGGACATAAGACCATCCCCATGATGTGTCATGTGTTGGAGGGGTGATGAAATACAATATTATTCTAGGGCATCCTTGGATCAGGGACATGTAGTGCGTACCCTCAATATTGAACCAATGCATAAAGTATGTGCATTAGGGACAAGTTCATGTGGTTCCATCCAATGAAGATCCATTTAAGTATGTGAATCAGGCTGAATTTCTAGGGGATTTTGTCCTCCCATAAATGTATTTATACATAAAGCCTTCATCCCCAACCACACAGTTAGATAATAGAAGCAAATTAGTGAGAGGTGAGCCATCCACATCGGTACCACCTATCACATATATGGCTATTGGTGCTTTCAAAAAGCCTTTGAAATCTAAGACAAAAGACACACAGAAGCTGAAAGCACCTCTAGTGGAGGAGAGACCCAAGGGACTTCTAACCATAGTAGTTGTTGGAATGCCTACTCTCATGGAAGAGCAACATTCCCAAGAAATATTCGAGGAGGCATCTCATCCTACCTCAACAACATCATCGACAATGTAATCTGCACCCTAGGTGATAGTTCACCTAGCCCACATAGTGTTAGGTGAATATCTTATGTAGAACATGACTTTCATACCAATTATTGAGTCTGCACAAGACATGGGATGACCAAGAGTCCTAAGTCTACCAGTAGGGATGGTAGTGCCATTAGGGGTTCCCCCTAATCAAACCAACTTTATATATGCTAGTCTATATCATGCCCATATTGCTCTTGATCTTGAGAGGGATGAGGATGAACCATTCACCATGAATGTTCATTACTTATTGAATTCTTAGTTTGCTTTGAGATACTTAGAGAATTTTCACTGACAGGGCTACAACCTAGGCCTATATGATAAATGGTATTGGATTCCATTCCAATTGTAGTACCAACTACCTACTAATAGGTGTGGTCTAGGCTATCAAATATGGAGTCATGATGATCCTTTGGCAGTCACCCTAGATAGAATCAACATTGGGTTTGGGGAGGACATCGATTGGAATCCCTATCTACTATCTAGCATAAACTATCTGGGTGATAGATGAGTGTCTATGATAAATATTGCACCATGTGATGAGTATCACACTTAATCCTCTCTAGAATAACTCCCGTTAGGAGCTATCCTATGGGAGGAATAGCTAATACATTGATATGAGTGAGAGGAGTATGATTATGTACCAAGTGAGAATGAAAATGAAGCCTACTTGGCCTACCATGGGCCTCAGTATATGCAAAACCTTGCTTGGATAGGCCACATAAAGAGTGGATACATATCAGATGAGAGCGAACACATCTCAGATGAAAGTGGATACATGTCATACAAGAGTTTCAATGAGATAGAGGACTTGATTGATATGGCCTTCATAAGACATGCACACAAAATAGTAGGGCCTATAGTAAATTCCAATGGATTCTCCATAAGCGATGATGATTATGAAGATGAGACTAAAATGGCCTATCTTAGGCATAAGCAAGAAAGTCAATACACAACCCCAGTGGGTAGGAATGAGGGTTTTTCTATAAAAAATTATGATTTTGAGAATGAAGCCGAGAGGGATTACCTTGAGTGTCATTTACAACAAGTCAATCTACTTGTTGAAAAAGAAGTGCTACTTTGCACCATAGATCATAACATTTGCTTCCTAGGGATACCAAAAAATCTAGATGTCATTCATTGCATGGTCAACCCTGATCCACCTATTTTTAGAGAGCTTTTTTAGCCCAAATATTGAGTCATATCGTCAATCCATAGACCAGATCCTAATATCCCTATGCCCCTAGAGCCTCATCGCAAGTATGGACAAAAAACCATTAATTAAGAGTTTCACCTATGTGGTAATGGAGATTTCATTCCATCCATCAACATGATATCCATTGATTTGACCACTCCACCCCATAACCTAGTAGTGTTAGTCTTACAATGATACTGAGAGGGGGGGTGAATTAGTGTAGCTCTTTAAACTTGAATTTATAGCTCTTAATACCGCATAAATTAAAACTTATTACTATATACAACAAGTATAAAAAAAGAGCATCACACAACACAATATTTAACGAGGTTCACCAATGTGGCTACTCCTCAAAAATTGACTGCTTGGACTACCATCCAAATCCAACCTTTGCAAAGCACCAACTTTACAATCAATTTACCAACACCCACTGGAAGGAGCACCAACCCTTGATTTATCTATACTAATAGAAAGGAGCACCAACCCCTAATTTATCTGCACCAACAGAAAGGAGCACCAACCCCTAATTTACTAGAACCAACTGGAAGGAGCACCAACCCCTGATTTACCAGCACCAATTGGAAGGAGCACCAACATCTAATGCCAAGCTGCAACCTAGACTTCAATTTGAATCTATAAGTTTGATAGTAAGATACATTTGCTTTTGCAAGACCCTGACTGGTCTTCTTCACCTTTGTGTTCTCTATGCACTCTGCTCTCTCTGTGCAATCACTTCACACACTCTACTTCGTTACAATCAAACTTCATGATCGTCTTATCCATTTTGTGCACTCTACTCTCTTTGCAAATTTTGCACTTAGCATGATTTGACATGACTTGCTCTCTATGCACAACGACCATATTTCACACACATTCCACTCATCCTCAATTCTCCAAATAGCCTTCCTTTTATAACAATAATTTTTATGATGAAAACCCTAATCTTAGTCGGCTGTAAATCCTAATCTTAGTTGGCTTTCATAACAACTGTAAACCCTAATTTTAGTCGGTTGTCATCGGTCTTCGTTGGCTTCAACTTAAGAAGATGTTTGGTTTATCCATCGCTTGATGATTTCATTCTGGACAGACCCTGTAACCACCATATTGAATTTTGATCACTCTTTGTATTTCAGCAGTATGAAATCACTCTATAACTACCCCTGTAAATGCCGTAGTGATGTCGATCCACTATCATACTTCTCATTTCAGTTGGGTTCTCCTTCTTGACTTATGCATTTACGACCTATCATGAAATCATGACATTTCTGCCTCTGTAGCTTCTTTTGTTGTTGTTACCACGAAAATACATGTGATATCGCGACACTTTCACCTCTATATGCTTTCTCTATTCTTTTGTCGTGATATCATGATATTTCTACCTTTACAAACTTTGTCTTTTCTTTTTTCACGATATCACGATATTTCCGCCTCCATATACTTTGTCTTTGCTTTTGTCGTGATATCATGACACTTCTGCTTCCATAGACTTTGACTTTGCTTTTGTCATGATATTGTGACACTTCTACCTCCGTAGTATTCAATTTAGCTTTTGTCATGAAATCACGACACGTCTGCTTTCGTACTTAGCTTCTTTGCTTTTGTCATCAAATCGTGACACTTCTGCCTTCGAAGTCTTCTTCTCTGCTTTTGTCATGAAATCGTGACACTTCTACTTTCGTACTTTACTTCTTTGCTTTTTTTGCAAAATCGTGACAATTATGCTTTCGAAGTCTTGATTTCTACTTTTGTAACGAAATCATGACAGTTCTACTTCCATACGCTTCCTCTCTTTCTTTTGTCATGAAAATGCGACATGTCACGATATCGCAACACTTTTCAAACTTACTTTTTCTCTCCTATTTTAGTCATGAAAATGTGACATGTCATGAAATCACGACACTTTTCCAGCTTACTTTCTCTCTCCTATTTTAGTCGTGAAAATGTGACATGTCGCGATATCACGACACTTTTCAAACTTACTTTCTCTCTCTTGTTTTAGTCGCAAAAATGCGACATGTCACAAAAACCTGACACTTTTCCAACTTACTTTATCTCTCCTATTTTAGTCATGAAAATGCGACATGTCACAAAATCGTGACACTTTTCCAACTTACTTTCTCTCTCCTATTTTAGTCGTGAAAATGTGACATGTCATGAAATCGTGACACTTTTCTTACTTGTTCTCTTTCTTCGAACTTGTCGGGAAATCGCGACACTTTTTCCTGCTTTCTTTTTCTCTTCCAACATGTCACGAAATCATGATAGTTTTTCCACTTGCATTTTTCTCTTCCAACATGTCGTGAAATCGTGACAGTTTTTCCACTTGCCTTTTTCTCTTCCAACATGTCGCGAAATTGCGACAGTTTTTCCTCTTGCCTTTTTCTCTTCCAACATGTCGCGAAATTGCGACAGTTTTTCCTACTTTTTCTCTCTCTTCCAACATGTCACAAAATCATGATAGTTTTTCCTGCCTTTTCTCTCTCTTCCAACATGTCACAAAATCGTGACAATTTTTCCTATTTTTTCTCCCTCTTCCAACATGTCGCAAAATCGTGATAGTTTTTCTCTCTCTTCCAACATGTCGCGAAATCATGACAATTTTTCTTGCCTGCTATATATGTCGCGATATTGTGACACTTTTCTTACTTGTATTTTTCTTTGATATTTTGCATATGGGCCACTTCGGTCTTCTTGGAAAATCACTGTACATACTCTGAATAACCTTTGAACTCCTATATTCTACATCTGAATAGCTTTTAAACTTCCTGTCCACTGCATCAATAGATCTATCTGACTGTGTTGACAATAATGACAATATTGTTGTTACACCTTGCTCAACAATCTCCCCCTTTGGAATTATTGGCAACACATGTGCAATTTCCTGTAACTCTTCTCCCCCTTTGACAATAATACCAAAGGGCTACTGTAGACTCCCCCTGAGTCCATGCACAACATTCTCAGGTAAAATTTATTACACTTAGCAAAAATCATGAACATGAGTAAAAATATAATCAAATACTTCCTTGTGCAATGGTACTCACAATTTATTGTGAAGGTACTCAAAAACTTCCTTGTGCAATGGTTTTGTGAAGATATCTACTACTTGTTCTATAGTTGGAACAAAATCCAACTTATCCTCACCTTCCGCAACTTTCTCCTTCAAAAAGTGATACCTGATAGCAATGTGTTTTGTGCATGAATGCATAACCAGATTCTTGGAGAATGTTAATGGCACTGGTGTTATCACACTTAACGGATATTGGCTCACTAAAGCTAATACCAAGATCTTTCAAGGTTTGTTTCATCCATAATACCTGTGTACAATGTGTTGTCGTTGCAATATATTCTGCCTCTCATTGTCGATAAAGAAATTGACTCTTGTTTCTTACTGTGCCACGCGACCAATATGTCTCCAAGATAGAATGCACCTCCACTGGTACTCTTTTTTTCATCGACACATCTTGCCCAATCTACATCTGAATACAAAATAAGGGTGAAGTCTTTACCTTTTGGATACCATAACCCATACTCCATAGTACCCTTGAGGTACCGAAGAATCCTCTTCACTGCTGTCACATGAGTCTCCTTGGGATTAGCCTAAAATTGTGCTACCATGCATACTGCCTGCAAAATATCTAGTCTGGTAGCTGTCAGGTACAGTAAGCTCCCAATCATAGATTTGTACATGGTTTGATCAACAGGTGGAGATTTTTCATCCTTTCTCAAATTGCAACCTGTCATCATAGGAGTGCTAACTGGCTTACAATCCTCCATTGTGAACTTTTTTAACATCTCTTTCACATATTTAACTTGAGAAATAAATATGCCCTTCTTATTTTGATAAACTTGCAACCCGAGGAAATATGAAAGTTCACCAATAATTGACATTTCAAATTCTTTCTACATCTTATTTGTTAAATCTTTACATGACTCATCTTTGTTGTTGCCAAATATGATATCATCTACGTATACAACAAGAACAATAATATGCCCATTTTCTGTTTTGACATACAAATTACTATCCACCATACCTTTTTTAAACCCTTGTTGAGTGAGATAGTTGTCTAGCCTTGCATACCATGCTCGGGGTGCTTGTTTTAAGCCATACAATGCTTTCTTCAACTTGCAAACCAAGTTGGAATCATCACCAAGTTGGAAACCATCTGGTTGCTCAATATAAACCTCTTCAAGTTTCCCATTCAAAATGCCGATTTCACATCCATTTGATAAACTTTGAAATTCTTGTAGACTTCTAGAGCCAGAAACATTCTAATTGCCTCTAGTCTAGCTACTGGTGCAAAAGTTTCCTCAAATTCAATGCCTTCAACTAGTGCATAACCCTTACATACCAATATTGCTTTATTTATGACTACCTGTCCGTCTTCATTCAATTTGTTTCGAAAAATCCATTTAGTCTTGATTATATTTTTATTTGCAGGTCTAGGTACTAACTCCCAAGTTTCATTTTTCTTGATCTGATCTAATTCTTCATTTATTGCCTTCATCCAACTTTCATCTTTGCTTGCGTCAGCAACATTTTTGGGCTCAATGCTGGATAATAGAGAGTAGTAACTTACTACTCTTCTTCTTGTCTGAACACCAACTTTGGGGTCTCTAATTATTTGCTCTCTAGGATGATTTTCCTGCTAGCTGCCTATTTTGGAATCACAACTTAAATCATCTGAGTTAATTTTTTGTATCTTTTTTGTTTCGTTTTCCTCATCTCCTTCAATAACTTCTTCATAACTTGGGTAGTTCTTTTCATAGCTAATTACTCGTTCTTTACCTTCATCAAATTTAACATCGGCACTATCCACAATTTTCTTTAGCCTCTTGTTGTAGCATTTGTAAGCTTTGATTTTTGATGAATAACCAACAAAAATACTTTCATCCACTCTATCTTCAAACTTACCAATATTATCTTTAGTTCTTTTGATGTAGCACTTGCTACCAAAAACTTTGAGATATTTTGTTGTTGCCCTTTTACCGAACCACAACTCATAAGGAGTTTTGCTTTCATGTGTTCTCAGCATGTACCTATTTTGGATATACACCGTAGTATGGACTACTTTTCAAAATCTGTCTGCTACTCTACTTTTAGTCAACATAGTACGTGCCATTTCCTACATTGTCCTATTATTTCTTTCTACCACTCCATTCTGCTGAGGTGTCCTGGCTACTGAAAATTGTCTCCTAATACCATATTTTTCATAGTACTCTATAAACTCCTATGAAATGAATTCTCCTCCTCTATCTGATCTTAAACATTTCATCCTCTTTCATGTTTCATTCTCAACTTGGTTTTTGAAAATCTTAAACTTTTCAAAAGCTTTTGATTTATGCTTCAAGAAAAATATCCATGTCATTCTGTAATAGTCATCAATGCACAACATAAAATATTTGTCACCATTTATGCTTTGTGTTCTCATGGGTCCACATAAATTAGTGTGTATTAGTTCCAAAGGTTTTCTTGTGTAGTACTCTTTTGTTTTGAATGTGACTCTAGTTTGCTTCCCCTTTTGGCATGAAGCACAAATGTTGTTTGTAGGTTTGTTGATGGTGGGAATATCTCTCACTGCCCTTTTTGAGTTGATTTTTACTAGATTATCAAAACTTATATGACCGAGTCTCTTGTGCCACAACCAATTTTCTTCTTCCTGTCCAATAAAAAAAGCTCCTTCTGAATTCTTTGATAGCATGTACAGGTTTCCAGATGTCCTTGATCCAGTTGCTATCAATTTTCCACTATTTGTTTTTCTGACTTCACAACCTTGCTTCTTAAAAACTACTTCATGACCTTTATCACAAATCTGACTTATGCTCAACAAGTTATGTTTCAAACCATCCACAAACAAGACTTCTTCTAACCTAAATTTTATGTCACTCATTTTAATTGAACCTTTGCCAACTATCTTAGCTCCATCATTATTTCCAAACTGAACCACCTTCATATTTCTGTAACTTCTCAAATTTTTGTTTGTCACCTATCATATGATTGGAGCATCCACTATCAAGTATCCATGGTACATATTTATTCTATGCTTTAAATGTTGTTTGTATGATTAAGGATTCCTTTTCTTCCTTAAGTTGCTCTTTTTCTTTCCACTCCGTTTTGATAGTAGTTTTGGGCTCTTGTTTTGCCTTTCCCTTATCACTAGCTTGTGAATGTTTTTTGAAAAATTTTCTATTTTGTCTCATCCTATTTGGTTGAAATTTTCTTCCTTGAAACTGATTTGATGCAAATGTACTTCTATAGTTTCTTGCAATGTGCCCAAAATTATGACAGTTATAACATTCTACTGTATAATTCATCAGAGGATAAAAAACATTTCTACTAGTGAAATTCCTTGGTCTTACATTATATTTGCAGTCTGAGATTTTATGTCCATAGCCATTGCATTTAAAACAGAAACCAGAAAAGGGATAATTGAACCTGGGTGATGGTCTTTTCCATGTTGTCATAGGAGCCATAGGTCTTTTTTTTTTTGATGTGTGACATTGGTGAATCCATCATTGTCAATTCTTCTTTCATGCCTGGCATTATTGCTTTCTTTTGCATGAGACATTTTTCCTTGATCAACCTGTTTCTTATCTTCATTCTTTATGGATTCTACATTTTTGGCCTTTGATCTATTTGATGATTCTCCTTCGATGAAACCCAGACCAAATTTGATGCCTGTAGACCTTTGGTCATTTATAATCTTATCTAGCTTCATAGAAATTTCTTCGCATTTGTGATAGCAACTAATTTTGTGATTCATCTATTCTATCTGCATTCACAAACCAACATTTTTTTCTTCTAGTTTGCAACAATAATCTATTTTCATGGTAATTTGTGCTTCGAGATCTTTAGATATTTTCTTATATTCTTTTGTCTATACTTTTAGACTGGTTATGATTTCGTTGGCATCCTTAAGATTTTTTGAAATTTTCTTATTCTTTTTCCTCTCTATTTTCCACTCTTCAAGTGCAGAGATCAACTCACCTTCTAGATTTTCTTCAGCCTCAGGGTTTTCACCACATACTTCAGAGTACACTCCTTCCATTTTGATTTTACTTCTTCAAATGCCATGAGAAGAGCTTCACCTGTTTCCTCTTCAGAATCCTCACCGAAGCTGTCTTCTGTTGAACTAGCATTCCTGGAGATGAAAATTTTCTTCTTGAAGTTGCATTTTCTAAAATTTGTTTTCTTCTTCCAGTCACTTCTTTCTTGGTGCGATCCTTCATCATTTTTGTTCTTCTCATTAAGTGGACATTTATTTGCAAGATGCCCAATGCCTCCACAGTTGAAACATTTAAATGGTAGCTTTCCTCTATATTTTTCTTTTCCCCTTTTTAGTTTTCTAACAAAGTTTGCTTCCATTTCATCTGATGTCTCTTCTTCCTCGAACTCTTGTTTTGCGTTTTTATTTTTAAGGGCTTTAAAAGTTGCTTTTCCATCTATGGGTTTAGATCTTCCTCTCCTCATCTCATATGCAGTCAAAGAACCATACATCTCATCTATACTAAAATAATTTAGATTTTTAGTTTCTTCTATCATTGAGACTTTAGAGTCAAACCTTTGAGGAAGAGATCTTAATACCTTTTTCATGATGGCAGAGTCTTTGATATCCTCGTCGAGTCCTATGATTGCATTAATGATTCCATTAACTCTCAGCATATATGCCTCAATGTTTTCATTGTTATTCATCTTTAATGCTTAAAACTGAGCTCGATGTGTCTGTAACTTGGCCTCCTTGATATTATCATATCATTCATGAATACTCCTTAGTTTTTCTCATATTTCTTTTGCCATTTTACAGCTCATGATCTTTACTAGTTTATTGTCTGCTAATCCGCACATGATAGCATTCTTTGCTTTTGAGTTATTTTCAAATAGTTTCTTTTCATTAGCCTCTTTTGGAGGAGTGATGGGTATTGTGTATCCACTAACTACTGAATCCCAGATGTCATATTCCAAAGCATAGAGATATGTCTACATCCTGATTCTCCAGAACACGTAATTAGATCCGTCAAACAATGGTGCTTTTTTTGATGAGAAGCCTTCACCACCTGCCATTGTGTTACTTCCAATATCACCCTAGCTAGTTAATATTATATAGGAACTTAGCTCTGATACCAATTTTTAGTCTTACAATGACACTAAGAGGGGGGGTGAATCAGTGTAGCTCTTTAAACTTGAATTTATAGCTCTTAATATTGCAACAATTAAAACTTATTACTAGATACAAAAACTATAACAAAAAAGCATCACGCAACACAATATTTAACAAGGTTCACCAATGTGGCTACTCCTCAAAAATTGACTGCTTGGATTACCATCCAAATCTAGCCTTTGCAAAGCACCAACTTTATAATCAATTTACTAGCACCCACTAGAAGGAGCACCAACCCCTGATTTATCTATACTAACAGAAAGGAGCACCAACCCCTGATTTATCTGCACCAATAGAAAGGAGCACCAACCCTTGATTTACTAGCACCAACTAGAAGGAGCACCAAACCTTGATTTACCAGCACCAACTAGGAGAAACAACCCCTGATGCCAAGTTGTAACCTGGACTTCAATTTGAATTTATAAGTTTGACAGTAAGATACCTTTGCTTTTGCAAGACCCTGACTGGTATTCTTCACCTTTGTGTTCTCTATGCACTCTGCTCTCTCTATGTAATCACTTCGCACACTTTGCTTTGTTATAGTTGAACTTCATGATCATCTTCTCCCTTTTGCGCACTCTACTCTCTTTGTGAATTTTACACTTAGCATGATTCGACACGACTTGCTCTCTGCACACAACGATCGTATTTCACACACATTCCACTCATCCTCAATTCTCCAAACAACCCTCCTTTTATAACAATAATTTTTATGATGAAAACCCTAATCTTAGTTAGCTGTAAATCCTAATCTTAGTCGGCTTTCATAACAACTATAAACCCTAATTTTAGTCGGCTGTCATTGGTCTTCGTTGGCTTCAACTCAAGAAGATGTTTGATTTATCCATCGCTTGATGATTTCATTCTGGATGGACCCTATAACCACCATACTGACTTTTGATCACTCTTCATATTTTAGCAGTATGAAATCACTCTATAACTGCCCCTGTAAATGTCGTAGTGATGTTGATCCACTATCATACTTCTCATTTTAGTCGGGTTCTCCTTCTTGACTTGCACATTTATGACCTGTCATGAAATCATGACATTTCTGCCTCTGTAGCTTCTTTTGTTGCTATTGCCATGAAAATACATGTCGTGATATCATGACACTTTCACATTTGTACGCTTTCTCTATTCTTTTGTCATGATATCATGACATTTTTGCCTCCATAGACTTCGTCTTTTCTTTTGTCGTGATATCGCGACATTTTTGCCTCCATATACTTCATCTTTGCTTTTGTCGTGATATCGCGACACTTCTGCTTCCATAGAATTTGAATTTGCTTTTGTCACGATATCATGAAACTTCTACCTCTGTAGTCTTCAATTTAGCTTTTGTCATGAAATCGTGACACTTCTACTTCCGTACTTAGCTTCTTTGCTTTTGTCATGAAATCGTGACACTTCTGCATTCGAAGTCTTCTCTACTTTTGTCACAAAATCATGACACTTCTGCTTCTGTACTTTACTTCTTTGCTTTTGTCGCAAAATTGTGACACTTCTACTTTCGAAGTCTTGATTTCTGCTTTTGTCATGAAATCGTGACAGTTCTACTTCCGTACGCTTCCTCTCTTTCTTTTGTCATGAAAATGCGACATGTCGCGATATTGCGACACTTTTCAAACTTACTTTCTCTCTCCTATTTTAGTCATGAAAATGCGACATGTCACAAAATCATGACACTTTTACAACTTACTTTCTCTCTCCTATTTTAGTCGCAAAAATACGACATGTCACGATATCACGACACTTTTCAAACTTACTTTCTCTCTCCTATTTTAGTCGCAAAAATGCGACATGTCGTGAAATCATGACACTTTTCCAAATTACTTTCTCTCTTTTATTTTAGTCGTGAAAATGCGACATGTCACGAAATTGTGACACTTTTCCAACTTACTTTCTCTCTCCTATTTTAGTCGTGAAAATGCGACATGTCACGAAATCACGACACTTTTCCTACTTGTTCTCTTTCTTCGAACTTGTCATGAAATTGCAACACTTTTTCCTGCTTTCTCTTTCTCTTCCAACATGTCATAAAATCATGACAGTTTTTCCACTTGCCTTTTTCTCTTCCAACATGTCATGAAATCATGACAGTTTTTCCACTTGCCTTTTTCTCTTCCAACATGTCACGAAATCGCGACAGTTTTTCCTCTTGCCTTTTTCTCTTCCAACATGTTGTGAAATCGCGACAGTTTTTCTTGCTTTTTCTCTCTTCCAACATGTCACAAAATCATGAAAGTTTTTCCTTCTTTTTCTCTCTCTTCCAACATGTCGAGAAATAGCAATAGTTTTTTCTGTTTTTTCTCTCTCTTCCAACATGTGAAATCACGATAGTTTTTCCTGCTTTTTCTCTCTCTTCCAACATGTCACAAAATCGTGACAGTTTTTCTTGCCTATTGTATATGTCATGATATTGCGAAACTTTTCTTACTTGTCTTTTTCTTTGATCTTTTGCATATGGGCCACTTCGGTCTTCTTGGAAAATCACTGTACATACTCTGAATAACCTTTCAACTCCTGTCTTATGCATCTGAATAGCTTTTGAACTTCCTATCCACTGCATCAACAAATCTATCTAACTGTTTTGACAACAATGACAATACTGTTGCTGCACCTTGCTCAACAAGTAGGTCCTTCAAAACCATTGTGTCTTAACTTAGGTGCTATCAATTGGGTTAGTTTTGATTCACCCCTAGAGCTTGAATATTTCTTCCCTAATGAATATATGCTACAACCATTTCATTTTGCACCAGGCTACACATATGATGTCTATCACGTTGGTCTCAACCCTAAGTTAGTGGGAACTATAAATCCAGTAGATGATATCCATTTAATTCCCACTCCTCACTAGCTAGAGGAAGGGTCACATATGGCAATAGAGGACACTTTCAAGGTGGACATCAATGATGATCCTTCCAATACAAATAAATTCAAGTTCGGAGAAAGCTTATCTCCAAAGGAGTAGGCCATCATAATTCCTCTATTGCAAGAGAGACCTAATATCTTTGCTTGGACCTACAAATACATGTTGGGGCTATCTGAAGGTGGTTTTCCATAACCTTTCACTAGACCCCATTAAGAAACCAGTCAAGTAGAAGCTCAAAAAGATGCATCCAACCACCAATTTGATAATTTAAAAATGAGTTGTAAAAACTATTGGATGTAGCCTTTATTATTCCCATCAACTATCTAGAATGGGTATCAAACATGGTTCTCATAGGAAAACCTGATGGAAGAATCTGTATTTCTATGGATTTTAGGGATCTCAACAAGGCAACCCTAAAGGATTCATTCCTATTTCCCAACATAGATGCTTTTGTAGATGCAACTGTAGGTCATAATATGCTCTCCCTAATGGATGGTTTTTTTAGTTATAATCAAATTTAGATTAAACTTGAAGACTAGCATAAAACTATGTTCACCACTCCATGGAGGACATTCTATTACAAAGTGATGTTATTTGGCCTTAAAAATGCTGGTGTCATATACCAGTGGGCTATGACATGCATTTTCCATGACTACATGCACAAGATCTTGGAAGACTACATTAAAGAATTTCTAGCCAAGTCATTACTATGAGAAGAGCATGCTGAGACCCTTAGAAAAGTCTTCGATCGCTTGATTAAGCACAATGTCAGGTTGAATCCCAAGAAATGCATTTTTTGTGTAACTTTAAAAAAACTCTTGGGATTCATCGTTTCTAAATGAGGCATCGAGGTAGACCTAGCAAAGGTAAAGGCTACCCTAGAAATGGACCCACCTACAAACATCAAATAACTAAGGAACCTATAGGGAAAAGTAGCATTCATATAGTGATTCATCGCAAAACTATCGAATAAATATCGACCAATAAATCAACTACTACACAAGGGAGTCCCATTCCAATGGGATAAAGTGTGTCATCAAGCCTTTTATAAAATTAAGGATTACCTAGCAACACCACCGGTTCTAGATCCACAAAGACCATACATGTCATTCCTACCATATATATCTGCTATAGACTTTTCTTTGGGCACCATGTTGGCTCAAAATAATGTGTAGGATAAGTAACAAGCAATATATTACATTAGCTCCACCTTGGTGAGCTACAAAATAGGATATGCATACATAGAAAAGTTGTGCTTATCAGTGGTTTTTGCAACCAAGAAATTGTACCACTACATGCTAAGCCATATGAAATATGTAATATCCAAACAAAATCCTTTGTAGTATATGATGAGCAAGACATATCATAACACACGTAATACAAAGTGGATAATGCTATTGACAAAAAATTATCTAGAATTCATAAGCCAAAATTCCATTAAGGTATAAGTCGTATTTGATCAGCTGGTAGAGGCATATCTTCATAATAGTAGGTCCCTCACCATAGAACTTCCTAATGTTGTTGTCTTTACATTATCAAGAGCACCTAAACCTAAAGAACTAGAAAAAAATTCTGATATGACTCTGTTCTTTGATGGTTCGAAGTGTGAGCAAGGAGGCAGTGCAAGAATTGTCTTTTTCACACCACAAGGTGCTCTAATGCCCTTATCATTCAAGTTGGAATTTCCATGCACTAATAACAACATCAAATATGAGGCCCTAATATTGGGTCTCCAAACAACCATCACCATGAGAATCAAGAGGCTAAATATCTTCGGTGACTCCCTCTTCATAGTCAACCAAGTCAAGGGACTATTTCAATACCAAGATCCAATCCTAAAAGCTTACAAGGAGCTTGTTGACACATATCTAGCTAAATTAGAATGGTATGACATTGGGGAAATCCCTCATATGTCAAACAAATTTTTAGAAACCATGGCATATCTGGGATCCTTGATTCATTAAAATCCATCTACTGATTTCACTACCATTGATGTGAAAATGCTCTCACACTCAGTGATAACAAGAAATTAGTCAACATGATTCACATAGAGCCATACCATGACTAGTTATGTAAATCCAAATACTTCTTAGAGAAGGCACCTTGGGGGTCCTTGATCTTGTAAGGTCCTACGGATAATGGTACCACCATTCACCATAAGGTTATTTCTCAATCTATATTTGTGCAAATCGAATTGTAGGAGGAACAAGTCATCTTATCTGTCGAGGCTATAGCTTACCAAGATTGGCTATCCCAATTATAGGAGTTCCTTAGGCTAGGAATTGTCCCACAAGGACTATCACATGCCAAAAGATGAGCATTCAAAAAAAGAGCGACAATATATGTATTTCTAGGAGGTATATTGTATCATTGAAGTTATTATGGAGTCCTACTTCATTGCCTAGAGCCCCAAGAATCAACTTGGGTGATTTTGCAAGCTCACAATGGTACATGCAGTGACCACTTCAATGGCATGGCCATTGTCAAATGCATCCTTTTAATGAGTTATTACTAGCCCACAATGGATAAGGATTGCTACAAGAATGTCAAGAAATGCATTAAATATCAACAACATGCAAATATTATGCACTTGCCATCTCAGGCCTTACAACCCATTCAGGCTTCTTGGCCATTTTCTCATTGGGGTTTTTATCTGATCAGAAATATTTCTCACTTGTATTTAGGCCAACACACATTCATATTAATGGCTACTGAGTAATTCACCAAATGGATGGAAGCAGTCCCTTTAACCTCAAAAATTGGACCTCGAATTATAGATTTCATACTTTACAACATCATCTATCATTTTGGGGTACACTTCATAATATTGGATAATGGTCCATCATTCAAAAACAAAAATGTGTGAGCTTTAACAACAAAATACAACATTCAACATAGTTTTGTGACACCATACTATCCTTAAGCTAACGGGCAAGTAGAGGCCTATAACAAGACAATAGTAGCCATCTTAAATAAGATGGTGAAAGTAAATCATAAGGACTGGCATCTGCAATTACCCCTGGAATTATGGGCTTACAAGACTAATGTGCAAACGCCCGTTGGGGCAACACCATTTTTTCTTGTATATGGTGCTAAGGCAATTATGACCTTAGATTTGGAAATTATGACATTGTGTGTCGCATTGAAAGAGTTCATTAATGACGACACTATGTGATAGGCTCACTTGGATCAATTGACCCTCCTGGATGAAAATCACATCAATGCTCTTGAGCATCTTTGTGTTTACCAGGATCGTCTAACACGATCTTATAATAATAAATTCCACCTAAGATACTTTAAGGCTGGGGATATTTTGCTTAAATGAAACCATCAAAACTCAAATTTTTAGCTGCATCTATAAGACAAATTTGTGGCCAATTAGATAGGTCCCTATATGATATATAAGAATATTGGTCCTGGGGCATATCGCCTAACAATGCTAAAAGGTGTTGATGAGTTAGAGCCTCTCAATATTATTCATTTAAAGGTGTTCCACACATAAATTAGAAAAATATCAAAAACATTCAAATAAATTTCAAATTTTCAAAAATAGTATAAAACATCAAAAAAATACAAACAAATCATAATACATTAAAATAAAAAACAAAAGGCTCCAAAGGCATCTTAAAACCCTTTTTTCAAATCACAAAAATCTCCAAAGGCATCTTAAAATCCCTTTGGTCATATCAAAAAAGGTTGCAAAGGCATCTCCAAGCCCTTTGGTCAAATCACAAAATGCTCCAAAGGCATCTCCAAGCCCTTTGGTCAAAGTCACAAAAGGCTCCAAAGGCATCTTAAAGCCATTTGGTCAAAACAATTTAAAATCAAAAAGTTCAAAAACATTTAGAATAATCAAAACTCAAAAATAATTGAAGCACCAGAAATACAAAAAAATTTGCATTATGCATTTGCACTTTGCATCCGTATAGTTGCATTGCACTTAGGCATGTCCATCCATTGCATTTGCATTAAGTAGGTTGTGTTCACAATCTTACAAATAACACCACGTTTGTACATCAATCATGCATCTTCAAAATCCATCATCAACCATCACCTATGTGTGTAATTATGTTTTTCAACATAACCCCTCCTATTGCTATGAGGAATATACTAGGGTTTTTTAGTCACTCAGCCATACCTAGTGGTTTTATCAAACTTTGTAGAAAGCCATATTAGCTTCTAATAGGTGAGGTTTAATTTTGATAGCACTTGGTATATTTCAAAATCCTATCACTAATCAAAACACTAAAATCCTATTTGGAACAAGGGAAATATAAGCACTACAAAGTGGTATTAAGTATCCTAAGTTAAAAATTATATCTTGCTCATTCCCTTGTACGATCGGTTCAAAAATGCTGAGAATTGAAAAAAAAACAAGATCATCCCTACCCAAAGAAATCCCTTGCTTTAATCAAAACAAGTAAAAATCTTGAAACAAAGGAAAAATTCAAAAGCAAAATAAACAGTGATTATCATCGCTACATAAATCCCTTGCTCAAAATAAATAACAAAAATTTAAAATAAACAATGATTTTCATCACTAAGCATGAGCAAGTATCCCAAATAAATATGAAGAAAAGAGGGGAATATTGAACTTGAATCACTGGAATTCTTAGCATGGAAGATACATAAGGCATCCTTATGCACGATGATATGCCTATCATATTAGCATCTTTCTTTTATACATACCAATGTTTACATGTGGAAGAGCTAGTTGTAGGTGTCCTGTATTGCTTAGTGGTTTAATCCAACTGAGATCAACATAGGACTAGGATAAATATTTGAGGATCCCCAATATAGAAATGGGTTGAATGAATCCCACCTGGCATTGGGGTATGCTTATGTTATATCTAATATATTAATTTTCACACATAGGGATAATGAATATCCAGGTCTTCATAACAAAAAATTTATCCTTCAGAAGCTCTGTATGATCAGTATACAACTTTTGATGAAGCAACTAGGGTGTTTGAGTCTCATGGAAAACCTCAAAAATCACCTCATAGCAACGAATCATATCATCACTTGCATTTTTTCATTAAAATACATCCATGAAATAGTATAGATACCAAATGAATTTTAGCAATGATATTTAGATGGCCACTGACTATTTTATGCATATATTTTAATTTATAGAAGCTAATCAAGAAAGTACATACATATCACATCATCTCATCTCACATTTAGATGTTTAAATGATTAATTATTATTATAAGAGTTATTATTTATTCATGATTTTTATACATTCTATGGTTTTTTCCATTATATTATCAAAATCCATGTCACATCATACCATATATTTTAAGTTATTAAAGCATACGGGTTCATTCACATTAGATCATCAACATATGACATAACACATTTTTATTTACCATATCATAACAACATAATTTAGATGCATACAATAGACCCAAAGTAAACATGCATTTATCAACAAACATTGCATCCATATATGCATTCATCAGCATCATCTAAGTCATGTCATCTAATAATCCATGCATCATAAAGCATAATTCATATACCCCACACCATATAGCATAAAATCATAAAGTAGTCCACCTACTCATACACAACATAACATCTAAAGCATCACATCACATCATATCACATAACATCATGATACTGCATCACATAGACATAAAAACATAATCATGAAAGATACACATAATGAGTCTCAAATTCTAGATATCATATAAATATGTGTCAAATAAGTACATGTAGGTACAAAATCACCATAAGGCTACAACTATGTAGGTCACCCGACCTTACACTCAAAAATGAAACTAGTGCAATAAGATCATCAACCTAGGCCTGCACCCCCTACCTTGCCTCCACCCTCAACTCTATCCTTGTGTGAATTATGGGAGCTAGCCCCTGTAGTGCTCTCTATGTGGGTCCTGGTCCTCTGGCTAGGCCGGATCAAAGATTTCCTTGATGTAGTCCACATACTATGTTGACCCCCTGTTGCAAGTCTCTCCCTAGGAGTGGCACCTAGTATCCAAACTTGAGATCGTAGAGTAACAATGTAGGTAGCACCTAATGTCATCTAGCCCTCATTATCCTCTATGATACCCTATAGTCATATCACCTTAGCCCTTGTATCCACACCTATAGGAGCTTTTAATGTGGAAATACCAGTTGCGAGCTGGGCCCATGTGGCATCTTGATCGGTAGTAAACTGAGAAACTTGTACCTATAACAAATTAATGGTGGCATCATGAAATTGCACCTAGATCTAATATGACTGTAGCTTAACCTTTACCTAGTGCATCTGATCCTAGAGAGGGGATTCTTGCTCCTTAGGAGCTAATTTCTCCTCCTCATTAGGGGAAACCTTCTCCTCTACCACCTACTCCTTCACCTACTGCTCTACCTACCCCCAACCCTCTTCTCGAGCCCAAAATTGGTATCCGTCTAGATTCTCAACCTCTACCTTGTCAATAGACCACCCGAGATAGCTACCACCCTACCATAATCACATACCCCACTAGCAGGTATATGCCTTTGTAACCCTAGCATCAACCATGCTAGGATCAACTGTAGGAGGTTCATACTCCTCTAAAATAGCTATAACTCGAGGTGGTGGAAGGTTCTTCTCTATGATAATTCGATGGTATAAAATTATCTCAAGGGGGACATCCTTTTGAATGTCAAACTATTAAATAATATTGGAATAAGATAATAACTCCTTGATACCATCCTTGTGGTCGATAACCTATCAATCGTACTAAGTCTAAGCTATGAAACTAGCTAGATCCATCCAATATGGGTGATCAAAGTAAGGCATCCAGATGATTTCCTGGGCCTAAAAACTTGTCAAAGATGCCATGTAGTGAGAGAACTCTCCCACACATCGCTAGATCCTATACTCCTCATACTCTCAAGGTCATCTAGCCCCATAGCTATGAGCCTCCTCTATGATGTTAGTAAACTCAATAGGTAGACCTCCTAGATGGTCCACCTTGATGTGCTCCCATCCCCAAATCTAGAGGAGCAAGCTACAAGAAATTTTGGCCTGACTGTAGCAATGAATCCGATATAACTCATCATAGCACTATGCTAGTAGTGTGCACCCCTAAGCATAGATAATAGGATCTTCATTATCCACCAGGTCTTGAACCATGGCTAAGAGATTCCATGGGAACCTTGCTCTCGAGTAGTCAAGGATAAGGATGTTGCATATGAACATCAACAACATAGCATTTATGTAGGAGAAGACATCCTTCTGGTACTACTGAGCAACTGATATCCCACCAAACTAAGTATCCCAGAAGGTAGCAACGGTATATCTCCCAAAAACCCTAACAAATAATACATCTCTAGCATCAGTGAGGGAAGAAATGATAGGCACTCCATCAAAGGGGATCTGAAAGATCTTGTAGATGTCCTCTGGTGTCATAGTCATCTCATTAGTGGGGAGATGAAAGGTATTAGTCCTAGGGTCCCATCGACGGGCCAGGGCAGTCAGATAGGCCTGATTTGACATAATCTTTAGAATATTGGTAACATACTAGAGGTAATGAGCATTGAGCCAATGCTAGTCTATGTCATCTAGGGTAGACAATAGGTCCACAAGAAACCATGGGTTTTGGGCTCATGCAGACAAAATATAGAAGTGCAAAATATGTCTAAATCAAATGCACTAACAAGCTAATAAATGCATAAAATAAAAACGGTGCAAGATAATCTAAGATGAGCCTAAAGCTATTAAAATAGTGATGGAATGCACCCAAACATTCATAAAAATCAAGAATTACACTTCAAAATTGCAAAAAAATCAATTTAATTGCTTCAAAAATACAAAAATTAAAAAAATCAACCTAAGGTCTCTTGGCCGCTCATACCCAGAGTGGCCATGAAGCAGCCGCTAAAGCCAAAAGTGGTCAGTTTCCAACGGTTAAAAATTTTATCATTGGATTTTTAACTAATCACTAATGGTAACAATGGCCAGCCTCAGGCTAGGCTAGACACTCTGGGCGACAGTTCCCAGCGGGCAACATGCCAACAGTGTGCCTGCTTGGACCAAAAAGCACAAAAAAAATCAAAAATACCTAAAAATAGCCTGGAACCACTAAAACTAAACCTAGCCTAGACCTATTGATAGTTTTAGTTTTTTTACAATAGGTTTAGTGAGGTTCAGTTAGCTTATTAATTAATTAGGTTCATTTTAATGAATTAAAGAATAAGATCAAGGTTTTGGCAAAATACTCATGAATCTCTATCTCCTCCGCTCGAAGATGCCTCCCCTTTCTTAAGTAAATTCAGTGGCACTCCACATCACAATCACATTATCTCACCTTAGAGCTCCAAAAGCAAAATTGCCAGCTGGAAATAATGAAGGGTAAAACCCTAAAATTTACTTTTATATTTTCCACTCAGGCCTTGGCCACTGCTGGTGTTAGTGGCCCACACTTCCTAGCCGTTGGACCTGATAGCAGCCATGGAATAGCAAGTGGGGGTCACTAGACCTAACAATGACTGAGAATTAGGGAGAAAATAATATAGTTTCTCATCGCAAAGTACCTCAAAATAGGCCTTCAAGCATACCTAGTAGTCCAAAACAACCAAAATAGGCACAAAAACCAAAAAAATTACATATATCAAAATCCAAAAACATCATAAAATTTATATTAACACCAACAAAATCAAATAAGCAAGATCCTAATTGAACCTTGTAATAAGTTATTTTCTCTATACACTTTGTAATTGTAATGACTAGTGCTCCATGTAACTCAGCAAGATGAGCAAATTACCATAAGGACACTTGGGAAAAAATAGTTAAGGTAGAATTGTGACGCTTCACTTCAAACCTAAATAAGGCCATGAAGACTAGACCACTCCATGAGAGTGAGGATTTATCTCATTTCTCCTATAAAAAATAGTGATTCAACACAAGCTACAATAAAATTGCTATCACCTTGATTCCCTAAGAAGGCCATTGCGGTTGGACCACCCCAAGGGATAGAGATGTACAATTATCAAAAATAGTTGAAATCACACCCGGATGGGAACTACCCTATAAAAACAAAGGAAAACCTCTAAAGAGATCCAAATCATTCATCTTGGTCAATTGACTCATCACTTTATTAATTGTCCTTAACTCATTAACTCGTCGCTTGAAGGGATAGTCAAAATTTTCAAACAATCATAATCAAAGTCAACAAAATATCAATCAATCATGTTGAATTGTATTTTTCCTATGAATCATTGCCAAAAACTATCATAATATTACTCTTTTTTGGTGCAAAAATCAAACATGGTAGTTAAGTTTGTAGCTCTCCTCCTTTTAGACCTATAATAGTACTAAAGCTACCTGATCCCTTGATTAACGAGTGCAAACTTCCACAAATTTAACCCTTCCATCTTGTTAGAAGCAATTATTCTTGGATGTGTACCTCCTACATGATTAGGATATCCAATTTTGATCATATCAATGATCATCATCCACCCTACAATGTTACCCTAGGTGGTTTATTTTTGCTTCGTGTTGTATTTTCCAATAATGCATCCCAAAAAGAGGTATTTGTAGACATCTAAAATGCATCATTTTTAGGATACTACCCATATGGATACATTCCCATACCATATGAATCCTCTTGGATCTCTCCAAGAGCAAGCAGTGGTCATAACCACTCAAAAAGGGTAGTTCTAGCCCATCTAGGCCTAGCCACTCTCAAATAGAGTGACTGCAACCTCTAGCCAATGAAGACTACAACGACCACACCTAGCCACTAAACCTGATAGTGGATAGCACCATGCATAGTCTAGCCATGAATATGGGCCCAGATCACATAGTATGACTACACCTTTACATTGTTTACGAGTAGATTTTGGAAAGGAACTCCCTGAGTTCCTCCTAACTGCCCCTTCAATGCCAGTTTGTGACTGATGCTTTCCACCCGGGATGGTCAGTCACATGAGATTTGGATTTAAGCTTCTCCAGGAAGCCAATTTCTAGATCTGGAAGAGAGAGAAGGCTATATATGGACTCTCCCACAAAGATCAAGAGAAGGAAATTTTTTCAAAGTTTTTATGCAATGAAACCTTGTTATATTGGAGAGTGACTCTATGTACCCTTGAGGAGAAACAAAGTGCTACTCGACTAAGGGGAGACTATGCATCCACTATTCACATCCATTATTATTAACTATAATTCTATGTATTGGACATATCCAGAGACCCTTGAACATCAATTTAAGTAGATAACATGGTGCTACAGCCCTTGGATCATGAGGAGGAAGGTCTATTTCATGGTCGTTGTCTCGGATAGTGGACTGCAAGCATAACATAGGGCTTTAGCATTAGCTTCTTTGTTTAAGCATTATATTCGATTACTTTCTACTTCAGCATTTATTTCTAGTATAAATCTGATTTACTGTATGCATTACATTATTGTTCCTTGAGATATGTCTACATTTTTTATTAGTATCATTTATTTTAGTCATATTATCCTTTTCTATCTTGCTTATTAGGTTTCATACTAAAATCCTCATCCAAGGAGGTAGACCGAACTACTAAGGATGCTTTTTTGCTTTTGTGTATGCAGATATGCAGGTTTATAGGACTAGATTAAGACATTGAGAGCACAAGACCCCTCTTGGATGAGAGAAGAATAAGGAGGCATCTGTGATCCCTTAGACAATTTTGTGTGTAGAATTTTGAAGCCTGTGAAAGTGCACCACCCCTTTGCGAGGGGATTTATCCACCATGTGTCCAACTTGTAACTAATTGTATCAAAAATTGGGTATCCCTTAGAGGGATGAATATGTAACCGAATTCATTGTTGAAATTAATACAAAGAGGATCTTTCTTTGTTATTTTTATTTTCGAGTTATGCATATTGCTTTATGCCTTTTTGTTCCATTCGATATAAAAATTATATCATCGCAAGTGGGGTTGTGGTGCGCGTGCGCGCTCCCTGGGGTTGAACAAAACCTACAACCTCTTAGTCAAATCAATATTAATAAAATTATATTTGCTACTACGGTTAATGGAAAGAATAAATTTTTTTTTTTGAATGTTTCCATGAACCTACAAAATAGAAATTTTAGATGACTTTAGACCATTTTGATCGTTGCTTTTATAAATCCAAATATGTGGAGTCTACATGCTTTTCATTAACTACCTTAACATTTTCCTCTTTCTCTTCCTTAAGAAATTTTATTGTTTTTCATAGTCTTCATTTTGTTTTTTGAAAATTTCCCACTCTCCTTTTATTTTAAACTATCATTTTGAATCCCTTGTAGTTTATTTTCAAGGTCCTTGATGACACCCATAAAGCTATCTATCATTTTATCCCTTTCCTCGATATCTCTTATGCAAATATCTAACTTTATTTATAATTGAATAGGTTCCCATTTACTCAAGAATGTTAGATCCATTTTTTCCCAAGTGCACAAGTGATTTTCCCTAACAAAGCTTTTTGCCCATTGTAAAGCTTTCCCCCAAAAAATACCATGAAATCCAAAGCTTATCATGCTTTCACCATATTGAGATTTTACTATTTTTAACCACTCTCACATCAATATCATTTTATCCAAAAAAACCCTTGAAATGCAATGAGTTCACATCCATAAAAATAATAATGTTATTATTTTTTTACAAAGATATGTATATTCCCACTGATTTGCAGCTAAAATTCTACATAAACAATTAGATACACAATTTTCTTCAAAATAAAATAAACTGCAATTGATTTTCTTTCCCTAAAAAATAAATTTCATATTCCAAAAAAATCTATGATTTGAAAATTTGTCATTGCCCTTATTCTAGATGGCTAACTTCACAAGGTCGTATCTCCCTCAATATTGCTTGAGTTCCTTCATATTACCACTCATTTAAAATTTCTTCAAATTCCACATAAAATGATCCAAGAATAATCTAAATAAGATAAAATTTCATAGAGAATTAGCTCCAGAATAATGAGATATTTTTTGGAAAAACAATTGACCTAATTCTACAACCTGCAGAAAAAAATTCATGCTTTGCCAAAATTGTTACTCTAATACCACTTGTTATGAAATATTATTTTCATTAACATAAATCATCCACCAATATGCAAAAATTATCAAATAATGCATCGAAAAATACTAATCCATATAATGATACAGAGATAGATAATACCCTTAAGATAGGGCAACATCAATAATACTCCTTAAGGAAGGAATAACTCCATAAGATCTCCCAAGATGAGAGCACCACTTAGAGAGGGAAAATTCCCATAATCCATTTTGTGGTAAAATAAAATTATATATTATTGATCTCTATGATGATTACAATTACAAATATCCCTTCTATATGTATTCTTCTTCTAATTCTACTTTGGGAAACCAACTAAAAATATAATATTATATTATAATATAGTAAAATTGTAGACACCTAAAAGTTGCACATAATTACTCATAGGAACTTGTAGGATTGCATAGGCACTTTTAGGCTTGCATAGGCACTTGTAGACATGAATAGTCACTCTTAGGCCATCTTAGTCACCCGTAGGCCATTGTAGGCACGCGCAGGTAATCATAGGTAATCATAGTCAATTGTAGTCACAAAACCTACCAAACTACACTAATCACATCCAAAACACATACTATAGACAAAAGAGTCATATACAAGCCTCTTTAGGTCATATAAGCCCTATCCTACACCTAATTATGGCCTCCATTTGACCACTTCCTTCAAAAAATCTAATTAGGATAATTCAAATTCTATTTTGAAAGTCACTTTTCACTTAAGTGCACTTTATTGCCTAAACATGTTTAATTAGGGTTAAGAACAAATTAGCCCTAATTTTATGCTCACACATGTGTGCACCCACTTAGTTAGGATATTTCAAAAATATACCTAACCTAACCTCAAACTAACCTAGGCATTAGCTAATCAAAGTTAACCCTAACCCTTGCTCACATATGTGTGCACCTAGGATATTTCTTTAGGGTATATGAAGAGGTGACTCATATGCCACTTCATCACCGTAACCTCACCATGGTAGAGCCTAACTCAGAGTTTAGGCCAATTCACCAAGGATACCTCATCCCACCCTAGCCTTGGCCATCTCTATAAATAGAGGCCATTTCCATCATAATTCTCTCTCTCACCCTTTTTGATAACTTATCAAAACTCTATTGAAATTTTCGTAGAACATCTTCTGCTATTTTTGCATCTGTAAAACATCAAATAATAGTACTCGAATACTGTCTAGATATAAAGTTAAATCAAATATTCAACCATAGTTAGGTTTGCACACCGTCATGCAAACATGAGTAGAGGTTTGCACACTACCATGCAAACTAGGTCTACAACATCTCTACAACTACAATAAAAGTAGGTATCCTCTATTTACCACTTCTACAACATATCCTCTAGTTTTTACCATATTTCATTTCATTTTCATGTTGTTTTTGTCTATATAAACATGAGGTCTAATCTATGATAGGTCCCAAAATGCATTAATATATTTTTACAGGTTTAAACAGGTATTCAAGATATCTCCAAATATCCAAAAAATGGCACACATGCAAAGAAGCCCACCTACATTGAGAGCATCAAAAAGCATCAACAATTGCATCTACATCCACATTGAAAAAAAGAGGGAAATATTTCCTAAGAGAATATTTTTAACTCTTTTTAAATCAATAATAAAGAGCACTTTGCAAATTTTCATTAGTTTTGAAATTGATGTTCACTTTCTGTATGTTATATTCTAGCATGCTAGGTAGGACCCCCACAAAATTGTTTTAGACTAGCCTTATTGTTATCTAATTTGATTTATGGCTTTATTTTCGGTATTTTAGGTACTGTAAAATCAGAATAGAGTCTATCAAAGCCTTGAAACACACCTTAGGCTTTCAAATTAAAAGTTACAAGCTTCTAAACCTGGTTCACACATCATCATATGAACCCTATCAAACAGTTGCAGAATAGTCCAAAACTGTCAGCCCCTGTAGTAGAAAGATCATCCAACACTCTAGGAGGTAGGTATTATTCTTAGAAAACCTATTTTTCATTATTCTTTTTCAAATGTTCTCTATCAAAAGTATCAAATCATTTTTTAATTTCATTAAAAAAATACATAAATTAGGGTTTGATGTTTTTAGGTGTTTCAAAATACCTAGGTTAGAACATTTTAAATCCCTTTCATGTCATTTAGATTAAAATTTCAATATATGGTGGGAGGTCATTGTCCCTCTTTTTTTCCCTATTCCATACCTTTTTGAAGGGTCCTTTCATGTATTCTTGTTTTGGGACATCCCTGGGATATTCCTTGGGACCTTCCCTAGGATTTCTTTGTTGCTTTAGAGACCCTTTTCCTTGGAGCTCACAACTTTGTCCTAGTTTTTTTACAATGTTCTATTTGGAGCTATGGTTTAGAGGTTTTCTAGTGCGGTGCTTCATGGCTTGGATGTGTGGCTTCATGAGTAGTTCTTCATGGTATCATAATGGTTTGGGAATGGCCACATGTTTATTTTTGTGGTGTTGCTCTTTGGGTTTCTGGATGTGGGATTCATGGTGGCTTGCAACATTTTTTGTGGCTTGGGTTGGACCTCTATTTTACATGCTACTATGATCCCATTGGACTTCTTTTTTTGGTTCCCTGAAGCTGGTCATTGGTGGTGTTGGTCCTTGGGGTTTCTTGCTATCTTGTTGTGGCTTCATGAGCAAATCTTCACATTATCTTAATGGTTTGGGAATAACCACATGATCATTACTGTGGTGCTACTCTTTGGGATTCCAAATGTGGGATTCATGGTGGGCTTTCAACATTTTTTATGGCTTGTGGTAGGGCCTCTATTTTGCATGCCATTGTAATCCCATTGGACTTCCTCTTCTAGTTATCTAAAGTTGTTTGTTGGTAGTGTTGGGGGTTGCTTAGGGGTTCTTGATGCATTTTTTGGTTCTATGGGGAATTGTACTTAACTTCTACAGCTCATGTATCTTGTGGCTCCTTCTATTGGGGTTCCTTGGGACCTTTCCACCTCTTTCCCATGGCTTGTGGTTCTATACTGTTGTTTCCTTTGATTCTATTGGTTTTTGAGTAGTAATTCTCATTGCAAGGTGATTTTATGGTCTGTCGAGATCCCTAGATTACTATTCCTCTTTCCAAGTATATGAGGGATGCTATTCTCTTGCATCCTTGCATGTTTTTTGGTTGTTTCTCTACTCCATGCTACTTCCTAGGGTGGATTTTTGTTTTGCAGTTCAGGTTTTTTGGTGTCTCTTGGATGAATTTTAGTTTTTTATTTGATAAATTATGAGACTAGACAGTACGGGAGGAGCGAATAATGGACCCTAGAATTAACTTGGGGCCCATGAGGGAAAACATCCAATGGAAACCACACATGGGGAAAATTCCACACTCACCACCATTGAGCGATGCTCCCATGGGAGAGGATGGAGCATATTGTTGGGCCATGATTCACTCGTTTGAGGGGCTGGGTCATGGTTCACGTGCATCCACTTGGGCATTTAACCCAAAAGCCTACTTCCCAATTTGCAAAGCTCTATGTGGGTGTTGTGCTTTATATACCACCATGAGGGCCATTGTGGAATAAATGTGGGATAATGGCTCAAGACTCTCATAGCGTTGCTCAAGTTAATTTTTAATAATTTTTTATTTGATAAATTATGAGACTGGGTAGTACGGGAGGAGTGAATAATGGACCCTAGAATTAACTTGGGGCCCATGAGGGAAAACATCCAATGGAAACCACACATGGGGAAAATTCCACACTCACCACCATTGAGCGATGCTCCCATGGGAGAGGATGGAGCATATTGTTGGGCCATGATTCACTCGTTTGAGGGGCTGGGTCATGGTTCACGTGCATCCACTTGGGCATTTAACCCAAAATCCTGCTTCCCGATTTGCAAAGCTCTATGTGGGTGTTGTGCTTTATATACCACCATGAGGGCCATTGTGGAATAAATGTGGGATAATGGCTCAAGACTCTCGTAACGTTGCTCAAGTTAATTTTTAATAATTTTTTATTTGATAAATTATGAGACTGGGAAGTATGGGAGGAGTGAATAATGGACCCTAGAATTAACTTGGGGACCATGAGGGAAAACAACCAATGGAAACCACACATGGGGAAAATTCCACACTCACCACCATTGAGCGATGCTCCCACGGGAGAGGATGGAGCATATTGTTGGGCCATGATTCGCTCATTTGAGGGGCTGGGTCATGGTTCACATGCATCCACTTGGGCATTTAACCCAAAATCCTACTTCCCAATTTGCAAAGCTCTATGTGGGTGTTGTGCTTTATATACCACCATGAGGGCCATTGTGGAATAAATGTGGGATAATGGCTCAAGACTCTCGCATCGTTGCTCAAGTTAATTTTTAATAATTTTTTATTTGATAAATTATGAGACTAGGCAGTACGGGAGGAGCGAATAATGGACCCTAGAATTAACTTGGGGCCCATGAGGGAAAACAACCAATGGAAACCACACATGGGGAAAATTCCACACTCACCACCATTGAGCGATGCTCCCATGGGAGAGGATGGAGCATATTGTTGGGCCATGATTCACTCATTTGAGGGTCTGGGTCATGGTTCACGTGCATCCACTTGGGCATTTAACCCAAAAGCCTGCTTCCCGATTTGCAAAGCTCTATGTGGGTGTTGTGCTTTATATACCACCATGAGGGCCATTGTGGAATAAATGTGGGATAATGGCTCAAGACTCGTAGTGTTGCTCAAGTTAATTTTTAATTATTTTTTATTTGATAAATTATGAGACTGGGTAGTAGGAGGAGCGAATAATGGACCCTAGAATTAACTTGGGGCCCATGAGGGAAAACAGCCAATGGAAACCACACATGGGGAAAATTCCACACTCACCACCATTGAGCGATGCTCCCATGGGAGAGGATGGAGCATATTGTTGGGCCATGATTCGCTCGTTTGAGGGGCTGGGTCATGGTTCACGTGCATCCACTTGGGCATTTAACCCAAAATCCTGCTTCCCGATTTGCAAAGCTCTATGTGGGTGTTGTGCTTTATATACCACCATGAGGGCCATTGTGGAATAAATGTGGGATAATGGCTCAAGACTCTCGTAGCATTGCTCAAGTTAATTTTTAATAATTTTTTATTTGATAAATTATGAGACTAGGTAGTACGGGAGGAGCGAATAATGGACCCTAGAATTAACTTGGGGCCCATGAGGGAAAACAGCCAATGGAAACCACACATGGGGAAAATTCCACACTCACCACCATTGAGCGATGCTCCCACGGGAGAGGATGGAGCATATTGTTGGGCCATGATTCGCTCGTTTGAGGGGCTGGGTCATGGTTCGCATGCATCCACTTGGGCATTTAACCCAAAAGCCTTCCCGGTTCCCAAATCCTCTATGTGGGTGTTGTGCTTTATATACCACCATGAGGGCCATTATGGAATAAATGTGGGATAATGGCTCAAGACTCTCGCAGCATTGCTCAAGTTAATTTTTAATAATTTTTTATTTGATAAATTATGAGACTAGGCAATATGGGAGGAGAGAATAATGGACCCTAGAATTAACTTGGGGCCCATGAGGGAAAACAACCAATGGAAACCACACATGGGGAAAATTCCACACTCACCACCATTGAGCGATGCTCCCATGGGAGAGGATGGAGCATATTGTTGGGCCATGATTCACTCATTTGAGGGGTTGGGTCATGGTTCACGTGCATCCACTTGGGCATTTAACCCAAAATCCTGCTTCCCAATTTGCAAAGCTCTATGTGGGTGTTGTGCTTTATATACCACCATGAGGGCCATTGTGGAATAAATGTGGGATAATGGCTCAAGACTCTCGCAGTGTTGCTCAAGTTAATTTTTAATTATTATTTATTTGATAAATTATGAGACTAGGTAGTATAGGAGGAGCGAATAATGGACCCTAGAATTAACTTGGGGCCCATGAGGGAAAACAGCCAATGGAAACCACACATGGGGAAAATTCCACACTCACCACCATTGAGCGATGCTCCCATGGGAGAGGATGGAGCATATTGTTGGGCCATGATTCGCTCGTTTGAGGGGTTGGGTCATGGTTCACGTGCATCCACTTGGGCATTTAACCCAAAAGCCTACTTCCCGATTTGCAAAGCTCTATGTGGGTGTTGTGCTTTATATACCACCATGAGGGCCATTGTGGAATAAATGTGGGATAATGGCTCAAGACTCTCGCAGCGTTGCTCAAGTTAATTTTTAATAATTTTTTATTTGATAAATTATGAGACTAGGCAGTACGGGAGGAGTGAATAATGGACCCTAGAATTAACTTGGGGCCCATGAGGGAAAACAGCCAATGGAAACCACACATGGGGAAAATTCCACACTCACCACCATTGAGCGATGCTCCCATGGGAGAGGATGGAGCATATTGTTGGGCCATGATTCGCTCGTTTGAGGGGTTGGGTCATGGTTCACGTGCATCCACTTGGGCATTTAACCCAAAATCCTACTTCCCGATTTGCAAAGCTCTATGTGGGTGTTGTGCTTTATATACCACCATGAGGGCCATTATGGAATAAATGTGGGATAATGGCTCAAGACTCTCGCAGCATTGCTCAAGTTAATTTTTAATAATTTTTTATTTGATAAATTATGAGACTGGGCAGTACGGGAGGAGCGAATAATGGACCCTAGAATTAACTTGGGGCCAATGAGGGAAAACAACCAATGGAAACCACACATGGGGAAAATTCCACACTCACCACCATTGAGCGATGCTCCCACGGGAGAGGATGGAGCATATTGTTGGGCCATGATTCACTCATTTGAGGGGTTGGGTCATGGTTCACGTGCATCCACTTGGGCATTTAACCCAAAATCCTACTTCCCGATTTGCAAAGCTCTATGTGGGTGTTGTGCTTTATATACCACCATGAGGGCCATTGTGGAATAAATATGGGATAATGGCTCAAGACTCTCGTAGCGTTGCTCAAGTTAATTTTTAATTATTTTTTATTTGATAAATTATGAGACTGGGTAGTATAGGAGGAGCGAATAATGGACCCTAGAATTAACTTGGGGCCCATGAGGGAAAAATGCCAATGGAAACCACACATGGGGAAAATTCCACACTCACCACCATTGAGCGATGCTCCCACGGGAGAGGATGGAGCATATTGTTGGGCCATGATTCGCTCGTTTGAGGGGTTGGGTCATGGTTCACGTGCATCCACTTGGGCATTTAACCCAAAAGCCTACTTCCCGATTTGCAAAGCTCTATGTGGGTGTTGTGCTTTATATACCACCATGAGGGCCATTGTGGAATAAATGTGGGATAATGGCTCAAGACTCTCGCAGCGTTGCTCAAGTTAATTTTTAATAATTTTTTATTTGATAAATTATGAGACTCGATAGTATGGGAGGAGCGAATAATGGACCCTAGAATTAACTTGGGGCCCATGAGGGAAAACAGCCAATGGAAACCACACATGGGGAAAATTCCACACTCACCACCATTGAGCGATGCTCCCACGGGAGAGGATGGAGCATATTGTTGGGCCATGATTCGCTCGTTTGAGGGGTTGGGTCATGGTTCACGTGCATCCACTTGGGCATTTAACCCAAAATCTTGCTTCCCGATTTGCAAAGCTCTATGTGGGTGTTGTGCTTTATATACCACCATGAGGGCCATTATGGAATAAATGTGGGATAATGGCTCAAGACTCTCGCAACGTTGCTCAAGTTAATTTTTAATAATTTTTTATTTGATAAATTATGAGACTAGGCAGTATGGGAGGAGCGAATAATGGACCCTAGAATTAACTTGGGGCCCATGAGGGAAAACAACCAATGGAAACCACACATGGGGAAAATTCCACACTCACCACCATTGAGCGATGCTCCCACGGGAGAGGATGGAGCATATTGTTGGGCCATGATTCGCTCGTTTGAGGGGTTGGGTCATGGTTCGTATGCATCCACTTGGGCATTTAACCCAAAAGCCTGCTTCCCGATTTGCAAAGCTCTATGTGGGTGTTGTGCTTTATATACCACCATGAGGGCCATTGTGGAATAAATATGGGATAATGGCTCAAGACTCTCGCAGCGTTGCTCAAGTTAATTTTTAATAATTTTTTATTTGATAAATTATGAGACTAGGCAGTATGGGAGGAGCGAATAATGGACCCTAGAATTAACTTGGGGCCCATGAGGGAAAACAACCAATGGAAACCACACATGGGGAAAATTCCACACTCACCACCATTGAGCGATGCTCCCATGGGAGAGGATGGAGCATATTGTTGGGCCATGATTCGCTCGTTTGAGGGGTTGGGTCATGGTTCGCATGCATCCACTTGGGCATTTAACCCAAAATCCTGCTTCCCGATTTGCAAAGCTCTATGTGGGTGTTGTGCTTTATATACCACCATGAGGGCCATTGTGGAATAAATGTGGGATAATGGCTCAAGACTCGCATAGCGTTGCTCAAGTTAATTTTTAATAATTTTTTATTTGATAAATTATGAGACTGGGCAGTACGGGAGGAGTGAATAATGGACCCTAGAATTAACTTGGGGCCCATGAGGGAAAACAGCCAATGGAAACCACACATGGGGAAAATTCCACACTCACCACCATTGAGCGATGCTCCCATGGGAGAGGATGGAGCATATTGTTGGGCCATGATTCGCTCGTTTGAGGGGTTGGGTCATGGTTCACGTGCATCCACTTGGGCATTTAACCCAAAATCCTACTTCCCAATTTGCAAAGCTCTATGTGGGTGTTGTGCTTTATATACCACCATGAGGGCCATTATGGAATAAATGTGGGATAATGGCTCAAGACTCTCACAACATTGCTCAAGTTAATTTTTAATAATTTTTTATTTGATAAATTATGAGACTAGGAAGTACAGGAGGAGCGAATAATGGACCCTAGAATTAACTTGGGGCCCATGAGGGAAAACAACCAATGGAAACCACACATGGGGAAAATTCCACACTCACCACCATTGAGCGATGCTCCCACGGGAGAGGATGGAGCATATTGTTGGGCCATGATTCGCTCATTTGAGGGGTTGGGTCATGGTTCCATGCTTCCCAATTTGCAAAGCTCTATGTGGGTGTTGTGCTTTATATACCACCATGAGGGCCATTATGGAATAAATGTGGGATAATGGCTCAAGACTCTCGCAATATTTCTCAAGTTAATTTTTAATAATTTTTTATTTGATAAATTATGAGATTAGGTAGTATGGGAGGAGCGAATAATGGACCCTAGAATTAACTTGGGGCCCATGAGGGAAAACAACCAATGGAAACCACACATGGGGAAAATTCCACACTCACCACCATTGAGCGATGCTCCCACGGGAGAGGATGGAGCATATTGTTGGGCCATGATTCGCTTGTTTGAGGGGTTGGGTCATGGTTCACATGCATCCACTTGGGCATTTAACCCAAAAGCCTGCTTCTCGATTTGCAAAGCTCTATGTGGGTGTTGTGCTTTATATACCACCATGAGGGCCATTATGGAATAAATGTGGGATAATGGCTCAAGACTCTCGCAACGTTGCTCAAGTTAATTTTTAATAATTTTTTATTTGATAAATTATGAGACTAGGCAGTATGGGAGGAGCGAATAATGGACCCTAGAATTAACTTGGGGCCCATGAGGGAAAACAACCAATGGAAACCACACATGGGGAAAATTCCACACTCACCACCATTGAGCGATGCTCCCACGGGAGAGGATGGAGCATATTGTTGGGCCATGATTCGCTCCGTTGAGGGGCTGGGTCATGGTTCGCGTGCATCCACTTGGGCATTTAACCCAAAAGCCTGCTTCCCAATTTGCAAAGCTCTATGTGGGTGTTGTGCTTTATATACCACCATGAGGGCCATTGTGGAATAAATGTGGGATAATGGCTCAAGACTCTCGCAGCGTTGCTCAAGTTAATTTTTAATAATTATTTTTTTTGATAAATTATGAGACTCGGGCAGTATGGGAGGAGCGAATAATGGACCCTAGAATTAACTTGGGGCCCATGAGGGAAAACAGCCAATGGAAACCACACATGGGGAAAATTCCACACTCACCACCATTGAGCGATGCTCCCACGGGAGAGGATGGAGCATATTGTTGGGCCATGATTCACTCGTTTGAGGGGCTGGGTCATGGTTCACGTGCATCCACTTGGGCATTTAACCCAAAATCCTACTTCCTGATTTGCAAAGCTCTATGTGGGTGTTGTGCTTTATATACCACCATGAGGGCCATTGTGGAATAAATGTGGGATAATGGCTCAAGACTCTCGTGACGTTGCTCAAGTTAATTTTTAATAATTTTTTATTTGATAAATTATGAGACTGGGTAGTACGGGAGGAGCGAATAATGGACCCTAGAATTAACTTGGGGCCCATGAGGGAAAACAGCCAATGGAAACCACACATGGGGAAAATTCCACACTCACCACCATTGAGCGATGCTCCCATGGGAGAGGATGGAGCATATTGTTGGGCCATGATTCGCTCGTTTGAGGGGTTGGGTCATGGTTCACGTGCATCCACTTGGGCATTTAACCCAAAAGCCTGCTTCCTGATTTGCAAAGCTCTATGTGGGTGTTGTGCTTTATATACCACCATGAGGGCCATTGTGGAATAAATGTGGGATAATGGCTCAAGACTCTCGCAGCGTTGCTCAAGTTAATTTTTAATAATTTTTTATTTGATAAATTATGAGACTGGGCAGTACGGGAGGAGCGAATAATGGACCCTAGAATTAACTTGGGGCCCATGAGGGAAAATAGCCAATGGAAACCACACATGGGGAAAATTCCACACTCACCACCATTGAGCGATGCTCCCATAGGAGAGGATGGAGCATATTGTTGGGCCATGATTCGCTCGTTTGAGGGGTTGGGTCATGGTTCACATGCATCCACTTGGGCATTTAACCCAAAATCCTGCTTCCCGATTTGCAAAGCTCTATGTGGGTGTTGTGCTTTATATACCACCATGAGGGCCATTATGGAATAAATATGGGATAATGGCTCAAGACTCTCGCAGCGTTGCTCAAGTTAATTTTTAATAATTTTTTATTTGATAAATTATGAGACTGGGCAGTACGGGAGGAGCGAATAATGGACCCTAGAATTAACTTTGGGGCCCATGAGGGAAAACAACCAATGGAAACCACACATGGGGAAAATTCCACACTCACCACCATTGAGCGATGCTCCCACGGGAGAGGATGGAGCATATTGTTGGGCCATGATTCGCTCGTTTGAGGGGTTGGGTCATGGTTCACGTGCATCCACTTGGGCATTTAACCCAAAATCTTGCTTCCCGATTTGCAAAGCTCTATGTGGGTGTTGTGCTTTATATACCACCATGAGGGCCATTATGGAATAAATGTGGGATAATGGCTCAAGACTCTCGCAACGTTGCTCAAGTTAATTTTTAATAAATTTTTTATTTGATAAATTATGAGACTGGTAGTACGGGAGGAGTGAATAATGGACCCTAGAATTAACTTGGGGCCCATGAGGGAAAACAACCAATGGAAACCACACATGGGGAAAATTCCACACTCACCACCATTGAGCGATGCTCCCACGGGAGAGGATGGAGCATATTGTTGGGCCATGATTCGCTCGTTTGAGGGGTTGGGTCATGGTTCACATGCATCCACTTGGGCATTTAACCCAAAATCCTGCTTCTCGAATTTGCAAAGCTCTATGTGGGTGTTGTGCTTTATATACCACCATGAGGGCCATTGTGGAATAAATGTGGGATAATGGCTCAAGACTCTCACAACGTTGCTCAAGTTAATTTTTAATAATTTTTTATTTGATAAATTATGAGACTGGGTAGTATGGGAGGAGCGAATAATGGACCCTAGAATTAACTTGGGGCCCATGAGGGAAAACAACCAATGGAAACCACACATGGGGAAAATTCCACACTCACCACCATTGAGCGATGCTCCCACGGGAGAGGATGGAGCATATTGTTGGGCCATGATTCGCTCGTTTGAGGGGTTGGGTCATGGTTCGCATGCATCCACTTGGGCATTTAACCCAAAATCTTGCTTCCCGATTTGCAAAGCTCTATGTGGGTGTTGTGCTTTATATACCACCATGAGGGCCATTATGGAATAAATGTGGGATAATGGCTCAAGACTCTCGCAACGTTGCTCAAGTTAATTTTTAATAATTTTTTATTTGATAAATTATGAGACTTGGGAAGTACGGGAGGAGCGAATAATGGACCCTAGAATTAACTTGGGGCCCATGAGGGAAAACAACCAATGGAAACCACACATGGGGAAAATTCCACACTCACCACCATTGAGCGATGCTCCCATAGGAGAGGATGGAGCATATTGTTGGGCCATGATTCGCTCATTTGAGGGGTTGGGTCATGGTTCACGTGCATCCACTTGGGCATTTAACCCAAAATATTGCTTCCCGATTTGCAAAGCTCTATGTGGGTGTTGTGCTTTATATACCACCATGAGGGCCATTGTGGAATAAATGTGGGATAATGGCTCAAGACTCTCGCAGCGTTGCTCAAGTTAATTTTTAATAATTTTTTATTTGATAAATTATGAGACTGGGCAATACGGGAGGAGCGAATAATGGACCCTAGAATTAACTTGGGGCCCATGAGGGAAAACAACCAATGGAAACCACACATGGGGAAAATTCCACACTCACCACCATTGAGCGATGCTCCCACGGGAGAGGATGGAGCATATTGTTGGGCCATGATTCGCTCGTTTGAGGGGTTGGGTCATGGTTCACGTGCATCCACTTGGGCATTTAACCCAAAATCCTGCTTCCCAATTTGCAAAGCTCTATGTGGGTGTTGTGCTTTATATACCACCATGAGGGCCATTGTGGAATAAATGTGGGATAATGGCTCAAGACTCTCGCAGCGTTGCTCAAGTTAATTTTTAATAATTTTTTATTTGATAAATTATGAGACTGGGCAGTATGGGAGGAGCGAATAATGGACCCTAGAATTAACTTGGGGCCCATGAGGGAAAACAACCAATGGAAACCACACATGGGGAAAATTCCACACTCACCACCATTGAGCGATGCTCCCACGGGAGAGGATGGAGCATATTGTTGGGCCATGATTCGCTCGTTTGAGGGGTTGGGTCATGGTTCGCGTGCATCCACTTGGGCATTTAACCCAAAATCCTGCTTCCTGATTTGCAAAGCTCTATGTGGGTGTTGTGCTTTATATACCACCATGAGGGCCATTGTGGAATAAATGTGGGATAATGGCTCAAGACTCTCGTAGCGTTGCTCAAGTTAATTTTTAATAATTTTTTATTTGATAAATTATGAGACTCGGTAGTACGGGAGGAGCGAATAATGGACCCTAGAATTAACTTGGGGCCCATGAGGGAAAACAACCAATGGAAACCACACATGGGGAAAATTCCACACTCACCACCATTGAGCGATGCTCCCACGGGAGAGGATGGAGCATATTGTTGGGCCATGATTCGCTCGTTTGAGGGGCTGGGTCATGGTTCACGTGCATCCACTTGGGCATTTAACCCAAAATCCTACTTCCCGATTTGCAAAGCTCTATGTGGGTGTTGTGCTTTATATACCACCATGAGGGCCATTGTGGAATAAATGTGGGATAATGGCTCAAGACTCTCATAGCGTTGCTCAAGTTAATTTTTAATAATTTTTTATTTGATAAATTATGAGACTGGGCAGTACGGGAGGAGCGAATAATGGACCCTAGAATTAACTTGGGGCCCATGAGGGAAAACAGCCAATGGAAACCACACATGGGGAAAATTCCACACTCACCACCATTGAGCGATGCTCCCACGGGAGAGGATGGAGCATATTGTTGGGCCATGATTCACTCGTTTGAGGGGTTGGGTCATGGTTCACGTGCATCCACTTGGGCATTTAACCCAAAATCCTACTTCCCGATTTGCAAAGCTCTATGTGGTGTTTGCTTTATATATGTAAATGCTAGGATAATGGCTCAAGACTCTCGTAACGTTGCTCAAGTTAATTTTTAATAATTTTTATTTGATAAATTATGAGACTGGGTAGTACGAGAGGAGCGAATAATGGACCCTAGAATTAACTTAGGGCCCATGAGGGAAAACAGCCAATGGAAACCACACATGGGGAAAATTCCACACTCACCACCATTGAGCGATGCTCCCACGGGAGAGGATGGAGCATATTGTTGGGCCATGATTCGCTCATTTGAGGGGTTGGGTCATGGTTCACGTGCATCCACTTGGGCATTTAACCCAAAATCTTGCTTCCCGATTTGCAAAGCTCTATGTGGGTGTTGTGCTTTATATACCACCATGAGGGCCATTATGGAATAAATGTGGGATAATGGCTCAAGACTCTCGTAACATTGCTCAAGTTAATTTTTAATAATTTTTTATTTGATAAATTATGAGACTGGGTAGTATGGGAGGAGTGAATAATGGACCCTAGAATTAACTTGGGGCCCATGAGGGAAAACAACCAATGGAAACCACACATGGGGAAAATTCCACACTCACCACCATTGAGCGATGCTCCCACGGGAGAGGATGGAGCATATTTTTGGGCCATGATTCGCTCGTTTGAGGGGCTAGGTCATGGTTCACATGCATCCACTTGGGCATTTAACCCAAAATCCTACTTCTCGATTTGCAAAGCTCTATGTGGGTGTTGTGCTTTATATACCACCATGAGGGCCATTATGGAATAAATATGGGATAATGGCTCAAGACTCTCGCATTTGCTCAAGTTAATTTTTAATAATTTTTTTTTTTAAAAATTAGGAGAGGGGGGGAGGGGAGGAGCAAATAATGGACCCTAGAATTAACTTGGGGCCCATGAGGGAAAACAACCAATGGAAACCACACATGGGGAAAATTCCACACTCACCACCATTGAGCGATGCTCCCATGGGAGAGGATGGAGCATATTGTTGGGCCATGATTCGCTCATTTGAGGGGTTGGGTCATGGTTCGCATGCATCCACTTGGGCATTTAACCCAAAAGCCTGATTCCCGATTTGCAAAGCTCTATGTGGGTGTTGTGCTTTATATACCACCATGAGGGCCATTATGGAATAAATATGGGATAATGGCTCAAGACTCTCGCAACATTGCTCAAGTTAATTTTTAATAATTTTTTATTTGATAAATTATGAGACTGGGCAATATGGGAGGAGCGAATAATGGACCCTAGAATTAACTTGGGGCCCATGAGGGAAAATAACCAATGGAAACCACACATGGGGAAAATTCCACACTCACCACCATTGAGCGATGCTCCCACGGGAGAGGATGGAGCATATTGTTGGGCCATGATTCGCTCGTTTGAGGGGTTGGGTCATGGTTCATGTGCATCCACTTGGGCATTTAACCCAAAATCTTGCTTCCCGATTTGCAAAGCTCTATGTGGGTGTTGTGCTTTATATACCACCATGAGGGCCATTGTGGAATAAATGTGGGATAATGGCTCAAGACTCTCGTAGCATTGCTCAAGTTAATTTTTAATAATTTTTTATTTGATAAATTATGAGACTAGGCAGTACGGGAGGAGCGAATAATGGACCCTAGAATTAACTTGGGGCCCATGAGGGAAAATAGCCAATGGAAACCACACATGGGGAAAATTCCACACTCACCACCATTGAGCGATGCTCCCACGGGAGAGGATGGAGCATATTGTTGGGCCATGATTCGCTCATTTGAGGGGTTGGGTCATGGTTCACATGCATCCACTTGGGCATTTAACCCAAAATCCTACTTCCCAATTTGCAAAGCTCTATGTGGGTGTTGTGCTTTATATACCACCATGAGGGCCATTGTGGAATAAATGTGGGATAATGGCTCAAGACTCTCGCAGCGTTGCTCAAGTTAATTTTTAATAATTTTTTATTTGATAAATTATGAGACTAGGTAGTATGGGAGGAGAGAATAATGGACCCTAGAATTAACTTGGGGCCCATGAGGGAAAATAGCCAATGGAAACCACACATGGGGAAAATTCCACACTCACCACCATTGAGCGATGCTCCCACGGGAGAGGATGGAGCATATTTTTGGGCCATGATTCGCTCGTTTGAGGGGTTGGGTCATGGTTCGCGTGCATCCACTTGGGCATTTAACCCAAAATCTTGCTTCTTGATTTGCAAAGCTCTATGTGGGTGTTGTGCTTTATATACCACCATGAGGGCCATTATGGAATAAATATGGGATAATGGCTCAAGACTCTCGCAACATTGCTCAAGTTAATTTTTAATTATTTTTATTTAATAAATTATGAGACTGGGCTGTATGGGAGGAGCGAATAATGGACCCTAGAATTAACTTGGGGCCCATGAGGGAAAACAACCAATGGAAACCACACATGGGGAAAATTCCACACTCACCACCATTGAGCGATGCTCCCACGGGAGAGGATGGAGCATATTGTTGGGCCATGATTCACTCATTTGAGGGGTTGGGTCATGGTTCACATGCATCCACTTGGGCATTTAACCCAAAATCCTGCTTCCCGATTTGCAAAGCTCTATGTGGGTGTTGTGCTTTATATACCACCATGAGGGCCATTGTGGAATAAATGTGGGATAATGGCTCAAGACTCTCACAACATTGCTCAAGTTAATTTTTAATAATTTTTTATTTGATAAATTATGAGACTGGGCAGTACGGGAGGAGCGAATAATGGACCCTAGAATTAACTTGGGGCCCATGAGGGAAAACAGCCAATGGAAACCACACATGGGGAAAATTCCACACTCACCACCATTGAGCGATGCTCCCACGGGAGAGGATGGAGCATATTGTTGGGCCATGATTCGCTCGTTTGAGGGGTTGGGTCATGGTTCACGTGCATCCACTTGGGCATTTAACCCAAAAGCCTGCTTCCCGATTTGCAAAGCTCTATGTGGGTGTTGTGCTTTATATACCACCATGAGGGCCATTATGGAATAAATGTGGGATAATGGCTCAAGACTCTCGCAAACGTTGCTCAAGTTAATTTTTAATAATTTTTTATTTGATAAATTATGAGACTAGGTAGTATAGGAGGAGCGAATAATGGACCCTAGAATTAACTTGGGGCCCATGAGGGAAAATAACCAATGGAAACCACACATGGGGAAAATTCCACACTCACCACCATTGAGCGATGCTCCCACGGGAGAGGATGGAGCATATTGTTGGGCCATGATTCGCTCATTTGAGGGGTTGGGTCATGGTTCACGTGCATCCACTTGGGCATTTAACCCAAAATCTTGCTTCCCGATTTGCAAAGCTCTATGTGGGTGTTGTGCTTTATATACCACCATGAGGGCCATTGTGGAATAAATGTGGGATAATGGCTCAAGACTCTCGCAATATTGCTCAAGTTAATTTTTAATAATTTTTTATTTGATAAATTATGAGACTAGGTAGTACAAGAGGAGCGAATAATGGACCCTAGAATTAACTTGGGGCCCATGAGGGAAAACAACCAATGGAAACCACACATGGGGAAAATTCCACACTCACCACCATTGAGCGATGCTCCCACGGGAGAGGATGGAGCATATTGTTGGGCCATGATTCGCTCGTTTGAGGGGTTGGGTCATGGTTCACGTGCATCCACTTGGGCATTTAACCCAAAATCCTGCTTCTCGATTTGCAAAGCTCTATGTGGGTGTTGTGCTTTATATACCACCATGAGGGCCATTGTGGAATAAATGTGGGATAATGGCTCAAGACTCTCGCAACGTTGCTCAAGTTAATTTTTAATAATTTTTTATTTGATAAATTATGAGACTGGGTAGTATGGGAGGAGCGAATAATGGACCCTAGAATTAACTTGGGGCCCATGAGGGAAAACAACCAATGGAAACCACACATGGGGAAAATTCCACACTCACCACCATTGAGCGATGCTCCCATGGGAGAGGATGGAGCATATTGTTGGGCCATGATTCGCTCGTTTGAGGGGTTGGGTCATGGTTCGCGTGCATCCACTTGGGCATTTAACCCAAAATCCTGCTTCTCAATTTGCAAAGCTCTATGTGGGTGTTGTGCTTTATATACCACCATGAGGGCCATTGTGGAATAAATATGGGATAATGGCTCAAGACTCGCAAAATTGCTCAAGTTAATTTTTAATAATTTTTTATTTGATAAATTATGAGACTGGGTAGTACGGGAGGAGAGAATAATAGACCCTAGAATTAACTTGGGGCCCATGAGGGAAAACAACCAATGGAAACCACACATGGGGAAAATTCCACACTCACCACCATTGAGCGATGCTCCCACGAGAGAGGATGGAGCATATTGTTGGGCCATGATTCGCTCGTTTGAGGGGTTGGGTCATGGTTCACGTGCATCCACTTGGGCATTTAACCCAAAATCCTGCTTCCCGATTTGCAAAGCTCTATGTGGGTGTTGTGCTTTATATACCACCATGAGGGCCATTATGGAATAAATGTGGGATAATGGCTCAAGACTCTCGTAGTGTTGCTCAAGTTAATTTTTTTTATTTGATAAATTATGAGACTAGGCAGTATGGGAGGAGTGAATAATGGACCCTAGAATTAACTTGGGGCCCATGAGGGAAAACAGCCAATGGAAACCACACATGGGGAAAATTCCACACTCACCACCATTGAGCGATGCTCCCACGGGAGAGGATGGAGCATATTGTTGGGCCATGATTCGCTCATTTGAGGGGTTGGGTCATGGTTCACATGCATCCACTTGGGCATTTAACCCAAAAGCCTGCTTCCCGATTTGCAAAGCTCTATGTGGGTGTTGTGCTTTATATACCACCATGAGGGCCATTGTGGAATAAATGTGGGATAATGGCTCAAGACTCTCGTAGCGTTGCTCAAGTTAATTTTTAATAATTTTTTATTTGATAAATTATGAGACTGGGTAGTACGGGAGGAGCGAATAATGGACCCTAGAATTAACTTGGGGCCCATGAGGGAAAATAGCCAATGGAAACCACACATGGGGAAAATTCCACACTCACCACCATTGAGCGATGCTCCCATGGGAGAGGATGGAGCATATTGTTGGGCCATGATTCGCTCATTTGAGGGGTTGGGTCATGGTTCACGTGCATCCACTTGGGCATTTAACCCAAAATCTTGCTTCCCAATTTGCAAAGCTCTATGTGGGTGTTGTGCTTTATATACCACCATGAGGGCCATTGTGGAATAAATGTGGGATAATGGCTCAAGACTCTCGCAACGTTGCTCAAGTTAATTTTTAATTATTTTTTATTTGATAAATTATGAGACTGGGAAGTACGGGAGGAGCGAATAATGGACCCTAGAATTAACTTGGGGCCCATGAGGGAAAACAACCAATGGAAACCACACATGGGGAAAATTCCACACTCACCACCATTGAGCGATGCTCCCACGGGAGAGGATGGAGCATATTGTTGGGCCATGATTCGCTCGTTTGAGGGGCTGGGTCATGGTTCGCGTGCATCCACTTGGGCATTTAACCCAAAATCTTGCTTCTCAATTTGCAAAGCTCTATGTGGGTGTTGTGCTTTATATACCACCATGAGGGCCATTGTGGAATAAATGTGGGATAATGGCTCAAGACTCCCGCAGCGTTGCTCAAGTTAATTTTTAATATTTTTTTATTTGATAAATTATGAGACTGGGCAGTATGGGAGGAGCGAATAATGGACCCTAGAATTAACTTGGGGCCCATGAGGGAAAAAAGCCAATGGAAACCACACATGGGGAAAATTCCACACTCACCACCATTGAGTGATGCTCCCATGGGAGAGGATGGAGCATATTGTTGGGCCATGATTCGCTCATTTGAGGGGTTGGGTCATGGTTCGCATGCATCCACTTGGGCATTTAACCCAAAATCCTGCTTCCCGATTTGCAAAGCTCTATGTGGGTGTTGTGCTTTATATACCACCATGAGGGCCATTGTGGAATAAATGTGGGATAATGGCTCAAGACTCTCGCAACGTTGCTCAAGTTAATTTTTAATAATTTTTTATTTGATAAATTATGAGACTGGGCAGTATGGGAGGAGCGAATAATGGACCCTAGAATTAACTTGGGGCCCATGAGGGAAAATAGCCAATGGAAACCACACATGGGGAAAATTCCACACTCACCACCATTGAGTGATGCTCCCACGGGAGAGGATGGAGCATATTTTTGGGCCATGATTCACTCATTTGAGGGGCTGGGTCATGGTTCGCGTGCATCCACTTGGGCATTTAACCCAAAAGCCTACTTCCCAATTTGCAAAGCTCTATGTGGGTGTTGTGCTTTATATACCACCATGAGGGCCATTGTGGAATAAATGTGGGATAATGGCTCAAGACTCTCATAGCATTGCTCAAGTTAATTTTTAATAATTTTTTATTTGATAAATTATGAGACTGGGTAGTACGGGAGGAGCGAATAATGGACCCTAGAATTAACTTGGATTAAAAGGAAACATGGCATAGCAATACTCTATAAAAAAACATGTGCTAGTTTTTGATTCACTAGATCGCATTACACGACAAGTGAAGAACATACTACTAGTTTTAGGGGCTTTTTGGTTCACCAGATCACATTACACGACAAGTGAAGAACATAATAACCACAAAAAAATATTTTTTAATGGGGTTTTTTGAGAAAGATAAAAATAATGAGTTAAGAAAGAACAAAAAATGCTGAAAAATAATTTGTATTCCGAAAAAGGAATTATACAACTAAAAACTTCATTTAGAAGGAAACATGGCGTAGCAGTACTCTATTAAAAAAACATGTGCTAGTTTTTGATTCACCAGATCATATTACATGACAAGTGAAGAGTATACTACTAGTGCTGGAGTATTTCTGGTTCACCAGATCATGTTACGTGGCAAGCGAAGAGCATAATAACTACAACAAAATGTTTTTTAATGGGGTTTGTAGAGAAAGATAAAAATAATGAGTTAGGAAGGAAAACAAATGCTGAAAAAAAAAATTTATTCCGAAAAAGGGAATTATACAACTAAAAAACTCCAAATGCATTTCGACCTTTTGGGTCTCATCAGTGGCGTGTGAGTCTTAGAGGGGTACAATATCATATTTTTATAATCCTAACTCTAGGGAGGATCCAAGAAATAATGCATTTGGGATAAAAAATTATTCCCAAACATTAAATACAAACCGTAGGGTTATAGACCAAACAGTAAAAAATACATTTTAAATATTCCCAGGATCAACCCCCAAAAATAAAACCCACCCCAAAATACCTATTTTTCATTATTCTTTTTCAAATGTTCTTTATCAAAAGTATCAAATCATTTTTTAATTTCATTAAAAAAACACATAAACTAGGGTTTGATGTTTTTAGGTCTTTCAAACCCTAAAAATGACCTCCCACCATAAACTAGTGACCTATTGTAATAAGGTTTTGGGGCCCTTTAAAAGCCCCCTTTTTAATGAAATTTTAACTTATAAAAAAAATTCAATCTCTTTTCAAGGCATTAGAGTATATTTTCAGTCCTTTTAAAAAACAACTCGCTTTTAAAATTTCTTTTCACACACTATATTAAAATTTTAATCTCTTTCAAAATCACATTTAGGTTAGATTTTTTAGATTTTTCTTCCATATTATTTAGGTTAAATTTCCCTTTTCTTTCACAAATCCCTAGGGTAACTTGCATATTTCCTTTCAAGCAATTAAATTAGGATTTCAACTTCTTTTCAAGTCATCTAGAGTAGAATTTCCCATCTCTTTCATAAATACCATGGGTAATTTGCACACTTCTTTTCAAGTCATTAGCTTATATCTGACATTTCTTTACAACACACAGATAGATTTCAAATTTCTTTTTTATGCATCTCCTCTTTGATTGTATTTCAAGATTCCTAGCATAGATCTATTTTTGTTTCCAAAAATGAATCTAGTTTTTGATCTATTTTCAAAAAACATCTAGGATTAGTTTATATTTTTAAAAAGCATCTAGGTTTAGTTTCCTTTTTGAAAAGGCATTTAGCTAGTTTTCTACTTTCACATCATCAATAGCAAACTCACTACCACACACTCACACTTCATACACAATGGTAATATTGGACTTCATTACCAATCCCCATTCAATACTAGTGATGTTAGAATTCATCTCCTTCCACCTGCTCACCCCCTATGCCATAGTAGCCCCCAGGAGTATTTTTTTAGACTTCATCACCAAAATATCCTCTAATATTGAGACTACTTTTCTATATTTTATCACTAAAAGGGACCTTCGAGTGGGATAGGGTTAGATACCTTTGTTCACAAGGTTCATATAAAATATGAATAGATAATTGTCTTTCTTGACTAAGCTTTCTCGAGAGTGAAGTGACCACCCGAATAGGCCAGTAGCAGGTCTTAGATAGTGCCACTTCTTCTCATGAGAGGATTTTGGACTCATTAGAACATTTTGAGTTCCTCCCATTTAAATATCTTTTTACTGTACCTTCCATTTATTTGCCACTCACCCATTGATACATTGTTCTATTATGTTTACCCTTGGGTGTTGTGGGAGATTTTGTGCCACTAAAATTCTCTTTTAGAGGCTCACATCATTTTCAGTGTCATGTCATAGAGTTAGTACTCTCATTAAAAAACACAAAAAAAAAATATATTTTTTAGCATTGATTCCAATTATTTTTTGTGTTACACTCTCACAAAAATTGGTTTCAGCACATTCACTTGTTAGCCACCCACTTGCTCGCTATTCATAGTCTATCACTATCACTTTTCTATCAGATTCACTTTATGGAGTAGGTTCACATAACACTATGTGAACTAAATTTTTGTAGTACAGGTTCACACAACGATGTGCAAACTCTATTCTAGTGCATAGAAACACACCAAAATTCATAGATTTACCTAAAATCTTGTACATAACACACTCATAGGTTCAAATTTGTATTTTGGAATAGTTTTGAGCATTTAATAATAGTACACAACACCATGTCTATTGTTACTCATAGCCAAGAACACGGGCAAGTGCATCTTAAGGAGGATCCTTCTCACACCACCTCTAGTTAGTATATTACTTCCCTTTCCTTTATGAGGAAAGCATCCACTCTCATGCCTGATCTCCTTACTAGCTTTAGGATATCTTGTGTACGCACCGTATCTCACAGTGAGACTTCTATCTCTAGTAATATGCTTACCACATCTTCTGGTGAAGATCATCCTCTTCTTTCTCACTCACCTCCACCTAATCCACCATCCATGTTTTGTGATCATGTTATTTATACTGCTCTAGGAGACCCATATCCATTCTTCATCATTTATGAGAAGAATCCACCTACCTCACCTAGTGTCACTCATCCTTTCCTAAAGAATCCATCTCATTCCATTCTTGAGGATGACATTTCTTTGCTTATTCATCCTCATCCTAAGGCTACGTCATCCACTCCCATAGTAGAGATTATTTTAGATACCCGGTCCTCCACTCTTAGCACTCAGGTGCCTTCATCACAATCCACCCTACAATAATCCTTGTTGTAGCAATAATATGCTCCAATCACATCATCCTACCAATACACTTCTCAAGCACCACAATAACCACTTTCCAAATAGTTATTTTTTCCATATTCCAACTCCACATCACAACCACCATCCCAATCACAACCATTCATTCCTCAACAACATCAACAAATCCTATCTTCAAAAATATTTGTGGATACATTAACCATGGCCTCTTTCTAGGCTTTTGCCTTTGCTACATACACTCCTTACTCATCACTTCCTCCACCTATGCTCCCCTCTTTCAGGATGTATGGTGTGCCATCTTCCACTTCACTTCCATATTCATCTACTTCCATATTTTGACTCCCTCCACCTCACCCATTTTAGGATCCCTCTTCCATTTCTCACTCTACCTATAATCCACTCTATCCATATTACCTTACCAATTCCCCATGCTATTCTTCCCAACCTGAGTTCTTCATTCATTGCTCACCTGGTACAATGTAGTTACCATATTTTAGCACATCATCTTGTCATCCACATTCATCCTTTGTCCAAACCCCACTTCATCCACCATACTTTGTTGCACCTACATTCTTCATGACACCTCCTTCCTAGTTGTCCTCTCCAAAAATGCAACAATAATAGTAGATTATTGTGTAGTAGGTATAGACACCACAAACACAATATTACCATTCACAACAAATGTCTACCCCATAATAGATTCTCACATCAACCTCCACATCTCACATTTTTCAACAACCACATCCATTGGAATAGCTTCGGTATGTTACTCTTTCACATCGAAAGGGAAAACAACTCCAATACCCTCCCCATTATTAGACTTACATTGTATCATCATAGTTCATCACACCTCCATCACCCAAAATCCAACTCTTATGATAATAAGTTAAAATATTGTATGTTTGCACAACTAGTTACTTGCCTTAAAAACCCATGTATAACAAGTTATGCAATGAACCTGTTCATCCTTCAGTTCAATTTCCTCCCTACCCATAACATTTTGATATTCTAAAGTTTGAAAAATACAAAGGTAAAGAGGACCCTCAAGAACATATCAGTAACTATCACTTTGCATGCTCCCAAATTCTTAGTAGTTATCCACTCATGTTGCACCTTCACTCTCTCACTTGGGTAACAAGCCATCGATTGGTACAACATGCTCTTGTGCCATAGTCTGTTCACATTTGAATAGTTGGATAATTAATTTCTAGAAATTTTCTCCATCAAAATCAAGAAGAAGATAATTTTTTTTATGTCTACACCTTGTGACAGGCTGATGATGAACCTATCATAAAAATTTTCTCTTGATGGAGATCAGTCATCCATGACCTAGCTCATAGCCTCCCATCCTCTAAGCTCATCACATTATTTTATAAACGTTATCACAAAAATATCTCTATGCCTTTGAAACTTCATTAAAGTTGCACATTTGATGAAGCCATTGCCCAAGTAAATGTCATTGATAAAATTAAAATCCAATTTGGAAAAATCAAGCTTTGAAAGAAACCATCCTACAATTCAAATTTTTGCTTAAATTGAAATACACTGAATCAAACCTTATCTAAGCCACCATAAACCAATCAAGTGGTAGTAGCTTATCTTATATCTTCATAAATATCATGACCTCCTCCCCCACAACAATATATGTTTTAGACTAATGCACCTTCTCTGTCTAACCCACAACAACCTCATAGTCTTTATCCTCCACCTCTTAGGTAAAATTTGAATCACTCTTCGAGCCACTATCAACTCTATTATAGAGGTTGTATTATGTTGCTCATATCACCCTTCCTGATATTGGACCTACTGACCCAAATCAACCCAAATCACATGGGTCCAATGAATAGGTCTTTTGTGCATACTATCAATAGCATGACCATGATGTAGGGTCTTGTCACTACTTTTTTTGCCTAGTATAGGATCTCATCGATCAGGGAATCATTTAGGTTTTGAACTCCCTTATGCCATAAAACTAAAATTAGGGAATCTATCAAAATCCACTACCAAAATATAGGGGTACCAATCCCCAATGAGCCCAATCCAATCCACAAGCCCAATCTAGGCAAGTTAATAGTGTCCAACATGATCCTCCTTCATGCAGAGTGGTTGGCATGATTAACCTCACCACTCCTACCCAGTGTTATATGCCATGCCAAGATGCATCCATCGCTTCACCTCCTACACCATTCACTGAAGAACACAAGCTTATACTGAGAGGGAGGGGTGAACAGTATAAGACCACTTTTTACTTTTCTTTCCAATCAATATTATGCAATGTATAGATAGCAATATCAACAACAGTAATCAAAGCAATGCATAAATCACCACACACAATAGAGACACCAATTTAACGTGGTTCACCCAATGTGGGCTACTCCACGGAGAAAATATTTCACTAAAATTTTCTCAATCAATCTCTTGGGAATCCTTTCCCTATTACAATGTTTATGGACCTCTATCCAAAGGAGACACCAATCCCCTAATCAAGTTTATGGATCTCTATCCATAGGAGAACTCCTTTCTCCTCTTGCTCTGGTTGGTGATCTTCTAGAAGAACTGTTACCCCACTTAACCTGGCTAATGGATCTCTATCCACTGAAGACTCCTATCCTCACTCAGAAGACCTATCCTCACTACCCTGGCTAATGGATCTCTATCCACTAGAGACTATCATCCTCTATACTCTATCACCTCCAAAGCTTGCTCTTAGCTCTATCTCAAATATGCACTAAACATAGTCCTTTGGTCTAGCACAAATCTGCTCAAACTCTATCTCTGGTCTGGCACAAACCTATCCTCAAATCTGCACCAAACTCTATCCTCAAATCTACACTAAACATAGTCCTTCGATCTAGCACAAATATATCCTCAATATCTATCCTCAAATATACACTAAACATAGTCCTTCAATCTAGCACAAATATATCCTCAATATCTATCCTCAAGCCTTAACACAAAGCTTGAATTAATCACAAATCAAATCTAC